>OV656836.1:2542500-3792500 GCA_927399475.2 Acleris emargana | reverse complement strand
ACCACCATTAACATTTAGGGGGATGAAAAATAGATAGTAGCCGATTCTCAGATCTACTGAATATGCATATAAAATTTCATAAGAATCGGTCAAGCAGTTTCGGAGGAGTACGGTAACTAACATTGTGACATGGAAATTTTATATATTAGATTTAACAGCAATTTTCAATACAATCAATATTTGTTCCATATTCGTCGGTATTAATGATTGCCGTCTAGATGAAAATATCCACTTTAAACTGCTAAACGTACGAATATGAATGGTACTGACGGTAAATTGTCATTTTGATTGAAATGACATCCGCATACTTTTATTATCTTAAGAGGCTCGATATCAGATATGAAATCGAACCTCTTTACAGTAATTGAGAATGATCAATGTGCACATGCATTAATTTAATTATAACGACATCTTTTTTATCGATATCAAATCCCTAGAACTTGCCCCGAGTTATCCCAGGTATGATTATTTGCTTAGGACGGCAGAATAGGGCCGCAGGTTTTCAGAAAAAATAAAATGAACGGTGTTGGAGTTGCTACTAATTGAGTTTGAATTACAGACTGCTGATTGGGCTCGGATAGGCAATAGTTCAATATTGTTTATTGTTTACTCGTTAAATAGAAACAAAGTTCACGGGTCTCACTCAGTGCTAAATTTAAAGAAATTAATATTCTTACTGTCGCGTCGCAGTACATCTTTGAAAATATCATGTATGTTCGCAAACACATACATGAATTTAGGCATAACCGCGACGTCCACAAGCTCAACACGCGAAATAAGGATAAACTCGTAGTCCCAGGTCACCGTCTTGGTAAAGTAAGCACATCATTCGTGGGGAACTGTATACGCTTCTACAATAAGATACCTACCGATATTGTCAATATGCCATTCAATAAACTTAAGTCTCGCATTAAGTGCTGCTTGCTGGGTAAGACATATTATACTATAAATGACGTCGTAGATGATAAAGACGTTTTTAAGTAACTAGTATGAGCTATTACTGAAATTTGATTTTGATTAGAAATATATCTAATATGTAAGCACTGAGCAGCGCTTATTGTTAAATGCCTTTAAGCCAATGATGTAGACATTTAAATTTAAGTTTACCTAATGTATCCTTTTTTGTTAGTATTTTTTATTGGTTCTTGTGCACAAGACACTTAAGAAATGAGAACACATTGTGATGTTTCTCGCCGGACAGTTCCCTTTTTTATTGATATATTTTGTCCGGCAGCATGAGCATGTCATGCTCACTCAAAGGTCTTTGCTTACGGCGGCGTCGTTGATCGGGTCGCCACCTTCCCGAACACATGGTTGAGGGAGGCGATGGCTGAGATACGCGTCATACTCGTGAACGGGTGCTGTCTGTGGGGTCCGGTCTATTCACGCTTGCAAGATCCTGTTATTCAGTTAATTATTTGAATTATCGTTCCTAACGTAGAGACCTCGTCCTGTTGTTCTCCTAGACATTAGGTATTTTATTTGTATTTTATTGACCTTACATTTGTAATGATTTTATTTGTGTTAGTTTTAAAAAATAATTATTTATTACTTCATTACCTTGTAATGTAATTTAGATACTTTTAAGTATTATTGTATTTAATAATTGGAAAAAAATTACCTGCTGGAGTTTCTTACGGCGCTTCTTCTCCGCAATGATGGTCTTGTCCGAAGCGCTAGTAGATTCACTCCATGTTACCGACGTGTAAAAGAGCCCTCATGTGGCCAATTTACTGAATAAATATTTTGAATTTTGATAACTGATAAATTACACCAAAAACTTAAAATACCACGAAAAACTATCACTCTTTAGCGTAAACATTATTGCCCTAACAGGCAGTTATACAAAACAGAAACAAATGAAAACGAAAATGTAACTGGGGTCCATTTTTCAAAGCTCACTAGACTAATATTATTTGTTCACTCAATACAATTTTCTACAAGTCTACATTTACAACAAGTCAACATCTGCGCGCAAAAGCGTTCCTCAAAAAGGTAGGTAATTTACCTTACTACTGTTAAGTTGCGCCGCGGTCGCTGACACGCACGCATCAAAAGGCAATAAAATGTTACTACCAACGAGTGACAAATACACTTCATAAAAAATGCCACCTTGTGTTTTTCCAGGCAGCCGAAATTATACTTTAACTGTAAAAGGAAGAAAGGATGTCTCATTTCATTCGTTCCTTAAATATGTTTTACATTTTGTTTACGTCTCGCCATAATTTGTTTAATTTGCACCGGCGTCACTATCACCTGTGAAACATGAGATAAACAATTAGATATCGCATGAGTGCGATAAAGACGGATAGATAGAGGAAAAGCCCCAAATATAGACCAGGTACATAATATGGACCACTCAAATATCTCGCTAGGTGGCATTGCTAACGAAGTGAAGTTGGCCGCTTTTGACGCCATTGAGGTGCGGCTCCCCGCCGGTGGTTCGCGGCGAAGCTCAGTGCGCGCACGTGTCAGTTATCGTCGATTGAAGTTTTTAGTCACATTTGATGAATTTTTTTTGTGAGTTTTGTAAGGTTATTACTTCTTTCATGACAACCGCTTATTCTTGTACCCCCGTGTCCTAGAAACGTTATTTTGTTAGTAAACTTTCTTGTTGTAGCGTGTGACGACACGTATTACTAGTATTGTTTGAAAAATATTTAACGACAAAATGACACCTGTTCATATTATGGACCAATAGTGTTGTTTCAAATATGGAGTAGTAGTCCATATTATGAACATGGTCGTATGCACTTGTGCGCACTGCATAGGTATTTACTTTAACTGGAGGCATTAGGTTTTGGTTTAACTAGGAGAGACATCAAGTTTTTAGCCTTTAAACTAGGTGTCGATGGCATTTCATTTTTATGTGAATATTACTATACTAAGGAAGCATATACGGTGGAGACTTTATAGTGCCTATTACTTCCACATATAAGGCCGACTACAAGTTCCTAAGTAATTCTAATAGAAAAAATGAGATAATTATCTTACCTTAGATACTATGGTCCATATTGCGCACCCATAGGCCATATTATAAACATAGTGGTCCATATAATGTTCCCTTTTTTGAAAGGGTTAATTTTGAGTTTTTTTATCGATATAATTTTTTTATTAAAATTCGTTTCTTTATAACATTTTTATTATAGTTACAAGATTGCCAGATAATTTCTCGACTGATTAATTTTTATTACATTTCTTTAACTTTAAAATCCTGTGTTTTATTTAACAAATAGTATATGGTAGTCCATATTTGGGGCTTTTCCTCTACACGGCGCGGGCACTGGTCTTGGTGAGAATGGCGTAGCAACTGTCAGTTATTGGCGACGGGTATGAGTATAACGTATATACTAACCAGTAAAATTAACTGCATGTACTAATATTATTAGTACAGACTAGAGACATTCGAGAAATGGGGTCCTGGCAGGTTACAAAAAATTTAAGTAACGGCTAGGTATTCTAAATTTAAATTTTGGCAGTGACTAACAGCTAACTCGCAACCGAAATTCAAACTTAGAACACCAGGCCATTACTTTAGATTTTTGTGATCAGCCAGTGACACGGTCCCGGCGGAGATGTTTGGGGCCGGCCATTAGGGCCCGCATCCGGATCGACCCGCAAATTGTAACGAATGGCTCCACTCGGGGTGTTCTTGTTCTGAATCGCTAATTATACCGGAGATTGGAAACGGCGAGGATTATGCGAGCGCTATTGTGTCTAACAAGACCGTTTAACTGGTATATCCTTGGTGAGATTATACAAAATTAAGTTAAAAATAGCTTCTGTCTGTTTGTTTTTTCACATCATATTTCACAGAGAAATTTTTCAAAACCAATTGCATTGTTACTCTATTTCTATAAGTAGCTGCTACCCGCGACTTTGTAGGCGTTAACGTTTTCAGGATAAAATGTAGCCACATAGTTAATTCAGAATATAAAGTATTTCTCGAAGTCATCGAGTACCTAGTTCAAAACTACCAATTGCCTACCTTTAATTAGCTGTACTTTTTATTTTCCAATGGTCTAAAAATTGGCTTCTTCCATTTAAAATTTCATCTAAATACAATCAGGCATTTTAGCGTGAAGGAATCACAAACACACACACTTTTAAATATTAGCATTAGTATGGTGATAGAGCCAGTAATTTACAATGACCAATAATGGGCACCTTGATTCTTACTTTACAGAAGATAAGGGTTAGTCATTTGTTTTGCTACAATCAATTTAGGACTGTATGATATTTGAATTAAGAGCTAAGTGTCCATTATTGGTGCTTATCAACTTAAAGTTACCAGCACTAATGATTGCAGCACTGATCCATTTTTCTGTTTGTTTTTTCTTCGGTGTCTATTACGTCCTTTATATTCTTAACACGTTCACGGACAGTACGTCGAGAGACGTAAACTGAGACCCTCGTGATATGGCACTACGGCTGTGGCCGGTGTGTTTAATCTCACCAGAAACGGAACTCCGTCCACGGCCGGCTATTTTCCATGGCATTTATAGGAAGCGCGGACTCTGTGCCGTTTTTGGTTTAAACAAAAGCCGCGTGTGTATCAGCAAAAAAGCTGGAGGGCAACCTCAACCTGATGCACTACTCTTTAACGGGAACGATGCGTGTTGTGGCACATCACGGCTGTGGATGTAACGGCTTTGGACGAGCTGCCACATTAGGTAAGATTTTTATTGTACTAAATTACTTACATACATATATTTTCCGTCATAAAGTGGCACAATGTTTGACAAACGTTAAATGTGGCAGTTCGTCCATGGCCGTCGAAAAATTTGTATGAAATTTATTTGTGCCATATCACGCAATTTCGAGGATGGTGCTGTGTCCGTGAACGTGTTAATATCGAAAAGTCTTATAAATATTGAAATCGAATCCTAAAAACAAAGGATTTTCACAAAGATTTCCTTTCAAATATATTACAAAACATCCAGAACCCCTTCAGGAGCAACCCTTGACTTTTTCTCAAATAAATAATACGATGTTGTTTGCGTCTATTTCGTGCGCCGATTGATTTATACGAGAATTTAAGTGATACTGATGGGATTTACCCCTTTTTGCTGAGTTCTGGCCAAAGGATAGCTTTTGATGCTAACTCAATAGTTTTATTGCGAATGGGCAAGAACAAAAAGCTGTTGGCGTTGGGTTTAGCCAATAAAAAAAAACAAGTAGCAGATATTTCACTTAAAATGGGCGTAGTCGACCTCTTTTGTTCAAAGGAGAACGCTCTAGAAACTTGATCATTGTAATAATTATAAGTTGTTGGAAATTTGAATTGTCTCACAATCATATTTTTGATGTCCGAAATCCATACATAACCCTATGATTATGTTTGACAAATTCATAAAAGTCACTTCCCCTATTCCCCATGACTCCACAAATACCGATAAATGACGTCAACAACTGGCCACACAGAAAACAACCCTTATTATACATTCCTCAAACCCCAAGCAATCGATCATTCCAAATTTAAAATAAAAAGCAAAAAACCTGGCCGCAGAGACGAATCGCCGTTCATAATTCGAATTTGGAAAGATAAAAAACAAAATGGCCGTGCAACCGGCATTTATTAACCCTACCGTAATCCCGGGCCTGCGTGATAAATTTGGGGTACTCCTTTAACTTTTACTCGTGAGTCATTATGGCATTTAAATAATTCGTAGCGGGAATAGTGATTTATGACCGTGATATGCTTTTGTGGATTTAATTCTTGCGTTCGAATTATGAACCTAGTCATTTGACATCCAATATTTGCTATCTTTTTCGCTCTGTACGTGTTGAAAAGGATGGCGAATGGTTGAAATAGGGTTGGCAAAGAAGTAGATCTTGATATCGTGATAAAGGGTTGCGTATTAGGGGAGATAAGTTAAGTGTAGGGTACATGTGCGTGATAAATGACAGTCTTATCTAGTTATTAAACTATGCTTTTCGCTGTTTGAGCACGTGGCCGGTTTGAAAGGAGTTTGACTCTTATTGATGGTCTTCTTGAATTGATTATATGAATAGAGTTGATATTTTAATACTGGTATTATCTTTTATTAAGTCATTTAAATAAAATTGAAATGTAAATCGGTTTTATTCGTGCTTTTATACTTTTTATTTACTTAAATCTGCAATACTTGTACGGTTTGTTCAGTCATTTTTAGTATCTTTCAAAATGTATCAGTAATTAAGGCACGGATAAACCTGTGGACGAGTATTAAGGTCCACACTTTACATTAACTACTTACTAGTTGACGCGACATGTCCATCTTTTGTCATATAATGGTTACAATACCAACAGTATGTAATTTTGTTCACTTAGGACTTATTGTTCTACTATTAAAAGGCCCCCCACACCCACAATTTCCGCCAAAGACCCAATCCATCATTCCATAAACGACACATTATTAAGTAATTGGAGACTCCCGCTTTGCGGTCACAGCTCTATAGAGAGGTCCCATTATCGGAGCAATTACACTAATTCAGAATGCTAGTTTTTGCACAGCGACAAGGCGCTTGTTTTTTTTTGTTTAAGGTGAAGTAACGAGTTAAGTTTTTAACCTTAAAAAACATAGACACGAATAAACTTTGATGAAATTTTGTATTAAATCCCGAGGAAAGACATAAGGTACAGTTTTAGAGTCTCGGACAACAGCTAATATATAATTAAAGTCAAGTCCAATACTTTTCACACTTATAAAAACTAAAAAAGCACGGATAATAAATTACATATGGGTTATTAACATTAACAGACGAAAACATCAAAAGATGTTTTAATGGAATTTTGAGAGTAAGATCCGTCTTATCCTCCTATTAATAAGCAGTAGTGTTCACAATATTTTGTTACTTTGTGGGGATTCCATTTTAGTCTTTCAGGTGGGCAACATTTTGCAGTCTTAGGACTTCAATCTCAAGATTGCAAATGTCTATAGGTACGTCTTAGATACCAACTATTCTGACAGCTAGCCTAGTATGATGACATGAAAAACTAATTATTTGGTCAAGGTACGAAGAGGTTCGTCACATTTTCGACTCTATTTCGATGCTGATAAGGTCCAGAAGTGACGAATTCATTCTTACCATGACTGTACAATGAAGGAATAATCATGAGTTTTCTTCACAGCTTCAATAAAATCATTTTTTGAATAGCTATAAAAATAACCAAGACATAAGCCAACAAAGATTTGTTCCTATCTACATACACATACATAAACTCACGCCTTCATTCCCAGAGTGGGGTAGGCAGAGCTAAAGAATTACCAACAAGTCTTAAAACTTCTTGATAATTCTGTAACCACATTTTGCACAAGTAGGCTAAGATGTTTCCCAGTGTTAGTGACAGGTGGCAAGCCCATCGCCTAACAGTACTACAATCCTTTATTCCCTTAGTCGCCTCTTACGACATCCACGGGAAGACATGGAGTGGCACTATTCTAACCCGGCAAACATTGAACATGGAGTTTACATGGCCGATCTGTTAATGACGTCACAGTGCATATCGCAAGTCTCTTTCTAAGGGCTGTCTGAGAATCATCCGCATTCCTTGGTCGATCCTAATTTTTAATTTCACTTTTTGTGTTTTCTTAACGGTATTTTCATATTTTGGTGAGAAATGCGATTTAAAAAGCCCATGCATAGTCCCTATATCGTGCTGTTGAAACGGGCCTAGCCTTAAGTCCTTCGGCGACTCCGTGGGGCTAGCCCGGGGCGCTTCGTAAGAATGCGAGCTCCGCCCCTGGACGACGAATACAAAGTTGGAGAAAACGAACATTGCTCGGTTCCCAGTGAAACGCGCCATTTGCCTTGCGTGTGAGGTGACAAGATCTACTGTGATTTGGCCAACTGTCGATCGAAGACTGTTTTGATTTATATGTATGTATGTTAACACTTTACTGTACTTCATCTTCTTTTATATTAATGGCGGTCTACCGCAGTTCCGCAGTAATTTCAATGTCCAGTGAGTTAGAGTATAATCAGTAAAGAGAAATCAAAAGAAGATATTGACATCGGACGAGTGACCATTATTCGATATTTAATTGTTGTTTTAATTATTATTAATTATTCTTGTATTCTTTGATTATTAGTATTTATGCTTGACGATCTTAATGTAATTTCGTATTTTTTTACTTTTTTTTAATAAGGTAGTAAGGTTTATTTTGCTCTATCATAAATTTGTTACTTACGCGGTTTAGCAGTCTCAACGACGATATTTCAAAAATAACTCCTGTTTTTAGACCTTTAAAATCTATTATTACCATTAATTTAAAGTAACAATTACGCTTAACTCAATGTGAAACAATCACGCAATTAAAAAATAATAAATAAAATCCTACACTATGTTGATCCCTATTCTTTCACAGGTCCTAAACGGCCCAACCGACCATTAATATATATTTTTTTTAAATCTGCGTCCAAATGGCTCACAGACTGCCCGACAGCCACACAGATAAACACGTTAAAGTAATAACAGCCCTCCTTTTTGTTAGGGGGTGAAAAAGATTATTTCTGATATTAATATCATCCACCATACTTTCCAAAGCCTAAATTCATAGCACTTAAATTCTAACGCCAAGTGGGGTTTATGACGGGACACTAAGTTTAATGGGCAATCAATTTTATTTTATCGCTCAATGATTATGGAGGCATTTTATTGTTCTATGGAGTAGTCTTCTATTTTATTGGACGATTTGAGGATTTCTCGGAGGATTGGTTTATGGGAGTAATAACTGAGGTACCTTTTAGATAGTTTTAAATCGTTGCTTACACTAAGACCACCGCGAAATCTGATGTTATTAACCTCCGACAAAACGAGATATGTTAAAAGTTTATCGTAAAAGTAAACGTAATGATGATTTTTAAATACCTATTCAATTAGACCCCATGTGTATAGTTCGTAGACTTTTCTTTTTACATTATGGCGTCTGGTTGCCGCCATATTGAATTTTAATTACTGTCATATCCTTAGTGACCATCACGAGATTAAGTCAAATCGATTGCCATACGAATCATCAAAACAAACATACACATGGGCTGATAAACACATTACGCCCATCCTTAGGCAGTCGGGTAAAAAAAAAACTTACTATGACGCGTTTATATTTTTTTATCTTATTAGCTAGGTTAGGTCCCCATACAACATATAACTATAACTAACAATTAACGTACCCAATCACGTCTTTTGACAGTAGAAACTGTGACCCATAGACATTCGCATTCACAAGACTGCAATGCAATCCTAAGACTGCAAATGCATTGCCAACCCTGAGGACTAAGATGGAATGCCTCTTTGCTAGTCATTTCACCGGCTGTCTTATCCCCAAACCGGAACACATCAATGCGAACACTGCTGTTTGGCGGTAGGTACTTATAACATACTTCCCCACGACTCTGAAACGGCAAACCTCTAAAAATCTTCACAGTTTCGACGCCCAAGCCTTGATTATACCTAACACGGGCCCTGGAGGGCAATCCCATTGACCTTGAACCGACATAATCCTCTAAAGGAACATTCTAGGTCAACCCAATACAAAAAGGCAGTAAGATTGAATAAAATCTTATCACTGATAATACCTTTTCGTTTCACAGCGTTGGAGTTACTCGTGCGGAGTTCTTTCCTTAAAATAAAATGATCATTTTAAGTGAGTTTACTGCTAAGGTTTGATGTTGAATATCTTGAAAAATAGTGAATACTTGAGGTACAAAATTGATTAGTTAGTTATTTAGTGACCTAATCAGTCATCAACATCGTTATTTCATCCAAATAACGTCCAATGCTGGACATAGGCTCCCACCAGGGTATGCCACAAGGACCAATGAAGTCCTACGCTGCTTGCATCCAAACTTGAGCCAACGGATACAAACTTAAAAACTATTTGGACCATGACTAAAAAAATATTTTTTTCTTAATATATTTAAAAAGATGCATATTCGTAATCATTAATCGTGTTTTATGAAACTAAATCTTCCTGTTTTTTATATTTTTGCACGGATGTCATTTTGAGGTTATTTCCACAGCCTCAAAAAGGTCCATACACAATCACTGAAAATGACGATAATCCTCCATTCACAAACACGGTGAAAAATACTTTAGTCCCTACAGATTAAAATGGAGCTTTAGCCCCGATGTGCAGAGACTAAAGTTACATTTTAATAGCTTGAGAAGTGAAAAAACTGAAATAAAACGAAAATTATAGAGAAATTAAAAAACCAACACCACAAACGCAAACTAATTCTTCCAAATGACAGTTATTACGATATCGACAAAACAGACATTACGCCAACGTCACAGGACAATATCGAAAATTAACCGTTGCAATTCTAGCGTCTCGTACAAAACGGGCACCATTTAATTCCTTTTAATGAACGAATATGAATCTTAAAAGTATCTACGACAGAATATACTTTTCTTGTGGACAAAAAGTGGATGTTAATCGTTTTTCAATGGAAAAAAAAGATTCTGAAACAGATGGTGAACGGAAAATGCAAAATTAAAACCGCCGCACGGCACGCCAACGTTTACTTGAGTCTTTTTTTGAATTCAAAAGAAAAGGCAATTTGTTTTTCACGTGAGCGTAGCCGGGACAAAAGATCGACCAAAATGGCGGATAAGGGATCCGACTAAATACAAAAATAATAGCGATCCCGTAAGTAATTGGTTTTGTTAACTTTATTTTATGGACCTTACATTTGTAATGATTTTATTATTTATTACTATTTTTTTTTATAGCATGGGAAGATTGGGAAGGCCAACGAGCACACAGGCCACCTGATGGTAAGTGGAAACTGTGACCCATAGACATTCGCATTCACAAGACTGCAAATGCGTTGCCAACCCTGAGGACTAAGATGGAATGCCTCTATGCTAGTCATTTCACCGGCTGTCTTATCCCCAAATCGGAACACAACAATGCTGACACTGCTGCTTGGCGGTAGGTTAATGGATAAGATGGTGGTACCAACCCGGACGGACCCTGCACTGGGTCCTCCCACAAGTAATGTAACTTACTTTTAAGTATTATTGTATTTAATCATTGAAAAAATGACCATCTACTGGAGTTTCTTGCGGCGCTTCTTCTCCGCAATGATGGTCTTGTCCGAAGCGCTAGTAGATTTACTCCATATTACCGACGTTTAAAAGAGCCCTCATGTGGCCCATTTACTGAATATATATTTGGAACTTTTAATTTTTAATTTTGATTTTTGAAAGGTAGAAATGGTTTATACAGATTGTTTTTAACCACGACAAATAAAGTGCATACTTTAGAGCTGAAGATAGAATAAGACTTGTGTCATTAAAAGAAGAGTTTCAATAAGCTGTTACTAAAGAGCAAACTTTACTCTCGGCTTCATTCTTAAGCTCTCAAGACGGACGATTTTTAAACGGTAATAACCGCCCGTCATCTCTTCAGAGGTCTTATTCAGGTGTAATAGACATCAATTATAAGGCAGCTATAGGTGTTGGTGTCAGGCAATTATTGCTCGAAAATTAGCCGTGCAAGTGCATCGTAACTTACCATCACGGCCTGTATTTGACACAGTAAAAATCATATCGTTTTTGACCTGAAGCTATGTAGTTTATTTTACGGCGAGCGTAAAGGACAGAGCTATAGCAGTTATATAGCTCTGTCCTTTTCTCTCACCGTAAACTGAACTGCGTACCTATGTCACAATAACCTCACTGTTTAATTGTATTGTCAACGATTTGATAGCTCTTATTTACTTAAGAGGCGGTACACGATTTTTTTACCGTTTTGCTTATTTTTGTGATTTAACAGTTAAAATACTGCTTTTCTATAAGTTTTAATGCTCAACATTAAATATCATTTAAGTTATGATCGAATAAATGAGCTACGAATAAATGAGCCACTTTTTTATTTTTGTCGAGTATCAAAATGCGAGATTTAGGTTGTTTTACAACATTATTTATTGCCAATTCTTTTGAACTTTTTGGATATTTTTTTTAGGTAATGGATTGATTATGAACTAAAGTTTATTTCTATTGTTTTAATTTTATAAACGACAGTTCTGAGTAGCCGAAATAAAAAATATTTTTTGCCCGTTTTCTATAAAAAATTACCAAGTTTATTTATTTTTTTACTCGAAAAATTTATTTGAAAGTGGTAATAAGTAATTCATACATTCTTTAGACGACTTTCACAGCAATACATTGTAAATTTTTCATACCGTTTAGACGTCAAAACGGTTCATGAATATGTGACATTCTAAACCTCTTCCAGCAAAATTCACATAACAGTCGCCAGTGTCAGGTCGATTAATCAAAATAAAATAATGAAAACAGAAAAGTAGCTCATACATTCGATAAAATTAGAATTAATCTTTCGTGTTGTGTATTAAAACTTGTAGAAATACAGTATTTCAACTGTAAAATCACGTCTGGAAAATCACGTAAATTAGCGATATCGGCAAAATTTCGTGTACGCCTCTTAAATGGCAGTAGAGTTAAAAACAATAGTATAACGAGTCAAATATTCAGATTCAGATTTTATTACTCAATATAACACGTTACGGTGACGACCTTGTAAGGATCGCGGGAACGCGGTGGATGCGAAAAGCACGAGACCGGTCTGAGTGGAGAGCCTTGGAGGAGGTCTATGTCCAGCAGTGGACGTCTTCCGGCTGACATGATGGATGATACGGTATATATTACATGAAATACGATTAAGATTTTATTTTACAGCCTAAAATAGAAGCGCTGGTTGCAGTGGTCCATCCCCAAAATGATCTGTTTAATTTGAGATTATAATTTATTAGGTATGTATAATATATCAATAAAAAAACCAAAGCAAAATTATTGTAAGAAATGTACTATTCTACTCGATAAAACCTAATTGCTATTGACATGTTATCGTATTGTCAACCTTTATTGACAGTAATGGCGGCTAAGTTAAATCGATACGATACTTAACATGTCAAAAATAATTAGGTATTATCGCGAATAGAATAGAGCCACTTGCGTATTTCATGTTATTATTACAATGGACGTTTGTGGTGATTCGAAATTCAAAATGTTTATTCAGTAAATTGGCCACTTGAGGGCTCTTTTACACGTCGGTAATATGGAGTGAATCTACTAGCGCTTCGGCCAAGACCGTCATAGTGTGGAAGAAGCAATTACAGTAAAGAAACAGGCAAGAGCATATCGGACCATGCTCAGTGTAGGGATCCGAAGGCGTTACTACAAACATACACTCGCGGTCAAATAATACGGGTCAGAATGCGTTTCTCATACTAAAGAGGATATTTGGAAGCCTTGGTTCCTCGCCAGGAGATGCTTTTAGTGAAATCTGATGATAGACACCCCGAGCATCGATACAGGACTTCCAGATTGCCTAAAATACCCAACGGATTGAATCTGCGGTTAACGCCGGAATTGTGCATGTTCAGAAAAACATATAAAATGGCAATAAAATGTAAGGAAATCCAAATGCTGACCCATGCTCTCTCGCTGTGGTGTTAACTGATTGTGCGATCTGTTAGGTATCTTAAGCACTTTTGACCTCCACTGTTTAACCTCGGAGTATCCACCATTAAACCTCACTCAAAACATGCCTGTGTCCAGGAACCAAGGCTTCGAAATAGCCTCGTTTGTATGAAAAACGCACTCTGACCCGTATTATTTGACCGAGAGTGTATTAGACCTCGCGATCAACATAACTTTGCCGTTGGAATACTGTAATCCCATACATCGACATAGGTCGCGGTCAGTTAAACAACTCCGCAAATAAGTTTTCGGTATGTATAAACATTTAAACCATTTGTAACTCAAGAACCAATGAAGTCTAGTACTAAGTTGTCATAGTTTTCCTTTATAATTCGTTATGTGTGCTTTCATTTGAGATATTTTTCAGGTTTTTAGTGTTTGCAGTTTCGGCTGTAGGGGGGGGGACACTTGACCCTAAAAAAAATTGCGCTTTAAAGCTTAATATTTCATAAACCGAAAAATTGTTTACTCATACCCGCAACATTTTTGAAAGACCTATCCAACGACACTCTACACTATGGGGTAGACGAGAAAAAAAAAAACATCCCCACGTTACGTCTAGGGGAGGTACACAAAAAAAAAACTGGCCAAATTACGGCTTTCTAGTACTAAGAGTATCTGAGCTAGGCTGCGGACGGACAGACGGACGGACATGGCGAAACTATAAAGGTTTCTAGTTTGACTACGGAACGCTAAAAACACATCCATCATCAAAGCAATTTTCAATACAAATAATACGGTATACTTAACGTATCCAAAAAAAACAAACAGGAAGACCAGAACTTTCAGTACCAACAATATGAGTCCAAATTGTACTAGTATTTAAAGCCGGGCACTGAATTGACGTTACTTCCCAGAAATCCCGGTTCACCCAATCACTTAATAACTGCGTGATCTGTATCGTTTAGCCGCTAGTTATACAGCAGGTGGGTTCTGCAGATGTCGGAATTTGAACCGAAATTATACCATTTATTTCCGCTCACGGAACGACCGTGACGTCACAGTTTTTTAACGTGGCAGTACGCAAAAAACATCGTTGAAAACTTACGTAAAGTATAAAAGTAAGGTTTGTTAATAAATCACCATACCAGAGAAGAAAGTCATACCATTAAATTTATTTATTGGGAAAAATAGGCCTAGTCGACACTATTAAAAGAATTTCAGAGATCGTGTAAATTGTAAAAAATATTGTACATTTTAAAAAACATTTCTTATGACCAACACACTAGGTGACGCCTGTCTCGAGGGGCCAGAACCATAGATGGTTACCAATTAAAAATGTCCTGCGCATGTGCTGGTTAAGCTAGCAAACAATTTTTAACTTCTTTAAAAATACTATAATTACTACTAATATTTAACTAAGTAAAGCAAAAGGCTAGATGATGCCGCTGCCAGAATCTGCTGGAGTTGATTACAGAGGTGAACACCACGGTGTCTGTGAGATTGAGTGTGTATTAGTTTGTGTGTGTGTGTGTGTGTGTGTATGTATGTGTGTACATCGTGTGTCGTCTTATAAATAGGATTGACTTCTTTTTTTTTTTTTTATTATTATTATTTTTTAATGTACTCTGTATTTGTGTTGACTTTCTATTATTATCATTTAATTCTATTTCTGACGACCTCAATGAACTGCATATAATTTGACATGCCATGTAATTTATACTGTGTTATATTGAGTAATAAAATCTGAATCTGAATCTGAATCTGTAGAAAGTACAAAATATTAGTATTTATGTTTTGACGATCTCAATGTAATTTCGTATTCTTTGACATGCAATGCAATTTATATTGTAATATTACATTGATGAATAAATAAACTAAACTAAACTAAAAAGAACCTAAGTAGTAATATTCACCTCGTGGTGTCTATATATTTTTGGCACTCTTTATGTATTTAACAATGCTTTAGTAGCTAACATTTAAAGTAGGTAGGGTGAGGTGGCCAACAATGAACCACAAAAAGTTTGAAATTCCATAATTTATTCCTATGCGAAAGTATTAAAAATATTTTTTTGCTCGGCGATTCATTATTTATTTGGCTTTAATTTTGCATTCAAATCTTATCATACAATTGAATAGAAGTAGAGATTTTTCAACTTTTTAAAAACATGAGAAATGGTTCATTGTGTCCAACAATAAGTACACAATGATCCAGGGGTAGGCACACAATGAACCTACCGAGTACACAGTGAACCATTGCATAGATTAAACTTAAATTAGCGGACTCTATTTGAACTGATTTCGGAAAATATTAAGCTGATTAATAAAACAATATATTTATTTTGAGAAAAGGTTATATTTATTTATATTTATTATTATTAGTGTAGGGTAAGACAATTTACAGTCTTTGGCAGCTTTTCGGATGCTCACACCACGTCTCACCAGTGCGAGAGCCATTTGCATCGCTTCTTTAGTATGTCCTCCTTTTTTTCTTTCCTCCACCTTCGTTCGCCCCATTCTAAAGTTTAAAAGTACTTAATTACTATATTATATCAAAAAACTACACATTTTAATTTTGTAGCAAATACTACCTATCAATAGAACAAACAAGGTAAGAGAAAAAAGCTGGTAGTACACGGTGAACCTGTTTAGGTAGGTATTAAGAAACTGGTACAGTGTGTACCAATAGCTGTAACACATTCCGCTGGGTCAATGTGTACCCTATCCTCGTGAGACACTGTGTACCATCTACACCTTTCGTTGTTTTAGGTTATTTAAAAAAAATACGAAACAAGATGGAGACGTCACAGTATTTCTAAACGATAGCCAAGTAGTTACTCAAGACAGCTAAAAAACTGAATGTTCTAAAATTGACAACATATAAGTAAAATAAAACGTCAAAACACTTACTTTTTTCCTTGTTTTTGTGCCGAAAATCACAAAACAACTTGTCACACGTGCGGTTTTGACGCTGGCTGGACGCCGACTGGGGGGCGAGGGGCGCCACCAAATTAAAGTACATTTTTACTCTCGGCACGGTTTGGCAACGTCGCGTTTTTAAAATAAAGCGTTGGTTCGTTGTGTACCACCGGTTCATTGTTTACCACCTGACCCTAGGTACTTGAAATGCATTACGTACGAATATGTACTTTGAGAAATAAATATAGGTACCTACTTATATTTAATTTTTCATTGCTATTTTTTTGTTTAATAAGTACCTAAATTAAAGTTTATTTCATCTCATTTATAAGGTTTTTTTTTTTTTTTTTTTTTTATACCATAGGAAGGCAAACGAGCCCACAGGCCACCTGATGGTAAGTGGAAACTGTGACCCATAGACATTCGCATTCACAAGACCGCAATCCTAAGACTGCAAATGCGCTGCCAACCCTGAGGACGAAGATGGAATGCCTCTATGCTAGTAATTACACCGGCTGTCTTATCCCCAAACCGGAACACAACAATGCGAACACTGCTTCTTGGCGGTAGGTTAATGGATAAGATGGTGGTACCAACCCGGACGGACCCTGCACAAGGTCCTCCCACCCGCAAAAAAATCTCGGCAATTCTACTTATTTAATAAATGTATAAAAAACGAATTACTGTTTCTAACATGTTTACTGTGGTGAAATATCGCAAAAGAGGGATGGAAAAAATGATATAATGATGCCTCGACCTATTATCACTCCATTTGCGGTCGCCGGCGATCTGATTGCTTTTGCAAAGGTCTGAAACGATTGGTGTATTGGATTTATTATGTTTGCTGTGACTGAAATTATCTTTTTATACTCGTCGATTAAAATCTGTGTATTAAGATTTCATAGAGAATACTGCAACGTCACTCTTTTCATCGTTGTTACTTCCGAAACAATCGAAATAACTATTTCGATACGCTCTAGACAACCGAAAAAAATTTGAAAATAGAACTTTGGATTTCCATATATGTGTCCTTGTTTAAGGAGACTCGATCCGATACAAAATTGCCAATCTGTGGCGTTTCGGAACGTAGCAGCGTCGCGGCATCTGTCAAAAATCTACTTTTCAATTATCTTGTGTCAAAGAAGTCGGATAGTAACACTTACGATATTTAGTTTTCTTGTATACTCGTATTAATGACTTAAATTATTAATTTTAATGAACTCATACAAAAAGTATTGTTCACAATAGTGTCATAATTAAGCTTTTTAATCTCGTACCTTACTTAGGCCACTCAGCAAGCTTCGTGGCCTAAACACGGTACTCGACTAAAAAGCTCTCTATTATAACACGATTGTGAAAAATACTATTTCTTGGAAGCAAAGAATTAATAGTACTTATGTATTAAAAATAAATAGCAGAGACAGGGTGACATTAAATTAACTAAAATGAGAGACAGCATTACGTTTTAATTCCTCTAAGATTTAACAAGCTATCAAATCCTTTAACAACGTCTACAGGTAAATTACTTTCGAGACGTTTTTGCATTTGTACTGTCAGCACATAAATAAATAAACCAATATTTTTGTAATTTTATTTTTATTTGTATAGTCAGGTATATCAATGATATTCCGCTTGATATAGAAACTAATTCAGCGGGTCGCAATAATGCTTTGATTGCTATTCATTTATGTTTTTTTTTTACAAATTATACAAAACTTCTTTAGTTTGGGAAGTCAAAGGCTTACCTCGATCATGTTTCAACATCGGAACCATTTTTAATTAATAACACTAAACAACAAATATTACAAACCATAAGAATAAATAAGAAGAAGAAAGTTGTGAGAAGGTCCCTCTCCGATCCCGACGTGCTCGCTGCGCTCGGGGCGCCCGTCAGGCGCCCCAAGCACATCCTGCTCGATCCCACCGATCCCATCCAACTCGCAGTGGATGAGGGCACTGAAGAACGGAAGAAGCTCCGCCGCCAAGGACGACGTGGCCGCCCGCCCAGATCCGGACCTGAGCCTCATAGCATCACTGCAGGGATCGAGAAGATCGAAGAAACCGAAGAAACCGAACATACTCAAGAAACCGAAGAAACCGAACACTTGGAAGCAACCGAAGAAAACGAAGTCCTTCAAGATACTCAGCCGGCCGAGCTGCGCTCGACCGGCCTGACTCCCGACGGAGGCACCCCTCCAGAGGTGCGACCACCACCGCACCTCTAACTTAGGGTTCAGCATGCCCCCCGCTAAGGGCATCGCTACCCGTGCCCGGGTGAAGTAGTTATGGTAGAGAAATACCAACTACATAGTCAGTCATAACATAACAACATAACAACAGAAGGTCCCTCTCTCTGCAGCCCTAACCACCGGTAGCTTGAGCCCTGCCGTTTTTTTTTATTAGTATTGTTATTTCACTTTTATATTTGAATACTTATTGTAAAAAACCTAATTTACAGAAATTTCAATAAGTAAATATAATTATTAATTATTTGACATTCACTGTTAATATATTCACTTCTTCAAAATGTGACGAAACTCTTTTTTCTGACTGTAGAATGTTATTTAAAGTTAAATTTTAGAATCCCTGTAAATATACAAATACTACAAATGCAAGAACGTCTCGAAAGTTATCGACGGAGGAAAGGAGAAACCCCTTAAGCGACATTTTCTAACTTACTACTTAACTCGGCTCAAAAGACGCAGAAAAAAAAGCCGGTTCTAATGATATATAAAACTCAATTTCGAAAATCATGTCGCTTAAGGGGTTTCTCCTTTCCTCCGTCGTTATTTACCTGTACAATTGTAGACCAAACAAATATTTTTTCTAAAACATGCTCGGAAAAAACGGTTTTCCGATTGGAACACAACGACGGAAAGTGCCTCATTTTACTCCTAGGAGTAAAAAAACCATATGAAAACACTTTCCGTCCATGTCCATATATTTCTTAAAAATACTGTCAATTTGCATACAAAATCAAAAGGACCAAGACAAAAATTCCAAACAGCCAAGGTAACTGCTCGCTTTTTTAGCACAGTGCGTGTGTTTCTTTTTGAATTTGCATTCCAATGTCTATGGTTAGTATTTAAAAACAATTGACAGTCGGTAACATTCGTTCATTCTGCATAATATAATTGTGAAACCGAATATTAAACTATTTGCTGTGTGAAATACTTACTATAAAAAATGAGCTCAAGCGACGAAAGCGACGAAATAGGTACCACACCGCCTATATTACAATCTGAAGGTACCTCGGTTAGGCAAAACCTGCTTCCCGCTAAATCTAAGGAAAATTATAACCGAACTTATGACCAATTTATGCTGTGGAGGGCAAACAAAAATGTAAATTAAATTACTTGCTTTTTAGAAATGTATTTGTATTATTTCCTCACATGTTTGAGAAAAGCATTACGTATGCCTCGGCGGAAACGAGGATTTCCTGACTCGTATTTTAGCAAGCCTCGCTGTTGCTCGGCCTGCTAGCGCGCCTAGGCAACAATGTACTATTATCGTAGTAACAAAATGACCTTATCCCACGTTCACGTTATTTCGTTATTCTATTCCTAATTGCCTTTTATCCTCGATCTTTCATTAACAAATAAAAACTCATAAAAACGAAGTCTTAAAGTCACCAATTAAACGATTCATCTTCGAAAAAACTCCCCACATGTCCGTCAGAGGGCGCTACTTTAATTACATTAATTAAATTACAAATATAACTCTGCCGTTCAATACACAACTACTGCCAAGAATACTGGTTCTGCGTCGTAGCTGATGCGGTGAGCTTCAAGTTGACCAACAGAACAGATAAGTTGGCCGTCGTATACTGCCCTCCTAAATAAAAAGGACGCATAATGCAATTTGATAGTCAAAGTAAATTTAACCCTCTCTTTTAAGAAATAAGGTCACTAATACATACGCGGTTCTATGAGACATGCGCCCTTTTTTCCAAGGACGGCAGTATATTGCTCGAGTATTTTGTTTTTAAGTGTTCCTTTTAATTTGCCGCTGCAGATAAAATAGGAGAAAAAATTGACAAAGTAGATGGTTGGGGACGGATTAAAGAGTAAGTAATTGAAAATGGCAATTTTTCGCCACTTATAAAAATGTAATTTTGGTAGCTTTTTATTAGTGTCTACGCTGGAAAAATACTGAAGAAGTTTATACGTTAAATTAAAGTTTTAGTGAGGAATAAACGTAGATAGAATTATATAAATGTTCGTTCTATGTTTGGTTAGGTCAGAACTGTGGCCAAACCCGTAAGTGTAAACTAGTAGTAGTACCAGTAGTAAGTGTGAACTTTTTAACTCATATACTTTTTGTGTTTTAAGAAGTTATGGATTTTTTAGTTCGAATTATAATTGTTATATCATTAGTTTCTTAAATAAGATAGAAATTATGCAAAATGATAATATGCAAAGTGAAAATGAGTAATGCAAATCATTACAACCTTAATATAGGAGTAGGTAAAAATCTAGATTAAATTAAGTACTTACAGTCCGTAGGTACTTTTGCTATGCACGGGGGGAAATCGATGTATGCATGTTTTTCAGGTATTAGGTAGGTACCTGTGATAAATGTTTTTTATTAACACTGTTTGGAAATATGTTGTTTTTGGTCTGGGAAAAGGT
Source organism: Acleris emargana (assembly GCA_927399475.2). Classification (NCBI taxonomy): domain Eukaryota; kingdom Metazoa; phylum Arthropoda; class Insecta; order Lepidoptera; family Tortricidae; genus Acleris; species Acleris emargana. The sequence continues at coordinate 3,771,518 of OV656836.1, read as the reverse complement.
CAGAAAACACAAAAAAATATCTTTGCCCATTTTATATTAAATACGTAAGAAAAAAAAAACTTTGCCGTAGTTTAGAAAAACACTATACTGCCGTGCTAGTGTAAAAGGCGATCATTCGACATTTTGACCAAATTGAGTTGTTATGACCATCGTGATATGGAGAACAAGCCGCGTCGACCCATCTTACCCGTTTGTCGATAAGAGGCTTGGTTGCGAAGATACGATAAGGAAAAAGACCGTATAACAGACTATTTTCCAGCAAATACTAATGAATAAAGCGGTAACTACACAATACTACATTAGAAAGACGTAAAACAAGACACTCCGCATTATTGTCTGGTGTAGGTTTTATTTATTAATAAGTTGAACTACTCTATAAGGCCGTAATTGCAGATTACTAAGTAAAAAGAACGAATAACATATTTTACCGCCTTTTAACTTAGTATTTCAAATGTTTTTTTCTATTTGCTCATAATTTAAATGAACGTAACAGAGTTTTCTAGACAAAAAGACCGTATGTCAGTATTTTGCGGTATTTTAGTCTAGTTAATGCCGAGTTTTAAATAATGATAAACTTGTTTAAAAAAACTTTTATTTTGTGATACGGTATTTTTACTTGGGACAGAGGTAGTTTTTAACGCTAGATTACTATTCGAATATCCACAGTCGACCCATGCTACTTAATAAAACCGTATAATCCCCAATCTCCTACATACCCCCCGCGGACGGGAGTGCTCGCGTTCGGGCGCCCTTCAGTTCGGTGACGTTACGGGTAATGAAGGTGCGTGTGCGCTGGCGCCCGTTATCACGCGAAAAGACGAGGACGACGAATTGACGATAAATCATAAAACTGAGTACATAATACCATTCTAAATGTTTGTTACCTGAGTACAGTAAAAATAAATAAAATAAATATATAAATTAATATATGATATATTTTTTTGGAGAACTAACATAATTGGGATAGACCAAAAAAATAACTCATGGTTTTTATAATCTAATACAAAAGAAAAGGTAATTTTAAGAGACCCATTTCATTAATTTTGTATTTGACCGAATAGTTTTGTTTTTATATCTTTATTTATTTAACAGAGATTTTATCGATGAATTACATGATAAGTTACGTTAAAAAGTGATTGTAATAGTATAATAAAACATACTATTTCAAGCGGTTTACGCCTAACCCGTAAGACACACCTGGGAGGGCTTCAAGCCAAAAACGAAAGTCAAACCACACGGTCAAATATACTTTTGTCGAAATGTCCAAAATAAATAAATATAACAAAAACTTAATCATGCAGAACGGCTTTAGAACCCCATTCCTCGAAATGGATTTCTAATTAGAGTAATTTAAAAAATTTGAACTATCCCAATTATGAATTATATTAGTATCTAAGAAAAACATGAACAATAAAAAAAACTAGAACATCTATAGTTAGCTTAAAGAAATAAGTCCTTTTTTTATAATGCATTTATACAAATATACAAATAAATAATAAAGTTTTTATGGAGAGAGTTTTATGGAAATAAAGCAAATCTAGAATATCAATAATTAGCTTACAGAGATGGTTAAGTCCTTTTATAAAGTGAATATTTTATAGACCATAAAACAAATATATCAGTAAATGATAAAGTGACTATAGTAAGATTTGTCTATTTACTTTTCATAATATATTTCACTAACATGAGGACTCAATCTAGCTAGAAGTCAAAATGACTTCTGTATCCCACTGTTTTACTATTAAAGTTAAACATGGATACTTAGTGAAATTGAACATCTCATTTAGTTATATAAAACTCAAGTCAAATATAGACTTAAAGGTGAAGCAAGCAATATCAATCTTGAGTCACAATATTATATGATATAAAAATAACAAAGTATAACTATCGCTTTATTGAACGATAAATAATCTACTGTATAATTGAGTTTTTAAACACTCAATTTATATTTTGACCCTTTTCTTCCCTTACTATACGACTGACTGACTATTCGTACATATTGGCAAGGAGTCTGACCTGTCTATGGAGGATGACTATTGAGGTAGACTAAGGTCTAGGGATAGCGATCCCAGAGCGTATGGAGGAGATCTCCTTATTTTTTCTATGGCATAGGAAGGCAAACGAGCACACAGGCCACCTGATGGTAAGTTGAAACTGTGACCCATAGACATTCGCATTCACAAGACTGCAAATGCACTGCCAACCCTGAGGACTAAGATGGAATGCCTCCATGCTAGTCATTTTACCGGCTATCTTATCCCTAAACCGGAACACAACAATGCGAACACTGCTGCTTGGCGGTAGGTTAATGGATAAGATGGTGGTACCAACCCGGACGGACCCTGCACAAGGTCCTCTCACAAGTAAAGTTCCTCCTTCCCTAAGGGAAGGGAATTCTTAGATTTGCTTTAATCTAGACTTCGGTTTCATAAATTATATCTACTATAGGTACATATTAACTTTATCTTTAAAACCAATTCACTTAGTACGTAGGTTGAATTTCAAGTGGTTAGGAGTCATTAAATAAACTAGGATAGTGTTAGATAAGTTTTAAATTATAGTCTACATACATACATACCTTCACGCCTGTAATCCCAGAGTAGGCTAGGCAGAGCTAAAAATTACAACTTTAAAAAGTTGTTGATAATTCAGTAACCACAATTTGCACAAATAGGCTAAGATGTTTACCAGCATATTAGTGACAGGTTGCAAGCCCATCGCCTAATAGTACTACAAGCATTTATTCCCTTAGTCGCCTCTTACGACATCCACGGGAAGACATGGAGTGGCACTATTCTAACCCGGCAACCACATATTATTGTAAATATTTAGGTATCAATATTCTAGAGAGTATTAGTATAGCTAGGACTTAAAACAAAGACTTAAAGAATTCTAGGGTTACTATAGGTTCACAACTATTGGGTTATATTAGATTACTTGACGATCACATGCCAAAACTAATTTACTTTTAAAATAGGTTGTTAGGAATAGGAAGCTTAATAGACTAGGAATGTTACTTATGGTGACTAAGTTATTAGGTTAGGTAGATAGATGTAGTAGGAATTAGGTAAAAATAAAATAAAAATAAAATTTTAGCTATTATAATTGGTTCCACGAGGACCAGGATTTGAGTAATTCTATTTAAAAGTGCTTAGGCTACATTAGGGTTATTGCAAGGAGAATATATTGAGTTTCATTTTAGTAAAGAAACATTTACCAAAGCAAAAGGAAATCGCCCGATGCTTTCATCGCACACACACTTCCGAGGGATAGACAGACGCAAGTCGAAAACAGAATTTAGTACGTAAACTAGGTCCATTAATGCCTGCTCTTAGCTTGAAATTTTGCGAGGACTTGCCAGAATTCAACCAAGAAAATGTCGATGAATTATAGGTTAAGTATTTTTAACCTATAATTCATCGACTTTTTCATGGTTGGATTCTGGCAAGTCCTCCCAAAATTGCAATTCAATTACTTTATGAGACTGATTATGTTTAAATTAAAATAATTAAAAAAGAAGTTTTGATTAACAGTGCGTCATACAGACGAATCAAAGAGTATTATTGTTGATTTATTGAATAACTATAACACGACACCAATCTTAGAAGAGATAATATTTCCTGTGATTTAACTGTTAATTTTTGTTTATTTCAAATATATTTGTACCGAATTTATGATGGTTTTAATTAGCAATTAGTCTAACCTTTCATCGTAGTACTAGATTAAAAAACCGTATTTCGTCTGACTTATGAAGACATACGTTTTTTTAGACTAGTATATAAATATAAAATGATCGATACGAAAACAAACCATATTTTTTTGATTTGCGTACTAGACAAGATAAACGTATTTTTGTTATTCGGCGTTATTATTTAGATCAGAATTATTCAAAAAATATTTTGTACTAAGCAATAAGGCGGTATGTTGCAAATACGTCTTTTTAATTAAGCATTATTGTGATACGTTCAAGCCCTAGTTTAGTATGAAGACGTATGAAGGAAAATCAAGCCTATAAGGCGGTATAGTGCTCATATACCGCCTTTTTGCTTGTTTTTCAGTGGCAATTATTAATCGGCAACAAAACAAAAAGGAAAAAATGCGTGTAAAAAAAAAACTGTAGGTAATAAAAATACATTACTTATGTAGAAAACTAGTAAAACACAATGTCTATCCGACCCAAAAAGTTTCATTTCAATATCTGTTTAAATTACCTAGAAATATGAAAATGAAGATTTCGGTCACTTTTTTGCGATTATCTCGAAAGTGTCTTTTGTCGAAAAGTCGCCTTTTACACTAGCACGGCAGTATATCAGCCTCGACAGAAAGTTAATTTATGGACTCTTAGAGGGCTTCAACTGTACCACCTTCGACCACTCACTCACTTCACTAAACATCAGGTGAGACTGAAGTCAAACGCAAACCCATTGTTGATAAAAAAAAAAAAAAGACAACAGTTATTTTTTTATGGCATAGGGAGGCAAACGAGCACACAGGCCACCTGATGGTAAGTGGAAACTGTGACCCATAGACATTCGCATTCACAAGACTTCAAATGCACTGCCAACCCTGAGAACTAAGATGGAATGCCTCTATGCTAAACATGTCACTGGCTGTATGCAAGGTTTCCACTGGAAGACTAAGCATACCAAAAGCTATATTAACACTTATTGTAACGCAAAAGCTTCCATATACCTCACAAGTTAGACGTAAAAGAAAAATCAAAATATTAAAAGATTATTCGCAAAGCAAATAAGTATTCATCAAGGCTGAAACTCAAAGGTATTTTAATATAAACGTGTCACAAGTCACCCATTCACCTAGTTAACATTTGGGACGTGGCGCGAATAAGAACTGGTCCAGAGGAGACGCGGTACTTAATATCACTGTGATAAAATTGAATTACGCCATGTCTGTACCTGGGGAGAGACAGCAGAAACAAGTTGAAGTCTATTTTTTTTTTTTCAAAAATGACCGGAAAAGGTAGACATTACTAACTCCATACTGAGACGCGAAGTACATAGTTTACAGACAGTTCCCAAAATTAAAAAAATATTACATTGCGTGCTCGCTACACAAGCCCGCAATGTAGCATGCAAATTTCATTGTTATCTAGTTTGTAACTGTTTAGAAAGTGATAACATCCATATTTTATTCGAAACGTAACTTTTTTATCTGTGTCTGGAATAGCTTGAGTTTTTTTTTCTAAAAAAGCTTGCGTTTCTCCTTGTCATAAACATAAAGGCGGTAAAGAGTTGTTATTTCACGAGAAGTTGCTGTGTATATACGATTTTTGAGAAAAGCACTTTAACTTCCTAATACCCACCACACAACGAAATTTGCCAGTGAAAAATAAAGTTATTGCTATTGCAATAAAGTCTATTTTCTAATTTAATTTCCAGTCATAAAAACAAGAGAAATTCTACTTTATCTTCTTTACAATTGATATTTAATTGCAATGGCCGTATTATGTAAAACATTTTGTACGCGGAGACTTGGGAGGATATATGCCTCGGCGCAGGAACGGCAATTTTTGTAACCAATACTCGGCCCGCAATTGCCTTCTTCACCGCCTAGGCAATAATGTACTATTTCATTTCTCATGCTCTTAAAATGTTACTTTAGTCCCTGCGTATCGGGACTGTATAGAACGTCGTCAGTGCCAGATCGAGCAAGCATGGGGACCGTAACAAATTCTATAAAGAGACCCCTGGTTTGTTGCTGGGCAACTTAGATATGCGCCTATTTTGCGTGGGGATTTGTTGTAGTTTATTATACTGAAGAAAATCGACTGGATTATTCATCCTATCGTCAACCCTGATGGATAAGAGTACACGCATACTGATGTAAGTACCAAAACATGAGAATGTCTACCAGACTAGCATTTTAGAGGTTAGACGTGGGATTATGCGTACCTATCCAGTCGTTTTGCTTTTCGTGTTACCAGCTAGTGTTATTTGAATCCCATTTTTTTTGTTACCACTCACTGGTCAGACTCTATAAGCAGACTTTATGGTTTGTCATTTAAACATCATGTTTGAGCTTCTTATATCGACGACTGTATAGACAGCGTCAGGTGATTTTCTTAAACAACTCGGTCTTGAAGGGTCTTGTTTAAAAAATACATTTATATTATTTAAACATACGAGTATACATTCTAGAAATCAGTCAAACAATGACAACTAACGAGCGCTTTGGAAAAAAAAGGTAGGCAAAGTAAAGGAAACCAGAACTGCGGGTGGTAGGACCTTGTGCAGGGTCCGTCCGGATCGCTTTCGATTGTATCCATTAGCCTACCGTTAAACAGCAGTGCTCGCATTGTTGTGTTCCGACTCAGGGATAGGATTAGCATAGAGGCACTTCTAATAGTCCTCAGGGTTGGCAGAGCATTTGCAGTCTTGTGAATGCGAATGTCTATGGGTCACAGTTTCCACTTACCATCAGGTGGCCTGTGTGCTCGTTTGCCTTCTCTATGCCATAAAAAAACCTTGGAAACCGATAGAAAATTAATAATTATGCTCTGAAAGGACAACTCAGGGTAGCCGGTTAGGAAACGAAAAGCAAGTTATATAAAACAATCATCGAGCAAGGCGCTCTTTTCTATTTGGTAAAACCATATTGGATTTGACGTCTTATCGTTTTGTCGTCGTTATGATATCTAGAAAGTGGATTTGAAGTAGCGATTACAAGTTTAATATGGATATGACCAGTGCGATTGGTTAGTTATATAGACAGATAGATTTATTTATTAAATAACATGTTGTATATTGGTCTTACAAATTGTCTTATTTCTTAATCACTTACCGCAGTTTATTTTTGAGTCTGGAAAATCAGTGTAAGTTCCCGAAAATTTTTTGCTTCTTCTTTTGCTTCATAAGTTAAACAGTGTAGTCCAGTAAGTATAACTTCTCAGCGCAGCTTTGTTTATCAAAAACACTATAATGCTAAAACGAACAATGTAGAATAAAATTATAAGTAGGTAATTTACGCAAAGCTAATCGAAACTGTACATTGAGAAAGCGTCGGTGGCCTAGTAGCTTAGAGGGTCGGCTCGTGATCGTAAGGTACCGAGTTCGAACCCCCGATGATCTTACGGTGAAGGAAAAACATCCTGAGGAAACCTACACATTCGAACAGCTGAGTATGTAAACAAGATGGTAATTGCACAAAAGATCCTAAAGGGTCGAAGTGTATCCGAAAGGGGCCCATCTGTAAGATAAGATAAGATAAGATAAGATATACACTATACCATCAAAACATACTCTATAATGCAAAATACAAGAACTAACTTTAATTCATAACAATTGAAATGTTGATATAAAACTACTTACTACATTGAGATGCATCAAAAACCCTTATTCATATTTTAATGAAAATAAATATAAAAATTATAAAATTAAAACAAACTTGAAATGCGCAAAATGAAACGTATACCCAGCAAGGTGAACAACATATGGACGGACAAAATGCTGACTTTTATTTAAAAACAGCGACACCAAAATACATCTAAAATCGCTGACACAGCGTCTTCTGCCGACGCTACCGTCGTCCTTCTTTCGATTCAACGCAAGTATTTTAGCTGTATTTTAAATTAAGTTCAAAAATTGATTTATTTCACTGCTTAGATGTCCTTGCAAGCTACAGCAGCAATTTAATAGAAAATTCTTGTAACGTTCAATAAATTACAAAACAGATTACTAAGGCACTTATAGTTATGTGTTTCACAGTCGAATTTGATGATAAATGGTTTTGTAAAAGGAGAAAATTAAGCTTTTGGAACTTTGTTAAAGCAAAATACAAAATAAGTCATTGGATTTCGGCTATTGGGTTCTGTTAGTTGCTCAACAATTAAAGTTGCTGAGTGTCCCGTTCCAAGATCAGACAAAAAAAACTAAAATTGGCTTGTAATTTATTAAATTACCAATACTACCACAAACAATTTTCCAGCGACAAAAAGTTACTAACAATGCAAAATTGTTAACTTTTGTACAAATATTATAACGAGTATCAAGTTAGTGCACTTTTGACAAAAGAAAAATTCGTCACCAAGAAACGTGCCTTGAGGTAAACCTTATAGATTCCTTGATAATTGACCTCGTCAGAGAACTCACTCTGTATTAACACAGAGCGTTACTGTGAAAGCTTTTTAAAAATCAATTCCGAACCGTCCAAATATAAATACCCCGAGAATTCCAAAAATACCAATGTCTAATTAAAGATTCTAAAAGGCTTCATATAACCAAAACATTTACACTTTCAAATTATAATAGGATCGTATTCCACTCATTTCATTAAAGCAGGTGATAATAATTTTCTCAAAGGGAGCTTGGAGAGAATTTGAATTTTAAATGCGGCATTACTCCGAGATTACTTTGTGATGCTGCATTAAAGTTTCTTGTTGGAGATATTTATGATGTTTGTTTTATTACTGGACTTGGAGTTCATAATTTGTGTATATTAATGTTATTAGGTTTGTTAGAAGTTTTATACTATCTAACTTATTATAGTACATGTGATGAGAACTCTATCTCATGAGGAAGTTCAGGTTTCAGAAGGTAGGCTGTTTTTTTTTTCTGAGATTCCTGAGACATATATTTAACCCCCTGAAAAAAAGAGGGTTGTTATTAGTTACATGTGTGTATCAATGTATGCGTGTCTATGTATCTGTGTGTCTGTGTATGTACACTCGAGTTCATAAATATACATACATTTAAGTACCTTGTCACTTAAATCGCAGTTTGAACATGACATTAAATAGACAAGGTACTTGACTGTATTTCTTTCTGTAGGATCAAAGGTCTCTACTAGGTCTCTTTATGTAGGGTAGCTAGTTTAATCTGGATTGTGTTTAGCAATATATCATGGAAATCATTTAAGCCGTTACGGTGATCTCAGCTCTGAATGGAGTTGGGGTTTTAAATCGAGAGTTTTTTCTTTTAAATAAATCTGCACTGGCGGGAACGCGGTGGATGCGAAAAGCACAAGACTGGTCTGAGTGGAGAGCCTTGGGGGAGGCCTATGTCCAGCAGTGGACGTCTTTCGGCTGACATGATGATTAAAACTATTTCGAAATCCTTGACGTATTCAAACTAAATCCAAGAATTTAGTACCATCGACAATGTAATTAACTTGAAAAGCTTGTGTAGGTTATTTTGAATCTCAGTATCTGAAAAGCTTTTACAGAAGTCACCCGATAAATTTTGCTCTTGATTAGGATTGGATAAAAACACACCATGTATTTCTTAGAATCAATTTTGTTTGAGAAGAATTCTCTCATCCCCAATAGATCGCAACGTAATTATAACTTCATACAATCGTTCAATCAAGTCTGCAGCTGTAACCGGCCAGAAAATAACTGCATATATTTTTCTTACATAGATTACGGTTTTATCTATACGGTATAAGAAATATGCCCTGTTATTTAGTTATCATATTTATTTTATTTTTCAAAACCTCATTCTCCAATTACCGTAGCCTGTCCGCACGCTACCTTGGTCTACAATTTTTCTTCTAATTTCAAGTAGGGACGGCTTCTATGTGTGCCGTTTTAAATATTGTTAGGCTAATAGTGTCTGTATAACCAGATTTATTTATAATTCACTAGGACCATTCCTTAAAAATATATTATTATAAAACCGTCTGTCCGGCCCGAACATATAATTACCATAGCCGTTGCTTTTCGAAGTGCTCGTCGCCAAATAACATAATATTTTTTCATTAAAATTGCATGAGTCGCGAGCTGAGGGTTGTGCCTCGGTACTCAAACTATGTGAACGTATCAGATTTGTCGTATTTTCCCACAGTGCAAGTAAATGTCAATGTGCAAGTACCGTAACTTTCGTTTACAAATTTTCTAATTCCCGTACCCCGTGTTTTAAATTTGGTTTTAAAGGGAAATTCGTTTTCGCTTCGTAGAACAAAAGAACTATAAAGCCTCTGTGTACAATTTTTTTGCAGTAATTTAACAACTTCAAGTTTTTGTTATTTTTAGGAAAATGTGAATTATTCTAAGTACCGTAGTGCGAATTACCGTAGATTTTCTAATCACCGTAGTATGAAATGTATTGAAAGAGTTTCAATAATACAATGATTGTAGCAAAATATAGTGCAAAAAAAAACACGATTTGGTATACAAACCATGTTCATAAACAGTTTTTTTAAATATATTGTATTATATTTAATCAATTTATTTGATAATTAAAACAAGAAGAAATCAGGCCCCTTAATTAAGACACTCGCGGCTTGTCTGCAGACAAAACACATTTAAATGTATAAATAATTATTACGTTTGGCCATCAAATTATTGAAGTTATGCAGTTAATGGCGAGTCACCGTATGCTTTTTCAAATTTTCTCATTATTAGTCCCGTAAACTCCTGATTGGCAAAACCATTATTTAAAGAAAATAAATCAACCCAACCCACTCTTTACTTACCTTTTTTTCTTGAAAACCCAGATATATGTCTAGCAAAAACTCTTCTTGATTACACTAATTTCACTAAAGATTTAAGAACAAGTCATGATAATTTGCTAATATCAACTTACAAACCACATAAACCAATAACCTCTTCCACTATTCTGCCGTGCAGATCTTAAAACGCAGTAAGTGGCATTTCGAGTGTTTTCTGTTTATTAGTGATTTAGAATCAGGGCGTCGAAACGCAAATAATTATGTAGACGGTTTTTTCCTCCGGAGCCTCCTTCGAAGCCTCTACGAGCAGTATGTTAAAGTGCTCCGACAATAGTACACTGTAGGACTAACTAAAACGCAGAATGTAATTAAAATCCTAAAAATCATAACACGACTTTGTATAACACCGAAAATAATGTAGATTATACCTAAATAAAGTGCAGTAATAATTGAAGTTTAAGTGTTTTATTAAGTATTTTACGGTTTATTAAACCTGGAAAACTAAATAAAACACCGTAAGAAATCAGTTACTTTATTTTAACTGTAAAGATACAATTTAATCTCATCTGTAATGGCCATTTAAAATGCAGAGTTTAGATAACTTACTCCTAATAAGTCGGTAATCATTGAAATATGCAAATGATATATTCTATTTAAATTGCAGTATACGTCTAGTTAACTGCGTTTTAGTTTGTAAATTAATGTTTTTTTAAACTTTGTACTACAATTTTCACAGTGGATAGAAGTTTTACTGCTCATTAGTCGGTAATTGCCGTATCGTACGAATATAAGAAGAATGCGTTCGAGGTAAGTAGTTCTATTTGAAATTCGGTTACTTACATACTTAATAATAAACGCGTTGAATTGCACTTGTGACAGGAATGTGTAATTTATTTAATTTACTCTTAATAAACAAATAATAGGGTATTTACTTGTAAAACTGTCGAAGATAATCAAGACTAATAGATAATCAAGGTTTATAATCGTTTAAATAACTTTTTTTGTTTTAGCTAGTACTAAAACATTGACTAAATACGTATTAATAAAATATGTTCAACTAATTTACTCACTAATTTGTTACATCAATAGGAGGCATAGTTCTCGTTAGTTTATTTGTTTGTTTGTTTGGTTCTGCAGGTATATTAGATACTTTCTGTATTTTATCTTTCCATCTCATTTTTCCTGCGGTAACTCTTTGACATCAGATTTCCTTTTTTTTTTCAGAAATAAGAAAATGAATTTTAGATCAAGAAAAATTCTAGCTTTTATAAATATTTTAAATGATTCCGAAGGAGAACTCGGCCAAGTAGCTCAGAAGACATTAAAGAAAAATGATATTCGTGAAAAAAATAAAAACCCCAAACATACTACGTCAGGAAATCGCGTAAATGGTTCATTAATTTGGTCACTTCCTATTACATTACATAAACTGAAGGAAAGTGGAAGCGGGAATTTTGAATACTAAAATTCCCATTTTATTCAGGATTTCGATGTAACATAACTTGCTCAGGATTTATCTGGTACTCATCTTTACCTGAACCGAAAACAAACAACGATATAATACGAAAACGCACGGTCACAACCTTTACTACAATATAAATAAAAGTATTAACTGGGTAAATTGCAAAAATATTGTACATACTTAAGGGCTCAATTAAAAAATCCTTAACAATCCTTAACTTTTTCCTTTGTGTAACAAAGATTAGTCATAATATGATATTATGATCATATATATAATTTTCCTTCACGCCTGTAATCCCAGAGTGGGCTAGGCAGAGCTGCAGAATTACAACTTAAAAAGTTGTTGATAATTCAGCAACCACATTTTGCACAAGTAGGCTAAGATGTTTTCCAGTGTATTAGTGACAGGTGGCAAGCCCATCGCCTAACTGTACCACAAGCCTATATTCCCGTAGTCGCCTCTTACGACATCCACGGGAAGACATGGAGTGGCACTATTATAACCCGGCAACCACACGGGCTAATTTTCGTTTCACAAAGGAAAAACAATGGAAGACAGTTAACTTTATATCAATTAACTCCTTAAACTATGTATATTTTTGCAATTCACCCAACCAATTATTTTATAAAAGTGTTTTTGATCTCAGTAAGACTGATTATTTAGTATTGTTATTTTATTTTTATTTTATGTGTGTGATAACTAAATTGAAATTAAAAGAAATACAATTAAAGGTTGTGTATTATTTTGACTTTTTTGTTACTTAAGACAGAAAATACCTTTGTGGTTTTAATAGTAATATTTAATTATTATACAACTGAAAACGTTAAACAATAGGTTTTATTTCAATAAAATGATGGTGACACTTATGATTCCAATTACAAAATATTGCAGAAAACGTAATTTTACACATTTTTACGTTCAATTTTCTTTGCAATAAGCAGTAAAAGAACTCGTAGCATTTTAAATAAATGCCACAGTCTAACTAAGATGCAGCAAATATGATGACATACTGTATTTAACTCTGCAAACTCGAATAAATCGTGGCAGTATCAAGCTTTTATACTGCATATTATTCGGTTTTCTGAAAGATTTTTAGTGAAAATATTATAGCAGTAACAGCTCAGGTTTCCTTTAAATCCTCCTCACATGCTTAATATAAGTATGAGGATTTACTTTTTCCTTGTAATCAATACTGTTTACCTATACCTTAAAGTTAAAGTCTAAATTCTGCAAGATTCATCAAAATTACAAAAGAAAATGAACTTTGAAGTAGTTTTTTGCGTTTTTCTCGAAACAGCATTTTTGCACATACTGCGTTTTAAGATCTGCACGGCAGTATTGGAAGATGGATCAAAGAAGTTTTGTGTATATGTGGTATAGATATCACTATATTTTCGGGGCATAGTACACGCCATGCTGCCACTTCTTCGGCAAAAACAAAGGGTGTATCATTGGATGTGATTAGGAAGACTGCGGGATGGGCCCAACATTCATCAACTTTTGCAAAATTTTACAACAGACCAATTTTAGGTGCCCCTGGTGATTTTGCTTATGCTGTGCTCGGGTCTGAGATCTCATTATAATTAATGTTAATTTAGTTCATATTACTTGAATGTGTTTACGTAAACACAATTTATAATTATTGATTTAAGCATAGTATATTTTAATATAATTATCTTTAAAGAGACTCTTACACAGATTCTCACTGTAATGGTTGTTATTATTTTTAGTTATCTCATGTAAAGAAGTTACATTTTATGTTGTTTTATGAATAAACAGTTCTTTATTAATTAAAAGACTTATTTTCATATACATATTAAAAGTCATACTCATATCAACATAACTACATCTCTAAACATCTGCTTGGTAAATCTTATGTCGAGAATGAAACCGAGTATAATAAGTGATCAAACGAACTTACCTGTCAGTGAAGTTCGATCATTATTATACGAAGAGTTTCATTCGAAGACATAAGGACCCTTCCCACCCAGCCCATAGTTAAGTTGATATATGTCATATTCATATATGTGTAACATAATTAACTCTAAAAGAATGACAAGTGACATAAATGACCATAGATAATACACGGTGTGTTGAGTTTTTTTACAGGGTCTCTAAAAACTGCGTTGGTTACCGACTGGCGTCAAAGAGCTGCTTGGTAAATCTTATGTCTTCGAATGAAACTCTTCGTATAATAATTATCGAACTTCACTGACAGGTAAGTTCGTTTGATCACTTATTATAACTGTTCAGTGGACGGTTGCTTAAATTCCACTTTAAACGGTGAACTGTCCTTTTTCAAGCTACCAGTGGCTTCAGAGAGGTAAGTAGGTATCTACTTGTATTTCAATGGTTCGTTTTAAACTTACACAGAAGAGTTAGGTAGGTAAGCGCCCCGCCCCGGCCCCCGAAGAATATATCTAAGATCGATTTAAATAATAGTTTCCTATTTTGAATCAGTATAAACGAAGTACTTAACTATATTTTTGTAAGGTAAATTCACGCCACCTTACGTAAGTTGAAAACATGTTTTTTTGTTTGTGTAGATATTGTGTTGTTTTTAGTGTCTTTTGATAGGTTTAGGTCTAAAACGTAAGTATATGGTAATGGAAATAGTGTAACTAGGGTAATCCGTTTAGAAGTTATAAGGAATTTTCGATAATGAAAATTGACAAACGTAAAATTTTGTATGTTTCTGCTCTGTAAACTTTTTGTATTGTAATACCTAGTAGGTAGGTTTATTGTTTTGTTTTGTAGGATAAGTTTTTTGCTATTACGGGCTATAGGTAGGTACTGCGGGTTTGGATTAGCCCCTCCAGTCACCCCCTCCACTTTAATATTAATTCGTATGGTCGGTTATTTTTGAAGTTACCTACGGTATTTTTAGGGTTTCGTACCCAAAGGGTTAAAAATGGACCCTATTGCTAAGACTCCGTTGTCCGTCTGTCCGTCTGTCCGTCTGTCTGTCACGGAGCATCAAACAACAATAAATCAAACGACTAGATACGAGTGCCACTACCGCGATATTTTTTTGTGCATAAGCCATAGTTGACAACCCTAGAGCGACCGCCGAGCGTAGGTATGAAAAGTGAAGTACATACATGTGATTTACTTCTGCACTTATCTGTTCTGTGCCTTGATATTTATCTTTATTTATTTATTCATTTTATTGGTCTTGAGTCTTGGATGTTTTCTATTCATTTAAGTATTTATTTTTCTATATAAGCATGTTTGTCATTGTGTATTACCATTTTGCCGTTAAAAGTTAATTTTAACTAGGTACATGTTCATAAATATTAATAAAAATCGATAGAAATCATTTAGAAAAAAAAACATGTTTTTAGTTGTTGATTTATAAATTATTACATAATACTTTCTTTAGTCAAATGTATTTTCTAATTACCATATAAATCTCAAACAAAAAAATCTAATTACCGTTTATATTAAATATTTGAATCTCTATAACTCGAAAACTTCTTTGTACATTATATTTTGATGCCATTTCGACATATTGATTATTAAGTTTCCTGTTGTTCATATTCTTATGTTATCTAGTCAAATAAACGGAAAAAAAAATTTACTTCGGTAATTAGGCGGGGAACACCCAATCGTGAGAATGGCCGTAACAAGAACACTGAGTCTAGAAAGTTTATCTAGATATAATACTAATTTTGACCCAGTGAAACCTACCGTTACAAGGGTCAAGCTAACTTGGTGCTTGTTTCATTTATGTTTCTACACTCGAGGGCCATAAAACTGGGTACTGTGAGTAAAATAATCAATGAACAATTACTTATTTTTGACCACTGCATTAAAAATATAAAATGGCATGGCATGTATTTTTTTTTATGTTTATGGCATGCAGGTGGCAAACGAGCTAACAAGCTACGTGATATAAGTCAGATCTCAGATTAATAAAAAAAATAAAAAAACATGTGTTCGTGACAACAGACAAAAAACTCAGCAAAAATACCTCTTTTTCTATTCCTTCATCTATTCCTTATTAGAGAGTGAGTTTAATGGCGGTTCTTAACTAAGTTTAATGAAACTTTGAAATTAGGGATTGCCATTATTTCGGAATTTAATTAAAGCATTGAGAATGCAAACAATAACACCTAATGGTAAGTGGGCCTCTAAGTCCCACATACATCATTTGTTTTTCTTCACATAATTTGGTGACTGTGGTGGGCGTAAATAGACTAAACCATGTAGGTTGTAAACTCCCTATAAATTTGAGTATACCCGAGCTTCACCGAAAACGGCCGAGTATGACCGAAATATGATCGTGTCAGTGCCGAAGTTAGTTTACGCGGTAAGGGCCGGCGCGCACTACGCAAATAGAGCGTCGCCCTGGGGAGCCATTCGTCACGGCCAAAATGACGTACGCCACTCCTCGTGGGTCTTGTCAATTTGCACTTGAATATTAATTTTTAATTTAAATTTGTCATCATCATCATCATGTCAGCCGAAAGACGTCCACTGCTGGACATAGGCTTCCCCCAAGGCTCTCCACTCAGACCGCTCTTGTGCTTTTCGCATCCACCGCGTTCCCGCGATCCTTACAAGATCGCCACTCCATCTTGTTGGAGGCCTACATACAGCTCGTCTCCTAATTTACTTACTTGCAAATAAAATAAAATTCCTTTTTATAAACTTATCTAGATCTTACTACAGTTGAGATACAAAACATATTTTAGTTTTTTTATAATATCACTGTGGTATCATGATAAATCATCATTTTTTTCCAAACTTATGATTACTAAGACAAAAGTGTGATATCTAGAAGACAACAGCGTATTCTCTGGTTTTATTACTCTAGGAATAAAAGCGTGAGTTTATGTATGTATGTATGTATGTATTAAAGTAAAGTATGGAAGTTTCTCAAATCAATAGGAGTTGGAAAATCTCAAGTTAATTCAAGTAGCAACGATGTTGACATCGATCAGCTAAATCAGCATTTCTCTTCTTCTACCTTATTTAATGGTCCGGCTAAAGCCGATACGCTTAAATGTCTTTCTAACATCTCAACTCCTGATACTTCAACTTTTTCCTTTTCTCAATTCACTGACAGTGATGTTAAGAAGAGCGTACTATCCATCAGTTCCAACGCTGTTGGTGTTGATAGCATTAGTCGTAACATGATCCTTCCCTTGCTTGACCTTCTCGTTCCTATCATTTCTAGTATCCTTAATAGGTCCATTATGACCAATGAATTTCCTTCGTTATGGAAGGATGCTGAAGTTGTCCCTCTCCCCAAAAAACCAAAATCCCGCTTCTTTTTCTGACTATCGTCCCATATCCATTCTCCCTTTCTTATCCAAGATCCTGGAACGCCTTGTTCATCAGCAATTGTCTTCCTACTTAAACAGATATGACCTCCTTAACTCCTTTCAGTCCGGTTTCCGTCCAGGTCATAGTACGGCTACTGCTCTTGTCAAAATCACGGACGACATTCGCGCTGGCATGGATAACAGGAAACTGACGGTTTTGACGCTGTTAGACTTTAGCAATGCTTTTAGTACCGTTGATTTTGACATAATGCTTGGAATTTTACGCTCCCTTAACATATCTCCTGCAGTAATTGAATGGTTTCATAGCTACTTAATCGGTCGTCGGCAGCGAATAAAGGTGGGTGATTCCCGATCTTCATGGTGCGGCACGCTAGCCGGCGTTCCGCAGGGTGGCGTGCTGTCTCCGCTTCTATTTTCCATTTTTATTAATTCTATTACGCACAACCTTCTCTCTTCTTATCACCTTTATGCTGACGATCTTCAAATTTATTCCCAGGGTACGCTTGACGATCTTTCTTCCGTAGTTGACGCTGCCAATGAAGATTTAAACCGTATATTACTCTGGTGCAATGGGTTTGGGCTAAAGGTAAACCCTACTAAAACTCAGGTAATCGTCATAGGCAGCTCCAACCTTATTTCTAGAGTCAACTTTGAAAATTTTCCCCCAGTTTTTTTCGACGGTGCTCTTATTCCTTACTCTCTACAGGTTAAGAATCTTGGTGTCATTATGGACCGCTCTTTGTCATGGGCACCTCAAGTTAGTGAGACTAGCAGGAAGATGTTCGCAGCTGTAGGATCTCTAAGACGACTTCAAAACTTTCTGCCTCTTTCTACTAAAATTGCGCTTGCTCAAACTCTACTCCTTCCTATTTTAGATTATGCTGACGTGTGCTATCTGGATCTTACTGAGGAGCAACTAAATAAGCTTGAGCGTATTCAAAATTTGTGCATACGGTTCATATTTGGGTTACGCAAGTATGACCACGTCTCCATTTTTCGCAATCAGCTCAAGTGGCTCCCAATCCGTGCTCGTCGTAACTTTCATATTTTAAGTCTCCTCTTCAGCGTTCTTTTCAACCCTGCAACCCCGTGTTATCTTAAGGAGCGTTTCAATTATTTTAATTCAGTTAGAGCTTCCCAAAACCTTCTTCTGTCAGTCCCCTTTTCTTCCACTAAGTTTTACTCCAATTCCTTCACAATCCAGGCAATAAGGCTATGGAACGCTTTGCCTACAGAAGTAAGGCGTGCTCAGTCTATTTTTATTTTTAAAAGCAAGCTAAAGGACTATTATCTATCGCTTCCGTAGTTTTTCTAAGATTTCCTTTACTTTTATTTTTACCATCGTATGACCTCGTGTTATCTTTGTTTGGCTGATTTCTAGAATTTATGTATATATATATTTTATAGTTGTATAATAATATGTATTTAGCGTGTATTTAGTATGTATTTATTAACTCATTTACTTTGTGTATGTGTATATTTATATATAGTTTATATATGTGTAAGTAGTTTTTACAATAACAGAAGTGTTTCTTGTAGTTTAGTTTGAGTTCTGAAGAATTTAGTTTACACCGCCTGCCATGTATTTTTGTCATTATTATTTCTCTGTCCAAGGTTGTCTGGAAGAGATCGCTATTTAGCGGTAAGACCGCCTGTTGTATACCTATAGTTAAAATGTACTGTTCCGTGTTTTGTTTTTTTTTTCTTGGTGTTCAAAAAAGAGTATTTGTATTGTATTGTATTGTATTGTATTACTCAAAATTTAGAACAACAGACGAGGCACGAATTACAGCAATTAACATCGCTTCTATTTAGATATCTAAAAAAAAAACTATGTTAACTGCAACACTATTAAATAAACATAATATATCGGCATTTGAGACCATATCTCCAAAAAAAGAGATAGAGATAGGAGACCTTAGTTTAGCATTTCGATTTTCAAATTAGAGCCCAAGTGAAGCAAATCACCAAAATGGCGCTAGGCTAAGCCACGGATCTTTAATCGAGTCCAACTTAGTTCTACAGCGACGATTTACTATATTTACATTATATACATTGGGCTACGAATAAAATTATGGTAGACCATATTGTACATTACTCCCAGCTTCGTATTTACTTATATAATGGCTTCCACTCCTTGTTTAAACAAGTTATAACTTATTAGAGAAGTCCATGGATATCACACTGTTCAGTTAAACAGTATTGAATCTCTGGACTAAACATAGCTAAAGTTTCTTAATAGTGATCACGTAGCTAGCGCTGTCACACTTGCACTCGCAACTGACAGTATACTCGTACTTGTCACTCGTTTCATAGACAAACAAATATGTAGAAGACACACGTAAATTGAGACGGGCGTCTCAGTAAAAAGCAGTTTATTACGGCTTTTGTTTTAAATTATTCGCTTGAAAAAAATACTCATTCGAGTTATTCAAATTTGGAATTTTAAATAAAAACTGTGAAGCACCGTTCCGACAATTAAATTCAAAAGCGCACTTGAAACAGGACATTGTTCATATTCGTTTGTACCAAAAATATGCCTTCCAATAAAAAAAAAATTTAAATAAACGATTGCGACAGCAGCGTAATAGTTATTTATGTAAATGGTACATGGCGAGCGCTTTATAACAGGCATGAGAACATTAAGAACTAATTATGTACCTTTGCATAAGTAACTTTTTCTACAAGTTTACGAGTAAAAACGAAATTACAAAATAAATCATCTACAACAGCATAATAATAATTAATAATAAAAAAAATATATATATATATATATATATATATATATATTATTAATATTAATTAATAATTTCTTTCTTTCTTTCTTTCTTTCTAATACACCTACGGAAATGTTATTAATGGGTGGATCAACTTTTTGTTGTTGTTATTCTGTCCCGTAAGCCAGGAGACAACAGTGATAGAGTTTCTTAGAAAAAATGTTATAATATATACTTCCAGCACACTCAGGAGAAAGGCCATAAAATAATGGGCGTGTAATTGCCAATAAAACAGTTTTTTAGTGGACTTATATTCTTTGAAAACATAGTTTTAAAGAGTGACCCAGGAGACGTCACCATGGCAACGAGCTACAAAGAAAAGTTGATTGACCCTAATACGCATTAACTTCACCGATCATTCATACACAATATACAGATCAAATACATTTTCTTCTTCAACAGTCGGGTAATATACAGAAAAGCAAGGAGCGTAACTCAGTATGGAGTCTACCAATGACATATACAAACATCTTAGTGTGCTAATAGGAACTCTGAATCTTAAATGATTAAATTTACCTAATAAAACTCTAAGCTTTTCATAAATCAAATTGACATGACATGACGAGGAAAAATGTTCATCTACTTTCAGTCCGAGATAAGTGATACATTTAAAATTTTCTATACACTTATTTTGATGGGAGCAAGGATAGGTATGAGCATATAAGTGCGGATGTATATTATTTAATGTTAGATAAGGGGAGTGAATTAACAAGAACTTTGTTTTGTCAGTGTTAAGAACCTATTGTCATGACATCTCTTACTCGTAACCACCGCGTCAATGTCTTGCTGTACGAGGAGGAAAGTTTCCTCAAGGTCCGTACCTGCACGCATAGCACAAAGGTCATCAGCGAAAATGTGTGCTGAGCAGTGCTGCAGCAGCCCACGTAAGCTGTTGACGTGCATCAGGTGGCAGACAGGACCACAACCGGAGCCTTGTGGCACCCCGCAGTCCACGTCATGTGGTCCACCCTTATACTCGAACAAGTAATTTTTTGTTGGTGTTACTTTATTGAGATACAAAACAAGCCCTAAACATTTATAATTAACCTACCAATTTAGATCCAGACATAACTATAACCCAAAGTTGACGTTACATTACCTTTTGACATTTGTCAGAAATAGACGTAACGTTTACGACGCTGCGCCCTCTGTTCACACGTGCTCTTCATTAGCCATGAAATACAAAAACAGGTATGGCGACTGCTTAAACTGAGGAGATGACTCTATTTGACATTGGCCTATTTTATTGAAAATAATAAATACATAAATATCGGGGGACAATGTCACACAAATTGACCTAGTCCCAATTTAAGCTCTAGGCTTGTATTATGGATACTAGACAACGAAATAAATACTTATTTAGAGAAATATATACTTAAATACATAGTGAACATCCATGACTCAGGAACAAATATTCGCGCTCAACACACAAATATCTGCCCTTACCGGTATTTGAACCCAGGACCGCTAGCTTCGTAGGCAGCGTCACTACCAACTAGGCCAGCGCGTCGTCAAATAGGAAAACATTTGAGTAATCTATGTAAATGACTGTATGCGTTCTACTCAGTTAAGTGGATGCTGATAAGCAATAATGTGTCAATCCACAAAAATTCGAAAATCGAGTTTTTGATACCAAACTGTAGCTCATCTTACCCTCTACATTTTACAAAAATAAACCAAGTGACTTGACACCTCTAAATATCATAAAAGTTGCTAAAACTGTTGAAACAAATCCGTTAATTCGTGTTCCTTATTTTAAATTACTAGGTTTAGTACCTTGACACGTTTAAAAAATGCACAAAGCAGGCATTATTATACCAAAAATGTGTCAAGAGGGTTAACACATTATTGCATAAATCACAATTCAACTGTTTTGTTTTGCACGAGTGTCGCAGTGATTATTGTTTTAAAAAAAGGGTGTTAAAAATTTGTATTTTTACATCGCAAATGTTTAAATTGACTCATTATTGTTTAATTTATCGGCTGAGCATTGGAGGTAATCAAGGTTAGTATTTTTTTTAATTTATCTTGATTATCGTATCACTGCATTTTTTGAGGTTATTTCGCCGGTAAAATAACAAAACAACCGCGAATTGTTCTTTTTTCGTGTAAGTTCACCTGAGTAAGCCTGTTTTAATTAATTTAAAATAATTAAGTTTGCATTTAGTTAAAGTTATTTGTAATTAACAGGGTCTAAAAAGATTTTCTACACTTAAATCGTTATTGCAAAACCATAAAATAGTAGTTTCTATGAATCATGTTCCTTGACTCATTCTTGCAAAATAAAATGTACCCTATATTTTTTCATTGTTACCGCGTCATTAAACATAATCCCTTTTAGCAAAACTAGATTCCGACCATTTTCAAATTAAGCAAAATAGCATTAAGTGTTTTGACATATTTTTTTTTAGCATAAAGTCATATTTAGAAATTTAACAAAACAATATTAAGCGTTATGACACATTTTTTTGGAGTTTAAATCTTGTACTATAATTCGCAATAAAGAAAATAGTGATTTATTTCACATATAAACATTTATTTTAGCCAAAATCATAATATTTCACTACCATTGATCATTTGTAAGGTGTCAAATTCAAAGGTTTACATTTTACGTATAACTTCTAGAACAATCTATCAAAATTCCCAAAAAAAACTTTAGGCGCCATTTTCTCAAAATGATGATCATGTGGGTTGACACCTTATTGCTTATCAGCATCCAAGTAAGCATCTTACGTCTCTATCACTTTGCAAAATTATGACTGAGATATGATATCGCTCTTTCACAACAATAGTGACCTAATTCAGAATTTTTAATTTCGTGTTAGGTCTCTCTATGAATAAATTTATGACTTGCAGTTTGAAAGCTGAAATTTTGAATTATGTCACTATTATTCTGGAGGTGTCTGAGGTTCGCAGAACGCCGAACGTTTTCATTGTATAGTGTCACTTAGTGAGTGACGTTAAAATAAGATATTCTGCTCAATTCTTGAATTACGATGCCTGTGTAATTGAATAAATATTTAATAAAAACATGAGTATATTGTACACAATAATGAGTATATTGTCAAGAGAAAATACTACCTTAACATGCGTTTTATTTTATATATCCTTGATAATCCTTGTAAAATACTTCTAAATAAGAGAAAAGTACACCTATTTTAAAATAAGTCCAAATAACCAAAATATGCATTAAAACAACCCTTTCGTTACCAACACAGTTAAAATCGTTAAAAGTAATATTGGTCTAACTCTAGCTATAGTGGTAGCTGTTATAGAGCTAGTTGTCACTTTTGTTGGTGACGGAATTAGATGTCGACAAATAACTAGAGTTGCCGTCGCTAATTAAAGGCGCGTTTACACTGGGCGAGTAGAGGTTATTTTATTTAAAAAAATCCTACCCGAAAATATCTTTTTTTATCTTGAAGTAGAAATAAAATGATCAGAACGACTAAACAGAAAGCTAGACTGACCCTGGATATATGTAACTAAAAAAAACCGGGTAAATTATTCAAATATCACAGTATGTGACTGGACTTTTGGTAGCATACCGTGGTTCTAGAAACCATGGAGTCGCTATTTCCCAATTATTATAAACATATTACCTTGATTTTGACCCTCAGTAATTGTCACAGTAAGACATACTTATTTCAAAATGCATTTATTTATTTATTAGGTTCGTCAACAGATATAATACCATCAACTTGATTTTAAAATAATATGTATAGCGAAAAGTGACAGGGTGTTTACCCAATTATAGGCAAACTCAGCTTGAGTAACACAATCTTAATTGTGCCGATGCGGCTCAATAACACACTAACACATTTAACAGGCTAAGTACTAGGCTAAAAAAGGTACTATAAAGTCGCAAGTAACCATGCATAACATAAAACAATTAACAAAACATGACAATGATAAAAACATAAAAAACCCAATTATGGGCTTAAATTCGAACCGCTTGGATATTAAACTACCTCTTAATAATATGGATTAATCCATCTACTCATTATTATTACGCATTCATTCGTTAAATCGCTACACCAGTTTGCGAGTAAATTAATTTTAGTAAAGAGAGTGATTTGAGGTATGGATAAATCGAAGTAAAAATATATTTAGTTTATTTTGTAGTATGACATACTGAAGACCAAAATTAAAGTGGTTTATTTGTAATAATTAGAAAATAGCAACTCCATTGATTCTAAAACCACTTTATGCCACCAAAAGTCCTTACCTAAGTAATGATAAAGCGAATATCATAATAATGAATAACAAAACTGTCGCAGACATGCCACTTTGTGTGAGTATTTTGGTACTTATTTCTATAATTAAACAGAGGTGTACATACAATTGCAATGTCGCCGAAAAGACACCGAGCTATACATACTAGTTGGTGATAACTGATAGTGCACTACGTAACTAACTAAAGCATAGTTCATTATAGAAATGGTACACAATCCAAGTCTAAGCTTTTTTAAGTAAATGAAAACACGTAGCTTTTAAGCGATTAAAATAGAATAACATTTATTTATTTAACAGCATTTATAAAAATTATGTACTTTTATTAGTGTTTCGTGCGAAATCCCGGACTTTTTTCTTGGTTCAGTTCATCATCTTCTGGACAAGGCTTTTCTCTACTTTCTTAGCCTGTTGCTTCCACGTAGAACGCAGATTATTGATATCCTGTACTGTTTTCCCAGTTTTATGCAATTTACCTTTCATTATTGCCCAGTAGTTCTCGATTGGGCGGAAGTCAGGACAGTTTGGAGGGTTCATTGATCGGGGTATAAAATCGACATTATTTGAAACATACCACTCCAGAACCCTTTTCGAGTAGTGGCAGCTACCCAGATCAGGCCAAAATTTTAATGGGCCCTTGTGCTTTTTAATAAATGACAAAAGGCGTTTTTGTAAGCACTCCTTCATATAAACATCGGATGTCATCGTTGATGAAGTGATAAAACTATTGGTCTTAAGGCCACAGCTGCAGATCCCTTGCCATATCATATGTTTCTTGGCATATTTTTCAAGTTTTACAAATTTATATTTTTCATCAACATTCCCCCTTGCTTTGGCCATGTAAAACTTGGTACCCGGTAGTTGATTAAAATCTAGCTTGACATATGTTTCATCATCTAATAAGAGGCAGCCTTTGAATTTTGTCAGAATGCGGTCGTATAAGAGACGAGCACGTGTTTTTGCCGTTTTATTCTGTTTCATAGTTCGGTTTGGTGTTTTTATGGCTTTATAGCTCTTATACCCGGCTCGGAGCCGAATACGTCTTAGAGTACTGCGGCTCTTTTTGAATTTGCGAGATAGATCACAATCCGACATACCTGGATTCTGTTTTATTGCCCTAAGCACTTTTTTCTCCAAGTTCTTGTCCTTAGTGCCAGATATCCGGTTGAGTTGGGGCTTTCTATCAAATGACAAGGAATTTTTGTATTTTTTTAAGACCCGACACACCGTGGTTTTTGGTAAATTTAACGACTTTGCGATCTTTGACCCGGACCAAGAGGGATTTTCTAAGTATTTGTCCACTATCAATTTTCGTCTTTCAACTTCCATCGTCTACAATTTCAAAATGCATAGACTTATCCAAGGCGAACTTTTACCAATAAGACTTCAAAATATGGGCGATAATTTGCGATCGTCCTTTTTTTATTTGTGATTTGCTGAATATTTTTTTTTTGTGACAACCGCGTGCTAATCCTGTATGAACTATGCTTTAAATTCAATTAAGTGCATATAATAAGAACTTTGACAATGCATTACGACCAACGGTATACAAATCATTTACAAGCGGATCATAAATTCGCAAAACCACTACGATTTATCACTTAATTCTAGATAATTCAATTCGGTGAATGAGTATATTTTTGGAACTTAAGTCAACTTCCATATACTAAATGAGGTTGACTTTTAAATTTTTAATGTAGGTAGGTAGTTGTGTTGACTTTTACTATTATTATTTCATTCTACTTCCAATGACCTCAATGTAACTGCATATAATTTGACATGCAATGGAATTTATACTGTTGTATTTTAAGTAATAAAATCTGAATCTGAATACTAAGTAACATGAAAGCAAACATTAAAAAAACTTAATGGTGTACCAAGTGGTTACAGAATTATCAATAAGTTTTTAGAGTTGTAGGTAATTCTGTATCTCTGCCTACCCCATTCTGGAATAAGAGGCGTAAAGTGTATGTATGTATTAAAAAAAACCTAGGCCAAGTAATTTCAATGGCTATATAAAAAACACAAGATAAAATCATAATTATGTTTCACGTTATTTTTTATTTAGTTTGTATTGACGTAGCAGCAAAAACCGCATTAAAAAACTAGTGACACGTGTCTCGTGCGCACCTCCCTTTAGAGCTGTCAAATAAATCATAACGACACGGCAGCCCAACAATTTTAATTAGGCGAAGGATTTACCGGCGCTATGATTATATTTATAATTAATTGGACGTTGGATAGATTCTGTAATCACTCTGTATAATGTTGGTACCTGGTGTTTTGAATGCACGAAAATTTAAATTGTCATTTCACGGCTGAGTCCATGTGCAATTTTTTCCATCTTTAATTCTGGGGTCCTAGTGAAAAATGGTGTCTTCTGAAAATCAAGTGAAAAAGGGTGTAAGTCTAGTATACTCCGTTTATGTATTCCTTACAGGGCTGGATAGCTCAGCTCAGGAATATGATAAATCAGGTTAAGTAAAAGTCACACCAAAAACGAGATATCTCCACTTTTCATAATTTTGGAAATGCGGTACCCTGGTTCACCATTTTCAATGCCACGGCCCCATTTATTAGAATTTCTCAGTTTCGTTTACAGTGAAATAAAGCTGATTAATTTTGCTTTCAGACCATATCAACGAAATTAATAAAGGTTTAGCAGTTAAAAAAAAACAAATCAAATTTAAAGTTTAGGAATCTGAGTTTTTCTTGTGGCAAGTTTAACATCGCACGGTGTAAAAAAAATGTACTAAGACCTGTAGTGCTGCTTTTCTAAAAATTGGCCTGTTTAATGGAGATTTTAAAATGATATTTTAAATTGAGTTTATTGATTACAACAGCTAAGTTATTATATATTAAGTTTATCCAACAAAGACTGAATTTTATCAAATTAGCAAATTTAAAAAATGACGTTCGCAATAAGGAAATATTTACAAAATTTGCAGATTGCGCCTTATCATATGACACCCCATTTGCCATAATCAAGCCACTTTCAATTTTCAACCCCCCCCCCCCCCCTTGCCATTCTAGACTACTTTTCAATATTAATAAAATTATTTTCATTTATTTTTGTGCTAATAAGGCGTGAAAGTATGTATGTATGTCATCATCATGTCAGCCGAAAGACGTCCACTGCTGGACATAGGCCTCCCCCAAGGCTCTCCACTCAGACCGGTTTTGTGCTTTTCACATCCATCCATCAATCCATCCGTCGATCCATCCATCCAATTTTTTTTTTTAAACTAAAAACAGATGCGGGCATACTATTTGTGCAACTATGCCAAATTTCAAGTATAGCATAGCATTTGTAGTTGCTGAGAAAACCTGCTGTGACATACAGACCGACGGACAACGAAATCTTACCATAAGGGTTCCTTTTTTACCATTTTGTTATGGAACCCTAAAAACAGTAACAAAAGCTAAAACATTCACAAAATACATTTTGATGTAGCTACATAATGGTGTAAGCGAGTACTTAAAACGCTTTCGGTTTAACACACTGTACCTACATTCAAATTTAATTTAAAATTCGTGTTGATGATTAAAACCAAACATTGCCTAATGATTTTAATGTCGTCATTTATGGACAAACCGAGGGTCCTTCCAACCCAGCGGGATATAGATGGACGGCGTGATTTTTTCATATTAGATGCCCTTTATAGGCCAGCTGTGAGTGAAATTGGTTTCGTGCGGGTTTTATAATGGGTTCGAATCCCTGACTGTTTTGGGGGAATTAATATGTTTTGGTTGGTATGGTGTAAGTGTCGTATTGGTATAATGGGTTTGTCTTACAACTTTGAACAATGAAATAAAACCAGCCAAGAAGGGGTCGGGTTTGCACAAATTAGGTTTTCGTGCCAATGTTACAATGGTAACTTCACTTTATAAGGTTCCGTAGAACCCTATGTCGTACGGTATTCTGGTTTGGGGTAAGGCAGCTGACATACAAACTATATTTGTGTTACAAAAAAGGGCCATTCGTTCTATTTACAACTTAAATTCCCGTGACTCCTTAAGAGATCTTTTTAAGGAAATTAATATCTTAACTGTAGCGTCACAATTTATTTATGAGAATATTATTTATGTTATAAAAATTTTGGATTCTTTCACAAAAAATTCTGATATACATAATTTAAATACTAGAAATAAAAATAAAATAGCTATTCGAAAATTCCGCGTCCGTAAAGTACATAAATCATTTGTTGGTCAATGCATTCATTTCTATAATAAATTACCTGAGGTAGTATTAAAGTTACCCCTTTCCAGCACTCAAAAATTACTTGAAAAAGTCGTTAATGTCTAAAGCGTATTATAGGATCGAGGACTATTTAATAGACAAACATGCTTGGCGTAAACCCGAAACTTAATCAATAATATATTTTTTATTTGTTTTTTTCAAATTCAAAATCTTTATCTTGTCTGGGGGACACCGTTGATGTAGGAAAACATATCAATCTTATGTGGTCATCTTGCACCGTCTTATATACACATACGTAGGAGTTCTTTTTTCCTTTTCTCTCTTTCTATCTTAAGATTTTGGTGTGTTTTCCTGCGGAAACTCCGCAGGATATTTGAAATATTTTTTAATTTGCTATTTATAGATTTATATAATGCTAGACTAAGTAGTACCATTGTAATATTAAATATATTTAAAAAATGACTGCGGCGCTTCTTCTCAGCAGTGGTCTCCTCTTGTGAAGCGCTGGTAGATTCTTGACGTGTAAAAGTGCCCGTGCGGCCTACTTACTGAATAAATGTCTTTATCTTTATCTTTATCCCTTATAGTTTCGCCATGTCCGTCCGTCTGTCCGTCCGCAGTCTAGCTCAGAGACTCTTAGCACTACAAATCTGTAATTTAGTATCAATATACATATAAGTTACGCCAACAAAGTAGTAAAATAAAATTATGTTTTTTTTTTATTTTTTCTTTAGGTACGTACCCCCTACAGGTAACGTGGGGATGTATTTTTTTCTCGTCTACCCCATAGTGTGGGGTGTCGTTGGATAGGTCTTTCAAAAATATTGCGGGTTAATGTGAAGAATTTTGTGGTTAAAGGATCCGTCTATGAAATATTAAGCTTTAAAGCGCCATTTTTGTTAGAGTCTAGTGAAGGCACCTTACACTGAGCATGGTCCGACATGCTTAATCTTTTTAGTACCTATGCACACCTTTCCTTTTTTATTATGGTAGCCTAATTTCGATTTTCATTATTCTACTCAAATAAATGTTGCTCAATCAGAGTTTAACTAATACATTTTAACCGGACAAAGTTGCTTGAAAACGAATTAAGGTGGAAACCCATTACACCATATCATGCTATGACCGTGCTATGAACGTGTACGGATGGCTATGCCCACTATGATCGGTGACGGAACGGGCTAGTATGCATAGCCTCATACTTTGTAATACAATAGTACATTGTTGCAGAGGATAGAAAGTACGAGATTTTTGGACGAGTCATATAGAGGGCCGAAACGTAGTTGAGGCCCTCTAGTGTACGAGTCCATAAATTGCACTTTCTACCGAGGCAGATATAGTGCTTTTCACAACTACTGAGAGGAAATAAAATAAAAAATCATATTCAAAACTCAAATTTTAATTCATGTTAATGTGAAAAGTGTTAGTCAAATGGCGTCGGTTTTTCAAAAGTAGAATAGAAGCTGTATGTATTATCGCCAATTTTACCATAGATAACTTTTTTTTAAATCTGGACCCCTATTCTCGTGGCTTTCGAGATTAATAAACTAACATTCGAGATGAATATGTCAACTCCATATAAAATTGTATTTGTTTCGCCTTATCTCCCATGTAATTTTATCTCTAGTGGTTCGAGATTAGGGGCCAAGATTGAATTACATAAAAAAAAAGCAGTGACATAGTTTTTAGTCTGTGTATCTTTTAGCAAAAATACACCTAATATTTTACGAAACAAAATGGTGTGTTATGATTGGTCGATTCCAATTTTTCATTTTAAGGAGCTATGACACAAAAATTGATTGATTGATTTTCATTGGTTATTAAAGTTGGACAACAATGTTCTCGACCAATCAGCAAATGCCGACAAAAACATTCTTGGTCTGTCCTTATAAGTGACGTTTTGTGACCCCAAACAAGAGCATCTATGGCCATATTTCCGAGCAGTGTTGTGAAAAGAATATTTTTTTGTCTGACACGTTCATAGCACGGTCATAGCATGATATGGTGTAATGGGTTTCCACCTTTAAAGAAATACTAGCACCGCTCATACTAATCATAATTGATGTGTCGGTGACTTCATCAGCAGTTACACTTCAACAAATAATAATTTTTTAATGTAATTATTTCGTTTTTTTTTATTCTATCGATTCCTAAAACGTTAAACATACTTATTACCTAAAAGAATGTTGCAAATCGATAAGATAATCGCGACCATACAAACATACATCGACGTTGCGGTTAGCCTAGTTAGTTTATAGTGAAACTGCCTACAAACAAAGCTAGAAGTCCCGTGTTCGACTCCCGCTAAGGGCAAATATTTGTGTGATGAGCACGGTTCTCTCCTAAATCGAGGGCTTAGTTTGAGACTTGGCATTTGCTTAAGATTCTCCCTTAATTATTATTTTTATTTATTTACTGACACACATACGGATCAAAGACATAACTTTTCTTTTCTAAAGTCAGTTAAAAACACGTTTGTCACCCATAATCACGTAGCACCAGCTTATAAAGACGTCACGTCTTTCGTGTCGGGTGACGCTGGGAATACCCGAACGTGGTTAGACGTCACACGTCGAGATACGAGGTCACTATCCAACCTTGTCGCTCTAACGACGTATATGTGTTTTGATGTGGGATTGTAAAGTGAGTTAGAGTGACAACGGACTGAAATTCGGCGGCGTAGATTGAAGATTTGTGTTACTTGGAATATATGGGAATGGGTGGTTTGATAGGTGAGCTTCTGGATGGTATAAATTGTGTTGTATGAGTCCTGGTATTTAAGGTATGTGTGGTATGTTAAGGTCGTACACAACGACTTGTGTACATTTATTTATTTATTAGACTGTTTGAATTCTAAATGGGGAACTTGAATTTTCAAATACACAACAACAGCATTTTTGAAAAATTGAATATATCGCTCGGTAATAGTATTTAATATTGTATTGTAACTCTCCTGTGATTAAAACTAGCTATTTTTGATACTTTACTTTCAGTATTTTGCCGTGACATTGTCCTATTATGTAGGCAACGAATATATGCAGCTTTCCTCACAATATTCTCATTTCACATTTAAATCTGTGATTAAAACACACATACATACATACGTATAAATCTACCTTCACTCCTCTCTCCCAATGGGGTAGGCAGAGACTATGGAACGCCAGGTGCACCGATCTAAACATAACTTTCGCTTCCTCTACATTCTTTAACTTCTTAGGGTTTATTTCCTTAACGTAACAAAACTATGAAGGCATACTATTCTAATAAAAGCGTAATAATAAAATTATAAATCGCAAACCAAAAGAGCTAAATATTCAACAGTCATTGAATGACAATCACAACAGCAAAACGCGATAATGGTTGTCCGTTTGTCCGCAAATTCGTGTGCAATTTCCGTCAGCACTGATCGTCAGCGCTGACGGCGGGCGACGGACGCCTCGATGATTCCACGTATTTGCTCGACCCAAGGCTGATTTGAGGGAGAACTCGGGTTGTTGTGGAATGATTCGGTGCTTTTATAAGCAGGACCTTTTTTGTGGCACTATTTATATTTATATTTCATACATACATAACTACATACCTTCACGCCTGTCTCCCAACGGGGTAGGCAGAAATTACAGAAGAAACGCCATGTGCACCTGGTATAAACATAAAAACTTCGCTTTTTCTAGAATGTGGAGTCTATATTATTATCTATCAACCTCTTCTCATACGAGTACAGTCTGCGAGCACTTAAAAGAGGCTTCAGTTTAGTACTTCTCTCTCACTCGCTCTTAATAAGATCGTATGAGAGCGAGAGAGAGAGAAGTACTAAACCGAAGCCTCTTCAAAGTACTCACAGACTGTACGTCGATTTTGGGTGCTGAAAACAATTGCTACTCGTAAGTACTTATATCATTGTTTCCTTTTATAAACCTCAAACCAAAAGAGCAAAAACAAAACATTCAACTGTCATTGTACCTATATGACACTCGCAATAGCAATATTGTCCGTTTGTCCGCGAATTCGTGTGCAATTTCCGTCAGGACTGATCGTCAGCGCTGACGGCGGGCGACGGGCGCCTCGATGATTCCACGTATTTGCTCGGTTCAAGGCTGATTTGGGGGAGAACTCGGGTTATTGTAGAATGATTCGGTGCTTTTATAAGCAGGCCCTTTTTTATGGCACTATTTATTTATTTCTATTTCATACGTACATAACTATATACCTTCACGCCTGTCTCCCAACAGGGTAGGCAGAAATTACAGAAGGAACGCCATGTGCACCTGGTATAAACATACAAACTTCGCTTCCACTAGAATGTGGAGTCAATATATCATTATCATTGTTTCCTTTTATAAACCTCAAACCAAAAGAGCAAAAACAAAACATTCAACTGTCATTGTACCTATATGACACTCGCAATAGCAATATTGTCCGTTTGGCCGCGAATTCGTGTGCAATTTCCGTCAGCACTGATCGTCAGCGCTGACGGCGGCCGACGGACGCCTCGATGATGCCACGTATTTGCTCGGCCCAAGGCTGATTTGGGGGAAAACTCGGGTTATGGTGGAATGATCCGGTCGTTTTATAAACAGGGCCGAGGTTGTAGGCGGTAAAATCTATATCGTTTTTAATCTGTTATCGTATCTTCAACGTTTTGATAGCTCTTATTTACTAGACAGTAATGGCGGCCGATTTAGAAACAATACCATAACAGGTCAAAGACCTAAGTAGAAATACAGAGAAATAAACAAAATACTACATTAATACATTACGATCACAAATATTAATAATTTAGCAAGCACTTTCATGATAATAAAGTACAGTTTTTTTGCTCAGTAGTTTCTCCAAATGTCTCTAGAAATGTCATAAAAGGCATCTGTAAGAAGCGACTTGCGCCGAGAATATGCGCATTCCTCGTGAATCATGAGCAGCTTCCTGAATTTCTGTATGAAAGTTACCTTTTAGCTTAAAAAGCGCTTGAATTACTTCGCATAAGGAAGACGTAAGCGGCCATTTATATTGCAGGAGACGAAAGAACCTGTCCGCAATTTTTACAGAGAAAAGAGCTAAGTTAAAGTTAGACGTTGAATCATTAGAAGCATGTTTATTTGGGACGTGTTTTTGCGACAGTAGATGTCGTTTGTGGCTATTCTTTGGGGAACAGTCGAAAATTTCGGGCCAAAATATACTCCATAATCGTCGTCAGTCTGTATTGCCAGTGATGACTTATGGTACTAAAACGTAGGCACTAACAATGGGATTCATAAGAAAGCTCTATACGTCATTCGAAGGGCAATGGAGAGTGCTATTATGCTCGCAATTTCTCAGCGGGATCGCATCAGAAATTCAGAAATTCACACGATAAGAATTGCTAGTTTTAAATGAAATGGAAGTGGCACATTGGTCGCAGGACAGATGGTCGATGAGGTCAAAGAGTTCTCGCGTGGCGTCCACATACAGATGCATATAGATGCAGTGTATAAGTAACATGCAACACGACCGATGACGTGGTTATGGTTGCGGAAAAGCGATGGATGCTACGCAGGATCGGTCTTTGTGGCCAATTCCAGCAATAGACGTCTTTCGGCTTAAATGAAGATAGAATAGAATAGAATAGAATAGAATAGAAAAAACTTTATTCACCTTAATAAGTATGCCATGGACATGCAAATACCATAGAATTACAAAAAATACGAAACAAAATTTAAAACAATGTAAAATAATATTGTGAAAGTTCTTAAGTACTTAATATAAATAATTAACAATAATTCAATGCCACGGCATATCCGTGAAAGGGCGCCGGCTCAGCATGTGCTGCAGCATTGCTGCTGCAGCGCTGATATTCTGCCGGAAACCATGGGTGCGGCAGGTGACGCCCTTAGAAAGTCACTCACTCAAAAATTGGGACATACAGACATATTTTTAATTTGAATAACACCACAACCTTAATACCAAAATAAAATCTAATTTTAAAATCTACTTAATTATTAAGTTACTACTGAAGTATTATCCAACCGGAAAAGTTAGGTATTGGCCTGAACTTTCTGCAGATTCAGCAAATGCAGTTTATATTTACTTTTAAAAGCTAATTTTGAACGAGCATCTCTAATAGGCGGAGGAATGTTGTTCCAGCACCTCGAGGCCAGATACCTAAAGCTTCCCCTAAAAGCAGCGGTCTTGTGTCTGTACGGAACCAAGACGCAAGATCTCGCCGATCGGTGCTTAGCTGCCTTGGACGACCAATTTAGTTTGTCATGCAAGTAAACAGGTGTACCGGTCTTCACAATCCCAAATAATAAACTTGCAAATAATAACTCCTTTCTGTGTGCCATATTCAAAGTGTTTGCTTTATTCAGAAAAGGAGTTATATGCGAACGAGGAGGGACGGGAAAGCAGTACCTAATACAAGCATTTTGAACACGCTGCAAAAGTTTATGAGTTTTAGCAAATAGGCAAGAACCAAACGAAGTTAAACAGTA
Organism: Acleris emargana; assembly: GCA_927399475.2. Taxonomy (NCBI): domain Eukaryota; kingdom Metazoa; phylum Arthropoda; class Insecta; order Lepidoptera; family Tortricidae; genus Acleris; species Acleris emargana. Next base: position 3,736,683 of record OV656836.1, on the reverse strand, counting down.
ATTTAACTTACAAGATGATGATTTCCGTCAAAAAAAAATCTACCACATTTACCGTCGATGTCGTGGGTAATCATAATGATAAGATAGATAGATAGATAAAACGTTTATTTGATGCTTCAATCACACACATACAATTGTAATATTTAGAGGAAAATAACAATATCAAACTAACAAACTAGGTACAATCTCAATCGCATGTGTGCGTCGTAGCAGCCCAGAAAGGTCTTGGCTCAAAACACAGCAAAGCACTGGTATTCTGCCACAACCTCGAGATACGACAAAGCCATAATGTTGCATAGAAAAGAATAAGTCATAACTCATACATATAATTAAGTAATCATATCCGAAAAAAAAGTATTTAAATTTGGTATGCATGAATTAGGAGCTACCTACTTTTAGATAGGGTGGTTAGTAACAAAAAAACTTTAAAACAATGAGTAAACTTTAAGTAAAGTAAAGAAATGAAAGTGAAGTGAGAATGGTATGGCTCTCTTGCTAAAAACTAAAGCCTTATACTGACCACATGTTTGCACACCGTTGCTGTAATTATAGGGTATGCAGTAGCCAATACAGTGACATCAACGGGTGTACCGCTGTATTTGGTATTCACCCGGTGGGCCCTTGTCCCACAGGGCTGAAAAGATTCCGCAGAACAAACCGAATCATCAATCTTGCAAACGTATGAAAATACACGCAGAATACGGGGCGAGATTAAAAAAGAACGGCTTAGAAACAAATTCAAATATTATGAAGGCAAAAGGTGTGTGTGAGTTAGTAAATGAATCACACTAAAATAACAGGAAGGATTTGAATGCAATCTGGAATGCAAATATCTTATACCTTGAAACATGGCTAATCAAAAGCACCCAAAAACAACGTACGTGCATGATGAAGTTGATGAATGAAGAGGAAGCGAAAGTTGTAAGTTTAGACCGGTGAACCTGGCGTTCCAAAGTCTCCGATTATCCCATTGGAAGACAGGCGTGAAGGTATGTATTATGTATGAATGTTTACATAAGCTACCTTTTATCTCGAAATTAAGGGCTTGCAATATGTTGATCATTTTAGTACTTATTAACCTCACTGCAGTTTGGCTATTGAGATTCCTCTGGTGTATTTTTAAGTTTAGATAGCTTTTGGGTGTTTTTTTTTATGTTATCCATAATGGGTTTGCGTTTGACATCAGTTTCACCTCTCAGTTTCAAGTGACGACGAGGTCGAAGGTGGTACACGCTGACCCAGAAAATGCCTATTCACTCTAATGCCTTGAAAACACCAAAGTTATATGATTCCGGGAATACAGACGCAGGGAGAGCGTTCCACTCCGTTTCTTAGAAATATTGTACCTAGTTAAGGTCTAAAATTAAGAAACATTAATACTGCTATAAGACAATGGTGGTATCTCAGACAAAGCTCTTGTAAAGATTTTTAATTTAAAAGAAACGTGTAACGTACGTTTAAAACTCCTGATGCAAGTGCAAGCATTACTAACGGGTGAGGATTAAATTTGCTTCATTTATTGTATTTGAGATAGGTACTGCTAATTGGCGCTGAGGGTAGTACACTCACTACGTACAACTCAATTTTAGTCCTTAACTAGGTACAATCTTTCTAAGAAACGTCCTTTTACTAATACTTACAAGGCTGCTAAACATTCCACATTCCAAATCTAAGTGTGACCACCAAATGTTTGCTACTATTGCTGCGTATGTTAAAGCAGCAAGACCCCGTACAAAACAATACAATGCAAAATCTCTTTTCATCACACTTGCACGTAAACAGTATCTAAACATACAGGTTAACTTGGCCGCAATGCCCCATATAAAACCCTCGACCTTTCTTTTTACCATGAAACCCAAGGTCGGTAAGTAATTTTTTTTTTAATTTATAGCACATCACACAGGTCATGCAAGTTCAAGCAAAGAGTTTACACGCAATTGAAAAATTGTTTTAAAATGTTATTTAAACAGGAATTTTCATTGCAATCTCGCTACATGTTACTTAAATACTCAATTAATGTTCTTAATAATCGATTTTAATAGTTTTCTGTATCAAAACGTCGTTTTTTTTACACTCCTTCGGGGCTGTATACGTATACCTACGTTAGTATATGCCCTTAACGTTTCTGAACAAAACATTTGTATAATCTGTGGAGTCCGCCCGCCATTCGCTTAAAAATAGTTCAAGTAATTCGTAATAACTAATAGTAGTGCTGACTTCTGTATTTATTTACTCGCAAATGTGATGAAAAACATTGTATGTTTCACGGGCGGTACGGGAATTACGAACCTCGACTCAGAGAGCTCTACTAGAGCCTCGATCGTAATTCCTTACTTACCGACCTTAATACACAATGTACTATTATGGAATATAACAGACCCTAAGAACAGGTAAAACAAAAAACGGAAGAATAATAGTTGCCGGCTACACATAGCCGTAAAAATGTAGCTCGTTTAGAAGCTATTCCGTTTCCCAAGATTTTATAGAACTATTGTAGTAAATGTACCATCAAAAAGTAAGTACACTTAGTCCCGCCGACGCTTAAACTACGAACGAACGTTACAGCCCAAATAAACTTCCTATTAGCCTCCATAAAAAGAGTTTCCTGAATTTGGTCGCACGACATAAATTCATGAAAGCTATCGACGGCAAAACGCACGGCACTAAATGGAATAAGAAGAACGCAGTTGGATCACAATAATTCACTGGAGAAGTTTACGTCAATAAACCGAAAATGCGCCCAAGCCAGAGCAATATCAACCAAGTAACGGTCATATTAAAGTTTTTTTTCGGTTTGTTTCAGTTTCCTCCGTCGCTACACTCAGTATTGGTCTCACACGTCCCTGTGTAAGTACTCGTACTGGCAATTTAACCTAGTATTTTATCCCCTTTTTCCTGATTTCCGCGCTCACGCCAATTTCATCCGTAATGTATTCCGACCATTCGTCATGTTCGGGCGTCGGTGTGGTACCTCTAGGGGCCAAATTTGCGTGTGGTGTAGTTTGGTTTAAAAGTTGGGGGTCTTGTTCAAATAATTTTGTAAGAAGTTTGTGGAGGGTTGTGGCCTGAGGGCGGGAGCTCGCGGCCGGGACAGGGACGCTTGGCGGGAATATTGTTAGGAAAATTTAGAAGTAGCTTCTGAAATATATGGACCACTAGCTGCTGCCCGCGACTTCTGCGTCGGTTATCCCACAGAAACAGTGTTTAAAAAAAATATATAGGAAAAAAAAATGGTATGCAATAGTACATAAAGTATTATGTCAAATTCGGGTAGCTCACAACCTTACAAAGTTTTCACTAATGTCCACATACACATTTGGAATCAGATTCACTAAGTCTAACGCAAGGTTCAAAACTGTCTATACTTAAGTATTTTTAATATTGAAAAATTTAAAAATATATACTATAGCCTATCACACGGTTTTTCTTATAGTGTTATCATATTACACTAACTTACAATTATGGGACGAGTACGCCCTGATAAAAAATCGATTTTTGAATAATTATTCTTACAGAGTTTGTAGCAAATAGGTTTTTGGAGCGAGTTCTCAAACATGAGTATTTTAGAAATATATGGCCAAGGAGATAATATGGAGAATCAACAATTTTTTTTTTTTTTTATCTTCACTTTAAATTTTAAATAAATCTCTCCTGTCGTTTCAGTGTGACGGAGTTAAAAACGGGTCTATAGCATCTGCTCTAATTATTTTGAGGTATAATGTTTTAGGTCATAATTATCGCGATTCATAACGTATTTGTTTAAGAAACTTACTTTTACGGATTCTTATAAATCAAATATAACCATACCTAGCCTTGTGTACACGTTAGATATTTGTTTAAGAAATTCGTGATGTAAAAAAATATGACTGTCAATAATGTCAAAAATGATATTATGACCCAAAAAGAAAAAATAACTGACTACCATGACAAGCATACACACAGACATTCGATTTTTAATATTATTAGTGTAAACATTATGATGATCTCTAATACCTTGTCTTCTAACGTAGGAGTAATTCTACTTAATACCGTCAGCAACACAGTTAACTGACCATTACCCTTACCATGAGTTACGATCGTACTCGCTAGTGACTTGAATGTTTTATCCCTCGCAGACCTTGCAGAATTGTTATAGAGTGCGAGGGACAGAGCATTCGGCTCGCTTGCGAGTACGGTAATTGTACCTAACTCATGGTGGGGATACAGGTGTGGATCCTGTCACCTTACAATAAGGGTCACTTATATAACCAGTTAATAGTGAAGCTGAAAGCTCAAGGTCACTCAGAGGGCTATGGTGAGGGCTATGCTCGGGGTTTCTCTGCGTGATAGAATCAGAAATGGTGATATCCGCAGGAGAACTAAGGTTACCGACATAGCCCGAAGAATAGCTAAACTGAAGTGGCAGTGGGTGGGGCACATCGCACGCAGGACTGATGGCCGATGGGGTCAGAAGGTTCTTGAGTGGCGTCCGCGGACCGGGAGACGCGCTGTAGGTAGGCCTCCAACAAGATGGAGTGACGACCTTGTAAGGATCGCGGGAACGCGGTGGATGCGAAAAGCACAAGATCGGTCTGAGTGGAGAGCCTTGGGGGAGGCCTATGTCCAGCAGTGGACGTCTTTCGGCTGACATGATGAGTGAAGCTGTTTGTATCTACTATAGACGTTCTGGGTAAGCTCACTCTATCGTCGATCTTGTGCTCTTTGGTCTCGACTGGGACAAGAACAACTCCATTAAATAAAAATTGATTTCAGTTTCGCTGCTAAAAACACGATTTCGTAAACATAATTTGAAGACAAAATTGCCTTGTTCATGGAACCCTGAGGGTAATAGAATGTTATTTATTAATGAAAGGACAATATTCTTGTGATGTAAAAACTTCATTGAACATGTCCAGAAAATAACAAATCAAAGAATTTAAAGCTCTTCAATAATTGGTTGTATTGTGAACCTACACAAAAATATTACTTTGCGTAATGATACTTTGCGATCAAAAATATCTGAACATCAATACTTTAGCATTAACATTATAGCACTTTTTACGATTTCAATTGAAATCCCGGGAAATTCGATTATTCCCTTAGGAAAAAAGCCGCGGGCAAATATTTTTTTCTTTCATCTTAAAATAATAATATGAGATCTTCAATAAGCTGAATGATATGACAGAGGTCTTAGGTCGTCTGCTAAGTGGACGTCTTTCAGCTGAAATAATTCCGATTACGATCTACAAGTTGCTATAGGTAGATATATTTTATCACCAAATTGCTTTTAGAATCTAATAATAAAAAAAACCCTTAATAGGATAAAAATATTTTATTTCAAGCATTAAAAAAAACTTTTAATATGTTCATTGTGATAAACACTGTCAAATTAAGAGTGTTCTTTTTCACTCGAATTTCTATTTATACCCACTAAAGATGAAACAAATAATCCAAAATCGATAATATAAACAAATACAACGAAAACACCGCACAATAAATTCGCTAGGCCATCAAATTTAAATAAACGTAACACTAGCCTTATCGAATGCCAACCTGCCAACCAACTAAAACCTTATGGCGTTGACAATACAGCCTAAACGGTGGGCTAATTGAGTACGGTAGCGTTTTCGCGCCTTGCAGGGTTAACACGGGGTTAGCGACGTGGGAAGATAGTGCGGTCTCGTTCCCACGACAGGAACTAGGGATGTGCATGACTATAATCCTAATTTTTATTAGTTCTTAATACCTCAGCCTAATTGATATCGTAAAATGGTTATGATAAACTTGCTAACCCGTCAGACATTGTCTTATACATATTTTTTCTGACCAACTTTTTTTTGTCGTAGGAAAGGAAAACGAGCGCACAGGCCACCTGATGGTAAGTGGAAACTGTGACCCATAGACATTCGCATTCACAAGACTGCAATCCTGAGACTGCAAATGCACTACCAACCATGCTGAATGCCTCTATGCTAGTCATTTCACCGGCTATCTTATCCACAAACCGGAACGACGAAACAATGCGAACACTGCTGCTTGGCGGTAGGTTAATGGATAAGATTGTGGTACCTACCCGGACGGACCCTGCACAAGGTCCTCCCACCCGAAACCCAGAGAATTTAGAACTCTTATTCTGAGTACTTTAAGTACAGGGCGAACGATATGAAGTGTTACCAAATTCAAAAGGCTACGATTTTTTTTTGTTGTCTTAAATTATTCATTATTAAGAAAAAAATGAGAAAAAGATATCAAATTTTTAAGATTACTTTATTTTAACTCGATATGACCACCTTCTGCTGTCTATGGCCTTCAGACGGTAGAAAAATGAGTTGCACGCTGCACGAATGTGGTCCTGCGGTATGCAATGGCAATTACGTACGATCGCTTTCTTCAATGCATCCATACTGGCATGTTTTCTTCTCCTCACCTTGCTCTCCACAATGGACCAGATAATAGAAGTCCATCGGGTTCGCGTTTGGGGAATTCGCAAGACATTGTGTGGACGAAATAAATTGTGGCACGCGTTGTTCAGCCATTCTTGGTTCACACGAGCTTTATGAGCCGGGGCCTAGTCTTGTTGTAATATCCACGGTCTACTACCGAAATGTTTGCGTGCCCAAGGCTCCAACTAGTGATGGGCCGCGGTAATATTCCCGTTACCAGTAAGTTTCCGTTTGGGAATATTCCCAGTAAGTTTCTAATGTTACCAGTAATATTCCCAAAAGGTGGGAATATACTATACTGGTGATTTATATGAGATTTAATGATTATATAGTTAGTTAAATAAGCAATATGCATAGATATATATTCCTTTCTCTTTTACACATATCACCTTTTTTCTCTTTCACACAAACTTCTTATCTGAAATGGCACAAACACAAAGGACTTAGTTTTGCCCTTGACTCGACTCAGTGCACGTGCTTTTTGTGATGATAGTGAAAAATGTGATAATGATTACTAAGCTTAAAAAAAATCGTTTTTCATGAAAAGAGGAAAAACATTTATTCACGCCAAAATTACACAATCTAAAAACATAACAAAATTAAAAAAATATAGTAAAACAAATTCTTAAAACTAAACTTAAAACCTAGTGTTACCTCCCCAAGCCCTAATTACAGCCTCCATGCGATCCTTCATTGACCTCACCAACGTCACGATTCGTTCTTGAGGAATGTCACTCCACTCCTCGACGACGGCGTCCCGAAGCTGTTCAAGGGTAGCAGGGGCAGTATCACGAGACCGCACCCGGCGTTTCAGATCATCCCAAAGGTGCTCTATGGGGTTCAGGTCAGGACTTCTCGCTGGCCACTGCATCACGGGGATCCCAACCTGATCCAGGTAGTCCCGAACAATCAACGCCGTATGAGAGCGGCCGTTGTCGTGCATGAATGTGAATTCAGGCCCGACAAAACCAGCATACGGGACCACGTGGTCCTCCAGGATCTCTGTGATGTACCGATGAGCAGTCAGGGACCCCTGGCCACGTCCACCTCCAGTGCGGGAGACGCACACAAGGTCGATTTTGCCCTGGATTGAAATTCCGCCCCAGAACATGCAGGATCCTCCTCCGTAGCTGACGGTTTCTTCAAAGCAGACCTGTAAGTACCGTACTCCCTGCCTCCTGTACACTCTTCTACACCTATCGTTGCAGAAAAGGCATACCCTCGTCTCGTCGGAGAAGAGGACAGACTGAAGTCGGACTCGCCTATGCTCTGCTGTCAATTTGGGGCCCGTAGCAGACCTACGAGGCAGGATTTTCTTCTCTCGCAGCCTTCTTCTTACTGTGGAGACGCTCACCGACGTCCTCCAAGCTGTTCGGAGCTGCTGTTGCACGTCACCAGCGTTGGAGAATCGGTTACGCAAACACGTTGACACAATATAGCGGTCGTCTCTGTCGGAAGTGAAACGTCGTCTCCCAGATCCATGCTTCCTGATGTAGCCACCATAATGTTCCAGTCTCCTGGAACCGCTGGGATACTCGTTTCACCCGGAAACGGCTTATGTTGAGTTGTCGAGCAACATCAACCTGCCGTAGTCCTGATTACAGTAGTGCTACCACTTGAGCTGCTTCTTCTGCCGTGATATCCATTTTTCAGAGTTTTCTCTTACTGGAGCTGATCAGGTGTGACTTCTGTGATGTCTGGATAGCAAATTACCCATAATTCATTTTTACCCCCCCTTTTATTCGTGTTCAGGGTGGCACAAGTAGTGAGTCCTCTAATGAGTTTTCCATCACTTTTTTTTAAAGACCCTAACGTGTCGTGATCATTGTTTTTACGAAAAAGAACGATTCGCGTTTTTAAAGTTGATTAACTGTGCTTTCAAATGATACTAATATTGGTAGGGTACAATAAATAAGTTAAGAGCTTTATTCGCTTGAAATCAAAATTTCAAAAGGTGCGATTTTTTTGACGCCGTGTGTATTTGTATAATTAAACTGATTTTCCGACATTTTCTTTCATTTCGATCGAAACTAAGATGTTTTTACCGTGATTTAAAGTGTACTTGGCCATAATTACACGATGGGAATATTCCCAGTAACATTGGAAAAATACCTGGTAATTTTGGGAATATTCCCGGTAACATTGGGAATTTACTTTCTGGGGGGGAGCTCCGTATTTTTTTTTATTCTAAATTGTTCCAATGTTCACCAAATAAGCATAAAACACAAAAAAAATATTACTTTATAATTCAGTTTTTCTATATTTCCCTAAATTTCCAATACTTGGAAATATTACTGGTAACATTACTGGGAATATTCCCGCCATGGGAATATTCCCGGTAACGACCCATCACTAGCTCCAACGCAACTTCCAAAACATTTTCCCGATAGTAAGTCGCATTTACTTTGAAACCAGGCTCGATTTTGTGATTTTGGTAACACTTCATGTCGTTCGCCCTGTACGTTAAAAAAAGCTTAATAGGTCGACGTTCAGTTCATATACTTTTAATTACACTTGTGTTTAATTTAAGATAAATGTTCAGTATAAGCACAAACGACGTGACGACGAAAATAAACATGTTTTTAATCATCTTATATAATAAAAAAGTAAACGAACAATATTATAGTGGGCCTTATAAAGAGAACGATCATAAGCAGTATTGTTTAGGCAAACTCACGGAATGCATTATAAGACCCCATGGGTTGCAACGGGCTGTTTTCCGCAACTCGACGACTCAATAACTGCGCCTTTCTATAAGGCCCATATCGAAAGTTAACTTAATATTTGAATCTACGGATTGCCTAAATTAACACAAATAAAACAACATGTAAAACAAAAATTGCAAGCAAATAAATAAAACCCATTTATTACAATAACAAGCTTTATTTAGATTAACACAAACACGAAAACGCAATCCCAAATTCCCAACCCTATAGTAGGTACTTCAAACAATCACCTTTTACTTTGTTGGCATAACCTTAGTGCATCGTTCGTCTCTTTTACGCCTCTTTCATGTGTAAAGGACAGTGATATTTGATCGTGCAATCGACAGAATAAAACGGTTATGGATTCATTTACATTAGCACGGAACAATAATATCGGCGGTATGTTTTGATTTTGTCTGGAACATTCTGGATTTTGTGGTGAATATTTAAATTTATGTTGCCAATATCATATTCATACTCATTGTCAGTACATTCAACTGATTATTTGTAGAATATTCCTGTAACATTCCGGAGCAGATATTACGTATTATGAATAAGTTTCTGTCAAAAATTTAATTTTTGGGACAATCTTTAGTAGTTGCCGACTGTACTTTATTTTCGCAAAATCTTTATCTGCTCTGCTTCCCCACCTTCCGACTCCATCATCAGATCAGCTCTTAGATATAACATAATACAACATAATTTACTAACGAGAATTTTGCAAGAGAAATAGGTTCTTACCTACTGTCAAACTTAGATTTCCGCTTTTTTTTTCAGAGGTCAAAACAAATTTGTTTTTGTTTGTTATTAAATGATGAGACGTTTTGTTCTTAAAGGAAGTTACAGTAGTTTTTTCCTTCCCTTCTATCTAAGAATGCCTAATCAGTAATAAGATACAAAAGTAATTAACATTAATAAGAACTCGTATAATGTAACAACAAATGTGGTTAATGATTTTCCCTTTCGTCCCTTTAACCATAGTCTAGCAAAAAGCCGATTCCAAAAAACAGCTAAACACCGAGATTGTGAAACAGTTCCCACTATTTTTAATCTGCATGCTGCTTCCCGCCGGCGGCCATTTTAATCTGTTTCCGCGACAAACAGAAAAACGCTCGTCGCTTACGAAGTCGTTGCCGCGGGAAATTAACCACGTAGTTTTGTCCAATTTGCGCTATTGCGAGTTAAAAGTTTAACCGTGTTACAACGAAAACTTAGAAAATTGTTAAAAAAGTGCTTAGTAAATAAAATAAAAGGCAAAGTTAAATGCGATTTTCAAAAAAAAACAAAAAGATTAGAAATTCTGACAGCTGTCAAAATTTCTCACAGTCAGTCATACTGGTTGGTGTAATCCGAAATCTACTTAAGTGGAAAAAATAAAAATGGACTTGATAGCGTTCTGTTGTGTCCATTAGAGAATGTACTTTTTTACCGAACTCCATGGGCATATTTGTTTATTATTTATTAGTCCATGAGAGTGTCTATACGTGATATGTCTAACTTGACATTATCGAAATACACATAAGTGGAAGCCATTATTTATAATTAGAACAGAATATCTAAATGCAGGTTTCACCAACAATCAGACATGACTCTTTTTAACCCATTCTTAAATAGTTTTACTGTTACACGTGATTTTAGATAGTTGATTAACTAAGTTCATATTCACCAACTAGGTGATGGAACCAATTAATAGACACATGATTATTATAATACAGAAGATAAGTGTTATTCATTTTGTTTAAGACAATCCATTTATAACCTATATGATCCTATGATCTTTGAAATAAGATTTTAGTGTCCATTATTGGTGCTTTCGACTAAAAGTGGCCAACTTTAGTGCCAGACCTCTCCCTATAAAACAATCGAAAAGAGGTTTTACGGCTGTCAAATTATGACTATGTATGCTCCGTTTATTTAGGTGCTCAATTAAATGTTAACAAAAAAACCGGTCAAGTGTGAGTCGGGATTGCGCACCAAGGGTTCCGTATTTAAAATAGTATGCTTGGTAACCGTACAAGAAAATACTAATTTTGTTATGTTATAAGTTATAAACCTAATTTTTATGCAATTAGGTTTATATTGACTCTTTCTCAAAAAGTGTAAATATGTAATGAAGTCTTTATTTTATTTTTCCCATAAAATATAAGTAATTATCTATACGTATCTTTTTTCAGATTTTTAGATTATTAAACTTCTTTTTGTATACCTATTTTTGGATAAAAAAAAAAAAAAAAACATTGTTTTGAAAAATGCAGATTGACCTCTTTCATATGACCCATTTGCTATAATCAAACCACTTTCATTTTTCAACCCCCCTTTCCATAGACTCCTTTTCAATTATTAATAAAAAAAATATTTTTTACTTAAAACAGATGCGATAAGCGAGTTGCACTTCTGCCATATTTCAATTTGGTAGCATTTGTGGTTGCTGAGAAAATCTGCTGTGAAATACAGACAGACGGACACACAGACAACGGAGTCTCACCATAAGGGTGCGGCTCCACTGAGGCGGAGACGAGAGGAGCGGAGCGGAGCTGTGCCAATATTAACCAATAAAAGGCGCATGCGGTCACGTCGAGCGCGCCTTGCGCAGATTCCATTGGTTAATATTGGCACAGCTCCGCTCCGCTCCTCTCGTCTCCGCCTCAGTGGAGCCGCACCCTAAGGGTTCCTTTTTTAGCATTTAGGTGCGGATCTCTAAAAACCACGTGACAGTTCGTCAGCCAATCGTCGCGTCCAGAATCGAACCCAATAAATGTAGGTATACCAAGCATGCCAATAGTCGATGTGGCGGCGGCGTTCAAGTGTTTTGTATGCAATTTCTTCTGCCTTCTTATCCACATAATATATTATATATATATGTATTTTATATGTGGGTACCTAAGTTTATGTTACTTTGAGTACCTGCTGGTTTATTCGTTTAGTATTTTTTTAATTATTAGTATTACCATCTGTTTTTGATATTTTTTGTGCAAACTTGTAAGTGTCCAACCCTATGCATTGTCCTAACTCATTAACTTCAGGGTTAGCTGGAAGAGATCCCATTTAGGGATAAGTTCGCCTTTGTACATTACTTTAATATTTATATTGTAATATTTATATTTTTGTGCAATAAAGAGTTTACATACATATTTTGATTTATCCCTATCGCACTCATATTATTATGACTTATCCGACGATAGTGTCAACTTTAACCCCTCAAGTGTCCTACGCACAACATGTGTGCTTCGATTTTTTGACATTACGTTACTTGTTCATATGACATAAAGTTTAATTTTGATGTACAACAACTTTGACATATCGCTCGATGGGTTTTATAGTTACTGGGGCAAAGACGATGGAATAGAAGTCCAGTCCGTCCATTGTTTTATCGAAACATATAGCTATAACAGAGTATATCATGGTCTCTGTCTATCATAGATGTGGTTGTCGTGTCGTGTACAACGCCATCGGCCGCGGGCGACGCGGGCTACATGCCCCGCTCGGGCTAGAGCTAGCATGCTGCGTGTATTGAGTTTAAGTTCAATATTAATAAACCGGGCATAAGCATGAGACCATACTCAGTGAAGGATTTTGAAGCCGTTACTAAAAACATGACAAAGTGCACCAGCAAAAGAGCCCTTCTCAACAAAAGGTAACGTCCTTAGTGCAGTTATTCGGCAATAACTTCAAAACGGTATATCCAATTATGTTGAAAATGGTTTATCTACTTAAGTACCTATTTATTAAGCATTATTCGTTTTAAAAGATAAAGGGGCGGGACGCAATTAATGCCACTTTCGGAGCGATTAATTCTGAAAATATTCAAATTTTCAAAAAAACCTTAAATCCCTTAAAGTGTTTTAAAACAATTGTCAAAATACGAGTAAGTATTTGACACAAATTGATGTTTGGAAATTTTTTATTTTTCAGCTTTTATTAATTATGTAATTGAAGTGCCCCCTAAAAATATTTATACTTGTTAAATTAAGCCTATACCCCAAAATTCATCAATATACATCTTTTAATTTTTTTGAGTTAAATGCCTGTGACAGACCGACTGAAGGACATGACGTACATTTAAGGTTTCCGTTTTTGCTATTTTGGCCATCACCATCATCATCATCATGGTGGCCTTTTGGTGATCCAATCTTGGATGTAGGCCTCTTCCCTCTTCTTCCACTCTTGGCGACCTTGTGCCCGTCTCATCCAGTCCCGACCTCCGTGCCACCGAACGTCGTCCATCCAGCGTAGCGGTGGTCTTCCGCAAGCTCTAGGTAATATTGGCTGTCGGTCATGGAAGCCGATTTATAAATGTATTATTTATGAAACTAATGGTCAACAAGGAAGGATTCAGTGTTCAGAGAAGACGGCAGAACTTTTTTCATGTTAAGGAAGTCTAGGCTCTCTATTAGGTAAACATACTCAACACATTGAAAAATCTATACGTAAAAAATATCCTAGAGATATAAATGTATAAAACAACTGTTACAATAGACTAGTTTGATTAAGGAGGCGAAAAAAGCCAATATAGGAACTCCTTGACGGCTTATGGTGCGTTCCAATATTCAAAACCGTTGGTAGAGTTGTGACGGCTCGTTAAAAATTGACACATTTTGTACGTAGCAAATGTCATAACGCTACTGCCCGTAAGGAAAACGATTCGTTTCTTAAATATATGAACCGGGCATAATAGTGCTAACACCGTACCGTTTATTTTTTCATCAGTACTAGAAGTGCAGTCTTCTTTAGGTAATAATGCATATCTTTAACATTATATCCTCCAAAATATTCAAGCTTTACCAGTCCATGCTAAGCTTGAACAATATTATTGCGTTCGGAACACGGGCCGGGTTGGCTGCCCTGTCCGAGCCGGCCCAATTTAAATAGATTATTTCGCCGACGCGTCTAAAACGACGCCATGTCGCAAATGTATACGTTTTAAATCAATATTTAGGCATGTGGATTGTTAAATTGTTAGAGTGAATTATTTTCTAAAGTATTTGACTATGAATTTGTTTTTAAATTAATTTTAGTTTTCGTAATTACTACTTCCCAAAGTGGGGTAGGCAGAGCTACAGAATTACCAACAACTTTTAAAACTTGTTGATAATTCTGTAACCACACTTTGCACAAATAGGCTAAGATGTTTACCAGCGTATTAGTGACAGGTTGCAAGCCCATCGCCTAACAGTACTGCAAGCCCTTATTCCCTTAGTCGCCTCTTACGACATCCACGGGAAGACATGGAGTGGTACTATTCTAACCCGGCAACCACACTCTGTCTGCCCACTTTGGGAATAAAGGCGTGAGTTTATGTATGTATGTATGTATGTAATTACTACTTTATTACCTCGCTTTAGATTGTAGCAAGTGGAAAGATGTGGTCTCTGCCTACCCCTCTGGGTAATAGGCGTGATTTATTGTATGTATGCATGTACCAAGCTTTTTAAATATAATTGAATTTATGGTTTAAGAAATCCTCTTCTGCTAGACTTTTATACGGGGCTTCTTCTCTGCAATTATGGACGTGCAAATGAACCTTGATTTAGCCAATTTACTGAATAAATTATTTAATTTCATTTTATCGAAGTTATTTTGACCACGTGTTTAGCCTACCTAAGGTGATTGACTCTACCGGTCTTGTGTTTCAAGAGGTCCAAATTCCAAAAAAGGATAAATTTAAAATTGGAGTTAGGTACAGCTTCAAACAATGTTTTATTTTTAAAAGAGTGCTTTAGTTTGTTGGTATTGTTAAATATTTCACTGTAGCTAATATTTAAACCGCTAAAAGATTAAGTTAGTTTGAGATAATGAGATTTTGAAAGAACAAAATAAATAAAAAAAACTGAAGTATCAAATCCGTTTCGTTTGATTATTGGTAACGGACATAAAATAATACAAACGTTACTTGATCGTTGAGCCGTCAAAATGAAAACCATCTTGACACTGTGAGTGCAACTATTACCTTCTATCTCATTCTTGCACAACTGTTGAATAAAGACAGCAATAGTGTGAGGACATAAACCATATAATAATAAAGCCCTTTTCGCACAATCAAAAGTGATATTATAATAATAGGGAGAAAACGAACAATGTGCTGTTTAATTCCACACAAAGGGCGTAGATCCATGGTTTAAGGAAAGGTCCATAATGTGGGAAAGAGACAATAAAGATACGATACGAGATTAGGTAGCTTTATACCATACGATACACACTTTTTATAAAAAAATCGAGGCTATGTGTAGGTTTTGGTACCGTCACACGGACAATGTGCTTACCTGGGACACAAACTTACTGGGGTTCAAAATGTACGCTGACAATACTGAGCTCTAGTCGATCCTATATCCTATATCCTGATATTTATTTATTTATTTATCTGTCACCGGAATGCCTTGAATCTAATTGTGGTGTAAATGTTCTAAAAGTTACCCTCACTGTTATAAGTACCCACGGTCCCAAGAACGTTTGATGGTACAGAGTCTTAAGTGGAAGTTGCTGATCAACTGCTGATTTTACTCGGTAAAACCATATTGCTTTTGGTATGTTATTGTAGTGTCAATTATAACGTTGACTATACGTCTGTCAAAAGCAGACCTAGAATATAGGGTGATGTTTGTGGTAACTTTAACCTCGTAAACGTCCTAAATTTAGGACATTTGTCAAAGTGACTTTTGGCTTTAGTTGACTGACACAAGATTCTTTATCGAAATTACGAAATTTGACGTGGGCCTTGCGAGGTCAAGTTTTGTGTCGGCAAAGTTCAATCGAAATAATAGGGAATATGCACGCATTTATTAAGTCGAATTTCTTAAATACATATGAAAATACCGTAAAATATTATATTATGTATCTACATAACCAGAAGAGAAATTAAAATTAAAATCCGCCAAGAAATATGGATGATACAAGCATTTTAAACTTCTAATTAGACAGAGAGATTGGAAGTACACTGTGACGTCATTACATATAAAAACGGTTTCTGTAGGAGAATGTATCGAAACGTTTTATGTGGGATATCTTGCACCGTCATAGGTAAGTATGACTTGTATAATTTCTATTTTTATATTTTACCCCTATTACTTATTATTTTTTGTGAAAATTCTGAGTTTTGACACATTTTCCTACTCAACTACGCATAAATATATATATTTTTTTGTTTTATGTGAGTTTAATTGTTTTATATAATGCATAATACTAGGTTAAGTTTTTTATTGTATTATACCATAAACAACATTTAAAAAAAACGACTGTTTGTTGAGTTTCTTGCGGCGTTTCTTCTCAGCGGGTGGACATAAACAGAACGCAATCCCCGGGATCAGCTGTTGCTATGGGAGTGCCTCAAGGCTCAATTCTGGGCCCATTCTTGTTTTTGATTTATATCAACGATCTCCCTTATGTTGTGCGCGACAAACATGAAATAGTTCTATTTGCCGACGACACTTCACTTTTATTTAAAGTAGATAGAAAACAGGCAAATTTTAATGACATAAATAACACGTTGTCAACAACTGTTGACTGGTTTACAGCCAACAACTTACTTTTAAATGCCAAGAAAACCAAGTGTATGAAATTTTCTTTATCAAATGTGATAGGAGTGAATGGGAATAATATAAGACTAAAGGATGAGACAATGGGATTCGAAGATAAAACAGTATTTTTAGGTATTACCTTGGACTCAAAACTGCAATGGAATTCGCATATATCCACCCTTGCGGGTAAACTTAGTTCTGCAGCATATGCAGTAAAGCGTATCCGCCAACTTACAGACGTCGAGACAGCGAGACTGGTGTATTATAGTTATTTTCATTTTTTGGGATTTTGTTGTGGGGAAAAGCGGCTGACATCCAGGCCATATTTATATTACAAAAGCGGGCTATACGTTTTATTTATCAGCTGGGTTCACGGGTCTCACTCAGAGATAAATTTAAAGAAATTAATATTCTTACTGTCGCGTCGCAGTACATCTTTGAAAATATCATGTATGTTCGCAAACACATACATGAATTTAGGCATAACCGTGACGTTCACAAGCTCAACACGCGAAATAAGGATAAACTCGTAGTCCCAGGTCACCGTCTTCGTAAAGTAAGCACATCATTCGTGGGGAACTGTATACGCTTCTACAATAAGATACCTACCGATATTGTCAATATGCCATTCACTAAATTTAAGTCTCGCATTAAGCGCTGCTTGCTGGGTAAGGCATATTATACTATAAATGACTTCGTAGATGATAAAGACGCTTTTAAGTAACTAGTATGAGCTATTACTGAAATTGTGGTTAATTTTAAGCATTTTGAGTAGAAATATATCTAATATGTGAGCACTGAGCAGCGCTTATTGTTAAATGCCTTTAAGCCAATGATGTAGACATTTAAGTTTACCTAATGTATCCTTTTTTGTTAGTATTTTTTTTTATTATTGGTTCTTGTGCACAAGACACTTAAGAAATGAGAACACATTGTGATGTTTCTCGCCGGACAGTTCCCTTTTTTATTGATATATTTTGTCCGGCAGCATGGGCATGTCATGCTCACTCTAAGGTCTTTGCTTACGGCGGCGTCGTTGATCGGGTCGCCACCTTCCCGAACACATGGTTGAGGGAGGCGATGGCTGAGATACGCGTCATACTCGTGAACGGGTGCTGTCTGTGGGGTCCGGTCTGTTCACGCTTGCAAGGACCTGTTATTCAGTTAATTATTTTAATTATCGTTCCTGACGTAGAGACCTCGTCATGTTGTTCTCCTAGACATTAGGTATTTTATTTGTATTTTATTGTCTTTACATTTGTAATGATTTTATTTGTGTTAGTTTTAAAAATAATTATTTATTACTTTATTACCTTGTAATGTAATTTAGATACTTTTAAGTATTATTGTATTTAAACATTGAAAAAAAAATGACCTTCTGCTGGAGTTTCTTGCGGCGCTTCTTCTCCGCAATGATGGTCTTGTCCGAAGCGCTAGTAGATTCACTCCATGTTACCGACGTGTAAAAGAGCCCTCATGTGGCCAATTTACTGAATAAATATTTTGTATTTGTATTTGTATCAGCAGTGGTCTCTTGCGAAGCCCTGGTAGATTTTTGACGTGTTAAAGTGCCCGTGCGGCCACTTACTGAATACACCACTTTTATCTTTTATCTTTTTTAACTCCACGTAAAATTTTGTTTTACTGGAAAGAGATAAGAACAAATCTTTGATGGCTTATATTATCTTGTTTTTTTTTAATGTGTTTTTTTTTCAGTGTGTTACATGAAACCGCTTTTACTGAAGCAGTTAACAAAAAAAAAACCCATTTATTGAACTTCACAGCAGTTAAAACCCTGTAACTGAAACCACTGATTCGGCAATATTTTACCACAGACTCTACATACAAAACCCCTAAATCTTCCAGTCTGGTGCACCGCTACCGGAAGAGATCGTTGACCTTGAAACAAATAGGCCGAGACCTAGCATTTTAGACTGTATTCGAGTGCATAGCGTATGTTTATCTTTCAAAAATGTTTCAACGAAATATTTATTTATTACATAAAAAAGGCAGGATAAAGCTTGAACAAGCTGTAGGTAACAAATAATTACGTTTGTACTGTTACATTAAAAGCACCCGAAACCGACGAGGTTGATGGATATAGAGGAAACGAAAGTTGTATGTTTAGACCGGTGCACCTGGCGTTCCATAGTCTCTGCCTACCCCATTGGGAGACAGGCATGAAGTTATATACTTATGTATGTGCTGAGGCGTTATTCTATGGTGCAGTTATTACAGCCTTAAATGTTAATTGACAACAATTCATTTTGTGCTAAGGTAGTAAAATAAAATACCGTTTATAGATTTTACACTGCTGATTACAGTAAAAATATCTTTGGATTTTTTTATGCAGTAGTTTTTTTTATATTTAGGAAAAACAGTAAAAAAAGTTGGATTCTGAATGTTAGGAATACACTTATAGTGCCCTTAGTCCATTTATTACCAAAGGAATTCAAAAAAATATACAACTGTCATGTTCATTGTTTATCTGTCTGACGGATTACTTGATTCTGACGACACGCTTTAAATTCTACGCAAAATAGTTTATTTATTTTAATGGCGTCTACAAATTACGTAATTAATTAAATTACGCAAAATAGCAAATTTGTGAACGAACGGCAGCGAATGATTGACATGACATGACAGTCAGTTTTGTTTACTGTTTAAAGTTACTTTTTTAAATTTTATTTCAGGCTAAGATCACGACATCAGTATTCCTAACTTTGTATATACGGTCTTTTTAATGACTATTTCTTTAATCAATTATTAACGACGAATTTAAGTTAAATAAAGAAAAACCAAGAAATACGGGTAGTCTAATTTTTAACCAGCTATTATAAACGCGAAAAAACAATAATGCTTTTTTTTTTTTAATGTTGTCAATTGTACGCTCTGACGGGACAACTGAAACTCACCGGTTAATAATTCGTAGTTTAAAAGCGAACGTTCAAGTGTAAACGCTTCCAACGCTTCCGTTTTCTATAGACTCTAAATGTATTTTGTTGACATACTCACAAACGGTCGAACGATATCATAAGAGTACGTCTATTCTAGTCTTTTACGGCGTTATTTATAAACGTGGAATAATCTGACGTAGCTAAACCATGCGTTTTCCTTATCTGTCATTAAGGTGCTCCCACAAGTTGGTCGAGCCATTCTAGAATCGAGCTTGGAAACTCTAGCGATTTTATCTAAATGTTCTTTAAATAAGTGTTCAGAATTATCAGTTGCATCTAAACAAATATTAATCAACTCCAATAAATAAATAAAAAACGAATTTCTTTCCAATTAAGAGACCATAGAGAAGAATTCGATTAGTCACGTAGGGTCGGGCATGTGGGTCCTACAAACCCGACATGGAGATAAGATCTGATATGGATAAACAACTCGAAGTGAGTTGTCTGTGTCACTACCCGTATTAAAGACGTCGTTGTGACGAAGTACCCTGCCTTAACTTCGTAAGGCCCACCACACTGCAAAATGGGAGATTTTTGTAACTGGGACTTTGAATACAATACAATACAATACAAATACTCTTTATTGAACACCAAAAGAAAACACAACATGGAACAGTACATTTTAACTATAGGTATACAACAGGCGGTCTTACCGCTAAATAGCGATCTCTTCCAGACAACCTTGGACAGAGAAATAATAAAAACAAAAATACATGGCAGGCGGTGTAAACTAAATTATTCCGAACTCAAACTAAACTACAAGAAACACTTCTGTTATTGTAAAAACTACTTACACAAATATAAACTACATATAAATAAATGTACACATAAACAAAGTAAATTAGTTAATAAATACATACTAAATACACGTTAAATACATACTATTATACAACTATAATATATATATATACATACATTCTAGAAATCAGCCAAACAAAGATAACACACGAGGTCGTAGGATGGTAAAAATAAAAGTAAAGGAAATCATAGAAAAACTACGGAAGCGATAAATAATAGTCCTATAGCTTGCTTTTAAAAATAAAATAGACTGAGCACGCCTTACTTCTGTAGGCAAAGCCTTATTGCCTGGATTGTGTAGGAATTGGAGTAAAACTTAGAGGAAGAAAAGGGGACTGACAAAAGAAGGTTTTGGGAAGCTCTAACTGAATTAAAATAATTGAAACGCTCCTTAAGGTAACACGGGGTTGCAGGGTGGAAAAGTATGCTGAAGAGGAGACTTAAAATATGAAAGTTACGACGAGCACGGATTGGGAGCCACTTGAGCTGATTGCGAAAAATCTACAACCAAGGGAATAAAGTTCAATTGCGATTGTCCGAAAATGTCATTTTCAGTTTATGAACATAGGAAAATAAACCTTGTTCTTATTTCTACAGAGTTAAAAGTAAATTGCCTTTATGTACATCCTATGGCACACTGGTCCTTACGAGGTTAAAAGCTAGCGGTCTACTTGTGCACCTGACCTGGTGCAGGGTCCGTCCGGGTTGGTACCACCATCTTATCCATTAACCTACCGCCAAGCAGCAGTGTTCGCATTGTTGTGTTCCGGTTTGGGGATAAGACAGCCGGTGAAATGACTAGCATAGAAGCATTCCATCTTAGTCCTCAGGGTTGGCAGTGCATTTGCAGTCTTGTGAATGCGAATGTCTATGGGTCACAGTTTCCACTTACCATCAGGTGGCCTGTGTGCTCGATTGCCTTCCTATGCCATAAAATAAATAAATAATAAATAAATATTTGTGTACCTATTAAGCCTTCAAAGCCTTGGATGTTGTTTTTGTATAGTAAGTTGGTACCTTTCACCGAACATAATTACGCAGAATTTTCATTTCATCGAAAGGCATTTCTGACCGCACGAGTATTTTTTTTTGGTTTCAACTAATCTAAGCTAACCTACGTAATTAATATTTAAGATATCCCGAAAAAATCATGGTTTCAGCACAAAATTTCGATGAAATTATATTCGATAAAATGATAGGTAATTACCCTAACAAGTATTAATAACTACATACATACATACATAAACTCACGCCTTCATTCCCAAAGTGGGGTAGGCAGAGCTAAAGAATTACCAACAATTCTTAAACCTTGTTGATAATTCTATAACCACACTTTGCACAATTAGGCTAAGATGTTTACCAGCGTATTAGTGACAGGTTGCAAGCCCATCGCCTAACAGTACTAAGCCTTCATTCTCTTAGTCGCCTCTTATCGTCGTATTAATAACTATACACTAAATAATAAACGTGGTCCCTATAAAATAAACGTTTTTATTCAACGTATTTTTATTTTTGTTGTGTCGTAAAAACAGTTGAACATACAAGCGTGTTATCTTGTGATGGTTACAAGTTGAACCTAACCTAACCCACGAGAATCATATTTAAGATAACCTTCAATTAACACGGGTTCTGCAGATTGTAAGTATATATATCGTTGTCTAGTACCCATAGTGCCTGCAAGCTTAGTTTTGACCCAGGTTAAAGAAAAATAAAGAAAGTAAGAAAACCATTTATTCGTGACATGCATAACAAAGAACAAATTAACAAATACAAGAAGAAAGTAGTCACGAAATGGTCCCAACTCAGCGTAATGCTGGCATTAAAGTCAGCGCTGGTCTTCCGTTGGAACCATAATTAGTGTGACATGGTCCCTTATATTTATTTATCTAAAAGTAATAAGAATGGTTGTTCTGTTGGTTATTCTTTAGCTTCAATAGAGCCTCAATTTCATAAATCTTGATAGTTCCTTTAAAAAATGATAAACCAACTCTACGCGAACAAAGTCACGTGTCTTTAGCTTCTGAATATTATTATGACTTTTGAACTCATTTCTTTAAAAATAAAGCTTTCACAAAAGCATAAATTGCTTTAAGAAAATCACGTACAATCTATCTTTAAAATCACAAATTTTTAAACAATCGCGACTAAAAACTACTTACCATATTTAATATTTAATATAAACGCACTTCTTCTGCCTTTCTAAATTCTTTTTAATTTACGTCAGACAGCTGATTAAATTCTTGTCTATAACATTACTGTCGCCCCTAACCGCGTTAGAATGACGAGCGACTTTCATAATATAAATATCGTAATCGAATTAACTAGGGGTGCCGGAGCTTTGACGTGTACGTATTAAAAGCTTTCTACCCCCATAGCAAGTGAGATTGCAACATTTATTTATTATATTTATAAATAGAAGCCCTGGAGCAACACCGAGCTTTCAAAGCTGATGTATCTTAAAAAGCTCAACCGATATTCATGAAAGCTTCTTATAAACGGTGCTTTCGTTTGGGAGCTATGATGCAACAGACAGACACATAGATACACAACCACACAGATACATTTACATAGAAAATACTTCTGAGTCAGAGGTCAGCCCCTGTTCACAAAAAATCGTTTTCGATACTTAACTTAAGTGGCTGAGGATAAATCGCTATAAATCAAGAAACTAAATATCACTTACATCTTATCATAGCCTAGTTGTGCAAATTGTGGTTACAGAGTTATCAACAAGTTTTTAGAGTTGTTGGTAATTCTGTAGCTCTGCCTAGCCTACCCCACTCTGGGAATGAAGGCGTGAAGGTATGTATGTATGTATGTATCTTACACTTAGGCTGAAGCCAGACGAGCGTATTTTTTGAGTTGTGAGTCGCGTAATTTCTGCTCCTCCATTCATCATACTACTACTACTACTATGAAACGGAATGGAGGAGCAGAACATACGCGACTCACAACTCAGAAAATACGCTCGTCTGGCTTCAGCCTTATCGATTTTTTTCCAAAGCTCTTAGCTTGTACAGTCAACAGCAAAAGAAACTGATGAAATAGGGTCTCAAAATAGTATATACAATAAATTAAGACAGATGTCTCTGATTATTGTAGTTTAGCATAAGTAAATTAGCTCGTAATGTGTCATAAGTAAGTGACATGCCATTCAAACAGTTAAAGTCATTACTGAGTGTTCCAAATTAAACTGATTTTCAAAAATAGCAATAGTCATAATACTACCAAAGTATCACATGTAAGTGAATATGAATGTTTGGGCCTTCATGTCTTCTCAAGACCACTTCGGAATACTAGTCAGACGTTCGGTTAATGTCGGTTATACTCGTAAGAGAAACACGCGAAACAACTATAACACCTCTCATTTCCGTCAAGGGTTGAAATAAGTTCCTACTACTTCGCTTTGTTTTTTTTTGCAACATTTAGATAGAATAAATCCTTTTTTACTGCCGTGATTACCCTAGTTTTCATTTCGAGATTTTGTAATTTTGCCTTTATCTTGTTGGACACTTGACAGTCTTGACACTTAGGTAAAATAAATAATTATTATTTTTTGAAATGTTCTGTAAAGAGACAGTTATGGCATCTTTTATGATCATTTTCTTTTGACTAATTAAATATTCAGTTAAAAATGACACTTTGTTATAATCTGTTTTATCTGGGGCGTCATGCTTGAACATGTTTTGAAATGTTAATTTTGATCACTTACTTTTGACGTTGACTGTACTATGGATACTAGACAAAGATAAAAGTACTTATGTAGAGAAATACGTAGAAAACATTAAATATTGAAAAAGAAATAATCGCGCTCCTCACACAAATATTTGCTCATACTGGAAATAGAACCCGGGACCTCTAGCTTCCTAAGAACGTAACCCTATTAACCTCGTCGTATTTATATATCGAGGGTTCACGGGCTATTTGTATTAAGCGACATTCTGGCCGATATTGAGTTAATACATATTTGGAATCGCCAGATTTTTCTGCGTCGTTTGTGCCCGGTTTCGTGGCGATCTGAGCACTTTTTTGTCGCTTGAAACATGAGTAAATTAAGGTCTAGTTTGAGTCTGATGTGATTGATGCGACACAAATTTTATTCATTTATAGAAAAGATGGACTTCATACCGACAAGATATTTCGTGATTTTGACTTAAGCGGTTTTTCCTGACATACACTACGTATTATAGGGCGTTTAAATCGTTATGCCTGCATCCTGAAATCCGTCCTTGATGTCGCTTCAAACATTAAGCCTGCACCTGAAATCCATCCTTGATGTCGCTTCAAACATTTAGCCTGTTTCTAAATAAAAGTGATTCGAGGTCATTTTGTATCAAGCAACCTTTATTTTTGGTAAAAACAACTTTAAAAAAATGACAAATGATTTTAAAATCCTGCAAAATAATTTTGTTCTAGCCGCCAATCTTTATTATACACACAGTTTTACTGTCACTTCAAACAGTTTACTTTTAGTGCATCACTTCAGGTGCTTAAGCGGACTAACGTGATTCTATTTTAATATCGCGATGGTTGTTAATACATTTAGCTTTACACAAGCACAACACCCTAGTATCGCTTAAATCCTTTTTCCTGAACCTAAAATGTTCAGTTTATGGCGCTTCAATCAATTAGCCTGTTTCTAAATAAATGTGATTCGAGATCATTTTGTATCAAGCAACCTTTATTTTTGGTAAAAACCGCTTTAAAAAAATGACAACTAGGCTAAATTGCGCGGATTTAGATAAGGAAAATAACCTAGGCCACTTTTTTGTAAAAATATTGATACGTTTTTTGTTAAGATTTTTTTTTCGAAAAATGAAACTTTGATATTCTCTCCCGTAAAGTTCCAAAAATGTCGCTTAATACATATAGCCCGCGACCCCTCGATATTATTTCTGCATTTACATACGAAACATAATGCCGCTTAGAACAAGTAAGTATATCGCTAATCTCCGGGAACTATGAAATTTTCTAGGATAAAATACCTACTGTACGATTTTCCAAATCCTTCTTCGGGACTGTTTAGCGGTGAAAGCGTAACAAAACGACAGAGAACAGACAGTTATTTTCACATTTATAAATGTATAACAATATAAGTATGGATTGTTGATAATTACAGGGGGATAGTAATTCATTTGTGCAACAAAAAAAATATTCGCTGTCAAGACGATACTCTATTTTTTAGAAAATACACTTTTAGTAATGAGGGCTTCACTAGACCCTCGGCGTACTCTTAACGTAATTCCAAATTTAACCCCAAACGTGCGGGCATCTTCAAATATATTTTAATGAATTGTGATAATATGACCTTATCCATCGTATGTATTGATATTGTTATTAATGGTTTATTTAGGTTTACTTATCCCTTCCTATTTCAACAATATCCTTATTTTCTCTTGCAAATCACACCTCGCCAATTCTATACTGATATTAATGACCTCTTTCCTTATAAACTCGTTAAAACCTCACGCCGCGCGCCGCAACCTACTCGAAAGAAACCTTCTTAAAATATTTTCGAATTTCAAACATGACAAAGGAGGTCGCAACAAAGAGTATCTATATCCAGCCAGAGTCAATTAAGCCCATTCTTCTTTGCCCTCAAGCAGCCCGATAGAATAAATAGAGATAACAATAAGTAAAAAAGGAAAATGTATTAAGGGCTCGTTGAAGGCAATCCTTCGATATTATAGGTAACGGGGCGATCAAAGCCGTAGTCCCCTATTTTAAAAAACTTTACCCTATTTTCTAAAACTCACCTTTAATCATTCTATCCTGCTTATTTACTTAAGTCTACATGAGACGACAGTCTAACATCGAGACTGTGCAGGGTTGGAAGTGATGTGAAGTGCCGGTTTAAAAGTGGCCAGTCATCGCCAAATGATTACGGCCGCCATAGACGTCAGATCGGCTTTACTTTATTGGTTTAAAAAAAGTGTATGCGGCCAGTATGTGAAGGACATAAAGTACACCTGCTTACATCGTTACAATACGTAACGATTTTAATTGGAATAAGAAATTAAAAATAAACACAAGCATTTATTTCTCCAGTTGCCCACTACAAATGTAAAATTTTAAGCGTAGTTTCAAACACTTATGGCGCGTTTACATTATTCCTTTTTACCGAATTTGACTACCCTTTTCAATCACCGATCTAATGTATACGTGCCATTACTCCTTAATGAACTACCATACAGCCCGTATACAACCTAAAGCGGTAATAAAGTTGCTTATCCAACTTATAACGCTTTTCGGGACATAATTAATATCAACGGCAACGCATTGTTCAAAAATCGCTGGCAACTTTGGGTGCGGGGTTGCAATGACATAGCACAGGGTATATGAATTTTTTAATATGTTTTCTAAGGTATTTTTTTTTATAAAGACGTCTTAAGTAGACGTTTATTATAGTTTACTCAAATTAATACCCAAGTTCATATCAGAATAACTGTAACACTTGTGTAGAAGTTATTAAATCTATTACGGGTACTATGAAAACTTTTCAAAAATAAAATAAAATTGTATTAGGTAACTATAATTTATAAATTATATTATATTGACATTTATATAACAAAATAATAATGACTAGATACATTAATTGTTAGAAATAAGTACCTACTATAGACATAAATAATGTACCTATGGAAAAAATACATAGATATATACGTTACATACATACATACGTACATAAACCTGCCTTCGATCCCAGAGAGGGGAAGGCAGACCTACAGAATTAACAACAACTCTAAAAACTTGTTGATAATTCTGTAACCACATTTTGCACAATTAGGCTAAGATGTTTGCCAGCGTATTAGTGACAGGTTGCAAGCCCACCGCCTAACAGTTCTACAAGCCTTTATTCCATTAGTCGCCTCTTAGGACATCCACGGGAAGACATGGAGTAGCACTATTCTAACCCGGCAACCACACGGATCTATGAAAAAAATACTACATACTACATAATAAAATATGTTTCTATATACCCGTCCTTTTTCATCTCCGTTGTAATGATTAAAAAAAAAACATTTTAATGTGAGTTTATTTGTAAGTACTCTGAAAAATTTTGATTGTCAAAAACACGCTTCCAAATCAACAAAGCCGTAATTTAAAAAAGTAAAATTATTTACTGAATATTTATTTCATATTCAAGAGCCGTTTACGAGGTTATGACAGATCCGTGTGTTAATTTATTTAACAATGTTTTCGATTACAGGCACAAAGTAGAGTTAGGGGTCGACACAATGTAAGCTCCGCGAACGCTATCTCCCTTCGGCTTTCACTAAGCTCTTTCAGGTGCAAAAAGCACAACATAAACGAAGACAGTAACAAATATTAAATTATCAAGGAACTAAGCTAAATTATACGAAAAAAACATTCTCATAAAATTGGAAGCCATTAAATAACGCAATGATGAACACTAAAGTTCACTTTCAAAATAGCTTACCAGGTTTCTTATCTAACTGAACTCTATCCAACTTCGAAAAACTATTTTCTTGCTTCATTTACTTTCTAGTTTTCAAATATAATAATACCACAAAGTTTCTACAATATGACTATCTAAGTATCTACGTTCAAATGCCTCGTGGCTCATGAGTCTCATGACCAGACCTAGGTTTTTTCAAAAAAATATATTGACATTATGCAAATGAAACCAAGTAGCAACATAGTTCTGGTTATTCTTTATTTTAAAATATATTTTTTACCTCCACTCATCATCATCATATTTTTTTTCCTTATTGTGTATTTCAGAGTGCCTTTCCCATTTAGGTACTATTGTTAATATAAACGATCAGAAATTGCTAGGAGAAAAAAAAATGATAATGAAGAATAAATGTTAAAAAATCCTTTTAAATAAAGAATAACCAGAATTATGTTGTTATTTGGTTTCATTTGCATACTTTCAATAAAATTTTATTTTCACAAACAAAGCTTGGAGTGATGATTAGTGTATGGGAAAAGCATCGATGATTGAGTTTATCGATATAGCAATCCCTAGCTGTCATTTAACTTTGCCCCGCATATTCCTAGGTCTGGTCATGACATTCAACTTGTTGTTTAAGAAAGAACAAGAAAACCGGGCAAGAGCATGTCTGACCATGCTCAGTGTAGGGTACCGAAGCCGTTACTTCACAAAAACTATCTTAAAAAAAAAATAAGTTTGAATTCATTCTCTATTTAAAATTATTTGGTGCTGGCTTAGGCGATTTAGTAGATATAAACACTTTAGTCGCCTGGATCTCAAGAATGAATCAAGTCTACTTAGGCATGATATTTTTTCTTTTAAATTCGTTATATCGTCGGTGATACTGCCAAACCGCGTAACTAACAAATTTATGATAGAGCAAAATAAACCTTACCCCTTTATTAAAAAGGTGCATTTTGCTCCTTATTTAAAATGTTACTTACGTGGTTTTGCAGTTTCACCGACGATAGGTATGCGCTTTGATTATAGATATTTTTAAGGGTTTTAGTATTAAAATTTGTAGTTTTGGCTGTAGGGGGGGGGGGGGGGGGGACTTGACTCTAACAAACATTAGCGCTCTACAGCTCAGTAATTCATAAAAGGATCCCTCGATCAAAAAATTGTATTTACAAACCAGCAATATTTTTGAAAGAACTATCCAACGACACACCACACTATGGGGTAGACGTTAAAAACCACTTTGACGGCGCAACTAACATTTCTATGTATAACTAAATTCATGCCAAATAACAGTTTTCTAGTACAAAGAGTCTCTGAGCTAGGCTGGGGACGGACGGACGGACGGACATGGCAAAACTATAGTTTGACTAGGATACCCGAAAAACCATACGCGTGGAAGTATTTCCCATTTGCTAGTTTTCGCAGAATAGTTTGTTAGAATTTTCCCACAAACGTAGACCAACTTGAGTTACTTGAGCCAGAGTCAAAGTTGGATTGCCCCCAAGTCATTTGAGTTATTGCTTCTCGGACCCCCTTAAGAGGTAAATCCGTGTTAAATCCGCTCCGACAGCTCCGTTTGGCTATTTTGAGTCACCTGTGTTCTTGCCAATTTGGTAACATTGGAAACTTAAATCGATCGATGTAACTGTTTGAAACGCTTAAAGCTATTAGGTAGCTGTAGTATAAGTTTTATTTTAAATTCTATACTATTATAAATATGTACGTACACATTTAACTTATTTAATGACAAAAGGTAAGGTTATTATGATGTGTAAAAATGACCCTTAACTCAAGTCACCGAATTTTGATTATTCGTCAAGCTATTTGATTGTTCAAGCATACATACACATACATATACTCACGCCTTCGTTCCCAGAGTGGGGTAGGCAGAGCTACAGAATTACCAAAAACTCTAAAAACTTGTTGATAATTCTGTAACCACATTTTGCACAATTAGGCTAAGATGTTTACCAGTGTATTAGTGACAGGTGGCAAGCCCATCGCCTAATAATACGGCAAGCCTTTATTCCCTTAGTTGCCTCTTACGACATCCACGGAAAGACATGGAGTGGCACTATTCTAACCCAGCAAACCACACGGGTTCAAGCAACTGTCAAAAATTCCTGGATAAGAAATAATAATAAAAAAAACACATTAATTTTGTCGTGGAACCTTCAATTATTATCATTATTTATGTTAGGTAGTAGTATATATTTTTATTCATTTAAATAATAAATAAATACCAAGGGACAACCTCACACAAATTGACGTAACCCCAACGCAATAAGGCAAAGGCAACGATAAACTTACTTATTTATACACAAATACATACACACACACACATACACACACAAAAATACATAGAAAAAACCCAAGACTCAGGCACAAATACTCGCGCTCATCACTCAAATATTTGCCCGTATCTACCGGGGACCGAACCCGGGACCGCTAGCTTCGTAGGCAGGGTCACTACCACTGAACTATTTAAATATTGTGCAATAAAGTATTTAAAAAAACTGGTGTATCCATCTCGATTAAAATCTCGAGTAAAAGCTAGTAAGTACAATATTGCACTTATAATTTTTGTTACAATAAAACTTACCTGTCTGACATAAGCCAGTTAACCTTCTCAATTTCAAATTATGAGCGTTATTTTCACACAACTCGGACTAGCTTCGAGTCGACGAACTTTAATTCGTTTTTGGGAGTACATTCGGGTTCATTCGTAAGAGTCGAATGGGAGTCGTCTTAAACTTGAGCAGCTATATTTTGATTAAACGGAATACGGAATGAGCTTGAAACTTATGATGAAGTAGCTTTTTGAATAGTTTCAAGTTATGATTAGTATTTAATACAATTTAAATATTTGATATTTTTAGCAACAAAACTGCTTTCAACAAAAACATTAACTTAAAATGTCTTAATTGTGGAAAAGTGGTTAAATTTGCCGTGTGGTTGCCTGGTTAGAATAGTGCCACTCCATTTCTTCCCGTGGATGTCGTAAGAGGCGACTAAGGGAATAAAGGCTTGTAGTACTGTTAGGCGATGGGCTTGCCACCTGTCACTAATACACTGGGAAACATCTTAGCCTACTTGTGCAAAATGTGTTTACAGAATTATCAAGAAGTTTTAAGACTTGTTGGTAATTCTTTAGCTCTGCCTACCCCACTCTGGGAATGACGGCGTGAGTTTATTTATGTGGTTAAATTATATTTGAAAAGTTTTAGCAGCATCATCATTTTAATTTTAAAATAACGAATCACAACCATTTCTAATGGTATTTTTTTATAGTTCTAAATAGCGATATTCCTTATGCTGAAATAACTTTGAACGTTGTCTTTTTAAATCAACAATAAGTTTTTTAGCGTGATAAAATTAAACTTTCTCAGAAAAGCCTCACGATCTGTAGCCGCTTGTCATTACAAGAAGCAAAAAAATAGAAAGAAGTGAAAGAAACTTTTTGCGCCCGTTCTCAGAACCTCGTTCAAATCGTCCGAACAACCCTTATTGGAAAACTTTCCGCCGTCGGCCATGCGACGTCTATAATGATAGTCTCAGACACCGATAGTGACATTCCGATTCTACGTTTATGAAATTTCAATAAAGTCGGTTTAATAACTTCTGCCATCTTGTGTTTGGTTACGGCGATAGTTTTGCGATTTGTTTTTATTCAATTTGGTGATAAAGATTCAGATTTTATTACTCAATGTCAGACAGTATAAATTACATGACATGTGAAGAATGTTTAACAAATATGATATTTTGACATTTTGTTACTATAATAGTTTAAACCTTTTCAAGTACTACAAGGGCCTTATCACACTTGCGATTTGCAGGCGAGTTGAAAGCGAGGCCACGAATCGCTGCGTACTCGCGGGACAATCGCGGCTAGTGATCCGCGTCTTGGACAGTCAGTTACATAATGGATTCCGACGAGGAAACACTTCTGTTAGCTTTATTGTTTAACGAATTAAGGAGGATCCATTTATAATTAATCGACTGCAAGAGAGCGACTACTGTTCTGCTTTTCAAAAAAAAAAAAAACAAAAAAACTAACTAATTTTGCGAACGAATGTACAGCATGGCGGCCAAACTAGCTGCGTGCTCGCCTCGCTTCCAACTCGCTCGCCAATCGCAAGTGTGATACGGCTCTAAGAAATGCATTCCTTATATCTACTTGTGTAACCCAAATAAGATTAAATCACTATGTTTATTATTCCTCTACAGTAGTAAACCGAATTCCCAGACTTTTAACAAGAATCAATATCATTGTCCCCAACGCCCTCTAGCGACAGAGAACCAAAACAGTAATTACCCTGAATTCATCGCCTACGCACGGTAACAAACTTAAATTATATGTTTACTATTAATGATATGAGGCCGAATTTGACAAATTAGTTTGAGCTAGCTATGAATCTTTGATCGAGCGAGAGTTAACCTGTTTTGGTTCGTGTCGCTTATTTATAATTCTAGCTTGCTACGTGTGCATTCATAAAGTTGTTTAATTAGTTATGAACTTATAATTAGGTAGGTCCTATTAAATATTTGCGTTTTGTAATTGAAAATTAATGCCATAAAAAATCCAGAGTAAAAATTTCGTTTAGTTACGAATTGTCATAATTTAATTTATTGATACATATTTATTTTAATAAATGTTCTAAGTAAGATTCTCAGTTTCGTGAAAAAATAACGCCTCATTTACTTAACTTATTTAAATTAGAAAAAATTTAAATTGGCTATTTTATAATATAAAATAGCCAATTTTAATTTTTACTTGCCGGCGTAGATTTGGATTATCGTAATTATCCGATTTTTTTTAAATTTTCGGGATTAGTAACCTATGTGTTAATCCAGGGTAGCGCAAGGAGGGTGTAACAACCTAACACAAAAACTTTCACATTGATAATATTATCCTAAAGTAGCCATGTGTTAATCGAGGGCATAAGCTGTCTCCATTCTAAATTTCATCTAAACCCGTCCAGCCGTTAGCCGGTAGGATTCACTAGGTCAACTAAATACATCCATACTTACTTGCTAATATTATAAATGCAAAAGTAAATCTGTCCGTCTGTCGGTTACCATTGGCGTATCTAGAAATATTTTCCAAGGGGACCTGGTCCCTGCTGTTTTGAGATTCATTGGGATAGACTTCATTCGGTTTCATATTTACAAGTGGTCAATGATCATCCACCAAACCATTCTGGGGGGGGGGGGGGGGATAAATGACTTCTACGCAGACGGAATCGCGGGAAATGGCTAGTAAAATATTTTTTCTATATTATATTACTAGTTGACGCGGCAAACGTTGTTTTGCCTTATAAAGACAAATAATAAAGACAAATAATTTGCAATAAAATAATATTGCGACTAAAGCATAGTTCATTTAGAATTGGTACATATTACCAGGGTTATAAAATTTAAAATAATTAATGAAATAAAACAATTAGTCTTATAAATTGAAAAATATGTATTATTATTTTACATTTTCACTAAAAATATTCAGTTGTCAAAACCATGTATGTAATTCCGAACTTTCTTCGTAATAGATCCCATCATCTTCTGAACAGTGCTTTTATCTACTTTTTTGGCTTGAAGATTCCATGTAGATCGCAACGAATTTACATCTTTGACCATTTTGCCACTCTTTTTGGGTTTCCCTTTCATAATTGCCCAGTAGTTCTCAATTGGTCGAAACTGTGGACAATTTGGAGGATTCATGTCACGAGGCACGTAATCGACCTGATCGGTTTCATAACACTATAGTACCTTTTTTGAGTAATGGCAGCTAGCTAAATCTGGCCAAAACTTCACAGGAAGACGGTGGTTTCTAATGAAAGGTATAACTCGTTTTTGCAGGCACTCTTTCATGTAAACATCTGACGTCATTGTAGAAGACGTAACGAAAGTTTTGGTCTTTAAGCCACAACTACAGATCCCTTGCCATATCATGTGTTTTTTTGCGAATTCCTCCAATTTAACGAACTTATAATTGTCTTCAACATTTCCTCTAGCATCAGCCAAGTAATACTTTGAACCGGGCAGTTGCTTAAAATCGAGTTTAACATAGGTTTCGTCGTCCATCAAGAAGCACCCTTTGAATTTGGTTAAAACTTTGTCATACAACAAGCGAGCTCGCTTTTTAACTTGAAGGTTCTGCTTCATGGTGCGATTTGGCTTCTTAATAGCTTTATAGCTCTTTTAGCCAGCTCGAAGGCGAATCCGTCTCACAGTACTCCGATTTTTTTTTAATTTAGGGGATAGATCGTATCGGACAGCCCTGGATTTCGTTCAACTGCTCTCAACACTTTATTTTTAAGTTCTCTGTCCCTGGCACCCGATTTAGGATTGATCTGTGTCCTTCGGCGGCAAGACAGGGTCTCCTTGTATCGTTTTATAACTCTACAAACAGTACTTTTGTGGAAATTTAGTGCCTTAGCTACCTGCGACCCAGACCACGATGGATTTTCCAAGTATTTGTTCACAGTTACTTTCCTTTTTTCAAGTTTCATTGTCGATAACTATTAAACGCATTGATCAAAGTCTATAATTTTTGCACTATTTAAACATCAAAAGGTTGTTAACAAACCATGATTGTCACTTTTGAAATAAGAATTCTAGAAACATTTTTTTTAAATTCATTTATGCGTGCCAATTCTACATGAACCATGCTTTATAAATTGAAATGTAAGCTATCCTATCTTTCAAGTTGGGTCGAATTGCACACGGTGTGCAAATCAAATTTAAAATCGGTTCAGTAGTTTAGGAGTTCATCGCGGACAAACAACGTGACACGTAATTTTTATATATATAGATATATATAGAAGATTATTTATTGACGTATAAACAGATAACTTAACATAATAACTTAACTCGAGAAGAAAACCAATGAGTGTTAAAATAACACGGAATGGGTCAAGTAGTGCATGACTAACTTATTGTTACTTATACCAATTATATCGTTATTTCAATACTAATGAACCGTGGTGGGTGTCCGTTTGTATCAAAGCCCGTAATTTGTGCAAATCATGGTTATGTTGGTAACGCTCGTGATTTAAGGCCCCATTAAACGAACTAATAAATCGGACAGTCACTGTCTGACGAATTGGTTCTAAGAATCTGTTGAGGAAAACATACTTCTGATAATATTCACCGGTTTTTTAATTCCAATCAATAAAAGCAAATATTTCGTTCGCAAAAAATTAAACAGCTGGCGTTGTCTTTGTTTGAGGTTGAGTTCGTTAATAATTTAAAAATGTCACGTACCGCCTTTTGAATTAAGATAGTGACTTAGCTAAAAATTTACTATACTTAAATAAGTAAGTACTTACCTACGTCGTAACGTGTAGGTATAGTTTTTAACTACAAATCATTCATTATGTTTCAATATCCACAAGGTACCTACGAGTACTATGTTATACTTAATTAATATGACGTCAGACAACAATACGTTAATTGTAAAATTGTACAATTAGCTGTTACTAACATACCAATATCGTTTTAACAATTCATAATTTTATCAAAAGGAATTAATTATTATAATAGGCAATCAATTTTATTTATCAGACACAGCGAATGACGTCATCGCACGCACGAAATGAGCGTGTTCTATTTCTATAGTGTATTTTCGCGCGCCTCGTCATGGCCTCCGTGGCGCAATTGGTTAGCGCGTTCGGCTGTTAACCGAAAGGTTGGTGGTTCAAGCCCACCCGGGGGCGGCCAATTACTTTTTTTTACAGTTTTTTTTTTTACGTTTTTTTTTTCCCGTGTGGTTGCCGGGTTAGAATTGTGCCACTCCATGTCTTCCCGTGGATGTCGTAAGAGGCGACTAAGGGAATAAAGGCTTGTAGTATTGTTAGGCGATGGGCTTGCCACCTGTCACTAATACACTGGGAAACATCTTAGCCTACTTGTGCAAATTGTGGTTACAGAATTATCAACAAGTTTAAAAAGTTGTTGGTAATTCTTTAGCTCTGCCTACCCCACTTTGGGAATGAAGGCGTGAGTTTATGTATGTATGTATGTAAGTTTTTTTTTTGGTGAAATTAAATTTAAATAGGAAAACTTGACCGTTCCTGCGGAAAAAAACGTCAAACCAGGTTCTACGAAAACAAAATCGCGTGCAAGCTAATTCCACGTAATTCTACAAAGTAAAACATTTCAAAGTAGACCTTGTTTTTTGTCGAAAGCATGAACAAAGTAGTAAATAAAATTATATTTATTTCCAACGTTACCGAAGTAAGAGCGAGTTCCCTGCGCACCTGCCTAATGAACTATTGAAGCTGTTCTGAACTAGGGCGCCCGTAGCGTGCAGTGCGGCCACGATTACTCCTGGGCATGAAGCATACGTTTGTTTAAAACTAAATACACGCAATTAAAGCAACATGTCGGCTGCCCTATTTCAAAACCTAGTAGCCTGCGAGGTTTTTTTTATCTGCCATAAAAACCTAAAACATATATAAATTAACAATCAATAAGGAAGGAAAAGACGTAAATATTCTAGATTTTGAATAATAGGTAAAATAAACTTTATAGGAAAGAAATATTATATAACACAATTCTATAGAATTTAAATGTTATGCATGATGAACATTAGTTTTTTCAAAATTATAGTCAATACACATTACAGAAATTGGCTATTATAGCAAATGAATGATTATAGCAAGTGATTTTATAGGATATGAATTTATAGCATCTAATTTTATGACACTTGATTTTATAAGAAATATTATGGTAGACCCACATAAAACATGCAATATAGGAAATTAATAAAGACATATCGCTCATCCAATAGAATAATGACATAATTGCATTTTTAGCATGCATGTCATGTCATTGTTCCACGCGATAGACCTGACCTTTAGAACACTTACGACGGTAAAATCTCAAAACCCGATTTTTTGCTATTATGTCATTATTCTATTGGATGAGCGATATATGTATGCATACGTAATCGTCTTAATCTAATTAATGAAGAAAATATCACTTTCCTAACAAATATTGCAAAATGTTGTACGGCTGAGACACAACATGTTTGTTGCTCTCCTTTAAAATTACCTCAATGTCCCTGGCTGGGTTTTGTAATGGGGCAGCCGATGTTATCAATGTTAATATAGGTTTAACAAACAAACGCGTTGAAATAATTAGTACCAACACAAAACGATGTTAAATTTAATCAATGTACGACTGTTAGTTCATATTTTAATAGCTGTTAACGTTGTAATCGTCTGTTAAGTGGTTAACATCGTTTTGTGAAATTGGTACTAGGCCCATAATTGTAATCCTAATCAAGTAATCTACACTAATATTATTTAATAAATAGGAAAAAAAATGTACTTTTGCGTTTGTAATTTCAAAAATTCTGAGTAAAGTCGCCGACATAGAACTTGTGAACGATGTGAACAAATTAGTACTGATTGACACATAACCTCAAATATTCAACAAGCGTGTTTATTATAAAAAATAACGTATAAAATAGTTATTTCATGTTAAACTTATTCAAATAATTATCTAGTGTATAATTCATTACAAATACCTCACTTGATCTTTAAAAGTATGTGGTTATCGAGTAAACATGGTGAATTCGTTTGGTTTTGTTTACATCTTTTGCAAGTTCAATTGACGGCGACTTTAACATATGCTATGTTTTATTTTTCTGAGCGGACGAATTCATAGGCAACAGCTAGTCAATTATATTTTAACTCTTGCAACGAAAATTGACATTTCATTAATACCACGTTAATGTGAGCTTG
Organism: Acleris emargana; assembly: GCA_927399475.2. Lineage (NCBI taxonomy): Eukaryota > Metazoa > Arthropoda > Insecta > Lepidoptera > Tortricidae > Acleris > Acleris emargana. The sequence continues at coordinate 3,699,121 of OV656836.1, read as the reverse complement.
AATTCTTGCCTGTTTGTTACAGTCGCGAACCGGTATGGTTGAGCCACTTACTTACCCATGTTTCCAATTTGGCAATGTAATGCAAATCGAATAGCTGTCAGCCAGTCGTTGACATCGGTTATTGAATACACGGCTAAATTACGAACAATGGCAAGTGGATCAACAATCCCGGTTCGTGACTGTACATTAAATTATAAACATGTAATGAAAGAGAGAGAGAAATACCTAAACATTTGAACATAGACTAACTGAATGATAATAAAATAACCTAATATGGCCAAACTTATTATTGAGGTTTTTGATTGCGTCAAATTTCATCATGATGTAAGTTTTTTCAGTTTTTCCGTTAATAATACAAACGTTAAATATCAACGGATAGTACATCGGGATTGGCAACATCAAACAATCAATCCGCTCTTATTTATTATAAGCCTTCATTCGGACACGAGTTGACACGACTATCATCATTCATTATTTCATTGTCATACGTATATAGGGAATGCAATTTAACCGGTTATATGCCGTTTTTGTATGAAAATAACCGGTTAAATCTGGTTATAACCGGTTAAATCTGGTTATAACCGGTTAAATCTGGTTATAACCGGTTAAATCTGGTTATAACCGGTTAAATCTGGTTATAACCGATTATTTGCATTCCCTATACGTATAGTTAGTCTTTTTGTTCCATTTTTGTGTGTCTGTTTGCCAGTTGGCAAAGGCCTCCTCTAATCTTCTCTATTCTGCCCTTTCTATGGCCACTCCACCCCATAGCTTTCCCGCTAATTCGTTCTTACTAACCTTCAAAATTAGGATACGCATTACTTTATCCCTGAATCAATCCTGTCCCGCAGGTAAATGAAGTAAGACAACCTCAAGCCTTCCAAAGCTCGAAAAAATAGTTTCCAAGAATAATTTAGAACTTTTTAAACCATCCCTACGGGCAACAAGGGAATTTCCCGCGGGAAAATTAAAAGATTGGCCGATTGCTTAACCTAAAGCTATGAAATTTTGAATGCTCTGTCTTTTTCAGTCTTCAGTTTTAGAGCATTGTAGAAAAAGGAAAGCAGAATTTGGGAGTCTATGGTTAAGTTGGCGATTTAATCTTCATAAATAGGTAAATATCAGAAGACAATCTCGCACAAATTGACAGTCCCAATCAAAGCTTAAGGTTTGTAATAATTCTACATTTCGTGCGTTATGAAATTGAAGATAAAGATAAAGGGACATTTATTAGGCAACAATGCAAAATTGACAACAAATAGTTAGAGTTGTTAGTAATTCTGTAACTCTGCCTACCCCACTCTGGGATGAAGGCGTGATGGTATGTATGTATGTATGTAATACAAAATTACATTACTTAGATACAAAGACCAAGACAGCGATATGGTTGCGAATCGGCCCCAACTCAGCATTCGCTAGCTGTAAAGCCAGCACTGGTCTTCCGTTGGAACCGCTTGGTGATGAGGCGGAAAGTGACACACTTAACACAAAACAACTTTAAAAGAAACACAACATGGATTAAGAAACAATCATTCGTTCGAGATAATCCAAAAAAAGGTACAGGTAAAGGTAAAAGTATTGGGTATGAAGTCCCAAATAGCATGGCGTCTTAGGTAACTGAGACAGAAATGTTGGATATCAAGATCATGGCGGTATTTTTAAATACAACGATAACATTTCACTTGTGGGAGGACCTTGTGCAGGGTCCGTCCGGGTTCGTGCCACCATCTTATCCATTAACCTTTCGCAAAGACAGCCGGTGAAATGACTACCATAGAGGCATTCCATCTTAGTCCTCAGGGTTGGCAGTGCATTTGCAGTCTTGTGAATGCGAATGTCTATGGCTCACATTTTCCACTTACCATCAGGGTGGCCTGTGTGCTCGTTTGCCTTCCTATGCCATAAAAAAACAATTAATTTATGTATTTGCTAAATCTTGCACAAACCGAAATATTTAAATATTTTTTAGTGCAATATATCATTTAACAACGGCTATATCCATTTAAAAAATCAGTCGCCGTATTTACCAATTTAGGGTAGTGATATATTAACTGACGTTATTTCGAATTTATTTCATAGTCAACCCATTCAGTGCCAGGATTCCTTAATTCCATTAAAAATTAATCCAATTTAGCGTCCTTGCAGCTGTATGTTCAAATTTAAAAATCCAGGTGCGAGTGACATACACGCACCGAGGGTCCTCTACCAACACACTATAGTAGTATATTTGGATATAATCATTTATGTATTTAATAAGGGACACCGATAGAGTATAAATTTGACATAGCAGGGGGATTCTTTTTTAAAGTTTACTTAGATTTTTGATTTTTACGGGCACAACACAATATAAAAAAATAGGTTGAAAAATATAATGTGGCAGGTAATAAGATGAATGCAAGTAGTAAGTGCAACCCACACAGTTAACTGGCCATCGGTAGACCTTATACCTTTTGTAATAAGGTCCACCGATGTACAGTTATATTATGTACAATCGTACATAATATAACTGGTACTGTCTGATCTAGCATAGGTTATTTAGATATTAACGTACTAATTGTTTTTTCCATAAGATCTTGTTTCAGATTTGACTTATGGTCTTTAATTTTCCCATAATTTTCATAAGTCATCATAATAAAGGTGCGAACCCAACGATGCTTAAAATACGGAATAGTAATGACGTGCCGTAAATGTCAAGGTAACGTCGTGACGTGACGCTTACGGCACGTCGCTGCGATTCCGTACCGTCTCCGTATTTAAAGCAGCGGTGGGGTTGCACCTTAACGAGGTAAACAGTAACCGCATCATAAAAATCCTAATCCTATCCTATCCTAATCCTAACTAATCCTAACTATAATATTATAAATATACGAAAGTAACTCTGTCTGTCTGTCTGTCTCGCTTTCACGCTAAAACTACTGAACCGATTTAAATGAAATTTGGTACACAGATAGTCTAGAGCCTGAAAAAGGACATAGGCTACTTTAGATTGCGAAAAAAGGGTTAAAAGGGGTTAAAAGGGGGGATGAAATGCGGATGGAGTCGCAGGCAAAAGCTAGTTAAAAATAAACAGTCCTGTGACAGACACACAGACTGACGCCGTAGGCTCACACAACCATTATTCTACCACGGAACCCTAAAAAGTAATGTTCCATACAGCGCTTCCAAAACCATGAGAAACGTTGATGAATGGCAGCCTAAAAGCTGTTTTTACGCCCATCCCTATTTTTTACGTCAAAAATTTTAACCAACTAAATAAATGCGGGTAATTGCATGATTTATGTTCCTGTGTGAAATGCTTTTAAATAATGACGCCATCAATCAAGAGGTTAAAAGTGGAGGGAAACAATTCGCTTCGGGGTACGTGAGTACGTTAATATCTTTTATTAAGGTTAAATGCCGGCGTTGTTAATTAATTGAATAATTTAACAAAATGAAACATTCATAAAACCTATTTTAAATGCGTTAGCGATATTTCATCTCATTGCTGGTTAATAAATAATCATGTATTTTGTTAGATGCCGTTTGCCGTGTGGTTGCCGGCTTAGAATAGTGCCACTCCATGTCTTCCCGTGGATGTCGTAAGAGGCGACTAAGGGAATAAAGGCTTGTAGTACTGTTAGGCGATGGGCTTGCTACCTGTCACTAATATACACTGTTAAACATCTTAGCCTAATTGTGCAAATTGTGGTTACAGAGTTATCAACAAGTTTTTAGATTTCTTGGTAATTCTGTAGCTCTGCCTACCCCACTCTGGGAATGAAGGCGTGAAGGTATGTATGTATGTATGTATTTTGTTTGATATTAAACGGCAAACCTATGGGCCGATCTGATCTTAGCTGATGCCGGTCACATGATACGTCAAAATCATCAGTTTACTATGACGTGACGGGCATTTCAGCTAAGGCTTTCTTGGTGGTAAAAACCATGGTTTCTTTGTGTAAGGTATTGTGTTTACCTCGGACGCCATTACTGTCAAGTAAGTCAGAGCTATCTTACATTGACAATACGATAACAGCTCAAATACGGCCCTAATTCGTCCCGTCAGAGCTTTATTAACAAGTTAATGCATGTATTTTTAATTTAGTCGCAGGCTTCGACAACAAGGCAAGGTTGTACTTAAATCTGCCGAAATACTTAATAGTCAAATTTTAATCATGGCCTTTCTGCAACACTTAACATTTTGACCTATTATTAGCAAGTGGTTGACTGTTCGTGCAAATTTTACCGTGGCCCAAAGATCTGCCCTTACCATGAATTACAATTACCGTACTCGCTAGCGAGTCGGATGCTCTGTCCCTCGCACTTTACAAAAATACTGCGAGGTCTGCAAGGGACAGAGCATTCGACTCGCTAGCGAGTACGGTAATTGTAACTCATGGTAAGGGTACTGTACAATTACCGTACTCGCTAGCGAGTGGAATGCTCTGTCCCTCGCACTCTATAACAATACTGGGAGGTCTGCGAGAGACAGAGCATTCGACTCGCTAGCGAGTAGGTACGGTTATTGTAAACTCATTGTAAGCGTACTGTTATCGTATTGTCATTATTGTCATCGTTATCATAACTCTTAATTACCCTTTTTTTATCCATAGTGGGTTTGCGTTTGCCCTCAGTCTCACCTGATGTTAAGTGACGAAGAGGTCATAGGTGGTACAAGCTTACCCAGAAAATGCCTATTCACTCTTGCCTTGAAAACACCAAGGTTATATGATTCCGGGAATACAGACGCAGGGAGAGCGTTCCACTGACTCCCTAGACGTGCGAATAAGAAACGACGCAGCAAACCGCTGCGTGCGAACCATTGCTACATTGGGTATTCTACTACACGTGGATGGAAGCCCTCCCGGCGTCTAGAAGACCGACGTGAGAAAGTGGAGGGTGGAATGAGGTATGCCAACGGCCTTTTACCATCGCACCGCTCGCCATCGGCGGGGAGTTCATCCTCATAATTATGTTGGAACCCAAATGGTCGCGCACTGTGCGATCCCAAAGGAACTTCCTCTCCGAGTGTGGAATGAGCTCCCTGTTGAGGTTTTCCCTGGGGACTATAGTATGAAGTTCTTCAAGAGAGGAGTAAATACGTTTTTAAAGGGTCGACAACGCGTATTTGATACTTCTGGTGTTGCAAGCGTCCATAGGTTACGGTAACCGCTTACCATCAGGCAGGCCGTACGCTCGTTTGTCAAATATTAAAAACAAAGTGTTTCCGAGTTTCGTAGAGGCCCAGTGGCAGTCATTTCTATTTATACTAATATTATAAAATTTCTGCCAGTTTGTCTGTCTCAAAATTCCAAATTCAAAAACGAAACTTGGCAAGGAGATAGATTGTATTCTAAGAACACAGGGTACTTTTTATCTTAGAACATCGAACAGTTTCCGAGGAAATAGCGATAAACGTTATTACTATAAGGATTAAAGCTTAATTTCGATCGTAATTGACATAGTAATACTGATACTATCACGCAGCTCGTAAGTAAACAAAAATATTTAAAATTTCATGAGTAATTTATTATTAACACTAACAATTTTATTACGCCTATTAAAAAAAACACCTGGAACACGAATACATTATTTTTTAAATTCAAGGCAAACATTAAAATTAACAGGAATGGCGTTTAGAATGGACCCCAATTCATTATCAGCTACTATGTCTGTCCTTTTTTTACTGGAGCGTGTAAACGAGATGCCACGTTAAGAATTCCAAACTAATTAGCCCTCCTGTGGATACGTTTTTAATTATTTATATCCTTACCAGGATACATTTTTAATTAATTGTTTTGTAAGAAAGGATATTTATGAAGCGTTTTTGTGTTTTTTTGGGTACTTGTAAGGATCTTCATTAAGTTAATACAAATAAACCCTTTTCTGTTGTTGTTTGTTAAATCTTTAGAATGGGGGCAAGAAATATTTACTGAGTTATTAAAAGCTTCAGGAAATAACAAATCAAAAAAGCTAGTTTTAAAAAACCCTACTCTTGTTGCAAACCAACTTTAAAACGTTATAAATTATAAACGATGATTATTTAAAACGAAGAACTATGAAAGAAACCTAAAGATGATTTTGAAATACTTACATTCAATGATACCCCACTTTTCATAGTCCATCTACTTTTTTACAATATAAAATAAAAATAAATAAAATAAATAAATATCAGGGGACAATGTCACACCAATTGACCTAGCCCCAATTTAAGCTCTAGGCTTGTACTATGGGTACTAGACAACGATATAAATACTTATATAGAGAAACATATACTTAAATAAATAGATAGAAAACATCCATGACTCAGAACAATTATTCGCGCTCATCACACAAATATCTGCCCTTACCGGGATTTGAACCCAGGACCTCTAGCTTCGTAGGCAGGGTCACTACCAACTAAGCCAGCGCGCGTCTGGTTGCCGTTATATTGAATTTTAATTACTGTCATAATATCTTTAGTGAAACTCGCAAATGAAGACAAATCGATTGACATAAAAATCAACAAAATCGGTCCACGCGTTTAGTTTCTTGAGCGCCACAAAGGAACAAACATACATATTACATAGGCTGGCTGATAAACACATCACCCTGCTTCAGCAGTCGGGTAAAAGTAAATGCGATGACATGGGCGGAGGTGATTACTTCAAATCAGGTGACCCGTCATCTCGTTTGTCTCCTCTAACATAAAAAAATGTAGTATCAATTTTAATTTATGAAAAGGACAACCAGTTTTAACCTTAAAAAAGCACTTTAGGGTGATGGAGTCAGTGGACACTTGATTCATATGGTAATTTATTACCTTATGTATGATCTTTGGATTTTAAGTGTCCATTACTGGTGCCTTCAGTTGTGAGTTTCCATCATTGGTGCCGTCGCCTTAGGTATATAAAAACCCCCACAAAAAGGGGTGTTATAAGTTTGACCACTATTTGTGTACCTATCTATCTGTGTTACAGGGCGTTTCACAAAAAGCCCGGCTGGCTGTTCACAATGGAGTGCTGGCCCCTACCCTGATGTATGGTAGTGAATGTTGGGTGTGGCAGGACAAGCATGTAAGTCGTGTAAATGCAGTTGAAATGCGCTCTTTGCGTAGTATGTGTGGTGTGAAACTGATTGATAGAGTTAGAAATGAAAAAATCAGAGAGAAGTGTGGAATAAAAGAAGATGTAGTGACTAAGATTGAAAAGGGCATGCTTCGATGGTTCGGTCATTTGGAAAGGATGGATGAGGGAAGATTGACGAAAGAGATATACAGATCGAAAGTGTGTGGAAGGGTCGGAAGGGGCCGCCCTAGGCGTACTTTTTCGAATCAAATCGGAGAAATACTGGAAAAGGGCCGAATCTTAAGTACCCGAAACCGACGTGCGTGCATGACTCGATGTATGAATGTTGAAGAAGCGAAGGAAATTTGTCAGGATCGTAGCAAGTGGAAAGAAGTGGTCTCTGCCTACCCCTCTGGGAAACAGGCGTGATTTAATGTATGTATGTAATCTATCTGTGGCACCGTAGTTCTTATACGGGTCCACTGATTTTTATGCGGTTTGTTCAATTTAAATCATTTTGTGTTGGGCTGTTTAAGATAAAAAGTATCAGCTCTGAATAGATCAATTACCTATATTGGGGATTTCTATCCATCTACACTCTCGGTCGAATAATACGGGTCAGAGTGCGTTTTTCATACAAACGAGGCTATTTCGTAGCCTTGGTTCCTGGCCAGGGGTTGTTTTGAGTGAGGTTTAATGGTGGATACTCCGAGGTTCAATCGAGGAGGTCAAAAGTGCTTAAGATACCTAACTGATCGCACAGTCAGTTAAGACCACAGCGAGTTTGGGTCAGCATTCGGATTTTCTTACATTTTATTGCCATTTTAGATGTTTTTCTGAACATGCACAAATCCGTCGTTAGCCGCAGATTCAATCAGTTGGGTATTCTAGCCACTCTGAAGGTCCTGAATCGATGCTCAGGGTGTCCATCATCAGATTTTACTAAAAGCATCCCCTGGCGAGGAACCAAGGCTTCGAAATAGCCTCTTTAGTATGAACAACGCACTCTGACCCGTATTATTTGACCGCGAGTGTAGTTAGTTATTTACCTTATATACAAGTGAAATTGTAATTTTTCAATCAAATTAAAAAAAAACAAAATTTCCTAATAACCTACCGGATTAAACACCGAGAACTCAACTAATGATTTATTCACATTCTTCGTTCCAAATTCAAACAGTTTAGAACATGGCGGCAGATGTACAAAACCAAACAATAAAACAGACGTTAAACTTCTTACAGCAACGACAAAGAGTTCACTATTGCTTGAATTATGTGAAGATAAAGTCCCAAAACCCAAGACAGGTGGTTAGAGCAAAACCTTTTGTATGGTAAAAAGTGCAACGCCATCTGTCGGTGGCAGCGGGAGATTTATAGACGCCAGACGACAGTATTGTGATCGTTTACTTGAAAAGGGACTGTATCGTCGCTGGCGTTTACGTTGTTTTTGTAATTGCTACTATTGAAATAACATAGCAAAAGTAATTAGAATAGCGTAAACGACAAGCGCTGTAGAATCATTTTTGGTTTAATTTTGGTCCGGTTGGTAGCTGTTTGGTGGTCTGCAAATATATCGTGTGTTTGATATGGGTACAAACGAATGGAAATGTTGGAGAAAACAGCGGTGATGGTGTTCAACATAAAAATAGTGATTTTTAATATTATAAGATGTTAAATAATAGTAGTTTATGAAATTGTTGCATAATGAGGGGTATTAAAACACGAGTATGTGTTTAAAAACCGACCCGCGAGGCGAGTTTTTTAATAGTATCACACGAGTGTTTTAATACCTAGTTGCTGTTTCATACACTACTTTATCTTCTCTCATACATTGCTATTCAACCTACTAAATAAAAGATCAAAGTTAATAAAATAACTACAGCAAAACGTATTCAATAAATGGCGCCAAAACCTAGCATATCACCGCGCATGCTTTAACGCGGGCGCTGTCACAGAAAAGTAAAAATTGGAATGAAAACTTTTTGTAATGCTGTACAAATGACGCGAACCGCATGTGCGTTAAATTATAAAAAAATAATTGATATCGTCGGTGATACCGCAAAACCACGTAACTAACAAATTTATGATAGAGCAAAATGAACCTTACTCTCTTATTAAAAAGGTGCATTTTTCTCCTTATTTAAAATGTTACTTACGCGGTTTTGCAGTTTCACAGACGACATGGAACCTCGTTCGTGACATTAACTTTTTGAATTAACTTGTATCGTAATGGTAAAAAAATTACTTTATAACATTATTTTGTTAGAGAAATAATGTTATAAAGTGTTTTTTATTTTATTTCGGTATTGTGTTTCTAAAGTAAGTATGCCAATATAAATTCGTTTTGAAATTTATAATTCGAACTTTACGATATGAGAGTAGATAAAATAGCATTACAAAGAAGTAGATAAATAAATGAGATTCTGGAGAATTGGACACAAACACTTGATTAAAAATATAGCTAAAGTTAAAATTCGACTAAATCATTATAATTCCTTTTGAATTAATTCAGAAGTAAATTTGAGTTCCTTAATTTGTTTTTACCTACCTGTGGTCATAATCATAACAATTTATTACAATTAATAAAAACAAAACTAATAAAATTGTTATTACAAGGATACGATATTTTTATAACTAATAACTGTAGCTCGAGGCTTCAAAATAATGTAACCTACACTTATAATCATTTGAATGGAATGCAAATAACACACCGGAAACTAAGCGGTTTCGGATGAGTTTGTGTCACAAAAAAGGCTGAATGAACAGTCTAGATGGTTTATGGGTTCGTAGAAATGATTTAAATTGGAGAAACATATTTCACTTAAGTTGCCTTTGATACGCTAAATAGGTAAATCCGCTTATAATGTATTTCACGAATCATATGGCACCGTTGTCACCATGACAGCGTTGTACGTTTTAAAATATGTACGTATAGGTCCTAATGTACAATATTATTTATAACTTATTCATAAAGAAGGTGGTATTCCTAATCATCATAATTTTACTAAACTCCGAACACCAGACCTAAAATGAGAATATTTTTTTTAGTTTACTGTAGGGAAATTTTCGATAAATTAAATAGAAAGCAAGCATTAAAAACCTGAAAGCTTTTTTTAAGAATTTTATTTACCCTGTGACTTGGAAAATCAGTTGACCCGTTAAGTTGTTTCGAGGGGACATACATACGTACACACTAACATACATACATACAGGTCAAACATATAACCCTCCTTTTGGGCCATGCTACAGTCGACAATATTTTTTTTGCGTCGTACTTGTTATCGAGAACCCCGAACTAGGTTTTTGTAAAAGCTGTATGTGATTCACGCTTACAATGAATGTTATAGGATGGTTAATTAATTATACAATAATTGTACAAAAGTTTGTATTGGAATTGTATAAAGTTTAGTACGTCTACCAACATTAATTAGGCTTTTATTTGTTTATACAATTAATACAATATTATTGCGGACGCCCGGACGCATGAATGTATGACGTCATCTTATTTTATTAGTTTTTTTGCATGTAAAAATTTATAATTACTGCATACATACAACATATTTACTTGAATAACACAGCATGCATAAGAAAAATGTTTATAACGCTACTGTTATACAGCCTTTGGCGGTATAAGAACTAGCAGTAGAGCCTTCCTGACACCAAATTGTTGTTTTCCATAAGGTGGATAAAACCACCGGTGAAATTACTAGCATTTATAAGTTCTGAGTGATGGCAAGCAGGGACCGTTACGGTATTAACAGTATGGGCCCGGTATTGGATATCAATACCGCTTCGGTATAAAGGTAGAACTGTACCGATTGACATAATTAAAGGTATGCTGCCGGTATAAAATAACGGTATAGTTATTTCTCATAATATATGTTCTTTAACCTTTGTTAAAACGGTAGTCAATCGGTATTATTTCGGTATACCTTAATGAAAACGTTTAGGTATCGATAAAAAATAACGGTACCGTTATATTCCGGTACCGATAAAATCTGTTACGCTAGCGATACCAACCGAAATGAAATGGTATGTATGTATGTAAACTCTTTATTGCACAAAAATATAAATATTAAACTAATGTACAAAGGCGAACTTATCCCTAAATGGGATCCAGCTAACCCGGAAGTAGATGAGTTAGGACAATGCATAGGGTTGGACACATACAAGTTGGCACAAAAAATATCAAAAACAGATGATAATAGGTACTTATAAATAAAAAAATATTAAACGAATAAACCAGTAGGTCTCAAAGTAATATAAACTTAGGTACCTACATATAAAATACACATATAATATATATATATAACTATAATCATTATAGGAACTTGGCTTCACGACTCATTCAGCCACAACGTTTTTAAATTTCGCTGTAGAGCGACTATAGAAGGTGATTGTCTTCAGGACAACGAAAGCTCATTCCAAAGTTGGACACCACGGACTGTGGAGGATGATGAGAAGGAGGGTGTGATGGTATCACGTCATATCGTTTTAAAACCGTACCTGTATTTTCCGGTTATGCAATCCCTGAATGCAAGTGTGTCGTATGGATACCAGCAGGTCGCCTGTGTACTTACGCCTTACCGTTTGAACATAAAGCAGGAGTAATGCCGCTTGCGGTAGTTTAACATATATACCAGCTTATTTATTTTTAGAAGGCACTAATGGCGGCACAAGTCACACATAAATTCTTCTGGGACACAAACTGACCTTTTTTTAAACGGTACATCTTTGAAGCTATCACTGTTCTAATTTCATCCTTATGATATTAAAATAGGGCTGAATTTGTTTTAGGGATGTAACGGCAGATGCGTCCTTTTTCGTAACAAGGATATGTAGGTATAAATATCCCGCGAACTATAAAAGGACTGCGTACCTGCTTGTTTTAAATAAATATTAATGTTGGGAGCATAGTTTTACACCTGGTGTCGTGTTTTAAATATTTGACATTGTGTTTGTAATATGAGCTGGAATAGCTTTCATAACGTTTTATCATAATTATTTTGACATATTTGACGTAAATTCGCTTTTATTTGTACGAGGATTTCATTTTATGCCTTCATTGTTTGTTTTAATTACGCACGTAGATGATTGAGGCAATAAATTAAATTATTTAATTTAATAGAAAGTTAAATAGTTAGCAATCTAAATAAATATAACACCCTTTATCTAACAAATCGCATCTACGCATTGCCATCTATACCATAGCAACCATAGCACGAGTTGATAAAAATTCAAAATACAAACAAAGCACGTTACTCATTGCAATTTAATTATTTCGAATGGTTCGTTAGCATAGTGAATAAATTTGAAAGGTCCACTCGTTTGTATTTGTACACTGTACAGGGTGTAGCGTAATATTATTTTGCTTGTTCGTTCGATGATTTCGACCGGCAGTAATGACTTGAGCTATGCGCCCGCAACGTATGCAGCAAAACGTTCAATACCTAAAATACAAAAAGGGCAAAAACAAGTTTAAAATATAGATTTACAACCTACTGCTAAATACCGTTAACAATAGTTATAAATACATATCATTGGATATCACTTAATCACACACATAGACCCAGTCCGAAATTAATCTCTAAGCTATACAAAGATACACACATAGGTACTATACATTATAAACAGATCTGATACAGACATAACTACTTCGAACTATTTCAAATTGTTTGAAACTATAAAAATATACTAGACGTTTTATAGATATTATACAGGCCAAACTTGTCCGAGAGATTTTATCCAAAGAGTCGAAGAATTTGCGATTACTCGCAACTTAGATAACAAACGTCTTTATAATTATATCTATGACGTTCTCCAAAATACTGCATTAGACTGGTTCCATTAAAATCGTTCAGACATTTTTCAAACATTCTTACCCGTAGTATAGATATTTAAACATAATTATGTTACGTCACTATTACCACTTATAAAAAATAAAACCAATCCGTTACAATTAAAATAAAACCAATTTAAGCCTTGTAAATGACAACAATCGCGAAAGATTGATTTAGAATTTATCGTACCTATATGGTCAGTTTAAGAGATCTCCAGTAAATGATGAAGAATGAATATTTTGGCAATATTTAATTTTAATAGTGGATAGGGTAAAGTCACCTGTGGTCGGCCAGAGACCAGTATTCGACCTTATATGAGTGCGAAGAGTGGTAAATATATCTTTCGTACAACTAAAAAGTATAGGCAGAGGCCGACTATAGGTATCTGCCTGATCACTGGTGACTTTACCCTACTGAGATGTCAACAGATGAGATGAGAGTCAAGTTCAAAGATATGTTAAAACACTCAGTTTTTAATACACGGGTCAAGTTACACTCGTCGATGGACTCACCAACAAATTGAAAAAAAAAACAACCTTGTCGTGTTTGGAATATCAAAATAGGTACATTTTGTTGCTATATTTAATTGAACCAGTTAACGGGACAAATTTGTTGAATATTTTATTCAGTCTGTAAATATCAGTGTAACTTGCGTTGCCATGCTGCAGTTTAATTCAATTTTCGATAGTGGTTGTTGTTGCACTATTTTTTTGCATGAGTTCAGTAAAACTGGGTCTTTATTCGGTTTGGGCTTAATCTCATTGCATTTAATATAGGTAAAGGCATATGTTAACGACATGTGACAAGACAAAGTAGAATGAGACTTCTCGCTGAAATAGCACTTTAGGAAAAGAGCGCAATTGCACTTTGTGTCATATCTTCGGTGAAACTGCATAAGCGCGTAACATTTTTTTTTTATGTCATGGGAAGGCAAACGAGCACACAGGCCACCTGATAGTAAGTGGAAACTGTGACCCTTAGACATTCGCATTCACAAGACTGTTGACTGTTGTTGCCAACCCTGAGGACTAAGATGGAATGCCTCTACGCTAGTCATTTCACCGGCTGTCTTATCCCCAAACCGGAACATAACAATGCGAACACTGCTGCTTGGCGGCAGGTTAATGGATAAGATGGTGGTACCAAACCGGACGGACCGTGCACAAGGTCCTCCCACAAGTAAAATTGACCGATTTGTCTTTATTTCAATGATAAAAGGAAATGCCGCAATAGCAGTATTTCCAGCAAAATGTAGGTAAAGTGTAGTGTCATACACAGTAGCTTGTGCTACTTTCATTCATTATAACGTTTAAATTCCATACTAGATAACATCTAAACACATTTAATATTCTAAATGTTGCAAAACGAATATTTTATAAACGTAATACGAAATTGGTATCATCATGAATAGTAACAACCAAAATTCACCAAACCAATTAAATCTGAGTTTTATAGCTAAGGGTCTATTTTTACCCAACTGCCAAAATGGTAATGTGTGTATCAGCCTATATATATATAATTGACAACATTTCAAAAAAAAAAGCATTATTGATTTTTCGCGTTTATAATAGCTGGTTAAAAATTAGACTACCCGTATTTCTTGGTTTTTCTTTATTTAACTTAAATTCGTCGTTAATAATTTATTAAAGAAATAGTCATTAAAAAGACCGTATATACAAAGTTAGGAATACTGTTGTCGTGATCTTAGCCTGATATAAAATTTAAAAAAGTAACTTTAAACAGTAAACAAAACTGACTGTCATGTCATGTCAATCATTCGCTGCCGTTCGTTCACAAATTTGCTATTTTGCGTAATTTAATTAATTACGTAATTTGTAGACGCCATTAAAATAAATAAACTATTTTGCGTAGAATTGAAAGCGTGTCGTCAGAATCAACTAATCCTTCAGACAGATAAACAATGAACATGACAGTTGTATATTTTTTTGAATTCCTTTGGTAATAAATGGACTAAGGGCACTATAAGTGTATTCCTAACATTCACAAACCAACTATTTTTACTGTTTTTCCTAAATATAAAAAAAACTACTGCATAAAAAAATCCAAAGATATTTTTACTGTAATCAGCAGTGTAAAATCTAGAAACGGTATTTTATTTTACTACCTTAGCACAAAATGAATTGTTGTCAATTCGTCGCTAGAAATCAATAATGCTGTAACCCTCAAAAACCAAACTTTATACTAGAGCCAAATTACAAACGCAAAAAAAATAAAAAAATCATAACTTCTAAACGGCAGGAGGTTTTTCGGTCCCATTATGCAAATATTATTAAAATAAATAGTTTTGTTAAACTGAATACTCAAATTTGATATAAAATGGGTTAAGGGTGATTTTTGCGGGTTACAGCTTTTTTTTTCTTTTTTTTTCCCCAAAAGGGAAATGTCGTGGTGTAATTTAAAAACCAAATGAAAGGGCGTTTTAACATGCTGTAACTAAATAACAGCCACTACAACAATTTTGGTCCGAAATTACTTACTGATTTAAAAAATTAAGACCAAATCAGTTAGGAAAGCAAAAACGCTGTACAATGTTCCAGAGATTAAGTTTCTTACCTTGTATTGCTGTAAGTCTCATTTCGACAAAAAATACCGGAATTTAAGCGGGTTACTACATTTATTTGTTCTCCAATAATCTAAATATCACAAATAACTAATGCTGTAAAGTTTTTATTTTTCATCGTAGAAACACGAGACACAGACCATTCGACGCAGAAAAAATTATGAAGTAAAAATATGCAAAAAAGCGATTTCGGTAGGAGGTGCGGGTTACAGCATTATTGCTTTCCAGCGACGATGTGTTTGTTCATTTGTGGCGCTCTAGAAACTAAACGCGAGGACCGATTTTGATGATGCTCATGGTAACCGATTTGTCTTAATCTTGTGAGTGTCACTAAAGATTTAACAGTAATTAAAATTCAATATGGCGGCAACCAGACGCCATAATATATTGTAAAAAAAAAAAAGTCGACGGGGTATCATTGAATAGGTATTTAAAAATCATCTTTAGGTTTCATTCATCATTTTTCATTTTGAATGATCATTTAAAATTGATAACGATTTAAAGTTGGTTCGCAACCGGCATCGCTAGCAATATTTTCACTTCTTCTTCTTCTTTCTTTTTTATATTAATGGCGGTCCACCGCGGTATACAGAATAAGTCAAAAGTAAAAGCCGGACATCTTTCTATCGGCCATCCCTCCCCTCCCCTACCTCCTCTACCTCCCCGAAGGTGCTTCCACTATAGTTCATTTATTTTAGCATGATACAGAACGAAATAAAGGTATTTTATTAGGCACGTTACACGCAACATAATACTCGTAGTTATACAAAAACATTGCTCCAAAACGTTTTTTTTGACTGATATTATTTCACAGTAAATATTAAATAAAACGTTATAATCTATTGCAGTAATACTTTAAGTCATATCCATTAATATTTACATTGCGTTTTTTATTTGTGTTGATTAAATTTACTTCAATTAGAAACGTGGTCTATAAAAGACCTAAAGAAGCAGGGGTTACAAACCTGTGTTAACAAAATAACGAAACGTCTAAGCATATAACTCGACTAAATCAAATACTATCCTGTCACCTGTCAAATATAGCGAACCTAGTGAATTTTAAATTGATCATTAATAACGCCAGTACGCATTTTTTTACAGATTGAACGTCACAACGCCCTTATGTGATATGTCCCATGTTATGTTATGTCATTTTCTCCCGAATTCGAGAGCGTAAGCATTGATATTGTTCCATAGTTGTTTTTGTTGTGAGTTGTTTGTTGTTAATTTCCTTGTTAAAGTTGGCAGCTGCTCGTTTAGTCTACATCTTTAATCTCTACCCTACTACCGCACTCTTTAGCGGAGAAACGATGACACTTCATCCGGAACAGTCAGTCTTAAATTAGGTAAATCAATTAAGTATAGCAATTAGAAACCAATATATACATATTCAAATATTTTTATAGTTAATTTTTTATATAATTATTATATAAAAAATTATATCGAGACCCAATGTTTTGTCCAACACAAAAACATTAATGACACATGCACAGATACAATATATTGAGTTCATAGATTCTTATTAATTCTGCCAGCGAGTATTAGAGTTGACGACTACTGGTTCTTTTTCTTTTTTTTTTCTCATCCTAAAATAAATGAACTATAGTGATTTCAAGATCACCAGTGCAATTCAAAAATCGACCCCCAGTTCGTTAATTTACACGAAAACCTCTAACTGCACTCAAAACCGCAGTACTTAATATTTCAAACTTCACTTGCGTTACTGCTGAACTTCTAACTCGTTCGACGCCCAACTCCCCCATGTCTATGCAGAACGGAGACCCAGTGTAGTCGGCGGCACTGAAATCTGCGCGCACGCAGTAATGTCAGCTCGAACTAGCCGCGAGTCGCAATTATAACGCACCTTTGAGAATTTCGCTAACTGCGTTTTATTACACCGTGTTCGTAGTAAGGGACCGTATTAAAATTAACTTAATTTTAATATTATAAATGTAAGTGTTTTTTCAGTTTGTTGGGTGTTTATGGTTTAACACCTCAAACAAACGATGTAAAATGGGTTCAAATCCCGGTAAGGGCAGATATTTGTGTGATGAGCGCGAATATTTGTTCTTGAGTCATGGATGTTAACTATGTATTTAAGTATTTATTTCTCTATATAAGTATTTATATTGTTGTCTAGTACCCATAATACAAGCCTAGAGCTTAAATTGGGATTAAGTTAATTGGTGTGACATTGTCCCCTGATATTTATTTACTAAAAAAATATGTTTTGATGGACATAGGGTACTAATTATCCCGAAAATTAGGAAGTTACCAAGGAAATAGCGGTACACTATTTTGAAACGAAAAATAACGCTCAAAAACTTAAATTCTAAGCTAAGAATCAAATCAATACCTACGCAGAATACACGCTTTCAAACAAGTCTTGCAAAACCAGGCTTTACAAACTAGGCTGCAGGGTTTGATACTATCGTGTTATAAATATGGCAACCTCTTTATTATTAATTACATATTTTATCTAAAAGTAATTCCAATGTACCAATTAAAAGTAGTTCTATTGATCGTCTGTGATTGGTTGATAATATTTGACAGTTCCGTTATCAACAACCAATCACAGACTAGTAGATAAAGTGGTGGCGGTAAAAGATCTACATGTACTCGGGCATTCGGTTTTCGGTGGTTGAGAAGTGATGCTAGGATTGTTCTGTAAAACCTTTGCTGTAACCATTATCTAAAATTAGTAAATAAATTGACTTAAATCTAGTAAGAGTGTTTTATTGTACAAGAAACCGTTCCTACGGAGGACATAACTGAAGGGGTTCAATATCTCAGAAGTGCGATACACCAACTACTGCCCACGACACAATTGGAGGTGAAATCCGCATTTAAAAATACATAGAAAACGTAAGTGTTCTCTGTACAGTCATGTTTCCTAAATAATATATATATATTATTATTTTTCGCCATGCTTATCTGTAATGTCTGATTAC
This sequence comes from Acleris emargana, assembly GCA_927399475.2. NCBI lineage: Eukaryota > Metazoa > Arthropoda > Insecta > Lepidoptera > Tortricidae > Acleris > Acleris emargana. The sequence goes on along the minus strand of OV656836.1, from coordinate 3,680,724 downwards.
CCTTCTATTGCGACAAAATTAAAGGGATTGTTGCTTCCGTTATTTCCTTTTCTTGAATACGCTTTGTCTTGGAAGTTGATTTCTTTTAGGGTTTGAGGGTACCATCAGTCATTAGTTATCCTCCTATAAAAATTATACAGCTTAGATGTACGGCATATGTTTTGTTCCTATTGCTTTTGTGAATAGATACCTTCCATACTCAGTATTCCAATTTATTAATCCGAGTTATTTGTTAATGTGTGTTTTGTATCACTATTTTGAGGTCGCGAGAACATAGAAAGTGGTGAGAATATTTGCCGTCGTGAACGGCAAGGACGAACCGTTTCACGTAAAACGATGACACCACCACCACGAGCTCGTGATGGGACTCGGAGCCGTAGCTGTGTTCGGGGACGAAACGGTTCGCCTGAAGACAGCCATGGTCGCCGCCGCCGGTCAAGGTCTCGACGCTCAAGAGGCAGGCGATCGCGACTAACGATGAGCCGGTCGCGATCCCGGTCACACCATTCAAGACGGACAAGTTCACGGTTGCATCAGGAAAGGCGCTCCAGGACACGAGCGCGTACTCCAAGGCGGCACGAGACGCACCGCGCGACTGCAGGGTCCAGAAATTCGACGAGCCGCCGCTCTACGCGTCTTCGAACGCCGCGGCCGGTACGTGAAGCAGTAAACCGTGAGTCTGTTAATACTATGCTTTTTGAGAAGTTTCTTGATGTTCTTAAAAGTATGAAGGGTACTAATGATCGTGACAAATTTCCTGTTTTGAACAATGTTATTCCTGATTTCGACCCTTTATGTAAGGAACAAACGGTTGATACGTGGCTTCATAAGGTCGATGAATGTGCACAAATCTATGGTTGGAGTGATAAGCAGGTAATCCATTACGCTTTGCCAAAATTAACAGGGGTAGCTAAAACCTGGTATCAGGGCCTGCCCTCACTACTGTTTACGTGGCAAGAATGGAAATTGAAACTAAGGGAATCCTTTCCAACCAGGGTCAATTATTCTGATTTATTGATGGAGATGCTTAATAAAAGAGTACGATATGGGGAATCCTTAGAAATTTACTATTACGCTAAAATGAACCTTTTAAACCGCTGTGAGATTTCTGGGAGACGCGCAGTGGATTGTGTCATAGCGGGTATAGAGGATCGAAGTGTTAAGGTAGGGGCACAAGGAGCAGAATTTACAGAACCAGAACAAGTTCTGAAATTTTTGAAAACTGTCAGAGTAGGTCAAGATAGGAACACCATCGAACATCTCCGAGTTAAAGACAAGGATAGGCGTTCACAGAATAATTCATTTACAAGTAATAAGGTCGTTACAAATGCGCAGAAACCAACAGGAGCGATAGTTTGCTATAATTGTAAAGAAACGGGTCATCCGTTTTTTCGTTGCCCAAAGCCAAGGATTCAATGTTCTAAATGCAATTTGGTAGGCCATAACGATACTGAGTGTCCTGGCACTAAACAAGGTACCAATGAAAAATCCAAATCCATTTTAAAAGTAGAACATTATAGTGATTCGAGTGCTAAATATAGGATGCCTATTAAATTAAATGGTCTATTTACAGAATGTTTAGTTGACTTGGGAAGTGAAGGTACCTTGGTTCGTGTTAGTGATGCTCAGCGATTAGCATTAAAATGGAAAGCAGGGGATGTGCCATTATTAAGGGGTATAGGTAACGTACCATACAACCCTCTTGGTAAAGCTAGTGTTACGATTGAAGTGCAGGGTATAGTGGAAAATTACGTAGATATACTGATAGTAGATGACTATTTAATTAACTGTCCTGTGTTATTAGGCCACACCTTCACCGAAAGACCTTCTGTCAAAATAGTCAAAACTGAATCGGAAGTAATTTTTCAACGAGTTAGCGAGGAATGGGATTCGATCTGTCCACTCATGTGCGTTGAGGATATACGCGTAAAACGTGGTGAATTAGGGGCGATTCCAGTTAGCTCTCAAAATAATTTTTCGGGGAAAATCTATGTAAACGGAACCGTACGAAATGTTGTAGGTTACGAACACTACTTATTACCCGGAGAGTATCGACTAGTGCAGGGTGCGGGTAAGGTTCTTATTCAAAATATCAGTAGTAATGATCTTGTTATTAATAAGGGTAGTCTTATAACTCGAAGCCGTATTTTAGTTGGGAGTGCCCACATTCAGAAGGTGAATATCGATGATCAATTAAAGTTGGATGAGTCATCAATCAGGTGCGGGGAAAATTTAACTATGCAGCAAAAGGAGACTTTACAAGCTTTATTAGCTAAATATAAATATTGTTTCTCGACTGGGTTAACGGACCTAGGATTTACAACCGCAACTGAGATGGTAATTCAACTTGATGATCCCGATCCCGTCGTCTACCGCCCCTATCGTTTATCATTCACTGAACGCCAACTAGTACAGGATATGATCAATGAGATGCTAGAAGGTGGCATTATTAGGGAATCTAACAGCCCTTATGCGAGCCCTATAGTGTTAGTCAACAAAAAGTCCGGGGAAAAGAGATTGTGCGTTGACTACCGAGCATTGAATCGTAAAACCAGAAAGGAGCACTACCCTCTTCCTCGGATTGAGGATCAGTTAGACCTATTATCCGGAAGTTCGTTATTCGTTACCCTCGACTTAGCATCTGGTTACTACCAGATCCCGATAGCTGAAGGTTCTCGAGATAAAACTGCCTTCGTCACCCCTCAAGGGCAATATGAGTACAATAGGATGCCCTTCGGCTTAGTAAACGCACCTTCTGTATTCCAACGTACTATGAATAAAATCATTCAGAATTCACCGGCCTCGTCTTATGCATTAGTGTATATGGACGATATTTTAATTCCGGCCAAATCATTTGAAGAGGGGATAGTACGATTGGATGAGGTGTTGCGTTTGTTAGCAGAAAGCGGCTTAACGCTGAAAATGAGTAAATGTAACTTTTTTTAAAATAAAATTGACTATTTGGGGTACGAAGTAAGTGCAGATGGTATCAGACCAGGTTCTCTTAAAACGGAGGCAATATCTAGGTTTCCCACACCAGCAAATGTTCATGAAGTTAGGAGATTTTTAGGTCTTGCCAGTTTCTTGAGGAGGTTTGTTGCTGGTTTTGCCATGATAGCTCGCTCACTGACTGGCCTCTTAAAGAAGGACTCTTCGTGGAGATGGGATAGCGATCAAATAGTCATTTGAGAAATTTAAACTACTTTTGATAGAAAGACCGGTACTAGCACTCTATGACCCTAGTGCACGAACCCAGCTCCATACAGATGCGAGCAAGTATGGGGTGGCAGGGATTTTATTACAGGAAGACAAATCTGGGGCATTCAGACCTATTGCTTACTTTAGCCGGCAAACTAGTTCTGATGAACAGAAACTGCACTCGTTTGAATTGGAGACCCTCGCCATTATAGCATCATTAAGCAGGTTCAGACACTATTTACTTGGTGTACAGTTTACAATAGTCACGGATTGTAACGCCTTACGCACAACTCTAAGCAAACGCGACTTAGTCCCTCGAATTGCCCGGTGGTGGTTGCAATTCTTGGAATATAATTGTTCTATAGAATATCGCCCTGGTGATAAAATGGCACATGTAGATGCCTTGAGTAGGGCCGCTGTAGATAATGGTCGGAACGATGATCACGTTTTAGATATTCTATCGGTTGGTACTGACGATTGGTTGGCAACTGTACAACAGTCAGATGAGAATATTAAACACATTGTGGATGTTTTAAGTGACTCTAAATGTAAAGATGCTATTGATATTTTCAATAATTACAAGCTAGTAAATGGTAAGGTATATCGTATCATCGATGAAAATACTATTCGTTGGGTCGTTCCAAGTGGCACCAGGTGGCAACTTTTAAAAGCAAATCACGACGATGTTGGGCACTTTGGATTTGACAAAACCCTGGCACGCTTAAAGGCCACTTATTGGTTCCCAAAGATGAGGCGATTCGTAAATAAATACGTTTCGGCCTGTCTAAAGTGCGCACATCACAAAGTACCAGGTGGTGCCAAACCTGGTAAACTGCACCCCATCCCTAAAGTCACCGTCCCATTCCACACTATACACGCAGACCACCTTGGTCCTTTTATTCGCACCAAGCGTGGCAACACGTATATTCTCGTTATCGTGGACGCGTTCACTAAATTTGTCGACCTCACCGCTGTACGTAATACGAAGTCAGTTACTAGCATAAGAGTGTTTAGACAACATTTTAGTTATTTCGGCACGCCAACGCGTTTGATAACGGATCGAGGTACAAGCTTTACTTGCAGGACTTTTGGATCTTTTATTCAATCATGCGGTATAAAACATGTGCTTAACGCCGTTGCCACACCTCGAGCGAATGGTCAGGTGGAGCGGTACAACCGCACCATCCTGGCAGCGTTAGGTGCAATGAACCACGATAGACCAAATAGCTTATGGGACGAACACCTACCCGATATACAATTAGGTATAAACACTACCATGCATGCCACTACCAAAAAGAGTCCAGCGGAGCTCCTATTTGGTCGTAATGTAACTAACCTATCAGAAGGGTTACTGAATGAAATAATAAACGAAGTCACCCCTGAGGTCGGGGAAACTTTAGAAGATATTAGGGCTACCGCTGGCGACCTAATTAAAACACAACAGGACAAAGATAAGATACGATATGACAAATATAGGAAAATGGGACCGCGTTTCAAGGAAGGTGATTTAGTTAGAGTCATAAGAGCAGCGACAAGGATAGAGGGACAATCAAAGAAACTCGAACCTAAGTGTAGGGGTCCCTATAGAGTTAAAAAGGTGCTTCCCAATGATAGGTTCGTAGTCGAAGACACACCCCTGACAAAAACAAGTAGTAGGAAGTATGAGGCTGTGGTAGCCATTGATAAAATATTCCAGTGGGTCTGCTTTAAGGAACCCGTATCAACCGATTGCGAATACATACGTGAAAGCGAATCTGAATGTGAAGAAATTAACTAGTAGTAGGTAATGTCAAATAATTCATTATTGTAAATTACAAATAATTGTTTTGCTAAATATAAATAGACTTCGTAACGTAATATTGAAGAGAATAATATTTTTTTAAGGTGTCATGTGTTATTTTTATATTATAAGTTGACTGAAAGTCAGCATACTTGCAAGTCAAGGTCATAGACTGGCAAGTACTAATTCTCTGGTGATGTATTACTGGTGAATTAGTGTGGGGTGTCAGGTAATGGATATCCCACGTGTTGGCAATTAGTACAAAGAGATTAAGATGTTGACAGTTAATTTATTGGTAAAGGTCACGAATATGCTGTCAATAAGAAGTTGAGTGTGGGTGTCAGGTAACCGACTCCCAGATAAGTTGTTTTCATCATTTTAATTAACTCTATGTGTGAAAATTCGGGATTTATGTTCTTAGTGATGAATAAATTCTGATTTTATACTAGATATAAGGCTCAGTAGATTCCAAGCTAAATGATTTAGCTAAGTTAACTTAAAGCCTCCTTTGGCTTGATAATATCTTGGTAAAATTGATTTTATTTATAAGTAGAAGTATTTTTCCTTATAATTTTGTGTTTATGTTTGAAACGACTAACGTCTGACAACGAGGGACTCGTTGAAAAGCGGATGGCCGAGCTGTTATAAATATGGCAACCTCTTTATTATTAATTACATATTTTATCTAAAAGTAATTCCAATGTACCAATTAAAAGTAGTTCTATTGATCGTCTGTGATTGGTTGATAATATTTGACAGTTCCGTTATCAACAACCAATCACAGACTAGTAGATAAAGTGGTGGCGGTAAAAGATCTACAAGTACTCGGGCATTCGGTTTTCGGTGGTTGAGAAGTGATGCTAGGATTGTTCTGTAAAACCTTTGCTGTAACCATTATCTAAAATTAGTTAATAAATTGACTTAAATCTAGTAAGAGTGTTTTATTGTACAAGAAACCGTTCCTACGGAGGACATAACTGAAGGGGTTCAATAATCGTCTATAGTTATTTTAAATGATTAAAACGGTATAAAAAAAGTTATAAACTGTCAAATCCGACACGTTTTTCAACATCAGGTGTTGTGTTCCTGAGTCTTGGGTGTTTTCTATATATTTATTTATATAAGCAAGTACTTATATCGTTGCCTTGTACCCAAAGTACAAGCCTAGAGCTTAGTTTGGGGCTAAGTCAATTTGTGTGAGATTGTCCCCTGATATTTATTTATTTATTTTTTATAGGTACATGGACTTATTTCTTTAATAAATTCATGGTGATGCTCGACATGGACAAAATACATCTTGTTAAAACAAAGAGTGAAAGAAAGCTATTAGTAATTAGTAAAAAATATACTCTTATTAGAATCCTCATATTTTATTTCTTGATGACGTTACGATATCGTTACGACATTGGTAAACATTTAACATCGTTTGGTAAAATTGGTACCTAATATTTAAGTCTCACAAATAAATGGTGTTCACTTATCTTGTCTTATGAAAGGTAAAAAATGAAAAAAAGAGAGTGCTGTCTTCGCCAGCAAATTTGCTTTGCAGTATGGCGAAACTATTCTGAATGTTTTTACATTGTGTATCCTTGGCATAATAAAAAATAAAAATAAAAAAACGTTTCTTACTAGATAAAAGCAAAATTTTCGTGCAGTCGTGCTCACGGTACATAGTGTCGTAATTTTATACCTTTAATAGATATTATAATTAAACTAGATCCCCAATTCTGAACATGGACTTTCAAGTGGTCTGCAGTGACGTCATTCGAAACATAAACATGGCGGCCGTATCCCGGCGTGATGCAATTTTGTGCAAACGCCGACTTTTACATTTCCCCTGAGAGCTGCATTATTACATCGTTGCCGAAAAGTTTATGATGTATGTGGTGGAGAAAAAACGGGCCAAGTTCGGTAAGTGGTAGCTGACGTTTTTATTTGTAAATGTAGTCAAAGATTGATAAGAACTGTATCAAATAAGATTGTGGAATCTATGTAGTTATTAATCTTAAGAAACTATTTATTTGTAGGTTTATACTCAAAAAATAATTGTTTTTTTTTTGCTAAAATATATCTTGCAAAGTTTAGTCGTTATGTGAAATTATAGCATTATAATTATGGAGACCAAGTAAATTGAAAAAATATAAATCATGTTCTTTTTTGTCTGACACTTTTGCACTCTTATTCAAGTAAAATTTTAATGTAGGTACCTACGAAATTACAATTCAAAAAAAAAGTACCTGAACTGTATCAAAGTTCTCGACCAATATTGCAATATTTAATGTATTACTTATTTATTTACAATAACTTACTAATAAAATAACACACAGAAAGTACCTATCTATTAATTAAATAACCTCACGACTAAACATACAAATTTAAAAATAAATGTTAGAGCTATACCCAATAAGTTACTGTGCTATGGCTATTTAGTCTTACGATACGAGTGCAATATAGAACTTGGCTGGCACGCTTTCAACTTCTTTAATTCAAACTGATGTGGACGAGACGGAACGTTCAGTCAACAAGTAGGTACCTACTTAAATAAAAAATAAAAAAAATCTCATACAATTTTGTCATCTATTTTAATTTATGAAACTAAACCAATATGCTTAACAAAAAAAAATCGCAGTAAGGGCGAATGTTTGAGTAAACAGCGCGAATATGTGTTTTCGGGCTTTGCATGTGTAGTATTAATTTAAGTGTTTATTTATCTATATCGTTCCCTCGTAGGAGTTGCATGCTTAAGTGCTTTGTCACTGTAACAAATATATTTGAACTGCTGCAGTAATCTGTCAAAAGATTATAAGCATGGGTCATACTTTTGGTGCCGATGACGTCATAATGACGAAATTTTACACACAGGGTGCTCTGCTTTCATTTGGCAGGTGTTTAGGTATGTATTAACTAGTACAATAAAAAAAATATAAAATAAGAAGCGTTAAAATGAAAATACGGATCACGGCAGCATCACTGTTTTTTTCACCACTCCTTACAAAAAATGAAAAATTGAGACAATTTTCATTTATGAATGTCAATGCCATAATTGTACATATTTATGACTATTTAATCATATGATTTTTTAATGTTGCTCGATTATTTTCGCCACTGTCTGTCTCAATCAATTACGTCAATATACGTTTTCGGTATGAAGTAGGTACTTATTTATTTTTCTACGCGTCAATAGATTAACTTAGATTAGATTAGATTAATATATTAGATTCGATTAGATTAATATATAATATTATATTAAATAGATTATATTAACGTAACTCATTTGTACATGATTATATAATTGATGACTACCTACCTAATGGTTAATAATTACTAAAAAACCATTTGAAATCATACTCTACGTAGCGCGACGTAATTTTTGCGTCAACTGATTATAAGCGACAAGGTACTAACATGTCCACCTATTTATAAGGCCGAATGTATCCAAACCTACAAGACAACCTTAGTCTGACCACGCGCTGGCCTAGTTGGTAGTGACCCTGCCTACGAAGCTGGCAGCCTGGGTTCAAATCAGATATTTATGTGACAAGGGCAAAGGGGGCAAAGATAACCTCCAAAGTTATAGACCAATTAGCATCATCCCGGCTATAGCTAAGGTCTTCGAATACGGCCTAGCTAAAAGGTTAAGTGAGTTTTTAGAACTTTTTAACCTACTTAACAATAAACAATACGCGTATAGGAAAAACAAATCTTGTATATCCGTTATTCGCGAAACTATAAAAAATATATTGGATGCGAAAGAAAAACAATCACATGTCGCAATCCTTTTGTGTGATATGACACGAGCCTTTGACCTTTGCAATCATAGTGTCCTTGAGACTAAATTTCAGCATATCGGGATCCGCGGCCCCGCACTAAAAATAATGATGGATTTTTTACAACAACGACAGCAAAGCGTTGCCTTGAACAGTGGCCAAATCATGTCAGATAGCGGTAAAATTGACATCGGCGTACCACAAGGATCTTCCTTAGCGAATTTGTGTTTTCTTATTCAAGTAAACGACTTACCAGAAATTGTTGATGGTGACATGTACATCTTTGCAGACGATGCGTGCGATATAATTACAGCCCAAACAATTCACACCCTGGAGAGTCAAATCGCCTCCGAAATAATAAAATTACAAAGTTGGTTTCACGCAAACGGCTTAGTCTTGAACTTGCAGAAGACACAAGTAATGCACTTTAATCTCGGAGGACGTCCACCGCGTCCCCTTGCTATCAGTGTTAATGGCGAGGTACTGCCCCAAGTAAAATCAACAAAATTTCTGGGCGTCATGTTGGATGCTGCACTAAAGTGGGATTCACACATTGATGTAGTTTGTGGCAAATTGTCAGATGCATGCTTTGCTCTGGGCAGATTGGCACGGATTTTGCCCCACCACCAGCTTAGGTCTAGTTACTTCGCTCTTTTTCACTCAGTCATGTGTTATGGGCTCGAACTCTGGGGAACTGCTGCAGAATGGCAGCGGGTATTCATTCTTCAAAAACGAGCTGTTAGAATTATTTCACACGCCCCACCAGGTACCCCCGCCCAGCAACTATTCAGAAATCTCAGCATTATGACACTAACTGCACAATACATATTTTACATTATAAAGTACGTCAGAAGTAATTTAGAATTTTTTCCAAAAAAAAATCCAAAAAGTGTACGGATCGCTCTAAAAAATAAAAACATACTGGCCACAACGAGTTGCAGACTGGCTAAGTCTACTAAAACAATAAGTATTGCTGGGCCTAATATCTATAATAAACTACCCGACGAAATAAAAAATACTGATTGCAATGATTTATTTTATAACAAATTGAAAAAATGGCTTACTATACAAGCATTTTATTCACTTGACGACTACTATAATTCATAATGTATTGTAATTAGTAATTTTAATTGAAATGTAAATTGATATATATTTCTATTATGTACCTACATCTAATTAATCTATAAAATAATGTAACCTTTGACGTGTAATTTTATCGAAAAATATGAATAAATGAGTATGAGTATGAGTATTGGTTCCTAAGTCATGGAGGTTTTCTATGTATTTGAGTATATGTTTTTCCATCTATTTATATCGTTGTCTAGTACCCATAGTACAAGCCTAGAGCTTAGTTTGGGACTAAGTCAATTTGTGTGACATCGTCCCCTGTTTTTTTTTTTGAGACTGTCAATTTGGCAAGGATTGGATCCGCCACCTCTAATAGGCGGGAAACTTGTGCAGGGTTCGTCCGGGTTGGTACCTTAGTTGGTATCTCATCCACTAACCTACCGCCAAGCAGTAGTGTTCGCATTGTTGTGTTCCGGTATGGGGATAAGATAGCCGGTGAAATGACTAGCATAGAGGCATTCCATCTTAGTCCTCAGGGTTGGCAGTGCATTTGCAGTCTTGTGAATGCGAATGTCTACAGGTGGCCTGTGTGCTCGATTGCCTTCCTATGCCATAAAAAAAAAAAACTAACCGCTATATCTGCCAAACCGTCATGTTAACACTTTCAATGCTCCATGTGGAAAGTGTGAATAAAGGTGGTTCATAAATTAACGTGTCCTTTTCCTTAAAGCATGTAAACACATCTGCGAGCCATTACACGGCGCCAGGCAGAGTTTATGGTGCTTGCTACAGCTTACTGCAGCCTATCTACAGGGTGCCCCTGACCTTGGGGCTTTAAATGCAACGATTGATTCCATTCGCTAAACTGAACTACTTTTATTCTGCAACATTAAAAAAAACTAAAGTTTAGATAACTAATTGATGTTAAAGTCTAATTCGGTCGGCCGAAAAAGGGGTCTACCAGTTTGACAAAAGTGTACTGTGAGATCTAGTTATCGCTAAAGTTGACACTGGTCACTGTCATAATATTATTGCAAGCGAAAATCGAACTTGTTGTATCATGACGTGCAAATGAAATTCAACCGTAGGGTGGCAGACCACATTTTAGGCCAACTGTTTCTATGTAGAGGCACCGTTAATGGATACTTAACTCTTAATTTAAACATTACAAGGGTATAAATTGATTGTCACAAAATAAAGGTCCTTGTTAGTTACTGGTTCCACAATACAACACAATAGTATGTACAAAGGCGAACTTATCCATTTGAGGCATATCTTCCAGTTAACGAATTTAAATTTAATATCCGTTCGTTATTTTGATATTTTGCAGTACAGTAGGTACTTGCGATAATTTGCACAATGATTGAATATTATAAGAATATTTTTCAGTCTACACATTTATGATGTGTAGTAATAAAAAATAGCTCAAAGGACTATCTGTTTGTATGTGTGTTGTAACTTCGACCTTCCCTAAACCCCGCGCGTTTAAAAGGTGATACAAGGTTTACGCGCGGCGCGGGAAAGTATTTTGTGGGAAAATTGCGCGTTCTTATGATCATGTAGTCTAGGTGAATGGGAAAAAAAAGAAATAATAATTTACCTGAGGAAAATTTTGCATACAATTTTTGTATGAAGACTTAAAGGTCAAGGTTAGGGGGAAGGTTAGGTTGAAGTTGGTTGTTTAAGCGCTGAAAAAAAGGAGGGTGGTATATATTTCACTTGTGTATGTACTCGTATGTATGTGACATTGTAGCTCCCAAACGGAAAAAAAACGATTGGAATACAGATATTTCACAAGTTTAAAAAAAACAAGCTTTAAATTTTTTACTGAAAGTGACCCAACTCAAAATGAGAAATGTTAAAAGAAACCTAAATATCGCTGCCCCAATTCAATAGTAAGACATCTTGACCGGGGTATGTTTTGAGTTATTCACATTTTTAGTTTGTACTGTACTAATTGAATTGGAATTTTTTATTGTAAAGACATATAAAGACATTTTAAAATATCTTTGTATGGAAATAAAGGCACGCAAAACTCTTCCTGGCCCTTCAGATATCTTAGGATGTCAGAGTCTTGAACTAGCGTTTGGGTAAAATATGCTTAAATGTCATAGTAAGATATTTAATTTCAAGCGCTTTAGGTTGCGTTTTCTCCTTATCCGATTTTTGCCACAGATAGAACAACTAAATGCTTACCTAAATCAAGACATATCTCAATTTCGTTTTTTTTAAAGATATCCTACTATTGAATTAGGGCAGCGATATGATATTTAAATCTGAAAGTTTCATGCCGATGACGTCAAAATGACGACATTTTACACACAGAATGCTCTGCTTTAATTTGGCAGGTGTTTAGGTATGTACTAACTGGTACAAATGATTAATAAAAATAGATGAGGAGAAATAATTAGAGTTAAATACAGTAATCGCAATCCAAATACGGATCACGGCAGCATCTTTTTTTTTCACCTCTCGTTAGTAAAAATGGCAAATGAATACATATTTCTTAATGTCAGTATCGTTAAAACTCAGAAAGTTAAGTAAGGTTTTGTAGGGACACAGAATGCTGCGTCAACTCATATCGCAATGCATGTGCGCGTGAGTCAATGTCTAGGACGATATGAATACTTAAATAGAGAAATATATACTTAAATACGTAGAAAGCATCCATGACTCAGGAACAAATATTCACGCTCATCACCGTAATTTGAATCCAGGACCGCTAGCTTCATAGGCAGGGTCACTACCAACTAGGCCAGCGCGTCGTCAATATACACACAAACTTATAACACCCTTCTTATTTTGTCGGGGGTTAAAACCCATTATCATTTCAGACGGGCCCACTCTACGCGGACTTCACAATAGCATGCGTAAATGCGCGGCCGACTTACAGCGGTTCACTGTATAATCCGCAAAACTGCCGTCCTACCAAAGACGGCGGCTAAGTGCACAGTGTAGTGGTATTAGCATTTTAAATTTAATGTGGTTACCAATAGAGTTTAAAATGGTTCGACTACTACATTGCAGTTAGCAGCCTTCTTTGGTAGGACGGCAGATAACGTACCGTGAACCAATATGGCGGTTATCGTGCAGGCCCGGTATTTTAGGTGGTAAAAACACTATCGTCTTTGATCTGTTATCGTATTGTCAACGCTTTGATAGCTCTTATTTACTTGACAGTAATGGCTGCTGACGTCAAAACAATAACAGGTCAAAGACGATATCGTTATAACCACCGGGAATGGGGCCCTCTGGTGATAATCATACCTGGGATAACTCGGGGCATCTGTACGAAAGTTATGTAGCAAAATATTTTATCGATATAAAATATATCGATGTTACTGCCAACATCTAAATTTTATTCGACATAAATAAATATTACTTATTTTCTCCTCATTTTTAGATAAAAAATAAACAAATTAACACGTATATTTATTTGTTTATTTTACAACAGTTTTCATAATATACAATCAATATTTTTTCCATATTCGTCGGTATTAATGATTGCCGTCTAGTTGAAAATATCTACTTTAAACTGCTAAACGTACGAATATGATTGGTACTGACAGTATATTGTCATTTTGATTGAAATGACATCCGCATACTTTTATTATCTTAAGAGGCTCGATATCAGATATGACATCGAACCTCTTTACAGTAATCGAGAATGTGCAATGTGCACTCGACATCTTTTTTATCGATATCAAATCCCTAGAACTTGCCCCGAGTTATCCCAGGTATGGTGATAATGCTGTCGCTCCCTCACACCGCGTCGCTTGACGCCTATCTGTGACACCTAAAAATCGGATTTTGTGCTGGTTCATGTTGCGTCTGCGCATTTTATGTTGCTGTTCACGCGGTGAACCATCTCTGATCGTGTTTGCGTCTTTATTATTTATACGAGAAACGTAAACGCATTCGAGACTTTTTTTGTAATAGCTACTTAGACTAAGGGCTCTGGATGGCCAATGCGAAGGTTCTTTTGGCATATATTAAATAGGGATAAGTTCGCATTTGTTTTATTTATTTTTCTATTGTTAATTATTATTTTTTGTGTATTGTTTTAGTGTGTTGTTTATACATAAAAGAAAGAAAAGAAAGAAAATCATTTATTCGTGACATACCTACTAAACAAAGAACAGATTAACGTACAAGAAGAAAGTTGCCACGAAACGGTCCTAACTCAGCGTAAGGCTGTCATTTAAGTCAGCGCTGGTCTACCATTGGAACCATCAGTGAAACCACGAAAGGTTACACACAAAAATAAGAAAATGAAAAAAAAACGACAAATTTATTTATAACACTTTTAAGAACCTGTTTTAAGTTGCTGGTGTTCATAGACGATGCTTACTTCCAATCAGGCAACCCGCAAACTCCTTTGCCGTCTTCTTATAAAAGTAAAATAAAACCCCGATGTAATAGCGACCCCTTCTTTAAGAGCTAATATCTCTTAAAATTTCTACCCCAATTTTATAAAACTTACCTAACAAGTAAAGTTTTTTCTTTAATCGCTGTGATTCCCTAACTTTATATTAAAACAGATTTCACCACTAACACTAGAGCCAGGCCCTAAATTAATAGCAAAGAGCAATTCAATAATGCTCGAATGATTTTTAATATTCGAACAATTCTCGGCGTCCATGCATTGTCCATTAAACGGAACCAATTTTTGGGCAGCACGCGACAAATAAAAACCAATCACACCCATAAACAGATAAGACTCAATTTAATTTACAACGATATATCAAAAATACATACTTATAGCTCAGAAGCAAAAGACATTAACTGAAACTCGCGTCGCATCAGTTACGACATTGTGGGCACGTAAGTAAAATTTCAAATGGTTTGTGTTTTATTTTGATTTAAAGTATTGTACTTTTGTGGTAAAAATATATACAGGATGTTCCAGACGCCGTTTATTCGCCCGTTTGGTATAATTACCGGGGTTTTGGTAGACCAATATTTTACGCATGAATGAGCATTATGAGAGGTTAGTAAATTTTTAATATCTCACTTTTGTGTATTATTTACGGTTTGCGCTCCTGAAAAGATCAAGGAACATCCTGTGCAGTCGAATCGGAGGTTTTTTGTATTGGTTTTTGTGATTTTTGGAGTGTTTGTTTGTTTATTGGTTTTAAATTTGTATAGGGTTGGATTCCTTTGTTGGTTATATAGAGGTACCTAGTAAACTATTTTTTTTGTAATTTTTTGAGATGTAGTATTTTTGTTGAGTTTTATGGTTGTTGCTATTTTAATTATAGGGTGAGGAGAGTTATTATTGTTTGATACTTTGTCTTGTTTGTACCTTGTTTGATATTTCGTCAACGAATTATAAACCGGAGAGGTTAAAATGGCCTCGCGTGATCGTCGTCGTAACCTGAGTAACACGGTTTGTAACACACCCTAATATTATATATTAGTATGCTTAAACCAGAAAAACGTCATAACATATATATATGTATTACAAAATCAATCTTATTTCGAACCATTCTGAGTTCCAAATTAAAATATTCTAGTATCTAACGTTGGATACTGAGACGCAAGAAAGGTTTAAAGAGATTGGTGCTTTAAAAATCAAAATCTAAAAAAACGGCCTATGCAAAGTACAAAGCGTCTACTTGTTGCCGTTATTAATATCGAGCAAAAAACGGCCAAAAAATGGCGTTTGTTGTATGGGAGCCACCCTTACATATTTATTTTATTCGGTTTTTAGTGTTCTTTGTCATAGCAGCAACAAAAAATACATCTTCTGTGAAAATTTCAATGGTCTAGTTATCACGATTCGTGAGATACAGTCTGGTGAAAGACAGACGGACAGACGGACAACGGAGTCTTAGCAATAGGATCCCGTTTATACTCTTTGGGTACGTAACCCTAAAAATGAAACAAAGCAAGGGCACAGGAGAATGCAGGTATTTTATCAATATGCTTACATATACCCACCTACGTTCTCTCCCCATGCGATAACGATATAACTATAAGATATAAGTATGTAGATACTTAAATCCAAAGACAGAGGATAAGAGACCTTAAAATATTTATTTTTACATACATACATAAACTCACGCCTTCATTCCCAAAGTGGGGTAGGCAGAGCTAAAGAATTACCAACAACTTTTAAATCCTGTTGATAATTCTGTAACCACACTTTGCACAATTAGGCTAAGATGTTTACCAGCGTATTAGTGACAGGTTGCATGCCCATCGCCTAACAGTACTACAAGCCTTTATTCCCTTAGTCGCCTCTTTCGACATCCACGGGAAGAAATGGAGTGGTACTATTCTAACCCGGCAACCACACGGGATATTTATTTTTAAATAGTCAAAATTCAAAAAAGTAATGATGACAGTTAGTAAGTTTACCTTAAAATTATTTTTTATTTTTAATGCATTTGCCTTTTTCAAAACTCTCAAAGCCTAAACGCTCATTAAAATGCAAATTGCCCCCACTAGATTACTAATGCAACTGCACTTTAGCAAAAACTAGGACGAATTCATAAACCCTCGGGTGGCCACAACAAGCCGATCGCCGGGGATTTTCCTTTGAACATTTACTTTCAAAATAATTAAATATTTCCACAAGCGATTTTCCAAGGGCTTTTAACTTGTTGAAGGAATTCTTTAAAATAGTTTGCGAGCTCGTTAACTTGGTCACCCTGTTTATGGGGAGTTTTATACAGGTTGTTGTAAAATAGTAAAGAGAGAAAAGTAGGTAGCTATGCACTTTGTAAAGAACTATGAACAATTAATTTAATAAGTGTGAGTCAAACTTTATTCATATTCAGTTTATTTTCTTCATCATGTCCGCCGAAAGACGTCCACTGCTGGACATAGGCCTCCCCCGAGGCTCTCCACTCAGACCGGTCTTGTGCTTTTTGCATCGACCGCGTTCCCACTATCCAACCTTACAAGGTCGTCACTCCATCTTGTTGGAGGCCTACCTACAGCTCGTCTCCCGGTCCGCGGACGCCTCTCAAGAACCTTCTGGCCCCATCGGCCATCAGTCCTGCGAGCGAAGTGCCCCGCCCACTGCCACTTCAGTTTAGCTATTCTTCGGGAAATGTCGGTAACCTTCTACTGCGCCACTGCGGATATCATCATTTATTTTCTTACAACCTATTAATTTAATGAATTATCTTGATCTTAAACATACAATGAGGAAAGTTAAGACGGGGCAGCAGGGCAGCTACTAGATCCCTTGCTGCCACGCGAGAATGCTCTTAGGAGACCTTTACTAACTTTTTAAGTAATGACAATCGACATTCACAGATTTTTGATAAAATGTACAGTCAGTGAGAAAATCGACAGACTTGAGTTTTTCCACCCTGTATAAGAAATTTTAAAGCATGATAAATCACGTACTGTATATTGTCATATTTTAAAAGTAAATTACTATTTGCAATGTTTCAAACATGCTCGATATCGATATTCCCTTTTCAAATAAAAAGTCTTTATTAAGTCTTTCCTTCGGGTTTAAACTATCTTTATGGCAAATTAATTAAAATTGGTTTAGTAGTTTAGCCATAACGGTGTAAACAAGATAGATAGTCAAGCTCACTTCTCCTTAACAAATATTAGTAAGTAGTATGATTAACATCTTACAGAAACTCCATCGAAAACTTGTCTACCAAAATGTTAAATTAAGTTGTACAACTTCGCCTAAAAATAAAACCGTACCAACTTAAAACACTTAATTTCAACTATATGACGTATCCCTTCTTGTACATTTATTATATTTCCCGGCGTCAAAGGCAGCGATGGAATCTTGTTAGACTTAATGAACAAACTTAGCGTCTCATTCAAATTACTAGCGCCCGAGAGGGTGTGGTGTTTTATTAATCGAATTAGAGTAGCTACTTAAAATCTAGGAGGCGCCATTTTGATATACGTTTTCGGTGGTGTTTTAATTTCTGACTACTTTAAATTTTAAGGTTTTCTTGCTTATTTTAAAGTTTAGTTTGATTATAGATGAAATGTAGTTTTAGCTGATTGCTTAAACAATGGATCAATTCACACAATGTATTTTTATGAAATATATTATACTCATTAAGGGCAAACCGAATAACGGTTTTTTGTTTGATGTTTACGGATCCATTTTGAAATTGTATCATACTGTATTTAGAGTTGAAAACAGGTACAACTATTTGATCTTTACCTACGATTACACAACTAAATAGAAAACGTCGGTGACACAGCAATACCGCTCATCTTACAAATTAAATAAGGTGCAAAATACATTTTGCGACTTATTGAATATGTTATTTACGCGATATTGCAGGATTACTGATGAAAAGTTGAGTTACTTTTCCTGTTACATTTATCTGTAGTAAATAAGTACAGTTAGCTAGAAATATGGTACGTAACTAACTGTACCTTTCGCACCTTTAGAACGAAAGTGACCTAACACGAAATCACATTTTTTTGGTTATGAGCAAAGTAAGATTTCGAGTGGTCAAATCATCGCATTTTTTAATTCGTCATTATTGTACGAGACATACATAAAGTTTGTATTATCTGTGCCCCGGCACATAGCAGTTGCTCATCCACTGTTGGAGCGAGAAGTCTAAACTTTGAACTAGATTAACAATTATAGTGAAATACAGTTTCTTCAGTATATAAATGACATGTTTTATTGGCCTGAACATGTAATGGTCCTTCGACGCGTGTAATTATAGACTATTTTGAGATTCGGTACAGTGTACTGGACATTTTTCGGCAGTGACGGGAAAGGGCGGGCTCCATTAGCTTGCCCCGTGTTAAAAACCCGAAGTGTGTGCAACTCGCCTTTATTTTTTGTTCCGCAATCGCAAGACTTTCTACATGCAAGTGGTGTGCGGGCTCCTGTGTTGTGTGAACTTTTATAAACTTATATGTAACCTACAACAAGTGGTGGTAGGACTTATTATTATTTCTTGTGTGCAGTGCTCACGAGAGCAAATAGTGCTTCGACATTCGAGGTACAGTCCAGTGGACATCATCTATATTAAGTTAATCCTATTCGTAAAAGGGATTTTACACGTGAAGTTCGACGTTCGAACATTGACTTTTTTGCTCCAAGTTGCAGCCATTTTATTATTGCCGTGTAGTCGCAGCGCATCGCATCGTAGGAGCTGGCAGTGCAATTTTATGTTGGTAGCCCTAGCTCAAACGGAAGTTCATCGAGTGAGTGAGTGAGTGTTACGATATCGCTCTCTCCGTTCAGCGTTTCATTTCCATGCGGCGTGCGCAGCGGTCTTCATCATCAATAGCGCTGCAAACCGTCAAACTTCCCGTGCTGCGTCACAATACTGCGCAGAACAAAACGCCACGGAGAGTGAACTGAGCTAACGGATATTTTATGTTGGCACACAGTGCAGTGATCCGTGGAATGAGCGAATAGTGAACATTTCCGCCCAAAAACTACGCCATTTTGTCATCATGACGTAATCTTGCATTGCTTTGGTTAGCGTGGTTTTCTTTCTTTTCAATCTTAATTAGTAACGTTTTTCCTTGCAAATTGCAAATAATTTTGTTATTGAAGCTACAATTAACCTTAAGCGCATAAGTGTTACGCTATTGGTGTTTTGTGAAGGCGAAAACGCATTATATTGTCTGTGCGTGTTAGCACAAAAGCACAAGTGGTGCATATATATTTGTAAATTGGTGTTATTTTCAACCAAAAGGTACAGTGTGCCTCATTATTTGCCTTGTGCATGTTGCGCATCAATTGTTATTCTGTTCAATAACGTGCTTCGCTCTTTGTTTATCGCAGGTTGTTAAAATATAAGTTACACTAAGACAAGATGGACGACGATTTAAAAAGGCTTGTGGCAGCTAGGGGGCATGTTAAAGGGGCGATTACTCGCATGATTTCGTTCATACGGGCCCTGGATGCAGATACCGTGGATCCTATTCTTATTAAGCAAAAAAGGGATAGACTGGTAAAGTTATTTGATGAATACAACCAGATAAATCGAGAGACCGCTTTCATAGATCCGCGTGATTTCGAAGGTGTGCAAGACATAGAGGACAAGTATGATGAGCTGTGCACATTCTATGCAAAAATAATTGAAAAGGCCGCGACAACATCACCGGCCTCCAGCCCCAATGTTTCCGCGACTGCCGCGGGTGATTCTCCGTCGTTTCGGTTGCCGCGCATCGACATTAAAAAATTTAGTGGCGAGGTAAGCGATTACCAAAGTTTTATTTCTTTATTCAACAGTGTAATCGACTCTGATAAAAAGTTAAAGCCTTGTGAGAAATTATATTATTTAAAAACCCATCTTGAGGGTGAAGCACTAGCCTTAATCGATTACCTGCCTCTTACTGCTGACAGCTATTCTGTCGCTATAGAGCTCTTGAAGCAAAGGTTTGATAATAAAAAACAAATTGTAAATCATCATATACTTGCCTTGTTAGACTTACCAGTGGTGCAGCGTGCGTCTGCCTCTTGTTTAAGGAGTATAGTAGCATTAACTAAGCAACACTTAGGTGCCCTGCAAAATTTAGGTGCCCCAACTGCTCACTGGGATTTAATTATAATTGCAATTTTGCAGCGGAAAATAGACCAGTATACTTTAAGAGCCTACCATTTGGAAAATCAAAGCGACAGTGACTTGCCCAAGCTTAACTCTCTTCTAACCTTTCTAGAGCAACGAGCCGCAGCACTTGAAAATCTGGGAGAAGGTGCAACTCCTAAGCGCCGCACCAGCTTAGTTGGTGCTGCTAGTAGTAAGCCTGTAAAATCTTCCAAATGTAAGTACTGTGACTCACATGTTCATAAATTGCACCAATGCTCAAGCTTTAAGCTTGCAGAGCCCCAAAAGAGGAAACAGTTTGTAACATTAAATAAATTATGTCATATCTGTTTAAATGAGCATTCGGGTAATAAATGTTTTTTCACTTTTAAATGTTCCATTTGCAAGGGCAAGCACAATACCTTGTTGCACGAGGAAGTACCTCACAGTAGTGCGAATGTTTCGCAGGAAGAAGGTAATCTTATCAAAACTGCAGGTCAAATTAGTTTGTTATCAAATGCTACTGATAATGTTTTGTTACCTACAATAAAGGTAAAGTTATATGACTCAAATGGAAAGGCTGTGTATGTACGCTGTCTTTTAGATTCAGGCAGTCAAGTTTCCTTTGTGCTCTCCGAAGTAGCGGAGCAATTAGGCTGTCAATTACAACCTAACAATTCAATAATCACCGGTGTATGTGATGGTGTTAATGTGACTACACAGCAGACCACATTAAATGTACATGCTACTGCAAGTAACTTTAGCATCCCGGTTTTATGTCATGTTGTTAAAAGTATAACCTGCAATATGCCACAGTTTTCTGTAAAAAATGAAACGATACATTTCCCATCTCATGTCAAGTTGGCAGATGATAATTTTCATGTTTGTGACAAGATAGGTATGCTCCTAGGTGCTGACGTATTTTTCCAGGTCCTACTGCGCGAGCAGCTACCGGTCCTGCCCGGCCATCTTATCCTACAAAACACGCGGTTCGGATACGTCGTGGCTGGAAGGGTCCGTCACTCCGGAGCATCAGTAGCTAGTCTAGCTACTAACTTTTGCAGTCAGTCACAAACACAGGTTGATTCATTTAGTTTATTAGAACAACATGTATCACAACTTTGGCAAAATGAAAAGGTTCCTGAAATTTACACAGAAACTAGTTCTGAGCAGGAATTAGCTGAAAAAACCTTTCAAGAGACGGTTATTTTGAATGACAGTAAATTTGAAGTCTCATTGCCCTTAAAACAAAATGTATCAGAGTTACATTTAGGGGATTCCTTGACATTTGCACTAAAGCGATTTTTAAATTTAGAAGCCAGATTTAAAAAGAATCAAGACTTATTCTTGAAGTATAAAGCATTTATAGATGAGTATGTACAGTTAGGGCATGCAAAGTATGTAAGCATTGCAGAGTACAATTTAGAGAATGAGGCCGTGTTTTTCCTACGTCACCACCCAGTGTTCAATGAAAATAGTCAAACAACACCTTTAAGAATTGTGTTTGACGGGTCCATGCCATCATTAGAGAAAGTTTCACTTAATGACGTCTTATTGAATGGGTCTGTTGTGCAGAATGATTTGTTCAGTATATTGATACTATTTAGATTATATAAATTTATTTTAAATTGCGATATTCGCAAAATGTTTCGAGCCATTCTCTTGACACCATCACACCGGCCATTACAGAATATTTTATGGAGACCAGCTCCAGATAAGGATATCCAATGCCTTCAACTACAAACAGTAACATATGGACTTAAGAGTTCATCATTTCTTGCAACACGTTGCCTATTAGAGCTAGTGAATAGATTTAGGGAAAATTACCCCCTAGCTGCCGACGCCTTGTTGCACAATACTTATGTTGACGATGTCAATTTAATTAATAATGATGTTAATACACTTTTGAAAACTAAGG
The DNA here is from genome assembly GCA_927399475.2 of Acleris emargana. Taxonomy (NCBI): domain Eukaryota; kingdom Metazoa; phylum Arthropoda; class Insecta; order Lepidoptera; family Tortricidae; genus Acleris; species Acleris emargana. Next base: position 3,658,497 of record OV656836.1, on the reverse strand, counting down.
AGCAATTGATAAGCTTATTGAAAAAGGGTGGGTTCCAGTTGCACAAGTGGTGCACAAACCACAAACAATTGTTAATTGATATCCCTTCTGATTGTCAGACCAATGGTCATATGCACTTGGCAGATAAAAAAGATTGTATTGTAAAGACTTTAGGTATAAAATGCGACCTAGATTCCGATACGCTTATCATTTGCTCTCCTGAGAACAAAGTATGCGATACATATACTAAAAGAGATGTACTGTCATTTGTCAGTAAACTTTTTGACCCAATGGGTCTAGTAGGCCCTGTGGTTGTAAGTGCGAAGCTGCTGGTACAGCAAACCTGGATGGCAAACATTGGATGGGACCACCCATTGCCGGATTCCATAAATGACAGGTTCAAAAGGTTCGCTGACAGTTTAAATCGTATGAGCGAAATCGTTATTGGAGGGAGTGACGTCACGGACGGTAACAGACACAGTATACACTCACGCTAATATTTCGATTTAAACTGCCGAATACATTGTTTTCCCATTCTGATCTTATCAGTGTGCGACTTTGGGACGAACAAAGGCGCGAGAGTGTTCGCGGTGCGCGGTTTGATCGTGTTGGTGTGCTTTAAGCAATAATCTAACTGGATTGCATCTGGATCGTTTTTTTACTTGTGTGGGTAGGTTTCTACAGAAATCAATAAAAACGCAGGAACTTTTGCGCTTTATCTATTTAATCACAGATTGTATTTATAGAAAGGGCTGAAAGTGATAAGTGAGAATTAGCTAAATTAAACAAACACTTGTTAATAAAACATAAAATAAATAGTTGTTTCTTTAACATCAGCGCCCTCTACCGATTCGTGCCTACAACATTTACACACCTCAACAACTAAACTAACCAGATATGTCGAAGTGCGGGGCTTGTACCAGAACGCTGTCTTCGCGAGGGGCCGCCACTTGTGCTTCATGTCCGCTAACATACCACAAAGCCTGCGTAGAGATGACCGAGGTGACAACTATCCCCAAAGACTGGATCTGTCCCAAATGCCAAGCAGATAAAAAAAAAACTGGCAATACTGGTACTCCGGTGAGAGGTGTAAGCGGCGCAGAGGTAACTCCTGCGATCACAGGATCATCCACTGACCCTGTACGACCCTGCAAGACCCTGCAAGAACCTGCGCGCCACTCAGGCAAGGAGACGGAAGTCGGTGCTCTGCGCCGCGAACTTGCAGAGTACATGGCCGAACAGCGAGAGTTTCGTTCGGAGATCCGCGCATCCATACATAACATGAGCCAGCGTATGGAGGAACTCGAGCGAAGGCTGGAGGCTCTGGAGAGTAGGGAGGTGGAGGAATCGCCCCGGAACAGCGAGGTGGACGAACTGCAGCGAACGGTGGCTCTCCTTCAACTAGAGCTGAATGACCGCGACCAGGATGCGCTGCTCTCTGACCTCGACATCGGCCACCTGCCGGAAGTAAAAGGTGAGAACGTAGTCCACACCTTTACCGTCCTTGCCGCTAAGTTGGGTGTTGCACTGGAGCCTCGCGATGTGGTATTTGCGGAGCGAGTCGGCGCGGTGGGTCCAGACCGGGCGGGCGCCGGTGACGTCACTGCGGGGGGACGCCCGCGCCGCGTCATCGTGAGGCTGGCTCGTCGGCAGCTGCGGGACGACTTGCTGCAGGCCGCTCGGGTGCGACGCAGTTTCACCTCGGCCGACGCTGGCCAGGCCGGCGCGCCGCGCCGTGTGTACGTGAACGAGCGGCTCACCCGGACGAACCGGCAGCTGTTCCACCAGGTTAGGGAAGAGTGTCGAAAGAGACAGTGGAGGTTCGCCTGGACGAAGAGAGGGCGAGTCTATGCCCGGCAGAGCGATGGGAAGCAAGCGCACACCATTCGTTCGAACGCCGATATCCAGCGTGTTTTTGGGGCTAGCCCTATTTGAGTTGTTGTCTCGTCCCTGTTATGTACTGGAACCTGTAAAATTGTTTTTTAATTTGACATGGCAATGCACTGCTCTAAAGCGACTATGCACTACAAGTACTTATTATTATTATTTTTACTATTTACTACTATATACAAAACTACTACACTACACTACCATACTATACTATATTTACTACGTTTTATATATACAAAACTATATGCTATATTCCATCTTAACTATAAAACAATGTTCACATATATTTTCAATTTTTATTTATACATGGTTTTTTAATTATACTTTTACTTCTACACATATTGGGCTTATAATATTAATTACCTATTGCGATGGTAAATAAATTGTTAAAAATTGGTTTTTTTAACGCAGGTTCTCTTGGCACAAATCACGACAATTTAATAGCAGCTTGTACTCGTCAAGATTTAGACGTATTGGCGATCAACGAAACCTGGTTGAGGGCGGGGGAGGATGGGCGAGCACCAGTCATTGCAGGATACAGGCTACGCCATATTCCTAGACCACAGAGTATCCGGTCTCGTGGCGGAGGAGTGGGATTTTACGTTAAACGCGGCGTTAACGCTCGCACCTTGCCCCACCCGGTGGACCCACTGCACAGCTCGGTCGAACAAATGTGGGTTGCATTGACCCTTAACGGAAGGAAAATCGTGATCGGGACGGCATACCGTCCGCCATGGATGGACGTCGATCTATTTTTTGACGCTGTTTCTGATACAGTGAGCGCTTTCCACAATTATGACAATTTAATTATATTAGGTGATTATAATATTGACTTATTAACCAAAAATGACATAAAAATTGCAAAATTTAATAATTTCTTATCTAGTTTTAGTCTGTTGCAGTTGGTATCAGAGCCAACACACTTTACAAATACCAGTCGAACGCTGCTCGACGTAGTGTGTTCGGATATGCGCGCAAAAAGCATTTTACTTGATCATGTAGGCTCTCTCAATGGGCACTGCCTTGTTGTTGGAGAGTTCAATGTAAAACGGGATAAACCAAAACCTTATACAATAACATACAGACCACTTAAAAACATCTGCCTGGAGAATTTAAGCAAGGACTTGCAGAGTGTGAGATGGGATTTGATCTCTGACCTGAAAAACGTAAACAGAATGCTAGGAGCCCTGAATCAGAATATTGTTAATCTTTTTGACCTTCATGCGCCTATAAAGTCAATTATAATTAAGGCCCGCTCTTATCCCTGGATCACGGATACAGTCAAGCTCATGATGCGATTGCGTGACAAAGCCGCAGCTGAATTTCATAAAACTGAGTCAGACAGTAAAAAAATATATTACAAAGATTTAAAATCCATGGTAAACCAAGCACTGTTTTTTGAGAAAGCAGCCTACTTTAAATATAATATAAATAATAAAATACATAATCCAAAACTTCTATGGAAGAACCTTAAATTTACTTTATTGCCTAAAAATGATACTGAACTACCAACCTTTTTTAACAATCCTGATATCATAAACAATCATTTTCTAAGCTTGCCAGGCAGTTCAGAAATTTCTATATCACAGCTGACTTACTTTCATTTTCATAGGTTTAATGACTCTGTTTTTCGATTAGAACCAATTAGCTCAGATCAAATTATCAAAATTATAAAAAGTCTAAAATCAAATGCCGAGGGCTGCGACGGCATTAACCTGACCATGCTCATTACAACATTTCCATACACCATTGACATTATTACCAATTTAATAAACACCTCTATTTTAACATCAACATTTCCCGACCCCTGGAAATTGGCTATAGTGCGGCCCCTACCTAAGAACTCAAATCCATTGGAGCTTAATGAACTTAGACCAATAAGCTTATTGCCATGCATGTCGAAAATTATGGAAAAAACTGTATGTTCACAATTGACAAATTATATAGAAAGTAACAACATTCTGCCAGATGTACAATCTGGTTTTAGAAAAGGGAGAAGCACAGCAACTGCTTTGTTGGATGTTACTGACAATATCTTGTGTGCTCAGGATAAAGGAATGTGTACCTTATTGGTGCTACTGGACTTCTCCAGGGCATTTGACTGTCTCAACATAAACTTACTGCTATCTAAATTAAATTACTATGGCTTTGAAAATAGGACGCTAAGCTGGTTCGACAGTTATCTCAACAATCGCTACCAATATGTAAAACTGAGTCTAAATGACGGTTCTTCAATGATCTCGGAAAAAGTGCGAGTTACTAGAGGAGTCCCTCAGGGATCAATTCTCGGTCCGATACTGTTTATTTTATATTCTGCTGATATAAAGACACAAATCACACATTGCAATTTCCATATTTATGCTGATGACATACAAGTATACATCTCATGTAAACCATCTGAGATTGATAGTGCAATAGAAAAGCTTAACATGGATCTCTCGGGAATAGCTACTTGGGCCACAAACAATTGCTTATTGTTAAACCCCAATAAAACGAAGTACCTGATTTTTGGCAGTAGGCAACAGTTAGCTGGTCTCAGTCCAACAAAACCAGTCATGTTGAAGGATGAACCCATTGAGAGAGTGTATGAAGCACGAAACTTAGGCCTGTTAATGGATACAGAACTTCAATACGTGAAGCATATTTCCAATTCTGTTAGGAGCTGCTTTTACAAGCTTAAAGTGTTATACAAGATCAGGCCATTCATAAACGAAAAATTGCGCATTCAACTTGTAGAGTCACTTGTTTTATCAAAACTAAATTATATGGATTCTGTGTTTGGCTCACGTATACTTGCTAAAACTAAAAGACTCATTCAACGTGTTCAAAATGCCTGTGCTCGCTTCTGTTTCAGCATTCCGTTAAGGGCCCATGTCACTCCATTTTTAAATAAGCATGCAATTCTCAAAATGCAACACCGTCGCAAGCTGCACTTGGCTTGTCTGCTTTTTGGAGTACTACACCACAAAGCACCATTATATCTCTTCGAAAAGCTGTCTAGTCAGAGGCTTCGTGGGACTCGTCAATGTGGTATCAAGTTGTTGACACCTCGACATGCTTCAGCTGCTTTTCGAGGAAGTTTCCGTTATATAGCCACCAAATGTTGGAATAACATCCCACCGCCAATAAGGAACCTGCAAAACATACATAGTTTCAGAATAAAAATAAAAAAACATATATTTGAACACCAAGTAGCAGAGGAAAATTTAAGACTCGACACTAGTTGCTTTTAAAAAATAACCTCCCACCATATTAATTTTAACCACATTGCATATTATTTACCAATCCATTAAAATTACTATTGTAGTAGTTTTACGATTATTATATTATACTATGTATTAATACCATTATGCTAAATATTATCATGACAGTTTTCTTTTCTCAACATATGGCCACTTGTCTTACTCTTCTTTGTAGTATATTACTTAATAGGTATCTAATTAATATTTTATTCTCATTTCTTGTTTCTATTCCAAATTTAATGCATACATACCTATGGTTTATGTCCCATCTGCCTGCATTGCCATCCATATTTTGTTAAGTAGAAACAGGTTTACTTTTACTTTTGTTTTAATTTTATTTTCCCCGACGAAAACCGTCGCGTTCCGCAATAGTTGCACCAAAATTTGTTTGTATGTAATTTCCTGTTCCCTGTTTTAAACATCTGCACTTTCAATCTGCTAGGAAACGAAATTGCTAAGATAATAGTTTCTGTTATTGCGCGCAGCATGCATGCGCATTATTATCAACCATTCATTCATAGATAGATAGGCGCTGCCATAGATAAGATAGGTCATGTCATGTCGGTTTTCTTTGCTTGCTCCATGTCATTTAAGAAAGGCTAAGGGACTGTTGCTCTTTCAGCCATCTATGGACGGGCATGTTTTAGCGAAACTCAGTGCTTTGTTTTTGTTTTATTTTTATTTTTCTTGTGTTCATTTAATTATGTGTGTGTAACCTTCCGTGGTTTCACCTGATGGTTCCAACGGAAGACCAGCGCTGACTTTAATGCCAGCATTACGCTGAGTTGGGACCATTTCGTGGCTTCTTTCTTCTTGTATTTGTTTATCTGATCTTTGTTATGCATGTCACGAATAAATGATTTTCTTTCTTTCTTTCTTTCTTATTAAAAGAAATCTAGACACTACAAAGGCTAAATGCATTGAAATAATCGGCTATGCTGATGCTAGTAACAAGGCCCAAGGTTGTTGTTTATATATTAGAATAGTGGATTCGGAGGATAATGTAAGTGTTGACCTTTTATGTTCGAAGTCACGAGTCAACCCAATCAAGCAGTTGTCTACGCCTCGTTTGGAGTTAAACAGTGCGCTTCTGTTAGCCAAGTTGGCTAAAAAGGTATATGAGGTGATTGCACCTAAGTTCAACATTAAAGTGCATTTGTTTTTAGACTCACAAGTTGTGCTCGCTTGGTTGGGGACAAATCCAATTAAGCTTGAGGCATATGTTGCCAATAGAGTTAAATGTATTAGCCAATTATCTCAGGATTTCTCATGGCATTATATAAATACCTATAATAACCCAGCTGATTGTTTATCACGTGGTGTTGAGCCTCATCAGTTGCAGGACAACAAGTTATGGTTCCACGGACCTGCTGAGTTAAAGAATTTGGATTTCCAGCCTCCGGGCAGCTTTCAAATGCCACGAGAAGTACCTGAAGTAAAGGTTTCTAACGTTGTTCAAAAATTAGAACAACTGCCATTATTTAAAGATTGTTCAAATGTGGATAGGATAAAACGCACAATAGCGTACGTTTTGAGATTTGTAAGTAATTGCAAACTTAAATTAAAAGATAGACAATTTGGTAATTTGACGCCTCAAGAGCTGGATTGTTCTTTGAAAATTATAATTAGATGTGAGCAAGCTAGGTTCTTAAATGAAGACATTAAATGTTTAGAGTCCAAACAGCCTATAAAATCCAGCATTAAGGCGCTAAATCCCTTCTTGGATGGTATGCGCATAATGCGTGTAGGTGGCCGCATACAGCATGCGGATATTCCTTATGCTACAAAGCACCCCATTATCCTACCAAAAGGATCACAAATTGTGCATAAATTAATAGAAAAGGAGCATAAGATATTGATGCATGCTGGAGCTAAGCTTGTGTTATCGGATTTAAATGAAAGATACCATCTCATAAATGGTATAAGGGAGGTTAAGCATGTATTGAATAAGTGTCTTATTTGCTTTAGACTTAAGAAAAAGCACTCAGAGCAATTAATGGGTTCGCTCCCTTTTGATAGGATTAATCCTTGTAGGGTTTTTGAGAAAGTAGGTATAGATTATGGCGGACCATTCAATGTTAAAATGTTAAGAGTCAGGAAACCTGTGATTCAAAAGGCATACATTTTACTGTTTGTTTGTTTCACAACTAAGGCTATTCATGTAGAATTAGCCACTGATTTAACGACGGAATGTTTTTTGAATGCACTTAAGAGATTTATTGCTCGCAGAAACAAACCAACAGTGATATATTGTGATAATGCTACCACCTTTAAAGGAGCTCAGAATCAGTTGAACCAGTTGTACCGATTGCTGTCTACCAGTGACCATAAGAATGCTGTTGAATGTTATACTGCCGATTTGGGCATTTCATTTAAGTTCATACCTAGTTATTCACCAGTGTTCGCAGGACTTTGGGAGGCTGGGATAAAAAGCGTTAAATCACATTTAAAAAGGGTTGTTGGCGAAACTGTCATGACGTATGAGGAATTAAATACAGTTATTATACAGATTGAAGGAATCTTAATCTCGCGTCCTTTGACAGCCTTGCCAACATCAGATAATAACGAAATGCCATATTTGACGCCTGGTCATTTTTTAACAGGCGCTCCATTAACGTCTTACCCTGAACAAGATTGTACTAAAGGAACCCTCAGTCGTGTTAAATTTTGGGATCAATGTAAGCGCATGGTACAACAATTCTGGAAACAATGGTACAAGCAATATCTTGTTAATTTACAGAGCAGGCCAAAATGGCGTTATGTTCGTGATAATATTAAAGTAGGAACCCTGGTTATTGTTAAAGACGATAATGTGACACCATTGCGATGGCCCATGGCTAGAGTGATAGAGGTGTTTCCTGGGCCGGATGGCAAAGTGCGAGCACTTTCCATTAGGACACCAAAAGGGTCTGTTGTTAAAACAAGCATATACAAAGTGTGTGTGCTTCCGATTGAGGATTAGTTTGTTAATGTTCTGCTTGGTGGCGGGTATTTATAGTTATATAAGAAATAGGTCTTAACTAGATGTCTTTTATGTTAATATAAAAGGTTCTTTATTAATATACTCAATAACAATGTTTAAAAAAATAGATATGTGTAAAGGGTTATTTGGAACTTTAACTTAACTTAAAGGTATAAGTGTTAAGGTAGCTTCCTCATGCTTATGATTAAATTTGAATATTTAACAAGTTACTATTTTAATTAAGCTTAAGAATTTAAGTAACTTTCTCGTACTCGAGATGTAAAAGTTTTCATAACAAATGTAGGTATGAAGTAATCATTTGTATAAGTGTTTAACTAGCTTTCTCGCGCTTGGGAGTATGTACGAGACATACATAAAGTTTGTATTATCTGTGCCCCGGCACATAGCAGTTGCTCATCCACTGTTGGAGCGAGAAGTCTAAACTTTGAACTAGATTAACAATTATAGTGAAATACAGTTTCTTCAGTATATAAATGACATGTTTTATTGGCCTGAAATACTTATTTTATTTGGAATATTTTTGGAAGATTTTAGGTAGTGGTCATTACGCTACAAACCCTGTTTGTATTGTTGTAATTTGGCCAAACAAGAATTAAGTGTCTTTCATTTCCTAATGTTATATTATTATCATTAACAAACTGGCGTAATAAACACTGAGTCAAATATACTACTAAAAAATTCGGTGTAAAACAGTGCTAACTTGAAATGGGTCACTTTGCCTTCAATAATTGTAATAATATACTTACTTACGATTACTTTCGGAAGGAAAACCATTCATGCCCGGTTCCTATATTCAAGAAACGAATCGTTTCACTTACGGGCAGTAGCGTTATGACATTTGCTACGTACAAAATGTGTCGAATTTCAACGAGACGTCACAACTCTACCAACGATTTTGAATATAGGAACGTACCATCAGTCTACAATCGGTCACTGTATCGGGCATCAAAATGACGTGCTGCCAGTCTAGTAACCGTCGCAACACTAAAAAAAGCGTTACCGTTCCGACGCAGGATTGGTAGTTTGAAAGTGTCAAAGAGACCCACAATATCGGTCGGTCTTGTTCTAACACAGACCAGTCTCTTTTCGATTAACCACAACTTAGGTTGTTCCATAAAGGGTCGTTTCACATTAAAACCTAATTTTGTCAAAATTTCGTTTTAGGTCACTTTCTTTCTAAAGGTGCGCTTTGTAAACTTTCATGTTTGCTAGACGAATGAGACGGCTTACCAATGATAGCAAAAATTGTATTTTTTAATAAAAAACCAGAGACGTCTTGAAAAAAAGCCGGACAAGTGAGGGTTCCATGCGTTTTGAGAAACTTTCTATGTTGCATTAACGTCCGGTTCCTATATTCAATCCGCGGACAGATAGGCTTACTTCGGATTAAAATTTGACACATTTTGTATGGGCAAATGTCAAATTTTAACCCGAGGTAAGCCTTATCTATCCTCGGATTGAATATAGGAACCCGACATAAATAGGTACTAATGACTACTTATCGGTAAAGAACTCTTTTCTGCATTTGCCCCCTGGTAAATTTTTGCCTTTTTTCTTTAATAGCTTCAAAACTATTCATCTTCATGTTACATGAAATATATATTTGATACTTTACAACGAGCCCTTTTATTTGATATGTTACACGATGTAGTATTCAATTTATTATTTAATTTTCAATTTACCCCGCTAAAGTGGCCCCATGTTTAAAATACATTTATTTACGTTACACGTTCGTCTTTGGGTCGCTGACAGACTAATACGCTAATGATAAACGTTCCGTTTTTTCCTTTCGAGGAACCCTAAAACTAAAAAAACTTCAAACCTTACACAAAATTTGAATAAAATATACATCAAACTGACGTCTCCATGTATGAAATTACAATTTAAAATATCATTTACTGAAACTAGGAGTGGAAACAGTTGCATAGATATTGGGCATTATTCAGGAGTTTTAAAAATTGCTGGAGAAAATCTAGAAATTCATTTGGGAAATTGTATTTAAATCGAGTGGGTTCATTGTAATGGTTTTAGTGTGAAGGAGAAAAAAAGATGGTTCCTTGGTTCCGTCATTAAATGAAAAAAAATGCAACAAAAAGGCCTAAGTGGTAAATACCTTTGAAGCTAGCGGTTCCTGGTTCGTTTTTAGGGTTTATTTATTTATTTATTTATTTAAAATTGGGTTCCGTAACAAAATGGTAAAAAAGGAACCCTTATGGTGAGACTTCGTTGTCCGTCGGTCTGTATGTCACAGCAGGTTTTCTCAGCAACTATAAATGCAATATCAACTTCAAAAAATTACTTATCTCCGAAGTTTATTAAGTAATCAAAAAATCTGAAAAAATCCTGACGTATTGGTAATTACTTAAGTTTCATAGAAACAACAAAATGAAGTTTTTATTAAAGGTACACAATTTTTGTGAAATAATAAAAAAAACTTTGTAAATCTGTATTAAATAGGCTAGTCAAAATGGGTGTTATTGCATAAAAAATAAAGTTCATAACAAAATGAGTATTTTCTTTTGTGGTTACCAAGCATGTTATCTTAAATACGGAACCCTTTAGTAAGTATTATTTTAACCACTTTTGAAATCGACGCACCAATAATTAACCGACGAATTTAAGGTGTCCCGTAACAGCGTAAATACAACATTCAAGGGCATGCATTTACTTGTGGGAGGGCCTTGTGCAGGGTCCGTCCGGGTTGGTACTAGGGCTCCTGGTCGTGTCCGTGTTTCGTGTACCCGTAGCCGAATCTCCGTTACCGAGTAACACGGCAACGGAGATCCGGCCCGTTCGACACGTGAAATTCGGCTACGTGTAATTAAGATACGTAGCTCCGTGACGTTTAATTTTAAGCTTTCATTCAATAACCGTGCGGAGCGGAGCCGGAGCCGAGATCCGCAGATACGTAGCCGAACGCAGACACGGATACGTATCTTGGCGTGACCGTGTAGTTCGGGAACTTAGCACCGCCGGTGCTAAGATCACGGAGCTACGGTTCCGCGTAGAACACGGATATCAGGACCACTAGTTGGTACCACCATCTTATCCATTAACCTACCGCCAAGCAGCAGTGTTTGCATTGTTGTTCCGGTTTGGGGATAAGACAGCCGGTGAAATGACTAGCATAGAGGCATTCCATCTTAGTCCTCAGGGATGGCAACGCATTTGCAGTCTTAGGATTACGGTCTTGTGAATGCGAATGTCTATGGGTCACAGTTTCCACTTACTATCAGGTGGCCTGTGTGCTCGGTTGGCTTCACATGCAATAAAAAAAAAAAACCTGACGAGTGAGCTCGCTCATATGACTTCGCTCACTCGACCGACCGTTAAAAAAATTATGTCATCCATCTATACCTTTGCAATGATCTTTTTATTAGATTAGTATTTGAACGACGTGGATATTCTCGTTGTTCGTCTTAATTTCGTAGGGTGCTTTTGACCTAGAATCATGAAAGGCAAGAAGCAGGTCTCACAGACAAGGAAAGTATCCCAAAACCAATAATTAGCAGATAGTGAGATTGTATTTTTTTGCGTTAGGAACCCTCTACATAATTAACGTACAAAAATACCCATAAAAAAAAATTCTTTATTAGTCAGCTGCAGAGAAAAGGGTACCCCCCCTCCTGGTAAGGATTGTTTTTTTTTCGAAAACCTGTGGTTAGATTTAAATGATTTTGAGTTTATGTGTAGACAATAGTAAAATCTTTAATTCACCAAAAAATCATATAACTTTAACCACAGGTTTTTGAAAAAAATCGATCCTTACCAGGAGGGGAGGTATCCTTTTCTCTGCAGCTGACTAATAAAGAATTTTTTTTTGTACATTGCTTGAGCTCGTAAAAAGTGTGGATAAAATTTTCCCAACCTAACACGCTGGACCTAAATTAAAACCTCAAGTAATTCCGCTTTTATGCCTTTTTTATGAAATAACCACCGAATTTAAATAAATTCATAAATTTTGAAGTCAAAAGGTACTCTGTATGTTAAGTAGTTAGAGTTCTTTATGTTTTTTGAAATACGACTTTTTGACCTGAGATGCGCCAGGGCACATAGAGGCAGTTAAGCCCTATGATTTAATTAGGGAAATAACAACTTTAATTTGTGTTTTAGTCATCTTCTGGAATTCCCTAATTACGTTTTTTTAACGTAATGTGTCACGTAACAAAATTGAAAAAAATATATGAAAAATACTTATACAAATCAAAGGCAATGCACAAAATATTTTATTAATACCGAATAACAATAGTCTGAAAAAAAAACTTGAAATTAAAAAGTAGCAACACTGTAGTGTCATCCCTTACAAATCAATCTAAGAAAAAAGGCACGTTACCAAGTGTTTCAAGACTTTTTTGCCAGGATATAACAGAGCGATAGTTGGTATTCGTGGAAATAAAAAATGTACCGTTTAATATTAAAATAAATTACAAGTGACTAGTTTTGGAAGTACGTACACAAACACAAGCTAGGTATTCTATTTTATTCTATGCCCGCGTTGCTTAAATCTACTTCTTAAGCCAGGACAGTAAATAATGACAGCAAGCCAGCCACTGGACAGGTTTTTAAACTTGAACACTAGCAAGATAAGAGACGCTTGGGTGTTTTAATACCCTAAACGACTCATGATGGTTTAAAAACCTCGTTGCTCTAACATAAGTAAAGAAATGGCGCCATCAATTGCAACATTCTATTTTTCTAGAGAGCGATTACTTTGTTAAGAAACGTAAAAGGTCGGGACGTGTCGGAACCTTATTACTGGCCGGTTGGAATGACTTCGGAACTGGACTTCTCCAACTGGCTGCAATTTCAAACAAAGTTCGAAAATGGAACGTAACGAGATTCTTAATTGAAATAGTTGAGTCTTTTGCGCACTAAAAAAATTTTCAATTTTCAAATCTCGAACGTAAATTAGCTCCGCTGAAACCGAGTTTACAAGCAATTTTTCGCGATGGAAAATTATTTCGATGCTGCAGAAATAGGTGAGTTTCTGAACAGGTCAGTGAATAGCTAAATACAGCAAGAAGGGAGTTACGTATTAACGTTTGTAAGAAAATAAATTGTAAAATTTCGAAACATTAACTTGTCCGTCCAATTCGTAATATAAACAAAATATATATTTTTAAAGAAGAAAAATATGGCGGTAGGTAGCATTTAAAATTTAGAGAGTTAACATTAATAACTCTAAATAATTTATTTAGATCCTAAGGTGTAGTAAACATACCACAAAAAACGGATCGGAAGACAGAGAAGTAATTCAACAAATAAAACATGTATTGTGTTTCATGATAACATATTTACAAAACAAAAGAATTAAAGCAAAAGTTTTGGTTTCATCATTGTTGCAACAACTACCTAAAAATAAAAATAAATAAAAAATAACATTACCAACCCTACCAACGTAGTTTCGCTACGTAATGCATAACATTGCTTGTTAAAAAAAACAAATGGAACAGACTTGGTAATTTATACGCTACGTTTTTAAATTCGGAACGTCTCTGTTCTTGACACTCAAAACACTATTCGAATTTCAAATGCGCAGAATTCAGGTGAGTGACACTGGCTTTGGCGTTTTTCAAAGCAGCGCCAACTAAACGCTGGCGGTCCTCTTGTAAATAAATCTAGAAGTAGGTTCGTCTTCTTCATACATCTTTAATGTTGTGTTATTTATGGTCTCGGGCGGCGTACCAGCGGCTTTATTCTCTGAAATGCCCGGGAAAGAAAAATGAAACAAGTTTTCGCATAAATAAAACTTTTACCTTAGACGTAGCCGTGATGACGCGCAAACATTTTCGTGCATTGCTCTTATGAGTTGCGGCCATTTTGTTTTTATGTTTTCTTTTTAAACGGCGGGCCATTAAGGAAATGCTTCGCGGAAAATGAGGTTCGTTTTTAACGCTAAAAGCAGGTTTATTGGATACTTTGAGTAACTTTCTAAAGTACTATTTTGTACGTACGCTTTGGATTAAGTAATACATGTACTTTGACTGTTTTTTTTATGTTGGCTGAATGTATTTTTCATACTTTAACCTACTTCCTTTCAAGAATGATGTCAAGCCGGTACCTCTTCGTTTTTTTCTAATTCTAAACTTACAAACCCAACCCTCCTCCTACTCCTCTACTGTTCGTCCATATGTTTGTCTATATACGTGTCCTGTATCTTGAAAACGCAACAAGTTTCTGAAATATTGAGATTTTATTAAAAACATTGACTCAATATCGAACATTAATAATATAAATTCATTTGATAATTTAAAATAGTATAATAAAAAGGAATAGAGATATTTTTTTTTACCTTACACGGTGCTTGTTCAGATACTACAAAATAGAGGATCAAAATATCAGTTAAAACCATTTTTGTTCGGGGATTAACCAATAACGATTGTTATTATTTCTCTTTAATATTTAATTACCTAATGAAGAATACTAAAGACGCCGATACACACTAAAACAGACATGATATCAAATAAGTAGGATATTTTCAAGATTGTTGCCATTATTCGTTATATTAAGAAAGTTCATTGTTTGGTTATACCTATTTGTACTTATATTATTCGTAATACATAGTAAAACGGGGCTATTTGGGAACCACGAGGCTATTTGGAACCCAAGTAATTATAAGCTTTTAGTTGATATATTTTTGTCATGGCAATAATATAACTAAAAACTTAGCCTGACAACAAATTTTACAGTTCTTGCATAGCCATGACAAAAAATATATCAACTAAAAGCTTATGATTACTTAGTTCTAAATAGCCCCGTGATTACCAAATAGCCCCATTTTACGGTAATAGTTTATTTATGACCTAATCTTTGACAGAAAAGGATGACGTTCCAAAATGTCCAATAGCTTTTGAGTCTATTTTCATACTCGTAGCTCGTTGTTAGCAAGTTTGTATGTACACACCTGTTCGGCAATTTTTCAAACTAGATCGGCAAGACTCGGGGGCGTTCGGGTGTTTCCGTAAAACTTTTATTGCCTGAACCGTTGGCATGGTTCCTACGATTGAAACTTGGTCTGTTGCATCATGAATAAGAAATATTATGCGTTTGGACACTGTTTGAACTTTGTTTTGAGTAGGTAGTTTATATTAGCTTATTGATATTGTTTTTTTTGGACAATATTGTTACGTGTTATTATGGCCATGATTTAAACTCCATCAGGGTCTTTACGTCCCTGAGGGGTTGGGTCAACTTGGGTCTTAAATGCCAACATTGTTATTTATATTGTCATTGTGTTAACGTTACCGTAGCTCTGAATTACAAGACAATAAAGGCGCTTTTATCGTTTTAAAATTGTGTTTACATTAGTAAAAGAACGATCCAGTATTACTGGATTTCAGAGCCTTCAGTGTAAGTTGCTGTTGAAACGGCGTTTGCGTCCATGTTATTTATATGAGAAGAGCAAAAGCGTTCGAAACATTTTTTACATTAGCAACTTTCAATACGGGCTCGAGTTTACATCTACTGGATGAGTGTAATCCCGCTTTAAAAGAATAACAACCAAGGGCACAGAAATAGGAATATAGGTAAAACATCCGTCGTCGAAAATCCATCTAAGAAATAAATCAAATTCTTATTTTAATTCCATCATAACTTTGTTTATCTTTATTTGCGCAAACTCATTGTGAAACGGCAACTTTTCCTCCGTCGAAATTAAGTAAAAACGAAATTAAAAGAAGGCGAGAGGATTTCTTGTAAAAAAATCTAATGAACAAACTTTTGAATTAGTCGCTGGCGTAGGAGTCGAGAGTTGACACCGACGCGGCCGGTTTACACGAGTTTAGAACTTGCCATTAGCCACTTAATTTAGTACTTAGATGATAAGTGGCGAGTGGTGAGTAGTAAAATACCCTGTGGGTGTCAATAATAAGTAAAGTAGAGCGGAATACGTCTGAAATGGAACGTTTTTGGGTGCTGCTTGTCTTAGTTTTCTAATAGCTTCTTTAGCTGTGTGACTTTTTTTACCGACCCCATTTTATTTTTATCCATTAAACTTAAAATCCTCACTACAGTGATGGTATTTAAAAATACGTTAGCTGAATAAACATTCATTTTAGATCTTAACTAAAATTATTTGTGCTGTGGATAGAAATAGTGCACGCTTAAAAAATCGATTTAGTAAAAATACGTATGTTATTCATAGTTAATTATTATCAATCAATTATCTTTTCGCTGACCGAATACAAAATATATTTTTGGGTACACTGCCTTTTTGCCGAATTATGTTTCGTCAAATTTCATTTGGCAAGCAACTTTTCGCCGAAGTTTTATTTGGCAAACCAATCTGTGGCATAATTTTACTTCGTATTTTTTTTATTTCGCAACATTTTTATATTGAAATATTTTATTACGTCAAATTTTATGTGGCAAATAATTGTTTAGCAAATGATTTGTAAAATTTTATGTGGTTAATAATTGTGTTGTCTGAAACAAATATAAATTGGATTAAAAACGAAACTGCTCCCAGAGATAGGTAGGTTAGGGAAATTTTTTTCATGACCCTAAAAACGAAACTGGTCCCAGAGATAGGTAGGTTAGGGTTATTTTTTTTTATAACCCCATGAACGAAACTGCTCCCAGATATAGATAGGTTATGGTTAATTTTTATGACAAATAATACATTTGACGAAAACATAATTGACATCCTAAAAGAATCCCAGGTAATAATTTGTGTAACAATAATTTATCAAATCATTCGTTGGGAAATGATATCAGTGCGAAACGTTGAGTTGGGAAATTAAAATTTGCCCTAATAAAAATATGGGATACGTAGTTTGGGGAGTTAAGAATTTGTTAAATAATTTTCGGCGAAGCAAGGGTAAACCATATTTTTGACAATATTAAGCCAGTGATGTAATTAATTACTTATCGAAAAATACAATTAATTAATTTCTGTAGGTATGTGAAACAAAATTAATTGTCAAGCACTAACAACACGTACTAAGCTCATGTAAACCAGGCATAACGTTTGAAGAGTTCTTAAAATTACTTCACGACCTACATTTTAATTTAACCCGAGATCAAAAAGGTCAAGAACCAGTAAAAACCTTACGATGATTTTAAGCCTTTTTGATAAAAAAGCGAGTTTTGTAAAAAGACAACGCCACGTGCAGTTTCTCCGAGAAGACGTGTTATTAAAAAAACGGCTCTCTGTGGAACTGTTCCTCGAGCGAGCGAAGTCTTACGAGCTCACTCACTCGATGGGTAAAGCTACTTAATTAAGAATGCACGCCCTTAAGAGGCCACCATATGATTAGATCGGTAGTTCTCCGAGATCTGGATGTCAATAACTACTTATAACGCCTGTCTGTTCTTTGGATAATATATTAAACTTGGTCATAGTTCTGTGAGACTGTCATTAGACGTGAAAACACGATGAGAAACAAAATCCTCGATAGTTTTATTTTTCAATGATGATGATGATGATAATCTTTAATAATGATTCTTGATTCAATTGTTGAGTAGGTACTTGGAAGTTCTTAATCCTGGCAATCATTTTTTTAAATATAATTTTATTTGAAATTGACACCGCAATCTTGGCACGTACAAACTATCCCCATCTCACGTTCTTCGCGTGAAAACACAAAGCTATCTCATTTGATTCATGCGTATGGGCGTGGCAGCATATGTTGCCTCTCAAATGTAGCTGGCACGCTCTGACGGGACAACTTAAACTAGCTGGTTAATAATCTATCTGTCAAGTTCAAGGGCGAGTTGTTTAACGGCCAAACCCTATATCGTTGGTGTTACGGCAATTCCGCGTAACTAGCACATAAAATAAGATGCAAAATACACCTTAGCACGTAATAAGTAAGGTAAATTTTGCAACACATTGAAGTTGTTAGTTACGCGATATTGCAGTATCACCAACGATATTCAAACCGCGGACAGATAAGGCACTGGTTCCACCGCCGACCATAAGCGGGAAGCGGGTATAGCCAGCGATCACCTATCAATATTTGTGTCTCTTTTATTGACACGCGATCTTTATTTTTTGTTTCGACAAACTAAGGACCGTGCCAGAATGAAAGTGGACAACTAAAATGGCACATATTTTTTAATCAAAGTAATAATTACAAATAAAATATGAAATAAATGAAACTTTAACATTTTCTCAATAAATTATTTTAAAGAATTCCCTGTAAATTGCTTATTTTGCTTGCAATCTGACTTTTCTTTTAATATTCTTCATCAGATTTTGGACGACCAAGTCTGTCACTTTTTCTGACGCCCTATTCCATTTATTCTTGAAGTCGTTGACTGACGTTGCAGCTTTGACACTTTTTTGTAGGTACCGCTTCATTATAGCCCAGTACCTTTCAATAGGCCGGACTTCAGGGCAGTTAGGAGGGTTCATATCTTTTCCAACTACGTCGACCTTGTTTGCTGTATACCATTCTAGTGTAGCTTTAGAATAATGGCATGATGCCAAGTCTGGCCAAAATAGAGTTGGTATCCTGTGCTTTCTGATGAAGGGTAGCAGCCTTTTCTGTAAGCACTCCTTGCGATATAATTCGGCGTTTAAGTTGTCTGTAGTAAAAAATGCTTTAGACCGCATCCCGCATTGACAAATTGCTTGCCAAACTAATATCTTCTTGCCGAATTTCTCTACATAGATTGCCTTATCCTTTTGACTAACCTTTTTACTAATGGGTACTGTAAAAAACTGGGGTCCTGGTAAGGTTTTAAAATCAAATTTACAGTATGTTTCGTCATCCATTATTATGCATAACCTTTTTTTGGTTAGTACACGATCGTAGAGTTTTCTGGTGCGTTTTCGGACAGCTGCGGTCTGCTTATCATCTCGTTTGGGCTGTTTTTGTTTTTTGTAGGTTTTTAAATTACACCTGAGTTTGATTCGCTGAATCGTTGAGGGCGACGTATTGGCTTTTTTTGCGGCGTCTCGTACCGAAAGGGATGGTTTTTGTAGAAACATCCGCATCACTTTCTTTTCCAGTGCTGAGTCCCATGATCCCCGCTTTCTGCCAGACTTAGGCAGATCTTGCAAACCAGCAGTTTCACCGAACTTTTTTATTAATTTGTGCACACCTGACGGACTAACTTTATACTTTTTAGCGAGTTTTCTGAACGTCATACCTTTTAATTTGCACCAATCGTCCAAAATATTTTTGCGAACTTCTAAGCTTATACGTCCCATCTTGACAATGCATTAAAATTGAAACTGATGTTTGTCATAGTCAAAAAATACACTAAAGTGGCCTGTATAAACGACTAAAAAGTTTTACTCTGTGAGGCACAATTAAGTATTTATATGATCTTAAAGTTGTCCACTTTCATTCTGGTACGGTCCTTAGTGGAGAGAGTTCTCGCCGGCAGTGCGAACAGCCAGCGATCAACTATTAATATAGACGTCTCTTTTATTGACACGGGATCTTTATCTTTCGTTCGTTTCTTGAGCGAGAAAATAGTCGAAAGTTAACCGCTTCCTCGCCCTTCGTGGGACCGAATTAAGCCTATCTATCTGCGGTTTGAATCAAGGGTTTTTTTATAGCATAGGAAACTGTGACCCATAGACATTCGCATTGACAAGACTGCAAATGCACTGTCAACCCTGAGGACTAAGATAGAATGCCTCTATGCTATTCATTTCTCTGGCTGTCTTATCACCAAACCGGTACATAACAATGCAAACACTGCTGCTTGGTAGTAGGCTAATGGATAAGATGGTGGTACCAACCCGGACGGACCCTGCACAAGGTCCTCCCACACGTGAGGTGGGTTGGGCCGTAAGAGAAATTACCTACCAGCATTTGCATTGTTTAGCTGCAACATACAAAACTTCCATACTGAAAATGTCTCCAGCCTGACCCGAGCACTCCCGACGTCACCCGAACTTCCGCGAGGATTCAAAACTTCAGTGACACATTCCACTGTTAGTTACTCCGTAATTAAAGCGACGAAAACAGTTAGCGAATCCGTTTAACTTCCTTGTTCATTGTGTTTAGAATTTTAGATTTAATTTGCCTCGATACCCTTGCAAGTTGGAGGGAAATAGAATTAACAGGTGAAATACTTGAGCGTGCTTGTTCTTGCCGTGTTTGGACAAACATTGGTCCAGTACTTACTTGCTATCGGTAGCTGCTTTTTACACCCGTCACTAAAAGAGGGGGTTATACGTTTTGACATCTTTGTCTGCCTTGCATATGGCCGTAATTGTTGTAATTCCTATAACGGATTAAATGATACGCGGACGTTGATTTGCTTATTTTATGAAGCTGCCTGTCCACTGGAGCAGAACGCAGCGGAGCTGTGAGCGAAAAAAACATCCACCAATAGGAACACCTTATTTTCTTAGCATCGCTTAGCGCAGCTCTCCTATAGGTGGATTTTTCCTCGCTTACCGCTAAGCTGCCTCGCTTCGCCAGTGGACAGGCAGCCTATATCCACTAAAGCTGCGCGAGGTAGCGGGTGTGTGAGGAAAAAATCCACCAATAGGATTACTTTTTTTCGTAGTCTCGCTCAACGTAGCTCTCCTATTGGTGGTTTTTTTCGCGTATATCTGCTCTGTTAACTCGCATAGCTCTGGTAGATACGCGCCCTAACTGGGTTGGTTCTTCGCTCGGTATATTGAAAATTAGTTGGGCTGTCGACAAGTTATCAATTACGAAAGTAGAAGTTGCAAATTACATACATACATACATATATTAAATCACGCCTGTTTCCCAGAGGGGTAGGCAGAGACCACTTCTTTCCACTTGCTACGATCTTGACAAATTTCTTTCGCTTCTTTAACATGTTGAAGTTGCAAATTATATCTATTTTTTTAAGTAGTATTAAAGTACCGACAATTTTTGTACCTCACATTTTTTTAAGCAAACATGAATGCGTAGGTGACGAAAGTGTCATCTACAGAGTGATTTCAAGCGCGCATCGTTCAAATGTACAGCGTGATGCGATTCCGGGCAGGTCGGCGTGTGATTGGCCATTTACCCCTCGCGGGCGCCACCTGGTGCGCGGTATGAACAATATTCTTTATTCAAAAAAGCCTAAGGGCTTCTTTCTTGATTATGTTTGAAAAATGTTTTATTCTAGTAGCGAGCTCGTTGGTTCATCAGCGGATATGCGTTTTTTTATTTTATGCATGTTAGATTATTCTTATTTAGTATACAAGAATTACAGATCTTACAGATCTTTAGTTTTAACAATCTTTACTTACTAGAAAGAAAAAAGAGCAGTCATTTTTTATGGCAATGACGGTTAAGAGTAACGGAATTACAGCAATTTAGCTACAAAATTTACAAATCGAATCGGGCGCGTTGCGAAAACGCTTTAATGTAATTAAATCAATTGTATACCTTCAGATGTGTACGATGCTGTAAACCAGGTCAAACAAACACCCTAATAACACATGTCGTGTGGCTGGCCGCTACAGATTTATCCAAACTTGTGTACTAAACGCATTAGCGAATATTTATCGCGTTATCAAACGTCACTCAATTTTCCCCATCGGGGTGAAAAATGACCCGGTATTAGCCCCGGTCCAGTGCCTTGGGGGAAAGATTCATATTCAATTCACCGCCAAAAACTACCAGTTGTATGTAATATGACGTATATAGGGGGGTCAGCGGCACCCAATGTGTTCATGTGTTTAGGTTTTGAGGTCAGTGTGTCTCATTTTGGTTTGTTTTAAATCTAAGAGCAAACTAAAAAGGCGCTAGAGTAATATTGTTCAATGTTAAGTTGTTTAAAGTTGTTGGTTTATTAATAAATAAGTAATTATTTTTAGGGATTTAATAATAGCCAATAGTAGCTCTCTAGATGAAACCGATTTGTTAACTGAAATCACTGGACATAAACTCAATATGCAGATTTTTGCTAAAAATGGTTTGTATTTTGGATTACTTTAATCAATGCACATATTTTTATTTTCCGAAACTTTTTTTAAGGTCAATATGGAATAGCAATGTCAGGTTAGTTTTAAAACAAAGAGCATTTTACGAGAGCTGACATTAATAATATTAACAATTTTACTGTCACATATTGCTGTGCCGGTGCCAACCTTATATTACTTTCAAGCCTTCGTTTAAATTGTAATCACCCTGTACTGTGCTTCTCGCACCAACTATTTTTCACTCATTTGTTTCACTATTGCCAAACTTGCCTATATATAAAGACCGACCTATTGTGTAAGTATTTCACCTTTCATCACAACAAAACCCAACACCTTTACAAAACAGAAGCGTGCTAAAATCGCGTCAAAGCGCCATGACAGGATTGCGTTAACTTACCACTCCCAGTGCCAAGGAACTCCTTAACGTGTCTAATTTACATTAAATCAAGCAACTGGGCTGTGAACGTTAAAGGAAAACAAAGATGGCGCCAGTTCCGGCGCGGAACAAGTTCGCATTTAACTGAATTAAAAGCTCGCACAGTTGTATCTTACTAACGAGCCTGTACGTAAGTTTGAGGCGGGAATACGTGTCGGAAGCTCTGATACATTTGATGGCAATTTACCTTGGTCCTCACTTCACAATTTACCCGGTCACGCATATGGGCGTTTATCTTGATTTTCATCCATTGCATTGAACGCGTGATTAAATCATTACGGTACGAAAAAAACCTTAAACTATTTGAAAATCATTTTCTATTAAATTTACCATAAGCAGTTCTATTTTTGAACACCTTTTATGTACTAAGACTTATTTTCCTGCGCTCTGTTAGAAATATTGTATCTACAGCGTGTTTGAAAAATCGAATAATTTTATTTGCATTTAGTTTCTATCGGTTATGTCGTTTAACCGCCGAAGAATAGCTAAACTGAAGTGGCAGTGGGCGAAGCACATCGCTCGCAGGACTGATGGCCGATGGGGTCAGAAGGTTCTTGAGTGGCGTCCGCGGACCGGGAGACGAGCTGTAGGTAGGCCTCCAACAAGATGGAGTGACGACCTTGTAAGGATCGCGGGAACGCGGTTTATGCGAAAAGCACAAGACCGGTCTGAGTGGAGAACCTTGGGGGAGGCCTATGTCCAGCAGTGAACGTCTTTCGGCTGACATGATGATGATAATGATGAGGTCGTTTAAAAGTTATCAGTTTTGAAACTATTATGTAGAGATTGCTGTTTTATAAGTTTTAAATTTATTACAAGTAATGTACGTATCCCGTTTATTCACAAGCTACTTATTATTATGGCAAATAGCGAACGACTGATGACTATGACACGTATTGAATCCGTAACTTAACCAAGCCTATTCGAGGAGTTAGTGAGTTTTACACTTCACTTGCGAGTTGACAAACATTAGAGCTGTAACACCTTTTACACATTACTTAGTTTTAACAGTTAGTTTCAAGTTAAAATGATAGAGTAAGTCAATGAAAGACAGTGACATATATGAGTTTAAGGCAAAGTATTATTTATTATTAGAATCTTAATACAAATTACAAAACATATTTAATAGTTATTTTTTATTTAACACTAAAGGCGGGAATACCTATCTTAAGAATCAATGTTTTTGAAAATAGTATGACTTAAAAAAAAAATGCTGTATTTCAATTGTCACGTAGTAACAAACAACACACAAAATAAAACCTCAAACTAAAACATCCTTTACACTTGGGGGTTAAACATTTGTAAAATTTATCACGGCCTCTTCAAGTGTTAATCCAATTTGAGATAAGATACGATATAAGTCTTTATTGAATTAGCGAGTGGCGCCGCGAGCGTTCGTTAGCGAGATGCACGCGACGAGTGTGCGAATGCAACTTTTGAAAGTTTAGGTAAAGACACACTGAGATGTGCAATGTGCAACGTTGAAGACGGCTAACTGGAAAATCTTTTCCTGCTCGCGCAATATCAAAATTAGTGCTTTAGCTATTTTTTATGTTAATAAATCAAAAGGCCAACCAAAGTGTATGTGATTTGGTTAGTGTTATCATGGTTATAACCATGCGATAATAGTAATTATAGAACAGTTTTTACTACGTAATGCTTATTAGAGAACTGATATGATATTCCAGTACCGTAATAACCATTATAGAATTGTTATTACCATTATAATACTTATGGAATCTAGGTTTATAGATATGGTACTTGCAG
Source organism: Acleris emargana (assembly GCA_927399475.2). NCBI lineage: Eukaryota > Metazoa > Arthropoda > Insecta > Lepidoptera > Tortricidae > Acleris > Acleris emargana. Next base: position 3,634,348 of record OV656836.1, on the reverse strand, counting down.
GACGAATGACATCCTAAAAAACAATTATATGCAAAGTGTGCGTGTGTGTGTGGTTTTAAAGGTAGATTTTGGACCAGAAAAGACAAAAACAGAAGACGAGAAAGTAAGCGTTTGGTTGGCTTAGTTTAGTTTAGTTTATTTAATTATCAATGTAATATTACAATATAAATTGCATTGCATGTCAAAAATACGATATTACATTGAGATCGTCAAACAAATACTAATAATGAAAAAATACAAGAATAATCAATAATCAAACGCGCGCGTTAGCGTCTGGTTGCCGCCATATTGATATTTTATAACTGTCATGTATTTAGTGACACTCACAAGATCAAGACAAATCGATTGACATAAGGATCATCTTAATCGGTCATCGCGTTTAGTTTCTAGATCGCCACAGAGGAACAAACACATTACTCTCCTTTGCGTCGCGCAGTCGGTAAAAAAGGATCAACTATTTCTTAATATTTAGGTGCATTCCCACCGTTTCCAGTATGTTCCCGTTAAATACGCAAAGTAAAAACAACAAAAGTCGGCGCAAACGCAGACGGCAGAGGATATTGCGAGCGACGGGGCCAGACCGGAAGTGCACGAGCGTGGGACACGGAACCGTTGTATTTGAAACTATGTATATGTATGTGACAGACGGTAGGAGAGGTTGTGTAACAAGATGTCTTAATTTTTTTTTTAATGTACAGTCTGCTGCAGAGAAAAGGATACCCCCCTCTTGGTAAGGATTGTTTTTTTTCGAAAACCTGTGGTTAGATTTAAATGATTTTGAGTTTATGTGTAGACAATAGTAAAATCTTCAATTCACCGAAAAATCATATAAATTTAACCACAGGTTTTTGAAAAAAATCGATCCTTTCCAGGAGGGCGGGTATCCTTTTCTCTGCAGCTTACTGTACCTACCCTGAGATTGATAGACTGTACAGATTCCTTGGCCAAGATGTATTACGCTAACTAGATTTTGTATTCGTTTTGTTTTTAAACGAATCGAATCACTGGTAGACCACGTGACTTTTCGTACCACGTCATCTACCAGTGATGCGATTGGCTTAAAAACGAAACGAATAGAAACGCTAGTTAGCGTAATTCATCTTGGCTAGGACTCACTGGGCCGTACCTCTGAGTCGCGTTTCTACGCATCAGCCAGTCGGCACTTGGAGACAATTGTCACCTTAAGCTCAATCCAAGTGTAGATAATGCTGTTTGTCGTTCTCATTTATGAATAATACGTATAAATTAAGAGAATTTTAATAAATAAATAAATTAATTAATTAATTAATGAACACATCTTGAATGAGATGCCCGTCACAATATACGTCAAAGTAAACGCCAAGCCATACAAAAGTGTCATTTTTGACGCATCTTGAGACGGCGCTAAAGTGGAGATCAGTTTATTAATACTGTCCAATAGACTCTAAGACTAGAAAATATTCAAAAAAATACAAGCTATTTTGATGATTTTTTTACACAGCTTCCAAGTCCAAAGGTCTGTGGTAGAACTGACAGCTTCTAAACGTCTGTTTCTCTGTTGTTAATCTGTTTTTTTTGTCCAAAATGAGTGACGCGAAGACACAGACAAAATATAGTAATTTCCTAAAGCCTAAATTTAGAGTACAGGGCCGCAGCCGGGCAGAAAATGAGATTTGACTCGTCAATTGATCTAAGTGACCATAAACTAGTCCTGCTAGTCCGTCAACACATCACCAACGAAAACGGCCTATCACGTGGATACTTCATTAACCCGTTCACTACATTTGAGTCCGGTTAATCGCTCGGAACAGAGAGTTATGGCGATGCGAGCCGTCACGAGGGTGGTGGAAGGGTTAGGATAAAGCCTTATAATGTTGATATTATATGTTTGTTTCAGGTTACCTCCGTATGGGCGAAATGTGTTTGTCAGGGTTTTTATAAATACTGACCTTATTTAACCTATAGGTGTCGCAAAACACACGTAGTCTAAATTAAAGAAAATGGCAACACCATCAGTGCTGCAATTAATTTATTTCTTTTTGATTACCGAAACATGCCGCACAGCACAACGGGGGTGACGCCAGCTAAATTAATGCTAGGTAGAGAGTTAAGATCTCGGTTTTCTTTATTTTTACACTTCTTGTCTTGATTAATATATTTTCAGGTGCGTGGTTCGTTGTTTCTCGTCGCCAATTTGTCGTATCCCCAGTAAAACACTAGATTAATTAACTAATGGATTTAATTACGGAGCGAACATTCAACAGTATGACAGTGAACCAGGAGAGAGCGAGAAGGGGAAGAGAGAGAGAGAACACAAATACCACAATAGGGTTCTACACGGTGGTACAGTTAACGTCAAAAGTAAGTGATCAAAATTAACATTTCAAAACATGTTCAAGCATGACGCCCCAGATAAAACAGATTATAACAAAGTGTCATTTTCAACTGAATATTTAATTAGTCAAAAGAAAATGATCATAAACGATGCCACAACTGTCTCTTTACAGAAAATTTCAATAAGGAATATTTTTTTTTTTTACCAAAGTGTCAAGTGTCCAACAAGATAAAGTCAAAATGACAAAATATCCAAATGAAAACTAGGGTAATTACGGCAGATAAAAAGGATTTATTTTAAATGTTGCAAAAAAAAACAATGCGAAGTAGTAGGAACTTTTTTTAACCCTTGACGGAAATGACAGGTGTTATAGTTGTTTCGCGTGTTTGTCTTACGAGTATAACCGACATTAACCGAACGTCTGACTTGTATTCCGAGGTGGTCTTGAGAAGACATGAAGGCCCAAACATTCATATTCACTTACATGTGATAGTTTGGTAGTATTACTGACTATTGCTATTCTAGAAAATCAGTTTAATTTGAAACACTCAGTAATGACTTTAACTGTTTAAATGGCATGTCACTTACTTATGACACATTACGAGCTAATTTACTTATGCTAAACTACAATAATCAGAGACATCTGTCTTAATTTATTGCATATACTATTTTGAGACCCTATTTCATCAGTTTTTTTTGCTGTTGACTGTACTAAAATAAATCCTGAAGTATTTACAAGTACAGAAAAAAAATGGGTTGGCAAATGAAACAATTGGAAAACGATACAGTATGCCCCACGTGGTTGCCGCGTTAGAATAGTGCCATTCCATATCTAGGCGATGGGCTTGCAATCTGTAACTAAGGCACTGGTCCCACCGCCGGCGAGTGAGATATGAACTATCGACTTTTTTCTAGCCCAAGAAACGAACAAAAGATAATCGCTTCCGTGTAAATAAAAGAGAGAGATATATATTTATAGTTTATAGCTGGCTGTTCACACTGCAGGCGAGGACACTCTCCCAACGCCCGGCGAGTAAGCTATAATTCCATAGAATTTTTACTAGCCTCCCGCCGATTGTCAACTGTTTCTAGTACATAATTTTACTAGTTGCTCGCCGAGCTCGCCGATATCTGGCGGTGGGGCCGCTGTTTACTAGTTGTCCGCAGCGATAAAAGCTATCGACTATAAAACTAGCTCAGCGGTACTCGCGCGCTATAGCCGAGCGTCAAAACTATCAAAACTTTACTCGCTTCTCGCCGCTCGCCCACTTTCGTAGTTTATAGTTCTACTAGCTTATAGTCTGTAGCCGGCGGTGGGACCAGTGCCTAATACGCTGTTTGTAAAACAGCTGAGCCTAATTGAGCAAAATGTGGTTACAGGTCTATAACCAATTTTTAAGAGTTGTAGGTAATTCTGTAGCTCTGCCTACCCCTGGGATAACAGACGTGAAGTTATGTATGTATGTATGTATGTATGTATGTATGTATAGTTGGTTCCAGTTAATATGACGAAAAGCACTTAAAACCAACCATTACCAACATCTATTCTTCAATTGTTATCTTCAAGTAGGGTTGTAAAACAATTACGCAGGTGTGTCGGTACGGCCAAAGTATACTTGATAGTTTTGATGTTGCCGGTATTTTACTTAATAATTAAATGTTTCTAAAATAATAATTAAATACTGTGTCAATATCACTTTGTACAATTTAAGAATAGTATTAAAAATACATTTTTACCTGAATGTTAACCGCACTGTACTTCAGTACTTAGAAAACAAAACACCTACTTAAATGTGTCCGGTTCAGGTAAAACCCAATGATCAAGAAGGGTTGAGCTACTCCAAGGCACGTGTCACACTTCAGTCGTCCCTTTGTTATCTTTTCCTTTCATATTTAGCAACAAAAGAAGTTGTAAAATCCTGCGTTAAGTGCATTTTCGTCATTTAAACTGGAACCAACTATACGATGCATAATGACAAACATATTTCGGCCAAAAGGCAGGTTCAGGTTAGGTTAGGTTAGGTTAGGTTAGGTTAGGTTAGGTTAGGTTAGGTTCCCCCCGACTGTGCTGCCACCTTGCCGTGGTGGGGGGGCTTGCGTGTCTCAATGATCCGCGAGGCTATACCGGACAGGGCTACCCATACCGGAAAGGCTCGTGGTGAGGGGCCAGACTAAGAGCGGCCATGGGGAGGTGACAGGGTTTCTGGAAGGGTTGCGGTTGCGTGCCTGCCGCGACAGGCCGCTTCTGCCCCGGAAAGATTCCCTTGTCACCTGGGGGGGTTTGGTGAGGGTGACAGAGCAGCTCTTCTTTCCGAAGAAGAGCTGCTTTATCACCTTCACACTGGGGTGGTGACAGGGGTGGCTCGGAGGCTTGGGTAGAGTTGACCTCCTCTCCCTTCGAGTTTGCCTCTGTCACTTGGGGTGGGTTGGGTGGCGAAGTTTCTTCGCCATCCTTTGGTGGGCGGCAACAGAGGAAGTTGGAAAGGGTGGTCGCGTTGAGGACCGCTTCCGCCCTGGACAGCTTCACTCTCTGTTGCCTCTTTGACGGTTGGTGGCTGGGGTAGCTTGAAGGGTCAGTTGCGAGTGCACTTGGTGCTTGCCGCTTCTGGTCCGGAAAGCTTAACCAGTCGCCTGGAGGGGGCTTTGGCGGGGGTGGTTGAAAAGGGTGGTTTCCATCCTGGACAGCTGCCTCTGTCAGTTGGCGGTTGGTGACTGGGTTTACGGGCAGGGACGGCATCGCAGGCATGCGTTGCGCGTTCCCGTGCGTCGTACTCCCATGTCACCCGCGGGTCTCTCTACGTGTCTTTCGGAATCCCGGGGGGCACTGTAGTTATTGAAGGGACAGTTGCGGTGGGGCGTGTTTGAAGGATACTTGTATCCGGAAAGCACCATCCACTGCAGGCAGACCGTTGGAGGGCTGGCGAACTCAGCCGAGGCTACGGGTGCTCGGTCGTCCGGCCTGGCTGCTCGCCTTAACTACCTTGTAGAGCCAGTGGGTTGGGGACCCACATTGCACCGGCTCTACCGGTCTGGGGTGACGATCGTGGGCTGTTCACAATCGACACCTCCTTGGCGGAGATTGGGGGGGGCTCTTCGGAGCAAGCCGGGAGGCGCGTCAGTGGCCAAAGCTTAGGCATGTACCGCGGCGCCTCACCACCGGCAGGGTTTAAACGCCGGAGTGGTTTTAAACGGTAGTTCGTTCGTACGAGAGTCCGTTATACTTCCCATTGCACCGCCTACCCCAGGCAGGGAAGATGCGTAAATGCATTTCCACTTCGTCAAAAAAAAAAAAAAAAAAAAAAAAAAAAAAAAAAAAAAAAAAAAGGTTAGGTTAGGTTAGGTTAGGTTAGGTTAGGTTAGGTTAGCCGGTCGATATTGGCTTGACAGTTCATCGTGTAAGAACTGACTATCAGTCCTTAACCCCCTGAAATAAATAGGCGCGTTATAAGTTACACAAGTGTCTCTGTGCATGTCTGTGTCTGTGTGTGTGTATCTGTGTAACTATGTATCTTTCTGTGTCATTGTATATTCCAAACGGATGGACTGTTGTGGATGCAGTTTCCTCTACAGTGAACTAGTTTGATTGGGATAGGTCTTAGCTAGGTTTTTCGAAAATCGATTCAGTCGTTTATGAAATATTAGTTCTGAGAGAAAAGATCGCTAGTAAATCGGGGGTTTTTATCTATTAATTCAATTTAATTAGGGTTACCATTACCCAGCGAACAAGAACTAATATGGTAAATAAAGAAACAAATTAATAACCGCTTGACTGTGGAACTTTTTGGTACGGTAACCGTACTGCCACGCCTTGCCAAAGGGTATTTAAGACAAAGCTCGGCCTAGCGAGGTAGCGAGCCAAAAGGTCGCTTTCGAACCGGATCGGATATCAAGAAGCTTAAATAATATCAGAGGACTATCTCCATAATCTCATTCAAACTGACCTAGTCTCAAACTAACCTCTAGGCTTGCACTGTGGGTACTAGACAACTATAAGCTAACAACTTATCTAACAGAAATAAATACATGTAGCTTTTTCTCACAACTTCATCCGCGTAGAATTACTTTTCTTTTTTTTTTGGCATAGGATGGCAAACGAACACACAGGCCACCTGATGGTAAGTGGAAACTGTGACCCATAGACATTCGCATTCGCAAGACCGCAATCCTAAGACTGCTAATGCGTTGCCAACCCTGAGGACTATGATGGAATGCCTCTATGCTAGTCATTTCACCGGCTGTCTTATCCCCAAACCGGAACACTACAATGCAAACACTGCTGCTTGGCGGTAGGTTAATGGATAAGATGGTGGTACCAACCCGGACGGACCCTGCACAAGGTCCTCCCACAAGTACACTTATCTCTATTCTAAATTCTATTTAAATCCGTTCAGCCGTTTTAGCATGAAGGACAAACATTATACACAAACTCACAAACACGCACAAATTTTCACATTTATAATATTGGTGTGAAGTGTGATAATAAGTACTCAACCACATCACAGATAATATTACAAATGTCGGTGTACATACATACATGCACATACACGCCTTAATTCCCAGAGTGGGGCAGACAGAGCTAAAGAATTACCAACAACTCTTAAAACTTGTTGATAATTCTGTAACCGCATTTTGCACTATCAGTATGTTGGTAATGGTTATTAACCTAGAATTTAATAAATCCACTGTTCATTACAATCAACTGTTTGTAGGGTTACTGACCTAGCTCAAGTGGAATATCCTTTGAAAATAAATTTAAATGAAGAAAAAACATTATTGTAAACCAAACTCCAAACAAAACAATTAAGATTTAAAGGTTTTCCTCTAGCGTTTCGCTAGGGTTCAGTAACCCTACAAACGGTTTTTTCATTGAGTAGGGTTTTAGTTCCACCTGTGTAAAAAAGAACTTGCAAAAGATGTAAACAAAACCAAATGAACCAATTCACCATGATTATTCGATAATCTCGTACTTTTAAAGATCAAGTGAGGTCTTTGCTATGATTTATACACTAGATCATTATTTTCATATTAAGTTTGGGATGAAATAACTATTCATTATAAGTTATTTTTAATTAAAACACGCTTGGTGAATTTTTGAGGTTATATGTCAGTCAATACTAATTTGTTTACATCGTTCGCAAGTTCCATTGACGGCGACCATTAATCAAAATATGCAATCAGTTACCGTTTCTTCTTTCTTCAATTGAATGGTAAGAAATAAGATGTAAAAGTTTTAAGAATAACCTAAATCGCTTATAACTTGTACCAGACTAAAGCTAGAATTAGGAATATTCGATGATGTGGCGAAAATTTTATGGTTCATTCGATAAACGGCGTGCGGGTAAACGCAGACATTGGAATCCTAAATTATCTGCCCGGTAACTGCCATAATACTAAGTTAGAATCTAGATCGCTGACTCGAACGTAGGTCCTGATGGTAGGGAACTAAGAACGGGATTTGAAGTTACTATGCAGTTATAAAACATATTTTTAGACGGCTCAATGTAAGATGTAGGGGGGAGCGAAAAGGTTGAAATTAATAGAAAAATTAACACAGCCAAAAAATAATAACTTAATAAAAAACAAACTTTAAAAAAATTATTGCAATTTTTGATAGTAGGTAGTCGTCGGTATAATTATGTTAAAAACATTAAACACATATAATATATATAAATATACTTATATGGGATAAGTTCGCCTATGTGCATTATTTATATTGATGCAAACATGTCTTGTAATTGTTTATGTGCAATAAAGAGTTTTACATACATACAAGGTGGCGCAAAAGTAATCACCCGATGTTCTTTGGCTGTATTTTTTTTTTGAAATCAAAAACTTGGGTTTTGCTTTTGGATTGTGTTTATTTGATGTCTTATTTTTTTTCCCATTAAGGCGCGAAAATGATTTCGGCCAAGTGGCCGCCGCCAGAATTGATGACCATGCGGGCCCGATTTATGGCATTTTTCATCACTCTTGCCAGAACATCCGGCGATAGGTTCTCGCATTCTTGTCGGATATTCTCTTTGAGGGCTTCAAGAGTCTGAGGTTTGTTGACATAAACCCGTGACTTCAAGAAACCCCACAGAAAGAAGTCTAGAACGGATAAATCGGGCGACCTTGCCGCCCAGTGCAAATCACCAAAACGAGAGATTAGGCGACCTGGAAATGCAGTCCTCAGAATTTCGGTTGTGGCTCGTGCAGTATGCGCCGTTGCTCCATCCTGTTGGAACCACATGTTCTCCAGTCCCAATTCATCCATTTGAGGAAGAAAAAAGTCGTTGAGCATGGCTCTGTAACGCTCGCCGTTCACAGTAGTTGTTTGGCCCGCGGCGTTTTCGAAAAAATAAGGCCCGATAACGCCTTCAGCGTAAACAGCACACCATGCAGTAACTTTTAGCGGGTGCAATGGCTTTTCGTGGGTTAGACGCGGATTTTCGGTGCCCCAGAAGCGATAATTCTGCTTGTTCACGTATCCACAGAGATGGAAATGGGCCTCGTCACTCATGATAATTTTCGATGAAAAGTTATCTTCCTCGTGGTCGAGATTCAGGATGGCGTGAGCGTAGGTTACTCGCGTTTGGCGGTCAACTGCTAACAACTGATGAACTGTCTGCACTTTGTAAGGGAACATCTTCAAGTCTTTTACCAAAATTCTCTGTAAAGATCGCCGATTGATGCCCAATTGCGTGGCACGTCGTCTGGTCGATACTCCGGGGTCCTCTGCGACATCTTCAGCAACAGCCGCAATATTCTCAGCAGAACGACTGCTTCGGGGACGGCCAGACCTGGCAGCATCTTGTGATGTCCCATACTCTTCTAGGCGAGTGGCTAAACGCCGTAGTGTTTGCCCAGTTGGCGTCGGACGACCGGGAAATCTGCGCCTAAATTCACGCTGCGCCAACACCACCGACGAATTATTCCGCAAAAAAAACGAAGTAATTATTCCGCGTTCTTGAAGAGTAAAGCGATTCATGTTTTGTTGACGTGTATTTTGTAACTATTTACTTTACAAATGTCAAAGCAAAACTGACATTTGCCGCCATTTTTTTAAATTATAGCATCTTCCGATAGGGTGATTACTTTTGCGCCACCTTGTACATACATAATCCGATTGATATTTTTTATAAGAATTTTATTTTTAATTAGCGTCATCAAGTGCATGTAATGACGTATCATTTATCAAAATCGGTTGACCTGTTGAGTAGTTACGAGGGGACATAGGTAGGTTCAAACATACATACATACATACGTACATTTCAAACTCATTTATAACCCTCTTTTTGGGATTCGCCGCAATTGTCTAAAAATGTATATAATACTTACCCAAGGATATCTGCTACTACTACTACTGTACTCGTAATAATAGAAATCCAAAACAAAATAGGCATTTTGGTATTTTATACCAAATTTATTTAATTAAATTAAACCTATCATTTAATAGGCATCACTATAGTAGTGGTATAACCTTGTGCAGGTTCCGTCCAGAATGCTACCCCGTAACGAAAGTAGCAGTGTTCGCATTTTTGTATTCCGGTGTGGGGATAAGACAACCGGTGAAATGACTAACAAAGAGGCATTCCATCTTAGTCCTTAGAGTCTTGAGAATACAAATGTCTATGAGTCACAAATCCCACAAACCATCAGGTGGACCGTGTGCTCGTTTGTCTTCACCATGGGGAAAAAATGTGCTAATTCTGTATTCTGTACCCCCGTTTTTGGGCTCAATAGTGACACTAAAGATAAATACGAGTAAAAACGGTACAAAACTTTATTATTTTAATAAACCTGAACATTAACGAAATAAGCTATAAATTACAGTCACAAAAACATATACTTAACATTAGCCATTTTCACAAGAAAACTACATCTCCGAGCATCGACGTTGTTTTATAACTATTTAAGCTTTTTTTTCCTGTCTGGTCTCAAATTAATTAACTATCCTGACACCGCTCTGGACACAAAATTAATGCATTTAACTAAACCAACGTAACTAGACCCGCCACCCCTACTTTAGGACATTAAAAACTGACGCCCAAAGAACAATGGAGAGGGAGACAGGGGTCTTAGTAAACTGGGCGCGTTCAGTTACGACTCTTGATTGTTCTTAAAGTTTTTATGAGATAGTTAAATTATTTATTTGCCTGCATAGCGTCGGTAAATGATAAGTGATAATTTATGTTTACGTGGAAAGTTTTGTTTATTTATAAATTAAAGCTAGGTACTGGACTTTATTATCTTCATTCTTAAAACTTATGTATGTTTTTATAATGACCAGTTTTGTTTACTAATTTTTCAAGGGTTTCTTGGAATATTATATTAATTGAAGTAAAAAAAAAACTAATTTTTGATGGTCCTATTCACGCTGAGTTTATGTTATAAATTATAATAAATTAAGGGTGTAGATATTACTTATCTCCTTTTTTTACATGCAAGTATCCATGAATAAGGGTTCAAAATTAAAAGAAGCATTTATTGAAAAATAATATAACTGTACCATAAATTTATGCAAGCCCAATAAATTTAAAAACCCGTTCAATCACCCGAACATAAAAACCCCCTAACCTATAAACAATCGTGACGTTATCGTCATCATATCGCATCGGAAACGTGACGTTCGAATTTTAAATTTCCGTCACTGACCGCCACCGTAAATCAATGTGCGTGCGCATCGTAAAGGTTGATGGCTGACTTACAAATGAATGGGTATGTGGACCTTTTTTAAATATTTTTAAAAATACAGTAATTAACGTAAGAAAAACTACTACTACACGACTAACATGCCATACATACATACCAAGGTGGCCTTATTCCAGAATTCAAGACAACTTAAACTGTCTTGTTTAAGAAAATAACACGGATGGAAACAAAAAAACCTGAAAAAAAACACTAACTGGCATAGTTTGCAAAACAAGCTACGTTTTTAAGATTGATAAACTTGTTACGATAAAAATACACCTTCTAATGCTCCACTTCATCAATAAAAACTGGTGAGTATAATTTTAGAACAAGGATGTTTTTTTTACGCTCATATAAGTTTAATCATCCACAATAAAATGCTGAAGCAGAAAAAAATGCTCTGGAATGGTTGGTCAGTGCTCAGCCAACCGTAACTTTTGACAGAACACAAACATCGACGTTATAGAATCGGTATCAGCATATTGGTGTCCAATTCGTCACCGCCTGACGTTCAGGCAGGCACGGCGTTTAGCATATTGCAGGATATGTATGACTTTTTTTTTTAATTCATAGCTTTGAGACCGAATTTTGGTTCACCCTTGAAATATCGAAACTCATTTCATAGAAGGATTCACTTTGCCGAATTTTCATTTCATCGACAGGCATTTGAGGTGCAAGATAACCTATTAAGGTTTCAGCAAAAATTAGTTTTCGGTGAAATGAAACATTAGATGAAATGTTTCAAGGGGATCCCCCGAATCTGCTTGTGATACTAAAATTTGAACTTTTTATACCTAATAGTTACAGAGTTACTTCAGTTAGTTAGAAGTAAAAGTCAAATCGAGTTTGTCCCATACATTTCCAACAATATTTTTAAACAAAAGCCGATTTGAGTTGGACTGACCTACCATTAAAAAAAATATACTTTTCCAGTTGACGGAGAAATCGGTTAACATAAATGACACAAAATACAAACAACGAAACATAGAACCTCATCCCTTTAGAGGTGGGTTAAAACCTTTATCTGTACGTTTCCCGTTCTAAGAAAATATTTCTCAAAAAGAAGGAAAATTAAAAAAAACTTACAAAATATTTAAAAATCGTGAAAATTAACCCGTAGCTGTATTGAAATATTTTGACAGCTACGCGAACTAAGCGCCGGTTCACTATACTCTTTTACACTTTTTCATCTCTTTTCTGTTTATTATAACATACATACATACATAAGCTCACGCCTCTATTCCCAGAGTGGGGTAGGCAGAGCTACACAATTACCAACAACTCTAAAAACTTGTTGATAATTCTGTTACCACATTTTGCACAAATAGGCTAAGATGTTTACCAGCGTATTAGTGACAGGTTGCAAGCCCATCGCCTAACAGTACTACAAGCCTTTATTCCCTTAGTCGCCTCTTACGACATCCACGGGAAGACTTGGAGTGGCACTATTCTAACCCGGCAACCGGCGGTCGGGTTTATTATAACATTATACACAACAGCTAAAGCAAAAGATCCTTTATTAAATGCTTATAAACTATTCCACTTTTTAAACTGAATAATTATAATTAGTAAAACGAAAAAGCCAACGCAAATCTTCATCAGGACTCCATCTTGATCTTTTTTAATCAATCGTGCAAATTTGCAAAACTAATCGCCTGAAAATTTACACGGGAGACGAAACGAGATATAAACGTTAATAGCACTGTTTGAAACTCGTTTAAAATCGCTGCCGTTTCTGCGGCCTTACCACGGTCTCGGCGGAAAAATAACAATCTATACATACATACATACATACCTTCATGCCTTCATTCCCAGAGTGGGGTAGGCAGAGCTACAGAATTACCAACAACTCTAAAAACTTGTTGATAACTCTGTAACCGCAATTTGCACAATTAGGCTAAGATGTTTAACAGTCCACTACCCATACTAATCTAGTATCATAAAGATGTGTCCTAGACGGACGTTCGGTGATCAGATTCGCGATGTACTGAATAAGGGCCAAATCAAAAGAGCACGTACGTCCATGAAGAGATCGATGAATTTAGAGGGAGCGAAAGTAGTATGTTTAGACCGGTGCACCTGGCGGTCCATAGTCTCTGCCTACCCTATTCGGAGACAGGCGTGAAGGTATGTAAGTATTATATTATATACTAGCTTCTACCCGCGACTTCGTTCGCGTAGAAATAGTAATGCGTAAAACCTCTGATCATTCGCGTTAGGGTCCATTTACGAAATGTCTTTTTATTTTTCTATTCGAAAACATTTTATGCCTGACTATGACTAATGAATAAAATAGTGATGGCCCTGGAATCCATCCGCGTAGAAGTCGTATATCGCTGCTCCCTCGGGAATTGTAAAATTTTCCGGGATGAAAAGTAGGCCATATTTACTTACACCTATACCTACTTATTTCATGTCCAGTCACTATAGTATAGTGATGGCCCTGTAATTCGTCCGCGTAGAAGTCGTTTATCGCTGCACCCTGGAGGATTGTCAAATTTTCCGGGGAATAAAAGTAGTATATCTAAAAAAGTTTGTACATTTCATTTACGACTTCGATTTGCAAAAAAAAATGCAGGTTGGTAGGGTGAATGAAGCCAAGCCTAAATAACATAGTCTCCCAAAATGTCCTCATACATTTGTATGAAACTTTCCTTTTTTGTTACTAACTTTCTTAGGTTCATGGTAACAAAAAGGAAAGTTTCATACAAATGTATGAGGACATTTTGGGAGGCTATGTTATTTAGGCTCAGCTTCATTGACTCTACCAACCTGCAATTTTTTTTGCAAATTGAAGTCGTGAATGAAATGTACAAACTTTTTTAGAAATGCTCATATGTGTTAATCCAGGGTTATGAGCTATCTCCATTCCAAATTTCATCCAAATCCGTCCAGCCGTACACACACAAACTTTCGCATTTATAATATTAGTAGGATAATTCTTCCGGTGGAAGGTGTAATTTTGGCGATTTCGTGGCCGATGGCAATCTCACGCTGAGATTTGAAGGCAAAATCTCGCGTGACTCGTAGTAAGACCCCGGTCTGCTTTATCCCGAACAATCCCGGGGCAAATGAAGCCCGGACAGGGCGGCGTCTATTTCCGCTCCAACCTTGTTTTTAAAAGGCGTCCTTAACACTGTTATCGTCTAGACTTTATATCGACTTAGTTTGATCAAGAATCGAAGGACTATAAGCACGATTATGAATTACCTTTTTGTTACTTTAAGAACAGTCACAAAAGTATACAAATGATTAAATTAAATGTATGTTACGGTAAAAATGAGATGAGAACGAGAAAAAAGTAACTTAAATCTGACGACGATTGTCAATATACACATACGTAAATACTTTATTGGAAAAGACGCAAATACAATATTATATTGTATTTGCGTTCCGCGTTACCTAGTCTGTTACTGTATCTTTTATTATTATATTTTATAATATTATTTAAATCTTTGGATCAATAAAAAATCATGCATGATCCTTAAAATCCTTTTTTTGTTGAGGATCCAAAAGGTAGACTACGAATAAATCCAAACATTTCCTTAACATAATAAACAAAAGACGTTCTCCTCGTTAATTAAGTGTACTTACAACATCACATGTAACAAATAGCGCGCGTGTTCGCCGTATTTATAAATATACCTCGCGATACCATCTCCGGATCGCGGTATCAAAAACACATTATATAGGCTAAGGAGTGGGCAGGTTGATTCTGTTTGGTGTAAGCGAGAAGAACATAGGACGGGAATCGGGACTTTCGCCATTTTGTACAGTCAAATCAAAGAGATAGGTAAAAAACAAGGCAAGGTCCTCTTGCTTGTAGTTGTGTACAAAACTACTACTAATATAGAATTCTAATAACATAGGTACGGTCAAGGACTTTAATTGTTATGCCACTGTAGAACCCTGTCATAATGACAGCGTCAAACCACATGAAAGAAATGACGCCAAATTGAATGATTAACGTTATGCGACAGGGTTCCATAGTGGCATAACAATTAAAGTCCTTGACTTTACTACAATTAAAAGTTAAAAGTAAACTTATTTAAATTAAAATAAAACTAAATATTCGTTACTACTAACTAAATAGTAGTAGTAACGAATATTTTTATAATTTCTAGTTTCTACCTATTACGGATAGGGTTACCGTTTAGGAACTAGAAAAGTCCTGACAAAAAGCCTAACATTTCGATAAAAGTCCAAGTTTTATAGTCACAAAATGGAAACATTACTCACTTAGTTACAATGGCGCGGTAGGCCATCTACTTAAAAAAAACCGGACAAATTAAAGAGACATCTCCGGACTAATGCGGTCGAATGGTAACCCTATTTACGGTTTATAACTTATAACTTACTGACAGATGGACAGCAGAAGCTTAGTAAATAGGGTCCCATTGGCACCCATTAGGTACGGAACCTTAAAAAGAGGACGAGCTACTACCCGATATTCAAAGCCAACCAACCCTCCCCACAGCTGTTTTATTTCATCCCTATCTCCTCAAATATCACAGGATTAATCCATCTCCATTTGTACCTGCGTTTTGCGTTCCGAAGCAGTGTTAAACCCTCGAATACCGCCGCGGGCCATTTGCCCAGATAACCAGGGATTTATGGAAAGCGATTTTTAACCCTTCACGGCCCATGATGAATGGCGTATCACGCAAATTAGTTTGTTATCTCGTGGGCTTAATGTGGATGAGTTTGTTTGTCACTGTTACTTAATAGGCATTAGAAAAGTTTCTCGTGATGGTAAACTCCATAGCTTTGTCATGCCTAGTTATGACGGTTCTTTTGCATGATATTTACCGTGCAAAATTTACATTAATTATTTTTACTACTTGTTAAAGGTTGTCATAAGTTCATAACGCTTACGTTAGCAACATATACCGGATTGACTTAAGCTCCATACATTCTATTCGTTTTCAAAAATGGTTTACGTTACCATTATGAATTTGTCTATAGGTACTTCGACGCTATTAGGACAGTTTGTGCTCACTGTTCAAATGTGCCGGTTTCTTCACAATATTTTTCCTTCACCGTAAGAGCATCGGGTAAAGTACTTAAGTCAGAAGAAGTGTAGCCGGGCGTTTTCACTAAAAAGTGTACCCAATTAAGGACTGAAATTAAGGAACTTTAACTTTGTCAGTTTTGTGACGAAAATTAGCCATACATTGCGGCCGTCAATATATAGCTAATTTTCGTCACAAAACTGACAAAGTTAAAGTTCCTTAATTTCAGTCCTTAATTGGGTACACTTTTTAGTGAAAACGCCCAGCCCGTTGATCTGTCTTGAACTTTTAAAAAAAAAAACAAAATAAGATTGCTATTTCTCCTTGCGTTGCAAAAATCCCCGCGTAGATAAAAACAAAATTAAAAAATAGTCTATATTTATAATCGGCCAGCAACAAATCGTCGGTGAAACCACAAAACCGCGTCAGTAATATTTTAAATAATTAGCAAAATGCACCTTTTTAATAAGACACCAAGGTTTATTTTGCTCTATCATAAATTTATGAGTTACGCGGTTTCGCAGTATCACCGACGAAATGCGTTAGCTAATAACATAACACAAGCTCTATATTAATAATCGGCCAGGAACGAGAGTTAGCCAATACCTACCACATTCAGGGCCTAAAATGCAATACCGGGTCAATTAAGCATGAAAGTCAGATAGACTGGCAATGAATACCGTAAACACGAATTCCAAATTCAAATTCCCACAATGACTCATTTTACAACAGTGTTGTAAACTTCGCGTGACGTCATACATAAGGGGTGTTGCCACTAGGGAACCATAAATAGGACAAGTTTATTGTACATGTCGGAATTGTCAGCTGTTGCCATTAGAGAAAAAAAAGTAATGTTCAACTATTGGGTGCATAATGGGTAAAGCGTGAAACGTACGGTATAAACGGTTTATTGGCAGTGTAGTGCGAAATGGGCTTTTTATTGTTTGTGTACACTGTAAGATAAAGATAAAAATGTGAGCGTTATAACATCTCGGTTAAGATGAATTGCATTAAAAAAATGTAGTTTTTTTTTTTTAAATAGGTAGCCTGAATATTTCAATAAAGAAAAACTATAATAAAAAACACTCTACATACTGGAAAGAGAAGCGTTGGTAGGCCTCCCACAAAAAAGACTGAACTGACTGAAGATCTGGCAGGGTCCGTCCGGGTTGGTACCACCATCTTATCCATTAACCTACCGCCAAGCAGCAGTGTTTGCATTGTTGTGTTCAAGTTTGGGGATAAGACAGCCGGTGAAGTGATTAGCATAGAGGCATTCCATCCTAGTCCTCAGGGTTGGCAGAGCATTCGCAGTCTTAGGATTGCAGTCTTGTCATTGCGAATGTCTATGGGTCACAGTTTCCACTTACCATCAGGTGGTCTGTGTGCTCGTTTGCCATCTTATGCCATAAAAAAAAATGCGGGAAGCTGATGGATTCGAGTAGCAAAGACAGACAAATAAATAAGCTATAAGACAGAGTAAATAATTTTCATTAGTTTGCAAAAGTGCTAGACTAGAATCCAGTGGTAATTGGTTTGAAAAAAAATTGTTAACTATTTTTATTTTTTTTGAGTTAGTACAGTCAGCTGCAGAGAAAAGGTACCCCCCCCTCATGATAAGGATTGTTTTTTTTCGAATACCTATGGTTAGATTATAATGGTTTTGAGTTAATGTGTAGACAATAGTAAAACCTTCAATTCACCGAAAAATCATATAAATTGAACCACAGGTTTTTGAAAAAAATCGATCCTTACCAGGGGGGGGGGGGTACCTTTTCTCTGCAGCTGACTGTACATTCATAATTTGTTTATTCACGTTTTTGTTTTTACGCATCAACGATTCACAAATTCCTTAAAAATATTCACGATCACCCAATTCAAAGACAATCTTCTATTATCATCAAACAAATCTTTTAACTTCCATTAACTAAATTGAAAAAAACATCCTGACAAACAAGATGCCGATTTAAAAGAAATAAAAATACATTTTTAATTTGCCGACATCCATTTTCGTGAATCGAACGCATCATCAATTAAATTACTTACCCTATTGTGACGTACAAAGTGTATTTAAATACAAAAATATCGAATTACATTCGTGTTACGAAATTGAACTTTAAATCTATGACGCTAAGGCATTCTAAAGGTACACCAATGATGTTGTGCTTAGGGGAGACGGGAGCTAACAGACGATGAACAGAAATTCCCCCAAATTCTAGCGAAGGGGAGCTTGGGGCTATAAAGAGTGCCTCCTGGGACGCATGCAAGCGATGTGTTCTTGCATTTTCCTCAACTGTTTATTTTGGTACAGGGGGCTTGTCCGAAACATGTTTTGACGAATACATTTTAAATTTGAATTTGGAACTTGGAACGCTTTATGCATTTTAAAATAACGTTTGTTTTAACTTGTGTAAACGTTACTAATTGTATTAAAAAAGATATTGTAGGTAGTCAATAGATGATATTGAAAGGTGTCCTTTCCTAAATTTTTATTACTGACAAACAAATTTTACATCATAAAAAAATACGTTTTACGTTTAATTTAGAAATTATTTTTACAACACGACATTAATTGGTAGAATAGAATAAGGATAAATACACGATTTGGTAACGTAACTTATCTTTTTTTAACGCGGTGCCTTATTTTTGCAATTCAGCACCTAATGCGGCCAAAATCACCACTTAATTTGGACCCCATTGACAGATCACCTGTCAATGTCCGATCATGACCACTTTAATATCAATCTACGAGGGACAGCCATAAACTGGGCGATAAGTCCGTTATTGTGCTATAGGGAGACTCAGGGAAAACGGACTTACGTAGACTTCATTTAATTGATTTGATTGACCTTTTTTAGGTTATTGATTGTTGTGACAAAAAAGGATTTATTTACAAATATATTTGTTTAATTGCCCAGAAGGACCATCAGTGCTTCATTATATTATTATCACCTTATGTCATCGTCGTTGAGAAGAAATTTATAATAATAAAAATATTATTGTTTATGTTAGATGACGTCTTCAATTATTTTTTACCTGTGAGCTTTACAACTTGTTATGTAATTTTGTACCAAAAAGTATTTTATTAATATTGATCAATTTTACTTTTACGACTTTCAATGTCATGTCAATCTCACACAAATTGACCTAGACTAAGCTCGAGGCTATTGCTGTGGGCACTAGATAAGGAAAATTCGTACATAGATATACTTAGATACATAGAAAACAACGTATACAGAAACAAATATACTCGTGCTCGCTCGTCATACAAATATTATCCCATATCGAAATTCGAACTCGGAGCCACTAGCATCGTCGGCAGGTTGAAAACTTACAAAAAAAAAAAAATTACGTTCCAATCCACGCACCATCCAGCATCCAGGTACTTTTTTTTTAAATATAAAAATTACTGTAGGTTCACCCTGTAATAAAGTGCCAATGACAGGAGGATCACAATTAAATTTGTATTTATTTATTGGTGTAAAGAGTACAAAACTAAGCAAATTCCCTATACCGACTGCCTTATTTAATTAATAATATCCAAAACTAAGAAAACACGTACTTATAGGCATATGCAAAAAAAAACTAGTCTCTTATTCCATAAAGAATTCCATACACGGCACGTTTCATTCATAAATTGCCCCTGTATTTGAAATTACTCATGCCCTAGAGGTGCCATTAACGCATACAGTGCCCAAAGCTCCACACTGTGTCAATTTAGTATGAGGATTGAGCAGCCTAGCGATGAATATTAGAAAGACGGTTGGCATGCTAGTCCTCCCCTAGCATGCGCGAAACTTCGGCACTCTACATCTGGATTGCTTAGGGGAGTATGATGGATGTAAATTCACTGGATGAGGCTCTTTTGTAGTTTTTTTCAAGAACATTACCATGACTTTATGACCGAGCAAGGGCTTGTCTGATCATGCTCAGTGTAGGGTTCCGAAGCCGTTACTTTACAAAAACGATCTCAAAATAAAAAAGTTTGAACTAATTCTCTATTTAAAGTTATTTGGTCGTCTTATTAGTTGTGATAGTTTTTCTTTTAAATTCGTTATATGCTTTCATTGACGATATTTTTCAGATTTTTAGTTTTGGCTGTATACACATGCCTCTAATAAAAATTAGCGCTTATTTAGCTTAATATGACACCCCTCACTACACTATCATCCCCACGTTACGTGTAGGGGAGGTACACTAATAAAAAAAAAACGATTCTGTTTTACCAGAACAACGTGCTGGTACTAAGAATCTCTGAGCTTGGCTGCGGACGGACGGACCGACGGACGGACGGACGGACCGTAGGACAGACGGACGGACGGACATGGCGAAACTATAAGGAGTTTGATTACGGAACACTAAAACTGCAAATTGACAGGCACTTTACAGACACGCTGTTAACCTAGTTTGGTAGCGACCCTGCCTAGTGCCTACGATGTAAGCGGCCCGGGTTCGAATCCCGGTCAGGGCAAATATTTGTGTGATGAGCGCATTTGTTTCTGAGTCTTGGGTATTTTCTATGTATAAAGGTATTTATTTATCTGTCAAAGTATATTTATCGTTGCCTAGTATACGCCTAGAACTTAGTTTGGGAGTTGGTCAATTTGTGTGAGATTGTCACCTGATATTTATTTATTTACTTTACCAGAGTCAATACTCACTGACTCAGTCACTGCTTGCAAGCCAAGCTGATAAAAAGGTAAATACATACATACATACATTAAAACTTACATACGTTAAATGTCTTTAACCAGAAAGCACGCCTTTTTCCCAGAGGGGTAGGCAGACACCACTTCTTTCCACTTGCTACGATCTTGACAAATTTCTAAATAGGTAAATAATAATCAAAATTACAGAAAGTATGGTTCTACAACCATCAAATGAAAATTTTGAAGATGCAATGCAGTTATCGAACTGAAATACAAGACGAGCTCCTTAAAAACAGGGCCTCAAAAATAACGTAAAACGAAAACAGTTCAATAGATGATGGGATAATAATTATATTCGATCACTTTTTTTGTGTTCGTAATAGGCACGACCAGCCCCCTATTTCACCATCCCGACAAAGACAGGTGATAGGTGACATTTCAGTGTACACGGCGCAGCTTATATGAAACCCAGTCATGTATCATCGTGTTAACTTTGCAATGTATACCAAATTGTCCTGTCGCGTGTAATTTTCAAAATGGTGAAATAGGGAGCAGGTAGTAAATAAAAAAACTTCCTGTCATGGCCAAGCGCCAAGCGCCATATCCAGGCAATCTTATGCGTGTACTCGTTTATCCGTGTACGCTACTGCAAGTAACAAAAGTCGTCCGAGGTTTTCTTTTATTTCAAACGAGGCATGTTGAATTTTAATGTAATTGAAAGTAAATTATTCACAAATTGGTTTATGTTATAAGGGTCCCAGTAACTGTCTTAGGCCGTATGGAATAATAAGATTTATTCATCAAAAGGAACTTAACCAACTTGCGTTTTGAATTGTTTTTTCACGTTCATTTAATTATGGAATTTTTGTGAGTTTTCAAGAAAAATAACTTATACGTTTTTGTAACATGAATACTTAAGTAAAATTCATATTAACAGACAAACAAAACTCTACTATTTTTATCTTTGAACAATGAATATATGTACCAGAAAATAGATTATACACCGTGTTTTTTTTGATTTACGATAACTTTAAGGGAACGTTCTTTAGGTCAAATAAAGTTAATTTCCCGAAGACAGACAAATGGTAACTCTTACGGTTTTAAAGATATTTCATTTTAAAATTTAATCAGTTAATCACGTTGAACTGGTGTAAAAGGCTCTTAATGGTGTGTGTTCGAGTATGTCACGCCAACATGACATATTTGACACTGATTATCCATTAGTTAACTCCAAAGGTCCTTTTAGAATGACCAAAGATACAAAATTTAATTACTTTAAACAGAAAACATTTTTTTTTTTGCAATATTTTTTTTTATCTACCATGTAGTTTCTACGGATGAACCTAGTAATATGCCGAAGTTATCGTAAATCAAGAAAAACACGGTGTATAGCAAAAGGAGATTTTCCATTCATTCATTCAATTTTTTTTAACAATTCCAACCATCTGTTTCACTTACCATTAAAACAATTTTAAGCAAACACGTTGAAATAATAGTCATATTATTCAAACCACAGGGGACTCTCATTTAATTTTCTTTATACGTTTTTTCGCCCGATCAGGTACATTAAGGGGATCTTTTTAACGATTCTAGGGCCATTTAACTAAATGCATTAGCAAGGAAAGGGTGGAGACTGATCAAGTGTGAGCGCCTAATGTTTTTATTTGGGCAATTTGGTCCCTGCGGGCCGCGGTGTCAATGCTATTAATTTAGGCTAGGCGCTTTTTTGCGTTTATATACAACGCTGGATAAATTAATGAGGGTCTTAGTGGGAATATATCGGAGGCAACGCTGCTAAGAATAGCAAACCTAACATTTTTGGCGTTAAGTAAATGCGCTGATTTGGACTAAAATTGTGGAGAATTTATAATTGCAAATTGGTGGTAAATGCAATCTGACGATTTATGGTTCAGCTTGAGGATCAAATAATTTTAACTTGCCGGTTCTACCCTTTCTTTACGTAGTACACAAGCCCATAAAAATGTAAACGCGCACTTTTTTGACATATTTAGTGCTGATAATTCTATAAATGGAAGGTAGATTTTGGGTAGAGTTCTACATGAGCTAAAGAATTAAAAGTTGTGACCGTACAATCCGCTGTAGGTATATTCGTTATCTTAGGGTCGTATAAATAAAAGTACCTGGATGACCGGTTTTTCATGGTAAGTTTTCTAAAAATCGCCTGATCGATTTATCGCCCCCGAAACCTCCTGCATACTAAATTACATGAAAAGAAATTTCTCGTTGGAGCCATTTCCGAGATTCAGATTATATATCCAAACTTATATTAAAAATTTGAAAGTGTGTATGTTTTTCCGTCTTTCACGCGTCAACCACTGAACTAAGCGAGATGAAACTTGGCACACATTACACGATAGTTTCTCTCTTGCAGTTAGTACTGCTTGTACTGTAGGTACATTTACAAAATGTATTCGGAATACTGTCGTGTTGTATGTACTTTTTCGGGATGTTATACAGGATGTAGATTAACAACATAATTCATTCGAGCTTTCTACTCTCATCGGCTTATCAGTCTTATCACACAAATATCCGCCCTTACCGGGATTTGGACTGGAGACCGCCAGTTTTGTAGGTAGGGTCACTACCAACTGTAATATTTATAGCCTAACGTGTTGTCAAACTTTCATTCTAGTACCAATTTCGCCAAACAATGTTAACCGCTTAACAGCCGATTAGACCCTTAACAGCGGTCAAAATGTAATAACTAACAGTCGATTAACATTGATAAAAGTTAACATCGTTTGGTGAAATTGGTACTTAGTGCAGTGTTCACCAACAATTAAACGGACGGTTAGCGGTTTGACGGTTGTCAAATGTATTGACTAACGGTTGATTAAGACTTAACCGTCTGTTAAATTGGTTGGTGAACTCGGCCCTAACAGTCGATTGATTACCTTTTATCATCGTTGGGTGAAATTATAACTGAATCTTACCATTTTAAAAATTCCACCAGCGAATTAAACGGCGACACCTTAATGGACTTCTTTTACTACTCGCATCATGGCCGCCGCAAGCCTTTGGTACACAAAATGCATGCAATTACTTAAAAACGCAGGTTTAAGTCGAATGCAAATATAGAAATTCACCCTCTAGTCTCTAGGGGAGAGGAATGGGACGCCATGGAGTAGGGAATGAAGGCGATAGCAATATCTAGTCGATAGCAATACTGTGTTTGTTTAATATACTCACATAATAGAATGCAAGTATTGACTAATACATAGTTTTATCCCTTCTGTTATAAGAGATATAATATTTTTGGTTTGGTAACATAGAACTATTTCTTACTTAGTAACCTTTTCGATGGTACAGTCAGCAACGAAAGTCCATGAACACATCCAAATTTTTAAAACACCTGCACACTGTTAAGGTTCATATGTAACTGAACAGGCTGTTGTACAAATCTCTGTAGACATTTGGGAATACCAAAGGTCGATGTACATTATTTTTACAAAATTTTCTGAACATGACTGACTGCAGAAATCCGCTGATATGTATAATGGCATTCGGTGTTTGTTAATCCAATTATACAGGGTCCAAAATAAACGTTCATTACATGGGCGGTGGTGATTACTTCCCATCAGGTAAGCCGCATGCTCGTTTGCCTCCCTCTTTTAAATATAAAAAAAAAGAAAGTTTATAAGTATTTCTACATACATACATACATTAAATCACGCCTGTTTCCCAGAGGGGTAGGCAGAGATCACTTCTTTCCACTTGCTACGATCTTGACAAATTTCTAAGTATTTCTGTATTGGAATATATTTTTTAGTTAATAATTGACTACTTGTCAAAAAAAAGGTTTAATAGAAAACAAACAGTTCAACGGAAAAATCTCTTAATAGATATACTGCTTGAAATAAACTAGAAGGCTAGGAAGATTAGGAATATGAAAACTCCTAATTAGAGAAAATAGGAAGCGTAGAGCCACTTTACATGAAGTGCTTACTCTTCATAGGACTCGGTTTTGATAAGTCCGACTATCAACACACATAAGTAATTATAACTAAGGCAATAAGGTATATCATTTAAATATCATGTTTGGTACAGTCATCTTTAAAAGTCGCTGAACATTTTAGTACAGTCAAGGTCATAAATATCTGTACAATAAGAACAATCACACATAAAGAACAATATTTTCGATCCTACAGTTCGATCGATACGCATTTCTGAGAACACGATATCAAGGAAATAAAAAAAATAAAAAAAAGTTTTGAAATCATGTTATAGATTTAAGTAGATATTAATAATTGAATTCAGTCATTTTACTATCAAATATTTCAGTGGCTATAAATTGGAGCTATAGGAACGATCTACAAGAAACAACGCGAGAAAACCTTGTATGGTATGAAGTAAAACTATTAAATTAAAAATTTATTAAACTGTCTTTTACAATCCTGAATAGGGCCACCACCACCCCTTAGAGTGTAACTTATCCATTAAAGAAAAGAATTCGTAAAATCTATTCATAAATGACGTGAACACAATTGAATTGGGAACCTCCTCTTTTTGAAGTCAGTTAAAATCTAAAATAGTAAAATAGTGTAAGAAGCGAGAGGCTGGCATAAACAAATGACATGTCAATGATGACACGACCAAAATGAAAGAGACAAAATTATATGACAGTGCTGTACTTTTATCGGTGATTGTCATTCATCAGTCTAAATTCGAAAATTGGTCCGGGCATGATCTACCAAATCACTTTTAGACGATACTACGTCCAGCAACTTTTGGAAGTCTACTGTCCAGCCACTTTTGAAAGTCTACTGTCCAGCCACTTTTGGAAATATACTGTCCAGCAACTTCTGGAAGCCTACTGTCGAGCCACTTTTGGAAATATACTATCCAGCAATTTCTGGATGTGTACTCTCCAGCCACTTTTGGAAATATAATGTCTGGCCACTTTTGGAAATATACTGTATAGCTACTTTTGGAAATGTATTATGTAAATGGAATTTTGTTTGTAACTATGTTCAGTAACTTATGTACAATGCATGTGTCCAGTATCTTTTGTAACGTTATTTTGTTCGGCAAGTTTCGTTGCTGACTGTACCGGGTTCGATTTCCGGAATTGGCACATATTTGTGTGTTGAGCGTGAGTTTTTAAACATCTTCAAAAAAGGAGGAGGTTCTCATTCGTCTGTCTTTCTTTTTTTGAACCGAACCTTTTTTAGATAATTATTTTTTTATTTGAAAGCTGGTGCTTCCTGTTTGGTTTCATTTTTATCAAAATGAAGATCTGATGATGGAGTCTATGAGGAATCGACAGAACTCTTCAAAATTTGTAGGCAAATCTATCGCGATTTTTGTATTTTTCATTGTAACTCGCGTATTTGCTCTTGGATAGCACTATTTGGTGAGGTGGAACTGCTGATGAAAACCAGAGATGGCCACCGGAACTCCTGAACGGTATATATTACGAGGTGGCGACAAGATATTTCGATTAAGATAGTTGCGCGACTATGACGAAGTATATTTAGGTTTAAATATATAACTATGACTTTCTCACGGCGTTGCTTACGGCGAGATTGAAATGTTCTATAGTTTCTTACTAAATGGGAAGTGGGACTACATAACAGCATAAAACAAAATAAATATTAAAATAACAAAAATCCGCCTTCAAAAAGCAAAAAATAACTTCTTTTAAAATGGTAGGTATATTTTTACCAAAAGCAGACTTCAGTTGTCCGTTGGCAGTTACCTACCATTTTAACCCTTTTCCAGGCATACCTAGTACATTTCACCCACCACATTCATGTCGCTCAAAATTTAAAATAACTACCTACATTTTATGATACAAATTTAATTGAAGTTTCCTAAAATATGACTTCTGGATAAGTATCCTGTCATGATTTTTCTCATATAAATTGATAATTTAAGACTGATTTGACTAAAAAGATGGCAGCACCGGTATCGTGTTTCCGTTTTCCTGAACATCTTAATGGTGGAGGGTGGGTATAAAAAGGGACTACACCGTAGAAGGTGGTTGATTCGTGGCCAGTCCAGAGAAGAGTTAAGACCTAATAACTTGTATGTTTTAAGTTATAGTTTAATATTATACAGTTATATAACTCAGTGGTGAAGTTTCATTTTATCCCTTTAGGAAGTTATGAACTCGTGGCTCTATTCCATTTCTTGCTTGTGTCCTTACTTTAGCAAGGCCTGGAAAAGGATAAAAGAAAGTACCTAATTTTTTGCTTTTTGAAGGCAGGTTTTTGTGTTTTTTTAAATGTACGTTTCTAAGTCTTTGTTGTTTTCTACGTAAGTACTATATATATTTGTCTTTATATGTCTGTTAATCGATGTGTAGTAGGTCACGTACTCATTTTAAGGAACAAGCTTAGTTTGGCGCTAGGATAAAATTTATGTGAGATAGTCCCTGACGTTTATTACTTATTTAGGTATTTATGACAGTTTTTTAATAAAGCGTTTTTTTTTACTTGTCATGTTACAATTTCAGCCACTCCATCCCTTTCTATCCTCGATGGTGGTCGGAATTAAAATTATAACGAATGAAATATGTAAGCTCTCCTACACACCGTATCTTTGCGAGGCCGAGCTTCGAATTTCTTTGAGCAAGCTTTTTGGAAACTTTTCATGTTCATATCTTTCGTGTATAATTTTAAGAGCAAAATTCTTTTCAAGCTCTTTTTTACAAAGGTTTCCGCGTAAAAAAAACATAATGTTGAAAGAATAGGTCAAAGACATTTAAACAATTGAAAGTAATAAGTAATAACAGATATATCAATCATCTTTTAGTCGTCGTTGAATGTTTTTTTTTAGGGCGACTAAATGGTTTTTTTTTATATGACTTCCAGTCCCAATCTAAACTGTAGTCTTTTGCTATCGGTACCATCAAGCATACTTTTAAATGTTATGAATTATGAATCATTAATTCACCGCACAATAAAATAAAATAATAGCACCAGTGGTAATGTAAATCTCCAGTGGTACTACCAGCCCCCTATTTCACCATCTTGACATTGATATGACATGTAACAGGTGACAATTCGGTATACATTGCAAAGTTATCACGCTGATACATCACTGGGTTTCATATAAGCTGCGCAATGTACGATGAAATTTCACCTGTCAAATATCATTGTCAGGATGGTGAAATAGATGGCTGATAGGATGGTACCTACCTAGTAAATTCAAATATTACGAATTTTCTTCCACACGATTGATAACTTTTTGTTACTATCCAGTAATTATGGTTGTTGTTTTGATATACTTACCTAGAATACGCTTGTTATATTTATACCTATGTTAAATTATTAAGTAGCTACCTAGTACTACCAGACAAGATAGTAGTACTACGGGCAAAAAGCAATCCCAGTGGTACTACCAGCCCCTTATTTAACCATCCACCATCTTATCCATTAACCTACCGCCAAGCAGCAGTGTTCGCATTGTTGTGTTCCGGTTTGGGGATAAGACAGCCGGTGAAATGACTAGCATAGAGGCATTCAATCTTAGTCCCCGGGGTGGCAGTGCATTTGCAGTCTTGTGAATGCGAATGTCTATGGGTCACAGTTTCCACTTACCATCAGATGGCCTGTGTGCTTGATTGCCTTCCGTATGACATAAAATAAATAAATAAATAAATAACTAAACACAGTCGCTGTTCCCATTTAACATAATATTTATACTTTATTAACATTTGTTACCCCTCTAGATAACATGTAAACATGCAACGAATTGTTCCCAACTTTATCGTGCCACACTCCATTTTTAGGGTTCCGTGCCCAAGGGGTAAAACAAAAACGGGACCGTATTACTAAGACTCCGCTGTCCGTCTGTCTGTCAACAGGTACTATCTCATGAACCGTAATAGCTAGACAACTGCAATTTTCACAGATGATGTATTTTTCTTGCTGCTATAACAACAAATACTAAAAACAGAATAAAATAAATATTTAAGGGGGGCTCCCATACAACAAACGTGTTTGTTTTATAAATAATGTTACGGAACCCTTCGTGCGCGAGTCCGACTCGCACTTGGCCGGTTTTATTGTATATTAAAAAAAAAACATTGAAAACAAACCACTTTGAATAAAAATGAGACTAGATCAAGAACTTTATTTAATTCAATGACGAGCTTGTTAGAAGAAAAAAAAGTGTGCTTACAGAAACATATCAGAAAAATCAGAGCCATTCAATTTATATGCTATTCTGGTTATTATGTATGACTCTTTCTCCTAGCAGTACCCATTATCAGAAAATATCACCGAGGCTATGGTCGTTAATTGACAACATTTCAAAAAAAAAGCATTATTGTTTTTTCGCGTTTATAATAGCTGGTTAAAAATTAGAATACCCGTATTTTTTGGTTTTTCTTTATTTAACTTAAATTCGTCGTTAATAATTTATTAAAGAAATAGTCATTAAAAAGACCGTATATACAAAGTTAGGAATACTGATGTCGTGATCTTAGCCTGATATAAAATAAAAATAAAGTAGGTAACTTTAAACATAAACAGAACTGACTGTCATGTCATGTCACTCACTGGTCAATCATTCGCTGCCGTTCGTTCACAAATTTGTTATTTTGCGTAATTTAATTAATTACGTAATTTGTAGACGCCATTAAAATAAATAAACTGTTTTGCGTAGAATCGAAAGCGTGTCGTTAGAATCAAGTAATCCGTCAGACAACATGACAGTTGTATATTTTTTTGAATTCCTTTGGTAATAAATGGACTAAGGGCTATAAGTGTATTCCTAACATTCACAATCCAACTTTTTTTACTGTTTTTCCTAAATATAAAAAAAAACGACTGCATAAAAAAATCCAAAGATATTATTACTGTAATCAGCAGTGTAAAATCTAGAAACGGTATTTTATTTTACTACCTTAGCACAAAATGAATTGTTGTCAATTCACAATTGATTCCCTTCGCACTCCCACGCGTGTCTTTGGGGCACCACCCTCTGTTTTAAAGACTGATAGCTTCCGCCATTATCGTATTCTCGATAATTGGTATTTGTATGTCTGTCAATGTATCTGCAACACGCACATCCTTGTTATTTCAAAGGGCACGTCCAATATAATTATTAAAAAAATATTTTGTCAGCGGTTGTGAAATGTGAAATTATTACTAGAGTTAGCACTTTTGGTAGCAAATCGTGGTTTTAGAATCCATGGAGTCGCTATTTCCTAATTATTATAATGCATGACACTTTGATTTTGACCTTCTGTATTTTAATATTTCAAAATTCATTTACTTATTTATACCGCTAAATCCATTTAAATTAATTTTGGTATGGACGATGTCTCTGCTGTGAAAGCGTTACAATTACAAACAAGTAAATATAAGTAGATTTGGGATAACCGAACTAAAAATATATTTAGTTCATTTTGAAATATGATCAAACTGAAGGTCAAAATTAAAGTGGATCTACTCCATGGATTCTAGAACCACGATATGTCACCAAAAGTCCTAACCCTAATTATTACAAGTAGCGATCGGTGTGCTATTCAATATTTGTCAATGGAATGCTTTCCAAGTTATAATGTTTAATATCATCCGTTTTGCTAAACTACAATAAGACACTCCGAGATTCGTCTATACAAATTCTGCGTTTAATCTAAGTACCTACTACCTGGATGACCGAGCTATGCTCAGTATTTTTTTTTGGTGAATTTGCTAAAAATAATCCTAGCTAGATCGATTTATCACCCCCGAAATCCCCTACGTACCATCATAAATAGGGTTTGCAATATCCGCCCAGTTTTTTAATATTCGGATAATTGAATACTTCAATATTTATTATCCGAATATTCGGATATTTGAATAATTTCGGATAATTTTGGTATTTTATAAAATAAAACAAAATTAGCGTTTTTAAAGGTGTGTAACGTAATAGATACAGACTGACTGACTGAGCGAATGGGTTCGGTGTTCGGTCGGTTCAGAGTAGGTTATCCTCATCATCATCATCATCATCATGTCAGCCGAAAGACGTCCACTGCTGGACATAAGCCTCCCCCAAGGCTCTCCACTCAGACCGGTCTTGTGCTTTTCGCATCCACCGTTTTCCCGCGATCCTTACAAGGTCGTCACTCCATCTTGTTGGAGGCCTACCCACAGCTCGTGTCCCGGTCCGCGGACGCCACTCAAGAACCTTCTGACCCCATCGGCCATCAGTCCTGCGTGCGATGTGCCTCGCCCACTGCCACTTCAGTTTAGCTATTCTTCGGGCTATGTCGGTAACCTTATCATCATTTCTGATTCTATCACGCATTGAAACCCCGAGCATAGCCCTCTCCATAGCCCTCTGAGTGACCTTGAGCTTTCTTATGAGGCCCATCGTTAGCGCCCACGTCTCGGATCCTTAAGTCATCACTGGCAACACACACTGATCAAAGACTTTTGACTTCAAACACTGCGGTAATTTGGACGAAAAGGTGCTGCGAAGCTTCCCGAACGCTGCCCAGCCGAGTCGGATTCGACGAGTGACCTCTTTCTCAACGTTGGACCTACCTAACTGGACCGTTTGTCCCAGGTAAATATAGTCGTCGACAACTTCGAGCGCAGAGCCTCCGACTATCACGGGAGTTGGCGCGACATGGACGTTGGACATGACTTTCGTCTTGTCCATGTTCATTCTCAA
Organism: Acleris emargana; assembly: GCA_927399475.2. NCBI lineage: Eukaryota > Metazoa > Arthropoda > Insecta > Lepidoptera > Tortricidae > Acleris > Acleris emargana. The sequence continues at coordinate 3,603,065 of OV656836.1, read as the reverse complement.
GCCACCTCGGTCGGAAACTCTACTGAGGTCAGCGAGCATTGCACTGAGGTCCTCCATGGTCTCAGCCATGACTACGATATCGTCAGCGAATCGAAGGTGAGTGATGTACTCACCATTTATGTTGATGCCTCGTCCTTTCCAGTCCAGAACCTTAAAAGCATCCTCCAATGCAGCGGTGAACAGCTTCGGAGAGATCACATCTCCTTGTCTGACTCCCCGCTGCAGGGGAATAGGCTTCGTGCTCCGATCCTGTAGTCGGACGGACATAGTGGCGTTTTCGTACAGACACTTCAACACTTCGATATATCGGTAGTCAACTTGGCACCGCTGGAGAGACTGCAGCACAGCCCATGTCTCGATCGAATCAAAGGCTTTCTCGTAGTCCACAAATGCAAGGCAAAGGGGGAGGTTACACACTTCGGTCTTCTTTATAACCTGCCGCAACGCATGTATATGGTCTACGGTACTATAGCCTTTTCGGAAACCGGCTTGTTCGGGAGGCTGGAAATCGTCAAACCTGCGCGCGAGACGATTTGTGATGACCCTCGAAAACAGCTTGTAAACATGGCTCAGAAGTGAGATGGGTCTATAGTTCTTCAACAAAGATTTGTCACCTTTCTTGAAGAAGAGAACCACCACACCTCTGTTCCATGCTCTCGGCGTTCTGCCTTCGTGGAGGACGGAGCTGAACAGCGTCTGAAGGCCCCTATCAGAGGACTGCAGAATCATTTCGCGCCTCACCTCCATGAGCCTAAGGGTGGAGTCCGAGAGCTTCCTGGTACGGCGGATCTTGAAGAACTTAGACCCGACCGTTTGGACAGCTTCCACAAACCCGTCGTTGTAATCGTCCACGTCGCTACCAAGGCACTCGAAACGGTTTTGAAGTTCGAGCTGAAAGCTCTCGGGGTTTTGGAGCTGAGCGGGTACCGGGCGGAGCGTAGACTTCATCAGTCGAGACCTTTCAAGCTTGAACTGAATATTCAATGAGCCTCGTACCATACGGTGATCACTCCCGGTTTTAACCGCACTGATCACGGAGACATCATTGAATATGTGCTTTTTCGTCGTCATGATAAAGTCTATCTCATTCCTCGTTACACCATCAGGGCTCATCCAGGTCCACTTCCTATGCTCACGTTTTTTGAAGAAGGAGTTCATCATATAGAGTCCCTCCTTCTCCATAAAACTGGCCAGTAGGTGGCCCCGGTGATTCCTATGCCCCACTCCAAACTTCCCCATTCTCTGCTCTTCACCGTCTCGTTTGCCCAGCTTTGCGTTGAAGTCCCCCATAACAACCGTGAGTCAGAGTAGGTAGGTAATACCAATAATTATTTTAGTGACAGGTAGAAAATCCGCCTTATCTGCAAGTGTTTTCGTTGCTCATTTAAATACCTAATAATTGTAACATTAGTAACAATTCGTGTCTGCTAGATTTAATCAATATATTATGTAATTGATGTAAGTTGGTATTCAGGTACTTATTTAATAAAATATAATAATAATACTTAATATGGAACATTTGTCTAAACACCTTATTTGGGCAATACAGATGGACATAAAACGTCATTAGTCATTAGTGTTTTTCTCGTATTTTTTTTGAATTTTTCCTGCTTATAAATGATTTTATTAGTGTTTTTAAAATATCCGTTTATTCGGATAATTCGCGGTTTAGTATTCGGATAATTTTGAATATTATTTTCGGCGGATATTCGGATAATTGAATATTCGTATTATTCGGATTGCAAACCCTAATCATAAAACGAACAAGAATTGCTCGTTTAAAGGTATTAGATAAGACCTTATTCTCGTTTGGTAGAATCCACCCTAAGTATTTCTTTGATAACTAGGTTTTGCCCACGAAACCGTCCGTGTCGAAGTCTATTAGTAATGTTTACTTACTCGTACCCTATACCTGTTTCCGGGCTGTCTATAACTAACTATATCTGTATCAAATTTCACGGACAAAGTCGCTGGCAAAACCTAGAATAGCAAAAAGAAAGCTTATAAACTTGACTGCATGATTTTGATATTTACGGCCACGTTCTAAAAATTTATTATTGGCATCATCGTGTATTAAAGGTTTGTTTTTGGATTGGGATTTGGGTTCTTGATCGTAGGATCGTAGGTTTTACTTGTGGGAGGACCTTGTGCAGGGTTCGTCCGGGTTGGTACCACCATCCCCCTGTTCCACATATCCCTACTGGTCTATTTATTTATTTATTTATTTAATCTTTATTGCACAAAAGAATACACTTCGTATACAAAAGGCGAACTTAATGCCGTAAGGCATTCTCTACCAGTTAACCTTTAGGCAAAGCAGAGATTGTGGTGGCGGTGCAACATAGGGTCTAACATATATGTTGCTTAAACGTAATAATATATACCTACATACCAATATATTAAAATAAATATAAATACTTATATAAATACATAATATAAAAAATATATATAAAAATGAGGATAAGCACAAAACATTACAGATAACACCATCAGAAAAACAAGATGATGACTATCCCTCCTGGTAGGGAAGAAATAATTTTTTTTCCACATTTAGCTACTAGAGGGGATACAATGTTGTTTTATTTCCACACATTTCTACTAAGATAAAGTACAAGTACATAGAAAAATCATTTATTATAGGTACCTTAAAAAAAAACGATTTATTCGCATTATTATACACTTTCGCAGAAAGTCGACGGAGCTCTGCTACCGCAGAGCTCCTATTTCTGGATAGTTTGGCCCTCTGGGCCTGCTGCAAAACTAACATAACCTAAACCTACCTCATATTTATGCCACTGATGGTGCCTTGGGTCTGGAATTGAAATTTTTCATTAGTGTAGTATAAAATGCGAAAGTGTATAATATGCGAATAAACCAATAAACAAAACAATTAAAGAAGCACTTTTCAATGCGATGATATCAATTTCCTGAATTATTTTATCAGTAGAGATAAGTGGAAAAGTATTCCCCCCTAGTAGCTAAATGTGGAAAAAAAATCCTTTCTTCCCTACCAGGAGGGATAGACCAGTAGGGATATGTGGAACTGCCTCCACCATCTTATCCATTAACCTACCGCCAAGCTACAGTGTTTGCATTGTTGTGTTCCGGTTAGGGGATAAGATAGCCGGTGAAATAACTAGCATAGAGGCATTCCATCTTAGTCCTCAGGGTTGGCAGTGCATTTGCAGTCTTGTAAATGTGAATGTCTATAGGTCACAGCGCAGTTTCCACTTACCATCAGGTGGCCTCTGTGCACGTTTGCCTTCCTATGCCATAAAAAAACTCACTATATTATCTTATCAGGTTTTAAATGTGATTACGCCAACATACCATACAATTACATACACCAGCCATACGCATACGTAGGTACGTACGTAGGTAATTTCATTACCCCAAGTTTTATTTTCCGGGATACAGAGTTTGAACAGGCAAATTAATTGAGGGAACTATGTTTTATTTAACGTCCGCAGTAAAGCTCAAGAAAAAACTGCGGCCGTAAGTCAATTTTCCGCACAATAACGCCCGTAGGTAGCTGCTAATTCAGACTCCTGGCTCATTAGCCTCGGAGATCAAGTTAATGTTGCAACTCGTCATTAATTTGAAAAAACCTCGTATCTCATATTTCGTGACGTACAATTTTAAACTTAAACTTGAAGTTAATAAAGTCCAAACACATACATCTCGAAATATCAGATACGAGTTTTTTCTAAAGTAGTAACGAATTGTTTTCAGAAAATTATTAGGGGAGCTACAATGTTAAGTTTAAATTGGGTATGTGTATCGACACAAAAAGTTTCTGTTCTAAAATTGATTTTTGGAGACAAGCTTCAGCTGCCCTTTTTTTTACAGCTACCTTCCGATTCGACTCCATCGTCAGATCAGATCTGTAGTCACACAAAAAAACAAATGATAACCTATCTGTGATAAATACCAAATTAAGAAATAATAAAATAGAAGCCTTAGAATTGCGCCACTCCATGTCTTCCCGTGGACGTCGTAAGAGGCGACTAAGGGAATAAAGGCTAGTAGTACTGTTAGGCGATGGGCTTGCAACCTGTCTCTAATATACACTGTTAAACATCTTAGCCTAATTGTGCAAATTGTGGTTACAGAGTTATCAACAAATTTTTGGAGTTGTTGGTAATTCTGTAGCTCTGCCTACCCCACTCTGGGAATGAAGGCGTGAAGGTATGTATGTATGTGTATGTAAGCAATATTTTGTTGGTTTTTAACTGTTTCTTTAGTTATTTTCTAAATGTGTAATAAGCTTTTTTAAATAGAGAAATACACAAATCAAGATAAGTATTTTTACACTTTATTTTAAAGTATCCTATTTCCCAATCGTTTCCTAATTTTAGTAAATTTATGTTAAAATTTTCAATACCGGGCGAGATCCCGGGAAGTTGGTATTGAAAATCGAATTCCGGTATTTATACCGGAGTTGGAAAAGGTCCGGTATTTGAAAAGTAAAGTAGGGTTTATTGGGTCAAATAAAAATCTTCTTTGTGGCCTTACCATGCTCTAACTTCAAATTCTTCATAAATTTCTCATTTTACGGAACATAAAACATCATAAAACATCAGCTGAGTCGCGCGGGTGCACAGAGCTGGTGCGAAAAATAGTATGAAAAATCTGTCGCACGCGTCTGCGCGAGTTAGCGCTGTCATACTATTTTTCTATCAGTCCTAACATACTTTTTCTAACGGGGTTTGAGTCATTTGTAAAACTAATAATATTTCAAGCCATTTGTAAAAGTGATGCTGCTAAGTTTTTGATGTTGGTAACGAGTATTAACTCTCTTATTCATAAACGCGCCATAGCTAAAACGTGCTGTCTCTGTGTCATTATGACAGTTGAGTTTGACGGATAAGGACAACGAATACTCTAACTAAAATAGGTTTGTTGCGTTCTTGAATAAGGTAGTTAGTCCATACTCATCAAGTCATCACAGTGTGAGACTTTCCTCCTCCCAGTTTCATTAGCTTTTAGGAAGTAGTTCAAGGTTTTCCTCCATTCATCCTCCATTTAGAAACATTTATACCCTACGAAATGAAAACCCAAAAGGCTACTAAACTTATTTATGCAAAACAAACAACATGTACTACTCAGCCCTTATGAAGCCGAGCTTCTTGTAGAAGATCAACTCCCACCTCTTCAGTTTGGCGATGGGAGCGTCACGGTCTACTGACTTGCTACGTTTGTACTTCTTAAACCACTGCCCGTCGATTCTGATTCGCTGATCTGAATTGTCTCTTGCACCTTGAAAAAAGCAGTACATCATACAAAAAATGACCTTGACCAAAACATAGCTATAGGGTGCGAATTGAGTAGGTGCGAAGACTGAGAGGTAGCGGAGCGGTGTGCGAGGAAAAATGCACCAATAGGAGAGCTGCGCTGAACGAGAGTAGGGATCCTATTGGTGGATTTTTTCCTCACATATAGCTCCGCTACAGCTCTGATGGATATACAACCTTAGGCTTGCGCTTTGGTTATGTATGTACAAGACAATGGGAGTTGGGCCGACGATAGATTTTGCCGACTAGCCGACTAATAGGCGCTGAGGCGGCCGATTAGTCGGCAACGCGACATTAATATAGGTTAGAGTTATTGTTATAGTTTAGCCGCATCCCGTTGTAGCGTGCGGGGCGACGAATTCGCCTGCGGCAAAGACGCACAAACGTACGGATTTGCTCCGTATCTCCGTCCGGAACTGCGATGCACGACGAACCGCATTGACTATGGAGCGGAGCGGACTTACTATGGAGCGACGGAGCCAGTGTGACACACCTTGCGGTGTTTGCGTACAAATCAAGATTCTACAGTACAAAGTTGTTATGCGGAGCAGTGTGACAACCGCCTTAGAGAGGTAATAAATTCCGTTCATGTGTGAATATCACATTCGCAAAATTACATACTAGCAAAACATCATACACGCATAACACCATACTCACAAAACACGATATTCGCAAAACATTATATTAACAAATAGTCGGGTTTTGTTATAAAATCGTAGGTAAATTAGGTCGTGTTAGATTTACAGTAGGCCCGGAGTCCCAAACCACTCAGAAATAGGAGCTCCGCGGTAGCGGAGCTCCATCGACACTGTCTATTTCATGTCTTTATAATAGTTATTATGATTTGCGAATGTCATGTTTTGCGAATATGATGTTCTGCTTTATACGGAGCGAATAAGTTGACGTTATCTCAACCTAAAGAGGTAAAACACACTTGCTGTCTCAATTATAGAGGTAATTGTAACGATAAAATCGAAAGAACTAATCCCAGATATAGAGGTTTGTTTTGTCCCACTTATAGAGGTAATTCAGTGCTAAAGTGTCGGGACCTCAATATGAGTTCCAGCTATGGAGGTTTCTCATTTATCCAGGTCCGACTTAACCAAGTCTTAGGCTGAAGCCAGACGAGCGTATTTTTTGAGTTGTGAGTCGCGTAATTTCTGCTCCTCCATTCAGTTTCATAGTAGTAGTAGTAGTAGTAGTATGATGAATGGAGGAGCAGAAATTACGCGACTCACAACTCAAAAAATACGCTCGTCTGGCTTCAGCCTTACTGTATTACTATTGTATCTTTTGAAGGTTATTTTATGTTATTTTTTTATAGTTTAAACTAACAAAACTATTGCTTGCTATTGCATACTTGTGGGAGGACCGTCCGTCCGGGTTGGGACCACCATCTTATCCATTAACCTACCGCCAAGCATCAGTATTTGCATTGTTGTGTTCCGGTTTGGGGATAAGACAGCCGGTGAAATGACTAGCATAGAGGCATTCCACCTTAGTCCTCGGGGTTGGCAGTGCATTTGCAGTCTTGTCAATGCGAATGTCTATGGGCCACAGTTTCCACTTACCATCAGGTGGCCTGTGTGCTCGTTAGCATTCTCAAAGCCATAAAAAAAAAGACGCGATGGCTGTATACATATAATCTCTCTCACTCGCTCTCATACGATCTTATTAAGAGCAAGTGAGAGAGAAGTACTAAAACGAAGCCTCTTCTAAGTGCTCACAGACTGTACACGTGTTTTACACTCCATGTTCGAACCTGCAACCTGCCCTGCCATGGTTTCGCTCCTGTTCGTCCGCGGGTAGAACAGCCACCTCTTGGAGCCGAGGCCGTCAGTCTTCAGGACCTCCTCGATGCGGTCCTGACGCTTCCGCGTTGCCAGGTACTTTGTGGTACTCTTCTTACTATAACTAGCTGAAAATGTACTGGGTTATAAACAGAGAACTTACTGCATAGAAATTTTATTAGCATTTTAAATTTAATTTTGTAAATATCGACCAATAGAGTATAGAATGCTTTGACTACTACATTGTACTTAAGCGCCTTCTTCGGTATTAAGGCAGATATCAGGTGTTTCTCTATATATTTCTAAACTAATCCTTATGGCACCACAATATTGGTATTATTATTTAGGAGATACCGATGCCACAGACACAGAAAATATATATATTAATATTACTTACATACATACATACATACATACAATCACGCCTCTTTCCCGTAGGGGTAGGCAGAGATCATTTCCATCCACTTGCTACGATCCAGACAAACTTCCCTCGCTTTCTAAAAAATATGGGAGAACGCAACATCTCAAAAATATGTCCCAATGAGCCTTATTCCAGTGTAATAAGAACTTCATACTTGTACATATTATTGCACTGGACTGTACACAAACACAAACATACACAGATTAATACCTCCTTTTTATTTTTAGGGTAAAGACGACACAACTTACGCTTCAAATATAAGATCCTAAATGCATCCAGAAAGCTAGGCTCCCTCATCGTAATATCCCGGCCCCTGCTTCCCGAGTGGCTGCGAGTGGACCGGGACCTCGACCTGGCGCGGGACTTCGACCGGGACTTAGATCTCGATCGAGACCGAGACTCCGACTTAGATCGGGACCGGGATCGGGACTTGGAGCCGCTGGCACTGCGGGAACGCTTGCCTCGTTTGCCTCGGGTGCGGTGTTTTGCGCGGCTGAAAATGTGGGAGTCTTATGAAGATAAAAAGATAACAGATGTGTATTCAACAAGGCCGCACACGCACCTTTACACGACAAACTTTTACCTGAAATCAACACGGGTTCAGCAGTACATAACTTTCTATGAAATGAAAATTCTGCGAACTGATGCAATGCTACAATGCCTATTCTATGAAATGAATGTCGGTGAAACGAGGCTAAACCGTAAAAGTAACAATCAAGCCTGTACATCATTAAATATACCTCACGCGATGTCTAAGAGTACGTGATTCTGGTATAATATTTAAATTAAAAAGCTTTATCTAGTCTAGGGGACACCGTTGATGCAGGAAAACATATCAATCTTATGTGGTCGTCTTGCACCGTCTTATATACACATAAGTAGGTGTTCTTTTTTCCTTTTCTCTCTCTACCTCTCTCTTAAGATTTTGGTGTGTTTTCCAGCAGAAACTACGCAGGTTATTTAAAAAAAAAAGTATAGATTTATATAATGTTAGACTAAGTAGTACAATAAATATATTTAAAAAATTAGACTGCTCAGCTGAGTTTCTTGAGGCGTTTCTACTCAGCAGTGGTCTCTTCTTGTGAAGCGCTGGTAGATTCTTGACGTGTAAAAGTGCCCGCGCGACCTACTTACTGAATAAATGTATGTATCTCTTTATCTCTTATCTCTTTAATAATGGTAAATAGTTTCGTTTGGTTTTGTTTACATCTTTTATCATTTCTATTGACCCAGACTATAGCCACAAGTAGGGTTTGCAATCCGGATCCATTTTGTATGGAAGATCCGGATAATTTCGGATCCAGATCCGGATCTTCCATACAAAATGGATCCGCATTGCAAACCCTAGCCACAAGTTATCATACCTCCGTTCAACCTTCACCGGTGGTCCATAATGCTCCCCATACCCGTCCCCGTGGTCCGGGTAACTGGTTCCAGGCTGCGCCCCCGGATATTGCGCGTACGGATATCCATAGCCTTCCATTCAAAACAAATAAAATATTTCAATTTTTATAAAGATAAATTTAGTCTGAACGATGACACTGACAAATTTTGAATGTTTTTTTCTGTCAGTGTAACGCAGGTTGAAGAAGTTTTGGAAAGAGTTTTTCGTATCTTTAGAAAATAGGGCATAGACATTATTTGTAGTGTAAGCAGCGCAGTCTCTTACGACTCGAATACGAGTGCGAAAGAGATAGCAATAGCAAACCATTTTGAAATCTTGTAGAGACACATGAATTCAGTATTTGTGTCATTCCTCGGAGATTCATCTTAGATTGAATAAAATGACAGTCTAAAATGTAAATACTGTCTGTCTGTAAAATTTCTTGGTGTGAGGCAATACATTTTTCTTATTCTTATTCTTATTCATTAAAACATTGTCTGTTTTCGTGACATGGAAAACATGAGTCTGTGCGCTTTATTACGCTAGTATACTCTAATGTGATAAATCTTTTTAACACTGAATTTTAAGGGTGTCCCCACAACTAAGTATCGACGAGGAGAAATTAAAGGCTTCAAAAGTGGGGAGACACTTATTTACATAAATTAACAGGATGTTTTATTTTTTCTACGTACAGCTGTTTGAGGGTTGAAACCGTATGCTTTTTTACGTTGAATACTACTCGAGCGCAATGAAAACGAATCCCTATAGGCCTATAGTCAGCCCAATGGAACCCTGACCCACCATAGAACGGTGTCACAGTGACGTTATAAAACAATTTGTTTGACACTACTTACGACTTGAATCATACCGTCACTGTGACACAGCTCTATGGCAGGGCCATTGGGCTGGTAGTACAATCGCCCACAAAGCTGAGTGAAAAATGAAGATAAACAGAGAGAAACTGTCTATGTCGTGCACATGAGATTCTTATGTAAAATCTATATTTATCTCTTTCTACATTTTCCCACTTCTGTCTTTAAGGGGCAGTTAAGTGTGTGGGCTGTTAGTACATACAATTTTTTGTAGGTTAACATGAGTAATCATTTCCGTTGGTCTCGATACTCGGGTCCCGATAGACAGATGCTCATCTCGATAATTAAAATAGATGATGATTTTTTCTAACTCCCAAGTACCTAGTAATTCTCAGAAATATATGACACCGCAATTTAACCTTGCCCATGACATTAAAATCTTAAAACAACGGGCCATTAATAGGGCCCATAATCAAATTGCAAAATCACGTCATAAATTTCTCAAAATGTCAATATTATCGCAACGATTAACGACACTTCCAAGTTTGATTCCGAATCGAAAAAGTCCGATTAATTTGCCGATAGCAAAGAAAGAACAATTAAAAAGTAAAGATAAATTAGGAATCGATTGTTGCCTAATGGTTCGCTCCATTAGAGGGTTCTGCAGGACTTTGAATGGATTTTTTTGCTTCGTCTAAAGTTTAAGGGGAAAGGGGACGCGAAGTGAGTTGTATGATGTCTGGAAGAGCCAACATGTACGTCAACCTAGAAGTCGGTTTATCTCGGTCGACAAAACATCCGTCACTCTCACTCTTGCACTCTGGTCAGAAGGTGACAGACGTTTTATTCACGTTTTTCGCAGTAGGCCCGCTGGAGATTTTTCCTCGATGTGAACGAACGGCTAGTAAGCTTGCCAGAAATGCAGAGCTTCTCGACCATCTTAAGCTCTAAAGAAAACTATCGTATCAAAGTTGTGCTTGTGCTACACCCAAGAACATCAGTGTATCGTATTGTGTATGTAATAGTTAAACCAATACAACTATTATACAGAACAAAATTGATGTACCTACACAAATCTAATAATTAACTTACACAAATTACCCTACTAACAAACTAAGCTCTTCTTCTTCTTCTTCTTCCTATAATAATGGCGGTCCAACGTGGTATTTCGCAATGATTTCGCCAGTATAAAGTGTGTAGAGTAAATAAGTACAAAGCAGGACTTCTTTCAATCGGCCATCTTCTCTCCCCGAAGGTTCATCATCATCATTTCAGCCGAACGACGTCCACCGCAGGACATAGGCCTCCCCCAATTGCCACAACGACCGGTCACGTACTGCATCCACCGGATTCCCGCAACCTTCACGAGGTCGTCGGACCATCTCGTGGGAGGTCTACCCACGCTGCTTCTTCCGACACGTGGCCACTTGTGGCCCCATCGGCTATCAGTTCCACGAGCAATGTGCCGCGCCCACTGCCACTTCAGATTGGCAATTCTTCGGGCTATGTCGGTGACCCTATTTCCCCGAAGGTTCATCATCATCATCATCATCATGTCAGTCGAAAGACGTCCACTGCTGGACATAGGCCTCTCCCAAGGCTCTCCACTCAGACCGGTCTTGTGCTCTTCGCAGGTTACCGGAAGCGAACTAAGCTCTAAACTATAATCTTATCATAACACGTATGTAAAACCAAAATCCGGACAAAATTATTCAACTGAGGGTATGTCTTGTTAAAAAGCTAGGATTGCAAAATCAAAACAAAACGATACGCCGTAGCTGATGTTAGTGTCGTCATCCCTTTTTATTTTAGATATTTAAGTCATTCTTTAGCTCTGCCTACCCCACTCTGGGAATGAAGGCGTGTGTTTATGTATGTATGTAAGTCACTCTGAAAACCAGCGTCGCGGCTAGCTGCGGCACAAAGCTAACACCGTGTTCAGCGCCATGTTAAATGTTTTGTTCTGTTTGTCATCTGTTTAAATGTGTTTGCGTTGAATAAATAATTTCTACGTAGGTATATACCTTCACGCCTGTAATCCCAGAGTGGGCTAGGCAGAGCTACAGAATTACAACTTTAAAAAGTTGTTGATAATTCAGTAACCAATATTTTCACAAATAGGCTACAATGTTTACCATTGTTCGACGACGCGCTGGCCTAGTTGGTAGTGACCCTGCCTACGAAGCTAGCGGTCCTGGGTTCAAATCCCGGTAAGGGCAGATATTTATGTGATGAGCGCGAATATTTGTTCCTGAGTCAAGGATGTTTACTATGTATTTAAGTATACAGTGTGTGACATCCATAAGAACATATATTTTACGTAAAGATAGCTTTAAGTGTTGTTAGCCGTTTAAAGAAGGAGTTAAGTTATTAGCTAAATTACATTTAGTGCAATTCATTTTTAAAGGGTACAACGAGCAGCAATGTATAACATTAAGTCTAAGTTAATTGCAAGTTAATTGAGGGATAATTGAGCTATGTCTGATACATTGCGTGGCAAATTAGTTAGTATGAAAAAAAAAGTACAACTTATGTTAACAAAACACTTGTTTTTATGATAATTAGGACTGTTGTCAAAATATATGTTCGTATGGATGTCACACACTGTATATTTCTCTATTATAAGTATTTATATCGTTGTCTAGTACCCATAATACAAGCCTAGAACTTAAATTGGGACTAGGTCAATTGACAACAATTCATTTTGTGCTAAGGTAGTAAAATAAAATACCGTTTCTAGATTTTACGCTGCTGATTACAGTAAAAATATCTTTGGATTTTTTATGCAGTCGTTTTTTTATATTAAGGAAAAACAGTAAAAAAAGTTAGGAATACACTTATAGTGCCCTTAGTCCATTTATTACCAAAGGAATTGAAAAACATATACAACTGTCATGTTCATTTTTTATCTGTCTGACGGATTACTTGATTCTAACGACACGCTTTCGATTCTACGCAAAATAGTTTATTAATTTTAGTGGCGTCTACAAATTATGTAATTAATTAAATTACGCCAAATAACAAATTTGTGAACGAACGGCAGCGAATGATTGACAAGTGAGTGACATGACATGACAGTCAGTTCTGTTTCTGTTTAAAGTTTGGGCCATTTGCAACGTTAAAAGATGGCGGACGTGTCATTTGTTTTAGACTTTAATTTTTGGGTAATTAGGTGTTCAAAGTTTTTTTCTGATAGTGATTTGTACTTTTTATGCCTTTGTGTCACAGAGTGATTGAAGACTTGGACTTATTTCGTGTATCTGGCAGCTTTCTTCTCGTTTCAAGTGGACTCGCAGTGGTGCAGAGGTTAAAACTATCTTGACCTCTGACCTACAAATCACCGTACAACGTTGCCCCCAATCTTCCTAGAGAAGATTGGATTGTGTTTTATTGCTATATTGATTTATACTTATATACCTATACTTGACACTGGCGAAATCACTTCACGTGGAAACGCCATATCCCCGCGGTAGTAGCAGTTCAAGTCGCCGCGGGGGCAAAGAAAGAAGAAGAAGAAGAAGAATGTTTCAAGTTACTTTTTTTAATTTATATCAGGCTAAGATCACGACAACAGTATTCCTAACTTTGTATATAAGGTCTTTTTAATGACTATTTCTTTATTAAATTATTAACGACGAATTTAAGTTAAATAAAGAAAAACCAAGAAATACGGGTAGTCTGATTTTTAACCAGCTATTATAAACGCAAAAAAAACAATAATGCCTTTTTTTTTAATGTTGTCAATTGGTGTGACATAGTCCCCTGATATTTATTTATTTATTATTCGATTAGTGATCGGTTGCAAGCCCATCGCCTAACAGTACTACAAGCCTATATTCCCTTAGTCGCCTCTTACGACATCCACGGGAAGACATGGAGTGGCACAATTTCTAACCCGGCAACCACACGGGAAAAATAAATAATTTCTATTTCTATTTAAGGTACATCCAGCAGCTTTAACTCTCAAAAGCAAGCGCGGGTTCCGTAACTTTGCTTTGAGTGGCTCCATTCTTCACCCACTTCTTTTACTTGGCGCACTTCTTAATATTCCGCGAGTTATCGCTTAGCATGCCTTTTTACTGAGTCTTTCTTTAACGCAACTAATCAAAGAGATCCGTACAAGCAATGTTTTTTATGGCATTATGGAAGCTTACAGGATTCTCGGTGGTAAGTGAGCTCTGAGTCAGATGGAAATTTGCAATATCTCTGTTAAATTTATTGCCTACTCTGAGGATTAAAAGAAAATAACTCTTTATACTGAAACAGAACAGACAACCCTGGCTGTTTGGTGGCAGAGTCAGCTGGTTTTTAAAATGGTAATAAATAGCATAAAAATATAGACTTCATACATACATATACACATACATGAAATCACGTCAGAGTGGGGCAGGCAGAGCGACCAAAATTACCAAAAACCCTAAAATTTTTATTCATTATTCTGTATCCACATTTTGCCCAATTGTTATCATGTAGGTACTTCATACTAGGGCATGCTCCCGGGAATTCCCGGTACTAAAAGGACCGGGAAATCCCGGGAATTATCATTTCAACTGGTACCGGTACTGGCAAAAAAAAATCCCGGTTCTTCGGTTCCTTCGGTACTGAGTTTGTGACTAGACTAATTGTCATTTTCTCTTTTCAAAACTACGTGGTAGCCTGGTGACGCTTTCCCCCGGCCGATTCGCACCAACTCGGTTTTATTCGGATGCGATATGAGACCCCAGTCGCCCCACCCTTCGACCCGACGCCTCGACCCAGTCCAAGGCCAACCGGTCGGGCCGACCGACAGGTAGTATGGTAGTCAGAAAGATAGCTGTTCTGATTTGGTAAACTCGTGTTCTGGATTAAATAATTAATAATTATCACTTAACTGGTGTCTAAGACCATTAAACAAAAAAAAATACAAATAATTTACTCAGTACCGAAAAGTACCGAAATCCCGGGAATTCCCGGTTCCGAATCAGTACCGGAAATCTTAGTACCGGTTCCGGGAATGGTACCGGTACCGCATGCCCTACTTCATACATATCAAATTAGAAAGAGAGCTATGTCGTTTAGATTCCCCACACTAAAGCAAAAGTTCGTATTCGAAGCATTTAAATACTTAATGCAAAAATAAAGTTAACATTTTCAACGTCAGTTAAATTATAAACCTGCTTTTCATACTTACTTAAAAACAGCGTGTTAAATAGAAAGTTGCTGAACCAACACCCTGTGTACAAAAAAATAATCCAACATCATACGGCAGCTTTCATAACAGTTTTAACGTTTTTTGGTCACCCTGTATATTAATCAATTGAATGGTAATTTAAAATGAACCTTATCTGGTATTGTTACGGTTGGTATCAGCTTGAGTTGTAGCGAAATTCAAGCTGTAATTCAGAAGTAGGTTATCTAGGCTGTGACAGGTTGTAGTTTTAGTTAATTAGTACGATTCGCAGTTTTTATAGTACTTGAAATTATTACGCCGCGTTGCTGATTCAGTAGTTCAGATTATATCAAATTTACGTGTGGAGTTTTTTTGTAAACGAGATTAAATAAGAATATTTATAAATATAAGCCAGTTTCGAGTCAGAGCACATGTGTTTGTTTTAAACATAAAGATAAAGATAAGATAAAGACATTTATTCAGTAAATAGGCCGCACGGGCACTTTTACACGTAAAGAATCTACCAGCGCTTCACAAGAGGAGACCACTGCTGAGAAGAAACGCCGCAAGAAACTCAGCAGTCAGTTATTTTTATATATATTTAATATTACAATGATACTACTTACGAGTAGTTTAGCATTATATAAATCTATAAATAGTAAATAATTTTTTTTATCAAATAACCTGCGTAGTTTCTGCAGGAAAACACACCGAAATAGAAATAGAGAGAGAAAAGAGAGAAAAAAACATTGGATTGGAATTAGGTATCTATAATTCCTCATAAATCAAATTTGTGTAAGAACTAGACAAAAATTGCACCATGCATGGTGAGCTTAACCCTTCTTTGCATGACGGAATTTTCCGTCATAATATATTTCGTTTTATTGAAGAAAACATTTTAAATCCTCACCCCACCCAAACCTTCAAGTGGGTACACAATCATTAAAAAAACCCATTCTGATCGAATCTGAATCAATAAATTCAAATATCAGCAACATCAAACGCAATAACGCAGAATCTCGAATATCTCGAATCTCGAAAGTTCTCGAGTCGAGTGGAAACTTAACGAAACTGAGACGCACTTTTGGCTCTGGAGTGTTTTCGCGGGTACTTCGCGCCCCGAGTCGGACGATCCCCCTTTGCGGTTCGAATCGATAGAGGGTTGAGATTTGTTTAGAGTGTTATCTAAAAGGGCTGTTTTTTTTATCTACACTTAAATAAAAATAAAAATAAATTTTAATTGGCAAAGAGTCGGAACGGAGCAGAAGGTTAGTGTTTAGCAGCTGGACACCTCCCAGGCTTAGTGATTGTCCAAAAACCTACATTGATTCGAGAAATTTGTGTTTAATGGTTTTGAAGATATCGGGAATATTTTTATTAGAAGTTTAAAATTTGAGTAAAAATACTCACATACACGGTGTTATTACATATTTGAAAGAGATCATCATATTCATCATTACATCATGTCAGCCGAAAGACGTCCACTGTTGGACATAGGCCTCCTTCAAGGCTCTCCACTCAAACCGGTCTTGTGCTTTTCGCATCCACCGCGTTCCCTTGTTGAAAGAGATATAAAGAGCGAAAGTATGGAAGGATCGGAAGGGGCCGCCCTAGGCGTATTTTTTGGACTCAAATCGGAGAAATACTGGTAAAGGGCCGATTATTAAGTACCCGAAACCGACGTGCGTGCATGACTCGATGTATGAATGTGGAAGAAGCGAAAGAGATTTGTCAAGATCGTAACTGGTGGAAAGAAGTGGTATCTGCCTATCCCTCTGGGAAACAGGCGTGATTTAATTTATGTATGTATGTAGGTACGTCATTATTTACTGAAAAACTATTGGTTTTATATCATGACTCATGTTAAGTTTTACTGCAAATTGGTTGTATACTTTATGCCACGCAAAGGGATTTGACGAAAATCTATCACCATGTACCTACCTGATAAATATAAGAAAACACCTCTTTTACTTCAAGCCCAACATAAAACAACTAAGACAACATAAAAGACCTTGAAACACGTCATGGCGACAAAAACTCACTCAAAATCAAAACTCAAAGCAATTATGAGGAATCCATTAGGTGCTGTACTCGAACTCGACTCGCCTCTCAACTTGCCACTTACCCACTCTCTAATGACGCATTGTACTCGCAACTTTTTCATCCGACTTGCATGAATATATGGAAGCCTTTGTGGCATCCATTAGTAGCCCAGCTGAAAATGGCGTTGAAATTTGAATTTTGAATAGTTTAAAGTACGGTTCGAAATAGATTGTGAAATTTTGGATGTGTTTTCAGGCTTTTCTATAGCGGCCAGTGACAAGTCCAAGAATGGGGTACTTTTCTGTGATTTGAACATTTCGGTTGGATATAATTGCAAAAGTAGTTACGAGAACTACTTCTTCTTTCATTACTGCCGGGACATCCTGTAGCGCTACTTTCCTGGGATGTGACTTTCTTAAGCTTTAACTCTTTAAGACAGCACCGAGCAAACGTTGAGCGTCCAGTGGCGCCCTCATTAGTATTATTGTGTTTTCCGATAAACTGACGAATTTCCATGGAATTGGACGATGCTTATTTGTACCACAAGTAAAATCACAATTTATGGGATATCGTCGGTGACACTGCAAATCCGCGTAACTGACAAATTTATGATAGAGCAAAATGAACCTTACTGTCTTATTAAAAAGGTGCATTTTGCTCCTTATTTAGAATGTTACTTAAGCGGTTTTGCAGTTTCACCGACGATATGTGACAAGACAATCTTTGATAACAGTTACCCTTTGCGTAGGCAGCTTAACGGGAAAAGGTGGCCACTTTTTTCCGTTAAGTTGATAACTCGAAGGTCAATTATTGTTAGTAAACTATGTGATATATCCTATAACCTGTGTTTTCATTTATAGTACAAAAAAGCACCGTCTGATTTCAAGAAAATACTTTAGTTTATTAGAAAACTCAATATTAGTACATCCGGTGTACGCTCGGCGCAGTCTTAACTCAACGTAGCTAATATTAACAGCAGCTTTATATACGACATAGAGCTCGACCTGTGGAGCTAGTATGGTTGTCATCATCGCGCGCGTGACAAAATGTGGATAAAACATCAGTCACTTTTTATAAGTACCAACGACCCTACGAGCTCCATTGATCCATGTATTGGACCGATTTGGTTAATTATGTATTATATAATTGAAGGCAGCCCAACTGGACCCTATATCGTCGGTGATACTGCAAAAACGCGTAACTAACAAATTTATGATAGAGCAAAATAAACCTTACACAGTTACTAAAAAGGTGCATTTTGCTCCTTATTAAACATGTTACTTACGCAGTTTTGCAGTTTCACCGACGTCTCTGCTGTCCGACGTCCGTCCTTCCGTCCTAACTTTATAGAGAACCGTAATAAATAGCGGATTTATTTTTAATTAAATAAAGTTATATACTTAATAAAAACCTACACAAGAAATATTTATTTAACGTATTTTTATTTTGGTTGTATGGTATTAACAACGGTAAAACATAGAAGCGTCTTATTTGGTATTAGTCCGGCAGCCTACTGCAAGAAACCCTACCTGATAAAAAAATAGAAAATTCCTACCCTCTAGTCGTAGCTGACCTTTAGGACTGTATTAATAAACTGATCTCGATTCTAATGCTAGTCTCAAGTTGCGTCAAAAATGACGCTTACTTTAGGTTTGACGTTTACTTTGACGTATCTTGTGACGGGCATCTCAGCCAAGATGAGTTTATTAATACGGGCCTTAGGCTGAAGCCAGACGAGCGTATTTTTTGAGTTGTGAGTCGCGTAATTTCTGCTCCTCCATTCATCATACTACTACTACTACTATGAAACTAAATGGAGGAGCAGAAATTACGCGACTTACAAAAGATAAAAAAAAAGATAAAAGATGTTTATTCAGTAAGTAGGCCGCACGGGCACTTTTACACAACTCAAAAAATACGCTCGTCTGGCTTCAGCCTTAGTAGCTTCAACTGCTCTTAACGGCCGCGGCTTAACTTTGCAAATTTTGTATCTCATTAGCCGTGATAGCTAGATAAAGTCTAATTCCATGGAACTTGCTAACTATGTAAACAAACCGCCATATTGAAATGGTCTCTGAATGATGAATTTACTAGTGATAGGCAACTCCTTTACTTATGTCAAACCATATCGAATATTAAAATACCGAAAGTAAAAAACAAGTAGTTACTTATTTCTAATTTGTTTAATCACGATCCGAAGAAAAATCGGTACTTGAAGATGATATATCACCAGTATTTATATATATATATATATATATCATCTGTGAGTGTGATCAGCGTGAGTTAGGTAATGTGTAGGGGCCTTAATATATCGCCAACTTTAGCCACAACACTACCCATCATAGACAATTGTAGATTTTAAAAGAAACAAAAACGTCATCCCATCAGGTCCTAATAACCTAACTTATGAAACCATTTAAACTTTTAATGAAATATCCAAGTTAGAGTTATATATTTGGTGATTTTGTATTTTAAAGTAACGACCGTTTCAATCGTTTATGGTTTCAATGGTGTTTGATGAGGTGGTGTGAAAATTCAAGGAGAAACAGTGACAAAACCAAGTTAAGTCTTTTGTTTACATAGTTAGCAAGTTCCATAGAAATACACTATAGTTGAAATTTTCACAGGTGATGTATTTCTGTTGCCTGCTTTTGCCGCTCAAACAACAAATACTAAAAACAAAACAAAAAAAAAATGGGGGCTCCTATACAACAAAAGTAATTTTGTTGCCGTTTTTTGCTAATTTTGTATAGATAATGGTACGGAACCCTTCGTGCGCGAGACCGACTCGCACTTGGCCGGTTTTTTGTTTACTTTCTTCTTATTTAGAAAGTAAAGTGTGTAATTGATCCCCTTTCTTCCCTTGGTGCACAAACTATTACAGTCTTGGCAGTGGATAATTCTAAGAAGATGCTTCGGTATTGTAATTGTCTCTCACTCGCTCTCATACGCTCGTATTGAGAACGACTGAGAGAGCAGTACAAAACCGAAGCCTTCTACGCGCTCATAGACTACTCGTACATTCATAATTCAACATTATTCTTGTTCATTTTCCTCAAATGTCATATAGTTACAAGATGAAATAGGAGTTTGCGTGACTGAAGTAATTGTTTTTTCTTATGCAAGTAAAATATTTTGGCGGTTAACTTAATTATCTTGTCTTGTTAGTAAACACGTAATAACGGAGCGAGGCACCTTAACCCCTCAGGTGTCCTACGCACAACATGTGTGCGTAGATTTTTTGACATTACGTGACTTATTCATTTGACATAAAGTTTAATTTTGATGTACATCAATTTTGACATATCGCTCGACGGGTTAATTAGTAAAGTATGATTAATGACGCTGGATCATTTTGCAAGAATTGATAACATAATTTTGTTTAAAAAAAAATTACATGTTTTTTTTGTTTTTGTTTACGCGCGCTTTGGACTAGACTAGTGATCAGAATGACGTTATTGTGTTTGTAACCGCGTTTTTATAGCACGTGTGACGTAGAAAAGACCGTGTGGCGATTAAGCTCTTTAGCTAGTAGAAATTTGTTTCTTTATTTTTTCAGAATTCATTAAAAAACGGTCAAATGTGATTGGAACTCGCGCACCGAGGGTTCTCTAGTAGGTATTATTATAATTACAAATTGAATTTGATTTCAAATCTGTTCAGCGCGAGCCCAACTCACACTTGACCAAAATTTTTTCCGTGTTTGTAACATTATCATTAAAAAAAGACTTACGTTTTTAATCGTTGTTACGATACAACAACAATAAGAATGCGTTAAAAAAAATTGTAACAAGTCAAAAATGGACTTTCCAAAAAGGAGAAAATAAAACACACAATCCTCCTTTTTCGGAAATCGAACAGAAAATAACCACTTAAAGTTCATGTAATGATTTGCATAAAAACAAATGTACTAATGTTCATTTTGCGTAACAATACAATGTAAGTTTGTACCTATTTTAAAATTACCGCCTGTTTCACAATCGACAGGTAAAGAATATTTGACAGATAAATTTAGCAATTTCTCTTTCTTACACTTGAAAATAGACAAGGAGAAAGACTTTAAACAGCAGATTTTACTCGTGGATTGTGAAACAGGCCCACATGTAGTTCTCAACTTGTAAAATACAGGTAAATTAATGCACTTAATAGTACTTAAGCTATTGAACAGGGTTTCGAGCCATGTAGGTCCGAAACAAATGAGACCTAATCTGTAACACTAGATCTATTTGGTCGATCATTAATCATAGCAATAATGTGATTAATAATAATTTAGGTGTAGAGTGACCATTGATGCATCGTTGCTCAGGACATGGTCTTATTGCTTTTGCATGGTCTTGTTCTTTCACTATGGATACTTATGCTAATTGCCTGATCTCGGAATATAGGGGGCAACATTAAATGACAGCTAGGGATTGCCTATATCGATAAACTCAACTATCTATGCTTTTCCCATATTGTAGTAACCGCGTATTTTTTTTGTTTTGCTTCTGTTTCTTTCACAGAAATTGAAGTCTATGTATTAGTCATCTGAAATGGATTCATCAGTCGAGACGGAGAAGTTTAACACCCGGAAATTGGAAACAAATTCTGATCGTTTATTTTAACAATAGTAAATGGGACAGTAATTCTGAAATAGGTACACAATAAGAGAAAAATATAAGATGATGATGAGTGAAGGTTCAAAAATCCTTTTAAAATATAGAATAAACACAATTATGTTGCTAAGTATTTTGTTTCATTTGCATACTCTCAATAAAATTGTATTTTTAGAAACAAAACTTGAAGCGATCACTAGGATATGGGAAAAGATCGATACTTGAGTTTATCGATACAAGCGATCCCTAGCTGTCATTTAATTTTGCCCCGTATATTCCGAGGTCTGCTAATTACCCTATATCGGTGCTTAGATCGGACATACGCTGTAAAAGAACTGAAAATGATTGAGAATGAGCGGTAGGACCGGATTGCTACCATCTTGTTATCTAACAGTCATATCTTTATTTTTATTAAAAATTCGTCGGCTAGTAAAAAGCGTGATACGCTCTATTGTAATAAAAAAAAAACTATTTAACTGTGTGTTTTCCTATTAATAAGTTTGTCTAGTAAATTATTATGTCATCTTACTTAACTTAGTTTCATGAAATCGTTTCAATCAATCAAATTTATTTTTCCTACTCCAACTTTGCAACCAAGCACAATCTGCCGACATCCTCAGGCTGAAAGAACATTACTCATAAATAAGTCAACAAATATAAACCTGTCAATAAGTCATTCAGAAAATAATCTATTACGAAACTGTTACATGACATCAGCAAACGTTTTCGTCATTAGTCATTGGACGAACAAGTCCGGCGGTATTCGGGATTGTGGTCACCCTGCCCGCCATGATGGATAGCCGCCATATTGCCCAATGCTGGCCTGCGATAAATCAAGCACCGTCAACGTAAGAGGACGAAATTTTTCGCCGAGAATTTTCGGCTTCGAGCTTTGGCTTCCTAGGTGGGGCAGTTTTATGGCTATTATGGACTTCTAGTTAACATTTGTCCTATAATTATAATATTTAAAAAGTCGTGTATTTGATGAAGTATCTTGAGTAGTTCTTATGTCTTGTGTGCTATATTAACAAAAAAAACTAATAAAATTAAATAATTGAAAAATTAAAAAAACAAGACAGCCGTTAAAAAAAGTAATAAAAATAAGGTTTGTATTTCGAATAGAACGGAAAAAAATATTGTTAGAATATTTTTTCAATGCATTCGGGTTACTTTTTCAGAATATCGTCTTAGTATAAATTGTTCCCCCGACTGCATTAAAAAAATATACCTACAAACAACATATTTTAGTGTACTATTTAAAAAAATGTTTTTTCACTTCTCATGCTCGTAAAGTCCTTCTTTATGCTGGGTATAGGCTGCATAAAATCGCATTTTATGCTCTAACTAGTGCATAAAGTAATTTATTCTTTTAAGACTAAGGCAATAAGGCCTTACAGCCACATACACAATACACCTTCATTTAATTGATATATTTTTTATGAGATTTAGGTTATATCTTATTATAATTACGACATATGTAATACTATCTTAATACTTTAAGCTTAATACGGGCGTGCATTTACGTAAAAAAAAAATAAGTAACGCAAATATTTATAATAACTTGGAATTAAGGATCAAACCATAGTGTCCATAGTCAAACGTCACATAATTGAAAATTAAAAAAAAATAAGAAAAATTGTGTAGCGGGAATCTAATTATTCGTCAAACAAAATTAAAAACTAACTAATTTTGTTGTGTTGCGGTTGAAAATTCAATAAATTATTCGTAAGTAATTGAACAATGTCTTCAAGTAGTGATAGTGACGATCAAAAAATGATTTCGCCTGAGACTTTAATGGACAGAAGTGTGAAAAATGTAATTGAGCAGATATTGCCGCCTAAATCGAAGAAAATCTATCTCAGCACATACGAAAGTTTTATGATTTGGAGGAACCAAAAAAGCGTAAACATGTTTGCGGAGAGTGTTTTTTTAAGCTAATTTGACGAACTGTCGATGAAATGACATTTTATGCGTGATAGAACATATTAATTACATTATAAAAATTAATTAAATTTTCTTGTATAATTATGCTTAATCGTTGTTTTATTTCCTTGCAATCGAAGTGAAAAGCAGAGTGTAAAACTCGAGCATAAAACCCATTTTACCCTCGACGTGACCATCCACTATATGCACGTCTCGGGTAAAATGGTACGTTTTATGCACTTGTTGTACAATTTACTATTTTTTACTTTTTAGTCCATTTTTATAACGGCAGATGTGTTATTGAATTTTTTTAATTATTAAATTTAGTTTTAACGATTTTTAGTGCCTTGTGCTTTTTTGTGTTTGAATTAATCAATTTATTTTGTAGTAATTATCACATTTTACAGGTAAACCATATTTATATACAAATATTTGAAATAGTCACATTAAGACCTTTCAATTGATACCTATATATTGTTACGATAAGAAGACACTTTTTTTTGACATAAATAGGTGTAATTGTTCCATATTGTTCTTATTTAAATTTAAACAGTTTAGAAGATGAAACGATTCTAACGATACCACACACATCTAAATCAGGTCAGGTGTTTAGAAGTTATGATGGAATAAAGAATCATACATACATGAACCCTGAAAACATTACACTCCATTTTTGGGCAGTCGTATAAAAATGGACAGAGAAGTTAGGGTAATGGGCCAGACGGGCCAGTCCCCTGTTTGTTTTACGTTTTTTTATGACATGAAGTGCAGGCCGGCAGGCACCGGATTGTAAGTTTTATCTGTGACCTGGGACCCATAGTTATTTGCATTCTCAAAGTGACAATCTAAGGATTGCAATCCTAAGACAAATGCGTTTATAACTATTAGGACTAAAGGGCCCCATACACGGTACGATTTGTCTGTGCGATCCGTCGCTTCAGAGCGATCGTTTCGTGTTCGGGCGTTATTTTTGATGTGATCAAACTTCATGGTGGGGTTACCAAGCATAACATCTTAAATACAGAACTCTCAGTGCGCGAGTCCAACTCGCACTTCACCGGTTTTTTTATTTTTTTTTTATATTTCTCTTTCGTGATGAACAATGATTTTTATCTATTCAACCCCTCAGACAGCCCAAAGCGAATCCGCGCTAAATCCAAGCCTTGACCTGCGCAGGAGTATAAATCTCTACTAATCCGCCTGTCATGTCGCGCCGAATAATTGTTTCAGATATCCATTGTTACTGACGAGCGGCGGAAAAAATGGAGCAAGGGTCCCGTACCTAGATAAATTATTTATAAGGGTATCACGTCGTGGGGTAGAGAGGTTGCAGTAAGTATTAGTGGTTAGTAGCTTTTGGGGTGTTTCGATATTTAATCTTTAGGTATAAACATTCCTGGTTTTTTTTTAACTTTGCGTGCTTTGTTTGTTGGCCTTTATATTTCAAATCTTAACTAAGGCTACCTTTGGGAGATTAAAAACTTATTGCTCAATGAAAAAAAAAGTACCAGTGGCGTGCTTAATCCTACATTCTGTGTTTATTTATGCCTTAGGTCATTTTCTAGAAGTCAGCCAACTGTACAACCGATAACAAGATTAAGAAGAATACTGGGGTCCTATTGAAAAACGGTACAAGTCGAGTTAACTCGTAATAAGAGAGGGTATATGTATACTTGAACGGAATATACTAGACTTAAACCCTTTTGATCTTCAGAGGACTACAAATGAAGTAACACTGTATTAAAACAAATGAATAAATATCTGAAACTCAACTCTAGGCTTGCACTATTGGGACTAGATGAATCATTATTCCATAGAAAACATCCAAGGCTAAACAAATACTCGCGTTCATCACACATCGCACTGCCAGATCAAAAGTGTAGTAACTCAAAAAACAACTGTATTTTAAAATGAACTTTGATACAACATCTATAGAGCTTGAAACAAAACTAACAATGATTTTGAGTTTATACTTTCTTAATCTAGCAGTGCGTCATATATACCAGGAAACACCGCTAGCGCAGAAGGCTAGATTGATCATCAATGTTATCATAAAAATCAATGAAAAATTTTATAACAAAAACCGGTAAAGGGGATAAATTATGCCAGGCCAAGATCATTGATGTGATTCCCAATATCACTTTTCAATTTGACACAGCTGATATTAACCGACTAGTTTAAGTGGTCCCTTCAGCGCGTGCATTCTTAATTAGGCAGCTTTATACGACATACCTCTCAGTTGAAAAGGCTAACAAAATAAATACAATGAACCGAGGAACCCTGAAGGTCGGTCCATCAGTCCGTCTGTCTTATAAATCGCTTTACATCCCGCGGAAACTTTTCAATTACAAGCTCCGAGTGGAGATTTTACAGGCAAGTCTTATTGAATTATTGGATGCGGCGTTTTTTCAAATTCAAATTCAAATAGTTGCATTTCACATTACTTTACAAAAGTTGGAACAGTGTCCAGTCGGTAAAAAAATTATCACCTGTCATTCCAGTACAAATTATAATTTCAAACTAGTTTTTTTGTCATAGGGACCACGCCGCGAGGGGACGTTGTAGAAGGGGTGTTCTTTTTATAATGGTGATTATTATTTACATCTTTAATATTTGACTAGCTTAGTTTTATTTTAATTACAATAAGTTTCGTTTTAACTTTTAATTGTAGTACCTAAGTACCTATCTTAATAAATCAATAAAAGTTTTTTTACATAAATGTAAGGCTTTTACTCCTGGTTTTAACAAGTTGTATTTCGCCAATGTCGAGATTTATACAAGCAGCATAAAATTAAGTTAATAGCGACCGTATTTTATTACTATTACAGTTGCATTTACACGTAGATACGGCTCGGAACGAAGATTGGAACGGCGCGTGGCGTTTCCCGCGGTCCGAACTTTACGTGTACAGACTGCAATTAAGTCCATGGATATCACACGCCACGACAATTGATCGGTTAAAGAGTGCTTGCGCAAGATTCAATTTCAATTGAAATAATTATTTAGTATTTATCTTATCTATATGTAAAAACTCAGTAGGTACCTATAGGTAAACAACTTATGTACAGAGTTTTTCTCTGCATGGTCCTTTACACTCTTGGACAAAAAATACTATCAAATTGGATTTGTTTCATGGTTTTGCTTTGAATTTTAACTTTGCTCTGTTTATACACTCATGTTATCAGTACCGTCAAACCACATTAACATTATGTCATTCATAAAAAAATACATACATACATAAATTTACGCCTTCATTCCCAGAGTGGGGTAGGCAGAGCTAAAGAATTACCAAAAAGTCTAAAATTAAACTTCTTGATAATTCTGTACCCTCATTTTGCACAAGTAGGCTAAGATGTTTCCCAGTGTATTAGTGACAGGTGGCAAGCCCATCGCCTCATAGTACTGCAAGCCTTTATTCCCTTAAAAATACACATACATACATACATATACTCACGCCTTCATTCCCAGAGTGGGGTAGGCAGAGCTACAGAATTACCAACAACTCTAAAAACTTGTTGATAATTCTGTAACCACATTTTGCAAAATCAGGCTAAGATGTTTACCAGCGTATTAGTGACAGGTTGCAAGCCCATCGCCTAACATTACTACAAGCCTTTATTCCCTTAGTCGCCTCTTACGACATCCACGGGAAGAAATGGAGTGGCACTATTCTATCCCGGTAACCACACGGGCAAAAAATAAAAAATAAATAATAAAAAAATCTACCGCTAAATTAAATAAGTTTTATAGTTAAATACGAAGATATTTTGCGTTCGGATCGATAAGTCACTTTAAGCTAACGTTTTTAAGAAATAAATCTGGTTTTTTTTTCATTACCGCATCCAAATTTCTCACCCTCCCACCCTCTGCCCATAGCAATCTCAAGGAACAGCCTTAATAGAAATTTGAATAAAATCAATTTATTTTAAAACGAGACGCGTTATCGCGCCCTTAATAGATTGTTGTTCGGAAAAACTTCAGCCGCTTCAAGTTTCTTTATCCTGAGATTTATTAGTGACAGGTCATTTTAGATTCTGGAATTGAAACAAAAAATATATTTTAAATTAAAAAAAATTAGCTCCGTTATCCAGAATTATCTGGCTTTATATTAACGCTGCCTGTACGTCACACAAAATTATTTGGTTTGCTTGATTTTTAACCACGGACCCAAAAAGATGGATGTTTATGATGAGTTTTTGGTGGAATACTGTGGTTTTAAAATCCATGGAGTAGGTATTTCCTAATTATTATATTCATAAGTATCGCACTTATCTTGGCCTTCGGTATTCGGTATTATTATATTTCAAAATTCATTAATTATTAAACCGCTGAATTAACCTAATAAATATAATACATTTTGGCATGGAGGATATCTTGGCTTTGAAAGAGTAACAAACAAACCAATATTAGTAGGTATAGATAAACGGAACTAAAAATGTGTTAAGTTTATTTTTAAATAATATGGCAACACTGAAGGTCAAAAATCAAGGTGGTATGTAATAAAACACCATTTTAATTATACCCCTTTATATCTTTATGATGCTATACAATGCTTTGTCTTTTTGTTATTTTTGACATCCGTGACCATTTTATTTTACAATTCTTTTTGATTTCATAGTTTAGTTTAGTTAAGTTCAATTTTATTTTGTACCTATGAGTCTTGCTACTCGGAATAAATAATAATAATAATTATTATTATTATTATAGCCGGTACGATACACGTCTGCTATAGCATGCGAGTCCATGAACGTGTTAAGAAATAGCGACTCCATGGATTCTAGAATCACGTTATGGCATCAAAATCCTAACACTAGTTATAAATTTATCAATTTACACGGTTTTTTTTAATAAAGCTATCAAGGTGGTTGTTAGCTAAGTTTAATTAACATCAGTTGTGCCGTTAAGGACATATTGGTTCTGAAATCAGGGGCCGCTATTATATCACTGTTCTTATCTAAGGTCGGGGTCAAAATAAATGAAATAATATGGAAGCAAATATGGTTAATATGACGTAGCTATGCAGTCCATTTTACGGCGAGTGTAAAGAACAGAGCTGTAGCAGTTATATAGCTCTGTCCTTTTCGCTCACTGTAAAATGAACTGCATTTTATTTTTATACAAGAAATTAATTTGGATACAAGAAATATATTTTTATTAACAAAAGAGTCTTGATTTTTATTGACATAAATAATATTCTCATGAATAAATTGTGACGCTACTGTCAAAATATTAATTTATTTAAATAGTAATCTTAAGGAATCACGGAATTTAGATTATATATAGAACGAATGGCTCTTTTTTGCAACACGAATATAGTCTGTATGTCAGTCTCCCTAAACCACTGTAATATTAAGCTTCTTTCCACCCCAATATCTTAAGACTTAAGCATTCCCTTTATTTTCGCTAAGACTGAACATAAAAGACGAGGAGCCGTGAACCTCACCCGTGACCACAAAGTATTAACACGCCCTATATGAGTAATAAAGGCACCCCTGTATAATCCATAACTCTTAAACCCTGCAGGGTCGAGGGTGGATCATAACTCTTGAATGGCACACAAATTGCATTTCTAGCACTGAAGCCTGAAGTAATATTGTAGAATATGTAGTGGTATTGATGTTATTTAGGAACCGTTACAACACTTTGTTTGCAACCTCGCATATTTTAAATTGTCCTGATCTTGATCAAAATTAATTAATTTACAATTTGTAAATAAGAAATATTAAAAAAACGATGTTGCCTCTTTTGTGTTTTAAATATTTAAGCTTTAAGGTGCTGTGTGGGAATGCAATAAATATGATTTTGTGGCTAAATATCATTGTATTTTTTTTCCAATATTTATTAATAAGATCTTAATCTCCTGTAAAAAATTAAAAGTTAAAACTAAACTTATTTAAATTAAAATAAAACTAAGCTACTCAAATATTAAAGATGTAAATAGTAATCACCACAAAATAGAACACCCCTCTAGCAGGTCCGCTCGCGGCATGGTCCCTATGTCACTGGCTGCATTACCTCTCTGATTGTAATTTTACTTGAATTATCTCTTGTATGTAAGTGGCAGCAAAATGTAATTTCTTAAACACGACTTCTTTATAAAATTACATACATACACATACATAAACTCAAGCCTTCATTCCCAGAGTGGGGTGGGCAGAGCTAAAGAATTACCAACAAGTCTTAAAACTTCTTGATAATTCTGTAACGACATTTTGCACAAGTAGGCTAAGATGTTTCCCAGTGTATCAGTGAGAGGTGGCAAGCCCATCGCCTAACAGTACTGCAAGCCTTTATTCCCTTAATCGCCTATTACGACATCCACGGGAAGACATGGAGTGTCACTATTCTAATCCGGCAACCACAAGGCAAATAATTAAAAATTAAAATGTATAAAAGTTAATTCATTTATTTCAGCATAACACACAAAACTTATGGCTTATTAAAGTTTGCCATTTCTAAGCAAATCATCAAGTTTACATTTTTTATTTACTATAATTTTGGCAGAATAAGCAATTTTTTAATTTTTAACTTGTTCCCCGTGATACAGGCGTAGGACCCTATAAATTATTGTTATTATTTATATATACATATTTACCAATCACGGGACTATGGGAGTCCCAGACCTTTGGAAGGCGTTCATGGTACTGAAACCAACACAGGGTCAGCTTTAGACAAGTTTAATAAAGTAAAGTGATGGGACACCAACCTTCAATTGTCCCTGAGTTCAAACTATAGAAGTATGCTCCCACAGATAACCACCGGTTAGTGTAAGAATATTTAAAAAGGATGGGAACATTAATAATAGGCTCTATGAATGAGCTAATATGGATTGGTAAACTAGGCTATTGATGAAACTACGGCGCCTGTCTGGTCAATGCTAATTACTTTTGTTGAAATGGCAGCCGGTGACTCGCCAATTCAATGGAATGGGCCTTTCGAAATAGATAGCCTTTCGATAGCAGCAAAGAGGCAACAGTTCCAGAGGAGCTAAGGGTGGTGAAGTGTTTCTGGATTTTAAACGACCATAAGGTGCCCACTCGCCACTTATACAAAACATCCGCCCTTCGAGCATATAGCTCTTGCGACTCCACTCTGATCGGCCATAAATCCATACACTGTCTAAAGGCCGTATTAATAAACTGATCTCGATTGTAATGCTCGTCTCACGACGTGTCAAAAATGACAGCTTTGTATGGCTTGACGTTTAGTTCGACGTATCTTGTGACTGGTATCTCAGCTAAGATGAGTTTATTAATACGGCCCTAACTGCCGCACTCAGAGACGTCCATTAAATTAAATGTTTGATTAAAGTTGCTGCTGTCACTTTCTTTGTTATAGCAATAGAATAAGACAACACGTTACTTAATAATCATTAAATTTAATTGACATCTCTGAGTGCGGCAGTTAGTATCACTTATTTAGCAAAATTTAAGTGTTAAAAATCAACTTTTCAACTTGAATAATTTCTGCCCGGAAACGCAGTAGACAATCGATCAATTTTAATTAGAAAATATTTTAAATGTAATTGTATGTAATTGTATTAGGATTATTTTTATACACATTTACATATTATATACATATTTGAAATAACATTTTGAAAAAAAATGAGCTTTAGTATACGTTGATCGTAACGTACCGCAGGAAACCAAAGTCGTATGGGTGAAAAAGTGGATTCATGCTCTCTTCTCGATTCCTACAAGGCTAGATTACTGCGTGCCACCTCTATTCCCTAACCACAACGCAACTCTACGTCACCTTGAAAGAATACTTGTGCGAAAACTGCCAGCTGCTGTTAACGCAATTTGGATAATCGTTAGTGTAAATAAATAGCAGAGCAAAACGCAATTAGTGCACTATTGAGACCCCAAGGCGAGGGTGTCATTGTAACACTACCCTTATATTTCAAATAACGTATGTACTACTCTAAAGTTACCCAAAAGTCAATCCTATTGGAGTATAAATAAAGTCGCATTTACAATTGAAGCTTCTGGACAGTTGTATAATTTTTAATATAGGCAGTTTGTGTAGGGTCCAAGAGGGTATAAAATATAATAAGTAAATAGTGAAGGCGTTTACAAGGTGGATTGCTTTCGGTTGACGGTGTGTCGAAACTCTATTATTATTTTGGAGGTGCTCATAAGGCTCTTCTCTCTAATTACCACAAAGCCGCGAGAGCTCAGTGTTCGTTTTGAAACACAAGAAAACATGGGTACATACAGTGATCAGATTCATTAAAGGTTAAGGCCCCTTGTGGTTGCCGGGTTAGAATTAGTGCCACTCCATGTCTGCCCGTGGATGTCGTAAGAGACGACTAACGGCCAAACCCTATATTCAAACCGAGGATAGATAAGTCTTACTTTGGGTTAAAATTTGACATTTGCCCATACAAAATGTGTCAAATTTTAATCCGAAGTAAGCCTATCTGTCCGCGGATTGAATATAGGGTCTGGCCCCGTAAGGGAATAAAGACTTGTAGTTCTGTTAGGCAATGGGCTTGCAGGTCACTAATATGCTGGTAAACATCTTAGCCTATTTGTGCAAATTGTGGTTACTGATTTATCAAGTGGTAATTCTGTAGCTCTGCCTAGCCCACTCTGGGATTACAGGCGTGAAGGTATGTATGTATGTATGTAGAATACATTGTTATCCACCTACTTGTAGCAATGTATAAGTTGCAGAATATTCTCAGAAGTTAAGAAATCTTCTGGAGAAATTACTGAAAAATATCGGAAACAATTGAGAGCATTGAGAATGTTCTCTTTCCATACAAAATTTAAGAATATTCTTAGAAATTTCCGAGACTTTCTCATACGAAATTTTCACAATTTGAGAAGTTACTTTTTGGAACAATGCTCCTTACATGAGAATTGATATAAACATGCTTTATTTTAATCGGTGAGTGTACAGTTTGTACCTAGTTTATCAAAAAATTGTTACAATGTATGAATTTGACATAGGTAAGCACTCAACGCGACCGCCCGGCAGCTTACGTCAACCCCATATATTCAACGTTATAAATAGCTCTTATTACCTTGTCAGTAATCGTAGCCGAGTTGAAAACAACACAGCAAGGATCTCAAAGGCAACATGGTTTTACCCACTGCAATGAGCTTGAAGCTACGGTCGCTACTGAAGTCACCGATAACATTTACCTACCAGTATTATAATAAATAACAAAACCCACAAACACAAATTAATTAAACGCAGACTGCTCAATCCAATAAACTAACCGATATAAATTAGGACAGATGCTCCAAACTGTCAGCCCGAAGCAATGGCAGTGCCGAAATGGTCTGCGGTATTTACT
Organism: Acleris emargana; assembly: GCA_927399475.2. Lineage (NCBI taxonomy): Eukaryota > Metazoa > Arthropoda > Insecta > Lepidoptera > Tortricidae > Acleris > Acleris emargana. Next base: position 3,570,347 of record OV656836.1, on the reverse strand, counting down.
AAGCTAGGTATAATATAACCCTTCTTGGTATAGATGAATGCGATACACACGATATGAGTAAAAACCCGAGGAAAACGAATGATACTCTTGTTTTTAGAGTTCCGTCCGCAAGAAAAACCACACATACACAAACACATTTTTCTGCTCAACTGCGTATGAATATATTTATTTTTTGTTTTGTGGGATTCATTATTTTATATAATGCTAGGTTAAGTTTATTATTGTATAATATCTTAAGCAATATTTAAAAAAACGACTGACTGTAGTGACTGTTGAGTTTCTTGCGGCGATTCTTCTCAGCAGTGGTCTCTTGCGTAGATTTGACGTGTAAAAGTGCCCGTGCGGCCTACTTAATGAATAAACATCTTTTATCTTTATCTTAGCCATTAACGAGAAATTGTATGCATTTTGAATATGCCAGTACAGCTAGCACGAGTTGCATTTTCTCGCTCAGTGCGTCTCTATCGTTACAGACTAGATAGAAAGGGAGATTCGAGCGACAAACAAGTCGCGGAAACCTTGTGCTCCTCCTGGCGTATATTTGGTACAAAATATCTCAAAATATCTATTTCTGTTATGTATAGCTGTTGGATCTCCTCAAATAAATAAATAAAAAATAAATAAATAAAATAAACATAAGTTAAGAGGGAATATTAAATGTATACCTTATTTACCTCCTGGGACATTGCCTATAATTATAACATTTATAACAATGTTTCTCATTATACAGGTTGTGTAAAAATTACACTATAAGAAATTCCCTTTCACCGGTCCAGAATTTATTATTAACATTTTATTTGGTTTGAAACGAAATGAAAAGTATGTAATCAATCTCACACACAGCACCAGAAGAATAGAAGTAATAATTGTAGTTGTTAGATTAGAAGTAATAATTTATGTCGCTGTTCTGTCCAACATAAAAAAAGGCTCACTTGTATATTGGCAGAAAAGAAAAATTTATGGTTATGATCGTATTAAAAAAATAATTAATCTCCTAGGTACGCGATGCTTTTAAAAAGATAAGACAAAATAAAATAAAATAAATTCTTCGCAATTGAGTGTTGACACTGAAAAATTTGGATTGAGATCACTACTCTAACCTACAAAACTATGTACATAACCTTTACTTCCAACTGTTTACCATCTTAGTGCATTGTTCCTGAAAAAGTTCGTCATTCATACAACTTTATACTCTTTCTTCACATTGTATGTTCATATAGTAACAGCTGCAGTCTAATAAACGAACACTGTATCCAACCCAATTTACACGCAACCGCCCATCTTTCCTCAAAAACTGGGTTAATTCCGGGCCAAAATCCTTTACACTAAATCATACGTAGCATCGGCGCGTACGCAATTTCAATTTACGATGGCGATGCTATAAAATTGGCACGTGATCGCGCGAGACAAATAAGTGGATCGCTTATGTGTATTACTAACACTGGCCGGCAGTGTGCGCTGGGTGACAGGCGGAGAGGAAGCGTCAGCGAGCAGCGGATTGCTTATGTGCAGGGCCCGAACTTTTTATGCCATTGACGTCACGCTACATATAGTTAGAGTTGAATCCAAATGGTTTAATTGTAAGTAACTATTTGTCGTCAATCATTTAATTATATCATACATACATACATACCATCACGCCTTCATTCCCAGAGTGGGGTAGGCAGAGCTACATAATTACCAACAACTCTAAAAACTTGTTGATAACTCTGTAACCACAATTTGCACAATTAGGCTAAGATGTTTAACAGTGTATATTAGTGACAGGTAGCAAGCCCATCGCCTAACAGTACTACAAGCCTATATTCCCTAAGTCGCTTCTTACGACTTCCACGGGAAGACATGGAGTGGCACAATTCTAAGCCGGCAACCACACGGCAAAATATCATTTATATCATTTAAGTAATATATTGACGCGTAGAGAAATATATACCTAACTTCATACCTAAAATGATAGCATGACATTCATATAAGAAAAGTGTTTCCATTTGCTATTTTTAGTAATGAAAGGTGAAAAAGCGTCGTGATCAGTAGTTTGATTGCGATTAAGCTGTATTTAACTATAAGAATTTTAACGCTTGTTATTTGTAATTTTTTTATTTGTATCAGTTAATACATACCTAAACACCAGCCAAATGAAAGCAGAGCACCGTGACAAAAATTTCGTCATTATGACGTCATCGGCATCAAAAATATGACCCCTTCTTATGAGTATTGCTAACGGTGGTTGGCAGTGTATAGAGGGGGAGAAGCAGAGATAGATAGTGGGTTGCTGTTTTTATAATTCATGAACCATTAATGAAGTTCTGGTATTATTGTTTATATTTATTTAGATAATTAGTGTATATTTTGTCGCAAATTGACTGAAATTTAAATAAATACAGTCAAACCCTCTGTGGAATCTGTCAGTATATTTGTTACTAGCTTTCCCATGGGAACCGTTAATTTTTCCGGCATAAAACGTAGCATAAAATATGTGCTATTCCAGACTATAATCTATCTCTGTGCCAAATTTCATCCAGATTCATTCAGACAAATATTAAAACTTTCGTATTTATATTAGTAAGATGCTAGGCAAAGTGTGAAAGGGATAGAAAGCCGATCTCAGTATTTATACTTTGGTTTAATTATACTTACTTTCTGTCCTAGCTATCTAATGTAATTGATATTAATATACCTATTACTTAAGATTAAAAATACGTTGAAGAAAGTTTTGTCGCATTTACAAGCAATTTGAACACGATTTTTGACTAAGTACATCTTTTCACTTACACTTACAGGACGCGCCTTTGTGGATTCAATTACTATTTTTATTTAATATTTCAAAATGAATCGCTACGTTTATGTCCTATCTCCTCCCCCGAAGCACATGTGGGTATTAAATTGGACCACAAATGACAAACGCCGGCCGCCTGCGAACCTGAATTGAGATATATTTGCCAAATTGTTATCAAATCACAATTTTAGTGCTATTGGATTACAAAGTTCAATAATTTTATCAATAATATGATTATTGTAATGTCATTTCTTGCAGTCCCTAAGGCATTCATTCCTGAGAGGGATAGGCAGAGCTATAGGATTACCAACAATTCTAAAAACTTGTTGATGATGTAACCACATTTTGCACATTCGGGCTAAGATGTTTACCAGTGTATTAGTGACAGGGTGCAAGCCCATCGTCTAACAGTACTACAAGCCTATATTCCCTTACTCGCCTCTTACGACATCCACGGGAAGACATGGAGTGGCACTATTCTAACCCGGCAACCACACGGGTAACGTATAATTTTATGCATTTAAAGGAAAACCTTAAAATAATTATGCATAACAAAACCGTTAACAAACGCAAACCACAAAACAAACTATCCTATTCTACATCAAACTGAAATTATTCTCAAATCAAGGGCCAGCTTGTGTAAAATGTATTCACCCCGGAATTGTTGTTTAATTTCGCGTTAAGTTCCCCGCTCGTAATTTATGGGAAAGTGACAACCCTAGGTATTAAGGGCTTAGATGGTAGAGGTAGTGGCGAAATAGATACATCATCGTATGGGTACTTGTTGACAGAATTAAAAATATTCTAGATTATTATGCAAATCTTTTTATTAGACTTTTGTATATTGCAAGACAATTAATTCATTCAAGTTTTCTGATGATAAGGTTTGTTGACCTTTAATTAATTTATGTTTTTGTTTCAGACGAACTCAAAGTAATTACTTGAAATTTGACATGTCATGTAATTTACACTATAACATTATATTGAATAATAAAAACTGAAATCATATTATTGGTCTGAGAACTGTTCTTATGATGAAGTTGAAAGGTGGCTACAGGATCTTCACTGTACAAGAATTGTAGACACACCGGTTTGTGATTCGTTACTTTGACTTTATGAACAATTGGCATAAAAGCATGTCTTAAATAAAACTTAGTTTCACAAGCACTAATTAAAAACTTAAACCGTTTATTAAAGGTTATAAACTTTTACTGCTTTGTAGAACGCAAACTTTCTGGGCTAGAAGAGATATAGCTTGTTGTAGTCTCGCTCTAGACTATAATATATTTATAAAAAAATTGTTTACCACTTATTTCTTAACAATTTGTATATTTAGTGTCATTCTTATTAAAGTTGCACACAGTGTTGAATTGCCTTAGGTGCCTGTTGCGTTTAGGTATTCATTTAAACAGCATCTACGATTCATTAGATCTACAGGCAATCGATAGAGTATCGTCATCTTTCTATATTGGCGACGGCTGCTGCCGACGTTTATAAATGAGTGGCCGCGGGTTCGAATCCGTTTGGGGTCAAATATTAGCTAACAAGAACAATTGTAATTTGTACTGGTGGTGTGCTATTTATTGATTTCTATTTATTAACAACTTTACGCTGACAATTTGATGCGTTTGGAAGTAACCTATAGGATATGGAGAAGCGAGGGGAAGCAACAACAACTATCTATATGGACTTTAAAAAACATAGCCAACAAAAAAAAACTATATTATAAATGAAGGATATGTGTTTGTTTATTGTATAAATGAAACTCCCCTAGGGAATGTCGATTATCGAATTCAAGCGGACAAAGACGCGGGTAGAAGCTAGTTCAGAATAAAATTCGATCGCTATCACGGTCCTCATGCCACTTTGTCAGCCTAGTTGGTAGTAAAGTAACCCTGAATACAAAGCCAGAGTCCTGCGTTTGTTCCTTGATGAGCAAATATTTATGTGATAACGAATGTTAGTCCTGAATTTCTATGTATTTTTCTATATAAAAGTAGATACTGACTTTCGTACAACCTATTTGACAATCTACTTTGACATTTACGCGGCTATAAACCGACAAAATACCAAAGTGTGTTTACTTTTGACGTAAACTGTATAAGCCTAGCTTAGTTTGGGACTAGATCAACTATTTATTCACCTACATATTCGTACGTGGCTATCTCGACTTAATCATAGTATAAAGGATAACCCTACTGCACTAAAAGTTCTCCGACCTGAGTCGGTTATAGAGCTTCCACGCCCGGCGTTGACAGACCGAGCGATGAGACGTATTTCTACGATAAATCGTCGGGATCGTATAAATCTTGAGCTGTATAAAGAGCTAAAACACACCCTGTAGGTGACAGTTCTCCGATAGAGGTATATACAGCATGAGTGTTGGTAGACTTATTTTTACTTGTGATTTAATAATATTATAAAATTCGATTTCTTGAATGTTTGATTTGTTCGATTGTTTTTTGTTACTAATCATCATAATAATTTTTTTTATTACATACATATCTTCACGCCTGTCTCCCAATGGGGTTGGTAGAGACTATGGAACGCCAGGTGCACCGGTCTAAACATAGGTACATCTTTCGCTTCCTCTATATTCATCAACATCTTCATGCACATAAGTCGGTTTCGGATGCACCGCATTATTCGTCTAGTTTTAGTTCATGGTATGTTAAATATTTTTGGCTTCATGACCTGAGATGTTTAATAAAAATTAAAAAATATACCCTGTGCTTTTTGCGGAGCTTTTTCTAAGCATGAGGTTTTGTCCGAGGTGCTGGTAGATCCAATTTATGGCAAGAAGTCAAACTAACACAGGCTCCCTAATGGTAAGTGGGATATAAGATCCTTAGACATCAGCATTCTCAAGACTTCAATTGATCAGAATTAAAAGTTAAAAGTAAAGTTATTTAAATTAAAATAAAACTCAAAGCGGGCCGGGAGACGAGCTGCAGGTAGGCCTCCAACAAGATGGAGTGACGACCTTGTAAGGATCGCGAGAACGCGGTGGATGCGAAAGCACAAGACCGGTCTGAGTGGAGAGCCTTGGGGGAGGCCTATGTCCAGCAGTGGACGCATTTCGACTGACATGATGATGATGATGACTCAAATATTAAAGATGTAGGTAAATAATAATCACCACTATAAAAAAAATACCCCTCTAGCAGGTCCGCTCGCGGCACGGTCCCTATGACACTGTTTTCTATGTATTTCTCTTTATAAGAAAGTTTATCGTTGTCTAGTACCCATAGTACAAGCCTAGAGCTCAATTTAGGTCTAGGTCATCTCACGTAAGATGCTCTCTTCTTATTTATTTATACCTAAATGCAACTAGGAACTAACCACTCAACAAAAGCGTACACAATATTCCATATGATAAAGGGCCTGCGAGTCGCCAGTCAATTTCCGCAGAGCTATACTCGTAAATCCACCAGACGCGGCGCGGAAATAAGCACGACCGTCGCAGAATTATCGGCATAACAAGGGAAATAATGTAGTTTTTCACTGTACTCTTGGTAATTGGGTTTGCTGTGTTTGTGGACAGAAATTGTCAAGTGGTATGGAAATAGGAACTGGTCCGGAGAACTAGTAGCGTGTTTGTACATTATGTATTTCACTGTGTATTAACCAAATAATAATAAGTAGTATTTTTACAGGTATCGATTTAATTTGCATTTTTAGGGTTCCGTAGCCAAATGGCAAAGAACGGAACCCCTATGGATTCGTCATGTCTGTCTGTCTGGCCGTCCGTATGTCACAGCCACTTTTTTCCGAAACTATAAGAACTATACGGTTGAAACTTGGTCAGTAGATGTATTCTGTGAACCGCATTAAGATTTTCACACAAAAATAGAATGAAACGTTTTTTTTTATATATATCAAACCCATACATGATATGGATATGTCTTCAAAAATGATATTGAGTTTTTTAATATATATTTTTATCTAAACTGAATAATTTAGTTTGCGCGAGAGTAACTTCAAAAGTGGTAAAATGTGTGTGTAACTTCGAAAATAAGAGAATGATAAAACTAAATAAAACATATGATGCACATTACTAATGCAAACTTCCACCGAAAATTGGTTTGAACGAGATCTAGTTAGTAGTTTTGTTTTAATACGTTGATTAAGGTTTAATAAAATTGCGGCTTCGAAACCCTTCATGGGCCATTCCGACTCGCACTTGGCCGCTTTTTTGATAATTTGTAATCGACTCTTTGACTAGGTACTTCCTGAGATCTAGTTGGGCTGAAAATTTGCATGAAGTGCATTAAATGACAGTGCAATATGATAAAGTCAGAAGTTGGCTACGAAATCTCTGCTGTTCTACTTAACGTAAGATCATCGTGATCGACCTTGCACTTTATTTATTTATTTATTTAATCTTTATTGCACAAAAGAATACACTTCATATACAAAAGGCGAACTTAATGCCGTAAGGCATTCTCTACCAGTTAACTTTACTGTTGAACTTTGAAAAGTTATTAGGTAATACAAGATTATCTCATACATACATACATACGTACCTTCACGCCTTCATTCCCAGAGTGGGGTAGGCAGAGCTACAGAATTACCAACAACTCCAAAAACTTGTTGATAACTCTGTAACCACATTTGGCACAATTAGGCTAAGATGTTTAACCCATCGCCTCACAGTACTACAAGTATTTATTCAAGATTATCTCAATAAATAAATAAATAGATCTTGAAAAAGGGGCTATAGATGTACTTATACTAGTTAGTAAGTGGAAAAAAATACCGGTGACTGCCCACGTACAAACAATTTAGTTTTTTTCCTGCAAGAATGATCCAATTACTGTAATCACTACGCAGTAGGCACCATCATTACTCTAAAACAAAAGCGCTGGAATAAATTTATCCATTTTTAAAACATTGAAATTATTCACAATTCCGTTTCTGTCAAACGCATGTTTTTCACAAAAAAAACAAATGAAAATGCAAATGGCGGTCTGCTCTCACACGCGTGTCTACATATCGGCTTTATGCGAATTTATGTCTGCTTTTTTAATAGGTCTATGGAAATAAATAACTACTACTATAATAAATAGCACATAAAAGTTTTTTTAAATATTTTGTTAGATTATGAGTATAATTATAATCATTTAACGACTCGGTTGGTCCAGCTAGCGAACCCGGGTTCGATTCCCGTAATGGCGAATTTAATAATAATAATAATAGCCGCAGGGCAGCTAGTGGCGAGCTGTTGGTGAGTGGCGACACCACGGACCTGAATGCTCCCGAGGGTAGGTCCTGTTCCTCACCTCACGCTTGCCTTCACCGGCCGGCTGGAGTGTATGATGATGAGGAACAGACCCTCACCTCTGGCTTGCCTTTATTGGCCGGTCAGAGTGGAGTCGCAAGAGCTATATGCTCGAAGGGTGGATGTGTTGCATAAGTGGTGAGTGGGCACCTTATGGTCGTTTAAAGTCCAGAAGCACCTCTCCACCCTTAGCCCCTCTGGAACTGTTACCTCCCTGCTGCTACATATATGCGGCTATTTTGGGAGGCCCATTCCTTTGAGTTGGCGAGTCACCGCCTGCCATTTCAACCAAAGTAATTAGCATTGGCCAGGCAGGCGCCGTAGTTTCATCAATAGCCTAGTTCACCAGTCCATATCTGTTCATTCATAGAGCCTATTTTAATACTTCCATCCTTCTTAAATAGTCCTACACTAACCGTTGGTTGTCCGTGGGAGCGTACTTCTATAGTTTGAACTCAGGGACAATCGCCGGTTGGTGTCCCATCACTTTATTAAATTAAACTTGTCTAAAGGGCCTCTGCGTGTTGGCTTCGGCTCCATGTACGCCATCCAAAGGTCCGGGACTCCCATAGTCCCGTGAATGGTAAAGACATACAAATAATAATAATAATAACCTTGGCCGCAGGGCAGCTAGTGGCGAGCTGTTGGTGAGTGGCGACACCACGGACCTGAATGCTCCCGGGGGTAGGTCCTGTTCCTCACCTCACGCTTGCCTTCACCGGCCGGCTGGAGTGTATAATAACGAGGAACAGACCCTCACCTCTGGCTTGCCTTTATTGGCCGGTCAGAGTGGAGTCGCAAGAGCTATATGCTCGAAGGGTGGATGTGTTGCATAAGTGGTGAGTGGGCACCTTATGGTTGTTTAAAGTCCAGTAGCACCTCTCCACTCTTAGCCCCTCTGGAACTGTTACCTCCCTGCTGCTATATAATATATGTGCGGCTATTTCGGGAGGCCCATTCCATTGAGTTGGCGAGTCACCGCCTGCCATTTCAACCAAAGTAATTAGCATTGGCCAGGCAGGCGCCGTAGTTTCATCAATAGCCTAGTTTACCAGTCCATATCTGTTCATTCATAGAGCCTATTTTAATACTTCCATCCTTCTTAATTAGTCCTACACTAACCGTTGGTTGTCCGTGGGAGCATACTTCTATAGTTTGAACTCAGGGACAATCGCCGGTTGGTGTCCCATCACTTTACTTTATTAAACTTGTCTAAAGCTGACCCTGTGTTGGTAAAGACATGCAAATAATAATAATAAAATCGTTTATTTCACCTCACAAAGGATATTATGGGAATAACTTACATAAGACTAATAACTTAATTAAAATAAACCTTTGTGAGGGACTGGAGTCCGAACTAGGAGTGATCCTATAATACAGATCTCCAGGCCCCCACCCCGGAAACAAGTGGAGTTAATAGCAAGCCTTAGGTTTACGGTACAGTCATATTGGAGGTGAGTAAAATATAACATAAAATAATATTAAATATAAAAGGAACATAAAAAATTAGAAAAAATCTAAGATTATTTGCGCCGTTATGTGTGTGAGTGTTGAGTGAGTATCGTGTGTGTATTGTGTGAATGTTGTGTGTCATTTAAGAGCTATTAAAGTAAATTTTCTATTTCATCATACGACAACGTGAGTAGCCATTTTGTAGCCATTTCATTTTGAATTATAATAATATGTTAGGTCCGCGGACCGGGAGACGAGCTGTGGGTAGGCCTCCAACAAGATGGAGTGTCGACCTTGTAAGGATCGCGGGGACGCGGTGGATGCGAAAAGCACAAGACCGGTCTGAGTGGAGAGCCTTGGGGGAGGCCTATGTCCAGCAGTGGACGTCTTTCGGCTGACATGATGATGATGATGATGAATAATATGTTATAAGAGCGAACTGTTCCTGATTCTTGGATGTTTAACCCATCGGCGTAACAGTATTGTCAACGTTATGACTATTCTGGGTTCGTTACCGTAGGTTTATTCTCTAAAATAAAGTCACTGACGAGCTCGTAAACGAAAATACGAAAAATTCATCTGGCTCTCTCTCTCAGAATCTCTGCGTTTGAGGATCATGCGGGAAAAAGCCTGTGCAGTGTGAAATTTCGATAATGTTGTGTCAATTGCATAAAAACCGCAGCCACATCGCAATTATGCAGTTGAATTGCATTACAACCAAACATTATAATTATAATTATAACGTGGTTGCTAATGTATGAAAATTGAAAAATAAGTTGAATATAAAACATGGTAAGTATACGAAAGAAATGACAGATATTTTAAGCTAACTTCGTACGCGTAGAATTCGTTTCTCCCTATTCCCTCGGAAACTATGACCATATTTAAACCATCTGAATCAAATTTTAGAGTGTATTAGTGACAGGTTGCAAGCCCATCGCCTAACAGTACTACACGCCAATATTCCCTTAGTCGCCTCTTACGACATCTACGGGAAGACATGGAGTGGCACTATTCTAACCCGGCAACCACACGGCTGCCGATAAGATAAAGATATTTAATAATATATCAAAGATTGACGAAAGAGAGTGGAAGGGTCGGAAGGGGCCATCCTAGGCGTACTTTTTCGAATCAAATCGGAGAAATACTGGAAAAGGGCCGAATGCGTGCATGACTCGATGTATGAATGTGGAAGAAGTGAAATAAATTTGTCAAGATCGTAGCAAGTGGAAAGAAGTGGTCTCTGCCTACCCCTCTGGGAAACAGGCGTGATTTAATGTATGTATGTATGAATCAAAGGCATAACTTGTACCTTCGCTGTTTGTTGATATTTGATTTCTTAAAAGCACATAGCAGCCAAGAGGCTGCAAGACTTTGATATCCGTAGTCTAGAAAATCTCTAGAAAGCTTTATAGCTAACCCGGATCCGAATTTCCTCAACAAAATGACGTGGTCTGTATTTCGCTGCCTCCTACGATAAAATCCATTACCAATATCCATAACGCAATAATATTTCTTCAGAAAAACTCCCAAAAACAAAATTAAATAAAAACAAGCTACGATCGACCAATAAACTCGACATAGGAACATATTAAGACAAGACGATTTGTAATCGAGTTACGGACTCCATTGTTTGGCCGAAACTTTATTATCTTTCGGCGAAGATACTCAGAAAATATGCCTCCGAAGACAATATTTTCGCTTATCTACGTAATTTATGCGAAAACTTGTCGGAACTTAGTCACTTAGAGACGCCCATCGAAGTTGCAGATGTCGATAGCGATAACGGGATCGCTAGTGGCCTCAGTTTTCGCAGTTGCCTTATACGTGACGGACGATGTTAAATTGTAACAACTTTTTGTTAAAGATGGAACCACCTGTATGTCACAAATTCAATCTAAGATATTGTGTGTGTGGTATTAGAATAGTGCCACTCCATGTCTTCCCATGGATGTCGTAAGAAGCGACTAAGGGAATAAAGGCTGGCAGTACTGTTAGGGGATGGGCTTGTCACTAATTTGCTGGTAAACATCTTAGCCCAATAGTGCAAAATGTGGTTACAGCATTATCAACAAGTTTTTAGAGTTGTAGGTACCTCTAGGAACGAAGGCGTGAGTTTATGTATGTAGGTATGTATGTATGCTTAGATAGGTCAAAAATGGATGCTGTTTTTACTTTTTCTTTAAGTAGTGGTTTTCAGAGTTTTAGGATCGCAGTGTTTAGATTATAATCTTGCGACTGCAAATGTCTATAGATCCCAGATCCCACTGTTTAGGGTTCCGTACCCAAAGGGTAAAATTGGCACCCTATTACTAACACTCCTCTATCTGTCTGTCCGTCTGTCTGTCACCAGGCTGTATCTCATAAACCGTGATAGCTAGACAGTTGAAATTTTCACAGAAGATGTCATTCTTTTGCCGCTATAACAACAAATAACGAAAACAGTATAAAATAAATATTTTCTCAAACATGCAATGTAATATTGATGTTATGTTCCTTATGATAGGCTGCGAAGTATGACGTTTCAGGTGCGGCTAGGACAAGAGGTCGTTAATGAAATTTCATACGAAAACTACTGACGAAGAAATGATTAGTCTTGTTTACTTATAATTTCTTTAAAAAAAAATTTTTTTGTTGTTTATTTCATTGCATGTTTGAAAAAAGCACTATCCATACCTCGGCGGCAAATATGGGGTTGCCCGCCTCAGACCTATCCTGTCTATATGTCTTCGGCCGGCAACCCGTTTCGTCCCGGCCTCTGTAGTAATGTACTATTATGCCGTTTTTTGCTAATGTTGTATAAATAGTACGGAACTTTGAGATATCGTTGGCTTGAGCTTAAAAACACATTTTTCATTTTATGTTATTAAAACGAAATCACCAAAGACCAAATAACTTCAAACGGAAAATTATTTTTGTGTTTGTAGTTTTGTACTAAACTAACGGCTTCGGAACTCTACACTGACCGTGGTCCAACATGCTCTTGCGCGGTTTCTTTTGATTTTAATTATAGCTGCATACCAAAACAATAAGTTGTATTCTATTACACACGCGTGTGCATCTAACTGCAGCTCTCGTGAAATTGCACTCGTCCTCAAATTGTTTTCTCATGCAACCGCGTGAGGCGCTCTCCGTTATCACTCACAGTTGGTCTAGCACGGCGGAGTCTAAAGCCTAGACTGTACTCAGATAGTGCTTTCAGTTTACAGTTACAAAGGATCCTAGTTTTATTAAAGTGATTTTGTTTTACATAACGTGGAACATCCTTTATAAACGCTGTTGGGGTGTTCGGTCGGTTAGTTCTTTAGATAGTCTAAGTAGGTTCGTTGATAAGCTCTTTCCGTCGTTGGATATCATATTCGCAAAACATGATAATTTGAAAATGAATATCATATAAGCAAACTATTATTAAGACATGAATTAGACAGTGTCGACGGAGCTCCGCTACTGCGGAGCAACCTATTTCTGAGGATTTTGGCCCTCCGGGCCTACTAAACATCTAACATTTGTAAGTATCTATAATTTGACAGTGCCTTGGTTTTCTAACTGTTATACTCTGCAATTAGTGCCGTGTGGTTGCCGGGTTAGAATAGTGCCACTCCATATCTTCCCGTGGATGTCGTAAAAGGCGATTAAGGGAATAAAGGCTTGTAGTACTGTTAGGCGATGGCCTTGCAACCTGTCACTAATACACTGGTAAACATCTTAGCCTAATTATGCAAAATGTGGTTACAGAAATATCAATATTTATTTAGAGTTGTTGGTAATTCTGTAGCTCTGCTTATCTCACTCTGGGAATGAAGGCGTGAAAGTATGTATGTATACTCTGCAATTAGTTTTTAATAATAAATAAATAAATATCTACCTACGATTTTATAACAAAACCCGACTATTTGTAAATATCATGTTATGCATATATGATGTTTTCTTAGTAAGATGTTATGCGTTTGTGATGTTAGTATGCTCTTTTGCGAATGTGATATTCACATATGAACCGGCACCAGCCTTATTGACGACGCGCTGGCCTGGTTGGTAGTGACGCTTCCTACGAAGCTAAAGGTCCTGGATTCAAATCCCGGTAAGGGCAGATATTTGTGTGATGACTGTGATGAGTGAGATTTGTTTCTGTGTCATGTATGTTTTCTATGTATTTAAGTATATTTTTGTCTATGTATGCAAGTATTTATATCGTCACTGGAAAAGCAAAACTACTAACCTCCAAAAGGGTCATTTCGAGAAAAAGCATTTTTAATGGATTTTTTTGTCTTTACACTGTCATAACTTTTTTTCTTTGGAATGAAAACGGAAGCTGTAAAGAGTAACATATCATGTTCTTTTTTTATCTGCACTAATCATTTATCGTATTGTACATGTGTTCAATATTTACGGAGTTACGTGTCGCTTTAGCATTAATGCTCTCAATCCTAAAAAAATGCTGGTAAGACAAAATTACTAACCTCCACATTAAAGTTTTAGGTAAGGAGTCAATAATTACGTACGATTTGTCTCATTTTACTTTCTCTTGAGAAAAAATACTTCCATGTATCAAAAAATATGTTAATCATAAGCGGAAAATACTAAAAGTCAAAAATACTTTATAGAAATTTCAATGTCCGGGTGTACGCTGCTCGCGAGGTCGAGCCAGTTAGGTGAAACCCCGTTGGGGGAGGCCCAGCTAGCGACTTACGAGCTGAGCAGCGTCTTCATGGGTCTTCCGTGGGTGTCGACGTCGCGTCGTCGCCTTGTCGAGGTCGCGTGGGTAGGCCTTGCCGTCGGGGGGTCGCGCGTGCTGCGGTGCGATATCCCTCAGGTGGGGGAAGCGCGACTCGTCAGCTCGCGCGAACATCGACGTGGCAAGGCGTCCGATGAAGTCGTCCAGGCTCTCAATCTTGAGGTCCCTCTGGATCGTGGTATTCCTCACGTAGCGGGGGGCATTTGTGGCGGCTCGCAGGGACAGATTTTGCTGAGAGTTCAGCTTTTTTCTGTGCCCTGCGGCTAGGAGGGCGTACCATGATGGTGCGGCGTACGTGAGGCGGGGGCGTATATATGTCATGTAGACCCCGAGCTTCACACGCAGAGGGAGACTGGATTGGAGTACTGGACGTAGCAATGCTCTTACTGTTCTCGCGGCGGCGACGACGGTCTTTGTGTGGGGACCCATGGTTAGTCTCTTGTCGATGGTGATCCCCAGGTATTTAACTACCGGGGACCACTGGATGTCAAGTCCGAGAAGAGTGAGTTGTGGATGGCGGCGTATGCAGTTGCTCACGAAGATCGCTTGGGTTTTCGCAACGTTGACGGATAGCCTCCACCTGGAGAGCCAAGCTGGTAGGGCATCTAGTTGTCGCTGTAGCTTGATGACGGCGTACTCTGGCTTGTAAGAGGAGGCATAGTACGCCGCGTCATCAGCGTACAGGGCCAGGTGGGATCCGTCAACAACCGGTATGTCATCGGTGTAAAGGCCGTAACATACCGGCGATAGGCAGCTGACTTGGGGGACTCCGGCTGCGATGGGGCGATCTTCGGAGATGGCGTCTTCCACAACCACTCTGAAGGTGCGGTCCGTCAAAAACGACTGGACCACCTTCGTCAGTCTGCGGGGGGCCGAGGACAGTGACAGCTTGTAGACCAGGCCTGAGTGCCAGACCCGGTCGAAAGCCTTCTCCATGTCCAGGAGTACTGCGGCCGTGTGCTCGCGCTTGTTCGCCATGTGGTGCAGCACCCTGGACAACTGGAGCGTGGTGCTATGTTCCGAGCGGAACCCATATTGTTCTTGACGAGGCATGATGTGCGGGACCAGCTTCGTCAGCATCAGTTTTTCGAGCACCTTCGAGATGCACGGGAGGAGGGTGATGGGCCGATAGCTCTCAGGCTTTAGGATGTTTTTCTCCGGTTTGGGCAACATGATCACATGTCCGGATTTCCAGTTGGCTGGGAAATGGCCGGTGCGGAGGATGGCGTTAAAGAGGTGGGTTACCGCCGCGATCGCTCGAGGCGGTAAGTGGCGGAGGGTGAGTGATGCCATCCGCACCGGGGGCCTTTCTGGGCTTTGTTTTCGCGATCATGTGCCTCACTTTGCCCGGGGAAAAGAAGATGGGGTCTTCTTCAGGAGCTATCGGCGCCTCGAAGTAAACTCGAAGGTGCTCTTCAACTGCGGCTATGTGGTCTGCCTCGTATGGGTTCGGCTGGAACTGACGCTCCAGGCACTCGGCGAATATTTCGGCCCGGTCCTCGGCCCGGTACCTAGGGGTACCATCGGTGTGTAGCAGGGGTCGGACAGGTGTGGGGGCTCCGCTAAGTCGGCGGCATAGACGACGGATGGAGTTCCAATCGTCCGCCGCGCCGGCTAGCGTTTCTTCCCATTGCTCTGTCCTGTGGTCCTCTAGGGCTGCCTTGACCTTCGCTGTCAGGGCGTTCAGCTGGGTCTTCATCCCCGGACAGCGAATGATCTGCCAACGCTTTCGGAGACGCCTTTTGTCCCCTATCAATTTGGCGATGTGCGTTGGCAGTGAAGGCAGCCTGTTGGTCGTTTTCCTGGTGTGTGATGCAGCGGACAGAGCTTCTCGGATGCGACTGGTTAGGTCCATCGAGAATCTGTCGATGTCCGCTGCATCAGTGAGCTTCTGCTGAGGAACTGGGGCATCAATGATGATGGCGACAATGTCTGCGCCGGTATGGAGGGCCATCAGTACCTCCTGGAGAATCTCCAGGGCCACCTTGACCGTGTCCGCCTTCCCTGAGTTTGCACCACTCAGACCAGGCCCTTGTGCAGGGGCAATAGTGGCCTGGGGCGCGGCTTTAGTGGCAGCTGGACCGGCGGCAGTTGAGGTGGTGGTAGCAATTGCGGAGGAAGTTGAGGGAGCGTCGACCACAGGCGCGCTGTTTCCGCCTTTGGGGGGCTTTTTCCCCTGCTTCTTGCCTTGAAATTTAGCTTGAGAAATAGACTAAAGGTCGAATATGTAACAACTTTATGAATCGCATAACGCCTTACCTATAGTTTTCTAATTTATTTTATAACTTAATAATTACTAATATATCTTAATATTCTTAAAGTATATAGTGCAAAGTTTCTTAACAGTTGTAACAGATAGAGGTCCCGCATTGAAATTTACTAATATCCTTTTACTTTGTTTATTGAGTAAGGCAAAAAACACAATTGTCGATTCCTGTTATAAGATTATTTACTAACAAGCATGACTTCATATGATTTCAATAGAGAAAAAATACTAAATTACTACAAATGACGGTTATTGTGTAAACGTTATTGACTAAGAGACATTACATTTAATATTTAATAGAAGCGAAATTTACATAATCACCACCGAGTATCCTCAGTTACGTTATCTAAAATTACTAATAAAGCTTGAAATGGCTAGATACAGCAAGCACAATACTTAACCGCCATCTATTCAAAAATATGTCTAAATGAGTCGGATGTTAGTAAAAAATCCTTAGAAATTATTGAAATTTTGTCCCAATTTTCACTACTAAAGCGCCAAAACATGCTCCGATCGCCACGAGACCCAGACCAATCGATGCAGAAAAAAAAAGCAGTCGAACTGTATGTATAATAACTCATTTTGACCATAATGGCGCTTTAGTAGTTTTGCCTTTCCAACGACGATATCATTGTCGAGTACCCATAGTATTTAGCTTAGAGCTTAGTTTGGGAATAGGTCAATTGGCGTGACATTGTCCCGTGATATTTTTATTTATTTATTTCATCTCTGCAGATGCAATAATTAGGGGTCCATATTGGATCATAAAAAAATAACCGAATGTATTGTTACTCATACATAATCATCGCAAGTCATAAAGAGTTTTTTTCTGAAACGATTTTAGACAAACCTAACCTACCCTAACCTCATTTTACCAGCTAGATATTTCAATTTTTTTGAAATAAAAACCGTTTCAGTAAAAAACATTTTATGGCTAGCGTTGATTTTGGTTATGAGTAACAATACATTCGGACTAATTTTTTTTATATGAAACAATGCACTTCTAATAATTAGGTACCTATCTCATTGGGTATATAAATAAATCTCAACCTTATGGGCCGTACTTGGCTTACATTCATAACTGCTACTCTTTTTAAAAATTGCGTTGCACTACGGTTTAACAGTTACTTTTAAGGTCGGAGATAACTAGCAAAATTACAACAGATCCAAACAATAATCCCTTTATGGACAAAACAATCAGTATGAACTGTTTCTTACATACAGGGTGACCTTCTTTGTGTTTTTTTGGCGTACTCAAGTTAAACTTTCTCTAAGTATTTTATCAACGATGCATTCTTCTAAAAACCTATTTAAGTATACTGATATCAAACATCCATAAGTCGTTAACTTAGAAACAAATGATTGCACGCGTCACTTTTTTTTTTGTTTGTTCAAAAGGGCCTCAAGTCATTTATAACTACAAAATGCGTCTTTTCCAACCCACGTACTTGGCTTGTTTTATTCCAATATTATAACCTCTACCCGGAAGCATATCACCACAAAGCACAACACAAAACCCTCGGTTTTACCCTAAGGCGGTTTTGCCCCTAGACGGTTATGGCCTCAAATAACAACCCCGAGGGTGACAATCATCTCCGGTAATCGTTCACAAAGACGTTAAATACAGGGGGCTATAAAATTCTCGAAAAACTATAAATTTTCCACCCCAATTACATACAGGCTGACGTTTGGAATTTTTCGAAGATATTACGCGAGGGGTGTTTCTGTGGGAAAAATTGTGTATGATTTATTAGCGAGTGTGTAGGAAGTTATTAAATACAAACACATGCGATATTTATATTTATTTTATCAAGGGGCAGGGATAAATTAATAAAAAAATACAATTACTATTTCCTTTGTAAGTTGTCCGGAAAATATATATGAATCTTTTTACCAGACTGCCGAAAGAGAAGGGTAATGTGTTTATCAGTCTGTAAATGAATGTTTGTTCCTTTGTGGCGCTCTAGAAACTAAACGCGTGGACCGATTTTAATGATTCTTGTAGCAATCGATTTGTATGAATCTTGAGTGTCACTTAAGATATGGCGGCCATATTGTAATTTTTCATTTTGAACGATCGTTTAGGATTTATAACGTTTTAAAGTTGGTTAGCATTTTAAAGTTTTTTTTAAGCTTGCTTTTTGTTGTTATTAAGAAAACTAAACATATTCTCAGTTTGCTCTTAGGGGGAAGTTAGAATAAACATTTATTTGTAGCGGGTACAATTATCGTTTCAGGGGCCCTAATATGACTGCGTTAAAAAGATAAAATATATTTATTCGGTAAGTAGGCCGCACGGGCACTTTTACACGTCAAAAATCTACCAGCGCTTCGCAAGACACCACTGCTGAGAAGAAACGCCGCAAGAAACTCAACTGGGTACTTTTGATAGTCACAAGTCTAACCTACTTACGTAATTAAAATCTAAGATGTCTTAAAAATAATATGATATCAGTAGAAAACAGCGATTGATGAAATGATACAATCTATGAAGTGTAAAAAGATATGCTACCTTGAAATACAAATAGGGCAATCAATACAAAGAAACATTAAAATGATAACAAATATAATTCCATTTCCAAAAGTTATTTAAAAATACCTCCCAACATGTTAAATAGAACGTGCACGTAACAAAACCGCCAAGCTCACACGTCACAAAAACAATTCCACTTTATGACGCTCCCAAAGCGGAATCCTCGGTTCCCATTACGTATAATTACTCGTGTGATGTCGCCATTAAAACATTCAGTACCATACACCTTAATTCCTAAACAAAATACACACCACATGTAGTTCTAGGCACTGAATGTTACAACTGAAACTGCATATCTACGCATGCAATGAGATAATCTTTGCATTAGGCATTTCAACTACGCAATTATAGCGCTTAATTCGTGCCCTGAGAGTCTACAGTTGTACGTGTCGGTAATTAATTACGTTGCATATCGTTTGGGCCGTAATAATTCCAATTCGCGTCGAGGTGAGAATAAACAGGACTTGGCGGTGCACTTTCGAGCTTGATTGGTCGTGTAGAATAGTGACACACAAAATAGCTTGTGTAGATTTATCGCTTTGCTTCGCTTTAAAGTTGTATATTGAAATTTAGACTTTAAGTACGGGGCAATAGTTTCTAAAAGCCCTTTTGGGTTTAGTAAAGACGGTGAATAATTGCGTCTAACATATTTTGAGCAAATTTTATTCCTAAGCCACGCACGTTAGAACTATGTGAAAGTGAGTTTACAAATTAGTCGTAAATTGGATTAGTGCGTCAAGTTTGTGCTTCGTCTTTGACGGTGGACTAAGAATAAAATGAAATCTCTGATTTGGTCATTCGAGCAACAAATCAAATCTGGATACAAGGGCACGCGCTTCTCATCACCGCAGCAAATTGATAAAAGCATTTAGTATATAATTAAGCAATAAGCAAGGCGATATTAACAAGTCACGGAGCAAATTTTTTTTTTGTATCGGCAAACAATAATTACTCTTATGCGTATCTCCATCGAAGCATTTTACCGGGTGCGTCTCACGAGGTATATTAACAAAATCTATAATGTCATCTTAATAACGTTTACAAGATATAATAAACGTTAGCTATAATAACAAAATCAATATTTTTAGTAAGAATAACAGTAACGACAATGTTTTCTTCACAAGTCATTGCTATTAAAGTCGTTATAGGCGTTTGTATATTATACGTGCATTATGTTTTTTGATGTTACATTATTTGTATTTATATAATCTATAAATCTGAGATGTTATGAACGTTATACGTTTTAATAGTTATATAAATTGATATTATATATGAATAAATTAATACTTTATGGAAATGGATACTTTGAAATTATATCTTTCGTTCATTATATCCAGTGAATGTTAAAATATTGTGAGTGTTATATTATAGTATCAGTTCTTATAATCTCGTATTACTTACTCCATTTTACGTTTCAAAAGTATCTATTTGAATTGCTGGATCCGGTATGGGAGTAAGAAAAGCTGTGAAAAGACTCTCAAAGCAGTTAAGCCTAGGATTGCATTCTTATGATAACAGTCTTGAGATTGCTGTCTGAAGATTACTTTTGGCCATAGCCTTCGTCCAAGCATATCGCCACAACGCACAGACCTAGATCGTAGTTGCCTACAATAATACTGGATTGGTTATACAAACTGTATGCCCTAGTAACAATTACCACCTCGCATTATGTCACGTACGGCCACGCCACGCCACGGCCACGCACCGCATTTGTCACGCGGCTCAACCGCACCCGCGCCCCATATGTCACATGCTCTTGAGTTGGTGCGGAATCGGCAAAGAGGTACCCTATTTGTTGGTATAGACTGGTCAGTTGATGCTCGCTGTTTCTGCCTACGTCGTTATATTTGTTTTCAATTTATGATGAACCCCACTAAACATTTTACATAATAGAATCTTGCGTTAGTATGCGGGTAATGTAGTAGGACTTGGTGAATTAAAAACACTATAAGTAATTAAGAAAAGTATATCTGGATCCTTACGTATGATACCTACTTGTACCTATTTAACCGGTTATGGTTTTTAATTAGGCTTAGCACGTACTACGGTGTAGTGTTCTTTTACACAGGTGCGTACCGGTCGGTATAACAACTTTTGATATATTTTCACTAGATACAACGGTTAAGGAATATAATGCACTTTGGTATAAAAATATTTGGCATATTTTGATCTAAGTATCATCAGGTATAATGACCTTTTAATTTATTAACAACTATTAAACTAACAGTTTTATGGTATAACCATAACTTTGTTCGGTATAACGCTTAGTGGGTATAATTGTAATACCGGTATAATCAGGAATACGTACTACTATTATGATAACCTACGTATTCTGTGTTAAGGCAGGTCTCCAATAGGTACGATGACGAGCGAAGCGAGGAGGAGTGTTAGGAAATACTACTATTATAATAACCTTCCTATTCTACCTTGAGGTGGGTCTCTGTTAGAAACAACAACGATCAAGAGAGAGGACGAACATTATATTTTATCAATAACACTTACATCATACCTACTCTTAAAACTAAAACCCTTGGAACTTTTAATTAGCTCGTACTTTACAGACAGCGTCTTAGACTTTTAGCACAAATAGACAACGAATTAATAATTTTAGTGATATTTATGTAATCAAAATGTTATAACTAGTACCTACCAATGTTAGTATAAAAGCCACCACTGCAAAATAGTTAGGTTAGGTTATTGCAAATTTATTAACCTAGGCGCTTGTACGCATGATCCTTTGCAGACGTTGATTGTACACGTTTTTATATCTTATAACACATTATATCATTAATAATTATATCATAGATTACAGGCGTGAAGGTATGTATGTATGTACTCATATCATACGTTCATTATATTAAGTAAACATTATATGGAACATACATTATACTTATCGATCATTATTCACCATGAAAATATCTACTTTGTTATTATATCAAAAGTTAATTATGCCCCTTGAATGATTATATACTATAATATTATATTAAAAATTGTTATATCTTGTGAAAATAATATCAAAAGTTGTTATACCGATCATTGAATTGCCTTTCTTCAGGAACTGTGTGTTTTGTATGTATCCCATGTCACCGCACTGCGGTTCCTGATTGCTTTTTTAGGCAGTCCGGCTAGATAGTTGAAATGTTTACGGAGTATGTATGTATGTCTAATGTCGCATACAAGAAGGAACCATTAATTTTCGAGACAACGGTTTTTTATTTTATTTCTTAGCTTAAATCACCGCAACTGAAGTCAAATTCGCTAATGCAAGGTTGTGCATAGGCACTCAAAAGTAGACGAACATTTTAATGCCTCAAGTTAGTGAGAACGTATTAATGTAATAGTGGTTTAAATTTTGTATATCAATAGCCCCGAAAAGATACTAAAACGTACAGCTACTTCTGATTTCGACCGTACATTAGTTCATATTACGCCAAAATTACTAAAAGTGCCTCAAAGCTTTCAATCCTCTATGCGAACCCCTTCAAAAAGGCACAATAACATAAAATCCTGTCCCCTCTACGTTACCCGATCAAATTCCCCCCTCAAGTAGCCGTCTGCTATCTGATTATCGCCATTCCACCGTCCATTGCTGCGTTAAAATATCGCCGAGTATAACAGCCGCGTGCCGAATATTACGCAATATTACCGCGTCTGTAATTCAAGTGAGCCCTCTGTAACGAGTGATACTCTGTAATAACTTATGAGTGCCGTGACAGTGTGTTTTATGTCTTCTTGACCTACGCAATATGGGGGAAAATGGTCTGTTTGGAGTTGATAGATGTCAAAAGTAATGTAATTATTTGATGGCTCGGTTAGCCTAGTTCATACGCCTGTCTACGAAGTTAGCGGTCACGGGTTCGATTAAGTAAGGGTAATTATTTGTGCGATGAGCACGAGAATTTGTTCCCGAGTCTTAGGTATATTGTATGTATTTCCTTATATGTATAAATATGTTTATCGTTGCCTAGTACCCATAGTACAAGCCTTCAGCTTAGTTTGGAAAAAGGTCTATTTGAGTCAGTAAAATATAATATATATAGGGCATAGGAAGGCAAACGAGCACACGGGCCACCTGATGGTAAGTGGAAACTGTGACCCATAGACATTCGCACTCACAAGAGTGCAAATGCACTGCCAACCCTGAGAACTAAAATGGAATGCCTCTATGCTAGTCATTTCACCGGCTGTCTTATCCCCAAACCGGAACACAACAATGCGAACACTGCTGCTTGGCGGTAGGTTAATGGATAAGATGGTGGTACCAACCCGGACGGACCCTGCACAAGGTCCTCCCACAATTGAAATTATGAAGAAGGTCTATATTCAAAAAGGACCTCTATTCTACTAAGCAAATAAAGCATATTACTGTTGACATATCATCGTGCTGTCGACGTTGATGGCTCTTATTTACTTGAGAGTAATGACAGCCAAGTTAAAAATAATATGATAACATTTTAAAAGCGTTATATTTTTAACGAGAGAATAATAGAGCCTAAAGCTTGCTCAACTTTTTAGAATCAAAAAACCTTACTTATCTTACTGCTTTGGCATCTTCCTCTATCTATGATAAAACATAATACACATACATACATTACATACCTCCACGCCTTCATTCCCAGAGTGGGGTAGGCAGAGCTACAGAATTACCAACAACTCTAAAAACTTGTTGATAACTCTATAACCACAATTTGCACAATTAGGCTAAGATGTTTAACTGTTTACGACATCCACGGGAAGACATGGAGTGGCACTATTCTAAGCCGGCAACCACACGTCATATTATAAACATTATAAACTTAATAATATACTGCTGGCTGCTGCTTGACCTCTTATGTTTTAGTAGTGACACTATTTTGAGATTTTTATCTTAGGTATTTCTAACATTATACTAAAAGTACCTGGATGACCTTTTTTTGGTACAAAAACCACAAACTAAATTTCATGAAAACCATTGGAGCCATTTCCGAGATTCAGATTATATTTTTATAATATACAAGAATTGCTCGTTTAAAGATATTAGATTAAACACCCCCCTTTAAATCAACAAAGGGTAATCTAAGAATACGTTTAAAATTTCATAATCTTACTTTTTTTAATTGCTTAATTGTCTTACGGAACTTAGGGAGCTTTCATATATTACCTCAAATTATAGGTTAAAAGACTCATCTTTCCGTCGCAGTCCAAATAAACAGTATTAATATTCTAATTTCTAATGTGAATACCTATTCCAATTTACACTCCGATAGCGTCAGCCGTGCTTCATATATTACGGACAGACAGACAGACAGACAGACAGGAGATGGACACGAAAGTATAAGGGTTGCGTTCTTTAGTATTTGGTAAGCGCTTTTAAAATTCTAACCATCTTTTTGGCGTCTCTACGGCTTTTTATGACGCAAGCATCATCATGATCGTCAATTTTAATGTGGTCAGGGTCACAATGTAGGTTAAATAACGCGTCCATTAGACCCCTGAAATGTAAACTATAATGGTACTATTATTGCTAGATTGTTTCCCTCTAAATTGTATACATTTCGTCCCATTAGGTCCGGTGTTCGTTAGATACGTCACACAAACAAAACTCGTTTACGTATAACTGGCCTGTAGTAGCCATGGAATTAATTGAATCCTGTAAATTAGCAGAGATGTACAAAATACTTTTCGAAAAGTATTTAAATACAAAATGCAAATACTTTTTTAATATAGTATTTAAAATGCAAGATACAAAATACTTTTGCCTTTTGTATTTAAATACTAAATACAAAATATGTATTTTCAAAATACTTTATTGAAATAAAATACTTTATGGTAAAATTACTGGTTTTCTTTATGTATTAAAGATTTTAAAATTACAAGCTCTTCAAAAAGAGCATCTCAAGAACAATTTGTTTTGGCATTTTTTTAAAGACATTTCGAGCGAACAACAGAAATAATGAAATAGATGCCAGATTTTAAAAAAAAGTACTGAAGTACAAAATCCAAAATACGTATTTTGTATCTTGTATTTGTATTTTAAATACAAGTATTTCAAATATGTCACAACTCTGTAAATTAGTTAACGAAGCTCTGTAGCATAGGAATATTATTTATGTCATTAAAAATCAAGATTCTTTTGTTAAGAATTGTGATGTACATAATTTGAAATTTGAAAATTTCGTGTCCGTAAGGTTTATAAATCATTTGTAGGTCAATGCATCCTTTTCTTTAATAAATTACCTGACATTGTTTTAAAGTTACCATTTCCAGTACTTAAAACTTACTTGAAAAAGTCGTTGATGTCTAAAGCTTACTATAGGGTCGAAGACTATCTAACAGATAAAAATGCTTGGCCAACACCTAAATAATTTAATAATAACTTTGTCATAAAAAATATGTAAATATTGTATATTGTCTAGGGGACACGGTTTCTGTAGAAGAATGTATCGAAACTTTTATGCAGGTTGTCTTGCACCGTCACAGGTAAGTATAACTTGTATACTTTCTATATATTTTTTTTATATTACTGTTGCTTATTAGTTTTGTGACAATTCTGAGTTTTGACACATTTTCCTGCTCAACTACGCATGAATATTATAAATTTTTGGTGTTATGTGAGATTCATTGTTTTATATAATGCTAGGTTAAGTTTATTATTGTATAATATCATTAGCAATATATAAAAAACGACTTACTGTTGAGTTTCTTGCGGCGTTTCTTCTCAGCAGTGGTCTCTCGCGAAGCGCTGGTAGATTTTTGACGTGTAAAAGTGCCCGTGCGGCCTACTCACTGAATAAACATCTTCTATCTTTTTTTTATCTTTTTACAATTGCAAGGAAACAATTCGTCGGTGATACTGCAATTTCGCGTAACTAACAAATTCATTAAGTTTCAAAATATACCTTAGTATCTTAATTGCTAAGGTGTATTTTCCACCTTATTTAATTTGGTAGTCACGCGGTCTTGCAATCAAATCAAATCGTTTATTTAGTAAAACAGGTTTCATTACATGAAATATCTGGCAGACTCCAAACTAGGCTGGGCCTGTATCTTGGACGTCTGCTGGTGCGATCAACAATCAAAGGTGCTGAATGAACTTGAACTTAAAAATCTGACAAAATAAAATAAACAGAAATAACACAAATTCTTAGAAGTATACAAGGAACTTAACTTAAAAAAAATATGACAAATAAGCAAAGAATCTACAATACAAAACTTAAAGTATCACCGACGAATTATATTACGTAACGTAACGTTAGAAGAACGATTGCAAGCAATATAATGATCAACTGATTCTTACTGGTTTGGTTACTCTACGCCACCACAAGTATTGTGCGAGTACCATGAACCGCCGCCATATTGTCCACGCGCTTAGTTCACGGTCATGGCAATAGAGGGCGCTGATATCAATCTCCGTACATGGGTTACTTTTTGTATGAGTTCTACATCGCGCTAACGAAGTTTTTTAGATTTGAAGTATATATACAATTTGAAAACCCTATCAAATGTACTTGCTTCGGCAGTACATATACTAAAATTGGAACGATACAGAGAAGATTAGCATGGCCCCTGCGCAAGGATGACACGCAAAATCGTGAAGCGTTCCACATTTTTTGCACACTAATCTATTTTATTAATAAAATTAAACCGTTTTATTCTATTAATAAAATTTAATATTTTTATTAACGACTTCAATATAGGAGGAGGTTCTCAATTCGTCTGTATTTTTTTGTGTGTATGTTATTAAATTTCTCCGTCAATTTTGACATCAGATTACAGTGTTTTTTTTAATGAGTAGGTGTAGGTAAGTACCTACTTATATCTCAAGGGCGGTCTATTCATTATAAGTTATAACTGACGATAGTGCAAGAGAGTGGTAAGGAGAAATGCCTAAGAGAACGATATAACGAAAGGATAATGTGTGTGTTAGTTTAGATCAGGGGTTCCCAAAGTGGTCCAGGTGGACCCCCAGGGGTCCACAGGAGACTCGACGGGGGTCTACGTTGGCGTGACAAAAAAATAGGGGTTCACAATTCGTAAGTGGGGGTCCACGAAAATGTATCTGGTTTCGATAGTAAAGAACGAAAACAGATACTATTTTTTGTGCTATTTTTATAGTCTGGATGACTGATAAATACAAGATAGCTTTATTACGCTGCTCCTCGATTAAAATTTCGAAAAATTAAACTGACATTTTATAAAAATTACACCATTTGCCTCCAGAACTTGTCGACTGCAAGTCTGCAACAAATCGCGAGCGAGCTGTTCGACAAGCCATCAATATTCTCATTTTTTGCCGAGTTTTGGGAATATGGTAGAAATGTAGTATAGGGGGTCTACCAGAACTAGTCCACTTTTGAAAGTGGTCTATGAGAAAAAATAGTTTGGGAACCCCTCGTTTAGATAGACTAAGCAGTCGTACAGTCAACAGCATAAATAAGTGATCATTTCTGTACCTTGTCGCTTTCCATCATTTCACAATTTTGTATAACATTTCAAACACAACGTTAAAGTGACAAGGTACATAAATGATCACTTATTTTTGCTGTTGACTGTACGTTTGTGCTGTTTGGCTTTAGCTGTTAAATAAGGTGCAAATTTACATACATACATTAAATTACGCTGGTTTTCTAGAGTGGTAGGGTAGGCAGAGACAACTTCATTCTACCTTATACGGCCCCGATAAATCTCTTTCGCTTCTTCCACATTCATACATCGAGTCATTCATACACGTCTGTTTCTTCTGCTTCTTTCTGTCTGTGTACTTAAAATTCGGCAATTTTCTAGTATTTTTCCGATTTCATTCGAACAACTACGTTTAGCTATATGGCCCTTTTTTATTATAAAACTCATTCATATTGTGAAGATTCTATCAATGAGCCAACCTTTTAGTGTACCTAGCTTTAAATGGTTTACCTTCAAGTGATTTTAATATCAGCAAGGTTATTAAAGACTCGCATTGCGGAAATGATAGCACTCCTATACATAAGTTTATGGGGTAGGGGTCGGGTTGCATAAAGTTTAAAGTCATATTTTTGATGGGCATACAAGGATTCGTCATACTCATCATTGCGCATAACTGTAAATTGTCATACATTTATGCGCATAAAGTTTTTAATCATAATGTTTAAGAACCTATTGTGTAACGCGCATAAATTTGATGCGCATAAAATTATTTAACCATACTTTATAATGTATGGCTTTATAAATAAACTTTTTCTGCTCTTTTATAAAAAAATAACCCTAACCTATCCGCGATCCGAGTCGGTTTTGGCACTAACTTTATATTATATTAATATTTTGACTTAATAAATGTATGCCTTTCTACATTATGATTAAACCAATTCTGACTCCGTACAATTATGACAAGGAACAATTATGCCTAGTATAATTTATGCCAAAAAAAATGATGAGCATCAACTTTATGCGTAAAGTGTTATGACAATCGATATTATGACAATAGTTGTTATGCGACCAGACCGCCACCCAAGTTTATGGTGGACCTGTGCGTGCCTAAATTGTCACTAAGCGGAGCCTAGAATTCTAGAGTTGCGGACAAAAATAGTTGTTATTAAAAATGTGCAGTGTAGTCAAGTCTGTTAAAAAGGCATTATCTTAAAAAAATCTATCCCATATATAGGTAAAGACACCAGTGGTCAGCCCTCTGGCCTGACCTGAAGTCGGCCTCTGCCTATACTTTGTATGAGTGGGAAGAGTACGAAAGATATATTTTCCACTCTTTGCTCTCATATAAGGTCGACTACTGGTCTCTGGCTGACCACTGGTGTCTTTACCTATTATTTTTAATTACTATTGCACAGCCTCACTATTCTAGTGCAAATGCGGCCAATAAAAACGTCACACTTAATAAATTCAAGGACAATACCGCTTTAAAGGCATAATGCCGGATCCGGGGAGTATCTATAAAAATTCAATTTGCCTCGCCGCCGTGTTTTTGTCCCCGAGTGTACAATGGACGCTACTAGAGCTCCCACAATTTTCGTATCGCACAAAAAATCATAGACCCTTATTAAATAAATAAAATAAATATTATTAGGCCTAATTGAAACATTCCTGGCCACATTTAGCCCGCTAGTTTTTTACGCATTAAGTAGGCCGCACGGGCACTTTTACTCGTCAAAAATCTACCAGCGCTTCGCAAGAGACCACTGCTGAGAAGAAACGCCGCAAGAAACTCGACAGTCAGTCGTTTTTTAAATATTGCTTATGTTATGCTATTATTCAATAACTGAGTACTTAGATGATAAGTTATTATGTCAATAGATATTTAAGTAAAGACTAAACTACTCTTAACAAAAAAGCGCTCTCACTAGTTTATAAGTCACTGCGCCCTACAGGGTCCATAATAATCTCATATATTTTAAGTTAATTTAAATACCACCTATGTATACTTAGGTAATAATACCATAACCTCTTTAACAAACATAAATACAAATATAAAAGCAACAAAAAACAGAAAATTTATTCTTACATAAGTACATACATACATATCTAACATACCTTCACGCCTTCATTCCCAGAGTGGGGTAGGCAGAGCTACAGAAGTACCAACAACTCTAAAAACTGGTTGATAACTCTGTAACCACAATTTGCACAATTAGACTAAGGGCCGAATCTTAAGTACCCGAAACCGACGTGCGTGCATGACTCGATGTATGAATGTTGAAGAAGCGAAGGAAATTTGTCAGGATCGTAGCAAGTGGAAAGAAGTGGTCTCTGCCTACCCCTCTGGGAAACAGGCGTGATTTAATGTATGTATGTATGTAGACTAAGATCTTGTATATTAGTGATAGGTAGCAAGCCCATCGCCTAACAGTACTACAAGTATTTATTTATTTATTTATTCTTACAAAGAACTCGTAAAAACAAAAAAGGTGGGAGGTTAATGTAACGAAAAGTTGATTGTCTTTGTGGGTTTCGAAGGCAGGATAAATGATACCCACTTGTACACAAAATATTATATTTTATTTATTTATTATATAAAGTATTTTAATTCACTTATACATAGTTAGTAACGAACAGTTATTTATTATAATGTATTACTAAGAAAGTCTAACGGTACGAAAACGAACGCGGGGAACGGCGGAGAGAGTGACGCGACCAAGCGCTGTGGTCGTCTCGCTGGAACTGTGTTGGTGATGGGCGGCGCGCGTGCTCGTCGCTAGGCGCACGAGTCGGTTGCTAAGCATCGTAAGCATGGCTGCCGCGTCTAGTGTTGCGGTAAAGCCGTGTGGTAAAGATCGAGTCCGCCTCAGTACTCCCCCCCCCAGAGAGGAAGTTCGTGAACTAGGTAGTTCGCCAGCATGATTTAAAGATTAAGTTTATTAGGGAATCTGACGGTTCTACCCAACCTGGTAGTCGCCGGGGCACGAGGAGGTTGTGGTGTTTTTGACACAGGTTCAGGTGTGCGTGGAAACTTAGGAGTTTCCTCAGGTATTACAGCTACAGGTGGCAGAACAGGAGCAGATGACGGAGCGATATCGTCTGCGTCGAAAAAAGCTGACTTGACGTTATTGATGGATACAACGCTAGGTGAACCATTGATAATGATGGTAAAGAACTTATCTTGCCGTTCAGTGACTCTATAAGGACCTTCATATGGATTTTGAAGGCCTTTCTTATTGAACTTTCTGACATATACGTGTGATGCTGTAGCTAAATCTTTGTGAACGAAGATGGATGGTTGAGAGTGAGAAGATGTATTGACTGGAGCTAATCGATGGAATGCAGATCTGAGTGAAGATGCGAACGTTAGCTGAGATTGTAATGCTGATGAGTGAGGTGACAAAAATTCTCCGGGAAGTCTGATGTTCTGACCGAAGACCATTTCAGCTGGTGTCGCATCTATATCTTCTTTATAGGCAGCTCGCAGACCCATCATCACAATCGGCAAGTCATCTGACCAAGAGATATTGTTATGACATTTTAGGGCAGCCTTGAGTTGTCGATGAAGGCGCTCAACTAAACCGTTTGCGGCTGGGTGATATGGTGTGGTGTGGATGTGCTGGAAACCACATAGCCGAGACAGGGATGAAAAGAGGTCTGACTGAAATGGTCTACCTTGGTCTGTGGTTATCCGAAGTGGCAGGCCATAGCGGCATATCCATTCGGAAAACTACTTCTGTGCTACAGTTTCTGCTTCGATGTTTTTTAGAAGGTATGCTTCTGGAAGTCTTGAGAATCGATCCACCACGGTAAGCAAGTAACGGTAGTCTCGGGACGACGGAAGGGGTCCAACTAGGTCAACGTGTATGTGCTCAAATCTGGTGTTAGGTGGTGCAAAAGTTCCAGGAGCAGCGGTGGTATGGCGGTTGGTCTTGGCGTCTTGGCACGCTAAACAGGAGCGTGTCCAGGTCGCACAATCTTTTCTGATTCCTGGCCACATATATCTGTCGGTGACTAATTTTGATGTCACTTTAACACCAGGATGCGCTATATTGTGGAGTGAATAGAACACCTGTCGTCTGAGGGATGTTAGGATGTAAGGTTTTGCTGAAGACGTTGAAATGTCGCAATAAATGAGGGTGTTTGAATCAGGAAGGGCCATTTTTTTTATGAGCAGACTCGTTTGGCTGTCAGTGCTGAGGAGTTGTTGCAGTTCTTCATCAGAAGCTTGGGCTGCGGCAAGTTCTAGAGGACTAACTGGTTTGCTGATGGCTTCCACTCTTGATAGAGCATCGGCGACTATGTTGTCGTTGCCGCTGATGTGCTTGATGTCGGTTGTGAATTGGTCGATGAATTCCAGGTGTCGGAACTGACGAGGACTACATTTCTCGGGTTTTTGTTGGAACGCGAAAGTAAGTGGACGATGATCAGTGAAAACAGTAAAATGTCTTCCTTCTAACCAATGTCGGAAGTGATGAATGGCTTGGTACACGGCAAGAAGTTCTTTGTCATAGGCACTGTATTTGGATTGTGCTGGAGTTAGTTTCCTGGAGAAAAATGCAATAGGTTCCCAGTCTGTATCGCCTTTCTGATGGAGAGCAGCTCCCATTGCTGTATCTGAAGCATCCGTGTAGAGGGCAAGCTCGCAATTTTGCTTGGGATGTGTGAGTCTGGTGGCATAGGCAAGACTTTGTCTGCACGTTTCAAATGCAGTATTAGCATCAGGGCTCCATTCTACGGGATCATTACCCTTGACGCCGTTTTTGAGCAGATTGTGAAGGGGTGCTTGCATTTCAGCGGCATTTTTTATAAAGCGCCGGTAGAAGTTAAGAACGCCTAAAAATCTGCGAAGTGCTTTGACTGTTGACGGTTTGGAATACTGTTGGATGGCTTCTAACTTTGATGAAGGAGGTTCGATACCGGTTGCTGACACTCTGTAACCCAAAAACTCAAGTTCTGGCTGGCCAAATAAGCACTTAGATTGGTTTATGATGACGCCATAGTCTTCGAGTTTTTGGAATAGGCTCTTGATGTGTTCCAGGTGTTGAGATTCGTTTTCAGAGGCTACTAAAATGTCATCTAGATATGGGAAAGTGAATGGTAGGTCTCTGGTCACTTCGTCTACGAACCTCTGGAAGGTCTGGGCTGCGTTGCGTAGACCGAATGGCATTTTGACAAACTCAAAAAGTCCAAAAGGTGTGATGACAGCTGTCTTCTGGATATCGTTTTCGTTGACTGGAAGTTGACAAAAGGCGTTGACTAGGTCAACCTTGCTGAAGATCGTAGCACCTTGAAGGGATATGCTGAAGTCTTCGATGTGGCGGAGAGGGTAGCGGTCAGGCAACGTGCGCGCATTAAGCGCTCTGTAGTCGCCGCAAGGACGCCATCCTCCAGACTTCTTAGCGACCATGTGTAATGGAGATGCCCAGGGGCTGTCACTGGGTCGTATGATACCTTGCTGGAGTAGCTCATCGAATTTCTCTTTGGCAACTTCAAGCTTTTCCGGTGGCAGGCGTCTTGCTCTACAGGCAGAAGGAGGACCTGGAGTAGTTCTTATGTGGTGTCTGGTGTTGTGCTTGGCGTTATCGACTTCGCTAGTGGGCCTTGCAAGTGCCAGTGGATGTCTCCAATGGTGCTCAGAGCCGCGTTGGCGAGCGTAGCAGGAGAAGAGGAGTGTGAGTGGAGTACACAGTGAGTCGTGTACCTGCTTAAGGATTGCGTGGCAGTACGTACGTATCCTCCACCTTAGTGAAGGCTAGGTTTACTACTTTGGCAATTTAAACACGCTCTCATATAAATAAATAAATATCAGGGGACAATGTCACACCAATTGACCTAGTCCCAATTTAAGCTCTAGGCTTGTATTATGGGTACTAGATAAATACTTAAATAGAGAAATATATACTTAAATGCATAGTAAAGATCCATGACTCAGGAACAAATATTCGCGCTCATCACACAAATATCTGCCCTTACCGGGATTTGAACCCAGGACCGCTAGCTTCGTAGGCAGGGTCACTACCAACTAGGCCAGCGCGTCGTCAAACTAATGATAATGAAGCCGGATAGAGCAATGTAAATGAAAATTTCGGCTTTCCAATCGCCGAATACTCTCTGGTTTCGGTGAAACCGGCGGCACCCTATAAAAGCCGCATCTATTAGTATTTGCATTGCACTGAGAGCAATCTGCATTGCAAACTCGCTTATGTAATACGGGCTACAATGGAATCCGTGTCGTGCTTAGGGCACGCGGACCGTATGGATAATCTCCCGCGCAAACAGTGTTAGCTGGAGGAGATTGCTGGAAGCGATGGGTTTGCTTTTGTGGAATGGCTAGCGTGTAAAGTGATTTTAGAATAATTTAATGTTGAAAAAACAATGAATTTACTCTCATTTATTTAGGGGTTTCGTTGACTTTCCATGGGCTCCTGAATAGGACTTGAAAAAAAAAACGGGACCACGCCTGAGTTACTAGTATACCCTACTCATGGAAAAAGGTATACTTATATTAAAATTGTGGTAACTGAATTATCAGCAACTTTTTAAAGTTGTAATTCTGTAGCTCTGCCTAGCCCAATCTGGGATTACAGGCGTGAAGGTATGTATGTATGTATATTAAAATATGGTTATAGAGGTTGGTCTCAAAAGCATATTTTTTTTTATTTTCAGAATCATAATCAGGATCAGAATTTGAATCAGAATCAGGCTTTCAGTGTTTGTGAAAACAATTTTACGATTAAGGTATCCGTTTATGAAATATTAAGCTTGAAAGCGCTAATTTTTGTTACAGCCAAGTGTCCTATACAACCAAAACTACAAATACTAAAAATCAGAAAAAACTTAAATGAAAGCACATATTATAATGAATTTAGTAGGAAAACTATCACTACTTAG
The DNA here is from genome assembly GCA_927399475.2 of Acleris emargana. Classification (NCBI taxonomy): domain Eukaryota; kingdom Metazoa; phylum Arthropoda; class Insecta; order Lepidoptera; family Tortricidae; genus Acleris; species Acleris emargana. The sequence goes on along the minus strand of OV656836.1, from coordinate 3,536,031 downwards.
TAAGCTTCAGTGGTTCTTGAGTTACAAACGGTTTAAATTGTTATACCTATCGAAAACTTATTTGCGGTGTTACCTAAATATGTCGATGTATGGGGATAACAGTTTTCCAACGGCAAAGTTAAGTTTGTCGCGAGGTCTAATTTGTTTGTAGTAACGGCTTTGGAACCCTGCACTGAGCATATTCCAACATGCTCTTGCCCGGTTTTTATGTTTTTAAGTTATTGCGTCAGTGGTTAAAAGATGGGACTGGTTTAATATCTCTAAAGGTGTTAGACAGGGCTGTGTTGCCTCACCATGGCTGTTCAATCTATTCATGGACAGTTGTATGCGGGATTTGAGAGAGTATGATAAGGGTTTGCGTATGCAAGAGTTGCTAATCAAATGCCTCTTATATGCCGATGATCAAGTTATACTTGCCCCATCGGTACTTGAGTTGCAGGAGATGGTGACAGTAATGAATGAGGGATTTAAGCAAAAGGGGATGAAAGTAAATGTTGCCAAGACCAAGGTCATGGTGATAGAGAAGGATAAGGAGATGACTGAGTGTGTGATAAATATAAATGGTGAATTAGTAGAACAAGTGAGCGAATTTGTGTACCTGGGAAGTATGTTTACAAGAGACGGTAAGTGTGAGAAGGATATCGAGAGGAGGGTGAATGCGGGCAACCAAATTAATGGGGCCCTCCACTCCTTTGTGAGCAGACAGGGCGTTTCACAAAAAGCCCGGCTGGCTGTTCACAATGGAGTGCTGGCCCCTACCCTGATGTATGGTAGTGAATGTTGGGTGTGGCAGAACAAGCATGTAAGTCGTGTAAATGCAGTAGAAATGCGCTCTTTGCGTAGTATGTGTGGTGTGAAACTGATTGATAGAGTAAGAAATGAAAAAATCAGAGAGAAATGTGGAATAAAAGAAGATGTAGTGACTAAGATTGACAAGGGCATGCTTCGATGGTTCGGTCATTTGGAAAGGATAGATGAAAGAAGATTGACAAAAGAGATATATAGATCGAAAGTGAGTGGAAGGGTCGGAAGGGGCCGCCCTAGGCGTACTTTTTCGAATCAAATCGGAGAAATACTGGAAAAGGGCCGAATCTTAAGTACCCGAAACCGACGTGCGTGCATGACTCGATGTATGAATGTTGAGGAAGCGAAAGCAGTTTGTCGGGATCGTAGCAAGTGGAAAGAAGTGGTCTCTGCCTACCCCTCTGGGAAACAGGCGTGATTTAATAGATGTATGTATGTATGGTTAAAAGATAACGAGTTAGTTTCGCAGATCCAAAATGTCGATGTGTTTGCTGACAACTGGCAACAATTGCTATGTAAAATTCACTGCTTCTGTTTTTCTCTTTAAACCTAATATTGTAAATGTCTCTATATATCGTCGCTAGAAATCAATAATGCTGTAACCCTCAAAAACCAAACTTTATACTAGAGCCAAATTAGAAACGCAAAAAAAATAAAAAAATCATTACTTCTAAACGGCAGGAGGCTTTTCGGTCCCATTTTGCAAATATTATTAAAATAAATAGTTTTGTTAAACTGAATACTCAAATTTGATATAAAATGGGTTAAGGGTGATTTTTGCGGGTTACAGCATTTTTTTTCTTTTTTTTTCCCCGAAAGAATGCTGTAACCCATAAGGAAAATGTATGAGGGTGTAATTTAAAAACCAAATGAAAGGGCGTTTTAAATTGCTGTAACTAAATAACAGCCACTACAACAATTTAGGTCCGAAATTACTTACTGATTTAAAAAATTTAGACCAAATTAGTTAGGAAAGCAAAAACGCTGTAAAATGTTCCAGAGATTAAGTTTCTTACCTTGTATTGCTGTAAGTCTCATTTCGACAAAAAATACCGGAATTTAAGCGGGTTACAACATTTATTTGTTTTCCAATAATCTAAATATCACAAATAACTAATGCTGTAAAGTTTTTATTTTTCATCGTAGAAACACGAGACAGAGACCATTCGACGCAGAAAAAATTATGAAGTAAAAATATGCAAAAAAAAACGATTTTCGTAGGAGGTGCGGCTTACAGCATTATTGCTTTCCAGCGACGATGTGTAAATCTATAACATTGTAGGCGCCATGGTCCATAGTAAGCCTATAATTGTAATTATAATAATATAGGCCGCAGGGCAGCTAGTGGCGAGCTGTTGGTGAGTGTCGACACCACGGACCTGAATGCTCCCGAGGGTAGGTCCTGTTCCTCACCTCACGCTTGCCTTCACCGGCCGGCTGGAGTGTATTTATGACGAGGAACAGACCCTCACCTCTGGCTTGCCTTTATTGGCCGGTCAGAGTGGAGTCGCAAGAGCTATATGCTCGAAGGGTGGATGTGTTGCATAAGTGGTGAGTGGGCACCTTATGGTCGTTTAAAGTCCAGAAGCACCTCTCCACCCTTAGCCCCTCTGGAACTGTTACCTCCCTGCTGCTATATATATGCGGCTATTTCGGGAGGCCCATTCTTGAGTTGGCGAGTCACCGCCTGCCATTTCAACCAAAGTAATTAGCATTGGCCAGGCAGGCGCCGTAGTTTCATCAATAGCCTAGTTCACCAATCCATATCTGTTCATTCATAGAGCCTATTGTTAATACTTCCATCCTTCTTAAATAGTCCTACACTAACCGTTGGTTGTCCGTGGGAGCATACTTTTATAGTTTGAACTCAGGGACAATCGCCGGTTGGTGTCCCATCACTTTACTAAAATAAACTTGTCTAAAGGGCCTCTGCGTGTTGGCTTCGGCTCCATGTACGCCTTCCAAAGGTCCGGGACTCCCATAGTCCCGTGAATGGTAAAGACATACAAATAATAATAATAAATAAATAAATAAATACCATGACACAATGGCATGGATAATATTCTGCACGAGTACATCAAATTAATTTGTTATTAAATAACGCGGGTTCCTTTCAAAGGCAATCTAAACGTGATTAATATTGTAACAAATTTGATTACCCTGGATGGCGAGTTCCGGATGGGACTCACAAATACTATTAGGTAGTTACTTACTTTTTTATAGCATAGTGAAAGTAAATTAAGACAAAGGACCCGATCCTACGTGCACATCGCTTAAATAGCCTAAAACTAAATTGTCTAAATTGTTTGCCGTGTGGTTGCCGGTTGCCGTGTGGTTGCCGGCTTAGAATTGTATAATACCACTCCATGTCTTCCCGTGAAAGTCGTAAGAAGCGACTAAGGGAATAAAGGCTTGTAGTAGGTACTGTTAGGCGATGGGCTTTGCTACCTGTCACTAATATACACTGTTAAACATCTTAGCCTTATTGTGCAAATTGTAGTTACAGAGTTATCAACAAGTTTTGTTGGTAATTCTGTAGCTCTGCCTACCCCACTCTGGGAATGAAGGCGTGAAGGTATGTATGAGTATTATGTTTTATCATAGATAGAGGAAGATGCCAAAGCAGTTTTGGAGGTGGGAGGACCTTGTGCAGGGTCCGTCCGGGTTGGTACCACCATCTTATCCATTAACCTACCGCCAAGCAGCAGTGTTCGCATTGTTGTGTTCCGGTTTGGGGATAAGACAGCCGGTGAAATGACTAGCATAGAGGCATTCCATCTTCGGCCTCAGGGTTGGCAACGCATTTGCAGTCTTAGGATTGCGGACTTGTGAATGCGAATGTCTATGGGTCACAGTTTCCACTTACCATCAGGTGGCCTGTGTGCTCGTTTGCCTTCCTATGATATAAAAAAAAAAAAAAAAAAAAAAAAAAAAAATTTTGATAAGTAAGGTTTTTTGATTCTAAAAAGTTGAGCAAGCTTAGGCTCTATTATTCTCTCGGTAAAAATATAACGCTTTTAAAATGTTATCATATTATTTTTAACTTGGCTGTCATTACTCTCAAGTAAATAAGAGCCATCAACGTCGACAGCACGATGATATGTCAACAGTAATATGCTTTATTTGCTTAGTAGAATAGAGGACCTTTTTGAATATGGACCTTCTCCATAATTTCACTTGTGGGAGGACCTTGTGCAGGGTCCGTCCGGGTTGGTACCACCATCTTATCCATTAACCTACCGCCAAGCAGCAGTGTTCGCATTGTTGTGTTCCGGTTTGGGGATAAGACAGCCGGTGAAATGACTAGCATAGAGGCATTCCATTTTAGTCCTCAGGGTTGGCAGTGCATTTGCACTCTTGTGAGTGCGAATGTCTATGGGTCACAGTTTTCACTTACCATCAGGTGGCCCGTGTGCTCGTTTGCCTTCCTATGCCATAATTATTATTTTTTTAAATTAATAATTTGTATGTATATTAATTGACTAATTTTTAGACAAAGATTAGACAGCAGATTTAACCAGTGCTATTCCAGACTGTCAAACTGAAAATGTATAATGTATGCCTAAGATAAAAAGCGTCAGATTCAAATTGGCGCTGTCATGGCACTGTCATTTGATTATGACAGCTGCTCATAGAATAGCAAAGTGTTTTAGCGACACCTAAATAAAATTAGGAAGTTTAGAGGCCACTGTAGAATCGGGCCCAAAGGCCACGTAATTGTTCGTCAGTTTTATTCTAACCGAGTATTGATCAATTCATCATGGCCGTCATAAGATAGATACGTCAAAATAAACGTCAAGCAATAGAAAATTTACGTTTTTGACTGACAGTCAAGATGAGTTTATTGATATAGTACTAAAGTAAGGGCAATAAGACGAGATAAAAAAATTAAACCAACTTTCAGGAGTAAAAAACATTTTTATTTGAAATCGTGGAATGAACTTCACAAAAATGAAATGTTGATAACTTCTGTACTGACAGTTTTCCTGTACCACGAATCACGCAGCGACAGCTGTCATCGACCAACTGAAGATATTATTGCGTACGAGAAATAGGGACAGATATAATAATAGCTCGCTATCGCAGTATAACTCAGTAACGGTCAGTTTGTTTACATTCTTTATCTCGTCAGTTTAATAAAAAGGCCCTTGATAATTATGACCCATTGACCTTTAGGTACATATGTACCTAACACATAATACAGCGTGTAACAAAAACTCAGTTTCACTGCAAAACTAAGTATATCTAAGATTACAAATTTAAAAAAACTTTTCGTGTTCTATAAGTGTTTCGTGACTCGTAGAACTTTTTTTTTCAATATTTTTCTTATTGTATTGTATTATTTTTACTAGGAATCCTAGAAAAAGTATTGTGTTTTTTTTAAGTGACAAAGACAAAGATGAGCTTATGTTCTACCTTAATAAGGCATGCAATAAATATAATATATATAATATAACTAGCGGACCGCGGACAGACGTTATCCTGCATGATATCTGCCATGCAGGACAACGCCATCTGCCGGGTTTATTTGTGAATCTAAACCACCCTCAAATCCAGTTGAACACACAAAAAAAACATTCAAATTGGTTCAGCCGTTTAGAAGGAGTTCACTGTCAACACACGGACAGAAGAATTATATATATAAAAGAAGAATAAGAAGATACAGATCGTTTTTCATCAAGGAACTCCCGAACGGATTAAAAAGATTTTTCCAATAGCCACCTTGTGATTAAATGGTCATATTTCTGTATTACGAACGGTACCTAGATGATTGTAAATTGTAATCGTCATTAAGTAAGAAGTAACTTTTAAAATATCACATTTTAGCCGAGGCAAATACAGTTTATCCTTGAATCTAAGTGGTTTTTGCGATGACTTTAGCATGAGTAGCAAACATAATAGGGTTACATACGAGTACATACCTTCACGCCTTCATTCCCAGAGTGGGGTAGGCAGAGCTACCGAATTACCAACAACTCTAAAAACTTGTTGATAACTCTGTAACCACAATTTGCACAATTAGGCTAAGATGTTTAACAGTGTATATTAGTGACAGGTAGCAAGCCCATCGCCTAACAGTACTAAAAGCCTTTATTCCCTTAGTCGCCTCTTACGACTTCCACGGGAAGACATGGAGTGGCACTATTCTAAGCCGGCAACATGTTGTTGGTCTGTCATGCACCAATGGTGAATGATAAGATTGATAAGTTAAGGAAGTTCTTATGCCCTTACCTCATGCACAGTCTTACCAACTACCTACACGCTCCTTTTTCCTATAAACCGGTTTGAGCAGGCAAACCGCAGAGCTGTGGTAGATTGTGCGTGGAGGATTAATTGGCGCTTTAACCGCCGTCATAATAAAAAATAATTAAGCAATAATTTAATATTTCAATAATTAATTGTATTATACAAATTGTGACGTGTAAAACGTGCCATTTTATCAATAAATGCTTGAAATTTGAATCTTGAATTATTGTCGTGGCACATGATTTCAGATAAATGTTATAACTTTCTTGTTCTTTTAAGTGGAATGGATACCACCCCCAGGTCCGCTGATTTTGACATCAAAAGTTGCTGGTATAAATATATTATGTGCATGTTTTGCAGCAATTTGTGGCCGGTAACTAGTGCTGTCTTACTCTTACTTCGTATGTTAGAGCAAGATGCATATAGTTGCCGGCCACACATTGCCGTGAATATGTTGCTCATTTAGAAGCCCCTAATCATTACTTTCGTCAATATATTGAAGACAACAATGGCGGCGGTAAAACGCCCGAATATTCACCCGCGTGTGAAACGGGCATTAAAGATGTTTGATCGTATTAGGCCAATAACGAATGATTGTCAAAAATAATTGTTAAGTAACAGGCCTTTGTCTACAATAAGACATTTTTTTTATTTAAATCTCCTGAAATATAAAGAGTTTAATGCAGACGAAGTAAAAGCTTGCTTTAATATGGATATTTGGCCGACGGATTGTTAGTCTGTGGTGCTCATAACTTCTTCGTGTCCGATCTAATTAATCAAAAAGTCGTCAAAGGTACGGTTTTAGGGTAAAAGATAAAAAATATAAAAGATGTTTTATTCAGTAAGTAGGCCGGACGGGCACTTTTACACGTCAAAAATCTACCAGCGCTTCGCAAGAGACCACTGCTGAGAAGAAACACCGCAAGAAACTCAACAGTCAGTCGTTTTTTAAATATTGCTTATGATATTTTATAGAATAATAAAACTTAACCTAGCATTATTTAAAACAATGAATCTCACATAAAACAAAAAAATCATATATTCATGCGTAGTTGATCAGGAAAATGTGTCAAAACTCACAATTGTCACAAAAACTAATAAGTAACAGTAATAAAAAAATACAAGTTATACTTACCTATGACGGTGCAACACAATCTGCATAAAAAGTTTCGATACACTCTCCTGCAGAAACCGTTCCGTTCCCTACCCAAAGGGTAAAAACGGGACCCTATTAGTATGTCCGTCTCTGTCCGTCTGTGTGTCACCAGGCTGTATCTCATGAACCGTGATAGCTAGACAGTTGAAATTTTCACAATTTATGTATTTCTGTTGCCGGTATAACGACAAATACTAAAAACAGATTAAAATAAATATTTAAGAGGGCTTAAACGTCATTTTTAGAGATGGTAACCCTTCCTGCGTGAGTCCGACTCCCACTTGCCCGTTTTTTTTCATATCAGTACCTAATCAATATTTTCAAAACGACCACATTTAAAAAACAACCTTTTATTTTTAAAATCTTTTTTCTTTTCCTTTTACATAAAACATAATATCCTATACCTATTTTGTTTTCCCTGAACAAGTTATTTTAATTCGTCGAAGCAAAATGAAACCTACCGCAACTGGCATTTACGCTGTTCTTCGTCTTTTTTTTATACGAAGAACGTAACAACGCATATTAAAATCACGTAAACGACAACCGCTATAAAACCGCTTGCTATTTGAACGGCTCCATTTATTTCCTTAGCATACATCGTGCCCCTGACACCAAGTTTGTTTGTTGCCATTTGTTAAGAACACGGAAGTCTCCAAATATTCACACTTTCAGTAATATTAAAGCATTTTATGTTACGATATAATGTTAACGTAAGGAAAAGTTGTTGAGTGATATACCTACATATTTTAGGCAAAGATTACAATTAATATTTTGAATAAATAACCAGTTACAAAAAAATGCGTTTGTACACGTCATACCTAAATTGTTTCCTTTATTTAAAACAGTGGTATTGCCGTGTGGTTGCCGGGTTAGAATAGTGCCACTCCATGTCTTCCAAATATAGGCTTGTAGTACTATTAGGCGATGGGCTTGCAACCTGTCACTAATACGCTGGTAAACATCTTAGCCTATTTGTGCTAAATGTGGTTACTGACTTATTATCAACAAGTTTTAAAGTTGTTGATAATTCTGTAGCTCTGCCTACCCCACTCGAAATTACAGGCGTAAAGGTATGTATGTATGGTATTAGTTCTTTTTTAAATGAATTCTCTTTGAACGGTCGATCGAACGAATGAAGACATAGGTACAAGCGACTTTTAAACGTCTTAATTAAGAATACACGACCTAAAGTGTTATTTTTAAACTCACCGGTTGTTAATTCGTCCATTGAGTTGGTAAACAGAGTCACCAGCCTTGTCCTATTATGTTATTTATCTGTCCTCGTAAGGCCCAGTGTGCAATAGGATGTAGGTACATAATCAAGGCAATTTAGTTTGAACTCTGTTACAAAAATAATAAGGCGTATTTTCCTTTGTTCAATAACTGAAAATGGCATTTTCGAACAATCGCAACTGAACTTTATTCCCTTGATTGTAAATTCAAAGTCCCAGTTACAAAAAAACTCCCATTTTCAGTATGGTGGGCCTTAGGACGCTATAATACTTTTGTAGGTTTTACTTGAAAACTTTGTTTAACATAAAAATAACAAGCCAAAATAGATAATAATTACATACATACATACATACATTAAATCACGCCTGTTTCCCAGAGGGGTAGGCAGAGACCACTTCTTTCCACTTGCTACGATCTTGACAATTTTTTTTCGTTTCTTTATCATTCATACATCGAGTCATGCACGCACGTTGGTTTCGGGTACTCAAGATTCGGCCCTTTTCCAGTATTTCTCCGATTTGATTCGAAAAAGTACGCCTAGGGCGGCCCCTTCCGACCCTTCCACTCACTTTCGATCTGTATATCTCTTAGATAATAATTAGAGCCGTGTGGTTGCCGGGTTAGAATAGTGCCACTCCATGTCTTCCCGTGGATGTCGTAAGTGGCGACTAAGGGAATAAATAAAGGCTTGCAGTACTGTTAGGCGATGGGCTTGCCACCTGTCACTAATACACTGGAAAACATCTTAGCCTACTTGTGCAAAATGTGGTTACAGAATTATCAAGAAGTTGTAAGACTTGTTGGTAATTCTTTAGCTCTGCCTACCCCACATGGGAATGAAGGCGTGAGTTTATGTATGTACATACATACATAAACTCACGCCTTCATTCCCAAAGTGGGGTAGGCAGAGCTACGGTATTACCAGCAACTCTAAAACCTTGTTGATAATTCTGTAACCACATTTTGCATAATTAGGCTAAGGTGTTTAACAGCGCATTAGTGACAGGTTGCAAGCCCATCGCCTAACAGTACTACAAGCCCTTATTCCCTTAGTCGCCTCTTACGACATCCACGGGAAGACATGGAGTGGCACTATTCTAACCCGGCAACCACTCGGGGAATTATGTATGTATGATGTAATAATTATATTTTTAAAATAGTTGTTTTGTTTCATTCGACCAGCGTTCCCATTTATATATTTATGCTACTTGGTGTCCCGTACAGGAATCGCTCTATTTCCCTAACAAACTTGCACCCTTTCATCCCTCGGGAAGAGCCCTGATTATTTTAGTTCGCCAACACGCCTAGTATTTATAATAAGATCACCCGCGTTTCTGTCAGTCACAGCTATTTTTATTACTAGATGGTAATACATCGTTAAATTATTAAAATATTACGCTTTAATAATATAGGCAAATAGTTCTTTGTTGTGGGACAAATAACTGAACACTTATTAAATAATAATTATCGGTAGCATTACGTGACATTTGAAAGGCTTAGTTAAGATGATAGTTTGAATATACAGGATGACTTCAAACTGGTAATACAAAAATAATGTTTTACACACGTCTTCGCACTAAACCCCTCTCCTAAGTCTCATGCTGCTATTCTAACTAAAAGTATATTTTTCTAATTTTTAATTAAAATCATTTTTTCCTCGTGTGGTTGCCGGGTTAGAATAATGCCACTCTATGTCTTCCCGCGGATGTCGTAAGGGAATATAGGCTTGTTGTACTGTTAGGCGATGGGCTTGCAACCTGTCACTAATATGCTGGTAAACATCTTAGCCTATTTGTGCAAATTGTGGTTACTGAATTATCAACAACATTTTAAAGTTGTAATTCTGTAGCTCTGCCTTGCCCACTCTGGGATTACAGGCGTGAAGGTATGTATGTATGTATAATTTTTTTGGCTTGTTTCGGTTACTCTGCCTAGGATGATAACATCGAGTGACAGGTATGACAGTTGGATATTAAATAGGGTAATCACACTTTATTACTTTAATTATTAGTTTTATTAGAAACATATACGATCATTAAAGAATTTTAATTTATCAACTGAGTTAGTGTAATAAACTACACCAGCCACATTCAAGTGTTTTGTATGTATGTATGTATACTCTTTATTATACAAGAATAAAAACGAATACGAACGAAGGTTAAATAATTAGCCTGAACAAACAAAAAAAAACATTAATGAAAACAAAAACAACAATAAATAAATAGATAAATCCATTATCCAGAAATCAATACATGCATACATACATACCTTCACGCCTTCATTCCCAGAGTGGGGTAGGCAGAGCTACAGAATTACCAACAACTCTAAAAACTTGTTGATAACTCTGTAACCACAATTTGCACAATTAGGCTAAGATGTTTAACAGTGTATATTAGTGACAGGTAGCAAGCCCATCGCCTAACAGTACTACAAGCCTTTATTCCCTTAGTCGCCCCTTACGACTTCCACGAGAAGACATGGAGTGGCACAATAATTCTAAGCCGGCAACCACACGGCAGAAATCAATATTTTAATATAAGTAATACATATATACTATTACAATAAATAGATAAATATACAATAAATATACACTTAAGCTAAGGATCACTTACAAGCCCCAATTTCTTAAGTAAGTTTTGTATTACCAATACACTGTAAGTAGAACAAAATATACCAAATACAAGAACACCCTTTATCTAAATCAGATAAACCTACTTCTCTTTAGCGTTTCTGATAGTTAATTACAAAAACCTATAAATTAATCTCATTTTAGCAATTAACCATAATTAAATAAGTTGTTAACTACCCTACTTACCACCTAACCGGCCCGCATGTCACAACTTACACATAAATCAATTAGTCCACACCGCATGTCATACCTATAACAGGTCAGATATACAACAGGTCTATTTGCATTTTCACTGTACTGCCCAATCTGCAATGCAAACTTGGACTACGCTGTGTAAACTTTTACCAACCAAGTGTTACCGGTGCATATTTTTTCCATCATCCTTATCACGTCGCAACAAAGTAAATTTTTGGTTGTTTTTTATTTTGATAGCTGTAAATGTATGTTGGCGTTAACCCTAATGCGTTGGCATGTCATGCATTGGCTTGACGCGATCAAAATGACATGTACGTTGTTTAGTTTATACGCCGTTGACTGGATTTACAACTCAATTTGGCGGGTTTTGTGACTAAATCTTCGTTTGATATGATTTAGCTTGTTTGCGTTATTGCTATCGATTCTGGGTTTGCCTTGCACGTGTTAAGTTTTGATACGTGCTCCAGATTTTTCAGAGGTAGTCGCTCGGTACAAAAGGAAATCTTATGGTCGCTAGAAGGAATATTTTGAGAAACGGTCTCGTGATAAGGGAATTTGGTACAAGACTATTAAGTGTGAGCTCGCTCGGGTTTGACTATACTCGGCTATGCAGAGCAGAGGTTGTCAACACGCATAGGCTTCGGTCCGGACATGTTCCTTTTAATCAGTTTGCGCATCTCATGAGGAAAGTAGAGTCGCCCAACTGCGAAGAGTGCGGGACAGTAGAGGATGTGCTACACTTTTTATGTCGTGTTCCTATATTCAATTCGAGGATAGATAAGGCTTACCTCGGGTTAAAATTTGACATTTGCCCATACAAAATGTGTCAAATTTTAATCCGAAGTAAGCCTATCTGTCCGCGGATTGAATATAGGAACCGGACGTTAATCGAATGTATTCGGACTCGTGCAAAGAGGGAACAGTTGTTTATAGACTTTGGTATTAAGTGTTCAAATGTTGGCATCTTCCAATTCATATTGGCAGAGCCTTTGTCAGAGGTTGCTAATTATGTTTTTTTTTGTAAATAAACGTTTCCAAATTTGGGAGCATTATTTTTTATCTAGCGGTTTTTTTTAATGTGTGATGTTTGTAAGTGTGGTTGCATCTAGACCAGCTAAAAAAAAAGTTTTGGTACAGTCTTTGGTACAGACCTAAGTACATATTTGCTCCTGTCTTGGATTTATAATAATAGTTTGTGCATCTGATGCATAATGAGAGGGCTTAAAATACGAATGTGCTTTTTGAGCGAGTTTCATAATATTATCAGTATTATCACACTAGTGTTTCAAGGCCTAATTATGAACAGTTGCATACACTACGTTATCTACACACATATCATTAATCATTAGTACTCTAACATGGGTTCAGAAGCCGACGACTTCACCACAAAAATGGCGGCAAAACGATCTTGTGCGGTATCAGTGTCACGAATATGTTTTTTTTTTATTCATAAACAAACGAATGAAGTTCCTATTCTCATGTCACTTGAGATCTTCTTCTTCTTCTTCTTTTGCCCCCGCGGCGACTTGAACAGCTACTACCGCGGGGATATGGCGTTTCCACGTGAAGTGATTTCGCCAGTGTCAAGTATGTTTTATGTTTTAATGTTTATTTGGGGAAACAACGGTACAAAAATTGCTTAAAAATAAAACATATAGCTAAATTATCGACCAATAAAGCTGCCACAACTTAATGAAACATATATAATGAAAACTAGCTTAGGTAGGTTACCAATAACAACGACAAAGATATGCCTGATGCTTAAATTACACAAGTTTTTTCTTTTTTTTTTTTTTCTTTTTTTTTCTTCCTTTTTTCCCTTTTTTTTTTTCATTTTCCTTTTTTTTTATAATAAACAATAAAGTAAAAAAAAATACAAAAACTAAAATTAAAGTTAAAGACAAGTGGAACCAGAATACAAAGGGGGTATACCAATTGCAGGTTACTTTATAAGACAGATAATAGAACACTTATATTTTGATAAAGACATGTTAAAAATATCAGCCTCAACAAATTTATTATTATATATCTTACAAGTTCTGCTAAGGAAAGAATTAGCTTTATATTTCTTACGTGTAAAGGGGACATGGAACAAACATTTAATACGGGGTGATATGTTGCGTGGAATTTTAAAACTTAATGCATTTATAAAATAAGGAGAGTCAATATAATGGTTTAAAATCTTAAATAGAAACATTTGGTCTTTCAAAGTGCGTCGACTTACGAGCGAAACTACACTGGTGCAGTCGAATAGCGGATCAGACTTAAAAGCCTTATAGTTTAAATGCTTTAAAAATTTGTTTTGGATCTTCTCAATGGAGTTAATATAAACACTGTACTGCGGGTTCCATACAGGTGAAGCGTATTCCAATATTGGCCGTACAAGGGAGTTAAAGAGCGTTAATAATGTGCGGGCTTCCTTAAACTCCTTTCCAATTCTAAGCACGAATCCCAGTAAGCGGAAAGCTCGTTGTGTTATGTCCTCAATATGATTGCAAAACATTAACTTGTTATCAAGATGTACACCCAGGTCTCTGACGGACGAAACTCTATCCAATAATTCATTGCCAAAGTGATAATTATAAGTAATAAATTGGTTTTTACGTGTAAATGTAATAACGTTGCATTTTTTTATATTTAAATGTAAGAGATTCTCTTGGCAGTATTTGTAAAATTGGTTAAGGTCTTCTTGCAACTCATGACAGGAATTGGTGCCTTTAATGACCTTAAATATCTTTTTATCATCCGCATAAAGTAGACATGAAGCAGATTTAAATTGAAAAATAACATCATTGACAAAAATATTAAAGAATAAAGGCCCCAAATGTGACCCCTGGGGTACACCAGACAATACTGGAACGAAGCTAGAGCAATATCCCTTGACAGCAACAGCCTGGCACCGGTCACGCAAGTACGACGTCACCCAACGAAAGAGGTTTCCGTGAATACCAATTGACTTAAGCTTTTCTAATAAGAGGTTATGGGATATTTTATCGAACGCTTTCGAGTAATCGGTGTAAATAACGTCCACCTGATAGCCCTCATCCATAGCACAATACAATTTCTCTACGAATTCGCATAAATTTGACTCAGTTGACCTTTTATTTATGAATCCATGCTGCTCTGGGACCAAAAGGGGTCTAATTATTGGAAATATTTGGTCATATATCACTTTTTCAAATAGTTTTGGTATTGTGTTGAGTTTTGATATCGGCCTGTAATCTTTTATATCATGCTTGTTTCCTGATTTGAAAACTGGTGTTACAAATGATTTCTTCCATAACCTTGGCATTACTCCAGTCTGCAGTGATATAAAAAACAGTGTGGCGATAGGCTCAGACAATTGACTACGACAGTTACGCCAAAAAAGTGGAGGAATACCATCCGGGCCCGCGCCCTTCCTAACGTCAAGCATTCTCAAATATTTACACACTGAATGGGGATCTATATCTACATTATTAACAGTGACTGGGTAGCCTATACCAGGATCCGTTGGATGGATGACATTCAGTTGAACAGGGTCCTCGAAAACAGACTGAAAATAATAATTAAAGGCATTACAAATCTGAACGCCATCTGTCACTTCATTGTTCTCAAAGTGCATAGACTCAGGGATGCCTGAGTTTCCTTTTTTAGATTTGATGAAACGCCAAAAGTATTTGCTATTAGATCTTATCTTTGACTCTGCTAGTTTCAAAAAGTTCCTATAACAATGGTCCTGAACACGTTTTTGTCTATCTCTGAGAAGTGAAAATGTATCATAGTCAGTAAAACGCCCATAGGTTTTCCATCTTTTATGAAATTTTAGCTTTTCGGAAATTAATATAATTAAAGCTTTTGAATACCATATAGGATACTTATTATTGCTGTACACTAATTTAGACGGTATATGAATAGCTATTATATCATAAATAATGTCGTAGAATCGTTTAACTGACAGTTCCACATCGTTTGAGTCAAGACACTCATTCCAGTCAACGTCAGCAAGTGCAAAATTAACGGCCTCATAATCAGCAGCCTGAAAAAGCCAAACTCTACGAGGCGCAGAACGTAAACATGCAAAGCAAGAGTATTTAATCACAACATCCAGGGCCGGATGGTGTTTGTCCTCTTTCACAAGAGGATCATTTGACCGTGTGACATGACATTCCAAGTTAGCCATTATAAGGTCTAAAAGTCTGGCATTGCAATTATAAATAGAATTAAATTGTTGTAAGCCATTAAACGATAGAAATGCACCCAAGGCATCCACTAACGGGGTCCTATTGCAACTAACATTAGACTCGAGCCGAGTAGACAAGCCGGAATAAGTGCCTTCAGTTGACCAAAGAGCATGACCAATATTGAAGTCACCAATAACAACATAAAAGTCACTTGGGTTTTGCGTTATATTATTAGATACTGACTCAAAGAAGTCAGCCTCAGAATCAAAAAGATCGGGGCATGGTGGAAAGTAACAACAGTATAAGTGGCAACATGTTCGCCTTCCCTCATTCTGAGTAAATAGAGACACTCTCAGCAGGTCCGCTGAAGAGTTGCGTGACGGCAGGTGTACGACACCTGCCACGACCAGAAAATTTCGCACAGCAATCAAAACCCCTCCTCCCATAGTGTCACCTCTCATGGAGTAATTTCGATCGTTCCTATAAACGATGTACCGTGCGTCAAAGAGCTCTGAGTCTTGAATTCCAGGTAGGAGCCAGGTTTCTGTTAAGCAAATTATATCTGCATCCGTATTTAATTGATTTTTGTAAAATGCACCAGTTTTCGTTCGAAGGTCACGCACGTTTTGATAGTAAATAGTTAAATTATTAGCCATTGAATTAAGATATCTACAAATATTATATATAGTTTTTTAAAGGCATTGACTCTCAGATAAAAAGATATAATGTATATTGATTGGACAATTAGATCAGTTTTGATTGGATACGCTAACATAATACAATAATAACAAACATATTTAAGGTCCCCTAACAAAACAGAAAGTACTACAACTAAAGCACAAAAAACGCAGCAACTACAAATATAAAAAGTAAAGTTCATAGTTCTTATTTGATCTTCTTTAAACCCTCGCTGGTAATGATGCTCTGGACAGGACTAGTGTCATTACGCCTCACAAGAATACAGGAATGCTTAACCCAGACGTATTTATAACCGTTATCCGCAGCCAGCTTTTTTGCATTCTTCAAAATTCTTCTTCTTTCTATATATAAGTATATATCAATATAGCAATAAAACAATCCAATCTTCTCTAGGAAGATTGGGGGCAACGTTGTACGGTGATTTGTAGGTCAGAGGTCAAGATAGTTTTAACCTCTGCACCACTGCGAGTCCACTTGAAACGAGAAGAAAGATGCCAGATACACGAAATAAGTCCAAGTCTTCAATCACTGTGCGACACAAAGGCATAAAAAGTACAAATCACTATCAGAAAAGAACTTTGAACACCTAATTACCCAAAAATTAAAGTCTAAAACAAATTACACGTCC
The DNA here is from genome assembly GCA_927399475.2 of Acleris emargana. NCBI lineage: Eukaryota > Metazoa > Arthropoda > Insecta > Lepidoptera > Tortricidae > Acleris > Acleris emargana. The sequence continues at coordinate 3,519,277 of OV656836.1, read as the reverse complement.
GCCATCTTTTAACGTTGCAAATGGCCCCCCCCACTTGAGATCAAATGTCGTGCGGTTTATATTAAAAAACATACGGAATTGACGTTTCGTATCGATAACTGTTTTAATATCTATGGACACTAGAACAGAGATCCTCTTGAGTTTTGACAGCTGTTCCAAATTTAAAAGCATAACCTTACAGAAATCTTTACTGTAATAACATTACAGCACAGGTTTTACCTACTACCACAGACGAGGAAGTTCTTGCAGGAAAATTGGTTGTAATAATGCTGTTAATTGCCTACAGTTTCTGTACGCATTTTAGAGCACTAATGATATGTGCGTAAATAAAGAAATGTATACATACTATTTATTTCATATTCACCTGTTTTTCATATTAATTAGTTATTGCATTGACAAGATAAATTAAAATGGCGGAAAGAGGAGATTGACATCATTCCGGTTAAACGGGGGTTGGGTGAATGACCTGAGGAACAATTTTTTTTTTTTTTTAAGTGGTATCCTTGTAATAAGTCAGTCAAATTGAAATGACTAGCATAGAGGCATTCCGTCTTAGTCCTCAGGGTTGGCAGTGCATTTACAGTCTTGTGTATGTGAATGTCTATGGATCACAGTTTCTACTTACCATCAGGTGGCCTGTATGCTCGTCTGCCTTCATAAGGAGTGGTCCCGATAAAAAGTAGCAGTACATAATATGGAATTTATTTTTATTTTGTGCTAATTTCTAAGCAGTGCATTTTTAATAGTAATTTGTAGATACTATTAAATAAAATAAACAATAAGACTGGTAAAAATTAAAGAGGGATTTCAAGTTTTCGCCTTTTACATTAAATCTCACCTAAAACTTTTTGAACAGTGTCTTTTGAGAGAATTTATGAGGTGTTTGTCATAAACATAGTTTTTTTTAAAGTTTAATGGGCTACTTAATACCTTATTGAATTGTCTTGTGATCATTATTTAATATTTTTGATTTGACTTTAGTTTGAGGTAGTTACATGGCGGATTTTCAAAAATTGTATAATTGCCATTTTTACGGAAATTTGTCTCCCATAGAAAAACCCCTGTCAGAGGTTAGATTGGAGAAACTTCCTTACTACCCAACGTGAAATCCAGTTTATTGGTATAACTTATTCGTAAAATAATATTCTTAAAAGCATAAAACAAGTTCTGAAAATTGAAATTCAATTGTGGTATTGTAGAAAACGGCAAGCGAAGATTGTCAAATTGTGTTGTACAAAAAGTTAGTTAAAGTACATTGCAATAAATATTGAGAAAACTCAAGGAATGTTACACATTTCAATATTATTGTATTTTTATTTGATAGTAAGATATCTACACATTACTAAAAAGAATAAACTGCTCATAATAAACAAACAATAAAAATAAAAATCTGATAATTCCTTGCTACTTTTTTGATGAACCACTCCTTATGCGATAAAAAAAAAAAAAAAAAGCGGCACCTGCTTCTCTAATCTTGTATTTTGCCTTATATTAAAGATGTTTTCTATGTATTTAAGTATATAGGTATTGCTCTATACGACGTAGTAGCCTAGGTGGACCCTGCCTACGAAGCTAGCGGTCCCGTGTTTGCTTCCCAGTATTGGCAAATATTTGTGTGATGCTGATGAGTATGAGTGTTTGCGTTTGAGTCTTGGATGTTTTATATTTATTTAAGTTTCATCATCATCATCATCATGTCAGCCGAAAGACGTCCACAGCTGGACATAGACCTCCCTCAAGGCTTTCCACTCAGACCGGTCTTGTGCTTTTCGCATCCACCGCGATCCCGCGATCTTCACAAGGTCGCCACGCCATCTTTTTAAGTATATATCTATATAAGTATTTATATCGTTGTCTAGAACCTTAGTTTGGTTCTAGATCAATCGGTGTGATATTGTCCCATTTATATTTTATTTTTTATTTTTAATAGGTACCTATAAAGTACATTGAACGTAGTTTCGGACTAGGTCAATTTTTGTGAGATTTTTCAATCTTAAAAAAATAAGGGCTGTGGTTTGACATTGTCATCATTCATAATCATTAAATTACGTTTGAACATAGTAAAAATAGGTCGAAAAGATGCAAAGGTTTAATTCGGTCCAAGTTATCTATTTACAAAAATTATAATATTCTTAGCTTAAAAACATCAAACATTTAGCTTCAAACCTAACTGATACCTATTTATTACAAGCAACACGGAAGAGCACGAATAAAAAAAATAAAAAAAAATATAAAAGATTTTTATTCAGTAAGTAGGCCGCACGGGCACTTTTAGACGTCAAAAATCTACCAGCGCTTCGTCAGAGACCACTGCTGAGAAGAAACGCCGCAAGAAACTCAACAGTAGTTTTTTTAAATATTGCTTATAATATTATACAATAATAAACTTAACCTAGCATTATATAAAACAATGAATCTATCATAACATAACATAAAACAAAAAAATAATATATTCATGCGTAGTTGAGCAGGAAAATATGCCAAAACTCAGAATTTTCACAAGAACTAATAAATAAGAAATAAAAACAATGACATAATTCAAATTATACTATAAACAGTCCATACGGCTCACTTCAAAGTTTCTCCACAAACAAAGAATTGCATTTCCCCGATACCCCATGAAAACTTGAGTGCAAAATTATTGGCACACTTGTCACGTCCTCAATCGATTACCGACTGCGATCGTAAACTTGCACGCCAGTGTAAATCTTAAAACATCTTCCATGGACACAAGCAATATTCAACCATATACGAATCGCAATAGAGGCGGATGCGTGCGCAAACTTATAACGGTTTTGGTTTCTACAGTTTTATGTGTTTGTGCTGATAGCTGCAATTTTTATCAGGTTTTTTTTGAGTGAGCGAATTATTTTCTGTTATGGATTACGGTTTTTTTGAAATATAGCCTGCTGTAATAAATTTGCTTGGAGTTCTGGAACACTATAGAACGTATACATTCTGGTAGTATTGTATTTTTTTTACCCGAAACCGACGTACGTGCATGAAGAGATTGATGAATGTAGAGGAAGCGAAAGTTGTATGTACGTTTATTTATACCGATGCATCTGCAACAAGCAAAGTATTTTTTTAATATTTCCCAATGTGCTGCGTTGCGATAGGTTGCGATCACGATCAGAGATATTTTTGATCCCTAAACATTTTTAACCCCCGACGCAAAAAGAGGGGTGTCATAAGTTTTATGTTTGGCGTAGCTCCTAAACTGACGGACCGATTTTGACGCGGTTTTTTTAATTTACATACATACATACATACATACCTTCACGCCTTCATTCCCACAATGGGGTAGGCAGAGCTATAGAATTACCAACAACTCCAAAAACAGCAAAAGCAGGTTATCAAGCGGTGGACTTTTTGCTAGGTTTCATGAATGGCCGTTTAAGCCACCATTATACCGGGGGTTTTAACTATCTAATAGTTATGGTTAGAGTTATGATGATGGACTCCTTTTTCCCCACTTAGCCCGTGTATGTCGGGCCATTGTGCATAGGGGGTACCAGGTAGTAGTCTAGCCAGCCTTACTCCGATCAGAAGCGCAGGATCCTCCTGGTGTCTCCACAGGTTTCTCGGAGTGACCTCGGTGTCTTACACCTACGCATTCCAGGATTACGTGGGGAGCTGTTCCATCGGCCGACAGGCATCCCCTGCAGGGGGCTGTCGGTCATACCTAGAGCATATAAATGTTTGTAAAACGACTAATGTCCAGTAATCTAATAGTTATATACCTATGTATGTGATAGAAACTTAATAACTAGAATTAGCCGTGATTCACGAGAAAAGAATCTCATGACGCATGTGGTATGGCCAGTAGGTACTTTAAACTATACCTATAACTAGAATTGGCCGTGATTCACGAGAAAAGAATCTCATGACACATGTGGTATGGCCAGTAGGTACTTTAAACTATACCTATAACTAGAATTGGCCGTGATTCACGAGAAAAGAATCTCATGACGCATGTGGTATGGCCAGTAGGTACGTTAAATTATACCTATAACTAGAATTGGCCGTGATTCACGAGAAAATAATCTCATGACGCATGTGGTATGGCCAGTAGGTACTTTAAACTATACCTATAACTAGAATTGGCCGTGATTCACGAGAAAATAATCTCATGACACATGTGGTATGGCCAGTAGGTACTTTAAACTATACCTATAACTAGAATTGGCCGTGATTCACGAGAAAAGAATCTCATGACACATGTGGTATGGCCAGTAGGTACTTTAAACTATACCTATAACTAGAATTGGCCGTGATTCACGAGAAAAGAATCTCATGACGCATGTGGTATGGCCAGTAGGTACTTTAAATTATACCTATAACTAGAATTGTCCGTGATTCACGAGAAAATAATCTCATGACGCATGTGGTATGGCCAGTAGGTACTTTAAACTATACCTATAACTAGAATTGGCCGTGATTCACGAGAAAATAATCTCATGACACATGTGGTATGGCTAGTAGGTACTTTAAATTATACCTATAACTAGAATTGGCCGTGATTCACGAGAAAAGAATCTCATGACGCATGTGGTATGGCCAGTAGGTACCTTAAATTATACCTATAACTAGAATTAGCCGTGATTCACGAGAAAAGTATCACATGACACATGTGGTATGGCTAGTACTTTAAATTGGTATAATGCTAGTTACGCCATTATTTTTGCTGGAAAACTTATAAGTCCTTAGCAGATTACTCAGAATATTCCTTGCTTCGAAATCGGTCTAAAAGATTACTGGTGCTTTGTTTTAATAATTAATTATACTTGCAATACCGAGCAATCAATTCACAAAAATATTAAAGTCTTCTGGTCATATATCACATCTCTTAAAAATAAAAGCTCAAGTTACCCAGCGACCATGTCTTACGAAGATAAAACCTCTAATGCACCGGAGGGCACAGCTGATTTGTTCGCGGCTTTTTTCCAATCCGTTTTTGAACCAAGCGAACAAATTAATATCGGTGAGTTGGATGGCCTGCCATCCTCTGACAACGCGTTAAAAAAAATAGAAAGTATAGATTGTAAAAAAGGCGCGGGCCCCGATAAAATGGCACCGTATTTCGTAAAAGACGTAGCTAAATCGTTAGTCATCCCGTTGTGCATTATTTTTAATAAATGTCTCACAGCTGAAACTTTCCCAGCATGCTGGAAAATAACACACGTTACTCCTATACATAAAGCGGGATCTAGGTCCAATGTAAGTAATTATAGACCAATCTCTGTGCAGTCCTGCATACCTAAAATATTTGAAGGTCTAATTCATGAGTTGGTTTACCCCCTAATTCAGGCTACTTTGTTACCGGAACAACATGGATTCATGAAAAAAAAATCTACAGTTACAAATCTTATGGTATATACAAACTTTATTTTCGAATCAATGGACAAAAGGGAACAGGTTGATGTCATCTTTACTGATTTTAGGAAAGCCTTTGATAAGGTGGACCATCTCTACCTACTTAGAAAGTTAGCATACAATGGCATACGCGGTAATCTCCCCCGTTGGTTTGCGTCCTATCTAACCAACAGGATGCAAGTCGTTGTCATCAATGGTTTTAGGTCTAACCTAGCCAACGTAACTTCTGGAGTGATTCAAGGATCGATTTTGGGACCCTTGCTGTATATAATTTTTATAAACGGCATTGGATCATGCTTTCGATAGTCGATTTTTAACATTTGCCGACGATTTAAAAATTTATAAAACAATACAAAATGAGGGTGACAGCAAGTTGGTTCAAAATGATTTAGATACTTTCAATGAATATTGTACTAAAAACAAGCTTCAGCTGGCGGCCGATAAGTGCGTCCAAATGACCTTTACAAAAAACAGATCTAGGCTGGTCAGGTGGGACTATAACATAGGTGGAACACAAATAAAAACAGTTCAAGTTACGCGAGATCTTGGAGTAATATAATGACGTCAAATTACATTTTAATACGCACGTTGATCGTATAGTTAATAAAGCTTATCAAATGCTAGGTTTTGTCCTGAGGTCAGCGAAAGTATTTAAAAAAGCTTCTACGTATCTTTTGCTCTATAAAACACTAGTGAGACCCCGCCTAAAATATGCTTCTGCAATATGGAACCCCTATATGCCAAATACGCTCCATTGAAATGGTACAAAAGAAATTCCTTAGGGTAATTCATAGACGATTGACGGGGAAAAAACTTACATATAATGGTCTGCTTAAGTTTTATGTTTCCTCATTGGAGATTTCCTCAGTAAGACAAAACATGGCGGATGCATTAGCACTATTCAAAATATGTCGAGGAGAGTATGAGTGCGGTGAGCTCCTGCAGCGTATCAGGTTCAGGGTGCCGAGCCGCTGCCGGACGCGCTCCGCGGCCGTGTTCGCCGTGCCCGTGTCCGCGAGCAGCGCAGGCGCGCGCGCGCCTCTGCGCCGCATGGCCCGCATGTGCGTCGCTTATAATTTATAAAACTCTCACCTCGGTCGATATCTTTAACACGTCTAGAAACCAATATATTAAGAAATCTCTCTTAGTGATTCCTGAGGATCAATGGTAAAATTCATTTATGTGTGTTGTATTGGTTGAGCGTGATCTTCATCTGCTTTGTTGGTAGTACCTTATTGTTTTGTTAGTACCGTCAACTGGGGTTACTTTAGATATTGGGGTAACATTGTCTAACCTAACCTAACCTCGTAACTTACGAGGTTAGGTTAGGGGTTAGATCCGGACTTCTAGCTGGCCATGGTATGGGCCCACCTCTCCCAATCCACTTATAACACATTAAAATTTTACTACTACCTGGGAGACTTTCAACTAAGATTTTTCAATTAGTTCTGATAATAACCAAAATTGCTATACCTCGTTGGATAGCTGAAGAAATGTAGAAATTTTTAAGATTGTCTGCAGTATTACTGCCATAGACTTTTTTTTAAATATTGGTATAAGAAAATAATATTTTGTGAAAGTTTATTTCCTTCTTTAGCTATCATTCATATTCTACTACTCGGTTTGTTCAGTTAATGGCAATTCAAGTGTCGATAAAGTTGAAGCAACTTATCTGCTACATAATTGTTGTATAAACAAACAAATTAAATGAAAGGATTCCAAAAAAAATGTTGCAATATACAATAAATCGGTATTTAAGAATAATTATCTTAAAAGTTAAATATCTTGAAAACGGTTAAGTTTAGGATATGGTGTTTCTTAGTCAAAGTGGTCAGAAATAATAGAAACTACAACCCCTTAAAGGATCTAGGTCGACTTAACCAGTAACCCTGTATAGAGCAATCTAGTATAATCATGTCTTAGTGGAAACTGTTGAGGAGTAAGACGCATGTTTTGTTTAAGGTCTAGTAAGTAAGTTTATTATGTACGTTTTACTCTGTTTGTTTTCCAAATAAAAAACATAAACATAAACATAACTAGAATTGGCCGTGATGCACGAGAAAAGTATCACATGACACATGCGGTATGGCTAGTACTTTAAATAATATCCATTCTTGAAATTATCTTCATAACCAGGCCCGATGACGTCAAAATGATGATATTTTACACACAGGCTGCTCTGGTTTCATTTGGCAGGTGTTTAAGTGTATTAAAAAAAATGAAAAATAATAAGCGTTCAAATTATTAGATTTAAATACGGACCAAGGCAGCATCACTTTTTTTTTACAACTCATTACTAAAAATGGCAAATTGAGACATTTTTTTTTAAGAATGTCAGTTCCATTATTTTATTTATGACTATTTAATCATATTAATTTGTACTACAGCATAAAAACACTTATTTATATGATAATGTTACTCAATGATTTTTGCCATTGTCCTTCTCAATCAAAAAGTTTATTTACGTTTTTGGTGTAAAGTAAGGTAGGTATTTATTTTACTACGCGTGAAAAGATTACTTAACTCATTTGTACATGATTGACGACTAATCGTTAATAATTACTATAAAACCCATTTGGAATCATACTCTATGTAGCGTGACGTCATTTTTGCATCAACGGAATAAAAGGACGGGCCCTGTTCAGTTCATATTTTATTTTTATTTTATTTATAAGTAAACATAACCATAACCATAACTATCAAGAAATAAACAAGCAGGATCAAACATACAAGCTCACTTTCAAATCCATATTAGTACGGTTATTTCCAGCGATACTCAAACGTTCTGTTCATTTCGTATCAGCACGCCCAATGCTTACCGAATCCCGACTGACTAATTCGCATAATTCGGCATTCGCATTAGCGATTCGCATACAATTAGAAGATGATGAACAGCCCGACTGAGTAAACCGCGTCGGATTAACTAACTTTGGGCGAACATTAGTTTGCTGAGCTGTCTTTTTAGTTGCGAGATGGACTTTTGATTGGGGAATTATCCTTTGAGAAGCTTTGCCCCGTGAGTTTGTTTGAGTTTTTCCTTGGCAATTGGGATTTATTTTAAGGTGTTAATTAGCTTATTCCTCTCTCCTCCAAAGAATATAAAAAAAAACATTAGATGCCTGAATTTGAATTGAATAATGTTGCCATAACTTAACTTCTTTAACTTCTGGCCGTCGGAAGTATAAATCACTGTAAAGTACGGGTACCTAATACTTATCCATTATTAATATCCAGTATAAATACAGAGTATAGCCTTAAAAGTACTCAATAACATTTAAAATTAATTTGCAAGAAAACCCCTTCATGAATGCTGGGAAGAACTAACAAAGAAGACATTGAAAACATGGTTTTAAATAAATAAAATAGATCAGGGTACCATTTTATACACATTGACCTAATCCCAAAACTAAGCTATAGGTTTGTGCTATGAGTGTTTTCATAGCACAAACCTATAGCTTAGTTTTGGGATAAATATACCCAGATATAAAAAAAAATACATTTATAAATACATCTAAAGCTTAGAACAAATACACGCACTCATCACACTACATAAAGAGTATTGAATATGAAAGGTTGCGAATAAACCCACGCAAGACAAGCAACTTTTGAATCTCTTGAAATTTTACTCTGCCTTGCCTTTAAATGCATACCACTCTTCGCCACTGGCTTTTCGATGGTCGACCCTACAAGCAACGCCTTAAGCCTGGTCTTGAGGCAGAGGCGCCAGGATCGTTCCCGGCCTAATGATAACAAACGGACGGATCAGGATCCTGTCAAGGACGCAGGTGACAACTACACACTGCTCGGAAGAACTAATAATTAAACAAGGTCTGTTTAAGTATTCGTCATTAGACTAGTACCTGAGCTTACTTTGAGACTAGATTTGTTTGAGATTGTCTCCAGATATTTATTAGTATTTATTATGAGAGAAAAAATACAGATTGACATGTCAAATTATTATAGAACTGTTATTATTATAACCATGGCAACGCTCATTATAGAATTGTTTTCCCGCTTCGGTTACGCTTTAGGTGGTATTCTGATACCGTAAACGATATCAATATTAGCGTTTTATAGTACGCGTGTAGAATAGTTTAATATAGTATAACAAACGCTTTGTCAAAGCCTGCAGTTCTGCAAAAGGTCAATACTCACTTAGTCTGCTACGCCAGGCCGACGAAGAACATAAAAACCATTTAGCAGGCTGACAGAACTCCGGCCACGGGCTCTATTTTACACGCTTATAACAAAGTGCATTTGAGATGGTACCTTATTGTCATACATCGTTATCGCGGGAGCAAAAACGATTTGACAGTAGTCAAAGATTATGACAAATAGGCAATAACAGAAGTGACACTCGTATCGAGAAATGTTTATAGCTACGAGTTCAAAATGTATCATATTATTTCAAATGTCTTACCTCCGTATTTGACTTGATTAGTAGTACATATTTAAAGAGATTAGATACGCAATCCTAACCTCAACCTCTTCAGTCACTTTTCCTGCTACTTTAGACATTTGTCATTCTTGATTGATTTGATATGTACAAAAAGATACAACAATATATCTAAATTAGATATGATATGTATTTAAAGAAATTAAATTAGTTCAGGACAAAAATATTTGACTTTTATATTATTTTATTAAAGCTGACACGTTGACTTATAAAAGCGTTTACAAATTGTAAGACAAGTGTAATTGACTGTTTCCAGTGAAAATTTCGTGCAAGATATGAAGAACTTCTTAGAGGCTTAGAGTGTATAAAGTCGAGTCCGGAATTAGGCGAACTAACTTGACAGCCGAAAATGTTGCCAGACATAGGAAAAAATAAATAGTGATAGGTTTATGTCGACACAAATATGTCGATATAACCTTTTGCCTTCTATAAATCTGATTATATTTATATTTTATCAAGTAATTGTCGTCGAAACTTTCACACTCATACATACTTGACAAATAGGGAAAAACTACAGCAATTTTTACGATATAATATGATCTGAAGAATGTACGGGTTAAAGCGGATATTTACGATACTTACTCCTCAAATTAGGAATAAAATACAAAAATAATGCTGACATTACAACAGGCCATTGTGATCCTTTTAGGGGGCTTCCGTCGGGCTAGTACGGTACATTTCGTGTACCATACATATAGCATGCATTCCTTTCTTGCTGGCAAATATGAAAGTGCGATAGAGACAAACGCTATATATATCGTCGATGATAATTCCAAATCCGTTGTGTTCGATTTTAATTAATTTTATACGCTAATAAGTATTGTTGCTAGGTTATAATTATTAGTTAGATTAAAAACACAATAATAATGATAAACTAGACTTTTTAAGTATCGATATTAACAGCACTGGCCAAACTGTGGCAACATTAGTGTACAATGAACTGTCAAGTTAGTTCGCCTAATTCCGGACTCGACTATAGGCAGAATATTCCGTTTATACTGAACCGACCATCTGTTATATCTGTTCTTTAATAGATTTGTTTTTGCTCCCGCGATAACGATGTATACTTATCGTTTCTTACCGGCCACCATCACTGTCAAGTAAATAAAAGCTACCGTAACGTCGACAATACACTGTAGGCCTACGCCTGTCTACACAGGACATAAGACGCTTACGTGACCCCGGCAGTTTAGAATAGAATAGATAGAAACATTTATTTCGAGTAAATTTACACTCATATATTGTTAGTTGTTCATTAATCCTAAATGTTAGTAACAATTTACAGATTACACGAATTGTAAAGGGCATGTAGCCCACAACAATGACGCATGTAAGGGCAGTCTACTCTGCCCCCTATCATGCTGAGGATGATGTCGGGGCGGCCCGCTTGCGCATGGTAGTGTGAAAGCTCAAAGCAGTCGACCCCTTATGTTATGTTAATCTATTTTCCCTAACGCTAACGTTCGCCCTATGCATCTTGTTTGGAGCCACTGGCATCTGGCTTGTATATCTAATGAATAGTTATAATAAAGAAAAGATAAGTTCATTTAACTAAGCACAATAACATACAAGAAATATTCGATGGACCCCAAACTAGGCTGACCCTATCTTGGGCCTCAGAATAGGTGATTACAGTGAATGTTGTCTTTACCAAATAAAAAAAAAACGCGAGCCCGACTGACCGATTGACCGGTTTTAAGTATTTGTTGGTTTCTTTTAAAATTTGTACTATAATAATACCAAATTTTACGCTTGCATGTTTTAACCGTTTATATGTTACAGTAAAAAATTAAATACGTGAAAAAAACGGGGACCAATTATTTTCAAGTTCTTTATTTAATTATATTTGTACGGAAAATATCCGTAAAAACAGAGCTTCCGAAAAAAAACAGCTATGTACGCTGCCCTGCTCAGCCAAATAGCGGCATCTCAAATAAAACTCCATTGGCAATTACAACCTCATTACTAAAAAAGGAGAGTATTGAATGTAGTTTAGCTATTGAAAATGAGACACTATTTATTGGCGTAGGAGGGCCGGGCCCATTAAAAAGATAAGTACTTCATTTTTATTTTTATTGTATCGTTAAGACAAACGGACGGGCGGATATAGGGACTGTTGGACTCCCTTCGGCTACGGAACCTTAAAAACTATACAAAACAATATTATTTAAACCATTCTCAAAAAGCCCGACAGTCTGTTGACAATGGAGAGTTGGCCCCAACTCTGATGTATGGTAGTGAATGTTGGGTGCGGCAGGACAAGCATGAAAGCCGTTTAAATACAGTTGTGAAACTGATTGATAGAGTAAGGAAAGAAAAGGTCAGAGATAAATGTAGACTAAAAGAAGAGTGACTAAGATTGAAAAGGCATGCTTCGATGGTTCGGTCATTTGGAAAGGACCGATGAAAGAAGGTTGACGAAAGAGATATACAGAGCGAAAGTGAGTGGAAGGGTCGGAAGGGGCTGCCCTAGGCGTACTTTTTCGAATCAGCAGTTGGCAGTGCATTTGCAGTCTTGTGAATGCGAATGTATATGGGTCACAGTTTCCACTTACCATCAGATGGCCTGTGTGCTCGATTGCCTTCCTATGCCATAAAATAATAAATAAATAAATAATCAAATCGGAGAAGTACTGGAAAGGGCCGAATCTTAAGTAGGTACTCGAAACCGACGCGCGTGCACACAGCAGTGATTTAATGTAGGTATGTATTTAAACAATATCAAACTTACACCCGTGTGTCCCTCAAAAGACAAAGTGGTGCCTTTACATAATAATCGCGGTGTCGCGAGTCCCTTTACGTACTCGGTGCCATTAGAGCCATAACGGGTCAATTTAGTAAGGGACTCTTAAACCTTGGCAATGGCGGCTTAAGCCGCGTCACCCGAGGCATTTGATTCCGCCGTGGGCTTACGGTCTTTGTTATTGTTATTGTATACTATGTTATGTGGGTCTATGTCGAGCGGGATAATCATTGTTTGTTCTAATGTACTGTTTAGCCGAAAATCGTTTAGTCGAAAACTGATTTTACGATTAAAATTGGTTTTTTTACCCGACTGCGGCATAGCCTAAGAGGCCTAAGCCTATGTGTTTGACCTGTATATATGTCCGACTCTATGTTCCCTCGTAACTACTAAACATCTACACCGATTTTAATAAATTATACGTGGTTAGATTCGTCTTAACCACAAGGCTCTAGTGACTAGTGTCATAGGCTACATTTAAATTATTTAAATGTGAAATTGGCGAAATAAAAACGACGAGTGAACCTGCGGGCTATAGCCCTCACTGATAGCGCCCTTCGTTCATCTATATCGTCATCGTCTTTAATACTTAGTAAGCCAGTGCCCAAGATATTTAAATTGGCATACTCTTTTTAGATGTAGCAGTTTTTTTATCGACATATCGATGCTTCAATCAACATCTAAACGTTATTCCACATCAGATTCATTCAGTATCAGATTTGACGTGACGCGTGACGTTATATTTTTTTGGGTGAAAACTGATATTGCATATAAGGCAAAATAACTTTGACTTATCTAGTTGTATGTCAGGATATTCACTAATGCATGAGTTAAAGAATGAGGATAATATTCATGCGGCGGTGGGTTTTTCCTGGGTGGTATGATCATTTTTTTGATTTTTTTTTATTGCATAGGAAGGCAAACGAGCACACAGGCCACCTGATGGTAAGTGGAAACTGTGACCCATAGACATTCGCATTCACAAGAAAGCAATCCTAAGACTGCAAATGCGTTGCCAACCCTAAGGACTAAGATGGAATGCCTCTATGCTAGTCATTTCACCGGCTGTCTTATCCCCAAACCGGAACACAACAATGCAAACACTGCTGCTTTGCGGTAGTTTAATGGATAAGATGGTGGTACCAACCCGGACGGAATATAACAATAGTAGCGGAATATTAATGAATTAAGTATAATGAATGGCACTGACAGTAAATTGTCATTTTGATTAAAATTACAACCATATTTTTATTATCTTAAGAGGCTCGCTATCAGATGTGATATAGCACTTCTTTATAATAATCGAGAATTGTCAATGAGCCCGTGTATATCGACATCTTTTTTATCGATATCAAATCCCTAAAATGTGCCCCGAGTTAGCACAGATATGATCACAACGATGACTCTATTTAAAAAAAAAAAAAAGACGTGTGGCACTCGGGGACTGCCGCGGTAAAGCTATTGCATGTCGTACAAACGCACACAACGCCGTGTCGAAGACTGCCGAACTGAAACGACGTTAGACGATGCATGGCCTTCAAGCCACACCTCCTTGCCCGTCGGAGTGGGGAGCGTGAGGTTTTTTCGTTACGGAATTTCTGGATTCGGTCCCCGCGCTCAAGGCCCGCGATAGAAGCTATGCAATAGCTTAAAACTTTACACATCTGCGTTTGGGTCATAGGATTACACCATCCTACCAAATTTCATCTGATTTGGTCAAGTATATTCCGGGCAAATTGGCTGCGACAGACAGACGGACAGACAGACAGTGATCCTATTAGGGTTTAGTTTTTCATTTTTTGTACGGAACTCTTAAAAAAGACTTCGTTGCTTCTAACAAGATTGTAATTGTTGTGTATTAAGCGTCTTGAGTCCATACGAGGCTGACTAGACGTTAGATACATCTCATCATCATCATCATGTCAGCCGAAAGACGTCCACTGCTGGACATAGGCCTCCCCCAAGGCTCTCCACTCAGACCGGTCTAGTGCTTTTCGCATCCACCGCTTTCCCGCGATCCTTACAAGGTCGTCACTCCATCTTGTTGGAGGCCTACCCACAGCTCGTGTCCCGGTCCGCGGACGCCACTCAAGAACCTTCTGACCCTATCGGCCATCAGTCCTGCGTGCGATGTGCCCCGCCCACTGCCACTTCAGTTTAGCTATTCTTCAGTTTAGATACATCTACTAAGATGTTAATTGCATCACTAAAGAACTTACTGTTGTTACTATCATAAAATGTTGATTTTTAATCAGTTCTCCGTGAACAAAAAGCTAATGATGCATATACTAAAGCCAACAACTTGCCCCATAACTAATTCACACAATCCTAAAACACAATTTGCATATTTTAATGAAAACACATGCACACTGCTAAAACTTGTTTACACCCTAATTGCAACTAACTTACTTGGCAGCGTAGGAGTATTAACCCGTCTGAATCGCGATATATTTATTTAAATTAAACATTTAGTTGTGTGGCAAAACTACCCATTGGAGATATACATACACTCAGGGACCAAAAAAAACGGGTCAGGGTGCGTTTTTCGTACTAAAGAGGCTATTTCGAAGCCTTGGTTCCTCGCCAGGGGATGTTTTTAGTGAAATCTGATCATGGATACCTCGAGCATCGATACACGACTTCCAGAGTGCCTAGGATACCCAACTGATTGAATCTGCGACTAACACCGGAATTGATCATGTTCAGAAAAACATCTAAAATAGCAATAAAATGTAAGGAAATCCAAATGCTGACCCAAACTCTCTCGCTGTGGTGTTAACTGATTGTGCGATAAGTTAGGTATCTTAAGAACATTTGACCTCCTTTATTGAACCTCGGAGTATCTATCATTAAACCTAACTCAAAACAACCCCTGGCCAGGAACCAAGGCTTCGAAATAGCGTCGTTTGTATGAAAAACGCACTCTGACCCGTTTTATTTGTCCCTGAGTGTACATTAACTCACGCCTTCTTTGTCTGAGTTAGACAGAGCTACAGAATTACCAATAACGGTGGTATTTGTTGATAATTCAATAACCACATTTTGCACAATTAGGCTAAGATGTTTACCAATGTATTAGTGACAGGTGGCAAGCCCATCGCGTAACAGTACTACAAGCCTCTATTCCCTAAGTCGCCTCTTACGACATCCACGGGAAGACATGGAGTGGCACTATTCTAACCCGGCAACCAGACGGGACATATAATGCCTCTTTATCGCGTGGTGATTTAAATATTCGTCATTTGCTGACACGTATACAAGGTTATTGGTAATTTGACCTATTCCCCTCTAGGCAGAGGTCATTTGCAATCATTTTGGTCCCATAATACCCTCTGCAAAAGTGAACCGTTTCTGAGATAAAATAAATTTAAGCTTTTTTGCTAAAAAAGTCAGGGTCATCTTCAAAAATTTATTAAAAAAATAATTAGCACTTTAAA
Organism: Acleris emargana; assembly: GCA_927399475.2. Taxonomy (NCBI): domain Eukaryota; kingdom Metazoa; phylum Arthropoda; class Insecta; order Lepidoptera; family Tortricidae; genus Acleris; species Acleris emargana. The sequence goes on along the minus strand of OV656836.1, from coordinate 3,503,265 downwards.
TCATTTTTTTTAGAAGCTTTTGTTCAAGTTAAAGTTGCTGGTCTTATGCAATATTAAAAGTAGAATTATTTGTACACGTTTAAGAATGCAAGACCAAAAAAAAACATTTTTTTTTATCAGTTTATCCAACGTAAATGACACAAAAACAGAAAAAAAAAACTTTTGTGTAGGGTATTATGGGACGAAAATGATTGCAAATGATCTCCCCCATAACCCCTAGAGGGGAATAGGTCGACTTACCAATAACCCCGTATAAGTACAATTCTTATTTACACAAAAACCAATTACCTACAAGTAAATTCGTACATAAACTCAAGATTATTATGTACAATGGCGAACTTATCCCTTTAAGGGATCTCTTCCAGTGCCCTGACCATGACTGAGGAAACTGTACGAGGATAGGCAAGATTACATGGATGTGCAGAAATAGTAAAAAAACTAATATTTCTACAGCCTATCTATAAACTATACAAATTCTACAGCTACATATCTATAAACTATACAAATAAATAAACATCATATAAGTGTACAATCAAGGAACTTGTTTCCTAGACCACTTTGGACTATGTCAGAGTAACGTCAATCAAAACGTAAGGGACTTCTTACGATTTTACTGACAGTGTCACTTTGACATAGTCCGAAGTGGTCTAGGAACCTATTTCCTTGATTGTACAAGGGGCTATTTTCTAATTTCCATATAAGTATATGTATGTAAGAAAGGCAAGCGAGCACACAGGCCATCTAATGGTAAGGATATGAGACTCAGAACGTTTTCATTCTCAACACTGCAATCTCAAGACTAATCCTAAGACCGCAAATGCGTTGAAAACTCTAAAGTCTAAGACAAAATGTCTCTATGCTAGTAATTGCACCGGTTGTCTTATCCCTACACCGGAACACAACAATGCAAACACTGCTTACGTTAAAGGATAGGTGGTGGTAGTAATCCGAACTGATGCAAATGATTTTGGGTTACTTTGTAGCAACACCATATAGATTTTGATCAAGATACAGGCTGGTCATATTAATTGTGTCAAATATATGGAACAGAATTATCTTTTTCACGTTACGGCGCTGTATTTAAACTTTACGTAATTGGGGCGTTTTCAAACACATTGTTCATAGTTAAGGACAGTTAAGGCCTCAATCACAATCCTTAATTTTCTTCCATTTCGTAACGAAATATACTATAGGTACTTCATTCGATAGTGAAAATGACAATTGGCGTACAGAACAATTTTACAGTACAATTTAGTAGTGCTTTACGCCAATTGAAATTTTAGCTTCGATTATTAATCTCAAAAAAACGTTAAAAATATTTAATTAAATAATTCCGCTTTGTTTTATTATTGCACTTGGCTTTTGAATACATATTGCTCACGATACGTCTGCCTTTATTGTGAAGTAAATATGGACAGTAGCGTTAACAATATGGTGGATTTGGTACAAGACAAAGGATTGAGGCTCTCACACTACATGAGGCTGTCTCCGGATTAACGAATATAGGCCGATTATTTTATATTAATTTGAATTAACTTTTTAAACATTATAATGATTGTACAACATCAATTTAATACACCATTTACATAACCGCATTTGTATAAAATGGTCAAAGCAAAATCTAAATTGATCGAATATCAAAACTTTAAACATAGCAACATCGACCATAAACACGTAAGTTTGAAGGATTTGCTGCCATTAGGTACAAATGGAAAATCGTCCACGTGAAATAACCATTCTGAAGTTGGGCCAAAAGTAATAGTGTCCAAAGACAATTTAGTCAAAATATAATTATGCCGAAAAATATATATATGACCAAATTTATTTTCGTTGTAAATTAATTAAGCCCGAATGGAATTTTGTCCATTAAATATGCACCAAGTGAATGTAGTCTTATATGAATTAAGGCCAAAATATAAATTATTGTACTGATATAATTCAGGGGCGGGGGGGGGGGGGGGGGGGGATTGATGATTCAATGGGATATATTTACAATTGGAAATTTTTCTGAGTGTACGTAATCAACTAATTTGATTAAAATTGAGCAGCGTGCAGTAATAAAATCAAATCAAATCAAATACGCCATCCCAGATCAAACAGCGTATGTTACCTGTATTTGGTGATTTGTGCCCTTCCGATTTTACCATAAAGTTCTGGTGTAAACAGTTTAAATCAGGTCGTAAGAGCCTAGAAGATGATCCTCGTAGCGGACGACCAATTTCTGCTGTCACTGAAGAAAATGTGGCCAGAGTGAAAAAAGTTATTCTAGAAGACCGACGGGTGAAACAGTGGGAGATAGCTAGAAATGTGGGCATAAGTAAGGAACGGGTTAACGAAATAATTCATGGTCATTTAAATATGTCTAAGGTAAGTGCACGCTGGGTCCCCAAAATGCTGACTCCGTTAGACAAAGACAGACGTGTCAGATGTTGTGAGGAGTTTTTAGACATGAGTCGCGGGAAAGAGGAAGAAATTGCTTCCAGGATTGTGACGTGTGATGAGACTTCGATTAGACAATGGGACCCAGAAAGTAAACAAGAGTCCCTACAATGGAAATTCAAAGACGAAAAGCCTCCTCGGAAGTTTAAGGTTCGTCCTTCGGCTAGTAAACTCATGGCGACAATTTTTTGGGATTCAGAAGGAATTTTGCTCATTGATTATTTGTCAAAAAAACGACAATGAATGCCAATTATTACGCAAATTTACTTTGCCAGCTGAAGCACGCTATAAAAGAAAAAAGGAGAGGCAAACTCGGCAAAGGAATTTTGATTTTGCACGACAATGCACCTGTGCATACGGCTCGCACAACACAGCTCGCCATGACCAGAAATGGCTTCGATGTCATAAACCATCCCCCTTACAGCCCAGATTTAGCCCCCTGTAACTATTACCTATTCAGACTTCTGAAGAAAAATCTCAGGGGACGTAGATTTTCTACCGATGATGAGATGAACGACTATTTTGACGAGAAACCGAAATATTTTTTTTTAACGGTTTTATTTAATTATTTGACAAGTGTACCTAACAACAAGTTTTTAGAGTTGTTGGTAGTTCTGTAGCTCTGCCTACCCCACTCTGGGAATGAAGGCGTGAGTTTATGTATGTATGTATGTATGTACCTAACAAGTGCATTTCGGTAGAAGGGGAAAACAAAGAAAAATAAAAAAAAACCAGCCAGCTACGTCTTTTCTTTCATAGTCAGGTGGATAACTTTTCAGCCACCCCTCGTAGGCTGATTATTTTATATTAATTTGAGTTAACTTTTTAAACATTATAATTATCATTATTGTACAACATCTAATCAATTTAATACACCATTTAAATAACCGCATTTATATAAATTGGTCAAAGCAAAATCTAAATTGGTCGAAATTGCAAAACTTTAAACATAGCAACATCGACCATAAACACGTAAGTTTGAAGCATGTAATATTTCCCTCCATTATTATAACCGAGCATCAGCGAATGCTCTCAAAATTCATAAACCGTGGCGCGCGGCGGTTTGGCAAGCATTATTTCGAGCACTAGACGTTATTAAAAATGGCTGCCGTGCGTGTGAGACATTAGAATAGCGTAGTACCAAATAAACGTGGTTTTGACCACCGCTGGGAATGTTGTGTTTAGTGGGTATGTGAGTATAATTAGTCTGTTATGTAATAGCATAGTATGTTGCCGTATGGTTGCCGGGTTAGAATAGTGCCACTCCATGTCTTCCCGTGGATGTCGTAAGAGGCGACTTAGGGATTAAAGGCTTGTAGTGTTATTAGGCGATGGGCTTGCAATCTGTCACTAATATACACTGGTAAACAATCTAGCCTGTTTGTGCCAAATATGGTTACAGAATTAACTTTTTTTTTATTGTTGGTATTTCTGTAGCTCTGCCTACCCCACTCTGGGAATGAAGGCGTGAAGGTATGTATGTATGTAAGTATTATTAAAAACCTTTGACGAATTCGGAGAGAACGTTTGTTTAAAAACTACGAGTATTAGTTAAGATAGTTCCATGCACGACGAGCCGCCGCCAACACCGCAGAGCCCCGCCGCCGCACCACACACCCCCACCCACAAGTTGGATGTATGGGATTTTTTTCATGGTCCCTTCGATTGTATACGCGATAGAGAGTACTTTTAAAAAACCATATGGACATGGACGGAAAGTGTTTTCATACGTTTATTATACTCCTAGGAGGAAAATGAGGCACTTCGCATCTTGGGTTTTCAAAAGAAAGGCCAGGCCATTCTTTCCGAGCATATTTGAGAAAAACTTATAATACACCTCAAATTCCTTCAGGAGTTATAAATAGTGTCAGCCGTTTATGAGAAACCACTCCGAACCTTTCATGTGCTTTTTGTCTGCTGAGGCATATACAGCATCATGTATATCCTGCTGGGTAAAGGGAGGTTACCATGTCATACTAAAATTGTTCAGTTTAGGTTGAGAGAAAGGAGAGCTATAGCAGTTATACAGCTCTGTCCCTTTCTCTCAAACTAAACTGAACTGCTTTAGTATGTCATGGTAAACCCCTCAGGCTTCAATCAAAGATCTAAGCCACTATTCTGAATCACAGAGCCACAGATCCCAATTACCGTCAGGTGGCTTGTGTGCTCGTTTACCTTCTCCGTATCAAAATTCAAAATATTTATTCAGTAAATTGGCCACATGAGGGCTCTTTTACACGTCGGTAACATGGAGTGAATCTACTAGCGCCTCGGACAAGACCATCATTGCGGAGAAGAAGCGCCGCAAGAAACTCCAGCAGAAGGTAATTTTTTCAATCATTAAATACAATCATACTTAAAAGTATCTAAATTAGTTTAAAACTAACACAAATAAAATCATTAGAAATGTAAGGTCAATAAAATAAAATAAAAAATAATGACTAGGAGAACAACAAGACGACGTCTCTACGTCAGGAACGATAATTAAAATAATTAACTGAAAAACAGGCCCTTCCAAGCGTTAACAGACCGGACTCCACAGACAGCACCCGTTCACGAGTATAACGAGTATCTCAGCCATCGCCTCCCTCAACCATGTGTTCGGGAAGGTGGCAACCTGATCAACGACGCCGCCGTAAGCAAAGACCTTTAAGTGAGCATGACATGCTCATGCTGCCGGACAAAATATATCAATAAAAAAGGGAATTGTCCGGCGAGAAACATCACAATGTGTTCTCATTTCTAAAGTGTCTTGTGCACAAGACCCAATAAAAAATACTTACAAAAAAGAAGTATTAGGTAAACTAATTACATAAAAAGAAACCAATATTATGCTCAAAAATTTCACACCCCAACCGGAAAGTACGGCATCGACCGAGACGGAACAATCATTTTGATCCTCCTCTAGAAACAGCCACTACTTACCAATTTTAACACCAATTACTTCATTGCGAGACCTGTGCTTTATTAGCTATTCCTTGAGTAATACTCAACCTAAAATGGATAGTATTTTAAAATAAAAACGCAATATATATCTTCACCAATAATTAAAATTGAAGTGTTTAAATTGATTAAAATTGAACTTCAAAATAGCTTTGCATTATCATAATGATCATTTTTAGAATATTTGTTTGGCCGTTGAAAGTAACTTCTCGACGGAAATTCCAACTTATTTTTTTGTGTATGTTCGATATCGATATTTTACCGAGCTCAGAAGATATTATGAATATGAAACCGTAGCGAAGCAAGAGCGCGTCACTATAAAAAAAAAAACAGAACCATTTTATAACATTAAACTGAAACATGCAACAACAAATCAACGTGGACAACACCAAGCTAACATTTTTAGAACTCCAACTATGATTTTAGTTCACGTTGGTTAAAATGGCGGTAACTTTCCAGGTGTATTTTTAAAAATGTTGCCAGCTTAATTCATAGTTTTAATGGACCCATTAGCGTGGCCTAACCAAGCTTTTACTGTGCTATTTTTTATCCTTGTTACCCTGAGCTTTATGTTATCTTTGACGAGATTTGTGCTTTTTAATGTCGGTGTTAAATAAAAACAGATATTGTTTTGTAACCGTTAAGTGAGTCTTTAAAGTTTGTAATCAGATTTTTGTATTGTTTACTGTATTGGTTAATTCGTATTTTTGATGCAAGAGATGTTTAAATTTGATGTTATAAAACTTCAGTTACCTACTTAAATAGTTGGGGAATATGAAATTGTTCCTTTGGTAAAAGAAGAGGTTTTTTATTCCGTGTATGTCGCTATTCACCCATAGGGTATCTATATACCTACAAATGAAGCTCGTACTGTCATGAGAATTGTTCATTTAAATTTCCGTCGAGACAAAAAACAAAAATCCCTTATTCTGAATAAATAAAAATAAAAATAAATATCAGGGGACAATCTCACACCAATTGACCTAGTCCCAAACTAAGCTCTAGGCTTGTACTATGGGTACTAGACAACGATATAAATACTTATATAGAGAAATAAATACTTAAATACATAGAAAACATCCATGACTCAGGAACAAATATTCGCGCTCATCACACAAATATCTGCCCTTACCGGGATTTGAACCCAGGACCGCTCGCTTCGTAGGCAGGGTCACTACCAACTAGGCCAGCGCGTCGTCAAAAAAAATGTTCTCAAAATTCAATCCAAAACAACATAAACCATTAAAGACGTCTATTCACTAAACGAGCTCATTAACAAGCGCTTCAACTAAACAATGGTAAAGTTTCACCAATCAAAATCCCCATAAAAGTTTAAATTTTAAACCCTTCGAGTTGAACGACCTCGATTAAACTTATCCGTCGCTAATTACCTATATCGATATAAATTTTAAACTTTTCCAATTTTTTTCATAGCTAGGGGCAGCCCTGAATAATGGCCGTTGGAGAGTGCAGGTAATTAAAAGTTTCACGCGAAAACGCTAGGGTTGTCCCTGACCGCTGTGTTTATGGTTTTTGTCAAACTAGTTGGGAATCCGGGTATAATTTATGGGGGCGGCTGTTGAGTCTGATTCCCGGGCTTTGTTTGTGGTTATTATTTGTTTTGATAAATTACTGCGTCGGCTTAAGTTGCTGAAAAAATAGTAATGATTTTTTGAGTTTTTATTAGAAAAATACATTGACCAAATTATAAAATGTTTTTGGCATTGAAGGAAAACTAACAATTTCAACTGTATCCTAAATAATGAACCAAACATGCCGTATATAGGAGGATCATCTAGACCTTAAGCCTTGTTTTTTAATCGTTACAACGCTTTTTTCATAGATTTTCTATGCTCCAATCCAGCGCTATATGTTTGATAGATATACATACATAACAATCACGCCTCCGTCCCGTAGAGATAAACAGAAACCACTTTTTTCCTTTTCCTACGATTCAGACAAACTTCCTTTGCTTCCTTCAGACTCATAAGTCTGTTCATACACGTTTGACAGATCGATTTCAAGTCTCGTTTTGATGATTTCTCGCTAAAGTGCTTCTTTAATTATTAGTGATCATCCGTCCAAGTCCAGAACCAGCAGTCTGAACCTATCCTCTTGCGTCGAGGCGTGAGACAAGGGGACGTGATTTCCCCCAAACTATTCTCAAATGCACTGGAGGATATGTTCAAGACTTTACGCTGGAACGGACGTGGCATAAATATAAATGGCGAATACATCTCGCACCTGAGATTTGCGGACGATATTGTCATCGTGGTTGAAACCGCTGACGACTTGCAGAACATGCTGAGCAGCCTAGCTGATTCTTCGGCACGCATCGGTCTCCGGATGAACTTGGACAAAACCAAGATTATGTACAACAAGTATGTTGTTCCGGAACCGATCGCTATTAACGGAGTCCCTCTTGAGGTTGTCAGCGAGTATGTTTACCTAGGGCAAATATTGCAGCTAGGCAGGAACAACTTCGAGAGAGAAGCCCGTCGAAGAATACAGCTGGGCTGGGCAGCATTTGGGAAACTGCGTCAGGTCTTTTCATCATACCGCAAAGTCTAAAGACGAAAGTCTTTAACGAGTGTGTCCTGCCAGTAATGACATACGGAGCCGAGACGTGGACACTGACAGCGCGATTGGTTCACCAATTTAAGGTCGCTCAGCGGGCTATGGAGAGGGCTATGCTTGGAATATCTCTGAAGGATCGAATCCGAAACGAAGTGATTCGACAGAGAATAGCAAGCCAAGGTCGATATAGCCCAAAGGATTAGCAAGCTGAAATGGCAGTGGGCCGGTCACATCTGTCGCAGAACCGACAATCGTTGGGGAAGACGTGTTCTTGAGTGGAGACCACGGCTTGGCAAACGTAGTGTGGGACGCCCTCCAGCTAGATGGAGCGATGACATAAAAAAAGTGGCTGGCAGTGGTTGGAAACAAAAAACTCAGGACCGAGCTCAGTGGCGTGCCATGGGAGAGGCCTATGTCCAGCAGTGGACGGAGATGGGCTGATGATGATGATGATGATGATCATCACAACCGAAATCAATTTATAAATAGACACTCACCCGTGAGGATACCGGGTTAGAACAGTTCCACTCCATATCTTCTTGTGGATGTCGTAAGAAGCGACTAAAGCACTGTTCCCACTACGCCGGCCCGGTAATTTTGTCGGAACCCTTGGTACCCAGCCGGTAAATCCGCCGGTCCTGCGTAGTGGGAACAGGGCCTAAAGGAATAAAGGCTTGTACCTAGTACTGTTAGGCGATGGGCTTGCACCCTGTCACTAATACGCTGGTAAACATCTTAGCCTATTAGTGCAAAATGTGGTTACAGAATTATCAATAAGTTTTTAGAGTTGTAGGTAATTCTGTAGCTCTGCCTACCCCACTCTGGGAACAAAGGCGTGAGTTTATGTATGTATGTGAAAACCGGGTAAGAGAATGTCGGATCATGCTCAGTGTCGGGTTCCGACGACACTTGACTCTAACAAAAATTAGCGCTAAGCTTAATATTTCATAAATGGATATACCTCAATCGAAACATTGATTTCACAAACGCAATATTTTTGACAGGCCTATCCAACGACACCCTACACTATCGGGTAGAAGAGAAAAAAATACATCCCAACGTTAGATACGTGTACGGAAAGTAGTACAATTAATTTTTTTCAAGATTTTATTTTACCGCTTTGTTGTCGTTACTAATATGTAGGTATATTTATGTCAAATTACAGCTTTGTAGTACTAAGACTCTCTGAGCCAGGCTGCGGACGGACGGACATGGCGACACTATAAGGATTCCTAGTTTGAATACAAAACCCTAATAAAAACGATACCAGTACCTCGCTTAAAGGGTGTTGTTTATAAATGGTAAGTGTAATAATGCATGTACCCGCCAATCTTGGTACCCTCGTCTATTTCCGAGAGTTTTATAACGTGTTTATCGTGAAATAATTTATATTGACTGGTCATTATCCCAACCCGACACTTGTGTTAATTCGTCGTTAATAATTCCCGAGCTATAACAGCATTCCGTGGCGAAGTAGATCAGATGGAGCGCTATAAATTTAAATGGTTCCGTGGCCACGTGACTAGCCAGGGGTCGTCAACGGTCGGCGCTTTGGCTATTGTTTTAATAGCTAGTGATCTTGGGTTTGGGAGTCGTTGTTTTAGTGGTGTGAGGAACGTTGCTCGGAACCCAATTTGATGAAGACAACACGAGTCTGCGAGTTACGAGTTTAAGCTAGCTGTTAAGTTTTAGTAAGAATCCTTTACGAATAAATTATTCCTAAATAAGTATGTCTTTGCTTGGCCTAACTGTTAATCATGGCATCCAGGCGTTTATCTAATCATTTGTACTAACTTCATAAATTTCAAAATTGACACCAATTGGAAACCAAGTCTCAAAAGAATAAGACGCAAGTTGACCTGTGTAACTTTCAATACGCAAATAATTTAATAAAAACCTTACATTTGACACTGAAAAAGTTTGAAGATTGTGATTGTTGTGCATAATCGTCTTGATTCCATACGAGGCTGATAAGACGTTAGATACATCAACTGAGATGTTAGTTGAATGACTAAAGATCTTGCTGTTGTTACTATCAACTTTGGTTGATATAACTCATATCATAACTATTTGAGAGAAAATCTCTCTTACAGATAGAGATAGAGATAGAGATCTTAGAGAATACACATACCATACCTTCACGCCTGTAATCCCAAAGTGGGCTAGGCAGAGGCTACAGAATTACTACTTTAAAAAGTTGCTGATAATTCAGTAACCACAATTTGCACAATAATGAATATTATTTCATAATCCCGTTCCAATAGTTGCCCACCCCTAGCCGCAGTCAGACTGTGGTCACCCCCGCCCCGAGCTATTGTATCATGCATAAGTCGATTCACGCCCGCACATTCAGTGCAAGCGATTATACTCCGGAATATATACGTATATTGTGCTATATTGGTACAATATCGTATAGGAGCGGTGACATTTAATGAGTTTTAGGAAGTGATAAGTGACCATACATGCTGAAACGGAACAGTTCTATAATAATATGGGAAATTGTGAAGATAATTACGTAGTTACGTAGTTACCTACTGTATGATAAGGATTTTAAAATCACAAGTTTTTTCTTTTTGGATTGATATTTTATTAAAGTTTAGCTATCGTGTTGACGAAGAATTTTTTGTTCAATTCATACTAAACACCCTGTATCTTGTAGAATGAAGAACTAAATATATTTAAAAAAATAATGAAAAATATTGAGGCACTTTCTGAGATAAATTGACAACAATTCATTATGTGCTAAGGTAGTAAAATAAAATACCGTTTCTAGATTTTACACTGCTGATTACAGTAAAAATATATTTGGATTTTTTTATGCAGTAGTTTTTTTATATTTAGGAAAAACAGTAAAAAAAGTTGGATTGTGAATGTTAGGAATACACTTATAGTGCCCTTAGTCCATTTATAAAAATAAAAAAAAATACAACTGTCATGTTCATTTTTTATCTGTCTGACGAATGAAACTCAAAGCAGATGCAAAGCAGTAAACGCAAAATAGTTTATTTATTTTAATGGCGTCTACAAATTATGTAATTAATTAAATTACGCAAAATAACAAATTTGTTAACGAACGGCAGCGAATGATTGACAAGTGAGTGACATGACATGACATTCAGTTCTGTATCTGTTTAATGTTACTTTTTTTTATTTTATGTCATGCTAAGATCACGACATCAGTATTCTTAACTTTGGATATACGGTCTTTTTAATGACTATTTCTTTAACAAATTACTAACGACGAATTTAAGTTAAATAAAGAAAAACTGAGAAATACGGGTAGTCTAATTTTTAACCAGCTATCTAACCAGCCAACCAGCCAGTTATCTATCCAACCAGCTAACCGCTAACGCGAAAAATAAATAACGCTTTTTTTTTAAATGTTGTCAATTGGTAATATGAAAATTGTAAACGGTCCTGGTATAAATTGGAAGGTAATTATGATTAAATTTTTATCAAAAACTAATGCTTTTGTAGTGGTTTCTACTAGTTGCGTTGAAGATCCACCTGTGACCAAATTAAAGTATTTTTGTCAAAGACTCCTTTTTCCTTCTGCCTCTACTCAGTAGAACTAGATAGTTTGGACGTATTTCCGTACTGTCAACGTTTTGATATGTATGTACGGTTAAAAAATAAAACTAAACTTATTTAAATTTAAATTAAACAAATCTACTCAAATGAAAATAAAACTAAGCTACTCAAATATTAAAGATGTGAATATCACCCCTATAAAAAGAACACCCCCTCTAGCAGGTCCGCTCGCGGCATGGTCCCTATGACACTGGCTGCATTACCTCTCTGGATAGCTAGCCCAATCCTTTGGGAGAGGTAAGCACCAGCTCTAGGATCTCCGGAGGTGTCTCTGAGCCGGGATGACAGAGCCTTCATAAAGCTAAAGCTAAGCTAATTATTACATTTATTACGCGTTTATATGTTATTATATGCAATTTACTTTGTTTATAATATTTACCCCCTTATCTTGTAGGGGGTTAAAACAAGACCCATAGCGCCATACTCTTTTATTCAAAACCGCACTATAGCTATAGTGTGCTTGAGATATACTTTGTCCTTATCAGCTTTTACGACATTTGAACTGGGCAGACAAGGAAAATGAATACTTTAACTAAAATAGATTATAGTTTTGAATGAATAAGGGGGTTATTCTACACAGGGCTTATTCTAGCAAGATAATAAGCGTTATCGTAACATTGATACGATAGCAATAGGTGTAAATACGACAGATTAAGGCATGCTTTAGAACACATGTCATCATAATCTTAACCTACTTTTAATGCTTTCACATATTCGTCCCAAAAAGCGGATACTCGACAATCCACGAATCTCCTCAAACATCCATTAGAGTGCATCGCGCAAATGAATGGCAGTCGAGATGCACCAAATTGCATCGCCGTTGGCACAAAGCAAGGCGTAACTCGTCATCCATTTTAAAATCTGCTGCGACCACCGATGCTATGCACTTTGGAATCTCTCAAAGCTCAGCGCCTTTTGATTATTTATAGCACGACATATAGGGGGCCTAAACAAAAATGGTAACTTACGGCCTACTTATTGAATAATCATCTTTTTTTATCAATGTTGGATCCAAGGAGGGGAGGCTAAGTGACCCAATGCGTCAATGCTATTGTATGGCCATTACCAACTGACCGTCGGGGCAATAAATCATTTTATCGGGGTCTCTCGCTCGTACTCGTGGAGCGTATGGCGAGCGTAAGGGATGCGTGTAGTATCAGCGTTATCTTGTATCCCTTACGCTCGCCATAAGCCCCACGAGTACGAGCGAGAGAGTCAGAAAAAAAAACGGCTACGTTACCCTCACCGGACACCAGAGTACGAGAACTGCAGGGCTGCTGGGCGGCAGGTTGATATCATAGAGAGTAAGTTGGTCGTAGTATATTAGCTTCTTCTTAGGTAGTCCACGGCGTGTCATACCGTCGGTGAAACCGCGTAAGTAACATCTTAATCAAGGAGCAAAATGCACCTTTTTAATGAGACGGTAAGGTTTATTTTGCTCTATCTTAAATTTGTGAGTTACGCGGTTTTACAGTATCACCGACGACATTGTGTGCTGGGCAAACAGCATTGTTAACGCTGTCATATAGGTCCGGTCGGGGCATGCGGGGCTGCAGGAGATTCGCCATGGACTGTGGTGGCGGAGCTTCCGCGGATGCAGTGGTCCTCGGGGGCGTAGCCGACGAAGTTTTCTCGGCATCTACCGACCTGAGCGCGCAGTCTGTTGAGTGACTTCCACACGTGCCACGGTAATGAATCACCCGGTGGATATATCTCCTCAGGTGGTATCAAGGTCGGCAGGGAATGTTCCTCTTCCCACAGACGGGAACGGGATTAATTAAGCTATTAGCTAAACGTTTTAAAAGTTCTGAGATTTTATAAACCCGCTCAAAAGTGCACAAAATTGATAAAAATAGTAGATATAGCTAATAGAACAGCTCGTGCTACTTGACAGTAGGTACTTGTCAAAACGTCATTACTATTGCGATATTGAAACAAGATAAGATACCTAATAAATAAAGGGAATAAAGGCTTGTAGTACTTTTAGGCGATGGGCTTGCAACCTGTCACTAACTTATACACTGGTAAACATCTTAGCCTAGTTGTGCTAAATGTGGTTACTGAATTATCAACAGGTTTTTGAGGTTGTGAGTAGTTCTGTGGCTCTGCCTACCCCACTCTGGGATTACAGGCGTGAAGGTATGTATGTACCTATGTATGTATGTATAAGATACCTAAGTAGAATAAAGGATTACCTAAGCCTGTGTTCTTAAAATCCTTTGCAAAAATACAATCTTTTGCAGTTCACCTGTAAAAAAACGCCTGTTTCAAGTTTAAAGCGTTATTGGCCAAGTCCGCAGTTGCAGCGACATATGATTTATGTGCCGGTGCAAATGGGTTACGGTGACAGCGGCCGCGCAATTATGCGCTGTTTACGAGTCGAGCAGCGGCAGGGTTGATATGGGAAGTATGACTAAATAATAATAAATGTTATTAAGTAGGCTGGCTACGTAATTAACACATTAGGTGCCAAGATCACTCACATCACACGTCACTCAGCGTGCTATGGAGAGTTCTATGTTGGGGATCTCATTAAGGGATAAGATCCGGAACGAGGTCATACGACATAAAACGAAGGTGACTGATATTGTCCAAAAATGTAGCAAGCTGAAGTGGCAGTGGGCTGGCCATGTCTGTCGCAGAACCGACGAGAGGTGGAGCAGGAAGGTTCTCGAATGGAGACCACGCTTAGGCAAACGTAGTGTAGGATGCCCCCTGGCTAGATGGACCGATGCATAACCTGTAGAAGGCAGCTGGCAGTGACTGGATGCAAAGGGCGGGAGATCGTGCGTTGTGGCGCTCCTTGGGGAGGCCTGTGTCCAGCAGTGGACTGCAACAGGCTGATATGATGATGCCAAGATCTTAATCAAACGGTTTCCTTTTTTTGGTAATCTTTTACCTCCTTGTTTACAGTCATATAAATTAACAGCTAGGTTTTTCCGCTAATGTCTTGCTTCCATTTCGTAAACTGATAAGGTACTGCCAAGTGATTCAGATTCAGATTCAGATTTTATTACTCAATATAACACAGTATAAATTACATGGCATGTCAAATTATATGCAGTTACATTGAGGTCGTCAGAAATAAAATTAAATGATAATATTAAAAGTCAATACAAATACAGAATAAAGTAAAAAATAATAATTTAAAAGTCAATCTTATTTATAAGTCAAGTTCCATATACTTCACCGAATAGACTGGGTTATCCAACAAAAGATCCTTAAGCCGGCGCCTAAACATTTCGTCAGATGGTTCGCGTTTGAGTTCGGCGGGTAGACGCTCGTAGTAGGTGGGACCGATGAATAAAAGCCACCAAGATGGTGATATAATTAAACTTCTCCGATCGGTCGCGGGGGCCCCTTGGTTTGTTCGCAACGCGGACCTTCACAGGGACCTCGGCGTCCCGTCGATTAGGCACACTATCAAGGACGCGTCTAGGCGCTTCTTTGATAAAGGCCCACACCACCCCAACCCGCTCATCGTCCGTGCCACCTCCTACACTCCCCAACTCACCCCGTCCGATCCCGACGTGCTCGCTGCGCTTGGGGCACCCGTCAGGCGCCCCAAGCACATCCTGCTCGATCCCACCGATCCCATCCAACTCGCAGTGGATGAGGGCACTGAAGACCGCAAGAAGCTTCGGCGCCAAGGACGTCGTGGCCGCCCCCCCAGATCCGGACCTGAGCCTCATAGCATCACTGCAGGGATCGAGAAGATCGAAGAAACCGAAGAAACCGAACATACTCAAGAAACCGAAGAAACCGAACACTTGGAAGCAACCGAAGAAAACGAAGTCCTTCAAGACACTCAGCTGGCCGAGCTGCGCTCGACCGGCCTGACTCCCGACGGAGGCACCCCTCCAGAGGTGCGACCACCACCGCACCTCTAACTTAGGGTTCAGCATGCCCCCCGCTAAGGGCATCGCTACCCGTGCCCGGGTGAAGTAGTTATGGTAGAGACATACCAACTACACAGTCAGTCATATAAAAGTAAGTAAAGATATAATTAAATAAACAAATTGGAATAAAAGCACTGTGCCAAGGGCATCTCAGGCATCGGCCAAGATCATGCTATCTAGTTTCTCTCTAGATTAATAAACTCCGATATTTACTCGACTACCGAAGAAAGTAGCCTATGTTTATGACCTGGGCTTCTATTCTACTCATTAAAACTATATGGCTTTTGACGGGTAATGGTATTGTTTTGAATTCGGCCGCCATTACTGACAAATAATTTCCGATTCTAATTTCATAGAATTTTACTTCGCCGAATTTTCATATTTTCATCGACAGGCATTTACACGTGCAGGAGTTATAATTGTTTAGTGGTCACAGGTCTACCCTACTATAACCTTTTTTTTGCTGTGGAAATGCCTTCCAGGGAGACCCGGGATGGTTATGTGGAACTCACCAACCAAGAATGGCCGGAATACCCACTAAATCCCAGCCTGAGCACTTCATAGGCTGGGCTGGTGATGGGGACGCCATGGGCTGCTAACGATGCTACCATTGGGCGCCCCCCGGCTGCCCCAGTATTTAACTTGGGCTCTTTCGCCAGAGTAGGATCGACGGTGGGCCCCTAACCCACAAATCCTACTAGACGTTTAGGTCGTCGAGGTCTACCCTAACCTACCCTAACCTAACCTATGAAACCCATACTTAAGATAACCTAATATCAATAAGATTTCAACAGAAATCGGCTTTCGATGAAATAAAATTCGATTTTATGACACATTCAGTCAAATGAGAGTCGATGATTTAAGGGAATCCCAAAATAAGAGCCATCGTCAAGTTGACAATACAATAACATGCCAAAGGCAATATGGCTTTACCCAGTAGAATAGACCCTGCTTGTAAGTAAAGGATAGACTAATTTTGACAAACGAGGTGTTGTTGTTAGATTCGTCTTAGCCTCGCCAAAAAATGCTAAATTAAAAAATACATGGATATCGACATATTTATATGTATAGACGATAACATATATTTTTTTTGTAAATCATATTTAAACATCGGTATCAACGTTCGAATTTCATGGCACTCGGTAAGGGTAGCAAAGTAAATAAATTCATTCGAAAATTTGAATAATAACGTTTAATATATTTTTTGTTTTTAGACTTAATTATACTGTGGTAAACTGTAGGTACATATACTAAAAGAGGTTTATATTCGAAATACGTCATAAAACCTTAATACTCATATCGAATTCGAAAAATAATACATGCTGAATTTCCTGACGAATGTCAATTTAACTGTCATGCAAAATAATCTGTAAAGTCAAATAATAGTTTATCGAAACATTC
Organism: Acleris emargana; assembly: GCA_927399475.2. Taxonomy (NCBI): domain Eukaryota; kingdom Metazoa; phylum Arthropoda; class Insecta; order Lepidoptera; family Tortricidae; genus Acleris; species Acleris emargana. Next base: position 3,486,415 of record OV656836.1, on the reverse strand, counting down.
ATAACTGAAAATTCAAAATTCAGTCTTCAGTCATTTAAAATGGATATATTCTTACAGACGCCAATGATTGACAGCAAAATCCATGGAACAAAGGCCGTGCCAGGATAAGCTAAGAGATTTTGCCCCCCTTGAGTTTGGGCTTGTAATTTTTATAGATTGTGTGGCTCTGCATTAGTAATTGTTTTGCCAAATTTGAGCACCCTAAATATAATAGTTTTCGTTTAAAAAAAAAAAAAGTACATTAAATTTTTCTTTGATATTTTTTTTTCCTGTTAACCAATTTTAATGAGCTTGGCATATAATGTACATTTAACCAAGGTGATCAAATGGCCATAATTATATTTTCATTATGCCATAGAAAAAAAATTAAAAACACCCATTCAAACTTTTCAGTTTTTTTTTTATCACTTCCATGTTAGAGACCGCTCTAATTTTTTCACTGGTAAAACTCCCACTAACGTCCTATAATATGTATTTTTTTCAAAATTTTTGCTAAAGGAGAACATGCAGTTATCTTGACAACTATGATATATGAAACGAAAACTATGATATTTAGGGTGCTCAAATTTGGCAAAACAATTACTAATGCAGAGCCACACAATCTATAAAAATTACAAGCCCAAACTCAAGGGGGGCAAAATCTCTTAGCTTATCCTGGCACGGCCTTTTAGTTATCTATTCTAACCCTTAAAACATTTTTAGAGACCTTTTTTATCTATACAAAATAATGGTTAAAAATACTAAGAGTATTTGTTTGTATTTGTTTTTCTGCCGACCATACTTTAGCTTTATAGTAAATGAGACTGTGAAAAAGTATATACCACCTATATAAAGAACACATTTTATAATTTATAAGTTGTTAATAGTTCAACTCATTAGCAAGGCCTGTCTATTTTTACATTAAAGCATGCGGTTTTTGGTTGTATGTTTCGTTCCTACGGCATTACCACTACTTTAATTATTGCATAAGTATCAGTGGGAGTTGCGTCGGGATATAGGCCACTCTTATTTAATTCTATGTTCTATTTTGTATATTCTTTTTCTAATGTCTGTCTGTTTTTTTCACAAAAAAAAAAAACATAACAATATGGAGTCGGATTTTAAAGCGAAAGGAACAGTTAGACTAATCAAGATGCTTAACGTTAATTTAAACGATTGTCGAAAACAGTCAAAGTGGATGGGACTGACACCAAGCGCTTGACGCGACCGTCCGGCAGCTCACATCAATCCTATACATTTTAGATATCGATAAAGATAACGTACTAATATGTCGCTACCAACTTTCAAAATTAGCTTCCGAAAAGTTTTGTTAAATAAACAACAAAGTGAATAATAATAGAAACCCTCACCCGCAGAATGCTCTGCTGGACGATTGGACCAACCATATTATTGATAGAATATATTATAGTTACGTCTAATTGTATTGTATTTGTTCGCTCTTTATTAGATAAAGGTAGTTACAGCGTAGCGTAATGTTCCCTCGTAACGCTGACATGTAGCCGAGAGCTAGGTGCAGGCTGAAAACCAGCGCTGTGCAGCTTTTTTTTTTATGGCATAGGAAGGCAAACGAGCACACAGGCCACCTGATGGTAAGTGTTAACTGTGACCCATAGACATTCGCATTCACAAGAACGCAATCCTAAGACTGCAAATGCGTTGGCAACCCTAAGGACTAAAATGCAATGCCACTATGCTAGTCATTTCACCGACTGTCTTATCCCCAAACCGGAACACAACAATGCAAACACTGCTGGTTGGCGGTAGGTTAATGGATATAATGGTGGTACCAACCCGGACGGACCCTGCACAAGGTCCTCCCACAAATAAACCCTGACCCAGCACGCAGCATATACTGAGACCTGAGCCTGTTGTCACAAAAATGTATATCCCTACCGAAAAGTGTTAATTTCACCTGTGTTAATGTTTTATTTTTTGTGATACTAAATCATTTTTTATTTATTTATTTATAAAGATAACGTTTTCGTAAAGCATCTTGTGTACAACTACTGGCAGGTTGGAATCAAGCAGGATTTCTTTTTAAATTCAAAACACTAGCAATTCCACTTGCAACCCGAGTCTATTCCATAAAACAAACCGCCAGCTAATGTGGTGGAAAATTCGCTTTCTAGGAGCGTTCTTTTACCCGTAGATAACTCACCGCGGTATGTTACGAAGCAAACTGAATGGAGAGCTGTATTTGTTTTGGGACGTGACAAAGGGGCAGTTATTGGGTGTGTTTAGATAAAATACCTGTGGCTATAGACAAGATGGATTGCGAGAACGTTATAGTTATCACAAATGTTTTTTTCAATTTATTGTACTTAAAAAGAAACATCGAAATTGGCTTAATCACAGCGAACGGAAACCGTATGCGATCTATTTACCTATCGCTGCCATCGCTCCGTACTACAATTTCACTAATTTTAAATAGGGAAAAGCTAATCTACTTGCGACTCATGTCATTGGCCAACCTGCAAATATAATAGTTTTTTTGATTTTTTTATGGCATAGGAAGGCAAACGATTACACAGGCCACCTGATGGTAAGTGAAAACCGAGACCCATAGACATTCGCATTCACAAGACCGCAATCCTAAGACTGCAAATGCGTTGCCAACTCTGAGGACTAAGATGGAATGCCTCTATGCTAGTCATTTCACCGGCTGTCTTATCCCCAAACCGGAACACAACAATGCAAACACTGCTGCTTGGCGGTAGGTTAATGGATAAGATGGTGGTACCAACCCGGACGGACCCTGATGATGATGATGATAAGTGGGGACGCCCAGCCGAAGCAGGCGGGCAGTCGATTCGGTTGCCCGTTCATTCTGCCCTATTCCCCTCAGTCGTGCCTCAGGTTACTGGCCCGGCGGCGCTCCCATCCAGCATCGATCCCATCTTCCTGTCTTCCTACAGAACAACAATGCGTCCCGTAAGTTGATGCTTTTGAGATCTTCTGTGGACAAAACGTCCTTTCCGAATGTGTGGTATCTCAGTGACGAGTACATGACACACTCGGCTAGGACGTGTTGACTAGTTTCCTCTTTGCCACAGTGTGGGCATTGAGGGTTCTGTTTAATACCTATTACCGTCAGATGTCTGTTGAGCGGACAGTGTCCAGTCAGAATTCCTGTTAGTATGCTTAGGTTGTACTTACCCAGGTTTAGAAGGTACCTTGTTCTGTTTTTATTAACCCTTCCTATCATGAGTTTGGATTGTCTGCACCCTTGCGTCATCCCCCATGCCTCATTTGTTTTCTTTTCCATTCTTCTGGCGATAACTCCTTTGGTTACCATCTCCGATATTGGTAATACCGGTTCCGGGCCTAGGTACTGTTGGTCCGCACCTGCTCTGGCTAGTTCGTCTGCCTTCTCGTTTCCCATTGCTCCACTGTGTCCTGGCACCCACGCCAGTGTTACATGGGATGTGGTGCCTAGAGTGTTCAGTTCATTCCTACACTCTTGTACTAGAGATGATTTGATCACCGGATTGTCTAGTGCTTTGAGTGCCGCTTGGCTATCTGAGTATATTATAACGTGACTACCCGTTACATTGCTTTTTTCCTTGAGGCTCAGGGCACACTTCATGATGGCGAAGACTTCTGCCTGAAACACACTGGTGGAGCCCCCTAGTGGTATCGTCGTGTGCTCATCTGATTCTTGGCTATATATGCCCGCTCCCGCTCTTTTGGTTGAGGATTTCCATGAACCGTCTGTGAAGCATGTCACTTTGGGTTGTGGTATTTCTCTCTCCCAGCTGTCTCTCTCTCCTATGTGGATTCTGTATTTCTTGTCGAATCTCTTTCTTTTCTTGATTAGGTCATTGTTTACCATGAGCATATCCATGTTTGACATTGACTCTTTCTGTATGCTTGCGTGTCTCTTGTCCATCTCGGACCCGATCCACTCCCTGCTCGCTTTTATTCTATACCACTGTTCTGTGGCTCTCTTCTCCACCTCTATGTGTACCGGGTTCAATCCTAGCATGATCTCCAGGGCTTGTGTAGGTGCTGTTCTCATTGCCCCGGTTGTCATCAGACATGCTAGTCTTTGAACCTTTGTTAATTCTTTGTCTATATCTTTTATCTTTGCTCTGTGCCACCACACGATGGCTCCATAAAGGAGTCTGGGTAGGACCACCGCTCTGTATATCCATTGCGTTATCCTTGGTCTTAGTCCCCATCTCCTTCCTATGGCTTTCCTGCATTGCCACAGGGCTATAGTGGCTCTTCTGCATTGCTCCTTTACATGTGTCTTGTATAGCAGCTTGCTGTCTAGTACTACTCCAAGGTATTTTATTTCCTTGAGTGTTTCTATCTCTTCACCTTTTATTTTTATTGGTGTTAGGACGGGCAGCTTCCTTTTGTTGGTGAAGAGTACTATTTTCGTCTTGGTCGGGTTCAGGTCTAGTCCCCTGTTCTGACACCAATTTAGTACCTGTTTTATCCCTCTTGTCATGACTTCTCTCATTACACTGAGGACTTTTCCCCTCACTAAGAGTACCCCGTCATCCGAATACGCTTGCATGTGTATACCTCTTGTGTTAGTTTCTCTTATGAGCGAGTCTAGTAGGAGACACCATAGGAGTGGTGACAGACAGCCTCCTTGTGGGAATCCACGGCTCGTCTTTATCCTTATTGAGTCTCCCCCCAGTTGTGCTGTGATCGCTCTCTCTTCTAACATGGCCATTATCCATCTCCTGACTGCGGGGTCTATGTCATCCCTCCGTATACATTTCTTTATTGCACTAAAAGTAGCTCTGTCGAATGCTCCCTCTACGTCGAAGAAGCATCCCAGTGCCAACTCCTTGTCTTCTAATGCTCTTTCTATCCTTGTAGTCAGGTTGTGCAGAGCTGTCTCTGTTGATTTACCTTCCATGTAGGCGTGTTGATGCCCGTGTAAGGGCAGTCTACCGCCTTGCATGCTTGTCCTTATCTGTGTATCTATGATCTTCTCCAATGCCTTCAAAACAAATGATGAGAGGCTTATGCTTCTGAAGGATTTAGCGTCCTTGTAGTTTTTCTTGCCTGGTTTAGGTAAAAATATTACCTTTACCTCGCTCCAGATTTTCGGGATGTGGCCTAGCACCAGACTTCTTTCATAAATTTCTTTCAGATGGTTCCAGATGTATTTCCACCCCTTTTGTAGTAGTGCGGGTATCACTCCATCTGGTCCTGCCGCTTTGTAGGGGGCGAAGGAGTTTATAGCCCATTCCCCCACTTCATCACTTATCTTGAGGTTCATCGTTTCCCCTGCTTCCCTTATCTCGTTATTATTTTTTCCTACTGTAGCCTCATGTAAGTTGTCCTCCCTGCAATCGGGAAAGTGTGTTTTTACCATGTGCTGCAGTACTTCTTTGGGGTCCGTCAGTTCGGTCGATCCTACTATCAGGCTACCCAGTTGGCAGGTTCTCTCGTTCGACAGTACCCTTACTAATCTCGCTGCCTCTGTGTAGCGTTGTATCTCTCCCGTGAATGTTTTCCATCCCTGTGCTCTCAGTTTTTCTCTAGTATTAGTATATTTGTTCCTAATGCTTCTGTATTCGTGCCAGCACTGATCATTGTTCCTTTTCAGAGCTGATCTTAGCGCTTTACGAGATCTCTTCCTCAGTTTCTGTATCTCTTTATTCCACCACGGCTGTCCCTTGTCTCCGTTGCTCGTTTTTTCCGGACACGCCGATAGGTAGGCTTCTGATATGGCCTTGTTCAGATCTTCTGCAGCTCTGTCCAGCTCCTCACTCGTATCTGGTCTTCTATGGCTCGGTGTCCATTTACTCAGTATATCGTTATATTGCTCCCAATCCGTTTTTCTAGGGTTTCTTATTTTCGTTCTTTCCGTGTAGTAGTCCAGGCCGTACAGTAGTCTTCTGTGGTCCGACATACTGTCCTCCCTGTCCACCCTCCAGTCTCTTACATGTTTGCCTATCTCCCCTGAGGTAATTGTTATATCCAATACCTCCTCTCTAGCCCTGGTTACAAAGGTTGGGGTTGTCCCTGTGTTATGTATGTCCAGGTCATTACTTACAATAAATTCTAGTAGTGCTTCCCCCTTCTTGTTGGTGTCGGTGCTCCCCCACACCTCATGATGTGAGTTTGCATCGCAGCCTACAAGAATGGGTGTTTTCTTACCTTTATATCTTATAATCGTTTCCTCCAATTCTCTAGTTGGCGCGTTGCTTTCACCTGGGATGTAGCATGTTGCCATCGCTGCTTTGATTCTCTCTCCACTCCTTGTCACGAGGTTGATTTCTACCACGACTAGGTCTCTGAAACATATGGTCACAAGGCATCCCATATTTCTTAAGTCTCTACTAACATAAATGCATGCCCTAGGTGGTAACTCACCATTTCTTTCGAAGTGTAGGTCACCCCCCAGGCTTCCCAGGCCTGTGACCTGGTTTTTCCATACATACGGTTCTTGCATCAGGACTATATCAATCTTTTCCCTTACTATGTATTGACATAGTTCCGACATTGCGTCCTTACAATGCTGAAGGTTTACTTGACATATTCTTATTTTTTTGTAGTTTGTGTTGTGTGTGTTGTTGTGTAGTGCTGGTTGTTTGTCTGTGTTGTCCATTGCTGGTTGTGTTTATGTGTAGTGTTGCTGCCCCCCGTTTCCCTAGACTGAGGAGCCCCCTTCGGTTTCCATCCGTGTTGGATGGTCATCGATCGGGGCTGCCTCTGCCTGGTTTTCGGGTTGCAGCGCTGGGTCGCCACAACTGCACTTGCAGCTACAGCTCCCCCTCCCACCCGGGGTCTCTGCCTCCGCATCTTTCCTCCGGGGCTGAGCCCTGACCAATCGCGCCCTGATGCGTGTGGCTTGGAAAAATAGCCATTGGCTAGTCTCCGCACCCCACGCATCCTCTACGCTCTTGGGCACCGAGTAACACACCCGGATACCCGTGGCCAGGTTCTCCCGCCCCACCTGCGTCCACTCTTGGAGTTTCAGCTCCCCTTCCCTGTCCCAGTTTTGGGCTCTCAGGTAGAGGAGCGGATCCTCCAGGAGCTCCTCCGGCGGGCCTGGGATCCAGACATTGACCCGGGTGTTGCTCAACATCCGGGCCTGCAGCCTATGCCCCTGAGGCTCCCCCAGGTCCTTCTCAAGAAGCCACTCCCTCGCCTCTGCCGTGGATGGTGTCACAAGGAAAAATCCCTCTGACACCAATCCCGACATGGCGAACTGGAGTTGCCTCCCTCGAATTCCCTGCTCCTTAATCGCCTCCGTGATGAAACGGCTGACAATTCTCCGGACTTCGGTCCCTAGCGACGGACCCTGCACAAGGTCATCCCACAAGTTTGAAATTATTATTGTTTATTGTGGTTTTATTTTATTGTTTTAGAAATTATTTGCAGTTGTTCCGTTAGCAGTAGGTACCTTTAAGTATGAAAATTAGCAGGCAGACATATTTTCTTCAAAAGGTGCAATATTATATTGTCATAAGCTGAAAATCAGTCGCTTCGACCGTTTTAAATGTATTCCATACATTATTACAGTTCCCGAAAATAGTTTACTTTAGCGTTAAGCATCTTATCCAGCCTCAATGTAGCGTTAGGGTGTTTCCAATGATCAAATTCGGAAAGAAATTATAGGATAGATAGGTATGACAGGATCGTAAAAAATATGAGACACTTCGAGATGAGCTGGTACAGGATATTTTTAGCTGGAATTTAAATCATGGTAACCAATACATCAAAGAAAAAATCCTACAGCAAGTTCCGAAATTCCTCGATGAATGTCAATGTCCGTTTCTCATATACTTGCGCTAAAAGCCTAATGATTAATTTGGTACTAGGCCATGAGTAAGATTACCTACCCCCTCATATTCCCAATCTAATCCAATCCAATCCAATCCAATCTAGTAACCATTTTAATTTGGACACTGTTCTTTCACTGGAAAAGCGGCGCACATTACGAGATCAAATTTTCTTATTTAAACTGATTTCTAATAAAATTGACTCCCCATATCTTGTAAGTAGATTAACATTCAGAGCACCTCGCACCAATACACGACAAATAAATAATATTTTTCATGTTTCTTTCACTCGGACTAAATACGCTAGCAACTCTTTCATCAACAGAGCTTGTAAACTGTATAACGACCGTTTTTATGATGCTGATATATTTGCCTCATCAATCCGCAAATTTAAGACTACCATCATCAGCCGTCTTAGCGCTTAGTCTGTTTTTTGTATTCGTATTTCTTTTTTCTTTTCTTTTGCTTCTTTTCATAATATTTTTGTATAACGCCAACTAAAAACTAAACTACACGTAAACTGTGTACCCACGTGTTATTTGTATTTTTAACTTGTGGTAACTTTAGTGGTTGATGTTGTAATATATTTTCTAGCTATAAGTTATATTGTACCGTTTGTTACCCTAATAAACATTAAAACATTAAAACATTATAATCTATTTATGATAGTCATTCCAAATGTTTATGTTACACCTTAAACGATACGGAAGTGCCCAGTGATTCACGACGAATCTAAAGCTATCTTGTTTATCTAAATTTTGGTTTACATGTGGGAGGACCTTGTGCAGGGTCCGTCCGGGTTGGTACTACCATCTTATCCATTAACCTACCGCCAAACAGCAGTGTTCGCATTGCTGTGTTCCGGTTTGGGGATAAGACCGCCGGTGAAATGACTAGCATAGAGGCATTCCATCTTAGTCCTCAGGGTTGGCTGTGCATTTGCAGTCTTGTGAATGCGAATGTGTATGGGTCACAATTTGCACTTACCATCAGGTGGCCTGTGTGCACGATTGCCTTCCTATGCCAAAATATAAATAAATAAATAAATAAATTCATTTACGAGGAAACAAAGACGTAACCTCCGAAAAATATAATTCACTTGTTTTTTCTTCTCTCAGATTGGTCTCCGTCCCATCCCCGAAAACGCCAGACTAATAACATTTACTTGCTTAAAAGATAACATAATTGACTTATCCATCTTAAAATGCATGAATGCAAATTTCAACTTAAGCATTCAAAATTCGTCCTGAGTTCAAACGGAGTTTTCTACAAAAATACAAATTTTACATGCAAATTTAACCCTTCTATCACCGGGGAGGGTTGGAAGTGTTGAGATAAAAATCCAAATTGCAGTTGTTGGAAGTTAGTGGGGGTTGTATGTTGTATGCTACAGGGAGTAGAAGAAAATTGGTACTTATCTACGACACTGTTTTTCAGTCCTTTGTTTAAACTATTAAAAAAAATTACTTCATTTATATTTTCTCTGTCCCATTAAATATAGGCTTGAAACAAAACCTAAGTAAAATAATTACCCAACAATATAAGTAAGTACATACAAGTTGACAAAAATGTCAAGTATACAAAAAAACTAACAATTGAATGTGGGAGCCTCGAAATATTATGGATTTTGTATGAAAGTGGCCATACATTTAAAAATGTAGTGTATCCACCAAGGCCAGAGGCCAGTTATGGTATCGTTAACGTACCGTAATGGCCAGTTAAAAAAAAAACAAAATACGTCAAAGCAAAAAAGTACCAGTAGAATTTAGGCCCCGTACTTCTTTTTTTCCGCTATAGCGTGCGTTTTGGAGTTTCGGCTTTAAAAGTTTCTATTGCAAAACGTTTTAACGTTTAGTAGGGAATTCAAATAACTGGTTATAACCGGTTTTAACCGGTTATTTTCATACAAATCGGTTAATAAACGGTTAAATTGCATACCCTAACGTTTAGTAGTTAAAAACAGTAACGTATCAGTAACGGAATACAACTTTTAATGACATGTCCGTGGGCCGTTACCACAGCTGGGACGCCTGGGACTTAAACATAAACGCTTATGTCCCTAGTAGGTGTTATTAGGACGTCCAGTGTTCGGAGCTCAAACAAAGGGCTGCACGCGTGCTACACGAGGCGCAGAGTTAGGGAGCTTCAGAGTTGTGTTAGACGGCTTTATTTGTGGGTAGTTTTAGTTTTAACCCGTGTGGTTGCCGGGTTAGAATAGTGCCACTCCATGTCTTCCCGTGGATGTTGTAAGAGGCGACTAAGGGAATAAAGGCTTGTAGTACTGTTAGGCGATGGGCTTGCAACCTGTCACTAATACGCTGGTAAACATCTTAGCCTAATTGTGCAAAATGTGGTTACTGAATTATCAACAAGTTTTTAGAGTTGTTGGTAATTCTGTAGCTCTACCTACCCCTCTCTGGGAATGAAGGCATGAGTTAATGTATGTATGTATGTAGTTTTAGTTTTGTGGGACTCAGTCGTTTGATAGGCATTATTGGCCATTACTAGTCTCAAGCATGACTGTTTCCTTCTATGAAGTAAGCGACGTTAACGATTTATAATTTTTATGATTGGAATCAGCGTTCCGTGTCCGTATTTAGTGCTAAAATTTCCTAGGACTTTGACATTCACCATCGAATAATATAGATAAAGTTTCCATTACACAATGTATGAAAATCTGAATCTGTTATAGACGTTCCTTCTGCAGAAAGTTTACCGAAAACTTAAAAAAGTAACGTATAATTGAAATGGGTGATTCCAACGGAAGACCAGCGCTGACTTTAATGCCAGCATTACGCTGAGTTGGGAGCGTTTCGTGCCTACTTTCTTGTTTTACGTGTTAATATGTTCTTTGTTATGTATGTCACGAATAAATGATTTTCTTTCTTTCTTTCTTTTTCTAAATATTTGTGCTAGAGCTACAAAATCTGTCCCTACACGCCAAACATGCAAAATACAAGCTATTGATAAGAAACTCTCTTTTAATTTTGAACTTGTGTCGGCTATAGCTGTCGTCACACCAGTGGCACGACTTTTAGTTGACGGCCAGAGCCGTCTGTGGTGTGCGAAAGGTTAATTTTAAAACGAGTATCAGCAGCTTATTCGGCCTGTTTCTTAATGTGTCGTGGGGATAATACTAAAGGGGCTGGTACACGATCAGCCTTTCACGGGAATGTGTTGCTCGCAACTATTACTCTTACTTCGGAAATTAGAGCGTGATGCCTATAGTGGACTGTAGGATTTTTTGAAAAACATGCTTTACTTTGAGAAAAAAAAATGCATATTGTCACTGTTTGCTACGCCCGCTTTGGACTAGTCGTCGGAATAATGTAATTTTCGTACTGTGACGTAAAAAAGACCATGTGGCGTTTGAGCTCTTTAGCCATTAGCATATTTTTTTAAATTATTTTCTTAGTAAATGATGAACAGTAAATTCTCGTAAGCATTTTTTTTTAAACCGCCTTTTAAATAAGTTCCCGTTGTCAATCCGGTCCGGCCAGGCATTGCCATGGCAATGTAGCTCTAAATGTAGTCAGACTCACAGGTCATGTAATCGTACTGACAATCATATTTTATATTTAGATACACTCCGTCATCATTTAACGCTATTGTTAGAAAGAGATAAATAGTAGTTTCAAATTGCTCGTCTTTATCGCACTCATGCAATATCTAATTGTGTATCTCATGTTACACAAGTTACAGTGACGTTTGTGCAAATTAAACAAATTATGGCGATGTAAACAAAATGTCAAAAATATTTACGGTACTTACGAATGAAATGAGACATCCTTTCTTAATTTTACAGTTACTCTATAATTTCGGCAGCCTCGAAAAACTCAAGACGGCTTTTGCGCGTAGATAACGTATTTTTATCTAAAATATAATTGCCTCCTGAGCTATCTACTAAGTAAGTCACTATGAATTAAATTTCCCTTATTCGCTTGGAAAAGATGGATGAAAGAAGATTGAAAGAGATATACAGAGCGAAAGTGAGTGTAGCGTACTTTTTCGATGTAATCGGGGAAATACTGGATAACGACGAGCGTGCATGACTCGATGTAGGTACTTATAAGTGCGGAAGAAGTCAAAGAGATTTGTCAGAATTGTAGCAGGTGGAAAGAAGTCGTCTCTGCCTACCCCTTTGGGAAACAGGCGTGATTTAATGTAATGTAATGTTATTCACTGTTGTCTAAGACTGCACAGGTGACCTCCGTATACTATGGGTACTAGATAACGGTAAACTTATAGAGATACGACTTAACTATATGGAAAATAACAGAAAAAATATTGTGGAACAATGCCCTTTCTTTCCCCGCTGTGGTCTGCGCGGTAGAAAATGAGCCAAGTCCCGTTGCAACGGTATACGGAACAACTTTTCTCGGTGCATATATTTGCCTGGAAAAATGCCGGGATAGCGCCATCTGCTTTTAAACTTTTGAATCTTGCGATTGTTGTAAGGATTTGTTTGTTGGAAAATAATAATAAGGCACATGTTTTCCTAGAAATTCAAAAGGTCAATAAAACGAAAAAAAATACATAAAATATCTGATCTGCGTAAAGATGTAAATAATAATACCCACTATAAAATGAACATACCCCCTCTAGCAGGTTCGCTCGCGGCATGGTCCCTATGACACTGGCTGCATTACTCTGGTAAGTTTCTTACAAAAAAATGTTGACTTGCTAATGTGATTTCAATACATAGGCATAAAAGACAAAATATTTTGAATTTTCCTTCAAGGTAACATTAATTAATACCTTATAAAACTTTTCCTATACGAGCTCTAAGATGCTAAAAAATATCTGAACTCGACTCTACTGTTAAAGTTTTTAGAGCGAGTTCACATATATTTGAGCACCTTGTATTTTCTAATATATTAGATAGCGACTTATAGATTGACCTCTTTTACTACTCTTGCGTGTATTGGTTAATTTATATAAAAGTATTTGCTTTAAAACCTTAACAACAAACTTTTCAATTATTTCCTTCTCCGCCCCATCCTATACGAGTATACACATAAGGTTATATAACTGTACAGCCTCTAATTTATACAATACCAACTCTTAACAAGTCTATCCCGCCATAGCCCCCCGACTTGACTCGCCTCGAGGGCCGAAAAAAGCGATTCAAGAGGCAACAGAGAAGCGGTAATGAAAAAACTTCATTCATCCAGTGTGCTGTACTTTTTGCAGTGAGAAGAATGTTGAAACTTAAGTAAAAACGGCATATATATTTCTAATAACTGAGGCATAAAGAATCTTCTTTAGTACTATATAAGGTCGCGAATGTAATGCGATTAGTTTTTTTTTACGTAGAACGCGAAGCAGGTCAATAGTACTAAGAGTTTGAATTAGGTTCTAAGCATTCAAATGAAATATATCTTTAGGTTCGTGTTGTTGATGAATTAATGAGTGAATGAGTTATATCCGTAAGGGCATGAAGTGAATTTTATGAGAGGTTTTTTAATCATTAAAGGTTGAGCTGATGCGCCAGCTCCGATGGAAAGCAGACACTGTATTACAGACATCAGCTATCTATGCCAGAGGCGCAGTCTAATGACTGCCGTTCAGTGAATAGCTTTTAACCTCGTTTGAAGAACATGTTATAGCTGTGAAAAACATTTTGGACTAGAGTAGACGCCTGCATCTTGCTTGCTTAAGTGTAAACGGACAGTAATAATTAAATAAACAAGTAAAACAATAACACTACTAAAAACATCACTGCGATTACTATACAATACAATAATACTATGGGTCAATCAACTTTTCTTTGTAGCTCGTTGCCATGGTGACGTCTCCTGGGTCACTCTTTAAAAATATGATTTCAAAGGATATAAGTCCACTAAAAAACTGATTTATTGGCAATTACACACCCATTCTTTTGTGGCCTTTCTCCTGAGTGTGCTGGAAGTATATATTATAACATTTTTTCTAAGAAACTCTATCACTGTTGTCTTCTGGCTTACGGGACAAAATAACAACAACAAAAAGTTGATCCACCCATATAATACAGTCAATCTATGTATTCAATGTATGGGAAAATCAAACAAATTAATAGCCCCGCCCAGAACCCATGTTCTAAAATTTAAAAAAGAAAATGTCTTGTGTTTTTTTTTCAAGGCTCGACGGCTTTCATGCTATAGGCCACTAATGTATTGTAGTACCGTAAAACTACACAACTATGCACACAACCTGCAACAATAGTCCAATTTTTCTCGTAAAATTATTCTAAAATATGATACCTTACTGCCATTATTGCTGGGTATATGTACTGTTTGGCCTAAAATCAATTGCTCTAAACTCTAGCTATAGCTAAAGCTATCATATTTTTAGAATAATGTGATAAGTAAAATTGGATTATTGTTGTAGGCCAGGACCATAGTTGTGTAGTTTTACGGTAGTTAATTATAGGTTGGAAATGAAACAGTTATCTTTTAGCAAAGTGAAACGACTCGCTTTCCCGTCACAAGAAGTTCTCCCGCGTCCGCGCTTTTATTATTAGTTCCAAAAAGTGGCGCAGTGGCGCTACTTGTTCAAATAATTTAAACATTTAAATACTTACATTAATTAACAATTACTTTAGTGGTTTTAAAACAGATTGTCAATTTAATAATTCTAATTGTAATATTTAAAAGTTCAGTTATTAAGAATTCTCAGGGGCAAGGCGCAATTATAATATTTTAAAAAGGTAAAGTAAAGTGACGGAAGTAGGGATTCTTAAGGGCGAGGCGCCGGATGCTGTAACCATATCGCCTTTGTACTTACACTACTTGCATCTCATACGATGACATACAAATATGACTTACCAAAATTGACAACCAATCAAGAAGTAATTGACCAATTGTATTGCTATTACTAAATTCGTTAGCTGATTAAATAAGGTTCACAGTGGTGTATGATAAATGTTTGTACACATCGTAGTTTTCACGGAAGAAGCATTTAAAAAACCATTGCCGACGTGTTGAGTAAATACCACACCCATGTATCATGTCACACAAGTTTTAAAACTGTATTAATTTGTTTGTCATAAAACATAGAATGACTCAATTATTAAAACATAATTACAATTAAACATAGAACCTCCACCTTTTTTACAAACATACATACCCACCTGTTTCCCAGAGGGGTAGCCAGAGACCACTTCTTTCCACTTGCTACGGTCTTGACAAATTTTCGCTTCCACATGCATACATCGAGTCATGCACGCACGCCGGTTTCGGGTATTAAGATTCGGCCCTTTTCCAGTATTTCTCCGATTTTATTCGAAAAAGTACGCCTAGGGCAGCCCCTTCCGACCCTTCCACTCACTTTCGATCTTTATATCTCTTTCATCAATCTTCTTTCATCCATCATTTCCAAATGACTGAACCATCGAAGCATGCCCTTTTCAATTCTACTCACTACATCTTCTTTTATTCCACATTACTTATTTTTCTTGTTTAAGTATGCTAAAAGTAAATTTCATAGATTTTTATCGGTTTATTCCAAATTTGAAGGCTTACTAGGAATTATCTTTATTACATACTAAATAAGGTTCAAGCTCCAGCAACAGTATTTGAATGAAGAACAAAAATGATCAACCAATTATAAAACCAAAGAGAAAAAATAATTAAAGCACCGTTTAAAAAACGAAGCACTGTTTTTCCGCGGAATGGACAACGTTCATTACTTATTAATTTGGCCGGCTGCGAACGAGCGATCTGCTCATTTATTCAGCGCTTAGACTGCGGGCAGCCTTAGCAATGACGTTAGGCAAAGCGCTCACTGGGAGCCTTTTATCAAAATTAACACTCAGTTTAAAACAATATTGATATAAGTAGTATTTTTAATTTTTAAATAGTAATACGGCACTAAAATAAAAATCACGTTAAATGCGGATTTGGATTCGAGCATTGAGGAATTTCAAAGTCATGACATATTACAATGTTTATCTATTTTTATCCGCGACCATCGTCGAGTTGCGGAAAAGTTACCCGCTAAAACCAATATCAATTTGAGTTGCGATGTTATTCTTCTCAAAAAAACAAAAGGGATATAGCAACTTTTTATTTTTTACTGTACCTAATCATTAAATTACCTTTGAACTGAAATTATTTGAAATTCTTATTTTCATTATTTATGGTCGCTGGTGAAGTCACAGATGCTTTTCGAGTGTATGTATGTATGTCTATTTCTGTGGCATGCTCTGCAGCCTAAACGGCTTGATGGATAAACTCATTACTATATTAGGATATTTGGTAGTACACCGTGGTTCTAACACTATTGTAGGAAATCGCCGCAGGTGGACGGATTTCAGTTTGTCGCGCTTGGCGCCAACATCAGAGCATGGTTAGCACCGGAGCAGATTCCGCCACTCGGGTCGTTTGGCAGCCTGCTTCACCCAGCGCGGCTCAGTGCCACACCTTTTCACAGGCCGTTTAAGCACATCTTTGTACCTAAGAAGTTGTCCGCCATGTTCGCTTGCCCTCCCTCAGTTCTGAATAGAAGACGCGCTTCCCCACTCTCTCCCTCGGCATCCTGGACACGACCACACCACCGAAGTTTCAGAACCAAAATAACTGCGTCGTTCATCATCATCATGTCAGTCGAAAGACGTCCACCGCTGGACATAGGCCTCCCCCAAGGCCCTCCACTCAGACCGGTCTTGTGCTTTTCGCATCCACCGCTTTCCCGCGATCCTTACAAGGTCGTCACTCCATCTTGTTGGAGGCCTACCCATAGCTCGTGTCCCGGTCCGCAGACGCCACTCAAGAACCTTCTGACCCCATCGGCCATCAGTCCTGCGAGCGATGTGCCCCGCCCACTGCCACTTCAGTTTAGCTATTCTTCGGGCTATGTCGGTAACCTTAGTTCTCCTGCGGATATCTTCATTTCTGATTCTATCACGCATCACGCACGCACTACGTCGTTAAGTAGGTATTACTTTGTTTACTTTATATTAATTTCTTCTTCTTCGTTGTAATTCCAGACTGGAATGTACACCCAGCTTTAAGATAAAGAAGCCTTCGCTTAGTCTCGAGACGCTCATCCGCACCGTCTCAGGATCAAAAACTGATGACAATCAGGATTAACTTCCGGATTAGCTGCAGTTGAATCGTCGGTACAACGCGGTGCACTGAATAATGCGTTGGTTTTGTTTTCTCCAAAACTGAACTGATTTAAATTGGTGAATTGAATGATTTAAATAAAACCGGGCAAGAGCATGTCGGACCATGCTCAGTGTAGGGTTCCGAAGCCGTTACTACAAAGAGATTAGATCTCGCGCCAAACTTAGCTTTGTCATTGGAAAACTGTTATCCCCATAAAAGATAAAGATGTTTATTCAGTAAGTAAGCCGCACGGGCACTTTTACACGTCAAAAATCTACCAGCGCTTCGCAAGAGACCACTGCTGAGAAGAAACGCCGCAAGAAACTCAACACTAATTATTTTCTTCTGTTAGGTTTTAGGTTTGCGTTAGGTGCAGTCATACCCTCCTAATCATGCCAAATTGACAACAATTCATTATGTGCTAAGGTAGTAAAATAAAATACCGTTTCTAGATTTTACATTGCTGATTACAGTAAAAATATCTTTGGATTTTTTTATGCACTATTTTTTTTTATATTTAGGAAAAACAGTAAAAAAAGTTGGATTGTGAATGTTAGGAATACACTTATAGTGCCCTTAGTCCATTTATTACCAAAGGAATTGAAAAAAATATGACATGACATGACAGTCAGTTCTGTTTCTGTTTAAAGTTACTTTTTTTTAATTTTATACCATGCTAAGACACAGATTAAGTAAGAGTTACTACGTAACAGATATTTATCTGAGCGAGGTACGTCCGATAATCACCGCCTGACGGAACATAGTTGCCGATGCTAATACATCAAGGATGCCCGCGCGCGGCGATGTCAACTCGCTCGACCGGTTTTTGAGTGTCGAGACAAGGTCGAGACACGTCAAGCGAGATGCAAGTAGGCGAGTAGTACACTCTTACTTAATCTGTGGTAGTAGGTACATTCTAGTCATTACGTCAATTTCGGTTAGATGTGTGTGGTGTGTTGTTGTTTCTTTGAATTATTTTGGTATATGTATAATTTAAAAAAAATTACTCATTATTGCTGTGTGAGTGGGTGTTTACACAAGAGAACCAAAAATAATAAAAAGGAAACGTTTTTCTCTTTGCCGGTGAACGAGGAAAGGTCAGTAGTTGCAATTTATTTTTATTTATACATATAAGATGATATATCTAAGTATATTGAAGTGATCAATCAACACAAAACAGTGTTCATCAAGTTAGAAATATTTAATTATCTAAATTCGGGGTCAATAGAAATGATAAAATTATTTGTTTACAAACAAATCAGTACTGTTTGACACATAACCTCAATATTTCTGCAAACGAGTTTTGATTCGAAAAAAAAATAGTTATTTAATCTTAAACAGAATGTAAAAGTAACAATCAAGCGTGTACATCAAATAAATATATATAAATATATATATATACAGTGGTGGACATATAATTAGAAACAGTACATAAAACTTAGGTAAACACAGAATGAACTATCGTTATGAGTAAAAATTATAATGATTAAATCACTATTGACTATGCCAGAATATAGCCAATGAGTTAAAAAACTCATAAAATATTTAAAAAAGTAAATCTGTTCTATCTTTAATTATTAAAAGATTTTTAAAATCATGATAGTTGAATTTCTATTACTGGCCGCTTGGACAACTAATTAGAAACGGGATCCATGGTTCGTTCCATTTTTGAAAATAAAAAAAAAACCTCTTTTTAAGCTTTTTCTTTTGTTTCGGCGGCAATTTAACGTCAATTTGGAAAATTACGTGAATAATAAGTATTGGTAAAAATGGGTAAAAATAGGTAAAAATAAGAGTTGTGACGAGTCAACCAGGCAATTAATCGTTAAATTACATTTACAGGGTGGCCCAAAAATACGTTGACAAAGATTTTTAAGAAAATGTTTTTATTACTTACAAGACTTTCACAATATGACATTAAAAATTAAAAACTACAATCTTTTTAATTAAAAAAATCAATTATCTTCAAAATATCCACCTTTGGCTTTGATACACAGATGCAAACGTTTGTTAAAATTGTCAACGATATGCCGCAGCTCCTCCGAGGTTATTTTTGCCCACTCTTTGGTAAGTGTTGCTTTCAGAGCGTCTACACTTTTGTGTTTAGTGGCACAGGCCCTTGCCTCTAAGATTGACCACAAACTATAATCCATAGGATTAAGGTCAGGCGAGTAGGGTGGCCATTCTTTTGAGCTAATGAATCCGGGAAAATTGTCTCTACACCACTGCTGCACACTATGGGCCCTGTGAGATGGAGCCGAGTCCTGCTGGAATATCCACGGTTGGGTTTCAAAATGTTGTTGGCTCCAAGGAAGAACTACAGCTTCAAGGATATCTCTTCTGTATATTTCTTGATTAATTTTGACACCTTTTTCGATGAATATAAGGGGAGTTTTACCTGTGGAGCAAATACCACCCCAAACCATAACTGATTCCGGCTTTTGACGGTGAGGAACAATTGCGGCCGGTCCAGGACGACTAGAACAATACATTCTGTCATTTTGGTGATTATGGGCCTGTTCAACGCAAAAAAGTTTTTCATCTGAAAAAAGGATATTTTTCCACTTTTCAGTAGCGGCACGCTGCTTAATCAAACGGCATCTGTCGAGGCGAACTTTTTTATCTTTTTCTTCAAGAAGTTGTGCTTTACGCAGTTTGTATGCTTTCAATTTGAGGTCATTAGCGACAATACGTTGCACCGTCGAACGACTTACACCCAGCTCCCTAGCCATTTTTCGCACTTTGGTCCGTGGATTGCGATCAAGCCGTTTCTTGATAATATTTCGGAGCCTGGGAGTCCTAACAGTCCTCTTTCTTCCTCTTCCTGGGCGGTCCGCGATATGCCCGAGCTCATTATATCGCTTAATAGTCTTGGACACTAGTTGACGACTGACATTTAGCGATCTAACTATCTCACACTGTCGTTTTCCAGATTCGTGTAAGGAAATTATTGCGTTGCGTTGCGAAGACATGACAAAAATCAATATTTAACTAAATAATTTTACACAAGCTATCTCTTCCAAATCGTCAACAAACTGTGTAAAAATGTAATAGAAAAACAAATGAACTCGTAGCGTGTTCCATTTTCAAAATTTTTACTTTTTAATTTTGTCAACGTATTATTGGGCCACGGTGTAGATCGAAAGTGGACTTATAGAAGAATTGCTAAACATCTAGAATGTTCTGTGAAGAAAGTTTTCAACGCTATTGCTCATTATAAAACTAACGGAACTACTAAAAGTGTTGTTAGAGAGGCTCGTCCAAGGAAAACATCTCCCCGGGAAGATTCGCAAATAATACGTGTAGCTAAACAAGACCCGTTCAAAGGCTCCAAAGAGATTAGGAATGAAGTTTTTTCACCTGATGACCCAAGGAACATTTCCTCGAAACTGGTACGCCGCAGATTAGTGGAAGCTAAATTGTTCGGGAGGGTTTCTCGAAAGGTACCGCTTCTTACCAAGCAACACCGAGAGAAGCGATTATTATTTGCAAAGAAATATCTTAACTGGACCGTACGAGAATGGAAAAAAGTGTTATTCTAGGATGAAACAAAAATAAATATGGTGAATTCAGCCGGCAAACGCTACGTTAGACGTCCAATAAACCATGCTTTTGATTATAAATACACGAGGAGTATAGTCAAACACGGCGGTGGTAATATTAAAGTATGGGGATGTTTTTCTGGTTGCGGAGTTGGACCCGTCCGTAAGATTGAAGGTATAATGGATCAATTTCAATACAAAAACATCTTAGAAGAGACAATGATTCCCTACACCGACGACCATTTGCCTGTGACCTGGATCTTTCAGCACGATAACGACCCAAAACACACGGCCCGCAGTGTTAAATCCTTTCTTAGTGAGCAACGTGTTACCATGTTAGACTGGCCCTGAAATAGTCCCGATTTAAATCCAATTGAAAATTTGTGGTACGTCGTTAAAAAAAAAGTCTCCGTTAAACGTAATTCCAGTCAAAATGAACTTTACGAAGCCTTTGTTGAAGCATGGAACTCGATCCCACTCGATAAATGTATGAAATTACTTGAATCAATGCCACGTCGTTGCAGAGCCGTCATTAATAACAAAGGCTATGCAACTAAATATTAATTGTTAAGAAATTTAGTAAACCAAACATTATTTTACATAAATAATTTGAAATTGTTGACGTTGACACGTTAAAACTTTGATTTTTACCTCATTTCTTTAGTGTTTCTAATTACTTGTCCATGACGGATGGTACTGCAAATGTCGTTTAGTTGTTTGTACGTAACTAAATATCTAAATGGTAGTTGTAAACTCGGATATTTATTTGTTTTTTAATTAATTATAAGTTGTTGAACGTATTCTATGCATTTTGTTGTTTTATTTCCAAAAACAAAAGTTTTACGGCAATGTGCCTTGGTTAATGTGAAATACGTCGCAAGTGTTTCTAATTATATGTCCACAACTGTATATATATATATATATATATAATATTTTAATTATTCAAGTAACTGTTTTTCTCATAATGTGTACCTGTTAATTTATATTAATATTTTCGATGTGTTGACAACCCTACCGTTCGTTCGAGCGAGCAAACGTAGGTATAACTATACGTTCGCAGTAAACTACGAAAAATGAACTTTCAATAGGAGTTAATATGGTTTATTTAGGCGCGTTCGGCTAGCATTATACATATATTTTATATGTATTCAATACTTTTACGTGTTGATCGGACCTACTTTGTCGCTTTGTATAGAAGTGAAATATGCCTGGCTAAGATCACGACATCAGTATTCCTAACTTTGTATATACGGTCTTTTTAATGTCTATTTCTTTAATAAATTATTAACGACGAATTTAAGTTAAATAAGGAAAAACCGAGAAATACGGGTAGTCTCATTTTTAACCAGCTATTATAAACGCGAAAAAACAATAATGCTTTTTTTTAAATGTTGTCAATTACAGCTTTCTAGTACTATGAGTCTCTGAGCTAGGCTGCGGACGGACGGACGGACGGACATGGCGGAACTATCAGGGTTCCTAGTTTGACTACGGAACACTAAAAACGACACATTAGCCTAGTTAGTAGTGACCCTGACTACGAAGCTAGCGGTTCCGTGTTCGAATCCCGGTAAGGACAGATATTTGTTTCATGAGCTCGAGTATTTATTCCTGTGTCTTGGATGTTTTTCATGTATTCTAACTATGGCCAGTATGCCATTTTACTTTACAAAGAGGTTAATAGCTAAATTACCCTGAATTTGCCACACACTTTGAAAAGTAAATGTAGTTAGTTTTTATACAGCTAAAAACTTTCGTAGTAGCCTACGAGTATGTATGTGGTTGTTATCTTGCTCTCTTGTTCTCTTGTTCTCTTGTTCTCTTATTCTTTTGTTATTTTGTTCTCTTGTTCTCTTGGTGTAGCGTGGCGTGTTGCGTTGGCTGTTATTTCGGGATCCCTTTGAAACGCATAAACTTTTTTACGCATAACACCCTTTTAGGCTGACATCTTTGAATATTATAAACGTCTATTGTGTATTAGGTTAGGGTAAGTTAGTTTTTATACTACATACATACATCAAATCGCGCCTCTTTCCCAGAGGGGTAGGCAGAGACCACTTCTTTCCACTTCCTACGATCTTGACAAATTTGTTTCGCTTCTTCCACATTCATACATCGAGTCATGCACGCAGTCGGTTTCGGGTACTTAAGATTCGGCCCTTTTCCAGTAATTATTAAAATAAAACCATTTCTATTGTAAAATCCATTTTCGGCCAAACGAATTTATGCGTAAAGATACATTATGCGTAAAAAAAATATGCGATCCAATAGGGAACCGTTATTTCTCCTGTTTAAATACTTTGTTTCTATCAAATCAATCAAAAAAAATGGTCTCACCCTTTAATTGGATTTTGTTACGTAATTTAATTTCTTTCTTGTTTTGTAAGCTGTTGGATCTCCAATAAATTATAAGTAAATAAATAAATGTATGTATGTATGGTTTTATCTATATTATAACTCCATGTCTGTAACCTGTTCAAGCATCACCATAACCTCCTCGATAACGCATCATCTCGATTCTCACGACACCGACCCGTCCGTGTGAGGACCACTGATGTCCGAAACCTTATGTTAACACTATTGCTTAGTTTACTATATTAAAAGATTTATAAAGATTGTTCTAATTGTTGTCTAGTACCCACACAAGCCTAGAGCTTAGTTTGGCACTAGGTAATTTTTTGTGAGAATTTTACCTGAGTTGACTTGTTTTTACTACATCTGAGCTCCTTGCCCTTATTGTAATTAGCAGGGGTTGGCGCAGCACGCTTTTTCCTTCTACACATCCCTATTACGGCTATGGAGACGGCTATGCTCGGATTGCTCGGGGTTTCTCTGCGTGATAGAATCAGAAATGATGATATCCGCAGGAGTACTAAGGTTACCGACATAGCCCGAAGAATAGCTAAACTGAAGTGGCAGTGGGCGGGGCACATCGCACGCAGGACTGATGGCCGATGGGATCAGAAGGTTCTTGAGTGGCGTCCGCGCACCGGGACACGAGCTGTGGGTAGGCCTCCAACAAGATGGAGTGTAAGGATCGCGGGAAAGCGGTGGATGCGAAAAGCACAAGACCAGTCTGAGTGGAGAGCCTTGGGGGAGGCCTATGTCCAGCAGTGGACGTCTTTCGACTGACACGATGATGATCCCTATTAGCCTTCACCTCGGCGTTCACCTTCTCTCTCATATCACTCTTCACTCAATCCATCCATCTCTATCCAGGTCTACTACGGTAACTTCCACCCCTCCTCATTATATTCTCATATCATGACAACCTTCAATCTATTATATCACTGGCATCATTTTCAAACGTTCGTCACTTTAATAGACGACATTAAATTTAATACAAAACAATTAAACGAAATATTCATGTTGGTTTGATCTAGAACCGTTGGGGGGAAAAATGCCGTAGTCGCCACGCTTGGCAAGCGGGTTGGCGACCGCAGTTATACCATGTAGTCCACGGAGGACGCTGCTGCCCATCCTCCGGTTTATAAGGATCGCGGGCAAGCGGTGGATGCGAAAAACACAAGACCGGTCTGAGTGGAGAGCCTTGGGGGAGGCCTATGTCCAGCAGTGGACGTCTTTCGGCTGACATGACGATGATGATGGTGAATTAAACGAAAAGTCCATTATATTATGTATTTATTTTCTCCAAAACCTCCATATTGACTCTTAATCCTTGTGTCAAAAAAGCCCGTTCAGTATTCAATACAGCCACCATGACATTGAATCACGAAGCTTTTAAGCACTACAACCTTATAAACACCATCCAAAATGGCCACCCGAGCTTTTTGCTAAAAGCCCGCGACCGAGCCAAAGCTCCGCGTATTAGCTCGCGGCCGGCGCGGTCGGCAGTGCTTAGCTAACATTTTTACACCTACATGCTGATTTATTTTTTTTTGAGTAAAAAATTAAGGTAGATAGGATATGCAATTCCAAAGACTTATTTTTTCCGTATAAAAATATATTTGGTAAGCACAATATTATTTAAAGATAAAGATATATTTATTGTAAAAACTGTGTAGGTACAATCGGTGTTATATATATAATATATCAGACTCAACAGTTTGCCCATTTCGGACGTACAATAGTTTATAAGATAACTTAACCTTAAGATCTAAAAAAAGTAAAAAAGTAATTAAGTAAGTAAAAAATAGTGTCAATCATTCATACACAAAAAAAAAATTTAGGTTGTAGAAACATTTCAATATTAACCAATTTTTGAGAGTCATTTTAAAAAGTCTACCATCTAATGACTTAATGTTATCAGGTAAATCATTATGAATATTTATTCCAGTGACAAAGGTGATTTTCTTTAATATGTTGCCAGAGGACCTGACTGTACAAAGGCCATGTTTATATTGTGACCGCAGATCTTTTTACAATTACTTTTTTTACTAAAATGGAAACATTCTTTTGCAAATACACAAATTTCTAATATGTAAATACACGTCAGAGTTAAAATTGTCTTAATGCTACATACATTCCTCAGGGATTCTATAGATTTAAGATTATAAATAATTCGTAAACATTTCTTTTGGAGAATAAACGTGGATTGAACATTGGTTGAGTTAAAATATTACACCATATGTCAATAGAGGATAAACTTTTCCATAATATGCCTTTATCGCAACATCAACTGAGGTTATATTAGCCAACATTGATAGCGCATAAGCGCTCTTTGACATTTTTTTATTTATTTTCTCAATGTGCATTTTCCAGTTTAAGTGGCCATCTATTGTGACACCTAAGAAGTTTGTGTCATTTACTTGATCAATTTTCTCAATATCAATAATTAAATTTATACATTGTTTTTGGTGCTTGTAATTTGTAAATTGAATAATTTTTATCTTATCTATATTAATTCTTAAATTTAAAGATGACAACCAGCTCATTACTAATCTTAATGTTTTATATAATTCAGTAGTGATATCAGAACTCCTTGGTTTGTCTTCAGTTGTAAACATAGTGGCGTCATTGGCGAACATGACTCACAAGTGGTCAGTTATTTTAGTGTTAGGTTCACATTTATTACATAATGGTGCGTAAGATCGAATCACGTCATCGTCAATGGAAAATATATTTGTGACGTCTCATTGTACAATTTTGACAACTTGTTTTAACTTTGGACAGTATTTAAAATAGGAATAATAAAATTAAATATAATTATGCATGGTTTTCTTAATATAATATTTCTTAGATTTATAACATTGCTTTTTACTCATTTGTTATTTTAAAAAAAGCATACCTTTTGATAACTTTAATTTAGATGGCCCAGTTTAAAGAAGACATAATTTTAAGTTTTAATTTTATTTTCAAACGTTTTGATTCCAATAATATCACCATTACTCCTATTTTTGCAAAACAACGTTTATCATTATGTTACCTGTTTTATTTAATACTTCAACTGCATTACAAAATATTTTCAGTTACTTTTCACAAATCCTGAAGCATCTTGTGTTATTAATCTCAACGATTCGGTTCCTCCATGTTTTCAGCCAGCAGGTGTGGGTGCGCCGGAGCGAGACGGCGACAGGTGCGAC
The DNA here is from genome assembly GCA_927399475.2 of Acleris emargana. Lineage (NCBI taxonomy): Eukaryota > Metazoa > Arthropoda > Insecta > Lepidoptera > Tortricidae > Acleris > Acleris emargana. The sequence continues at coordinate 3,460,487 of OV656836.1, read as the reverse complement.
GGGGTCGGAAGAATTCTGCACCATGGCGCGGACGTATTAGCTACCTGTAAGAAGACTTACTTAAACGTAAATAATGGCCACCCATTTTTATCTTGAAAACATTTGGAGCATTGATAATCTCCTTCCTTTCAAAAAATACAGTACTAGACTGATAATCAGAGGCCGGAATTCTCGTAGCAATTTTGAGCTGTCATAGGGACTTCTCGTTTATCGACTTCCGTTATACATATTTTATCGATACATTATAGAACACAGCATATTAAAAAAGTTTCAAAGTAGAGGTAAACAACAGGCGGTCTTGTCGCTAAAGAGCGATCTCTTTCAGATAACTTTTGAGTAGTTGAAAATGTGAAACAATGAAAACAATTAAAAGTTAATAGTTGACAATTTCACATTTAATCAGTTCAGTTCAGTGTTATATCATTTATAAATGTCATGTTCAGAGTCTGTTTTTGTTGCTCCATCATTAGTTTCTCTATAAAATAAATAGGTAGTCATTATCTGAAATACCTTTTTTTCCTTTACTTTTAATCTTGAGTTGTGTTGTGTTCTATAATGTATCGATAAATCATGTACATCGGAAGTCGATAAATGAGAATACCCTATGACAGCTCAAAAGTGCTACGAGAATTCCGGCCTCTGCTGAAGAGTCGATCCGATCTGACTATTGACGTAGTTGACAGCAGTAAAACAATGCTGAACTTATTTGTTGCGTGTGAAGGAGCAGTAATAACAGTATTGTTTGACTGCTGTCAATATTATCTATATTCAGCAACTTCATGGTTGTGCCATGTGTCAGGATCATGTCAGGATTGACTTCTTATCGACTGAAAACTATAGTTATATTTGTGTGGATCAACTTTTTGTTGTTGTTATTCTGTCCCGTAAGCTAGGAGACAACAATGATAGAGTTTCTTAGAAAAAATGTTATAATACATACTTCCAGCACACTCAGGAGAAAGGCATAAAAGAATAGGTGTGTAATTGCCAATAAAACTGTTTTTTAGTGGACTTATATATCCTTTGAAATCATAGTTTTAAAGAGTGACCCAGGAGACGTCACCATGGCAACGAGCTACAAAGAAAAGTTGATTGACCCATTTAAGCAAGTTCATTAGAATCTATCATAGTAGAGTTTTACAATTTGGCACTAAAGTAACAAACGTTACAGGGCAAAATAAGACGCAAAAAAGATTTTAGAAAACTGACCAAAAGGTGATGGGCAATTTTGTATGGACCTCGTCCCCGCCCTCCCAACAGTCACGGGATGGTGTCAATTTATTCATTTGGACCCATAAATATACTTCAGTACTTCAATCGATGGTTTTTTTTAAATGAAAATATACCTTTCAAGAGCCAAGCAGTGCAAGAATGTGTTCATTTTTGAACAAATTCCATACGATACAATTATGATTTTCCAAGAAATCCTCATATGGAGATCGTCGCCTTACTAAAAATACATCATGTTGCCAAGATCTATAGATGACATGATCTATGACATGTTTCATCTCTGTTGGAGGGTGCGAACATTTTTGCCCATCGTCCTTTATGGAACTGACACTAGCGCTCGACGGAACGGGAAGCTACATACATACATAAACTCACGCCTTCATTCCCAGAGTGCGGTAGGCAGAGCTACAGAATTACCAAGCACTCTTAAATAAGTTGTTGATAATTTTGCACAATCAGGCTAATACCAGTGTATTAGTGACAGGTTGCAAGCCCATCGCCTAAGAGTACTAGAAGCCTTTATTATTCCCTTAGTCGCCTCTTACGACATCCACGAGAAGACATGGAGTGGCACTATTCTAACCCGGTGACCACACAGGAACAGGCAGCTAGTTACACATATATATTAAAAGTAGCACATCTTCAATTAAATTTTTCGTTAGTATTCACTATGGCGTGCCATACCGAATGAGGCAATTGTCCTTTCCCTCCCTCGGGCGGCTTCCCGATCAACAAGTCCGGTGCGATTCCCTCTTCATTAATATTAATCAGATTATGTAAATATTTAAGTAGCTCGTAGTTTTTACCCATTTGTCCAAGGAGTGTGTGCATAATGTCTCTATTTCTTTGGGACCTGCAGGCTAAAAAGTCTGATTTTTGTCCCAGGAGAAATGATTTCAAGATTTCAAGATTTTTATTGAACATAATAACATGCATATTTTAACAATTAAGATCGTAAGCAGCTGCATTAGTATAAACTGTGTCGCAGCTGTTTACGCCCACCTCGGGACATAGAGGAATAGCGTTCTACATACAGTACAATAATTATTATAACTATGTGTAGTCCGTAGTATAAACAAGTAGGTAAGTATTACATCTAAAAAGTAAATTATTCTTAGTTAGATTACTAGGAATGATATCACTAGTAATAACAATAAGAAATAAGGTCATTAGTTACCATTAACAAGTGTCTCAGTCTCATCATAAGAAAGTTTTTGTAAAAAATTGGTCACTTTATTCTTACATTCCCAGTATGTAGATACATGAATGTTTAACAACTTATTCAATTTGTTGTACATTTTAGCTGAAAGATAATCGTAATGTTGTCTAACAAGAGCAATACGTGTAGGTCTGAGTTTACAGATGCGGCCAGCCCGTCGCTTTGTAGTATTTTTAGCAAAAGGTAAGGTGAGGTGTTTGCGTAATATAATTTTAAGAATAAATAACTGTCTAACAGTTAAGACTTTAGCTATCGTGTACAGTTCGATAGTGGGAAATCGAATGGGTTTGCAAAGCATAACTTTAAGCACAGCCCTTTGAGCTCTCTCAAGTCGGAGGAATCTAGTTTTCCCTGACCCACCCCAGGCCGCCAAGCAGTAAGTCAAAACAGACTGTGCCAGTGAGAAATAAACAATTTTTAAAATTTGTTCGTCAGCGACAGATCTAAGGGTCTTGAAGATGTAGATTAGTTTTCTAATCCGACCGACAGCCGCCTCCACTTGGTCACTCCAACTCATTAAACAGTCTATAAAAACACCAAGATATTTAACACTGCGGGATTGCGTTAGTTCAGTACAGCAGCATGAAACGTCATTGAGGAAGCAATTATGAGCACGAATAGACAGTGAGGAGGAAGGCAAAGAGGATGCTTTGGGGGCAATGGTTATGAAAGTGGATTTGCTAACATTAATTGTCAACAAATTATTTGCCAACCATTGCATCACTATCCTTAATGTATCCTCTGCAATTAGGCGGGCCTCCTCCCATGAAGGTGCCTGGATTATAAGGGCAGTATCATCAGCATACGCGAAAACTTGTACATTATTGAGAGCTAGATTGCACAGATCGTTTACATATACCAAAAATAAGGTCGGCCCGAGCACGCTACCCTGGGGTACACCAAACGAAAGGGTCACGTCATCACTAGTATGCTCCCCTATGCGTACCTGTTGCGTGCGAGAACTGAGGTAACTTTTGAAGATATCAAGTACAGGTCCTCGTACCCCAATACGTTCCAGTTTTCCCAGAAGAATCGGTACAGAGACAGTGTCAAAAGCCTTAGACAAGTCAAGAAAAATGCCAATAGTTTTAAGTTTAGAATTAAAGTTGTCTATGATTGAGTTTGTAAGCGCTAGTACAGCATCCTCTGTAGACTTACCACACCGAAAGCCAAATTGATTACTAGAAAGTATAGAATAGGCGTCAAGATATTTTGTTAAACGAGAATTTAGGATTTTTTCTAGAATTTTAGAAAGTGTGGTTAAAACGGAGATTGGCCTATAATTACTGACACTGTCTCTGTCTCCGTTCTTATGGATAGGGTGTACAAGAGCTCTTTTGAATACCTGGGGGAATGTACCAGACGACAGACAAAGATTATAAATGTGCGTCATTATTGGCACTAGGACGGAACGCGCGGCCTTAAGCAATGACGCTGGAATACCATCCCAACCTACTGCACAATTTCGAAGTGCCATAGTAATGCGTTCAACTTCCTCGTTGTCAGTCCGCATTAGAGCCATAGAATTAACTTGGTTATGATTTTGGTAATGTGCGTCTGCGTCATGATTGGAATGTCCAGTGAGTTTTGAGGCGAGGTCTTTCCCAATACCACTAAAGTATTCATTGACCATGTTAACTGCCACTACCGGATTCCCATTCAGGGATAAAAGCTTATCCGCAGTGGAAGTTTTGCGGTCAAGGTTGGTTATACTTTTAATAAGCTTCCAAGTTGCTCTAGGGTTATTTTTTACTTTTTGGAACTCCATCCGCTCATAGGCTTGTTTAACCTTTTTAAGCAAGTTCGTACAATAATTCCTATAACGAGTATATGTTAGTTTTGCCAGATGGTTATTGAGGTCTTTTTTACTCAATCTATATAAACGATCACGATTTCTAACACAGCGTAAAAGACCAGGTGTCATCCAGGGCTTTATAATTCGCATTTTGCTACTTATGCGCACGTGTCTAGAGTGAGTCTTCATAATATCCATTAATGCAGTGACAAATGAATACGCAGCCCTTTCAACGTCAGAAATGGACAAAATAAATGAGAAATCATAACTTCCTATGACATTGACGCAAGCTGATTCGTCAAATATGATTTTATTACGTGCTGTTTTGGTTATGGTCCCTCAATCACGCTTAAACGGCTGAGTCACATCCTTCGCCGATTTTTCTTTTCATCGACAGGCATTTCCACTTGCAGGAGTTACCTATATGTTTTTAGTGGTCACAGATTTAATGTAACCTATGTGTGTAACCCACGCTTAAGATTTTAGTACTTGTGGGAGGACCTTGTGTAGGGTCCGTCCGGGTTGGTACCACCATCTTATCTTAAGCTCCGAACAAGTTTGCTTTTAAAAAGAAAGTTCGCGATTTTTTTTTCTTTTTGTATGTAGAATAGTCATCATCTTGTTTTTCTGATGGTGTTATCTGTAATGTTTTGTGCTTATCCTCATTTTTTTTTTTATATTATGTATTTATGTAAGTATTTATATTTATTTTAATATATTGGTATGTAGGTGGGCGTTTTCACTAAAAAGTGTACCCAATTAAGGACTGAAATTAAGGAACTTTAACTTTGTCAGTTTTGTGACGAAAATTAGCCATATATTGACGGCCGCAATGTATGGCTAATTTTCGTCACAAAACTGACAAAGTTAAAGTTCCTTAATTTCAGTCCTTAATTGGGTACACTTTTTAGTGAAAACGCCCAGGTATATAATTATTACGTTTAAACCCGTCGAGCGATATGTCAAAATTGTTGTACATCAAAATTAAACTTTAAGTCAAATGAATAAGTCACGTAATGTCAAAAAATCTACGCACACATGTTGTGCGTAGGACACCTGAGGGGTTAAACAACATAATATATGTTAGACCCTATGTTGCACCGCCACCACAATCTCTGCTTTGCCCAAAGGTTAACTGGTAGAGAATGCCTTACGGCATTAAGTTCGCCGTTTGTATATGAAGTGTATTCTTTTGTGCAATAAAGATTAAATAAATAAACAAACCTACCGCCAAGCAGCAGTGTTTGCATTGTTGTGTTCCAGTTTGGGGATAAGACAGCCGGTGAAATGACTAGCATTTTGCACTTACCATCAGGTGGCCTGTGGGCTCGTTTGCCTTCCTACGCCATAAAAAAAAAGATAACCTAAAAACCAGAAGGTTTCAGCAGGAATTAGGTACATTCGATCAAATATGTGTTGGTGATCCAAATGGATCCCATTTTCAGGACGTCATTCGGTGCAAAGGTATCCAGGATTCACACAAGCTATTAATATTCAGAGTCGACGACCCGATATCCGGTCCACTATTTCGTAACAGATGTTAGCTACCTTGAGGAAAAATGTGGCAACAGACTACAGCGTAGCGCTTGTAGCATTACTCATATGTTTACAACTGACTGTTTTAACTAAACTAACGCTGCCCTCCTACCGAGAAAAGCCGCATGTGCAATTAATTCATAGAAGCATATTAAACTCTCAAGGGTTATAATAAGGTTGGATTTGCAATACAATTCATATAGTAGATACGCCTTTTCTCCTTAGGAGGGCAGAACGCATGTCGTAGGTATAACATTTTATCAATTAAATGACCGTGTCGCAGCACACTATGGACATTGGACCTGTTACTATAGTACTTTCTGAGCGCTATGGCATGCTCTCCTCTAAACGTGTTTTTTTAGGGTTCCGTGGTCAAACTAGGAACCCTTTTATTTTCGCCATGTCCGTCCGTCCGCAGCCTAGCTCAGAGGCTCTTAGTACTAGAAAACTAATTTAGTATAAATATACATACAGGGTGTACGGGACGGCTCAACGAAAACTGAAACTATAGTTTCAGACCATTATGAGGTAGATTTTTGACGTGTAAAAGTGCCCGTGCGGCCTACTTACTGTTTTATTTTTAAATCTTTTATCTATTTTCTATACTGAACTGAAATCCACTGGATATTTTTTCCAGAAACGTACCTAAGGTTAAAAAGTTAAATTTTCCTAACAAAACTCCCCGCGTAATGTATGAAGTTTCAACACATCAATGGGGCCGTAAATCGTAGTAGGTACAATGTATCAATGAAGCCAATGAAGGGGCATGAGCATGACCTCACATTCATGACCTCACTCGTCGCTGGCGCTGTCGTTTGCCCGCGCGGCTGAGCAACAGGATGCGGCTAATTAAAAACGATAACATTCATTACAAAAGATTTATGTGTTTACAAATATTACAAGAATAATAAAGACTAAAAACAGCCTATTGTTTATACTGATGAGACGTACGTGCATAGCACTCATACTACGCCAAATGCGACGACGCGCTGGCCTAGTTGGTAGTGACCCCCTGCCTAGGAAGCTAGCGGTCCAGGGTTCAAATCCCGGTAAGGGCAGGTATTTGTTTGTTGAGCGCGAATATTTGTTCCTGAGTCATGGATGTTTACTATGTATTTAAGTATATATATCTCTATATAAGTATTTATATCGCTGTCTTGTGCCCATGATACAAGCCTAGAGCTTAAATTGGGACTAGGTCAATTGGTGTGACATTGTCCCCTGATATTTATTTATTATTTATTTATTTTATTATTTATTTAAAAAAATGCATGGTCTGACAACATCAACAGCGGCGTTGGAGTCCCTATATCAAAAGGGCAAAGACTTATAGCGGTTCACGCTTGTACAGAGGAAGACTTCGTAGAAAATGCTCTGCTAATATTCAAATCCAACCAGAAGTCCGGAGATTACCATAGTAACATGAATGCTGCAAATTATCAAAAATGGGGCAAGGAATATTTGTTACATACATACTTCACGTCTTCATTCCCAGAGTGGGGTAGGCAGAGCTACAGAATTACCAACAACTCTAAAAACTTGTTGATAACTCTGTAACCACAATTTGCACAATTAGGCTAAGATGTTTAACAGTGTATATTAGTGACAGGTAGCAAGCCCATCGCCTAACAGTACTACAAGCCTTTATTCCCTTAGTCGCCTCTTACGATATCCACGTGAAGACATGGAGTGGAACAATAAAATTCTAAGCCGGCAACCACACGGCACGGAATATTTGTTACCAAACTTAAAACCCAGAAGCGTCCTTGTCGTGGATAACGCTCCTTATCACAACGTTCAGGTGGATCGAGCTCAAGTAGGAAACTCAAATAAAAAAAGAAATGCTGGCCTGGTTAGATAAACATAAAATACCATACTCAAAAAAAAATACTATAATAATTCTGTACAAAATAATAAAGAAACATAAAGACACAAATAAAACTTACTACGGTCACTCTGTATTACGTCTTCCACCTTACCACCCAGAATTCACCCAATTATGATGTTGTGAGGGATAATAAAAGGTAAAGTAGGGAAAAGGAACGTAACTTTTAATATGAACGACGTTCAAAAACTATTCATCGATGAAGTTCATGCCGTGAAAAAATAAACTTTTCAAGATATTTGGAGAAAACCCCAAGAAACAGAGTGTTCGTATGAATCTATGGAACACCAGTTAGACGACCTTACTGATGGTTTCATTATTAATGTAAGTGACAGCGAGGATGAAGAATCTTCAACATTTAGTTTAAGTGATGCAGCCTCGGATTAGCAATATTTAAAAAAGATTTTATGGTCATATGTCGTTTGTTACACAAGGAGGCAGTGGTCACTTTTTACTTTGTTAATGGCATGGTAAAATAATGAAAACAAAATATATATTTAAATAATTTAATTGGCTCAATGGAGCAAGAGGTGTGCATTGGGGATAGGTTGTTAAGAAGTGATCCAAACGCCCAGGGCCGAAGGCAGTGGAAAAACATGATTACACCCTATGATTAGGACAAGCCCTACACCAGTAGACCCCATCAGAGGGTAATAGGATAAAGACGAAGAAGAAGAATAATTTTATTTGTTGTCTGAATATATACCGACCCACATAAACCAAAGCCAAAGCATTTGTACAGATGAGGATAAAATATCTACATGAATGGTGTTATTTTAATTTAAGTCTGATATATCTATTTATAGATCTAAAAACGTACCATATACGAGTACTTTGTAGTTAACTACACTTATTTCTGCATATTGCGCCTTAGGATTTTGTTACTGACTTCGGATTTAATGCTCTAGAGAAATTATTTAACAAGAACAACGCTTTGATATTTGAATGAAGTCACCTGTCAGTCAGACACCAAGTAAGATCGTAACATGTGAATCAATAAATATATAACTAAAAATAATAATATCAGAGAACATCTTACATAAATCAACCGAATCCCAAATTTAGTTGACTGAAACTTGTGCTATGGGTATTAGCTGACGATACATATACTTATATAGATAAATATATGCTAAATATACATAAAAATCATTTAAACCTCGTAAGGCCCACCATACTGCAAAACGGGAGTTTTTTGTAACTGGGACTTTGAATCTACAGTCAAGGGAATAAAGTTCAATTGCGATTGTCAGAAAATGCCATTTTCAGTTTATGAACATATGAAAATAAACCTTATAATGATTGCAACAGAGTTCAAAATAAATTGCTTTGATTGTGTACATCCTATTGCACACTGGTTAACCCAAAGAACAAATACTCGTGCTCATCACACAAACGTTTGCCCTGGCTGGGCAAATCCATCGATCCCAGGACCGCTGCTTAGAAGGCAACTCGCGTTACCGCTAAGCCAAAACGTGTTTTTTTTTTTATAGCGTGGGAAAGCAAACGAGCACACAGGCCACCTGATGGTAAGTGGAAACTGTGGCTCATAGACATTCGCATTCACAAGACTGCAAATGCGTTGCCAACTCTGAGGACTATGGAGATGGAATGCCTCTATGCTAGTCATTTCACCGGCTGTCTTATCCCCAAACCGGAACACAACAATGCGAACACTGCTGCTTGGCGGTTGGTTAATGGATAAGATGGTGGTACCAACCCGGACGGACCCTGCACAAGGTCCTCCCACAAGTAAAAGAAGTTGTCAAAGATTTATTATACATTTTATTCATGATCAAAGTAGACCTTAGTTTAGATACTTATATTCAGGGATCGTTGGCGTGGTAGGCATGGTAGTTTACGTTAGGTGTTCGTGGCGTGCAAAGGTTTCATATTTTGGCGGGTAGGTATACTAGATTCTCTTAGACACAACTATCATAATTACTTTTTGCATCAACCTGTATTTTATAATTATGTGATGCACACATAGACATTATCATTCGCTCGTTCAATTCATTTATGCCAACTCTCGTGAATCGACCTGTACCTACCGGAAACTTATTTGTAGTGTTGATAAACTGACCGCAAGAATATTGCGGTTAGTTTCGACGTAAGTAGTATCTAATTAAGTCACTTTAACCGACTAGGGTAAAATGTTTTAATAGTAAACAATTACTCCAGTTAAATCATGAATCACCGATCAAAGGCCCTTGCGACTGGTGTCGTAACTAGTGATCGGTGGCTTGTAAGTTTCAAAATTGAAACTTTCACCTAAAATTTCATGTAATATTCCGAAAGTTACCAAAGTGAATTCGTTTAATTTCTGATTACTACTAAAGTTTTGTAATGTACCGTAAGTAACGGATTTTTTCATGAAATTTAAATGAAATTTACTTGTGTCAGAATAATTTCCATCCAATTATGTAACTTTCAGAAGCTATAATTTTCGCAGTTAAGGAAAGTTTTATAATATTTCAGAAATCGCTCATCACTAGTTACTTGGCAACAGTGGTATATACACATATCAAGTAAAACAAATCGCAGATTTGTCAAAAAAAAAACTCGGCTCCATGTGGTTTTGAACTTCACTCCGTGGTAAATCAAACGGGCACAACTACCCCTTAGCCACGCGGCTAATGTCACTTGTTATCGAATTTTCGATTCACTATTCGCTCTACTGATGTCAGAAGTAACTGAAATTTGACATGAAATTAAAGTGAAATTTATGCGATAACATTTCTTTCAGAAACATTTCTGTAATTTTAAACAGTTGAAATATTTCACCGTTAAGGAAACATATGAAATATTTCAGAAAATGCCCATCGGTAGTCGTGACATCATCTTAGACCTCGTAACGCGTTCGTTCCTTGTATAACACAAACATACGTCAGCCGGCCAGCATGAATCGGCCACGGGAGGGCCATGCCGGAGAAGTTCGCCTGTGCGCCTGACCACACCCGTTTCGTGTAACGGGCTCCGCTGGGGCAGCCCCAATTATAAACCGTCTTGTATATTAATGAAAGGGGTAAAAGGGGGGATGCTTTGTTAAAATTATTGTACTACATACATAAACTCACACCTTCATTCCCAGAGTGGGGTAGGCAGAGCTAAAGAATTACCAACAAGTCTTAAAACTTCTTGATAATTCTGTAACCACATTTTGCACAAGTAGGCTAAGATGTTTCCCAGTGTATTAGTGACAGGTGGCAAGCCCATCGCCTAACAGTACTACAAGCCTTTATTCCCTTAGTCGCCTCTTACGACATCCACGGGAAGACATGGAGTGGCACTATTCTAACCCGGCAACCACACGGGAAAATTAGCGTAATTATTGTACTATATGTGGAGTAAAATCATCTAGATTATAAAGATAAAGATAAAGACATTTATTCAGTAAGTAGGCCCCACGGGCACTTTTACACGTCAAGAATCTACCAGAGCTTCACAAGAGGAGACCACTGCTGAGAAGAAACGCCGCAAGAAACTCGGCAGTCAGCCATTTTTTAAATATATTTATTTAATGTTACAATAGTATATTTAATCTAGCATTATATAAATTTATAAATATTAAATTAAAAAATATATCAAATAACCTGCAGGAAAACACACCAAAATCTTGCGATAGAGATAGAGGGAGAAAAGGAAAAAAAGAACACGTACCTATAGGTGTAAGTATATAAGACGGTGCAAGACGACCACATAAGATTGATATGTTTTCCTACATGAAAAAAAAAAAAAAAATAGTTTCGGGTTTAGGTCAAGCATTTTTGTCTTTTAGATAGTCCTCGATCCTATAATACGCTTTAGACATTAACGACTTTTTCAAGATTTTTTTAAGTGCTGGAAAGCTGGGTAGCTTTAAAACTATGTCAGGTAATTTATTATAGAAATGAATGCATTGCCATTGACATTCATTCAGTGTTAGTTTCACCTTAAAACGGCTGGGTTAATCTGGAGACAGTTTTTACATAACTGGACGTCGCCCCAAACTAACCTTAGTGTTGAACTAGGTACCAACAACGATACCATATTTATATAGAGAATTAAATACATAAAAAAACACCCTAAGACACGGAAACAGATACTTGCTCTCATCTCACAATAACGCTGCCCTACCCTATCGCTGTCCCTTACCTACACCCTGTATGTATATTTATACTAAACTAGCGGCCCGCCAGCGGCTTTGCCCCGCTGCAAATTCCTGACTTTCCCGGTAGATTTTTCAATTTTTCTCGCCGTAAAAACCATCCTTGAACTTCAACGAACATTTTAAAACAAGAATTGGTCCAGGCGTTGTTGAGTTATGCGCTTACCAACACATTTTGCGATTCATTTTTATATTATAGAAGATTAGTTTTCTTGTACTAAGAGCCTCTGAGCTAGGCTGCGGACGGACGGACATGGCGAACTATAAGGGTTCCTAGTTTGACCACGGAACCCTAAAAAAACACGTAGAGGAGAGCATGCCATAGCGCTCAGAAAGTACTATAAAAGGTCAGGTAATAGGTCCATAGTGTGCTGTGTCACGGTCATTTAATTGATAAAATGTTATACCTACGACATGTGTTCTGCCCTCCTAAGGAGAAAAGCCGTATCTACTATATGAATTGTATTGAAAATCCAACCTTATTATAACCCTTGAGAGTTTAATATGCTTCTATGAATTAATTGCACATGCGCCTTATCTCGGTAGGAGGGCAGCGTTAGTTTAGTTAAAGCAGTCAGTTGTAAACATATCGTACCTTCAGTAGAACAAGGGCACAACGTCCTATATGACAAGAAGAGCAGTTGTGCCCTTGTCGTACCGAAGGTGCGAATTATGAGTAATGCTACAAGCGCTACGCTGTAGTCTGTTGCTACATTTTTCCTCAAGGTAGCTAACATCTGTTACGAAATAGTGGACCGGATATCGGGTCGTTGACTCTGAATATTAATAGCTTGTGTGAATCCTGGATACCTTTGCACCGAATGACGTCCTGAAAATGGGATCCATTTGGATCACCAACACATATTTGATCGAATGTACCTAATTCCTGCTGAAACCTTCTGGTTTTTATGTTATCTTTTTTTTTGTTATTGCGTAGGAAGGCAAACGAGCACACAGGCCACTTGATGGTCAGTGCAAAATGCTAGTCATTTCACCGGCTGTCTTATCTTATCCCCAAACCGGGGAGTGTATAGTGTCCTACGACATGTGTTAGTTTATTTTAAACCGTGCAGGTGTTAATATATGAGTAATGCTACAAGCGCTACGCTGTCGTCTGTTGCAACATTTTTCCGCAAGTTAGCTAACATCCGTTACGAATATCAAATCATTTAATCAGCTATCTTTCACGGCAAACGAAACTAAAAAAATCTAATAAATGTGGCAGTGGCATTGAGAATGGTGAAACAGAGTACCGCATTTCCAAAAAAAATTAAAGTTGTGATACGTCCTTTTTGATGCGATTTTTACTAAATATGATTTATAGACCTAGAGATTTTCCTAGCACGAACGACGTGTTGTTAGTGCTTGACACAGTAAAAACATCGACAATCCTGCTATCGATAACCACTACTTCAACGTCATAGAGGAAATAATTGTACATCATTATAATATAGTTATTAAGAAAATAATCAAAATTAAAGCTCATTGAAGTGCCTAATAAGAAAATAGCAAAATCATTTCTATAAGGAAAAAAATACAATCATTATGTCATATTATATATAACAATGTGGTGTGTTTTAAAAAGTAAGATAAGAATAATAAGTTAATAACAAAACTTTCAATTTATTAATATTCGATGAAAATAGCTCGATGACATTGAATTTTTATTGTGTCAAGCTCTAAAAACACGTCGTTCGCTCTAGGAAAATCTCTAGGTCTAATGATTTATAATATTTTGGCCACTAATACGAGCTAAGCCTGTAAGGTTGGCCACTATTTACCGGACACCCTGTAAGTATAAAAACATTAGAGACCACCCAAGATTCAGGAACTCACTCTCATCACACACATATCCGCCTTTCCCAGGATTTAAACCTAGGCCCGCTAGTTTCGTAGGCATGGTTACTAGGTACTAATTTAACTAAGCTAACGTGCCAGAAACTTTATGGACCTCTGATTGAAGGCCCTCAAACGACTGCAACAAGCCTGAAGGAATAGTATAAAATCCATCCCAATTTACTCCGAAATAGTTGTTCCGACCCATTAAAATATGTTTGCTATAGAAAACCAGTAAAAATCCGCGCCAACAGCCGCAATAAAGCGTTTAGGTATTCGCTGCAGACATCACACGCATCATCACATCATTTAGTGCGCTTCTATACATGTGCAAGTCATAAGAGACACGGCAGATGCATAAGTGCATAATGTCGAAGAGTTATAACCATAAATTAGTACTTATATATACATATATAATATAACCATAAACACCCGCATATTTAATTCCGAGTTGCTCTTTTTGATATTGCTTATAACTCAAACCTTACTTAACCTATACAAAGGAGTACCGGGTGTCTATATAAATATCCATTTTATGTATGTAATCTTGCTTTAAAACTAGTCATCTACATAAAAAGTCTCTCACAAATTGAGCTAGTCCTAAGCTAACTAAGCTCTAAGCCTGTATTATGGGTACTAAACTCGAAAATCTGATTCAAGACTTAAATGTTAACCTCAATGCGCGCACGTTCGCTGTGATTACTTCATTTTGGTTTAAGTGTAGGTATTTTTATAAATAAAACTTACCCGATTATTACTCTGCCCTTCTAAGGAGAAAAAGCGTATCTACTATATGAACTGTATTGCATATCCAACCTTATTATAACCCTTGAGAGTTTAATATGCTTCTATGTATTAATTGCACATGCGTCTTTTCTCCGTAGGACGGCAGTCTGGTGACACGAGTTCTCATTCATGTTTTTATTCAATAATGTTAAAATAACTAAATAATTAAGATGGAAACTGTCTGATTGTGGACTTGAAACTTTGGTACTTATAACTTGAAACACATACATACATACATAACTTCACGCCTGTCTCCCAATGGGGTATATAGGCAGAGACTATGGAACGCCAGGTGCACCGATCTAAACATACCACTTTCGCTTCCTCTACATTCATCAATCTCTTCATGCACGTACGTCGGTTTCGGGTGCTTTTTATTTGGCCCTTATTCGTTTAGTTTTAGAAACATATTCGTTAATAAATAGGGTCTAACTAAAAACTGCAGCTCGCCCAATAGCGACCTGGGGCTGTCGGTCCTGACAGCTTCAAGCAGTCCGTCTATGGAAGCCCATAGAAAACCTCCAATACTCAGACAAAGTCGGGCTCATCACACAAATACAAGCCTATACCGGGAATCGAACCCCACTAGGACCACTAGCTTACTCGTAGTAAGCAATTTACAAACTAGACTAAACGTTTCGTCCACGTTCGTGGCTGTCGTAAACTATATTGCTCATAACCAGAGGCCGGAATTCTGGTAGCACTTTTGAGCTGTCATAGGGACTTCTCGCTTATCGACTTCCGAAGTAAAGGTAAAATAACAGGCGGTCTTATCGCTAAAGAGCGATCTCTTTCAGATCATGGCTAACTATTTCTTTTATAGAGAAACTAATTATGAAGCAACAATAACAGACTTTTAACATGACGTTAATAAATGATAAACACTGAACTGATCTGATTAAATGTGAAATTGGTAACTATTAACTTTTCATTGTTTTCATTGTAAATCTCTATTTCTCATTGTCAACTACTTAAAAGTTATCTGAAAGAGATCGCTCTTTAGCCAAAAGGCCGCCTGTTGTTTACCTCTACTTACTTTAATCTTCTTTAATGTATCGATAAAAAATCTTTTTTTTTTTATTGCATAGGCAGGCAAACGAGCACACAGGCCACCTGATGGTAAGTGGAAACTGTGACCCATAGACATTCGCATTCACAAGACTGCAAATGCGTTGCCATCCCTGAGGACTAAGATGGAATGCCTCTATGCTAGTCATTTCACCGGCTGTCTTATCCCCAAACCGGAACACAACAATGCGAACACTGCTGCTTGGCGGTAGGTTAATGGATAAGATGGTGGTACCAACCCGGACGGACCCTGCACAAGGTCCTCCCACAAGTAAATGTATATCGGAAGTCGATAAACGTGAAGTCCCTATGGCAGCTCAAAAGTGCTACGAGAATTCCAGCCTCTGCTCATAACAACTGCTAAACTTCCAATTTTGATACCTAAAATCCGCTCCCGCCTCCTCTTAAGGCCATCCACACGCACCGCGTAACAGAGCCGGCGCCGGACGCGCATAACGAATGTCCAAACACTGAATAGCTGATGAACAATCTGCATACGTGACGCCGCGAGCGGCCGAGCGGTAGGATTTGCTCGCATTGATTTGTAACATCCGTCCAGCGTGTTGCGACGAAGTTTTGAGGAGGCTTTTGGGGCAGAAAGGTTTATTTTGTCATCATTAGGTTATCAGAAAATCGTCCACCTTACCCCTGCTTTTTTCCACGCTGGGGAAATGCGTTTAAGGCTTTAAGCATACCAACCAGGTCCAGAGGGACCTGGGATGGTTATGTGGGACTCACCTACTGAGAGTGGCCGGAATACCCACTAAAAACCCAACGGTAAACCATCTGCGTCCTTCAGGGAGGTTCCACGCGATCACGAACAAGCGCATTGGGCTGTGGCACCTCGACGCCAACGACTCCGGGAGGGTGGCTTGGTTTACTAAGGCACCCTTAGACTTCCGGTGCGCCCGGGTGGACGAAGGGGTATGCACCTTACCCCTGACACAACTTCCCGAAGGTCGGGGGGTTAGTGCGTCAAAGGGGTAACAAACCATATATTTTTTAGGAGATATTGTTGGTTTAACGGACTCACCCCGTATACCCACCTTTCCTAAAACCGGCAAAGAATTGCCCCGCGCGTAGAAGGCACGTAATGTAGATGATTGTAAACCGACCCTAAATCGCGTTAGCTGTAGAAAAATCCATACAAATGTAAATCAAGTTCGATTTCCACGATTTTTTAATATGTTGTAGTTATTATGATAGATAACCATTAGGTAAATAAAAACCTCCGATATAACGGTGACCTCTTCTTTCAGAGCTTATATATCTCTTATACGGCCCACCCAATTTTCATAAAACTTAGCTAAGAACCACCGCTATATATTGTCACGTCCTACCGGGTGGCAAGAAAAACTCGATAAAAGTTTAAAGAATTTATTGAAAAGAACTCCGGTAGTGTGAACAGAAGAGGGTAGTAGGTTCGTAGGGTGTGGTCTGATTCTGTGAAGTGGATAGCACTTCCCTCGTAAATTAGAGTGACGCGGAGCGGCGGTGGAGGTAACCCGTCGGCAGCCCGACGGTGTACGATGCCAGGATCCTGGCGTCAGGGGGTAGCTCCCGGTGTGTAGCACCGGACCCCACTCGACGATCCTGGTCCCGGAGATAGACGCCGCGCCGGCCAAGTAGGTGAGTAGAGGAGGAGTAGATGGGTAGCAGCGTTGGTGTACTCCTAGCGGAGGTGTACTCCCAGCGGTGATTATGAACGGTGAACGGTGAAAGGTGAACGGTGATCGTTGCTCCCTGAACGGTGAACCCCGATTTGTGCTCCCTGTACGGTGAAGGTGAACGGTGATCCCTGAACGGTGAACGGTGCTCGTGCATCATGATAGGTGATCGGTGCTTCATGATCGTGATCGGTGCTCATGATGGGTGATGGGTGCTCATGATGGGTGATCGGTGCTCATGATGGGTGATCTGTGCTCATGATGGGTGATCGATGATTGGTGCTCCCTGTACGGTGAACGGAGCTCATGTACGGTGAACCCCGATTTGGGGGATTTGCACCGATTTTATAGAGAGGTATTAAGTACCTATACGAACGTTAATACTAGTGTTCGAAGTGTAGTAGTTGAGCCGGTAAAGAGGACGAATGAAATGAGCGCGGCCCTTTTATAACCTTTCGCCCATTTCGGTTAATTTTGAATATGAGTAGGGCGAACAAAGAAATGTTAGAAAGCCAATTCGCGTCATGAGTGAAAATATCGGGTCATGTAGGTAAGACACCAACATACCCTCCATTATTTTCTCATGCGCTGAATCAGATATGTAAGAATACATTATTTTATTATTTTATTAACGAGTGACAATTAAAAGGTTATTTATATTTATGTTGAAGTTAATTTTATTAAGAGATTTAAATATAAGTAAAGTTACACAGAATGGCTAGTAACGCCATCTGTTGTATAAGTCTCGTCAACACTTGACAAACATCGATTTGTGGTTAACGCAACTAAAATAATCTGTGGAATTGAGCTGTCTGTTTGACAGTTATTAGTAAACAATTCTTAAGGATGTTTACAATACGAATTTAAATGAAAGTGAAGTGAAATGAAGTTAAATTGAAGTGAATTAAGCTTGTTTGTATGTTAAAATGCAGCACAGGTAAACAGCGTAACAACTGCATTGTTACAGTACCCCCCCCTTCTCCAGTAAGGATTTTGATCCTAAGAGAAAAATCCGCCTAAGAAAATCTTTTACGTTTACACTTTCAAACTCCTTTCATTCATCACACATACAAATAACTTACAGAATATCCTTTCAGAGTGAGTTAACTATTTAGGCAATTTAGTTGACTCTGACGCAAAAAGTAATGGCTAGATGGAACTGGATGTAAATACTGTTAAACATTCCTCGAAACATCGTCATAGGATCACTACCCGTCCTATATAGATCACCTAACAATACATGCAGCAAGGGCTTATTTAACGAGTCACTATCCGCTCGGGGCACGTATTTTAGATAAATAGTGGTCAAGGTAGGGCTTATTTATCAAGTTACCAACCGCTTGAGTGTAAGGCTTTGTAGTTCGACTTGTATTGAGTTTAAAAAGTTTAACAACGAGGTAGGTGTAATGCAAATTACAAACAAAATTAAGTATGATTCAAAAATAAATAAATTGAGTACTTATCATAAAAATCATCCTGCCAGCACAGAAGTTATTTTAGATAGTAATAATATAGTACAAATAGTTTATTTAGAATTTACAAGTTTTAGGTCATGAGCCGGCGTAGAACCGCAGATGGCCACCTCATAGGTGAGCTCATCCTTTTGTAAGGATAGAAATTTAACCTCAGCCATGATCTTAATATGTGGGTAGATTCCCAACAAAAAAAAAAAAACAAAAATGTAAGTAGGTAGTGCAACGAACTAACGAGAACAAAAGAACTACTCTCCGTTCCATTACAAAATATGAATGAGTAGAAATTATTGTAACCCGCAGCAAGTAATAATGAAAAAAAAAAACCAGAAGGGCAAAAAAAAACGTTAGGTAGGTAGGTAGGTAGGTAAGTGCGCAGAAGGCGACACCCCAAGTTAAAAAAATCCGCAGAAGGCGGCGCGTCCGCTAACACCGGGTGTAATGGTGTGAGCTTAGCGTGGACAGTTTGGAAGAAACTGCCCCTAAAATTCCTCAGTCGCCTCTTACGACTCCTCGGATAGAAAGAGGGTGGCACTATTCTTGACCCGTACACCACAGGGGTAAGAAAAGCTTGCTGCGAATATAAATAATAAAAACACAAAAAAACACAAAAACACAATAAAGCACACACACCAACAATTAATCACTACACAGAACCAGACTTAGACCACGTAAAGGGCGCCACTGTCACGTCCTACCGGGTGGCAAGAAAAACTCGATAAAAGTTTAAAGAATTTATTGAAAAGAACTCCGGTAGTGTGAACAGAAGAGGGTAGTAGGTTCGTAGGGTGTGGTCTGATTCTGTGAAGTGGATAGCACTTCCCTCGTAAATTAGAGTGACGCGGAGCGGCGGTGGAGGTAACCCGTCGGCAGCCCGACGGTGTACGATGCCAGGATCCTGGCGTCAGGGGGTAGCTCCCGGTGTGTAGCACCGGACCCCACTCGACGATCCTGGTCCCGGAGATAGACGCCGCGCCGGCCAAGTAGGTGAGTAGAGGAGGAGTAGATGGGTAGCAGCGTTGGTGTACTCCTAGCGGAGGTGTACTCCCAGCGGTGATTATGAACGGTGAACGGTGAAAGGTGAACGGTGATCGTTGCTCCCTGAACGGTGAACCCCGATTTGTGCTCCCTGTACGGTGAAGGTGAACGGTGATCCCTGAACGGTGAACGGTGCTCGTGCATCATGATAGGTGATCGGTGCTTCATGATCGTGATCGGTGCTCATGATGGGTGATGGGTGCTCATGATGGGTGATCGGTGCTCATGATGGGTGATCTGTGCTCATGATGGGTGATCGATGATTGGTGCTCCCTGTACGGTGAACGGAGCTCATGTACGGTGAACCCCGATTTGGGGGATTTGCACCGATTTTATAGAGAGGTATTAAGTACCTATACGAACGTTAATACTAGTGTTCGAAGTGTAGTAGTTGAGCCGGTAAAGAGGACGAATGAAATGAGCGCGGCCCTTTTATAACCTTTCGCCCATTTCGGTTAATTTTGAATATGAGTAGGGCGAACAAAGAAATGTTAGAAAGCCAATTCGCGTCATGAGTGAAAATATCGGGTCATGTAGGTAAGACACCAACATACCCTCCATTATTTTCTCATGCGCTGAATCAGATATGTAAGAATACATTATTTTATTATTTTATTAACGAGTGACAATTAAAAGGTTATTTATATTTATGTTGAAGTTAATTTTATTAAGAGATTTAAATATAAGTAAAGTTACACAGAATGGCTAGTAACGCCATCTGTTGTATAAGTCTCGTCAACACTTGACAAACATCGATTTGTGGTTAACGCAACTAAAATAATCTGTGGAATTGAGCTGTCTGTTTGACAGTTATTAGTAAACAATTCTTAAGGATGTTTACAATACGAATTTAAATGAAAGTGAAGTGAAATGAAGTTAAATTGAAGTGAATTAAGCTTGTTTGTATGTTAAAATGCAGCACAGGTAAACAGCGTAACAACTGCATTGTTACAATATATACCTGATAGTCAAATATATACAACGAATTGCAAGAAACTGATACATTGTGATCTAATCCAATGCCCTGATCGTTTGTTAGTTTAGGTCTCTTTAGGTAACTACCTCCTGTACCTACTAGAAATGCACGCACTAGCTAGTAAATAATTTACTATGGTCGTGTTTATCGATATGGACAAAACAACTGTCACTTTCTGACCATTATGTAAATGCGAAAGGGACGGATGCTTTCTCCACCGCCATAAAGACAACTATAATACGGGTCCTGGTGCTTTTTATTTAAAATGAAGACTGTTTAAAAACTGATCTTATAACCACGACTCTACTCACCTAAAAATATAACCAAGATCGAAATGCACCCGAACACGCAGTTTATACGTAGAGGTAAAAAAATACACTCGTCGAAACTGTTTAATCGAACTATCGAAAATTCTAATTAAGATGGACATGATCATTTTAAATGTCAAACGACAAATGACAAAAACTTTCTTCGACATCAGAAATTAAGCATGGTGTACATACCATACAGGCTTAATTTAATAGGTTAAATAATAAACATAGAAGTATTACATGAAACAGAATAAGTACTGTGATACCGGAAAAGGGGGAGGATTCATCATTTTGCACCAGAGCGTAGTTACACGCTGGTTTTCCCAGCCATCACTTAAAAATTGGTTAAAACATTCGATAATTATTTCAGCCCGGCTCTGACTTTCATAACTTTCATATTACCCCAGTTTATTTTACATATCAACATTAATAATTAAATATATTCGCACTATAAGTGCCTATCAACACACAGTCCGGCAGATTTGATGAAATTTCCGGGCGAGTCGACTCGTTCAGGGGCCGGATATTGCGCCGGACCGGCGGACGGGTCGCCGGCCGTCGATTATCTGAGAGCGATGTGGCTTTTTAAGATGTTTATGGGGTAGGTGGGAGAATGTGTCATTATGATCATGCCTCTACATACACCTTCGGATGATAAAATACACATCTACTTCTATTGGTGGTAGGACCTTGTGCGAGGGTCCGTCCGGATCCAGACAACCATCTTATCATTCCCTTCAACCTAGCGCAACATGTAGTGTTCCATTGTTGTGTTCCGGTGTGGGCTTAAGGCAACCTGTAAAATTACCAGCATAGAGGTATTCCATCTTAGTCCTCAGGCTTGGCACCGCATTTGCGGTCTTAGGATTGCAGTCTTAAGATTGTAGGATGTAAAAACTTTATTGTACAAAACAAAAACCAACCAATCCGAACTAATCCCTTTAACGATCTCTTCCATCTAACCCTTGTAGTCTTGAGAATGCAAATGTCTATGAGTCACAGATACTATTAACCATCAGCTCAGACAGCTCGTTCGCCTTCCCCACGTCTTAAAAACATATCCTATAGGAATCCAAGAATTTCAACAAAATTAACAGATTCTAATTTATAAAGCGGTTTTTATCGGTTACTGTCAGAAACCCGAAGAATTTCGTTCATTGACCTGTCAACTGCTCGATTGCGACGGGAATAATAGGAGTGATCAAGTAACAGAGACTTTAGGATTTACTCTAGCGGTGTGCAAGTTGCGGAACATTCCCAGATGTTTAGATATCTCAAGCAATTACCGAGAACATTCTTGGAAACGCATGAGAGCTTTGAGAATATTTTTCCGTACTAATATACTTAGATATTACAAAGAATTTATCATGAGACAGTTCATGTTATCAACTAAATCTTTCTTTTCTCTAACCCTGTGCATCTGGCGTATTTTATGTGTGCAAATTTGGTCATGTCCTTCAAAAGTATACAAATTTCACTAAACCTAATTTTGCATGTTCAGAACGTCCTAAGTGCTCCTATCAGCAAGTCACGGATCATAAATAATTAATCTGTATCTGCTTGCAATACCCTGTATGAATACTTAATACCTATAGTAAAGATTATGATGATTTTTTTTTAAATACGAAATTACAAATTATACGAAATACATTCAAAAACACAAAATGCACCAATTGGTAACTTTCAATCAATCTAACTCCAAATTGCCACGAAAAACTAAATCTAGCGACGTTGACAGCAAAGCTTTTCCGAGACGGCTCTTAAATAAAAAAAACAGCAGTACGAATAATGTTATTTTTAACGGATCGCGAATATAATGTCAAAGTACTTTCTACAAAAATACTTAATTAAATTAATGAAAAATAGAAAAACACAAACTCCAAAACCGCAGTTTGCAGACGCAATTACTTAACCTATTCCATCCGAGGAACAAAAAGGCTTTGTTTCCCCACAGATAGGAAGTTTCTTTTAAAGTGGAGCGAGTGCGGGTAGACGTAAAAAATGGCAACCAATTTCACTCGCGGCCGCGGATTGTCATGAATATTAACCATTTTGCGCCACCCCGGAAGAGTAGGTAAGGGAGTAGACAGGACACTGCTGCACTGGCAGGTTTTATGCCTTTACACTAAGAGTGAGCAGCCGGAAATCTGGCCTGTTGTGGCCCTAGACAAGATGAATGTCAAGGACGTTATCGCTATCGAAAATGTATAGGATTGACTGGCGCTCTTTTAAACTAGCGTCTTGTTTAGGCCACTAATGTTATTTTCTTTCAGATGTAGCTTTTTGATTGATTTAATAGTTGACCTGCACGTGAGGCAATTCAGTCAATGTAGGATGGTCCCTACTTATTAACTTACTTATTTTAACATCATACTCACCAGCAAAGCATATAAAAAAGTAATCTATAAAACCCACCTGCTGTTTGGATTATGTCGTCAATATAATGATAGTTATCATGTATAAAAATATTGCTTATTTCGACAATTTCACATTTAACAAAAGATACCCGCGACGCTGAGAACTCCAATGACACCTCGTTTTCGAATTCGGGCCATTCGTGCACCCTATACAATAGGAAACAAAGAACCATATATGTCAAAAACATTACCCTCTGGGCCTCCTCTTACGGTAGTCGGATAAAAAAAAGTCGTTTTAATTACTGAAATTCGTGCCAAGGTTTGTATGAGTGTAGTATTTATGAAAAGTTAAAGAAACAAATGTAAGAAGAGTTTATATAGCAGACACAGGGCCCATCCTACTTAAGCATTATTTTATTTTATAACTCAATTGTTTCATGGTATATATTTGTATGAATCGCCGCATTTAAACAAATTTTAATTTGTTTAGTAACTAACAAATTAAAAGCGTTGTAATTATAATTTAATTAAAATAAGGATTGATCTTATGAATGAAGGACATTAAGATGGCGGTTTAGTTTCAAATTATCATATTTATTCCAACTATAATAATTAATGAATTAAAATTCAAACGATGTCATTACACAGATTTGTTCGAAAATTTAGTAACACTCATGTGGTAATTATTTAATTTGGATTTATTTTCCCTTATTTTAAATAACTGTGAACCAAACTTTATAATTTATTTTGGTATACGATATTGGAATGTAATATATTAAAGCGTATTTAAGTAATTACTCAATTTAAAAACCAGCTACGGATATCCATCGCCATAACCATTTCAAAAAAATGACTTTACAACACAGTACCATCTTCAATCTCCTCCTACAGGGTGTCGCGTCTGCGCCGCCTCTTCCACCGCAAGAGCGTAACGATCCTTCAGGGCCGTATTTCAGCGGAACTGCCGCGTTACAGATTACTCCCAATTTTCTTCGGCGCTACATTGAAAACACCTCAATTGCCCCTCTAGTGCGACATGGGACTAGACTATTCGTCTGTGTGGTAAAGAGCTAACAGTTTATGGGCCAGATTTCATATTTCATGGCAACAGAAGAAATAACTATTAAATAACACAGGCCTCATAAAAATACGGACGTAACGTTGCACTAACAAGGTGTGAAGCCTACCTGCACGACTTACCGCACGCACACAGATACACTAGGTTAGACAACGCGCCGAGCCACAGCACGAGTACTAGTTTACGTGTATGCATTTCTGCATGCTTCACTCATGATTAGACGAGGTTACGTCCGTATTTTTTTAGGTCCGTGTTAAATAGATAAAATCCGCTAAATAATGGCGACTCCTTTTTTAGAGCTGATATCTCTTACCATCCAAATAAAACTAGCATTCTTTAAAAAAACACGTTGTTATCCGTCCACCCGCTTGGAGTCTACGATACCACCTACAGACGTAGATACTTGCTTCTTTCTACACTAGCGATTAAAATGGCAAAAAATATTATTCGAAATATTCTCTTAGACAACTCGCTTTCTAACCCGACTATGAATTATCGACTGGAGGGCTAAAGATGTCCTGTCAGATTGTATTATTAACAAGTAAGTGCGTGTTTTTTTAATTTGGTCTCTGGTTTCGGCGACAAAACTGTATTGTACTATACTTGCACGTGGAGACCACGGAAATGGAAAGCATACCATAGTAATTTTAATACAACAAGCCATTGTAATGTTTAACCATACATCATACGTGTCACAACAGACTGAACAGTCATCCAACTTCCAACAAATTTTCAATACATTTCTAACCCAGAACGCGTTAAGATATAAATCCCAAATCATTTACTACCACAACCAATCACAGGAAAGCCGGTACCGCCCATAAACATTGCGGACTGCAATAAATTGACGCATCCGAGGGTAGTTAATTTTTAATTCGCACGGTCTCACGTCCGCCGCGGGCCGCGGCCGAACGAGACTGATGTCTTGCGGTGGTGGGGCGGACCGCGTGCTTAGTTATGTGCACTACCCTCATTTGTTACTGACCTTTAAAGTTAAATAAGATTTTTAGCTCAATCGGAAAACAATCTGGTAACGTCGCAAAGGTTTATTCGACACGAAAAAGTTTCCAGATAACTATGGTTATCTCTCAGACGTCAACTGAAATTTTAAGTATCGACATACAATGACTAAAACGGATTTGATTACCATCTCTTCTATAAAACAAAGTCTTGGAAAGGAAATAATATAACATTGTAATGTACAATCATCAGAAATTATATATTACTAAACATTGTGTTCAAAAATATCTTACGAGCTCTTATACCTCTAGCAATAAAGACGTGTCAGATATTTTTGAGCCCAATGTTGGATAAGATTGTTGCGCGGCGCTGCTATTGCTGGTGACTGTACCTAGTAGTCAATTTCAATCAAATAAGTTATTCTACGTAATAATTTTCAAATTAACAAATGTTTCACAAATCCATAATTAGGTAGGTACCTACTGCAAAAGGTACTACTAGCGACATTATGTTATAATCTAACTCCAATATAACTTTTGCAGCGACATTTTACATACGTGTAATATATTCACTCAAAACACATTATATTTTTACTTCATCTAACCTGAAACCTCCCAAAATCATTCTGGTCGTAAACCGGATCGTAAAATGATAATCCGGCAAGACACGGCGCTATCCCCGGGGGGGTGATTGTGTGTGTGATCGTAATATGCAAAGTGCGCGTACGACTGTGTGGAGGGGAGGAGTTGATTAGTTGTGATTATCGTTATCATGGGTACCCTGAGATAGTAGGTTATTGGCTGTAAATTACTCATCTTTAATAATATATAGATTGTTCAAACAAAGTAATACTTACATGGGTACCAGGGCACTCCAACATTGATGGAAACGAGATAGCAGATGAACTGGCTAGGAACGGTGCTGACAACCCCCTGGTCGGTCCGGAGCCGTTTTGTGGCATCACAAAACGCAAAACCTATTCCCTGCTAAACGACCTATACAAATCTAGGACGATCGAGCTGTGGAAGTCCACAAAAGGACAAAATCACTCGAAAACACAAATAAAAGGGTTCAAAAGCAAGCTCTCCAAAGAGATTCTACAACTCAAAAGAGAAAACTCCACTGCAAACTGAACAGACATCTGTTTCTAATGGGTATGAAACAAGACGCGGCATGCAGGTTCTGTCAGGAGACAGAGGAGACAGCAATGCACATCCTCTGTTCCTGCGGACCACTAATGCGCAACAGAAGTATCTACCTAGGGCGACATATAATGGACCCACAAGAGATACAACTCCTCACTGCCCAAAGCATTTGGAAATTCCTGGACGCAACGGGCCTTTGCGGTTAGCTCTAAAACAAGGAGCTAATAAAAGATCACTCTACTTTTCACTTTCAATGCGAGGAAATAACGACGTTCTATTATACGAAATTACAATATTTAACTGTAATTCTGTAGCTCTGCCTACCCCACTCTGGGAATGAAGGCGTGAAGGTGATGAATGGATGAATGTATTATGGTCAAACAAAACTTTTGCATGTGGAATATAAGTAAACTTAAACTATTTTTTACGGGGTCCTCAAAAGTCCCCTTCAAACCATAAAACGCGAACGAAATTCAAATAACCAAGAAAGGTAGGTAAATAAATAGGCCCGTGATCAAAGCCTAACAAACGGCCAGCTAGCAAAGCGGGGTAACCCGAGATGTAACGAAACCGAGATATTACAGAACGCAAGCACGTAGCCGCCGAAAATTCGCCTTCTCAGATCAACAAGAGATCTCGCCCAAAATCATCGGGGCGCAAAAACATCGGATCTGTTATGATGTGACGCGAGCGGTAGCGGTTGGGGTAGCGAAACATTATCGCGTGTGACATGGACATGTTTGAAAATAAGTCTGTATTCTTAAATAGCTGCAAAAATATGCAGTGATAAACCGATACGAAATAGAGAAATGATGTCGACGCGCTGGCCTAGTTGGTAGTGACCCTGCCTACGAAGCTAGCGGTCCTGGGTTCGAATCCCAGTAAGGGCAGAAATTTGTGTGATGAGCGCGAATATTTGTTCCTGAGTCATGGATGTTTTCTATATAATTATTTATATCGTTGTCTAGTACCCATAGTACAAGCCCAGAGCTTAGTTTGGGACCAGATCAATTGATATTTGATTTATTTTTTTGATTTTTGCCGCTCTTGCACACGTTCACAATTTTGCCAACGTCACAAACAAAAAGACAAAACTGAATTTTTCAAAAGTTAAATTTTTCGTTTTAAGCAAAAGGGGATGAAAGTAAATGTAGCCAAGACCAAGGTCATGGGATAGAGAACGGCGAGGCGAGGACTGAGTGCGTGATAAATATAAATGGTGTTTACAAGCGATGGTAAGTTTGAGAAGAATATCGAAAGGAGCCATTTTTAAGGCGTGTAAATAACCTCAAAATTATTACTGTTCAAAAATATAACAATGAAGATTTAATTTCGTGAAACACGATTAATAAATATCTATTTAAATATTATTTCTATCGTAGCAAGTGGAAAGAAGTGGTCTCTGCCTACCCCTCTGGGAAACAGGCGTGATTTAATGTATGTATGTATTTAAATATCAAATTCAAATTTTGAATTTTGAATTTTGTTGTATTCCTGTAGTAAAAAAGTAGAGTTTTTTAACGCGACACTAAACAACCATAATGACTTGTTTAAGTACCTACTTTGTGGAATAATCTACTATTTCGGCGTCTGTCAATGCAAATTAATTACAAGTTAGTAAGTACCTAAAGCAATTTTTTATTCAAGTGAAAACCTAATTAAATTATAGTATGAATCTTCTCAAATGAACTTTTCGCTTCGAGCCCTAATCTTCCAAACAAAGGCCATTGTTTCTATTATCGCAAAACCGCTAGCTACCGAGTTAGCACGTGCTACTACAACATTGATATTGAAAAACAAACGGTATCGTCATAGTATTAAGGTTCAAATTGAATGTCACTGACATTCTAGATGTTACGTTTTGGTATTTGCCGTATTGCCTCGGGGCGGTATCGTCCTACACTACCAAAACGTAACATCTAGAATGTCAGTGACATTCAATTTGAACCTTAATACTATGACGATACCGTTTGTTTTTCAATATCAATGTTGTAGTAGCACGTGCTAACTCGGTAGCTAGCTGTTTTGCGATAATAGAAACAATGGCCTTTGTTTGGAAGATTAGGGCTCGAAGCGAAAAGTTCATTTGAGAAGATTCATACTTATATTCATTACAACTGCATTACTCTTTATCTAATAAAAATTAACAATCAACTACATTTTTATTTATAAATGAATTTAACTTCTTTGTAATGATCCTCATTACTTACTTCTTTCTTCAAAAAAATTAACACTTGGCACTCATGTCAAACAATATACTACAATAAAGATGCTTTGATATAATAAAATAAATAATTAAATAAATATCAGGGAACAATGTCACTCCAATTGACCTAGTCCCAAATTAAGCTTGTACTATGAGTACTAGACAACGATATAAATACTTATATAGAGAAACATATACTTAAATACATAGAAAACATCCATGACTCAGGAACAAATATTCGAGCTCATCACACTAATATTATGCCCTTACCGGGATTTGAACCCAGGACCGCTAGCTTCGTAGGCAGGGTCACTGCTAACTAGACCAACGCGTCGTCGTAATAATCAGTTCATATCCATTAACCTACCGCCAAACAGCAGTGTTCGCATTGTTGTGTTCCGGTTTAGGGATAAGACAGCCGGTGAAATGACTAGCATATACGCTCCATCTTAGTCCTCAGGGTTGCAATGCATTTCCAGTCTTAGGATTGCAGTTTTGTGAATGCGAATGTCTATGGCCTGTGTGCTCGTTTAAAGATAAAAAGATAAAAGATGTTTATTCAGTAAGTAGGCCGCACGGGCACTTTTACACGTCAAAAATCTACCAGCGCTTCGCAAGAGACCACTGCTGAGAAGAAACGCCGCAAGAAACTCAACAGTAAGTCGTTTTTTAAATATTGCTAATGATATTATACAATAATAAACTTAACCTAGCATTATATAAAACAATAAATCTCACATAACACCAAAAATGTATAATTATATTCATGCGTAGTTGAGCAGGAAAATGTGTCAAAACTCAGAATTGTCACAAAACTAATAAGCAACAGTAATATTAAAAAAAAAATAGAAAGTATACAAGTTATACTTACCTGTGACTGTGCAAGACAACATGCATACAAGTTTCGATACATTCTCCTTCTCTATGCCATAAAAAAGGTAATTAGAACAGAATCCATAAAGTTCAAATTACTTCATTATTGTTCGGCCAGTTATAAAATTACTCATTACTCACACCATCCACGGCATTATAACCTTGTACGGCCGTTAATAATAAAAAGTTTCCTCCTCTTCCTTGGACCATCAGCGTCATTCACATCACGTCGGCAAAGGTATCCCGGTCAGAAAGTTAACTCGTGCGTTCGTCGGGCTGACAACCATCCCTGAAGAAATCATGGGTTTTTTACTTATGCGCCTTCTGTTTTGACCGCGGCTGCTTGATAAATGCGATATTTGCTCGGATTAGAGGAGTGAATTTGAATGCTGGCCGGTTAGAATTTGGAATTGTTTTTGTTTTTGAAATTGGAATTTGTAATTTGTGTAACTGAAGTTTTAAACGTATTCCTGGATCACTTTGGACTATGTCAAAGTGACGTAATCAATCAAAACGTGAGTGTTTTGTTATAATTTACAGTGTCACTTTGATATAGTCCAAAGTGGTCTATGAATCAATAAAAGAGCGTGAATATTTGCATGGCGTGCAAATATTCTCGGACCACATCTTACGAAGTAACGAACTTACCTTACGTGAAGTTCTATCTTAATTATCTGAGTTGCTTCGTCGAATAGATTAGAGTCCCACCCTCCCATTTACTTGTCCATGGCATTGAAATATCTAGGAAAATATCTCTAAACTAAATGACGATCTACAGCTGGGAGCTGAACAAAACGTGATCAAGATACCCTCTTTTCATTTAATTTTTATTTTTCATAGGTAAAATCTCTCAAAATTCAGTGTGGATTGGCAACACCGTACGTGTTACATGTGTATTAAACTCTAATCTATTTGACGAAGCAACTCAGATAATTATGATAGAACTTCACGTAAGGTAAGTTCGTTTAATCACTATCTATAGTGTACTATGACTTTCTTATTAATAATAAATAAATATATAAATATGCGGGTGTAGCACAGGACTGATGGCCGATGGGGTCAGAAGGTTCTTGAGTGGCGTCCGCGGACCGGGAGACGAGCTGTAGGTAGGCCTCCAACAAGATGGAGTGCCGACCTTGTAAGGATCGCGGGAACGCGGTGGATGCGAAAAGCACAAGACCGGTCTGAGTGGAGAGCCTTGGCCTATGTCCAACAGTGGACGTCTTTCGGCTGACATGATAAATATGCGGGGACAATGTCACACCAATTGATCTAGTCCCAATTAAAGCTCTAGGCTTGTATTATGGGTACTAGACAACGAAATAAATACTTATATAGAGAAATACGTACTTAAATACATAGTAAACGTCCATGACTCAGGAACAAAATATTCGCGCTCAACACACAAATATCTGCCCTTACCGGGATTTGAACCCAGGACCGCTAGCTTCGTAGGCAGGGTCACTACCAACTAGGCCAGCGCGTCGTCAATGTCCTATAGTTTCTTCTTATTAATTAAGAAGTGGGAAATAGCATACTAATTATTGTGATCAAAAAAAAAACCCCGCCATCAAAAACGCAAACAATTACTTCTAGCCTGTTGTTGTCCCTGTTTGTTCCTGTTGTTCTAGGGTAGGGTAGGGTAGGGTAGGGTAGGGCGTTGGGTAGCTGGCTAATTCGAGTGTCATTTCATTATGATTGTTTAGTCTCGGGTGTAACATTCTACTTTCTACTTTGAATGCGAGGAAAAAACGACGTTCTATCGTCGGTGAAACTGCAAAACCGCGTAAGTAATATTTTAAATAAGGAGCAAAATGCACCTTTTTAATAAGAGGGTAAGGTTTATTTTGCCCTATCATAAATTTGTTAGTTACGCGATTTTGCAGTATCACCGACGCTATACCAAATTACAATATTTATTATTACGTATGGTTGCCGGGGTAGAATTGTGCCACTCCATGTCTTCCCGTTGAAGTCGTAAGAGGCGACTAAGGGAATAAGGGCTTGTTAGGCGATGGGCTTGCAACCTGTCACTAATAATGCGCTGTTAAACATCGTAGCCTAATTGTGCAAATTGTGGTTACAGAGTTATCAACAAGTTTGTAGAGTTCTTGGTAATTCTGTAGCTCTGCCTACCCCACTCTGGGAATGAAGGCGTGAAGGTATGTATGTATTATTACAAAGTTTCTTACAAATTTGTTCCGCGGTTCCTTTTTTTTGTAAAGTGAATGACGATTCAAATTTAAAAATATGTTCAAACTAATTGGACCATCATGATGCCTCATTAAATGAATTTATCCTTAATATAAGTAAATAGATGTTTATTCGTAATCATTAATCATATTTCACATGGTTTTTTTTAATTATTCACAGTTGTCATTTTGAGGTTATTTCCATGCCCTAAAAATAGTCTATACACAATCACTGAAAATGTCGATAATTATCCATTCACAAACACCGTGATTGGTTGTTTATTGTTTACAAAGAGAAAAAACTTTAGTCCCTAGAGGGTAATATGGAGTTTTAGTCCCGATGTGCTGAGACTAAAGTAACATTTTAAGTGAATAATTATGTAAGATTCAGGTAAAAACCTGTCTAGGTAATAAAATAAAAAAATACTTTTAATTTTACATTCAATCTTTTATTATAAGAAACATAAATGCGTATCAAAGTATAACTAAAAGTCTTTTCATAGATCAATCAGTTGAATACCTATTTCTAAAGTAACTAATTCAAGTAACAATCAAACAGAATAATTAATAATAATATCCAATATGAACTAATTAGCAATCATTCAAATGTTATGGCACCTTAAAACAAAAAATAATATTTTCATCTCACTAGCTCGGAAAGCCCTTTTTGTTTGTTTGATATCTATTGAGAAAATCGCTTTTTATCCACAAGTGAAGGAAGAGTTTTGACATTTGAAGGCAGCTTAAGTGATATTTGACAGCTAACCAAACGTAAAACCTTACAAGTGCTGAATTTTTAACATCACAATTAATGAATTGCATCGAGTAAAAAACACTAAATACAGTCTTACTACTTTATTTTAATTCATAAATATCAGCATTCAAAATTAACCTTCATTCTTGTTTTAAAAACGGATAAAATGTTCTGACAGTCCAAATAAGTCGATGTGCAAACAAAACGCATCCGAAATAATAAAAAAAAAACTTACGTCAAAACTTTTCTATTAAGCCGTCAACGTTAAAATATTCGCATGTTTTTCTAGTTTGTTTTGTTATTAAAAATAAGTGATTCGAGTGATAAAGACGTATTAACACCCGTGGAATTACAGGAAACCGTGCAAAATGCGGAATTGAGCTTACAGTACAAACCCTTTTCTTAGTTTCCTCGCTGTAGTGAGGTGAAAAGTTTTGTGTTATACACGGGTGAAAAGTAATTTTACGTCTCGTGTCTTGAAACACTTGCTACGCTCAGGATTCTATTTTTGAACCACTCGCTTCGCTCGTGGTCAATCAGAATCCTTTCGCTAGCTCGTGTTTCAAATGAACACTCGCAGGTAAAATACAACTTTCCCCACTTGTATAACAAATAACTATTTATCTTATTTTGAAATACATCTCTAATTGCTGAATAAAAAAAATAAAAAAAATTGAATCAAAGTGTTACCAAAACTCTTTCCTTAATAGTTATTTTTTTAATGTGACCTACTAAATTAAATACTATCTTAAACCTATGAACTAATTAAATAATCAGTCAATTGTTTTGGCTCACATGACAAAACAATAAAACTTGTTTTACCAGTACCTAACATTAATAATATTGAATGTAAAAAAACATCTATAATTTTAAGGGCGGACAGTTTCTTTTATGTATTCATCTAATTAAAACTATAGGTATTATTATTATAGAAATTAGCAAAATAGACGGATCCTTACTAGATTCAAATCTTTGGCTATAAAAAAATTCGAGAGACATTTCTTCGACCGTAAGCAACGTTATTCATACCGCCAGCTGCGTTTCTTCTGAAACCGGACATCTTCATAAAATGTTTTGTTTAGAACTGAAACGGTTTACCTTTGTGGAAGTCTTTTATTTTAATGTCGTTCCTTAACACTTAATTTCTGTCAATGTTTTTTCCAAAATTGGAGCCCCAAGCAGATTGTAGGTTTTGAAATCAAATCAAATCAAATTTCATTTATTATATGATTATAGGTACATAAGTTGATACAGTAATAGTCGTTTCCTACTATAATCTACCACATTTGTGGTGTACAATAATTTATGTATGACTTTACCTAATGTTCTACTTAACAATTTATCTCGTAAAAATTGTACTTAATTTATAATTACGTACCCTTTATTATCCAAAAATTCTTCAATAGAGTAAAAATCATTTCTCAAAAACCACTTTTTAATAGCTTTTTTAAAGGCATCATTGTCAAAACTCTTAAAAATGTCCGGAATATTATTACATATCCTAATTGTCATACCATTTACACTTTTTTTGTAAAAAATTGTAAATGGTCTGCGAACGGAAACTATCTTACATTTATACATGGAAGTGGAAGTATCCTTAGTAGTGGCCTTTACCCAATCGGTAGAGTTGCCCCAGAACATGACGCCATAGCTCAAACGTGAATGAACATATCCAAAGCAAGCCATTTTTCCCGCTTCAATGGATAAGCTATATATTATTCTACGTAATGGGTATATACATTTAGAGAGCTTGGTACATAGCTCATCTATATGTTGCTTCTAGTTACAGTAAGTCCTAAAAATGTGGTACCTATCCTCAACTTCCATTATGACATCAGAACCATGTGTTATTTTATTTTCATCGGGATGACCGATCGGTGACTAGAGCGAAATTGCATTACATGTGTATTTAACATTTATATTTAATTTATTTAAACTCATCCATTCTATTATATCATCTAATGTAGTAACTATGTCACATTTATACTTATCAAAGGCAGGTGAGCATTTTATTACCGCAGCACTATAATTTGAATATCACTAAAGTCTTTGAATGTTAATGCTTGCACCGGTTTTTCTTACCAGTCTATATAAGTGCAAAATAAACAGCTGCAACCACAGGTGGGAAAAATTAATAGGAAGCCAGTATACGTTTTACGAGTAAATCTTTTAAATTTTTACAGGTACTCGAGTATTTGAGGCTTTTGAAAAATACTTGTCAATCAATTTTCCGACTAACAAAGCATAAGGCGTCGGTGTATCACTAAGGTGATACTCTGTGAATGCCTCCGCGTGGAACTCATCGATGCTGGTGAAGCTGTATTCGCTGATGAGGTTCCGGGAGGACGTCAGTTTTTTTTGAAATGCCTTGTAGGACTGCCACAGCTCGGCCAGCTCCTGCCAGTAGCGTGTCTCCGCCGACTCTGAAGCACGCGCCGATGCACTCACCACGTGCGCGAACTCGTGCGTCGCCACCACTGCGTCTACAGCACTCTCTCTCAACCTGTTCAAAAACCGCTCGTTCGAGGACGCTGCCCGCGGGGTATGGCCAAAGTTAATGCATGTTAAGTTCTGCCCAGCTCCTGGACCGAAAGTCACTTTGCCGTAACACACACCCTCTGTTTGGAACATGACTCTTTCAGTTGAAACATTTCTCAAGTCGTACTTCGAGCCGAGGTATAGTATTTGTTGATACACTGCGGCATATTGGTCTCGGTCACTGATGAACTCATCAGAAAGATGTATTGTGTCGACATGTGCGTTGAAAATGTTGGCAATTTGATGTTTGTAATCAAATATTGACAGTGGGGCGACATATTTCTGATTCGCCATTCTATTTATTTATTTAGATAGCTGTTTATTTAATAATATTTCGTTCAATTTATTTTTCCTTTTTACCAAGTATCTACCAGGAGTGCATGACCGAAGTAGCAGTGAAAAGTGTACAGCTAAAGTGCTCCCTTATACTATATCTACTCTTCGTGGCTGCAACGACCTGACCGGTCACCATGGATGCATCAGACATGCCGTGCGCGTACAACCGCGCTCCATGTTCGAACCGCCACGGCGCGCGCCAACCGGTATCCTCTGAGCGCAGGCGCCGATGATGTTCGAGAGCTTGAAACGGCGGTCGATATGCTGCTTACTGTGCATCTCCAAACCATGCAAAAATCTGTCGACAACAGAGAGATTTATTATTATAGGTAATAGATTACTTAGGTAATAGTTTACTTGTGGGAGGACCTTGTGCAGGGTCCGTCCGGGTTGGTACCACCATCTTATCCATTAACCTACCGCCAAGCAGCAGTGTTCGCATCGTTGTGTTCCGGTTTGGGGATAAGACAGCCGGTGAAATGACTAGCATAGAGGCATTCCATCTTAGTCCTCAGGGTTGGCAACGCATTTGCAGTCTTGTGAATGCGAATGTCTATGGGTCACGGTTTCCACTTACCATCAGGTGGCCTGTGTGCTCGTTTGCCTTCCCATGCTATAAAAAAAAAAAAAAAAAAAGATGTCATTGCGAACATTGTCATAGAAAAGCTTTGATCATAAGCATCAGGAATGCCATCTAGCGTTTAGTAGCAAAATACGCAATACAATAACCTCGTAAGGCCACCATACTGAAAAATGGGAGTTTTTTGTAACTGTGACTTTGAATCTACATTCAAGGGAATAAAATTCAATTGCGATTGTTCGAAAATGCCATTTTCAGTTAATGAACATAGGAAAATAAACGTTATTCGTATTGCTACAGAGTTCAAAGTAAATTGCCTTGATTATGTACATCCTATGGTTTACCCTTGTTTCGCCGAAAATTATTTAGCAAATTCTTAACTCCCCAAACTACGTATCCCATATTTTTATTTGGGCAAATTTTAATTTCCCAACTCAACGTTTCGCACTGATATCATTTCCCAACGAATGATTTGATAAATTATTGTTAGGCAAATTATTACCTGGGATTATTTTAGGATGTCAATTATGTTTTCGTCAAATGTATTATTTAGCATAAAAATTAACCATAACCTATCTATATCTGAGAGCAGTTTCGTTCATGGGGTTATAAAAAAAAATAACCCTAACCTACCTATCTCTGGGAGCAGTTTCATTTTTAGGGTCATAAAAAAAATTACCCTAACCTACCTATCTCTTGGAGCAGTTTCGTTTTTAATCCAATTTATATTTGTTTCAGACCACACAATTATTAACCACATATTTTATTTACAATATTTAATAAATTTGCGTCAGCAAATCATTTGCTAAACAATTAGTATTAACCACATAAAATTTTACAATGTGTTATTTGCCTCAGCAAATCATTTGCTAAACAATTATTTACCACATAAAATTTGACGTAATAAAATATTTCAATATAAAAATGTTGCGAAATAAAAAAAATACGAAGTAAAATTATGCCACAGATTGGTTTGCCCAATAAAACTTCGGCGAAAAGTTGCTTGCCAAATGAAATTTGACGAAACATAATTCGGCAAAATTGCCGTGTGGATGCCGTTGCCGTGTGGTTGCCGAGTTAGAATAGTGCCACTCCATGTCTTCCCGTTGATGTCGTAAGAGGAGACTAAGGGAATAAAGTCTTATAGTACTGTTAGGCGATGGGCTTGCCACCTGTCACTAATACACTGGGAAATATCTTAGCCCACTTGTGCAAAATGTGGTTACAGAATTATCAAGAAGTTTTAAGACTTGTTGGTAATTCTTTAGCTCTGCCTACCCCACTCTGGGAATGAAGGCGTGAGTTTATGTATGTATGTATGTATAATTCGGCAAAAAGGCAGTTAAGTACACCACATCCTATTGCACACTGGGCTTTACAAGGATAAAAATAAACTTATTTCAGCTATTGGACGGTAAGTTACGCTATTTGATAGAGGTGCAATCAATTCTATATTGAGCTATTATAATATCGTTTATTTTTATATGATCGATTAAGATATCGATATCGTAATACGATTGATTTTTTTCAACGTAGAACTCGTTTTCCGTTCATTCATCCATCAAGAACTATAAAAATTGTAACGTAAGTTATCATGGAATTACCCAACTTCGTTATAATTTAGCAATATTCATAATTTTAGTGAACACGAAAGGTGCAGTACTAAGGCCAAACGGCAAGACATTAAATTCATAAAGATTATTATTCCATTCGAATCGAAGGTATTGTTTCGAATCAACGTGAATTTTCACAAAAAAATACGCGTCTTTTAGATCCACGGTAGTCATAACAACGCCCTGAGAGATTAGTTTAATGGCCGTGCGCAAGTCTTCTAACTTAAAATGCTCGGTATCAATAAACGTATTGAGGTTTTTCAAGTTTAGAATAAGTCGGTTTTACCGTTTGGCTTTGTTAATAAAAAAATATTGGTTGCCGGGTTAGAATAGTGCCACTCCATGTCTTCCCGTGGATGTCGTAAGAGGCGACTAGGGGAATATAGGTTTGCAGTACTGCTAGGCGATGGGCTTGCAACCTGTCACTAATATGCTGGTAAACATCTTAGCCTATTTGTGCAAATTGTGGCTACTGAATTATCAACAACTTTTTAAAGTTGTAATTCTGTAGCTCTGCCTAGCCCACTCTGGGATTACCGGCGTGAAGGTATGATGTATTTGACTAAAATTGCCCCATAACATGGGTCACATCGAAATAGCACCAAATGTTTAATAAGTTATTAAGATATTCATTGTACTGGGCTAATTTCCGAATCAGAATAATGCAATGATTTTTAGGTAGGGTAGGTTGAAAAAATTCGCGGGCGTATGGGATTTTATACCCTTCAATCCAAGATAGTAAGGTGGGGTCGCATGTTATTTGTGACCATTCATAATAACAATATGCAAGCCTGCCGGCGTATTTTACCATTACCAGGCGCGGCAAACCCCGCGATTTTCGTTCATCGCTACAAGTACATGACGGTTACCAATCTGATGGGTACTATTCAGGGGCTGCCACCAATTTAATACATAATACGATATCGCATGAGTGAAATAAAGATGGGTAGCTAATTGGCCACCATGATAGATACGCATGAGTGCGTTAAAGATAGGTAGCTAATTGGCCGCCATGACAGATAGGCACCATATAGGCACGCCGCGTCATTCGGGTCCGTAATTTGAAATAACTAATCTAATCGTTGACAGCCCTCACTATCGACGACACGGCGAGTGAGCCACTTCATTTTCACCGTTCGTACACAGCCTTAACGTTCCGTTTGGCTTGCGATGGAGTCAACGATGACAGAGGGCCATAAATAACAATGTTTTAGCTAAGAAAAAAGCGGCTTTTGTAAAGATCAAAGCAGTGCACCTTCTGTACTTGTATTATTATCTATTCTGTGGCATTACATGTCTAGCGGTGGCCTCGACTTGGCTCCGAGTAGGTACGACCTCCTCGAGGAGCTGGCGGGCGGCCTCCTCAGATAAACAGGCTCCTTGCTCCGTTGGCTCCATGTCGCCGGCTGCCTGCGGCTCGTCGGCGTAGCCC
This sequence comes from Acleris emargana, assembly GCA_927399475.2. Lineage (NCBI taxonomy): Eukaryota > Metazoa > Arthropoda > Insecta > Lepidoptera > Tortricidae > Acleris > Acleris emargana. The sequence goes on along the minus strand of OV656836.1, from coordinate 3,421,460 downwards.
TCCAGTTTAAATTTGGAGGTGTATACGAGTATGTTCGGTTTAGTGGATAGTTTTCCGACCGGTAGTTTAACAGGATCAGTTTTTAAATCTGCACCCGATTTACATATAGCTTTTGGCGACTTAAGCGACTCCGCTAAATCTTTTTAGTATACTACATACATACATACCTTCACGCCTGTAATCCCAGAGTGGGGTAGGCAGAGCTACTGAATTATCTACAACTTTAAAAACTTGTTGATAATTCTGTAACCACATTCTGCACAAATAGGCTAAGATGTTTACCAGCGTATTAGTGACAGGTCGCAAGCCCATCGCCTAATATGTAGTACTACTGTACAAGCCTTTATTCCCTTAGTCGCCTCTTACGACATCCACGGGATGACATGGAGTGGCACTATTCTAACCCGGCAACCACACGGGGTCGGCTACCACACGCCATTTTTAGTATACTATTTAGTATAAAATTACGCCTGATGGTGGTGTCAGTATGTAGGCAGTCGGCCATAAGGCGACCGGCATCCATTACAAGCTGTAATAATGCGGGTTTTTTATCTTCTCATGATAAAATCATTGTAGCCGCTTCTGCGACGCATGAAATTGCATTTGCCATTTTGTCTTTGTTTATTTTCAAACCCTTTGTCCCTTTTTGCTACTATGTCTGCTGCGGATTTTATCTCCGGATTGAGTAATGGTGCATCAGCGTGCAGTTACCGGGACATATACCCGGTATGGAAGAGAGGAATTCTGAGTTTACGGGAGCGGGAGGAAAGCAGTTCACACCCTGGGCGTGGGGCATCAAAGTGAAATTTACATTTGAGATATTTTGGAGCAGAGGGCTCGAACAGAATAGAGAAGAGTGAGCACAAGATCCTAAAAGATCTACGTTGACGAATCGGAAGCCAATTTGGTTGGTTGGTTAAATATGAAAAGTGTCTCCCCGTCAAATTCACATGGCAATTGCGTTTCTGTAACCGTCGTTTCGATGTTAGTCACTAACGGCTCTGCTGTGCTAGTGGAGGGTCGAGTTCTTGAATTGTAGTCGTGATCCATTTGGGGCTCAGTATGTTGGCTGTCTGAGAACGTAAAACAATACGGTTTTAACACCCATTTGTATTAGTAATAAATAACGCTGAGACGGAAGTAAATTCATCATCATCATGTCAGCCGAAAGACGTCCACTGCTGAACATAGGCCTCCCCCAAGGCTCTCCACTCCGGCTCTGTGCCGGCCGAGAATAGCACAAGCCCGTCTCTTCCCGTGGGTGTCGTAAGAGGCGACTAAGGAATAAACCGGAGGATGGGCAGCAGCGTCCTCCGCGGACTACATGGTATAATGGCGGTCGCCAACCCGCCTGCCAAGCGTGGCGACTACGGCATTTTTCCCCCCAACGTTTCTAGATCAAACCATTATGAATGTGCAACAACAGCCCAGACCCCTAGTCCCCGGCGGCCCCGCTATTCCTGGCTCCGGTAGCAGCCATGGTAACGGCGGGGCAGGGGGTGCTTTAGGTAATCTCCGGCAGAGACCCGGCTACCAGAAACGACGACGGATCTGAGACGTGGGCGCTAACGATGGGCCTCATAAGGAAGCTCAAAGTCACTCAGAGGGCTATGCTCGGAGTTTCTCTGCGTGATAGAATCAGAAATCATGATATCCGCAGTAGAATTAAGGAAGTAACTTAACTAACACTAATAATAGTGTAGTTTTTGTAAAGTGACATTCCCACGAACCGCCCGCATTACTTAAAGCTTTGTAAAAAATAATAAGTAGATACACAGGCGGAGCGCTGAAACGTGAATGATGATGGTGGGGTGGACCCTTGTCACCAACTGCAAAAAAACTACCATGAAAAAAAAAACTCTCAAATAAAGTGCGATAATAGCGCGTACTAATTCTAATCTCGAAGGACAAAATGCGAGCATAATGGTAAATAGGTCCGTTTGTTTTTCTTTACATCTTTTGTCATTTCTATTGACTTTAATTGTGGTACTCACCGGTGATCCAAATTGGAGGTGACACAAATGAAACTTCCGAGTTCTTACACAACGACAATTATATTATTGTACACAATATAAAAATAGAAGGAGAACTTGGAAGGCAGTTACAGCACAGCGGAAGAAAGCCAAAGAACATAAAACAAAGTATAGTAACAAAATAGGTAGCACATAATTAATGCGCGCGACGCGTGCGCTCGGAAGCAAAGCGATCGGTATACTAACTGTAACCACCGGCTCGCTGACTGACGCACTGCTCCAGCGCATAGATAACGATACGTCACTAATATTCACTGTTAAATAGCCTAATTGTGCAAATTGCGGTTACAGAGTTATCAACAAGTTTTTAGAGTTGTTGGTAATTCTGTAGCTCTGCCTACCCCACTCTGGGAATAGAGGCGTGAAGGTATGTATGTATAGATGATAAAGACGTTATTAAGTAGTGTGAGCTATTACTGAAATTGTGGTTATTTTTAAATTATTATTGGGGGGTTGAGATGGGCCTTGTGAGCCACTTCGACCATTGCTGATCTTTTGTAGCAGCCCTTTGTTTTAGAGCTCACCGCAAAGGCCCGTTGCGTCCAGGAATTTCCAGATGCTTTGGGCAATGAGGAGTTGTATCTCTTGTGGGTCCATTATATGTCGCCCTAGGTAGATATTTCTGTTGCGCATTAGTGGTCCGCAGGAACAGAGGATGTGCATTGCTGTCTCCTCTGTCTCCTGACAGAACCTGCATGTCGCGTCTTGTTTCATACCCATTAGAAACAGATGTCTGTTCAGTTTGCTCTGGCCAGTTAGGATCCTAGTCACTGCGCAAGACTTTTCTATTTTAAGTTGTATATTTTGTATATTTTTAAAAAAATTTTTTCATTATGAGCAGCGCTTATTGTATTGCCTTTAAGCCAATGATGTAGACATTTAAAATTAAGTTTACCTAATGTTCTAATGTTTATTTTTTGTAAGTAATTTTTATTGGCTCTTGTGCACAAGATACTTTAGAAATGAGAACACATTGTGATGTTTCTCGCCGGACAGTACCCTTGTTTATTGAGACGTTTTATCCGGCATCATGAGCATTTCATGCTCAAAGGTCTTTGCTTACGGCAGCGTGGGCAAGTACTCAACTAACATCACTAAATTGCGTTTATCTCAAAATGATAACAGTGTGGGTTGGAACGTTTATGGATAACGATGATGATGATTATTGATGATATACTTTTCTTTTATAATAATATTTCGTTTCCTTTTATAATTACATACATACATACATAAACTCACGCCTTCATTCCCAGAGTGGGGTAGGCAGAGCTAAAGAATTACCAACAAGTCTTAAAACTTCTTGATAATTCTGTAACCACATTTTGCACAAGTAGGCTAAGATGTTTCCCAGTGTATTAGTGACAGGTGGCAAGCCCATCGCCTAACAGTACTACAAGCCTTTATTCCCTAAGTCGCCTCTTACGACATCCACGGGAAGACATGGAGTGGCACTATTCTAACCCGGCAACCACACCCTTCCTTCCTTTCCTTTCCTTTTATAATTATTTTATTTTATTACTGATGAACTTATTTTAAGAAGATTGAAAGTATTTTAAACATTTTAAAGTGGGAGCGGCAGGAGTCCATAGGATCAATATTTGCCAGTATCCTGACACACTTTTTTTGCAGGATAAATACAGCATCTACCTCACAACAATTTCCCCACAATATAAGCCCATACAGCATTCGGGAATAAGCGTACGCATAGTACGCCGAGAGGGCCGTCTGGAAGTCGGTGACGCGCTTAAGGTGCTGGAGGGCGTATATGAAGGAGGATAATTGTTTTGATAGTTTTTGTATATGAATTTTCCACGTTAAATGAGTATTCAGGCGTATGCCTAATAAGGTCGCAGAGCTAGCTGTTTCTATTTTTATGTTATTATGACAATATGAAATAGGTAAGCCACACTTGCAATTTTCTATTGTGATGCAAAATGCTCCGACATGTCATTGTATTTATAATATTTTTCCTTATATTCCGTCATACTACCGCAAAATATTCCTAATAATAACCTTACATTTACTTCAGGAAAGGTTTTCTAATACTAAAAAAACCGAGCAAGAGCATGTCGGACCATGCTCAGTGTAGGGTTCCGAAGCCGTTACTACAAAGTACAAACAAATTAGATAACACGACAAACTTAACTTTGCCATTAGAAAACTGTTATTCCCATACATCGACATAAATAAGGAAATAAGTTTTCGGTAGGTAGGTATAGTAGGATCTATTTAAAGTGTCGGAATCCACTTAAGAGCTTATATTCCAATGAATGGCTTTGTTATCTATTGTGAAGCCCGACCGCAAATAAGCAGTGCAAAATGAAACGCATAAATAACAAAAGATTTCACATGAATAGCCACTTTACCGCCTAGAGAATAAGGTTCAATTTGTAATGGCAAGTCATTCGAAATAGTACTGTTTGAAATTGAAAGCGGCAGCCAGGTACTATTTTGTTTGTGCAGGTATATGAACATGTAAACCGTTTGTAACTCAAGAACCACTGAAGTCTATTTAATAGTGATCGTTTACCCATAAAATTCGTTATTTATGTGCTTTTCTTTAAGATATTTTTAAAAAATTTAGCATTTGTAGTTTTGGCTGTAGGGGGGGAGAGACACTTGATTATAACAAAAAATAGCGCTTTAAAACTTAATATTTCATAAACGGATACTTACCTTAATCGGAAAATTGTTTTCACAAACACGCAATATTTTTGAAAGACCTATCCATCGACACCCTGCAACATGGGTTCGACGAGAAAGAAAAAACCATGCCTACGTTACGTGTAGGGGAGGAACAGTAATAAAAAAAACAAGATTTTATTTAACCACTTTTTTGGCGTGACTAATTATGCATACATAACATACATAAACTCACGCCCTCATTCCCAGAGTGGGATAGGCAGAGCTACAGAATTACCAACCACTCCAAAAACTTGCTGATAATTCTGTAACCACATTTTGCACAATTAGGCTAAGATGTTTACCAGCGTATTAGTGACAGGTTGCAAGCCCATCGCCTAACAATACTACAAGCCTTTATTCCCTTAGTCGCCTCTTACGACATCCACGGGAAGACATGGAGTGGCACTATTCTAACCCGGCAACCACACGATTTAACTAATTATGTATACACATTTATGCCAAATTGCAGCTTTCCAGTACTTTAAAGTCTCTGAGCTAGGCTGCGGACGGACGGACGGACGGACATGGCGAAACTATAAGGGTTCCTAGTTTGACTACGGAACCCTAAAAAACAAGGTACTTTGGGCAAAAAACTCCACAAATAAAAACACAAAATTGCGTTTATCTCAAAATGGTGTCAGTGTGCGTTGGAACTTTTGTGCATAACTACGATGATATACTGTAAGGTTTGACGACGAAGTAAATCTAAAAATAATATGCAAAATAAAAGATGGTTAATTGACTATTTCCGGTTTATGTTTACGAGAATAGAAAAACAGGTGGCCATCTTGACGAAGTCAGTCGTCCTACCAATTTCAAACTGAAAAGGTAACTCTGTAATCGCAATATTCATAATTAAAACAAGTGTATTCAAGTATTGAGTTTATTTATTTGGTTACTGGTTATCTAAAAGCATTTAATACCAATTTATTAAACAATATGTATAAGAATTAACATAATGTTTAATACATTTCAATAAGAGGATATGATTTTCCCTTAATGGTTTTACGGTCAGGTCTTTTGTGGTTTTGTGGTGTGACGTTACAATTAGTCACCTCGTTTAATTATAACTAATTAATTATATAATATATACGCAACCACACGTACCCGTGTGGTTGCCGGGTTAGAATAGTGCCACTCCATGTAATCCCGTGGAAGTCGTAAGAGGCGACTAAGGGAATAAAGGCTTGTAGTACTGCTAGGCGATGGGCTTGCCACCTGTCTCTAATACACTTGGAAACATCTTAGCCTACTTGTGCAAAATGTGGTTACAGAATTATCAAGAAGTTTTAAGACTTGTTGGTAATTCTTTAGCTCTGCCTACCCCACTCGTAGAAGGCGATTAAGGGATTAAGGGGTTATTACATTGGAAAGATCTCCTCCGGGCGGGATAGGCGTCGTTAGCATTGGGCTGCTACCTATCTAGTAGAAGGAAAACTCCGAATTCAAACCCGGCGGGATAGGCGTCGTTAGCATTGGGCTGCTACCTATCTAGGAGAAGGAAAACTCCAATTTCAAACCCGACCCTGCATAATGGACCATGCGAGCACCATTTAAAAAGTTTATACCCTAAGTTTATAAGCTTGTTTGAATGCGAAGATATTTCTCGTGAGCCAGAAAGCATGAGTAAAGGTGCAAGTAGCGAAGATGAAAGTGTGATTAGTATGAGTGAAATCATGAAAGCATTAAAAAGTATGAAAGCGGGAAAATCAGCAGGTTGTGATATAGTGTCGATAGAAATGCTGAGGAGAAGAGATGGCCTGGTGGGTAGTCTGTTGTACCGCCTCTTCAATGCATGTTGGAGTAGCGGCCGAGTCCCGGAAGATTGGGTCAAGGCCGTTATCGTCCCTCTGTATAAAGGAAAGGGGTCACAGCAAGACTGCAAAAACTACCGCGGTATCAGCCTCCTTAGTGCTGTCGGCAAAATATATGCGAAGATTTTAATTGAAAGGGTATTGAATGTTACGAATGACAAAATCTGGGATGTATAAGCGGGATTTCGAAAGGGAATGGGATGTACGGATCAGGTCTTTTCACTACGGTCCATCACAGAAAAGTTCTTGGCTGTCAACCAAAAGGTTTTCTGTGCTTTTGTGGACCTGGAAAAGGCCTATGATAGGGTAGATAGAAAGGAGTTGTGGACGGTGTTGTCTATGTATGGAGTGAGCAGCAACCTGGTGCAGGCTTTGAGGTCCCTTTATGAGGGCTCCAGAGCCTGTGTCAGGATCAATGGGGCATACTCGGCCTGGTTTAACATCTCTAAAGGTGTTAGACAGGGCTGTGTTGCCTCACCATGGCTGTTCAATCTATTCATGGACAGTTGTATGTGGGATTTGAAAGAGTATGATAAGGGTTTGCTAACTGCAAGCTAATTGCAACCATAAGTTGACAAAATTTTACATTCCAACAGTACTTACATTCTGCCACTCTACCACTGTCCTCCGACAGCCATGCCTGTTGAGAGTAACTGTAAGGGCCGCCTAGAAAGCTGTCACTTCGGGGCTTGCTATATTTCCTAAAAAGATACACATTTACCTATACATAAATATATACAATGAACTCCAGACAATTATAGGTATACCTACACAAATAAATTTTCTAACAATTTCATGAAAAATAATTTGACGCGTCATGAAAATAATTTGTCTCCAAGGGACTTGAAATTTGGAGAGAGTATTCTTTAAGTACCCTAGGGGTGCTCTAAGGATTTTGAAAAAATCGACCCCTTGCGGTAAGAAAAGGAAAGAGTAGCGGGAAACTAATTCTACGCGCACGAAGTCGCGCGCGTCCACTATTAGTAAATAAAAATGCTTACCTCTCGCTAACATTAGGTGTGCGCTTAGTTCCTCCACAAGCACCTCTTGTTGAACTTTATTAATCCTTTTCCGCGAACTCATTTCTCTTTTTATGGGGGTCCACCATGTGATTACGCCGTCAAAAACTTGTCATAACAAACTACTTTTTTTTTGGATTTTATGGGTTCGTTGCAGGGACCTTCTTTAAGCCACAAAAAACTTTTTTCCGATATAAAATGTGATTAACAGTATTAAAGATAGTATTAAAAATAAATAAAACAACAAAACAGATTTAAATATTAACATATAATATACAATGTAAGAAAAAACACGAACCCATACTCTTTTTTATACATTCCATTCATTCATAAACTCACTTATTTTTTTAAAGTAGCAACACGTTCAACTCAACTTAGAAGTTTTAGATTATGGATAAAATCAGGCTAATTTTAGTCAGCTTGTCATTCTGGAATAGCACTGGTTAAATCTGCCGTCTAAACTATGTCTTAAAATTAGAAAATTTAGTTTTAGCCTATTTTAGCGATGGGCACGTAGAATCGGGTCCAGTATGTGTCTTGTGAAGTGGTAATAAGGCTTCCTCGGTGTCATTTTCGTGCTCATTAAAGTCGGTATTATACATAAGGCACTGGTCCCACCGCCGGCTACAGACTATAAGCTAGTAGAACTATAAACTACAAAAGAGTGGGCGAGCGGCGAGAAGCGAGTAAAGTTTTGATAGTTTTGACGCTCGGCTATAAAGCTGAGTACCGCTGAGCTAGTTTTATAGTCGATAGCTTTTACCGCTGCGGTCAACTAGTAAACAGCGGTCCCACCGCCAGATATCGGCGAGCTCGGCGAGCAACTAGTAAAATTATGTACTAGAAACAGTTGACAATCGGCGGGAGGCTAGTAAAAATTCTATGGGATTATCGCTTACTCGCCGGGCGGTGGGAGAGTGTCCTCGCCGGCGGTGTGAACAGCCAGCTATAAACTATAAATATATATCTCTCACTTTTATTTACACGAAAGTGATTATCTTTAGTTCGTTTCTTGAGCTAGAAAATAGCCGATAGCTCATAGCTTACTCGCTCGCGGTGGGACCAGTGCCTTATCATAGCTCGTGGCGTAATTGTAATCTGGGTCCGTGTAGTAGCCGCGCTGTAATATGAGTCACGGTCAAATTTCGTTAGTTCGACAAATAATCTTGTGTCGTTCGACTAAAGTCAATTTTTTTTTCTTATGGCATGGGAAGGCAAACGAGCACACAGGCCACCTGATGGTAAGTGGAAACTGTGACCCATTGCATTCGCATTCACAAGACTGCAAATGCGTTGCCAACCCTGAGGACTAAGATGGTATGTCTCTATGCTAGTCATTTCACCGGCTGTCTTATCTCCAAACCGGAACACAACAATGCGAACACTGCTGCTTGGTGGTAGGTTAATGGATAAGATGATGATACCAACCCGGACGGACCCTGCACAAGGTCCTCCCACAAGTCAAAAGTCACAAGTTACTTTAAAAAATGTAGGTACTAAATTTTAAATATTGGGGCTTACGAGGTTAAAATCATCATTATAGTTATCAGCGTTTGTCAGCATAACGGATTTCCTCTTAATTCTGATTACTACTTTATTATTAGTCATTCGGGTCAAGAGTACGCACTTTATTTTGTCTGGTCTCAAAAAGTTGTCACAAGGGTGATTTTTAAATTGATTCAATGTAAATCTCATAGGAAATCTTGTATATTTCCATTATTTAGGAAGACTTACGCTCAAATTCAGTGAGATTTCGTCGTACATATAAAAAAGCAACATGATCCGACCGCGTACTCTCTTAAATGTATATTACGATATACGAACAATATAAATGTAAAACACTTACTGGCTCAGCTGCATCCATATGACTCCCACACACTTTTCCCCAACACACAAAACAAAAAAATGATTTAGTTTGAATTAATACAGTGAAAGTCATTAATGTCTAAAGCGTATTATAGGATCGAGGACTATACAGGGCGTCCCACGGCTATGCCACATGGAAGGAAAGTACCTTGAATATTGTAGATAGAACATTTTACTGAAAGAAGACGTTATTAGAATTTAAAAAACAATTTAAACTGCATTCATAGATATTTCAATAATTACATGTTTGAACTTGAGTTTTTTCTCGTGTAACGGGTTCGATTCCCGGTTCAAGCATGTAATTATTTAAAAATCTATAAATGCAGCTTAAATAGTTTTTTAAATTCAAATAATGTCTTTTTTCAGTAAAATGTTCCATCTCCAATATTTATGGTACTTTCCTTCCATGTGGCATAGCCGTGGGACGCCCTGTATAATAGACAAAAATGCTTGGCCTAAACCCGAAACTTAATCAATAATATATATTTTTCAAATTCAAAAGCTTTATCTTGTCTAGGGGACACCGTTGATGTAGGAAAACATATCAATCTTATGTGGTCATCTTGCGCCGTCTTATATACAAGTAGGTGTTCTTTTTTCCTTTTCTCTCTTTATCTCTCTCTTAAGATTTTGGTGTGTTTTCCTGCGGAAACTACGCAGGATATTTGAAATATTTTTTAATTTAATATTCATAGATTTATTATAATGCTAGACTAAGTAGTACCATTGTCATATTTATTTATTTATTTTATTTGGGACATCAACAGCGATACATTAAATCAGATACCAAGATATGGATACATTTGAGTAAGCCAATAACAGATGACCACAAGAAATACAAAAATAGAAATGGAGTAAGTAAATAAGGTACGAGTAGGTATATTTTATGAAGCCAGCACAATATTATCCTTATGAATAAATTTAATAATACATATGAAAACTAAAAAAAAATTAAAGTTATTACATTTACTTAAGCGAGTGTGTGTGTGTGAATCTGTGTATGTGTGTTTGTGTGTGTGTTTGTGTGTATGGGTGTGTGTGTGTGTATGTGTGTGAGTATAGGTGTGATGCGGCTCAAGATTAACAACATTACTAGGGGTTCACAAGTAGTTGACGGACACGGTTTACAAAAACAGACTTACTACAGTTTAAAATATCTACGCTATGAAAACGCGTGTTATACTCTCTGAGGAGGCGTACAAGTGGCGAGTTTTGAGCGTACTTAGTGTGTGTACGCGGGATACCGAATAAAGAGCGTTCAGCGTGACGGGTTCTAATAGCCGGAACAATTTTTTTTATCTGGGACAGAAGCGAAGGGCAATCCGTACGACCGGACAAAAAGTCGTGGAGCACAGACATGTCGAGTAGCAATCGACGATCTTCAAGGGACAGCATGCCGTGCCGTCTGCAGCTGAGTTCGTAACGGGATTCAATTTTTTTACTGCGATAGTTCAGATGGCGCAAGAAGGACCGTTGTATTTTTTCAATACGTTCCTTATAAATTACGTATTGCGGGGACCAAATACAGCTGCAGTACTCCAAGAAGCATCTGACATATGCGTAGTAAACGACCTTATAGCAGTTTAGGTCGCGGAATTGGCTGCAAACCCGCATGACAAAGCCCAAATTCTTATAAGCCCGGTTCACTAATAATATATTTAAAAAAATTACTGACTGCCGAGTTTCTTGCGGCGTTTCTTCTCAGCAGTGGTCTCCTCTTGTGAAGCGGTGGTAGATTCTTAACGGGTAAAAGTGCCCGTGCGGCCTACTTACTGAATAAATGTCTTTATCTTTATCTTTAAGACGATATAGCTTTTTTTTATGGACAGCATTTTCATATATGGACCGAAAAGAAAATGTCCTTTTGGCCGTTAGACGATAGACGAACGAAGATCGGCGCGTGGCCTAGACTTACAGTTCAGCGTCAACATCAGGCCTGAACACCCAGCTGTTAATATACTCTAATACGATTAACTGACAGGCGATTTTCGATTGGCCGACTGTTACTTTATTGCTCATATCCTGAACGGACATTGCACAATTCTTATCCATGTCTCATGGGTCATCTATTCCATTTTAGAGGGTGTATAGAAGCCCATAGGGCCAACAATCCCTCTTACCACAAATTCGGCATAAATTACACGTCGCGCTACGAATAGCTGCCGAAATTTAAGGGGCATTATGTCTTAATTTCGTCGCATTTCGAGAATTTGCATTTAAACATTGGATATTATGGGGTAAAGCACCCTCTTACTGACTAGGAGTACTTAGACTCCTAAAGTAAAAGTAGATGCTTCGTCAAGAGTAGATATTTCACTCACGTTGAATTGACATTTTGTCCCAAAGTTACATAGAAACAGCTATTTCTTCTTAACTCAGCTTAAAGCAAACAGGATGACAAGATGTTTAACGATACCGAAAATTATTTTCAAAATCAGTCAAAATGTATGCATGTATAGAATTGACGGAGGCGTTCGACCCTACATTATTGCACAATTCTACAGAACACAGAACACACACAGAACTATATTATTGGAGGAAATACTAAAATTGTTACAGCTCTGCCACTAATGTAGCGTTTAAAAATGTGTGCAAAACGATAGAAATAAATAAGTCATTAACAGAACCATTAAAACAATTCTAAACTTAAACCCGTAAAACAGGGTATTTTGTAGAACTCAAGACTTAAGTATATTCTTTCACTCATTTTACTACTTAATCACTTTCCTTCAGGAAATACCTCACTCAAGTGTAGTTTAAATGCTGAGAGTACATACACACATACATACATAACTTCACGCCTGTCTCCCAATGGGGTAGGCAGAGACTATGGAACGCCAGGTGCACTGATCTAAACATACAACTTTCGCTTCCTCTACATTCATCAATCTCTTCATGCACGTACGTCGGTTTGGAGTGCTTTTTATTTGGCCCTTATTCTGTACATCGCGAATCTGATCACCGTGCGTCCGTCTAGAACGTCCCCTACCGACAGCTCCGCTCACTCTCGCTCGCCATATATCTTTCGTAAACCTTATTTCATCCATCCTTACTAAATGACCAAACTATCTTAGCATACCCTTTTCGATTTTAGTCACTACATCTTCTTTCAATCCACATCGTTCTCGGATCTTGCATTTCTTTATCCTGAGAGTAGGTAGTTTATTAATATAAATTGGAATACTTATGTAATCATTTAAATAAGGGTGATCAGTGAAACTATAACAACAAGACCAAGAGGACCTGTTTTTTTTTCTCCATGAGTTTTAACCAGAACAAGATCTACGGTCAAAGAGGTTTGCCTTGCTATAGACATTCTGGTACCTAGATGTCTTATCCATAACATGATCATCATGTGATGCCAAAGTAAAAACTGCATTGGTTAATGATTTCAAGGCTAGCAATTGTGTGTGATGAGCTCGAAAATTTGTTTCTGAGTCTTGGTTTTTTCTATGTAATTAAGTATGTATGTATGTTAAGGATGTTTATCGTTGTGTGTCTCATAGTCCCAAAGTTTAGTTCGGGGCTATAGGGTTGATTTTTTAATCTCATCCGCTAACTAAAGCAAACCAACATTCCTGGAAGTTCTTCTCTTTTATTCACACTGGTGACTGTAATTGCCACGCCTACGACATAAATTTGATTTAAGTAGTATCTACACATTGTATAAAAAACCGATAGGTACATAGTAAGTATCATAAATGTAGTAAACCAACTTCATCGGGACTCAAGATAATGCTAATCGTATTTTTTACTTGTTTATCAAATGCGTATGTTTTCATAAAATTCGCTACCCTAGCGCGCAAACGAGATCAATAGGCTTAATTTTCATTAATATTTACTTATCATTTATTGTAAGATTATCAAAATCGACTTATATGACAATTTGAGCGAGATTATCTCATCATTTATATTTTCTATGACAAGTGGAAGGCAAACGAGTGCACCGGCCTTGATGGTATGACAGTGACGGTATGATGGTGGTATGACACCCATTCAGGCTTTTTTTTTAAATTAGATCTACGTGGTCACGCTCCGGGTGTGCTACCCTACAGGCTGCGCGCTAATGGGGGCGCTCTCAACAATGGCCGCTTCAGTTACAAATGTAATAAAACAAAACGTTTGCTTATTCCTCCACATGAAAACTATGCTGAATATTTGGAGCACACGGGTTTATTGCTGTTGCGACTATTGCGGGAACACTGAATCTACAAAATATCACTTGCAATGTCTTGTAGATTGACAAGAATAATATCGAACAGCGAGATCCAAGGATGTACGATTAGAATTAAATGTAAAAAAATACTCCAAGAATCAAAAATAGTAGGTACATTATTGCCTAGGCAGTGAAGCAGGCAATTGCCGTTCCTGTCGAGGCATAATTATAGTGTTTTTCTCAAAAATCGCAAGAAAAAAATTGTGTTGGAGTAAAATCTTCATCACTCATTTTTTGAATTGCATACAAGCAGAAACTTCACGTGAAAAAACCATCACTCTTTACCGCCATTATGTTTATGACAAGGAGAAACGCAAGCATTTTTTTAAAAAAAAAAAAAAAACCAGACTGATAAAAATGTTACGTTTCGAATACAACATGGATGTATAAGACTTGTGCCCTGATTTTATTATGGCCGTTTTCACTTTTTTTAAAGTTACAAACTAGATAACAATGAAATTTGTATGCAACATTGCGGGCTTGTGTAGCGAGCACCAATGTATTTTTTTTCAATTTGGGAACTGTCTGTAAACTATGTACCTACTTCGCGTCTCAGTATGGAGTTAGTAATTAATGTCAACTTTTCCAGTAATTTATGAGAAAATTACTTTTTTTGAAATGGCAATCGATCACTCAAACTAAAGTCGGCTTACTTATTTACCTATTGAAAATAGGTTATTTTTTGCTTTTGTAGGTGTTTCTTTCAACTTTTTATTTTATTTTATACTTCTTATTGATCATAATACTCTGTTATGTAGTCCAACTTCTCAATTAATAAGACACTAAAGGATATTTCAAGCTTGCCGCAAGCAACGCCGCAGGAAAGTCATGGTTTTTCAACTATCTTAATCGCTACCTACATCAAGTCTTTTAGCAGTGTGCCACAAACATAGACATTCATAGGGTACATACATACACTCAAAAAACACAAAAGTCCTTCTGAAGCAGTCGGGTAAAAAATTATATCGACGGTGTAACTGCAAAACCGCGTAAGTAACATTTAATTACGAATTGGTGGCACTTGCAGTGGAGACCATGGGTCCTTGGTTAGCTGATATGAAAAGCTCTCTTGTGTCTCTTTAAACCCTGACATTGGCGGAATCATCGAATGTATCGATGGAGCTATAAATAGAAAAAAAAAAAAAAAAAAAGCTTTATGAAGGCTCTGTCATCCCGGCTCATAGACACCTCCGGAGATCCTAGAGCTGGTGCTTACCTCTCCTAAAGGATTGGGCTAGCTATCCAGAGAGGTAATGCAGCCAGTGTCATAGGGACCATGCCGCGAGCGGACCTGCTAGAGGGGGTGTTCTTTTTATAGTGAAGATTATTATTTACATACATACCTTCACGCCTGTAATCCTAAAGTGGGGTAGGCAGAGCTACAGAATTACCTA
The DNA here is from genome assembly GCA_927399475.2 of Acleris emargana. NCBI lineage: Eukaryota > Metazoa > Arthropoda > Insecta > Lepidoptera > Tortricidae > Acleris > Acleris emargana. The sequence continues at coordinate 3,406,433 of OV656836.1, read as the reverse complement.
GAACTTTAAAAACTTGTTGATAATTCAGTAACCACATTTTGCACAAATAGGCTAAGATGTTTACCAGCGTATTAGTGACAGGTTGCAAGCCCATCGCCTAACAGTACTACAAGCCTTTATTCCCTTAGTCGCCACTTACAACTACTGATGTGCCAAAGGAAACTTTCCAAAATTGCGGAAAATTTCATGTAGGAAAATTTCGGAAACTTCTCACAATTTTGTATGGGGATTGAAACTTTCCGTTTCTTAAATTTAAATTTCCCATATTTCTTGGGAAAGTTTCCGGAAATTTCTTGCAACTTTTCCAACTTTTTGGAAACTTTCCGCAACTTGCACATCACTGCTTACAACATCCACGGGATGACATGGAGTGGCACTATTCTAACCCGGCAACCACACGGGAATTATTATTTACATCTTTAATATTTGAGTAGTTTAGTTTTATTTTAATTTAAATAAGTTTAGTTTTAACTTTTAATTGTAGTACCTACCTATGTTATTAAAGTTCCATAAAAGTAACATTTTAATTAAGGAGCAAAATGCACCTTTTTCATATGTTATTAAGGTTTATTTTGCTCTATCATAAATCTGTTAGTTACGTGGTTTTGCGGTATCACCGACGATATGTACCTATAGTCAAGTTCATAAATATGTGTAAACTTTAGTCTACTCTATGTTTAAACGGCCATATATGTATTGTCACAGCGATTAAAGTGACCAGGTACTAAAGTGTACACATATTTATGACCTCGACTGTACTTCGCATTTGGTTTAACTTAAATCAGTTTCGTTAAAAAAAAATACCAGTCTGCTCAAGCGTGGAAAAATCCAGAGCTGGTCGAAAATTAATGGTTTCGAAAAGCTTTAAACGGTTTCAGTGAATGCTGTCAATCAGACTAGCTAATGATGGCGCCCGGGAGCGCCGTTTTTGCTTTATACATAATTATACTCGTGATATGATAAAGATAAAAGGTTTTTAGAGTTGTTTAAAACTCATAATATAATTATATTGAAATACTGTTTAAATTGATACATACAGTCATACATACATTAAATCACGCCTGTTTCTCAGAGGGGTAGGCAGAGACCACTTCTTTCCACTTGCCACGATCTTGACAAATTTCTTTCGCTTCTTCAACATTCATACGTCGAGTCATGGCCGCACGTCGGTTTCGGGTATTTAAAAATCGCCCCTTTTCCAGTATTTCTCCGATTTGATTCGAAAAAATACGCCTAGGGCGGCCCCTTCCGACTCTTCCACTCATTTTCGACCTGTATATCTCATTCGTCAATCTTCTTTCATGTGGAATAAAAGAAGATGTAGTGACTAAGATTCATTTGGAAAGGATGGATGAAAGAAGATTAAATAGTTATTCTCCCCTTATTTTAGATTTGGGGTTAACCTGAGAAATAACGAGTTATTAAAGCATACATGCACACGAATATGAGATTCAATTTCAAATTATAAAGTAGCCTCTGTATTGGTATCTTATTATCTCGCCTCATTCGTTTATCGTTTAATTCTTATTTCGTCTCATTCTGTATTCGTCTTCGTCTTGTTCGCTATCCGTTACTATCTTATTAGGTCAAATTCTGCAACTTGCCCATATCTTAATACGTCTTATTCGTTTTTCGTCACGGTCTTCCGTGGATACAGAATTTTACCCAATAAGATAATGACGGATAGCGAACAAGACGAATAAAGAATGAGTGACGAATACAGAATGAGACGAAATAAGACTTAAACGAAAAACGAATGAGGCGAGATAATAGAATACCAGACCTCCTCAACCATCTATCTACCTATACGTTACTACATGCTAGAGACATCTCCGCTCACGCCAGTTCAGTTCAGTTATCCAGTTGTCATACCAAACCAAAATATAAAAACACCAAATTCAATCCAACCCCTGATTTCACTTTATAAAAACTTCTAATGGCACTGACAGATGACTCGGGCGCAGAAACAAAAGAGAGTGAACTAACAAATGACCACCATAGATCCCGCCGCCATTTTGTCCCCCCCCCCCCCCCCCATAAATAAATGACTTCGCGAGTATTCATCAATATAGCCGTCGCGCCGTCGCTCACGGGGTCTGAAAGGGGATTTAAAAATTGAGCTCATTGCATAGTCAAACGGGTAGATTACAAATTAGCTTTTATTGGGATACGCACAAGAGCGTTATTCTAATCGGTACTTAAACCCATTGTACTTTAACATGTTTTTCTCAAAAATGACCGGAAAAGTTGACATTACTAACTCCATACTGAGACGCGAAGTACATAGTTTACAGACAGTACCCAAATAAAAAAAAAATACATTGCGTGCTCGCTACACAAGCCCGCAATGTTGCTTACAAATTTCATTGTTATCTAGTCTGTTACTTTTTAAAAAGTGATAACGGCCATAATAAAATCAGGGCACAAGTCTTATACATCCATATTATATTCGAAACGTAACTTTTTTATTTGTGTCTGGAATAGCTTGAGTTTTTTTTTCTAAAAAAAGCTTGCGTTTCTCCTTGTCGGTAAAGAATATTTTTTTTTTTATATGAAGATTTTGTTTGTTTGCAATTAAAACACAATTTTTTTCTTGCAATTTTTGAGAAAAGCCCTATATATGCCTCGGCAGGAACGGCAATTGCGGGCCTCGTATTTTTAAACCAATACTCGGCCCGCAGTTGCCTGCTTCACTGCCTAGTCAATAATGTACTATTTTTATAAGAGTGGCAGGCTAACGACCATGTAGGCTACCTGATGGGAAGTAATCACCAACGACCATAAATACCAGCAACTCAAGACGAGTTATCGGTGCGTTGCCGGCCAATTAATTAGGGAAATGTTAGCTCTTTCCTTGAAGGTACCCATGTCATAACTGGTAGGAAATAACGCCGAAGGAGTTCGTTCCATAGTTTCACTGCACGAGGCCAGAAGTGCCTAGTGAAACGAACGGTGGAAGAATTCCATTCATCATGATCAGGTGATGATGATGGAAACTGGCTTTGCTTTAGAGCCACTTCCTGTGTAGCTACTGGGCCTAATATGGCTACGTTTATCGATGTATTAGAGTCTATTCTTGTGAACTTACAGGTAAACCCAATGCCCAACAAGGTAGGTACAGTCAGCATCATCCACAGTGTACTTTTGGTTAATTCAGATGCAACGATACCAGCGGCGGTGTGGTTGTGACGGTACGAGCGGTGTCTTGAATGTAATCAATCATAATCAAGTATTTGCCGTTGTGTGTGCTCCGGAATATTTGAGCACTGCGGATGACCTGAACAATTTGATTACTTAGGCTGCGTCGATGTTAATGAGTATTCTGGATGTTTCCAACTATTTGGTGATCTTGACTGCTACGTACTATATGATGCTGACTGTACACAACATTGTAACAAAAGACACTAAAGGTACAAATAATAGGTAAAAATAAAAAACTTACAATTTTCGCAATTTTACAATTCAAAATGTTATCTCCCGGAGCTAAATTGGTATGGTTTTTTTTTCTTACAGCTACGCGATATAAGCGTCGCTTCACAGATCTCAGAAAGAAGATACATTTCTAACCAATGATCAAATTGAAAGCGTAAATTTCCGCGTGATTTAGCGCACTCTATAAAATATCTAGCATGACCTATTTTCCGAGTGGGTGCCTCTCAAACATCCCTTTCACTGTGAGCATAATTTTAACCGGCAGAAATACGAGTTTTCCGTGGAAACCGATGCTTTAGCCGGATATGAGGCCCTTTGAGGCCGGCGGTCAACCGGGAATAAACAGCTGACATTATACCTATGTTTATACCCGGTTTTCTAAAGCTCCTGTATAAAATTAATCTGAAGATTTTGATACTGAGACTTGTGAATTTAAAGGGTTACTAATTCATTCGTTTGTAAGGAATAAAAAAAAAACAGTCGTGCTATTCGGACTAGCGCACCAAAGTGGAGACTATGGATATGTCTCCAGAACTATGTTATGGCTTGATTCTATGGGGAAACTCAGTGGAGTTTGATAGTGTACTTAAAACTAAAAAAAAACATAATGGTTATGATGAGTAACGCTCAGTTAGACGACAGCTGTGAGAACAAAAATAATTTACAACTACCGAGTGTGTACATAAAAGACGTATGAAGTTCGTCAACTCCCACCCAAAATATTTTATGAAACGGTGTCAAGTCACTAGAAGGCAGACAAGAGGCCGTATTATATCTCTTTTGTGGTTCACTAATGTTTGACCAAAAAATTATTGACAAATGGTCATTTGACAAACAACGTTTCACCAAATGATCATTTGGCAAACGAGACATTTGACAAAAGTATCATCTTACAAAAACTCACTTAGCAATTGATCATTTAGCAATTAGTTTACCTATTTCTGGGCAGAAAAAAAAACAACCTCGAAGGCCAAGGCGGGAGCCAAGCTCCCGCCTTTGCCTTCTAACCTAACCTATCCGAGTCGGTTATGACCTGATTCGTCTTACTCGTAAAATGTAAAATTAACTGTTGATCATTTGGAAAAGTAAGTCATTTGTAAAATGACTAGTAGTAAAATGATCAATTGACTTAACATTTTTTTGCAAGACGTTGTTTGTCAAGTGTAATTTTTCCAAATGACTTTTGGTCAAACGGCAGGACACCCTCTTTTGTACTTGACAAGGCTCTCTGTCGCAAGGATGTACTACAGTTGATACGAACATTGTAGTTTATAATCATTTACCGGAATGTTGTCGTAAAAATGTTTAAACGTAACTTGACAAAATGGCTGACGGAGAAATGTTTTTACACTGTCAAGGAATATTTAGCGGTTTGGATTTGTATTATTATTGAGTAGAATTTTAAAATTTGGAAAAATATTGTGATATTAGATTATTTAAAATATTTGTACGCTTGCTTGCATGCTGTATACAAGTGCTTTAATTGTATAAGTAAAGACCACGTACCTATTGCTGTTTTCTGACAAATAAAAATAATAATTTTGAGGAATTTGATTTGATTTTATTCCTGCTGCAAGAAGCGCTGCAAGAAACTCAACAGTATGTACCTTCTTCTGATAATGTAACCTATATTTTATGTAGCATAGAGGACGCTCGCGATTTCCTACTCGTCGAATTAGTTTACCGCTACTTCCCCTTTGGGAAGAAATGACTCAAAAAACTTGACTCTTACAAAAATTTGCGCTTTAAAGCCTAATATTAAAGACCTACCCACCCCAAGTACACCCACACTATGGGGTAGACGATAAAAAAACATCCCCACGTTACGTGTAGGGGAGCTACACGTAAAAAAAAAACACATTTTATTTTATATTTTGAATATTCATGCCAAATTACAGCTTTCTATTACCAGGAGTCTCAGAGCTAGGCTGCGGACGGACGAACGGACGGACGGACGGACATGGCGAAACTATAACGGACGGACAGTAAGAAACACGGTACGGTACGCCTTAGAAATGCCTACACTTAAACACACACCATTAAACACCAGCAGTTGACAGTGGGCGGGGCACATCGCACGAAGGACTGATGGCCGATGGTTCTTGAGTGACATCCGCGTACCGGGAGACGAGCTGTAGGTAGGCCTCCAACAAGATGGAGTGACGACCTTGTAAAGATCGCGGGAACGCGGTGGATGCGAAAAGCACAAGACCGGTCTGAGTGGAGAGCCTTGGGGGAGGCCTATGTCCAGCAGTGGACGCCTTTCAGCTGACATGATGATGATGATGATGATTAAACACCAAATAGACAGCTAGATAAATTAACACTTGAAATCGCAGAACTACGAAGCACAAGAGACACCGCAAGATACCGTCGACCTCACCACTCTCGCCGCCATCCATCCCGCGCAAGATCGCGATCCGCTCGTCCTAAATACAAACAAGAGGATTCCGAACGGCTATGTTATCACTAGGGATCGGAAATTCGGATCGATATTTACCTATACTTTCGCACCGGCTTTGTTGTTCAGTTGTATGGATATATGATGGATATAGGATGTTCATTTTAGATATCATGTTTCATACTAACATTTACTGCTGGCGACGTACACAATCGATATCCAAATATAAATAGTGAAAGTTTTGTTTTACTGTTTAACGGGTTCGATTCCCGCACTGAGTACAAGTTGTTTTTATCTTTATAGGTATGCAGTTTTTCTTGTCACTAAAATGGATGACATGGTTCCTATTCATAATTCTAGTTATTTAAGTATTTCCTAATGTAAACTCCTGCCTTCTTCTTTTCTGAAATTAAATAATAGTAATCACACTTTTGCTATGCGGCATCCGACAGGCGCTTCTATTTTTGCTTTTTGAAGTTTATTTTAAAGTGCTGACCACTAAGATTTCATGTGTGTAAAGAATTACACGTATTAAGATCCAAGATAATTTTTCATTATATTACCTGGATGTCTAAACAGTTCCTATGGACAGATCTTTGTATATCTTATAGATTACAGACTTGCCCATACTGTCCAATCTAAATGTACCACCCTGCATATTAAGATTATAGCTATGTATGTATAACACTGTACACATGTATGGATAATAAAGGGAAATTATAAATTAAGTACAATTTTTACGAGTTAAATTGTTATGTAAAACATTAGGTAAAGGCATACATAAATAATTGTACACCACAAATGTGGTAGATTATAGAAGGAAACGACTATTACTGTATCACATTATGTACTTATAATCATACAATAAATTATATTTGATTTGATTTGTATAGATTTGATTTGAACATTATGAATATAAAATAAAATATCATGCGTAGTTGAGCAGGAAAACGTGTCAAAACTTACAATTATTACAAAGGTTCATAAATAAAAAAAATACAATACTATACTCGTACATATAAATATGACTGTTATACTTATATGTATGAAAGATAAAATTTTCCTTCAAAAAACCCTCGCCTTTATTAACACTGAAATCTTGACTCATCACATCAGCTAAACGAGTCCAAAGTCGACTGACCTACTATTAACCATATTGAGGAGTTCCAATGGCTACCTTCCCTTTTCATGATCATACCAGCTCGACGGTATCGTATTATATTGTCATCAAAATTACATAAGTATGCAAAATTTTAAGTCTATCCGACACTTAGAAGTAGGTAGGTTAGTTTTTGACACGATTTTTAACCGACTTCAAAAAAGGAAGAGATTTCGAGGATATGCAAAAAAAAATGTGTTTCTTCGTCGATAACTTCGTCGTTTATGAACCGATTTTAATTACTCTTTTGTTGGAAAGGAGATATCCTGAGGATGGTACCATGATAAGGAAACCAGGATCTGATTGAGGGAACTCCTCAAACATTGTAGACAAATATATAGCAATTTTAGTAGTTTTAGTGACAAGTCTAGCATTATTTTTTTATGGTAGGTATAGGAGGCAAACGAGCTGACAGATCGCCTGATGGTAAGTGATTACCGTCACCCATAGACACCTGCAGCACCAGAGGAGTCACAGGTGCGTTGCCGGCCTTTCAGATGAGAGTACGCTCTTTTCTTGAAGGTTTCGCATTCAGTAAAAAGTATCATTTGCTGAAGCGGAACTGATGGTGAAGACCACAGACGGTGGCGTAACTATAGGGTGGCAGGGCTGGCAAAATGCCACGGGCCCCGGCCCAAGAGGGCCCCCGGCTTAAGAGGTCGCTAGCTCAGCAATATTTTTATTAGTGTAGGATAACTACTGTAAGAGGTTTATCAAAATCAAACTACGTACAACGGGACGGGTCTAAATCATAGGGCCCCATCAAAAGAATTTGCCACGGGCCCCGGATGGTATAGTTACGCCACTGACCACAGATGGCCACCGGCACTCCTCAACGGTGGCGACTGGCGATAACATATTATCTCCATTAAATAGTTGAGCGACTACAACGAAGAACATTTAATTGTTTAATTATGAGTATTATGACTTTCCCGCGGCGTTGCTCGCGGCTAGCTTGAATCTCTTAAAGTTTCATATCAACTAAGAAGTGGGACTACATAAGCTTATTATGATCGCTAAAATGTGTAAAATAAAATAAATGTTTACTCAAAAAAAAAACCGCCTCAAAAACGCAAAACAATATTTATATTAAAATCATGTCGGTGACTCACAATATTTTCAACAAAATTTTATTTTATTTTATTGCGTTTTTGAATGTGGTTTTTTTAAAAATATTTTTACCTGAGTACATTGTTAGTATTTCCTCGTATAATTTTCTTGATACTACAATTAAAAGTTTAAACGAAACTTATTTAAATTAAAATTACACTAAGCTACTCAAATTAAAATAAAACTAAGCTACTCAAATATTAAAGATGTAAATAATAATCAGCACTATAAAAAGAACACCCCCTCTAGCAGGTCCGCTCGCAGCATGGTCCCTATGACACTGGCTGCATTAAGTACCTCTCTGGATAGCTAGCCCAATCCTTTGGGAGAGGTAAGCACCAGCTCTAGAATCTCCGGAGGTGTCTATGAGCCGGGATGAAAGAGCCTCAATAAAGCTTTTCATATCAGCTGACCAAGGACCCATTGGTCTCCACTGCAAGTGCCACAAATTCGTAATTATTTAATAATGATGAATCATTGTTAGTTGGTTGGTTAAGATTAGTTAGGGTTGTCCCCGGCCGATAAGGAGTTTAGTCAATTCTGTTCTGACTTCTGACACATTGTGCATACTATGAATATTGATAATGGGTGGGGCCGCCAAAACTATCACTTTTTGTCGGAACCAAAATGTCCAGTTCGATTTTATCAAAAGGACAAATTACTCTTAAAAATCGGCAAAGAATGATACGGATGATAAGCATTTAAAGTGCTAATAAGCCAGCGATTAGACTAAGAGATCCGATAGGTAGGTATGCACTGTCAAAGACAATGGACCAGATTCTACAGTGGCCTCTAAACTTCCTAATTTTATTTAGGTGTCGCTAAAACACTTTGCTATTCTATGAGCAGCTGTCATAATCAAATGACAGCGCCATGACAGCGCTAATTTGAATCTGACGCTTCTTATTTTAGGCGGTCTTATACATTATCAGCTTGACATTCTGGAATAGCACTGAATAAATCTGGCTTCTAAACTATGTCTTAAAATTAGACAATTTAGTTTTAGGCTATTTAAGCGATGTGCACGTAGAATCGGGTTCATTGACTGATAACAGTGTAGGTAATAAAAAATAACGGGATAAGTAAATAAAAGTCGCCGGTGTTAGTTAGTTAAAATTGTATATCGTAGTTTTTCAACAATAATTACAATGTACGTGGTTACAGAATTATCAACAACTTATTTAAGAGTGCTTGGTAATTCTGTAGCTCTGCCTACCCTACTCTGGGAATGAAGGCGTGAGTTTATGTATGTATGTATGTATGTAATTACAATGTAGTACTTATATTGAGTTTCATTTATCCCATTCTTTTTAATTACAATTCATAGTAGTATCTAAACTCAATCCAACTCACAATTGTCATCCATCATAATTCGATACAATTATCGAACTTATAGTAATGCTTGAGTCATGTTTCAGGATACTCAGGATTGCCTTCTTATGGGCCAGGCACTACTAGAAATACGAATGAAGCCAATTAAATAATAATCAAGCTTCTAATTAAATTATAGTCAAAAAGTGTAAAGTTGACATAAGCGCCATCTAGTAGAAAACTCTGAAACTGCATAAACTCTACATAGCTACGCCGTTTCTACTTGAAAGTTTCACTGTTAGTTCACGTGATATAAGTTCCACAATTAGTCGGCAGATAGCGTATAAAGCAACTTAATGTATTTATAAATAAAGACAAGACATTATTTTATTGTTTCCGACTTCATGTAAAATTTTATGTAAAACTTTATTTACTTTAATGATTTTCTCGATGTGTTTTCGTTTTCGATGTGTATAAAAATAAATAGTTGAAAGCTAAATTGTCAATAACTAAATGTTTTCAACCGAAAAAAATGCAATATTGCTTTCCTTAATCAGGTAAAAAAGTGTACAAAAAAAGAACCAAAAGAAACTTTTCGACCGTGACAGGACTCGAACCTGCAATCTTCGGATCCGAAGTCCGACGCCTTATCCATTAGGCCACACGGTCCTTGTATGTACATGATGAAATTTTGTATCACATTTTAAATAATCGATTTTCACTTAATTGAAATGAAATCTATCTTCAAATTAGAAATGAAAGAATTTCTGATTAATCTGATTATTAGGCATCGGAGTTTATGTCGCACGGTAAGACTAATAGCAAGCTATGGAGTCGTCATTTGCCATACATCTAACTTCTTATTCATATTCATACTCATTTATTTAATTTATCTTAAAATGCCTCTATAGCGGCCGGTCGTGTATAATTTATCTTAATCAAGTTATATGAAAAAACTGTTTTCTATTTAGATTATAAATTCATAACTTGAACTATTTTAACATACCTACCTACCTACTTACTTACAATTCGCCACTAGTGTGGACTTTAGTCGACATTCCCTCCTACCGTGTTTTAATGTAAGTATCTTTTGTTTGTTTATAAATTTTCGTAATTAAATCAGTAAGTATAAAAATGGTACTTAATTATTTTTTAATATTATATTTATTTTCCAAATATAATATTAATATACTTAACATAAACGTTTTTGTCCTTGATTATAAAAAAAACCTAAATAATTAAATAAATAAATGAGTATGAATATGAATAAGGAATAGATTTATGTAAAATGATGACTCCATAGCTTGCTATTAGTCTTACCGTGCGACAAAAACTCCGATGCCTACTGATTATATATTTTATCTACACAAAGCTACGTTTATATTACTTATGTAATAAAAAATGAACATGCTTTTGCCCCAGAACAAATACCTAAGTATCTACTTATTAATTACATAAGTACCCTTCCCTACCTACTAAATAGGCTAGTACCTACATATTACTTCAAGATAGGTGCTCCTCAACCAACTTTAGACAAAACCGGTGACAGTAGTTTACTTGTAAATTAGGAAAAAGCGTTCCTTCCCTTTAAACAAGTTCCAAAACGATGTAGGTACCTAGTTATGCTGCAGCGAAATTAACGATACGTTCACACGAACTAAGTAAGTATATCTACCTACTTAATAATTATTTTAATTTTTAGGAGCCAGTAGTTTTTACCTAACCGACCTATCCCACTGCTGGTCATAGTAAAGCATAGGTACCTAGTCTTCATATGTCCCACTTTTCCCAGGTTTTACTGTCCTAAACAGTCTCCGGCCAATCCTTAAAAAAACGGGTGTATGCCGTGTATGGGGCCAAGTGCGTGTCAGATTCCGTTTAGTTTCCTTCTGTTTTACAAAGAGATTTAATTTTATTAAGTAACTACTAATTAAGTTTATTTAAATTCAAAGAACAATTCAACATCACTTCAAATAGCGGTTTATTATTATTACTTCGCAATAACCATCGCTGAACCGCGCAGGCAGAAGGGCGAAGCATGAAATAGGTAGGTAGGTATAGTTAGTTAGTTAGTTAGTAGTACGGCAAAACTTCCATAATAGAGGTAAGTTTGTGTATGCTCAGAGTACGGTTTTGTTATTTACTTTTCAAAAAAATTAGCATCTATCTATCCCAAATACCTAATCCCATCATCAAAGATTAAAAATAATGTAGCTTACTTCTTTAATCTTTCAATCGCTTATGAGGTTATGATATGAGTTATGAGCGCTATCTACATATTAAACTCAAAACTAAGTGGTCAATCCACATTAAACTGGTCTGTATTTAACGGGGTGTCCACAGGTTGTAACTACAAGATAGTTTGCAAAAGAGGTAACAGGTGGCGGGACAAGTCCAGTTATCCTCGTGTTAGTACCATGAAGAAAACATAGAGGGCGCTGTTACAGAACATCCGAGAATTGGTTTACACGTAACGCTGGTAGATGGCGCCTAAGATGTCGCATTACTTTATTCTAGCCAGGTTGGTCTAAATATTTTAGGTACCTACTTTGATTTAGCGCATTTGGCTTTTAGTTTTATTATTGCAATCATAATTATTGATGTTAGTTATGGCAGTTCTTATTCTCTTGGTGGTAGGCAGGAACTAACTATAAAACGACGCAGAAATAAGATGGAGAAAACCTTTTGGAATAAGGCTAGGCTTCTAAATTTTTTTATTTTTTTTGTGTTTTTTTTTTAGGTCCAGTCTATTTTCGCCTTGGTCTCCTAGGTTCTTTGCTGAGATAATGTGGCGACGATGGACTCGTTAGGTGGAGGAGTGGGGGAACTAGGCAAATGGCTGTAAGATAATTTGCCTCATTTGTCCTAATTAATTAGCTATCAGTGAACACAGTAGCTTCAGTCGGCAACAAAACTCATGAATTGTATTTCTAAGAGAAAATATATTTTTTAAATAGATACGCACCTAGTTTCATTTATTTACAAGCTTTAATTTAATTTGCAATGTATGTACTTATGTATGTTAGGGTCAAATCTTGCAAGTTAAATTTGAACCACTTTCCGGTTTCCGATGAAGCTGAAAATTTACACAATTAGCTCTGACACTCTGATGACAATACAATAATATAGTACCCCTGAGCTGGTGTGAAGATGGAGACTTATGTTATGATGATGGCCATAGGAACTCCTAAATTACACATGGGGGAGTTAATTTCAGGTTTTGAATTAAAGTCGTACTATTTATATTTTGTGAGCCAATGTTTTATAGACCTTTCAGTCGTACTGCTTCGTAGTTCGTAGTTCGCGGTGCTTCAACACCCGTCGTGTTAGGGCCTTAGGGCTCGTTGGAATCGTCTTGACGAGTAGATGACGAGTGTGAAAAGAAAAGTAGGTACAGTCGGCAACAAAAGCTTGTCGCAAAAATGATTTTTTTTTCGGAAACTTATTTTCAAAGTAAAGTAAGTAGAAGTATTTAAAACAGAATATATCTTTAAGAAATACTTGAGTTAGGTGCCTTATATGTAGGTAAGTATTAGATACAGTCACCAGCAATATATTATAACTACATTGGGTGCAAAAATATCTGACACACTCTTATGCCTCTAGTAATACAGACGTGTCAGATATTTATGGGCCCAATGATGGATAATATATTATTGCTGGTGGCTAAGTATAGGTAGGTACATAGTTTTAATAAATAAGTCGGGGAGGCCGGGGCTTGTTTTTACATCATTACTTCATTAGTACTTATAGTTACTAGGTAGGTGGGTATGTATATTTTGAATTGATTATCACATTAAATACCTACCACTTTTACAAATGGATGCTCACATGAAATTTATAAATTAACTAGCGACCCGCCCGCGGCTTCGCCCGCGTGGAATGTATTATACATATAAACCTTCCTTAAGAATCACTCTATCTATTAAAAAAAACCGCATCAAAATCCGTTGCGTAGTTTTAAAGATTTAAGCATACATAGGGACAGACAGCGCAAGCGACTTTGTTTTATACTATGTAGTGATAGGTAGGTATGGATACTAAGTTATAAATCTTAAAATGTCAGACCAATCGGGAAAAATGTCATAAACAAATTGAACGTAGGTAGCAACGATGTGGCTACATATAAACTTACATCTAATCTTTCCATTTTCCTCCAAACATTCTCCGCCGACGTACACTTAAGGCCATTAGAACGTCCTCCAAACGGCAAGATGCACTGTCGAGCATCGAGTGCGCAAATTGGCTCGCCACTGTAATGACTGGTCGAGGGGCCTTGAGGAGGAGAAATTTGGGATATTTTGGTATAATGTGTATACCTAATTGAGGGCACTTGGTTTTTGAGGTATCAGGAGGGTCGAATGTAGTATAACAGTAACCGGCTTGACTTGCTCAGGGGGTGTGAATAATTGTAGGTAATTTAGAGGTATAGGAGAGAGGATATTGAAGCCGAGAAAAGAAAACCATATGGACCTACTCGTATGTATGTATGTAAACTCTTTATAGCACATAAACAATTACAAGACATGTTTGCATGAATATAAATAATGTACAAAGGCGAACTTATCCTATATGGGATCTCTTCCAGTTAACCTTGGAGTAGAATGAGCAAGGACAATGCCGAAGGATAGACACATTAACCAAATTTCAGGAAATAACAAATAGTACATACAACAGAGAAATAGGAAGAAAATAAAATATCTTCTTTAATAAGATACATCCGTAAACATAGTAATATAATATCCCAATATAATACTAGCACACATACGTAAACAGCAGTTATGTAGGTATGTATTTTAGGGTCATATCATGCAAGTTTAATTTGACCCACTTTCTGATTTCCGAGGAAGCTGAAAATTTACACCATAAGGTCTCTGATGGTCTGATGATGGAGACTCTAGGGAGGCCAGAGGAACTCCTAAATTACACATGATAAACCCGTCGTGTTGGGGCTCGTTAGAATTGCCCTGACGAGTACATGACGACTGTGCCAAAAAAGTAGTCGGCAAAAAAAGGTTGTCCCAAAACATATTTTTTTGACAGAAACTTATTCCGTTTAGTTGAGTATATCTACATGAAGGTTAAAGGTTATTAAACTTTGTCATATTTATGCTGTACATTGTGTATTAATTTGTACGATAGTCTACTTAGTCGTGATAGTTTTTCTTCTAAATTCGTTATAAGCACATTTATTGATCTTATTTCAGATTTTTAGTATATTTAAGTTTTAGCTGTGAGGTGCCCCCCCCCCCCCCCCCCAAACAGCTGTGTTCTTCGCATTGTTGTGTTCCGGTTTGGGGATAAGCCAGCCGGTGAAATGACTAGCATAGAGGCATTCCATCTTAGTCCTCAGGGTTGGCAACGCATTTGCAGTCTTAGGATTGCATTGCAGTCTTGTGAATGCGAATGTGTAGGTATGGGTCACAGTTTCCACTTACCATCAGGTGGCATGTGTGCTTGTTTGTCTTCTCTATGTCATAAAAAAAAAAAAACTATCCTCGTTGTTTTTTTGCTTGTTGTTGCTCTGTCGTTTCTCGGGGTTGTGGCAGAATACCGGTGTATTGCTCACGATGAGCAAAGTTATACGCTGAACCCTTCTGCCCTGCTGCAGCGCACTTCTTTTGGTAATTTCTGTGTAATGTTAGTATCAAAGCCCTCCTTTTTGCCTCTTTTGTGCGATACTAAAATACACTCTACACAATCTCTATAGCTGTTTTAATTTTACTCCAAAATGTCCCTTTTCATGGTATTTTCTAATAATTTCAGTCTGCATCTTTTTAGGTACTACCATTAGTTTTGCCCCATTCAAGTCTGTTTATTTTTGTCAATTGTATGTGTGTTTTGTAGTACGCAAATAAACGTTTTATCTATGTATCTATCTATCTACAAAGTTAATTTCAATTTTCGTCACTTCCTTTCATTGTAGCGTCATAGAGGCTCAAAAACTAGCTTTGTTCGCTGCACGCGAGCGGCGAGTTCCCTGTTCGAGTCCGATCGATAACATTGTCTGGCGACGCTCACTCGGTGACATGTCGAGGTACTTATATACAGCTATAAGGGGTAATGGACGGACAAAACAATGGTTAGGAAGACGGGGGTAAACTAAATCGCATTAATATCGGATTTGGTAAATATTAAAAACATTAGCAACCGCGTCGCTGTTGGGAGGACCTTAACCATTAACCCACCGCCAAGCAGTAGTGTGTGCATTGTTGGGTTCTGGTGTGGGGATAAGACAGCCGGTGAAATTATTAGCATCGAGGCATTCCATCTTAGTCCTCAGGGTTGGCAGTGCATTTGCAAATGAATGCGAATGTCTATGGGTCACAGTTTCCACTTACCATCAGGTGGCCTGTGTGCTCGTTTACCTTCCTACGCGATAAAAAAAAAACGAAATAAAATCACGTTTGTTGTATGGAAGCATTATTATTTGTTGTGTGATACAGCCTGGTGACAGGCAGACGGACAGACAGACGGACAGACGGAAAACTTCTTAAACCTTTGGGTGCGGAACCCTAAAAAGTCTGATGTAGCTTTTAAATCGATAAAAACCCCGAACATAATGGCTTTGACTTTCAGAGCAGGGCCGTGCGACATACTAAAACTGTTCGATTTAGGTTGAGAGAAAGAGACAGAGCTATAGCAGTTATACAACTCTGTCTTTTTCCCTCAAACTGAACTGGTTTATGTCATGTTAATTCCCCTGATTAAGGTGGCTCCACATTTGTGGCATTTCGTCGTAACATGGTTCCGACACGTGTCAGTAACTGTCAGTACCAGTTATGCCCGGTTTTTTCATGTTACGATGTAAGTACCTACCGATCCGATGAAGTCCTATATAGTGTGGTTCCACTTTTAAACGGCTAAACCGATATTCACCAAACCTAGCTGAGAACCATCCAGATTAAAATAGTTTTTAAAAATAAAAACAGCGTCCAAATTAGTCCATAAATTTGGGAGCTACGGCACCACATACGTATGGACACACAACACTGATACACAGACATACATAAACGAAAATGCACACTTTAAACTTATATAACACCCCTCTTTTTGCATCAGGGGTTCAAATCTATTTTCAGAGCTAATATCTCTTAAACAGCGTAACCAAGCTGATAGCTAAGGTTCTTGGTCGTTTCCTCCTGGCTCAGGGTCGTGACCACCATAGCTGGCTGTGTCGCATGGAGCTCCATCACCGAGCGTATAAGATGGTATTAAGATGGTATTAAGATGGTATTAAGATGATATTAAGATGGTATTAAGATGGTATTAAGATGGTATTAAGATGGTATTAAGATGGTATTAAGATGGTATTAAGATGGTATTAAGATGGTATTAAGATGGTATTAAGATGGTATTAAGATGGTATTAAGATGATATTAAGATGGTATTAAGATGGTATTAAGATGGTATTAAGCTGGTATTAAGATGGTATTAAGATGGTATTAAGATGGTATTAAGATGGTATTAAGATGGTATTAAGATGGTATTAAGATGGTACTAATTCAGCCGCCATCACTGTCAAGTAAATAAGAGCTGATGACCGCCGATGGGGACAGAAGGTTCTTGAGTGGCGTCCGCGGACCGGGAGACGAGCTGTAGGTAGGCCAACAAGATGGTGTCCCCTTATTTAATTTTTACAGACAGAAATTTCTCAGAATATTGTTTCACAGAAAATGTTTCATATACTATTTGGTTCTTGTATTTTTGCTTCGAATATTTTTTTTCTAATGCTATTTACTTGAATGAAACACATTCCAAAGAAAATCAATTCAATTATTTTTTTTAATTTATAAAAAATATCAAATAATAATCAGGCTAGCTTCGCTTCGCTCCCGCCATAGCCTTCGAGGTTATTTTTTTTATTTTATAGGTAGGTAGGTATGCTTTTTTCAAACGTTTCACTTCACACGTTCACAAACTACTACCTACTGTAAAAGATGATTTTATTGTTATTAAGTCATATATGAACTAAATAACATTAGAACTAATAATATTTAATTTGAAATTATATGGTATGAAAAAATTAACATTGAAATTCATTTAGGTAATTTAAAAATCGATGATTTAAATGTCTTCAACGTAATTCTTCTACAAATTGAATATTCTATGAAATGATAATAGGAGAAAAAAAATACGAGAAATGAAATTCAAAACAACTTCTGTCTGTAAAATAACGTACAAGTACAACCCAACAAGATGAAGTGACGACCTTGTAAGGATCGCGGGGACGCGGTGGATGCGTCTTCGACTTCGGGCTTCTACTACAGCCTCGATCGTAATTCCTTACTTACCGACCTTAATACACAATGTACTATTACAGACAGTTCCCAAATTTTGAAAAATAGTACATTGTGTATTAAGGTCGGTAAGTAAGGAATTACGATCGAGGCTCTAAAGAGGATCGAGGTTAAATGTGGTTACAGAATTATCAACAAGTTTTTAGAGTTTTTGGTAATTCTGTAGCTCTGCCTACCCCACTCTGGGAACGAAGGCGTGAGTATATGTATGTGTATGTAATTGAGTATTTAAGTAACATGTAGTGAGATTGCAATGAAATTCCTGTTTAAATAAAATTTTAGGACAATTTTTCAATTGCGTGTAAACTCTTTGCTTGAACTTGCATGACCTGTGTGCTGTGCTATAAATTAAAAAAAAATTACTTACCGACCTTGGGTTTCTTGGTAAAAAAAAGGTCGAGGGTTTTATATGGGGCATTGCGGCCAAGTTAACCTGTATGTTTAGATACTGTTTACGTGCAAGTGTGATGAAATAGTATTTTTCGTAATCGTGTTATAATAGAGAGCTTTTTAGTCGAGTACCGTGTTTAGGCCACGAAGCTTGCTGAGTGGCCTAAGTAAGGTACGAGATTAAAAAGCTTAATTATGACACTATTGTGAACAATACTTTTTGTACGAGTTCATTAAAATTAATAATGTAAGTCATTAATACGAGTATAATTATAAGAAAACTAAAAGTAGATTTTTGACAGATGATGCGACGCTGTACGTTCCGAAACGCCACAGATTGGCAATTTTGTATCGGATCGAGGCTCCTTAAACAAGGACACATATGGAAATCCGAAGATCTATTTTCAAATTTTTTTCGGTTGTCTAGAGCGTATCGAAATAGTTATTTCGGTTGTTTCTGAAGTAACAACGATGAAAAGAGTGACGTTGCAGTATTCTCTATGAAATCTTTATGAATGATGATTTTTATTTCCACAGAGAAAACGTAAACTTCTTGGCTTTTAAAAGAAAAGTTATCACACCACCGGTTTTTTTTAATGTCCTGGATACAGCAGCAAGTTTAAGTAGCTTTTTGACAGATGACGCGATGCTGCTACGTTCCAAAACGCCATACAATATTGGCAAATTTTGTACCGCATCGAGTCTCCTTAAACAAGGGCACATATTATTTAAATACGAAGTTCTATTTTCAATTTTTTTTCGGTTGTCTAGAGCGTATCGAAATAGTTATTTCGGTTGTTTCGGAAGTAACATAGACTATTCAACGATGAAAAGAGTGACGTTACAGTATTCTCTATGAAATCGTAATACAAACATATTAATCGACGAGTACAAAAAATACCTTGCGTGCTCGCTACACAAGCCCGCAATGTTGCATACAAATTTCATTGTTATCTAGTTTGTAACTTTAAAAAAAGTGAAAACGGCCATAATAAAATGAGGGCACAAGTCTTATACATCCATATTATTTTATTCGAAACTTAACTTTTTTATCTGTGTCTGGAATAGCTTGAGTTTTTTTTTTTATAAAGAAAGCTAGGTTTCTCCTTGTCATAAACATAAAGGCGGTAAAGAGTGATGTTATTTCACGTGAAGTTTTTGTTTAGGTATATGCGATTTGTATCTTGCGATTTTTGAGAAAAGCATTTGGTAGGTATATATGCCTCAGCAGGAACGGCAATTGCCAGCTTCACTGCCTAGGCAATAATGTACTATTCTTGGTCAAGTACCTACCTATTACAGCAGAACATTGATAGCAACATACTGTAGGTACCTGGAAGCCCTATATCGAAATAAAAGCGGCATAAATGTTTTTAAAGAACCCGACCTGCCAGGTTCCACTAAGGCCAACCCAACGGTTAGTTGGAAAATTAGAGATGTATCTACCCCAATTGATCCAACTTGAAATACTAACTTGAAAAAAGTATCAGAAGACATCTAGGTACCTACCTACGTACTTTATATAAGTATCTATAACGAAAGTCCTATGAAATCATTAATCAAAATTCATGTAGGTAAGTACCTTCCTACCTTAATGATCATTTCTTAATGGTTAAAAAGGGACCTTTAATTTCATGCAACATATTTAAAATGCATCTGACCAATGTAACATGTGTACAGCCCTAACATAATAAAAAAAACTATATTTATAGACAACTGTCAATTTAACGATCAAAGATGCCGGTTTGAAGCATCTGCTCTCTTCCCTCCCACAAACCAAGAGCGCTCTTACCTGCTCCCCCGAGAATGTAAATTCAATCGCCTTCGAATATAGTTAAGTGGGTAGCTCAAAAACGTGCGTTCTTTTTTCAAACATTCTTCAAACCACGGGTGGTCAATTACGTTGGTGGCGTCTCGACCAATCGCGCGCGTCGCGGCCGAGATGAAACAAAGCGGGGGGCGTGGCCTCCATTGTTCCGTACAATGGGAAGACAGTCGCTCCCTTTGTGCGCATTGTTCGGGCCATTGTTGGCGCATTGTTGGCGCATTGTCGGGCGCGGGCGGGGAATCTAAGCGATTCTTACAAGGAGGTGTGGCTAGGACGTGTGCGCTGAAATTTTTGTTTTAACGTCAAGGATTTTGATTGGCGGGAAATAGTGGCGTTCCAACCGTTCTATGTTCCAATTTTGAATATTTTTAAACCAATCGCGTTTTGTTTTTGCTAGATTAATCAGATACACAAGTAACGTGGAATTTAACCACATGTTGGGACTGCGTTCATTTTGTAGATATTGTCTTGAGGTTAATTAGGTACATACTTGATTTATAAATTCAAATGTCATCCACTAGCCAAACTTTAGCTCTTAATAACCAATGTTACAAACCTAGCTTTTTAAAATCAATATGAAACAGTCCAGCCACAAATTACAAACCTACGCATTTCTAACATACCTATCTATTCCCCTACTTTTATATTCCCACGAGGGAGGGTATCGACTAGATACCTAAGTAGATATATTATTATCATGGCGAGTGTCCACTTCGGTAAAGCCGAGTATTCCATTCAGCGGGCAAAGCCGGGGATAGAAAGCATAGGCGATTCGGCTTTTTGATATCATACTTACAAGTGTAATCGAGTTTAGGGCAGATTAGTTTTTTTTGGGTAAAGTTCTTTATTGCTTCGACAGCTAAACTACTGAACCGATTTTGATGAAATTTGGTATGCAGAGGGCTTGCGCTTCGATGAAGATCACAGTGAACTTTTTATCCCGGGACACGGAAAAATTCTAATGACAAATGATTTCCACGCGCCGGACTGAGTCGCGAGCAACACCTAGTCCATTATATTTATTTAATTAATGATTTTATTTAGCCAAAGTGTCGCCATCTTAATTAACCCGTCTATATCCATCGACTCCGGCAGAAAACTGGTATAATTGGCTGTTCTTATAATTGGCTGAGCCAATCAAAGTTTAGCTCCACAATGCCTTCAGTAATTGCCTGCTGCGCCGAGAGGGCTTTGTTTACGGGCAAAGTCGGGGCGCAGTTCTATACTACACGCCACAATGATCTAGATTTTGTGAAATACTTGGAAAAGTTCTATTGGCTTGTGGTTGGCTTTCAACAATCGTGTATAATCAAAGTCAATTTCGATTTATAAATCAACTTATTTACGAAGGTAGATATTATTTATTTATTTATTTGGAACACAAACAGTCATTTGCATAGATCTTATTACATAAATAAGAAAATGGTTCATTGACAAACAGTGTTCACAGGTGGAATAAAAAATACAAAATAATCAACCTTCTTATCTATGTAGTCAAGTATCAAAGAACAGGAAGAGAGATAGACAGATAGCGCCACACATGCAAAGTGCAAGGAATATCGAGGATTCTAACTAGTCAATCATATTTGTAAAAGTTGCTTGGTTTAAAAAAAAAGTCAATTAGGTATTGGTTATGAAGAAGTGTTTGTTGTTTCAGTTTTATTGGAACAAGTCATGCTCCTAGTCCGCGTGAAGTGGCATCGCAGTATAGGTATCTACACCTATACAGGGTGTCTGGAAAACCTTCGGAGAAATTTGGGGGGGTAATAGTTGGCACGATTCTGATCACGGGGGTATGGTTCATTTTTGTTTCTGTTAATGTAAAAAAAAAAAAGGATTAATTATATTCATTTTGTTACTTGATGTATCGCAGCCGATATCTCGACCTTGACATTTTGACGTTGATAGTATACTACTCCAACAGTTCGTAGTATCTTACGTCAAAATTCAATGTCCGAGGTCAATGACCTGAGACCATACGTTGTCACATGGTATGTAAACAAACAGTTCGCTCCATGTAAACAAACAGTTCGCTCCATGTAAACAAAAATCAAGGTAGCATTATAATAAAAATAAATGAGTAATTTTAGTGCAACTTACTGTATTTTCGTTTTTGCAATTTGAACACTAATTGGTTTTAAATGTGAAATCACTAGGTCTCTTGTTCATGTTTTGCCGAGACTGATCATATCGTCCGTCTTTTACTGTCAAGATCTAACCATTTACCATTGTTTTCTGCTCTAAAGTAGCCCATATAACTGATTTACAGCAAAAATAATTGAAGACGTGAATATTGAAAATAACATAATTTAACACTGACATCTAATGACAGCCATAAATTCATAGACTTCTCAAAGTTCAAATAGACGGATTGAACGATCCGATTATTGCTCTCCGTATTGAAGAAAAAAAAGGAGAAAAAGAAAATCGTTTATTGGTGCAAACCACAGAAAAATAATAATCAAATTAAATACAGTGAGAAAATAATTTAAAACAAAACCTTAAAACTATTTTATAAAATAATAATGCACCAAATTGGGTGCTACTCAGCATCATAGTGTCAGACATGCCGTGACGCTGCACGCGCTGATTTTCAGGGCAACCAGACGGGGAGAAAGCGCTGCTGGCTGCTGGTTCTTTCCTTTTGATCCGCATGGTATTTGTGGCAGTAGCCAAAAGTCCAAGTGCAAAACATTTTGTCGATGGATATAAAGGTCGTCGCATAATTGATTATAATAGGCTATTTGACAACATTGAAAATATACTACAAATTGTGGTCATCCTATCTGATACTAACGTAAAATAACGTATTTCACTTTATTTCACATTAAATTATGTCTATTTTTTTGGAAATTACACGAAATAATAAGGATTTTTTTGAAATTTAATCTGTGGCAAAAACGCTATGTGATGTTAGAAATACTTTATAACCTGTGAGTGTGATGTAAAGTCACATCACATGCAAGTAAACAAAACAAACCCCAAACCAAACATCGCTTCGCTTGTGACATCGCTTCCTTGACTGATTGTGATTGTAGTCCACGTTTTATATTTTCTGGGTGTTCCTTAAGCCGGCTACTCACACACCTGCTGCAGGGGCAATACCGGTCGCACGGCGGTTGGACCAATTTTAGGCTGTTCTCTACACACTAGCCTGCCGTTTAGTGTGTAACTGATAGTCCCGCTGAACGCACGTCCACGAGAAAGCCTCCTGTATTGTCGAAACACCAGAGGATTGGTATCGCCTTGGCACTTTCTGTGGTGCTACCAAAAAAAAAAGGAAGAGAAGATAATGGGTGAAGAATTGGTTGCAGAAACGAAGCACATTGTGCCACATGAATATTATGAAAGAATTGGAAGTAGATGATCTTAGAAACTTTTTGCGAATGGATATTGATTCTTTTGAAGAGCTCCTGGCTATGGTAACACCATTTTTTTCCATTTTTGTCCACTCCGCTCGGTTGTCACCAATGAACTGACTGGAATTGCCCCAATCCTACTACACACGCAGCAACCTTGCAGGGCGGTAGACACAATCTAGGGAGCTAGGAAGGTCTTGCGCCCCTGCCGCCCTGCCGCAGGCCCAATCTAAAAATTGCTCCTGCTTGCCTACACACATCACAATTAAGGAGGCAATCAAGGGTCCAATTCCCATATTGCCCCTGCAGCAGGTGTGTGAGTAGCCGGCTTTAGTGGCCTTTTTCTTTTAAGGGTTTTTACCACAGAGTGTAATCACATCGACCTCTTCTTACAAAGCGATCCTATTTTTCTCTTTCTTCTATGATACGAATATCTAGCAACAACATGTATGATGCCAGCTTTAAATGTAATTTTGATAAAACGTAACGTGTAGGTAGGATTTTTTGTTTACAAATGAAACCTAAAACTCTTTTCATAATTTTCTAAACTCCATGGAGCTTTTGACCATGATTGGAAACATTGTTCATAAGGAACAACTTGTTTATTTACATTACGTTGTGACACATATCGTCGGTGAAACTGCAAAACCGCGTAAGTGACATTTTAAATAAGGAGCAAAATGCACCTTTTTAATAAGACCGTAAGGTTTATTTTGCTCTATCATAAATTTGTTACTTACGCGGTTTTGCAGTATCACCGACGATATTATGAATGAATCAGTTAAGATGGGGCACACTGAGAGCATCGTCAGGAAAGTCGATGATAAATCTGTCTGTAACTCAGTCAAATATTAACTTAAACTAAAGTTACCAATATAGGGATGATCCAAATCATCCACCCTATCTACAGTTAAAATTTCTCCGAAGGTTTTCCAGACACCCTGTATATCTCTACCAATTAGTAGTATCTTTTAGACTCTAGTTTAGACCGGATTTAATTGGAACCGATCTAGACTCTAATGTTATTTTTACTGTTATGGTTGATATTAATTCTGAAGCAAAGCGGGTTGATATTGAAATCATTTTGCGTACCTACCTACTTATACATTTTCTGAGATATCATCCGCCCTTTTCATTTTGCAGTTGGTCCACGTGATTACCGAAGAATTTAAAGAAGAATGTTACAGAAATTTCGGCAGTAGAGAATACTTATTGCTCAATGCAAGTTTTTCATTCGATACTTACACCATAAAATAAGGGATTTAAATGACAATAGATATACTAATTAGTATTAGATCCCTGCCCACTTCCCCTTGTATTGTCTTGACACAGATTTGTGCACAAAACTTGTTTTTGTAAGCTATATTTTTTTTGGCCTAGATATTTTCACCATTCATACAAGGGGTTAAAGTAGGTAGGTAGGTATACCTAACTGTTTTAATTTTTGAACGCGATCCCTAGCACTAGGTAATCATCAGACAAAATTTTCATACCAATAAAATAATTAAGCCTAGGTGCGAATCGACCAGCACCTATTACAATCCAACACCAAAAAACACCCAATCTCCAAAACATTCGTCTTACCGGCGACCATAAAGAACCTCATTGACAACAAAACTTGACTAACAACCCACCGTTTGCCTAATCACGAGGTGCTAGATACACCTGCCCATTTATTACACATAAAAAAACGTCTGAAAGAGCAGGAAGTTACAAAAACTTAAAAAAAACATAACCCTTAACACTATAAATGTATGAAACGGCCATCTTGACTTTATTTATTTTTAAATTTCATTGACGAAAATTTTACGTCAGTCTCGCCGGCCAGTTCGATTTTGGGCTTTAATAAATTGGTATCAAAACTTTTTGCTGCGTCATCGGAGTTGCTTAGTGTTAAAAATAATCTTTTGGGAGGTGGTAAAAAAGGCTATTCATGGCAGAATGGTGGCAAGGAATGCTCGGTCCCATGGTTTTTTTGAGCCGTAGCTAAATGTCCTTGTGGAGAGAATCTCTTTGACGCTATTCAACTGAAATAGATTAGTTACAATGCCATTTATTTGGGAACAGTAAAAAGGTTAGTGGTTCGTGGTTTAATTAAGAGAATGAATATGAGTTGCGTTCAATAACAACTTGTTTGAACAATTGTTAGAAATTAACAGTGCCTTATACAAGGTCACTAGACATAATATATAGTGCAAAATATTCAGGTTATTGACAATGAATAATTTTACTGTGGAGCCTAATTTGTAGAAGTCGAGGCAAATACAACTTATAATTTAGAACAATAGGATCGGCTTTTGTCAGTAGGTTCCTATTACCTTTTACCTTCTATTACCTACAGAATTATCTTCCTTTTATGATTAAAGTTTTTTTTTAAGCATATACGTTTTAATTAATAAAAATATCACAATACTCAAGTTATCGACGAACGAACACACGAAGCCTACTGAAGTGACTCCCACTTCGTTTGGTGGATGATCAGGTTTTTTGAACATTAATTAATAAAGTCATCATAAGATGTTAAGGTAATGTAGGTAAATGTCATTTTATTAAGTAAATATGTTAGTACAACAATCATATTCAATTGAAAAAATACTTTTTGTTACTATTCTTATAAAGTCACAATAAAGCCGGCTGCACACCTAGCGGTGATAAAGGCGGGCGCACACTGGGTTTTAAATTTAATTAATGGCAAGTGGCGCCGCGCCGATTATATTATTACGCGGCATTGTGTGCGCCGGCTGTAGGGTGGATAGGGGTTTTGGAAAATGGCGGACTGTCTCGAAAAAAACCGTTTTTTTGTTGTTGTGTAATCTCCCGTGGAGACTGCATTTTTAGATTTTATTAAATTAAATGTTACTTTGCGGTTTTCTCTTCAGAAATAGTCATAATTACACTTTTATAATGTCTAAGTATTAAAGACCCATTATCCATCGTATTAAAAATGACAGATAGTCTATATGTACAATATACATGTATAATAACATACCAGGGACATCTGATAGGTAGGTACTTCGTCAGTTTTACATCAACAACCTTTTACCAGATGTGTCTTAATGAGCCTAACAATGTTAATGTTAGGCTTATGTGGAATAACGACACATATTCAGAACAAACACTACTATATTATAAGCAACTATTTATTTTAAATGAAGTAAAGTTAGTAAACTTCATACGATTTGGTTAATTAAATCACGCTTGTCTTCCAGAGGGGTAGGCAGTGACCAATTTTTTCCACCTGCTAACATCCTGACAATTATTATACGTTAAATTCAATTCGTTTAATACAATTGTATATATATGTATGTAGACTCTTTATTGTACAAACCAAAAAAAAAACGAAACACAAAAGGGAAGTACACAGGCGAACTTATCCCTTTAAGGAGAAAATTGTCGCTTCTAATCTTCGGCAACTTTGTATTGTCAGTCTAAGCACTGGAAAGACAAGACTGTCCTATTTTTCTACGCCAGCGTAGCTACCCTACCCACGCCGAGACGCGTCGGGTGCTTTGTCAGGCAAATCCGCGTCGCCTTGGTTATGGCTCCCTACACACGTCTACATACAGATAGACATACTCACGACTACACACGGTGGGGTAGCCAGGGCGTACAGCGCTGTATACAGTTGGGCGTCAATCCGTGTTTCAGGTTGCATAATAACTAAAATCTACGAAGGTCACATTATTAATAATAATAAATAATAAAAAATATCAGGGGACAATGTCACACCAATTGACCTAGTCCCAATTTAAGCTCTAGGATTATATTATGGGTACTAGACAACGAAATAAATACTTATATAGAGAAATATATACTTAAATACATAGTAAACATCCATGACTCCGGAATAAATATTCGCGTTCAACACACAAATATCTGCCCTTACCTGGATTTGAACCCAGGACCGCTAGCTTCGTTTTTTCGTAGACAGGGTCACCTACCAACTAGGCCAGCCCGTCGTCAAACAAGACTCACATTAACAGTGGGTAGTGTTCACGTTGATGTGTTTAAGAATGCTAGTGAAATAATAACTAGCACAGGCATTTCATTTTAGTACTAACGGTCTGGCAGCGATAACTAGCTAATCAGTTTAGGATACAAATATCGTTAAGTGAGTTTACATAGTCATTCATTTAAAGAAAGAAAAGAAAGGAAATTTTTGTATTGCACAAACAGCTTTAAACATGCTCTAAACATATAGCTGCGGCCAAGGGGTCCGACTCATCGGCTGCAGCTGATGCAGAAGACACAGGTTTTCAGTTTGACCCTTTTGTTTATACAAAACATGTAGTGCTACTTATAAAATATAACATATGAAAATGCATCTGCACAATACATTTGGTCATTGTAAAGCAAGTACCTAGGTACCTTTTATTATTTGATTTCGGCCCGAAAATTACAAGTTTCTGCAGATTTACTTGTGGGAGTACCTTGTGCAGGGTCCGTCCGGGTTGGTACCACAATCTTTTCCATTAACCTACCGCCAAGTAGCAGTGTTCGCATTGTTGTCTTCCGGTTTGGGGATAAGACATCTTCTTCCATCTTATTCCTCAGGGTTGGCAGTGTATTTGCAGTCTTGTGAATGCGAATGTCTATGGGTCACAGTTTCCACTTACCATCAGGTGGCCTGCGTGCTCGTTCGCCTGACTACGCCATAAAAATAAAAAAAAATGACAATTGTTATGAGTAAAATGTCTAACTTTCCGCACTTATCAATAAAAACTACGACACAGTTTCGAGTCCCCATTGTCTTTCACCATTCAAAAGTAAAACAACTTGGCTTGCAAACAGGGCTATCCAGAAAAGCTAACACAAACGTGTCAAAAACCAAACCCTCATTATTTACGCAATAACACCTATGTACAACACAGTTGCGTTGTTATTTCATCCAAATATCAGCCACAGACAGACAGCGATGAGTATCGCGCGCGTGTCTTTTAATTAGTTGTCCCTCCCGCCCCTTGAAGCATGGTGTTAGTAGTCGAAAGATAAACGAGAGTCGATGCAGCATGATTAAAGTAATGAATTTTGATTGCAACGTCAAGTTAATAAGAGCTAATGTTAAATGTCTTCCCGTGGATGTCGTAAGAGGCGACTAAGGGAATAAAGGCTTGTAGTACTGTTAGGCGATGGGCTTGCCACCTGTCACTAATACACTAGTAAACATCTTAGCCTACTTGTGCAAAATGTGGTTACAGAATTATCAAGAAGTTTTAAGACTATTTGGTAATTCTTTAGCTATGCCTACCCCACATGGGAATGAAGACGTGAGTTTATGTATGTACCTATGTATAAATGATAAAGGTTGGATGTTTGTTACTCAATCACGATTCACGCTTCAACTACTGAGGCCCAATCGCGTCACTCGTAGATGACGTGATACGAAAAGTCACGTGATCTACCAGTAACGCGATTGGTTTAAATAAGAATCGAATAGAAACGTTAGCGTACTGCATCTTGACAAGGGCCTCTGATCGGATCTGATGGGTTATTATGACATAGCTACGCAGTTCACTTTACGGTGAGCGTAAAGAACAGAGCTATAGCAGTTATTAGCTCCGTCCTTTTCTCTCTGCGTTAAGTGAACTGCATGGCTACGTCATAATAACCCCCCAGGATGAAACTTGGCACAATACAAATAAAAACATCTATTTTTATTTTTCATCTAAATTAAATGATAATAAATCCTTGGAGCACCATCAACGTCACGTGGAGCAAGCTCCTTAATATGGTTGCAAGATTAAGTGGAATTTTTCTGTACCAATCTAAAATTAACCGGTAATAATGCTCTGATAATGTTTTCCATCCTTACAATCACGATCTAAAATATCCCATTGTATGTATATCCCAACAATGGCCCAAACTGGGTAGGCCGCGCGGTTTGGTCGCCCACATGCATTGTTACTGTTACAATTTATATTTATTAGCTAATACTGTGACATATGTCAGCCTTATTTACTTGGCTAGCTTGTGCGTGTGGTTTTCCACGGGATTACGCTGACTTTATTACATAAATTAAGAAACCATAGAAAAATAAATTAAAGTGAAAGTAAAGGAAATCTAAGTTTTTACTGGAAAATTTTAGTTAAGTATTATACACCGTGTCCAATAAGTTTGCATACAGTTTAGATTCTCAATAAAATAAATGTACAAACAGTTAATACAATCAAAAGTATATTTTATTAATGGCACACGTATGTATAATATTTAAAACAAATGTTTCGGAATAACTCCACTTTTAACTTTCTTTACTAGCTTCAAACGTTTCTCAAATTAATCACACGCGGCACGCACCGCTTCCATTGGTATTTAGTCCCAAATATGCTCGATAACCTTTTTGAAATGATCCAGGTTTGCGATTTTATAATCATGTAGTTTCGAGAGCATGTACGACCACACGTAATAATCTAATACATTCAAGTCCGGAGAACCGGGTGGCCATTCGTGTTTCGGCAGAAAATCGGTCAAATTAGCCTGACACCAAGCTTGAACAGCGTTTGCCGTGTGTGAAGAAGCTCCGTCTTGTTGGAAAACATAATATTCGTTCTCAAACATCCTTTTTAAATTTGGAGCAACAATTTTCTCCAAAACCTCGGATTTATAGTATTGAGCATTGATTTTAACGCCTTTATCGATAAATACTAGAGGTAGTTTACCCCGCTTACAAACTGCACCCCACACCATCACCGATGGTGAGCTCTGGACCCTAGGATCATTTTTCTGGTTGTCCGGAATGTCTTCTATCATTGGTGCCCACAATCGATCATTTTGGGCGTTATGAGGCTGTTGTAACACGAACAGTTTCTCGTCAGAAAATACAAACTCATCCCCTGCGTGCCAAGAAAGTATTATGTTGGATCTTTGTACTCTCTTTTTCTTGGTCGCTTCGGAAATGCCATGAACTTTTCGTTTTTTGTAGGCATGGCATCCAAGATCCACCCTCAAAATATTGTGTACCGATCCTTTTGAAATTTTCAGCTCGGCAGCGAATTTTCGGATAGAACGGTATTTTTTCCGCCGAAGTCGCTCTCTCACAATCTTTACTACTCTATCGGTTCTAGCTGAACGTGGCCGACCGGATCTTTTCCTGTCTTCTACTGAGGAGGTCTCTTTATACCTTTTGATTGTGGTGTAAACTAGATTGCGTTTAATTCCAAGGGGTTTTAAGGCCTTAAAGTAGCACCTGGGCTGTCGCCATTGCTAAATTTTCTGATAATCGTTTCACGAAACTGTTTCATCGTGGATTAAAAGAAAACTACAAATGCTTGATGTTTGAAACGATTGTATTTTGTTAACGACACCATACTTTATTAATTAAAATAAGAATTCGATGGCCTGTAGTCTGTATGTCTTTAGGGTTAGTGCAAAAAGATGTGTATTCGAACTTATTGGACACGGTGTATATTGCGTTTCAATTTCCAATAGATATCCCTTTCATGTTTCATTCAAGTCTAACATTCTGGATTAAATAACAAAAAGCAAGCTTTGAAAGCGCTACTGTTGCTAACCAACTTTAAATCCTAAATGATAATCCAAAATGAAAAATGATGAAAAAAACAGCAATGATTTTAAAATACCTATTCAACGATACCTCATTTGTCAAAATTCGTCGACTTTATTATTTTTATTTTTTACAATATGGCATCTGGTTGCCGCCATATTGATTTATTATTACTGTCATAACTTTAGTGACACTCACAAGATTAAGACAAATCGTTTGACATAAGAAACATCAAAATCGGTCCACGCGTTTAGTTTCTAGAACGCCACAAAGGCACCTTCAGAATAATAGTGACCTAATTCAAAATTTCATATTTCAAACTTCAAGTCATAAATTTATTATTATAGAGACTTAACTCGAAATTTTAAATTTCTGAATTTAGTCACTATTGTTCTGAATGTGCGATAATGTATATAAGATCTTAAACACAATATCCTCCTCCTCGGAAGTCGGGTAAAAAAGGCCTGCTCTTCGATACGTTTCAGTAGCTAGAGCAATTCTTGCGCCTGAACCTTGTTTAGAGGCATCAGGGAACTTTGGTACACAACTGCCATAAATTGTCCACGTAGGACCGAGTTGGGGAAAACACATAACTTACCTCCTGTCAACGGTAGGGCTGCCATTAAAAGGGGTTATCCATTTTTTTTAAGTCTTCTAATGAACTATAGAGATATTCGTAATATCAATACTCACTTTAATAATATGAATGGGTGCCGTTTCAAGTTTGTGATATCAACCTGTTTTTAAACGCGGTAATTTGAATCTTCAAAAGTATCAAAAATCTCATACAAGCACACACACATGTAACCGCCACCCTTAATGTGGAGACACATTGAGAAATAAGTGTAAGACAGCCAAATCATAGCGATATTTAAACTTACCGTTGGCAATATAGACGATAATATATAGGCAAACAGCAAAAAAAACTAAAAAAGAATCGCCCTCTTTTCTTCTATTTTTCGCACAACCTTTATTCCAAACAACGATTTTCCATCTGACAACCCTATTCGGCGGTATTGTCACTCCCTGTATATGAAAAATATCCATTGTTGTCAACCCTCCGAATTTAAAGTAAAGGGGGTTTCT
Source organism: Acleris emargana (assembly GCA_927399475.2). Lineage (NCBI taxonomy): Eukaryota > Metazoa > Arthropoda > Insecta > Lepidoptera > Tortricidae > Acleris > Acleris emargana. Next base: position 3,374,556 of record OV656836.1, on the reverse strand, counting down.
TCAAGATCCCCTGTCGATTGGAATATTGATATTGTCTCTCGATGGAATTATGGCTCTTTGAGTTTTCGCTTTTCATAGCTGTTGTAATGAATATTCGGATGTTAAAAGTTTGGGCATCCCGTGATATACCTACAAGCAGTCAGATTTATTATTTTATGTATGGTACCCTCCCTTGAAGTTTACCACAAACTCTGCCTACCTACAAGGTTGCCTGAATACTTTTAATTTTTATTCAAAAAAATCAAAATTCAAAATATTTATTCAGTAAATTGGCCACATGCGGGCTCTTTTACACGTCGGTAATGTACAGTGAATCTACCAGCGCAGCGCTTTGGACAAGACCATCATTGCAATGCGGAGAAGAAGCGACGCAAGAAACTCCAACAGTAGGTGATTTTTTCAATCATTTAAAACATAATTATACTTAAAAGTAAGTTACATTAAGTAATAATAAGGTAATAAAGTAATAAACAATAAATTCTTAAAACTAGCAAAAATAAAATTATGACCAATTTCCATGGTTTGAATACAATAGGTATGATCCCAAGTGTCTATTAGTCGGGAACCGGAACCTACCTAAAGTTTCTTTGCTAACCATCGCATTCTGGCATCATTTTACTCATTAACAAACAGCTTTGTAAACGGTCTAAAATAACACCATAGCATCTTAACCAAAAACTACCTAAAATCCCCCAAAAAATCCAGCCCATTTTGAGACTTCGGCTTAAACAATAGTCCCACAATTACGTCACCCCAACTTGACAGGACTCCGATAACAGTTTAAAGCGTGCCCGGCACGTGTTCACAGTGACAGGTCAACTGTCAAACGTGTGACAGTGACAGGTCAGCTGTCAAATTGACAGCGGTCAGTTGCTTTGTTCAATTGATCGACTTTTGACCGGTTTGAAAGCTTATTAGGAATGTTTCACACGATGATTGTGGGTGACCAGTGTTTAAGAGGGCGAGACATTGCGACAATTGTGAAGTGGGCTTGCCAGTACCTTTGCTTTTTCACGTCATCTCACTTTCAATACAATACAATGGTTTCGTTTTTTAAACAGTTTAACAGGTAGTAAAACCGTTATTTTATTAAAATAATTATTGTTGATGTCGGGAATTACATTTTAATTACAAAAGATTAAGAGAAAATACCTACTCTTAAGCAATTTTAAGTTTCTACGTGTGTACCTTTTCAAAACTCAGACGTGTGAAATTACTTACCTACGTGACTGCGTGTATCTACTTAATTTAAAATTACCTCAGCTTTCATCAAATTTAAAAAAATGATGAAACAGTAACATGATTTTACTGAAATAAAACTTTTTCAATGTGAGTAAAACACCCTTTATTGCAAAGTAAATTACATTTTCACATTTGTTTTTACTTTTACACACGGTAATAGCTTACTTAAAACGTAATAAGTAAGCTTTTTAAACTTACCTTTTATTACGTGTCTTTGCTTTGCAAATAGTTTAATAAATGGAACTACGGAAGCAGTTATTACAGGATAATGACAAGCTATAGGCGGTCTGTCCTCCTAAACTAAAACGTGCTATACGCCGTAATAGCAAGAAAAATTCAATCCTTTGCTAAATCAAATAAGGTCGGTTATGCGATAGGTGATTTGTGTAATATATGTAGTTTTGACATGCAAGAAACTGTAATTTAGGAATGCTTTAATTTAACATGCTAATGAAGGGGGGGTCTGTTTGTCCGTAGAGTAAAACAGCTAAGCAACCAAGGTTTTTTCATTACATATTTTTCGTTGTCGTTGTCGTTGCGTGCCAATGATTGTTTTAGTACTTAAACTCCTATTATAAAAAAAAATGTATACTAGATATAGCTTCTGCCTACTTCCATTGAACATTTCACGGGAACTGTAATGTATTTTAGGTATTATAAAGGCCGAAAGACGTCCACCGCTGGACATAGGCCTCCCCCAAGGCTCTCCACTCAGAAACTCTATCAAATAGAGACTATTAACCCGTTCCTTTTTCAAACTTGTGTATGAAATATCCTCACTAAGGAACGACCAAGGGCCTGTTGTTTGATCAGTAGTTACTTAACTCAACTAATTGTTAAAATTCGAAAAAGGAACCGAAAAGGGGTTTGGGTAAAAGTATTGTCATTTGTAAAAGTCATAAAATTTCAAGGTGAAAGGCCATTCGTAAATGTGGTTAATTGTAATAGAATTATTCAAAATAAACATACCTATTTTGCTATTTAATGTAATAAGTGCATCGGAGCAGAGTTATTTAAATGCTTATCTACTGAACACTGAATACTTACATACATACCTTCACGCCTTCATTCCCAGAGTGGGGTAGGCAGAGCTACAGAATTACCAACAACTCTAAAAACTTGTTGATAACTGTGTAACCACAATACTTAAACCTTTAATATCTTTGTTCCGATATTATTTAGCGCCCCAAATTAAATATATCTATGTGTATTTAGAGGTCCTCTAAATAACGAAGTAAAACTCATCCGTGGCCGTTGAAAATCAAAATGACAAATTTCTTCATAACAAACTTACCTGGTTTGTAACGATTAGTTAGTTTAGATAACTACTGATCAAACAACAGGCCGTTAATGGTCATTAACTGACTTTGCACCCGTTAGTTATTAATGTGCTATTGTAAATTTAAACACGTAGGTAATTTTTTTTTCCTGTTTGAAGGCGTAGCTATACCTACACCGTGTTTTTTTTGATTAACTATAACTTTAAGGGAACGTTCTTTAGGTCAAATAAAGTTAATTTCCCAAAGACAGACAAATGATAACTGAAACGGTTTTAAAGATATTTAATTTTTAAATTTAATCAGCTAATCATGTTGAACTGGTCTAAAAGGCTCTTAACTGTCTGTGTATGTCACGCCAACATTGATGTATTTGACACTGACTATGAGTTAACTCTAAAAAGCCTTTTAGAATGACCAAAGATACAACATTTAATTACTTTGTTCTAAAGTTTTTTTTTTGTTGCAATATTTTAAAATCTAATCTACCGTTTCTATGGATACCTAGTAATATGCCGAAGTTATCGTAAATAAAAAAAAACACGATGTATTAGGTGTCCAGTATCCAGAACGTAGATAAATATTTTGTATAAGATCTGGGATTGAATGAGTTAACCTTAAGGATCTCAATGCCCAACATTGAGCAATAGTCAACAATGCTCATTGCTCAAGTAGCGAGTAAATGAGCGTGTATTTATTGGAAGTGATTTTGTTTGTTTTTGCAAGCGCCCGCGCAGGCTGTTTGTTTTTCCTCGTTTTGAGGGGAGAGTACAGGGTGATTGTTAAACCTCCTGATTTTATTGCAATAAACTACCTATGTTAGCAAGCAAATAATTCTTGTAAAGTTAATCTTATATACCTTCTTCTTCTTTTATATATATAATTCTTCTGTACGTGTGTTGACAGTGTATGACAGAATGATTTTTTTTTGTGAGTTCGAGTGGATTCGAGGATGGTTTAGATTCACAAATAAACCCGGCAGATGGCGTTGTCCTGCATATCTGCCATCCGGGTCCGCTAGTAGGTATATATAATTCTTAATTCTTCTGTACGTGTAGGTATGTCACTGACATCTTGTTAAACGGTAGCACCGATATTAATGAATTGTTTTGTGATTTTGGGGTCTCCTTGATGATTGAATTTCACGATTGGGCCCGGCAGGTGGCGCTGCAATCGTGCAGGACGTCTGTCGGGTCCGCTAGTTTTATTAATAACTAGCGACCCGCCCGCGGCTTCGCCCGCGTGGAATGTATTATACATACAAACCTTCCTTAAGAATCACTCTATCTATTAAAAAAAACCGCATCAAAATCCGTTGCGTAGTTTTAAAGATTTAAGCATACATAGGGACAGACAGCGCCAGCGACTTTGTTTTATACTATGTTAGTGAATTATCTTTTGTACTTTTGGACATCATTAAGATTCATTATAGGGTAATTTTAAGCTATTTTTTGGTGGCATTTTGCAAATAGGCCATAATACCTACTTACTTAATAGATAATAATGTAATATGAATCTATACTTACTTAGCTGCTTTCAACGCCTCTCTTTTATTGTACTGGACCTCCAAATATAATAAAAACCACGAGATACTAAACTCTATTTTGGCAAGTTATTTACAAAGATACCTACAATTAAGCATATTTTTATTTTATTTTGTACGCGTACCCATGTGATTTTATCCCAAGACAAATTAAACATTCATTCAGCAATAAAACAAGCACCCTATAGCAATTTCCACCTTCCACTATAGAGGGTGCTTTGTTATTCCAAAGCATTTTGCTTCAAGCCCCGCTGTTTACCTAACGCCAAACCCCAGCAGTGATATCTATCGACGAATATTTTATTAAAAAACGAAAATAAAAACAGTGGGGAAGTGCGCGCACTTAACTAATTTTTACGTCACTATAACTAGTTTCAAAAAAAATAGTTTCAGCTTTGTATTTATAGTCATACGGTTGAAATTGAGTTGCGAGAAAAACGACGGTCGTTTGTTTTATTAAAGGGGTGCCGCGGTGTTATTACAACGGTTTAAAAATAATTGATAGGTGATAATGACAGAGTAAATATTGCTGTATTATGGCTTGCGCAAATAGATTCAAGTGGTTTTTTCCAAGTTTTTTCATTATACTTATTTTATTTAAGCAAAAGCAGCGCCTAAGCTTTTAAAATAACAAAATTGCGACATCTGTAGACCGGGAGACGAGCTGTAGGTAGGCCTCCAACAAGATGGAGTGACGACCTTGTAAGGATCGCGGGAAAGCGGTGGATGCGAAAAACAGACTGGTCTGAGTGGAGAGCCTTGGGGGAGGCCTATGTCCAGCAGTGGACGTCTTTCGGCTGACATGATGATGATGATGATGATGACATATGTAGAAAATGAAAGATGTGGAAGAAAAAGGTTTTTTTTATATTTTTTATTTACGTATAATTTTATTTAAATTCTAGTATAATCGTCTCATCTATACATTCGACTTCAATATACAACAAATCGTATACTACGATATTAGCCACGTTTACACAATTATTACCGCGTTGCCTTATTATATAGTAGAAACACTGAATAAAGTAATGCTATTGCATCTGTGGTATAATCAACGCTAATCATGTTTTGAGGAGATTTTAATTAGTGCGTTTAGAAGGAGTTTGTACAAAAAATGTTCAAAAATAATTAATAAATCAACAAAACAAAATAAAAACATTAAAAAAACCACGATTGTTACTTCTGTCATGCATAACTATGACATAATTTTAAAGGTGTTAGGTACCTACAATTAAATATGCGTCAACGTCATTTCTATGCACAAGAGATTTAACAGATCCATATTTATTAAATTATTGCCTCACATAAAGCACTTCTAGAATATTCGGTAATTTTCTTAAAAAATCTCATTGTAATCAGAAAAAAAAACATAAAAAAATATGGCAACACATAAATGCAAAGTTTAAGGCTTGCCACACAACTGACAAATGCGTTTTGTGCCTACAATATTATTCGACCGGTGAAAAGAGCATCACTGCTTCTACCAGGCCTTAATATAAGCTAAATCTAGAGACGAAACTATTCATTTAGTTTTAATTTATTTTATTTACAAAATGACAATATTTTCAAAAAAACATTATTTACAAAGTTATCTAGGCATTTAATAGAATCGTTGTAATTGAAATTGGACTCTCACTTTTGTTAAAAAAAAAAGCTATTAATTATAATAGCAATAGAATATTACTAAAATTCTATTTACGGGCATAAATAATGAGCTCAAACTCAGTCCAATAATTATAAATACTCTGCACAATCAGGCCTAAAAAATCGTACAATATGGCCCTACCGATATTTTTACAACAACTTAAGTACTAACAACTTCAATATTTACAATATACACGAATATCATATTCAAGATATAACCTTAAAACTACAAGAGGAAACTCAAAGAGGAACTTTGGAAAGAAACACGAAAACGTGAAAATTAGGAAAACAAATGACATCTTTAAAATAATACGACGCGAAATACGCGTAACGAACCCACTGGTTCAAAGACAATCGACATAAACAAAAACAATACACCTTTTAATAAATAAACGCCGCGCAAGCCCCGTCTGCGTAGAAACTTTTTAATGAACGCAGTCTATGGAATTCTAGATCTAAGCGTCAGGTCAGAATATGACTGTGAGCGGTCGCCTAAATTCTGGACCTCCTTGAGTGCTCTGCGCGTACTGGCCAGGGTACTGCGGCATCAGAATGCTCGGCGACCCTTGGTAATACGGAAGGGATGGGGAAGGATTGGATCCTGATGAGGAGCTGCCTTCGGCTCTCTCTTGGCTGGACTTAACCGTCATATCAGGGGATTCTGCTGGGGATCTTGGGGACAGACTGGACGGAGCGGGCGCGACGGAGTTCAACCCTGCCATGGCTGCTGCTGAAGCTTCGGAGTACATCTTGCTGATGTCCATGGGATAAGACCTTTGCTGCTGCTGGTCCATGTACATGTAGGCTTTGGACAGAGCGGCCGAGTCCAGGTAGCCCCTTGAAGGGTCAGGGTACATGCCGTAGGTTCGATACTTTTCTGCCTCAATTGAGTACTTGGACATGTCCATCGATGATCCGACCTGAAACAAGGAGAATATTTGTGAGATATTTTTCCCGAGTTTTGCTTTATTTAATGGTTATAAATGAAAATTAAGTGTTATAGATAAAGTGAAAAAAAAACCAGACGATTTGACGACGAGATCATGGCAAGTAAAAATAACGTATTATTTAATGGTTTGGTGGTTCAGCCATCATTTAATAAACAGTGGATTGTTTTAAGAATGAATAGTGAAAAACTTGGATGTAGCTTTAAACCTTTACTACCTTTAGGTATACAAAAGAAAAAAACTAAATGAGTAGGTACCTTGTTCAATTCGACGCAATTGTAAATAAATCAATCGTAAATATAAAATTTACGGTACGATGTCAACGGATTAAAGTAATAAACGATAAATAACAACAAGTCGAAATATTGTCAAATCGCCACCTCAACCAGTCATAATAACTCTGAACTTACTTAATTTTATTTAAATTATTACTGAATTGTAATCAAATGTATGAATGGGCGGCCGTCTTAATCCAGCTTTGCATTAAGCACTTCATTAATAAGTCTATTGAGAATATAATTCATTATAAACATGCTTCGTACAAATTGAATGACATCTAGTATCTGTGTGACACAAAAGTGGACCTTAAAGTAGCTATTTATAATTAGTTTTATACCAAAACTCAATTGCATGGGTGACGTGCATGCCGCCTTGAGATATTGTTAGGAATATTTTAAGTTCTCCGAAGAGTTATGTTTTTATGTCCACAAATCACGTGCGACAAAAGGCACAAATATGTCGATTATTTAGGATTTAATGAAGTACGTCTTGGTATTGTGAGAAAAATACTTAAAATGATACACACTGTTCAGTTGTTGGGAGAGCTTGCTATGGAAAAGAGGAAAATAAATTCGGATCGGGGTCGTCGGGATGGGATTCATAGGATTCTCGATAAAAAAAACATTTATGATCAGTCTCCATGTCTCACTTGAAAGTTTTAACTATATTATCTCGGGTTATTTAAATACCTTTACATATTTATTATTTGCAATGTGTAGTTTGGGTTCCGCAGAAATATGTGCATGATTTCGTTATATTTGCTTAATAAACATTATTTTAACGACTGCATACGACACACGATAATTGTATTTTTTTTTTAATACGGTTTAAAATTCGTAGCACAAAAATATACTACCCAACTTGACTTCATATTACTCCGTTCTCGTGTTCCCTGTGTAGACTCAAGTTAGTGTAACATACGACCCTTTCGCCGCTAAATCAGGCTTAGGGCTCGACGCCAGTTTACGGCTTTAAGTCAAAAGGACACATCCACCATTAAACGCATAAAGCCGATTTGACCTTCTGTTGTTATCTATAAGGTTCCAGATCCAATAAGACTTTTACGAAGAACAAGCCCTTTTTTGAATGAGAATAGGCTGCCCACAAACGGACGTTTCTTTATGGCGATCATAAACGTCGTCCGGCGACGCTGTTGTAAGCTGTAGCGTTTAATTCTAGAATTGTTTATGGGAAGTTTTTAAAGGATCTAAGTTAAGCGATTGACGACGACAACGCGATTTTTCTTATAACATTGAGAAAATAAATAAGAACGTAGGCCACTGACGCGACTTTTTTTACCAGTGACGGATGCTATGCTATATCCACATTTGTCCACTGAAGCGAAGCGAGGCAGCAGCGGAGGAAGTAGTAAGGAGTTAGGAAAAAATCCACCAATAGAAGAGCTATTAGATTAGCTATAAAGGAAGTATTCCCATTGGTGGGTCTCTTCCTGGCTCCGCTCCAGTGGACAGGCAGCCACCACCACCTAAACCATTATTTCGTATCGTTTTGTCTATAACTAGAGGACGCCCACGAATTCGTATGCGTAGTATTAATTACCGGCTGCTTATCCGTTTTCTTCCCGTTTCAAATCCTATCTTAGTGCACCTGTAATATGGGACTTTTTCATATACCTTACCTACCTTTCAGCGGTTTAGACTGTGTTTTCTTAATAAGTTTTGTATAGTATAAATGATTTAACGATTTAGCTTTATTAAGGCTCTGTCATCCCGGCTCATAGACACCTCCGGAGATCCTAGAGCTGGTGCTTACCTCTCTCAAAGGATTCGGCTAGCTATCCAGAGAGGTAACGCAGGTCATAGGGATGCCGCGAGCGGACCTGCTAGAGGGGGTGTTCTTTTTATAGTGGTGATTATTATACAGTAGAATGCATTGACTACTACGTTGCAGTTACCCGCCTTCTTTGGTATTACGACAGATTTGCAGTCTTCAAAACAGTATCAACGCAAAATCCTTGCTAATTTGGTTTCAAGTTCAGAGAAGTATTAAAGTTGATTTTAAAATACAGCTAGCAGTGCTAATATATCTATGGGTTTAAGATCTCTATTACCACCAGGGGCCTAAAATGGCTGCTTTTATCGCTTGACAAATTGTGGATAAAACATCTGTCACTTGCTAACACGTATATAAGTACGAGAGAGACGGATGCTCTATCAACATTTTGTGACGATAAAATAACGCTACTACATTTATAATTATGAGTAGCTCATCTATCCATCATTAAATCTTCTAACTTCGAACCACATTCGCCACACGAACCGTGAAAGTAACCCAATAACCCCCCTTAAATCGACTCATAATCGAATCCCGAAAACCACAATGGTTCGTTACTCTTTTACTACAAAAACCGCCCAATCATTATTTTTAATACAGGTAAAACTGTTTATAGAACATATATGAATGGTAGCTGATTATATTGTTTTGGAGCCCGGGGGCGATTCGACACGTTAATCGAAAAAAATGCGTTTTCATTCGATAGTTGGGGGTCTATTAACAAGCACAATGGGTGATGGATCGGGCTACCGATAGGTAAGTTCTTTTCGGAAATAGTCTGTACAATATCTGTAAGTCTTTTTGCGATAATGGAAGCAATTTTGTTGGGTACGGTTCCATTTTAAATCAAGGCTGATGGTTTTTTTTATGGTTTTGTATATCTGTCTGTGGCATAGTAGCTTCCAAACAAATGGATGTATACTTTATTAGGGTTCTGTACGTAATATGAGAAACGGGACCCTTATAGTTTAGTTTATTTATTCATCAATGTAATATACAGGGTGTTTGGTAGCGGGTTCGACAAACGAAAATGGGAAATACTTGGGTCCATTTGGAACACATTTGCCATAGTGACCCCTATGCTAAAGTTGATAGTTTTTTTTAAATATTTTTTTTTCCGTTTTTTTGAAAATATCCCAAATTTTTTCCTTTAAACCTTCTTAATTACATACCTAAGCAACTGAAACCGCCCATATTTTTTTAAATCATGCTCTGATAATGGTTTTATTTTAAAACAAAACCAAAACCCATAGGTAGTGCTTTAAAAAAAAAATATGGGCCCTTAAAGCTATGACAAAATGTGGAAAATAAAATGACATTTAAGTTTCGACAAGTATAAAAAAAAAATCACAAGTCATAGACGATTTCAAATTGATTAAAAAACTTCTCTGGTTAATACTCTTCACAACGATATGCCATGTAAAAGAAAAAACACAGAAAAAAAAAACGCAGTACATTGAAATTTCCTCACGAAGATTTATTAAAGAAATCACTTATACCACGGTTATGAATATTGGTGAATACGTTAGAGTTAATAATCGCTGGTAAATTACCATTAATAAAAAAAAATTTAAGAGTAATAATAAAATTGAAAACAAAACACTTTTTTAAATTTTGATCACAAAATTTAAAAAATTCTTTGAGCTTCACGGGCGTTATTGCGAGCTCGACCATACGCTAAACAAAACACTTTTTTAAATTTTGTGATCACTTGATCAGGAATAACATTCCGTACATTTTCGTCGCATTTGCCACATTGATTTGAAAAAAACATTAAGCTAAATTAGCTTTTTAATCTGTGTCTTAAATAGCTTGTCGGCAAATTGTAATTTTTTTTCAAACAGAAGGACTTGTAGAAAAACACGTTGATTTGTATTGGTTTTTGAAACTTTCATTACAATGGGTGAACGTACACCATTTACCAATGAAGAGTACGCTGATATTATTTTAGCGTATGGTCGAGCTCGCAATAACGCCCGTGAAGCTCAAAGAATTTTTTAAATTTTGTGATCAAAATTTAAAAAAGTGTTTGGTTTTCAATTTTATTATTACTCTTAAAATGTTTTTTATTAATGGTAATTTACCAGCGATTATTAACTCTAACGTATTCACCAATATTCATAACCGTGGTACATAAGTGATTTATTTTGAGTTACTAATGCTTTGATCTAGCAGTGTGAAATTGCCAACGCTGAAAACTAAGCTGCAACGTCTCTCCTCTAATAATGAACCTGTATTAAGCGTCCACATAGTGCCAACTCTGAACATATATTAACAAGCTATTTATTTATCTTGATGTTTGTTCGTGTCAGTAATGTATGTATTTAAAGTTCAAATTGTTCAACTCGTGTGTCAGTTGGTTGAGTCCACTTTCACAACTAAGATTTCATAACTGGTTATGAATAAGGATTTTTATTCACTGTTTCATAACCAGTTATTAAACAAGACTTTTTTTTCGATTTTCATAATCAGAAACTAGGTAGGTTAAGGTTATGTTTGCTTTGCAGCAGGCCCGGAGGGCCAAGCCATCCAGAAATAGGAGCTCCGCGTGAGCGGAGCTCCGTCGACACTGTCCAATTGATTTGAAATAAGAGTGGTATCTAGGTTCTGGTTATGAAAATGGAAATCCTTATTCATAACCAGTTATGAAATCTTAGTTATGAAAGTGGACGAAACATGTCTCTCATTGTTCATTACAAATCTTGCAAGACAATTTTGAACCTGGCTCTCTTATAGATATGGGTTGGTATTTGAGTCGCTTTACTTCAAACTCGAATATCTCCTTGAAAGATAAAATAATTTTAAACTTAACTCGTTTGAAAAAAGTCGCAAATTCCGTTGTCCTTTGAATGGATTTATCCGACTTTGGAGTGAAGCGATTCATTTCGTAAACATATCTGTACGGTACGGCCCTATGGCGATGCAATATTCCGGGCCTATACCTATGTATATTCTGGACGTGTTTATCGCTGTGGATAAATGTGAAAAAAATGTGAGTGCGAGAGTAACGGATGCTTTATCCACCACGACAAAGGCGACTAAAATACAGGCCCTGTATGACTCTGATGATGGAGTCAGAAGATGACCACTCCATTGTTAGTCTTTAACGAAGATGACTCGATACAGGATTTTGAAAAGTCAAAAGTTTCGTACAGTTTTTTTTTTTACATGGCTTAGGAAGGCAAACGAGCACACAGGCCACCTGATGGTAAGTGGAAACTGTGACCCATAGACATTCGCATTCACAAAACTGCAAATGCACTGCCAACCGTGAGGACTACGATGGAATGCCTCAATGCTAGTCATTTCACCGGCTGTCTTATCCCCCAACCGGAACACAACAATGCGAACACTGCTGCTTGGCGGTAGGTTAATGGATAAGAGGGTGGTACCAACCCGGACGGACCCTGCACAAGGTCCTCCCACAAGTAAAAGTTTAAAGTTTAAACACCATTTCTGTTGTGTAACGGACATACAAGCCTTGAACTTAATCCTCAAGTCACTTATCAATTGTTACTTTATCAAAAACTTTCTCATCAAATCCTTTCGAAAGCGAAAGCCTGACCCATAGAATTACTCATTCAATTAGGCGATAGAATTCCAGTCCGATTTTGATTTCAATTAAAACGAGTCCATTGTTCGGTAAGTTATGTAACACTCACAAACTTTCAATAACGTCAAAGATTGACAGTAATTGTGAGTTTTAATGATGTCTTTAAGGTTGTCAATTAAGTTAGTATGATTGATAGACCATTCAATACGTAGGAACTTCTTCCTATCTCCGTTGGGTGAGATGGTTAGGTGTGGACCTTGTGGAGGGTCATTCGACATCACTACCATTATCCTACTCTTTAACCTATCCCCAAGCAACGATCTTAACATTGATGTGGTCTGGGGTAAAATTAATAGTATAGAGGGATTCTATTTGTAGTATTTGTCTGTGGCTGAATGTACTGGAGGCGAAGTATGTTTAGACCGGTGCACATGGCATTCAATAGTCTCTACCTACCCCATGGCACTAATAAATTAATAGGTAGATAGGTCGTCTGGCCTTCCATGCTTCTTTAGCAATACAATGTCAATAAAATCTTGTTTACGCTTTTGTTTTAAGGTGTGTTTCGTTAAACAGCTACATAGGATCCTGTATTTGCATTTGTGTCTGAATCCCAAGCTATAAAGGACATAATGCTGAGTACTAAAATATCAGGAATCCTATAATGAATGCCTAGATATTTTATTAGAATGGAGAAACCTTTAACCTTCGCATTCGGTCGTAAAAAGGTTTCAGCGTGAGTTTGTTCATTTTAATCAATTATAAGTGGCATCTTTACAACTTTGCTCATATAGTTACTGGATATTGAACAAGATGCATAACGCTATCGTTAGTGTTTTTCGAAAACTGAAAAAACGTATAGGATTGACGTAAGCTGACGATTTATCTCGTCGGCATGAGTGGCCAATTATATATTTTGCTTTTGTTTGAAAATAGCTAATGTTGGCATTGTGCCTCTTACGACTAGAACATCGGGCAAGAGCATGTCGGACCATGCTCAGTGCTGCAGTGTAGGGTTCCGAAGCCGTTACTACAAACAAATTAGACCGTTCCACAAACTTAACTTTGCCGTTGGAAACTGTTATCCCCATACATCGACATAGGTCGCGGTCAGTTTACCAACACCGCAAATAAGACATTTAAACTGTTTGTAACTCAAGAACCACTGAAGTCTACTTAGTAGTTAAATAGTTTTCGTATTAAATTCATTATGTGCTTTCCTAAGCCCGCAATATTTTTGAAAGACCTATCCATCGACCAAACTATGGGGTAGACGAGAAAAAAAAACACATCCCCACGTTAGTTGTAGGTAGGTGCAGTGTGTTCGTTTGCCTGTTCTATGGCTTTTTTTTAAAGTACCTACCAGTTCCGGAAGTCAAAGTGATAGACAAATTAACAGATAAGCAAAAGCTTGATCACACGTTTCCACAGGTCAATCGTTATCCAGTAACATAAATACCCATTTAAGGCTACTTGACATAAACTTGTGCAATTAATTCGTCGACCCTCCCGATCTTCCCTCGTTTAATCTGGAGATGTGTTTAACAGGAGGGTGCCGCCCTCTGCAGGGCGTTTGGTTTATTGGATTAAGATTGGTTTGAGCAATTTTTTAATTGTATTTTTTGATTGGTTTTAATCTGGGTTAGTCTAGTGGTGATCTTATTAAGTAACCAGTGACCTGGAATTATTTTTTAGCGAAATCTGGCTCCCGTTTTTTTTTTAAATAAATAAATACCATGGGACAATGTTACAGCAATTGACCTAGTCCCCAACTAAGCTCTATAGGCTTGTACTATGGGTACTAGACAACGATATATATACTTATATAGCGAAATATAAACTTAAATACATAGAAAATACCCATGACTCAGAAACAAGTATTCGCGCTCATCACACAAATATCTGCCCTTACCAGGATTTGAACCCAGGGCCGCTAGCTTCGTAGGCATCACTACTAACTAGGCCAGCACGTCGTCGGATTGCATTATTGTAATTATATATTGCAACTAAAACTGTCTCAATGACAAACAGACAACGCACATTCTAAGCTGAAAAACCTAAGCAAGCATTTTCTGGAAATCTTTTTATTGCACCCCTTGTTTCTAATGAGAAATTCGGTAACTTCCAGAAATATTTTTATTTTTTGTATGGGAATATAACCAATTTCAGTGCTGGGTAATGTTACCGAAATGTTAAATGCAAATTCTACATTATCATACACTTTTAATCCGTCAAGCCGTTCTCTTTACACGAGATCACAAAGAATCAGACATACATACGTCTAAAACACGTAACCGGTCCTAAGCAGTCACATAATAAACAATGAATCATTACTTTAAGGATGTATGAATCTACTATTGCAATCATGGCGTAATGGACCTATTAATTATTATTTATTACGAGTAATACGATCTCGGTCTAGAATGGTAACAAGGCAGATTTATTGTAATTGAGCAAAGGCGCCAATTTATAAATCAATACGTTTTCTCGTACTAATGATGGACACTTGATTCTTATAATTACAGAAGATAAGGGTTATTTCTTTTGAGACAATGAATTTATAACCTTCTTCTTCAAGTGCCTCTCCAACTAGTGAAGGTTGGCTACTAACTTCTGGAATTGTTGTCTGTCCTTAGCGAGTCGAAACCGTTCAGATGCGCTCGTTATTCCACTCCACTCTCGGATGTTGCGGAGCCACTTCTTTCTCCGACCAACTCGCCGTTTACCGGCAACCTTATAACTTAATGTAACCTTATATTCTTTGAATTAAGAGTTCATGTCAGCCAAAAGACGCCCACTGCTGGACATTCAGACCGGTCTTGTGCTTTTCGCATCCACTGCGTTCCCGCGATCCTTACAAGGTCGTCACTCCATCTTGTTGGAGGCCTACCTACAGCTGATCTCCCGGTCCGCGGACGCCACTCAAAAACCTTCTGATGGGCGATGGGGCCATCGCCCATTAGTCCTGCGAGCGATGTGCCCCGCCGACTGCCACTTCAGTTTAGCTATTCTTGAATATTGAATTAAGAGTTAAGTGTTCATTATTGGTGACTTAAGCCAGAAGTGTCCAACATTGGTCCGTCACCCTACTATCGCAATATGGCACGCCCCGTCGTGGTAATGATTGTAACTCATGTTGCAGAGGTGATCACTGTATGTTGACAAGTATTCGTCCGGCGAGCGAGAGAATATTTGTTGCAAATCAAAAATGATGATTAACTGTTTTTTAGCAAATGTTAATCATAAATCACGGGACTTTAAAGTGTATTTTTGTATTAGCTGTTGCTAGCACTTTCAGCCGCGTAGAAGTCGTTTATCGTCATTTCCTCATCATCATCATCATCATCATCATGTCAGCCGAAAGACGTCCACTGCTGGACATAGGCGTCCCCCAAGGCTCTCCACTCAGACCGGTCTTGTGCTTTACGCATCCACCGCGTTCCCGCGATCCTTATTATCGTTATTTCCTCAGAAACAGTAAATTTCACATCACTTCAAGACTAAATAGTTTTCCAGTGATATGTTCCCTAACAGTATTAACGATTTTTTTTGTATTAAAATACGATAATGCTGCAATTTGCAAGATTCTCATCATATGTTGAATTATTGAGCTTGATCAGTATGTACACAAATAATAAATATGCCTTCATCGTACGTTAAGCTTGCACGCAACTTGCAAGGTAAATACTTAATGCACTTGGCAATGAAAACAGAGGGGTTATTATGACCTAACTTTGCAGTTCAGTTTACGCTAAGAGAAAAGGACAGAGCTATATAACTGCTTACAGCTCTGTCCTTTACGCTCGCCGTAAAATAAATTGCATAGCCACGTCATAATAACCCCCCAGGTCACTATTCATACAGTCCTGAGCAAAAATATATCATCCAGCATTACTCTAAAAAACATCTGACACTATTTAATACATCTAGTAATAGAGACATGCTCATCAATGTTGGATAATATATTATTGGGGTGACTGTACAAGTTATCTCAGCCAGAAAACATTTTCGCGTTCCATTTTCAAAATCTTATTTTCCAACTAGGGCGCGTGTCACACCGAATGTTTGTTTTTCCTCCGACTCACCCCCACTATAGACGCAGATTAATGACACCGAATCGAGTGTTTGATCGAGTTGTAGGTGACAGATTCTTTTTGAATATTGGGGTTGCTTTACTAAGTACCGGGGAGTTTAAATGATTATACTTTTGATGGATTTTGTTCAATATCCCGCTGGTTTTGAAAGTGTTTTTGTAGTATAGATTTACGATTTTGTTATCACGATATTATACAAAAAAAAATAAAAAATGAAGGCGACTGTTTTTGCTTTCCTAAATGGCATGTTATAATTAACTTTTCCACTTGATTTTTAATTTTAGAAATCATCCACCCTCTAAAAGTTACGTAAAAAGTGTTGCAAGCACAAAAACTGCTAAAATGAAGACAATATTCTTAGCTTCATTACACGCCTGTCACGCTAACATGCTGGCGGTGATGCTTTAAAACTATTATACATGGCTCGTAACAGGGTAATCTTACGGTGATCTCACTTAAACATAGCTAGTAATGCCGTTTACTACCATCTGTTGTAAAAAAAAAACAGTGTTTAAAGGCGTAAGTGATTTTATGTATTTTATTGTTTTAAGGAGTTTAAGACTTTTGACAATACCTACTATATTATTTTTCCCTTTTTAAATAAAGGTTTTATAGTTAAAGTGGTTTTCAATAAAGATTTTCAATGTATTTTAGAAGTGAAAATGACCTACGTTTTAGATATCTTTGAAAGTGCATCGTAATAAAAAAATACTAAATTATTCTCTACGCCATTTAATCCGTAACCGCAATTTTATTACCACAAATAGAAGAATTCATTGCCAACTTTATTCGTCATATTACATCCTTTTACGCCCTTTTTCGCGCACTCTTACGCATCTATTTCACGCGTGTTAATGACGTGCTAAATGGTGTAAAAATGATTTCACGAGGCTACGCCTGCTACCTCCTAATTGAAATCTGCTCCATCATCGGTATCATTAAAGGATGTCGGCTTTCTATTAGCGTGTTTTTCAACGCTTTAAAAAACTTCTAATGATCAAGTTTTTTTTTATCATTTTGATAAGTTTGATAATTAATAACAAGATTATTTTGCCATGTAATTAAAGGTTCAGCCGTTTTTGTACCACGTCCGATTCCAGTTAGATCAGAAATAAACTATAGGTACGTGAAATCGCCTTACTTTTATATGGGCTTATAGAATTCGGACAGTCACCGCCTTAATAAAAAAAACCTCGGATCCTAATCGGACTCAAGGAATTGATTCGGTTGTCATTTTACGGTCTTTGTGAATATGGAAGAATAAAGATGCCGTGGATCACTAAGGTGTCTCCAGTTATAACACTACCTGTTTAAATAAGACGTGTAATAGTTACCTGGGCATTAGGCGTGAGCGCAGCGGATATAGCGTTCTGCTGCGCAGCCGCAGCCGCCGCGGCAGCCATGCTGGCGCCGAGCGGCCCGTACGCGGCGCCGTAGTAGCCTCCCATCTGGCCCATACCACCTCCCATGCCTATGGACAAAAGCAGAGATTAGACTGAAAGTAAATGAAAACGAATACTAGGGTTACATACCTGTTTTTGAATCTTGGTATGTCTTCTATGTATTTATTTACCTACAAGTACGTTTGAGGTTGACTAGTAGGTACGTAGGTACTATAGCAGAATCCTAGAGCTTTCTTTCTTAGTCAAACTGTAGGTTAGTTTGCATTCTAAAAAACATGATTTGTCATGTTTTTAAGATTTTTGTCAGGTAATTATTTGAATTTATTTTGAAGAACCAAGGTATTGTGAAGGCAAAATACTAGAAATTAACTCAATAGAAGCTACACAGGGTGCTCAATTAAAAAAAAAACTGACAGAGTTATCTTAAAAAAAAACGACTAAGTATATCTGAAAAACCGTGAAACTTAGCATAATAGTAAATGTGGTCAAAAATGTTCAGAATAACTCTAGCTACTCGTCCCTTAAAATCCCTACATCCGACTGCCAAAAACCCTGTATTTAAATAAAATTAACAACCTAACATTCCTAATACCTTCAAAGGGTACAAAAAGTTCATGTCATAAACCTGCTTTCATCATATGCATAAATTAATAAATGACCATCGGTCATAAACAAAATATGTTTCCCCAAACACAAAACACCTATAAATATTTTAAGTGTGTGTATAGCAAAGCCAGTACCAAGAACCTGCAGTTTAGAGTTATTTTGAAACCTTTTTTGATTAAACTGCTCTTTCTTCAATTCTTCATTAAACTAGTTCGTATCATACAAGCAGAAACGAATAATGTTTGCAAATAAATGTATTTATTATTATCTGTATGGCTCGTTGAATCTCAGCATTCAAGGAAGCCCCTCTTTGTTTTCCTTTCATTTCAGATAACGGACGGAGGAATGATTTATATTATTCCAGCGCGCACGCTTCACCATAATGGCATGCAAATTAATGCATTCTAAATAGTGTTAATACATTTACTTGATTCATTCCAATTTCAAAAATAAGAATATGTCGTGGCAGTTAAACTTGGAAGCTATTAACTCTACCTAAGTAACTACTGACCAGACCAGAACAAACCGAACTTTTCGGCCAGCTTCTAAAAAACATAAATAATGTTGGCCACAAACATCCGAACAGCCATAAAAACCCATTCCAAATTCAAAATAGTTGGAAACATTCCAAACTCCAATCCACACCTCGAGCAATGGACGTCCATTGAGAACTCTGGAACGTTCTGAGCACCAATTAATTATTTCATTGTGCCCGAATAATCCGGCCCTCGAGTGCTATTAACTACCGGTCAGTTCCTTAGAGGTGTTTATCAAACATGCCTTAGTTTGGGGTTAGCTCGAGTTCATTTGCCGGCGTGAAATGTTGTGATGAGGTTAGGTCAAGCTTTATGGTTTTAGTTTGTTAAATGCAGTTGTATTTTTTTTTGTACCTCTCTTTCTTTCAGAGCTGTATCTTCTATGTAGATAGCAGGTCTGAATGCCATTGATTTTTAATCAGATTAAACCCCAAACCCTTTTTTATTTTAAGTAGCGTAATAGTGAAAATACTAAGTTCTTTTATAAAGGTACCTACGCGTTTCTTACTCCAATAAAGAAACCAATTAAAGCGAACACTTTATTAATTAGCAGCTAGTATTGATCGAACCAAACGCCTTCAGAAATCTATAGGGAAAATTGACTTCGGATTCATTATAACGAAAGAGTTCAAATCGCGCGATCCAGTTAATTTATTTACACTTCACGTCGAGCCATAATCGGCAATTCACGTCAGCATTCGCACTCTAATAAATAATTCGATGGCACCCGCGTAAATTATTAGAATACCAACGAATTAGGATGTCATGCCGATCCAAACACTTGTAATGCCAGTACATATACTCGTAAATCGAACGCAAGATTCGAATTTTGAATTTAAATAAAAATATGACACCCTCACGATGACGTCAAGTCTACAATTTATTACAGCCAGTGCCAATTTTTATTTGCAGATATAAAACCTGATTTGCGTAAGAATTAGGGTTGAGAATTGTTTGATTTGGTTGAAAGCGTGTCTGGAAGGGACGATCTGGGTTTTTATTATTATATTTTATAATTAAATCCGCTGTCATCTCTTGTGGTATTTCTAGTCTGCTATTGGCGTGAAAATGATGAATTTTCTCCTCCAATCTATTGAAGGGTTTTAATAATTTTGAACGGGCGACGTTTTAATGGTCTCGGATATTTGATTTGTTAATGAAGTATCAGCAAGTTTAGCTTACTACTTAGTTCAAATCAAAACAAATTATCTCGTTGTTTCTAAAAGGTGGTAAGTGTCTTACGTTTCTGCAAAAGCTTTACTTCCACATTCGGAATATCAAATAAGAATATTCTTAAAGGTTTCTTCTATTCATAAAAACGTCCGACAATCATTTTTCACATCTCAGGTGCTTCCATATCTCACTGTCCATTCAGGGCATAATGGCCGGCTTCCCAACATATAACACATTATACTAATGTGGTGTGACCATCGATTGGACCGGGTTGAAAGGATTTCCATCCCGGGTTCTTTTCAATTATTGTGGGGTGAGTGTAGTGATGGGTCGTTACCGGGAATATTCCCATGGCGGGAATATTCCCAGTAATGTTACCAGTAATATTTCCAAGTATTGGAAATTTAGGGAAATATAGAAAAACTGAATTATAAAGTAATTTTTTTTTTGTGTTTTATGCTTATTTGGTGAACATTGGAACAATTTAGAATTAAAAAAAATACGGAGCTCCCCCCCAGAAAGTAAATTCCCAATGTTACCGGGAATATTCCCAAAATTACCAGGTATTTTTCCAATGTTACTGGGAATATTCCCATCGTGTAATTATGGCCAAGTACACTTTAAATCACGGTAAAAACATCTTAGTTTCGATCGAAATAAAAGAAAAAGTCGGAAAATCAGTTTAATTATACAAATACACACGGCGTCAAAAAAATCGCACCTTTTGAAATTTTTATTTCAAGCGAATAAAGCTCTTAACTTATTTATTGTACCCTACCAATATTAGTATCATTTGAAAGCACAGTTAATCAACTTTAAAAACGCGAATCGTTCTTTTTCGTAAAAACAATGATCACGACACGTTAGGGTCTTTAAAAAAAAGTGATGGAAAACTCATTAGAGGACTCACTACTTGTGCCACCCTGAACACGAATAAAAGGGGGGGGGGGGTAAAAATGAATTATGGGTAATTTGATATCCAGACATCACAGAAGTCACACTTGAACAGCTCCAGTAAGAGAAAACTCTGAAAAATGGATATCACGGCAGAAGAAGCAGCTCAAGTGGTAGCACTACTGCAATCAGGACTACGGCAGGTTGACAACTCAACATAAGCCGTTTCCGGGTGAAACGAGTATCCCAGCGGTTCCAGGAGACTGGAGGCTACATCAGGAAGCATGGATCTGGGAGACGACGTTTCACTTCCGACAGAGACGACCGCTATATTGTGTCAACGTGTTTGCGTAACCGATTCTCCAACGCTGTTGAGGTGCAACAGCAGCTCCGAACAGCTCGGAGGATGTCGGTGAGGTTCTCCACACTAAGAAGAAGGCTGCGAGAGAAGAAAATCCTGCCTCGTAGGGCTGCTACGGGCCCCAAATTGACAGCAGAGCATAGGCGAGTCAGACTTCAGTCTGTCCTCTTCTCCGACGAGACGAGGGTATGCCTTTTCTGCAACGATAGACGTAGAAGAGTGTACAGGAGGCAGGGAGAACGGTACTCACAAGCCTACTTTGAAGAAACCGTCAGCTACGGAGGAGGATCCTGCATGTTCTGGGGCGGAATTTCAATCCAGGGCAAAACTGACCTTGTGTGCGTCTCCCGCACTAGAGGTGGACGTGGCCAGGGGTCCCTGACTGCTCATCAGTACATCACAGAGATCCTGGAGGACCACGTGGTCCCATATGCTGGTTTCGTCGGGCCTGAATTCACATTCATGCACGACAACGGCCGCTCTCATACGGCGTTGATTGTTCGGGACTACCTGGATCAGGTTGGGATCCCCGTGATGCAGTGGCCAGCGAGAAGTCCTGACCTGAACCCCATAGAGCACCTTTGGGATGATCTGAAACGCCGGGTGCGGTCTCGTGATACTGCCCCTGCTACCCTTGAACAGCTTCGGGACGCCGTCGTCGAGGAGTGGAGTGACATTCCTCAATAACGAATCGTGACGTTGGTGAGGGCAATGAAGGATCGCATGGAGGCTGTAATTAGGGCTTGGGGAGGTAACACTAGGTTTTAAGTTTAGTTTTAAGAATTGGTGTTACTGTATTTTTTTAATTTTGTTATGTTTTTAGATTGTGTAATTTTGGCGTGAATAAATGTTTTTCCTCTTTTCATGAAAAACGATTTTTTTTTAAGCTAAGTAATCATTATCACATTTTTCACTATCATAACAAAAAGCACGTGCACTGAGTCGAGTCAAGGGCAAAATTAAGTCCTTTGTGTTTGTGCCATTTCAGATAAGAAGTTTGTGTGAAAGAGAAAAAAGGTGATATGTGTAAAAGAGAAAGGAATATATCTATGCATATTGCTTATTTAACTAACTATATAATCATTAAATCTCATATAAATCACCAGTATAGTATATTCCCACCTTTTGGGAATATTACTGGTAACATTAGAAACTTACTGGGAATATTCCCAAAAGGAAACTTACTGCTAACGGGAATATTACCGCGGCCCATCACTAGGTGAGTGTTAAATTTTACGGAAAAGCGGCTATTTTCTGGACCGTTAGAAGTGCTGCATGTAAATAATGACTAAGGGCGGACATTTTAAAATTGTTCTTGTTGTTATCAACTTTTGAGAGAAAGTACACTGTTGTTCTGATTTTGTTTTTTAGTACATTACTACAGACGCCGGGAAGTAGGTGGTTGCAGGCCGAGTTCATATAGACGGCCGAGCGAAGCGAGGTCGGATATTTACGAGGCTGGCAACCCTTTTCACGGCGAGGTATGTATAGTGCTTTTCTCAAACATATGCAATGAAATAAAAAAAAACATCACTCAAAAAACATTTGTGTAATAGGCATTAACGCGGATAATTTTGGTCCGAACCACACAGATACAAAAAAAAAAACGATTTTCAGCTATTCAGCCTCATAAAACCAGCTGTCATGGCCATATTAAAATTAAAAAAAAATTACTTCCCGGCCTAGGCCTTCAATTTTGTATGAAATTCCTTTACAGTTCTCTCGAGTTGTTCCGTCGGGAACGTGGCACTTTGAAGCCTAAAATAACTGACATAACGCCGACATTACATAGCATGTTTGAGAAAAAGACATTTAGGTATTCAGTAAGTAGGCCGCACGGGCACTTTTACACGTCAAGAATCTACCACTACTGTTGTTCTCATTTTGTTTCTATTATTTTACTATAATAATACTAGAATCGTACCTATTACTAGTGAGTTTATAACATGGACCAATTAGCTACCTGCCCATAATAACTTCCTCTCCCGCCGAACTTAAAAGGACCGTGACTCAAAGAAAACCTTTGAAACTTTCCATTTGCCAGTAAAGGTAACTTCACGAGTTAAACTGAAGTGGACTCAAAATTGTAATCTAAAATGAAAACATAAAAAAGTTCGCGGTCCAACTTCGGAATTTAACAGGCTTCGAGGAATATTTTAAAGTACATACCTATTACATAACTTCAATGGCATAACGTCTTATGAATTTTAAGAAGCC
Source organism: Acleris emargana (assembly GCA_927399475.2). Taxonomy (NCBI): domain Eukaryota; kingdom Metazoa; phylum Arthropoda; class Insecta; order Lepidoptera; family Tortricidae; genus Acleris; species Acleris emargana. The sequence continues at coordinate 3,350,993 of OV656836.1, read as the reverse complement.
AAACGAAATTGCTGCTTATTTTTAAAAGTGTAAAGTTTTGCGGCTTTTTAAAGTGATTTTGCAGGTGTATTTTCCCGTTTGAAATTGAAGAAAAGCCTTTGGTTAATTAAATTTATCCATTCAAAGCTACACTTTTGATTCTGCATTTTTGCGGTTTCTCTAGTAAATTCAACCCTTTCTTGGGCGAATTAATTGAGTTTTTGTGTCTATTGTGAGCGGTAGACGAAGTGCGCCAGCTATTTTAGGGTTAATAATGGCTTGCATTGGCTTTATAAGGGTTCTGTAAATCAAATTAACTATCAATGGTTCGATTCGCGAACCAAATAAGAGTTTTCCTCTTTGAAGACCAATCCTGAAATTTGGGTTGGCTAACATTTAATTTACATCGTTTAAAGTTGAATGGAAATCGATTAAAGGGTGCCTTATTGTTAATAACTACCTTAGAATTGTAAATTATACTGTATAATTAAGAAAATCAAGTAAGTAATCTTTGAGTAAATGTCAAATTATTACTCATAGGGTAATTAAGGAAACCTTATTAAAGCGCTCTTTACACTCTGCTTGAAATCTACCAATAACCCAACCCAGTTCTTTATATTATAAATGACGCAGTTTTGTCCCTTGTCATTATAAAATAAATCTACCAGCCGAACCACTTCAAACCGATCAAGAGATCAAAAACAACGCTTCACCCAAACGTATAAACGAATTCGTCACCCTCGCAGATAACTAGAAAATACACCAAAAGGTCCGATTACAACCGCTTCGGATCACTCTCGACAAATGACAAGCGAAAATTTTCGCTGCTTCATACTTCACACTCCGTCGAGTAAAGACGTAAGAGCAGTTGCGACAGTTTACACTTACGCCCTTTTGCGACGGAGTTTGTTGAAGTAGATATGGGCCTAACAAACCATGGTTAAATTGATAGATTAAGCACAGTTTTCTGCGAATCACGACACGCTCTAATGTTTGTATTGTGCTCGTTAAGTCGTTATTGCTTCGTTTCAGGAAATAGTCGTTTACGCATTTGTAATTATCGTGTCTGAATAAATGATTTTTGTTTTATAATATCATCGTTCTCACATCATTTGTGATGAACTCATGACTGTAGTCATGATGTTTAGATGTTTGTCAATCACCAAAACAGATTTGGATACACACCATATTATCTTAAAACATTATAAGGTAGGTACATACATACCTACTATAAATAATATATACGTAAATTATAAGTAAAAATTCTACAATAATAGTTTTTATCAACATCCTTGTAATTTTTTCGAACTTACAAAATTATTCAAAAATGATTAGTATCACATTGGGTGTTAAATCAAAATACGTCAGTATAGTTCAATCAAAACCTTATAAAATATGTTTAACTCAACTCAAATCAAATTTCCTCACATATCGACTCTCTACCCTTCATATGATTATCGCAAAACAGTCTACAGATCTGAAAGTCATGTAAAAACAACAATGACACGCCATTTCTGCGTCATTTCCTGCGGCCATAAACAAAAAAACTCTCCCAATACGTCAGCTCGCCCCGGCAGCCGACTCCCGACTGTCATGTAAATGACGTCACGTGACCGGAAGCAGTTTGGCGGGGGGAGGGCCTTCCGGCGGCGCACGCGATTGGACACTTCCGCTAAATCGCTGTAAGTATATAATATGCTAATCATGCTTTGGCTATTTATTGGATTAATGGCTTAGGTGAAGGAAGATTATGGATATTTAGAAACAGAAGAAGACTAACTTCAAAATATTTCTTGTATGTATGTGTCGGTGTGTTAAGTTTGTATGTTGGCAACCATTATTTGGAAACACATTATATTACTTGTTCTAACATTTTTCGCACACCATTTCAAGAACACCCCCTCTAGCAGGTACGCTCGCGGCATGGTCCCTATGACACTGGCTGCATTACCTGTCTGGATAGCTAGCCCAATCCCTTGGGAGAGGTAAGCACCAGCTCTAGGATTTTTGGAGGTTTCTATGAGTCGGGATGACAGAGCCTTAAAGGTTTTCGGAATATCAATATCAAATATTGTTTGGAACAAAAACACGCTTAGGTATTAGTGACGTCTATCTCCATTTACATATTATCAATAACCTTCAAATTAAAAAAAGTAATGTAGCAACAATAAGTTTATTCGTACATTACGCATGATTTATTTCCAATCCATTGTTATCAACAATACATTTTTAAAGTACAATTTTATTAAACAATTTTCTACAGCAAAAAAATATTTTTATACTGCAGGACAAATTATTGTTCGGCTTTTACATTAATCATTAAAGACAATGGTTAAAAGAACAATAAAGACTAAATAATGTAAGAATAATGAGCATTATGCGTCAATTATTTAATTGCCTTTATTATATTGTAATATTAAAACAATTGGTTAATACGTAAATCGTCTGTCCTGTTTAGTCAATACACAGACAAAATTTTACAATAACATAAAAAAACAATACCTAACTCAAAATAGGATTGTATTGAAATTGCAGTCATACTACCTACTAGTTTATAAAGTTTATAATTAAAATTAACTTTTATACGACTTACTACGTTTTAATATAAAAGGAGCAAAATATTTACTTCATTATTATAGCAGTAAAGAAAAAAATATTTTTCGTGTAAAAACAAGCATATGAAAAAGGTTCGAAATAAACGAATAAAGACACGCATATCTACTAGTTTTTAAGAATTGTCGGGTTAAAACAATAGCAGAATAAAAAGGTAATATGCGCTTATGGACTTAATACTGTTATTGCCTTTTTCTTTTGTGCGACACCACAGTACACAGGTTGCGAAACAATAACCTAATTATGAAACTGTTTGATCAGGCCAGTATTGTGTACGTTTGAACAGTTGCATGTTGTTTGATTTGAATTTAAATTTTGTATTGGAACAATTACTTAGTAATGTTTATAACGAACAGGCGTATTATAGACCAGTGAGGTTCCAGTGAAAGAGATAGAGCTATAGGCATGATATACCTGTGTCCTTTTCATTGAATAGAACTAGTCCAGTTTTGACAAATCATAATACAGACTGCCTTTTTATTTCTCTTTATAACTTAAACATATTTTGCTTTTTTTATATTTCCAAGTTGTTTATATTTGCGTGTAAAGGTAACGTTTTTTAAGTTAACAATGTAATGTTAATAACAATAGAATAACACATGTAATTGTACACTAATAAAAAAAAGACTGTTTAGTATCAAACAAAATAGAAACTTTACTTTACTTTATTATAAGTTATTTTATTATTCAACGTAAAACTTGTTTCCTCTGAAATTGTATTTAATTAATACAACATTATGTATATGTATGTATGTATTTAAGTATATATTTCTCTATATAAGTATTAATATCGTTGTCTAGTACCCATAATACAAGCCTAGAGCTTAGTTTCGGACTAGATCAATTGGTGTGACATAGTCCCCTGATATTTATTTATTTAATTAATGATACAATATACTGGCATCGATAAGTGGATCTCTCGTTTGTCTACAGACAAAAATCTGCCAATGATGATTTCCAAAGATATTTTCCTGATGATGAATGTATTCAATATTATAGGAACCAAACTTACTTATCCAATGGATGGATTGATTTTAGCCACGTAGATTCAGTTTTAATTGTTAAGGTATTCAAATCGCTTAGTTTAAAAAAAACTGAGGATTTATGGGGAACATCAGTTAAAGTCATCCATCATGTCATAGATATAATTGCACCGCACTTAGCTTTAATCTATAATAATTGCATTTCAGAGGGGGTCTTTCCAAATCTTATGAAATATAGTAAAGTCATACCACTTTTTAAATCGGGCGATATGAGTGATTTAACGAATTTCCGTCCCATTTCTATTCTACCTGTTTTAAGTAAAGTTTTTGAGAAGTTAATGTTAAAAGATATGGTAGGTCACTTCAATAGAAATAAACTGCTTAACAGTAATCAGTTTGGCTTCACCAGAGGACGATCCACTACTGATGCAGCATCTGTGCTCATTAAATATATATACAATATTTGGGAGAAATCTTGTGATGCTATAGGAATTTTTTGTGACCTTTCCAAAGCTTTCGATTGCGTAGATCATGCGACTCTTATATTAAAATTAGAACATTATGGTCTGTCAAATAATTCTCTAAATCTTATGTCTTCATATCTTAGTGATAGAACACAAACAGTTGTTGTAAACCAAACACAGTCTATTGGAGCCCCTGTTAAGTTAGGTGTGCCTCAGGGCTCTATATTAGGTCCTTTCTTATTTTTGGTTTATATTAATGACTTACCACGCACAGTAGATAATCTTTGTGATATTGTGCTATTCGCTGATGATACATCATTAATTTTCAAGGTAGACCGAAAATCCGTCGATTACAGTAGGATAAATACCATACTAGGTAAATTACTTAATTGGTTTACTAGTAACAATTTGCTACTCAACGCTACGAAAACTAAATGTGTTAGGTTCGCTTTGCCTAATGTTAGACCGGTAGAATCTAGTATATTTCTTAATAATGAGAGATTGGAAATGGTAGATAAGGCGCTTTTCTTAGGGATAACTATAGATAAAAACTTGCAATGGAGTCCCCATATAGCAGTACTAGCAGGTAAATTAAGTTCGGCAGCTTATGCTGTTAGGAAAATCAGGCAACTTACTAATGTTGAGACAGCTCGCTTAGTTTATTATAGTTATTTTCATAGTGTTATGTCGTACGGTATTCTGGTTTGGGGAAAAGCTGCTGACATACAGACTATATTCGTGTTGCAAAAAAGAGCCATTCGTTCTATATATAATCTAAACTCCCGTGATTCCTTAAGAGTACTATTTAAAGAAATTAATATTTTGACAGTAGCATCACAATTTATTTATGAGAATATTATTTATGTCATTAAAAATCAAGACTCTTTTGTTAAGAATTGTGATGTACATAATTTGAATACGAGAAATAAAAATAAAAGTAAAATAGTTTATAAATCATTTGTAGGTCAATGCATCCTTTTCTTTAATAAATTACCTGACGTTGTTTTAAAGTTACCATTTCCAATACTTAAAACTTACTTGAAAAAGTCGTTGATGTCTAAAGCTTACTATAGGGTCGAAGACTATCTAACAGATAAAAATGCTTGGCCAACACCTAAATAATTTAATAATTTAAATTAGTCTTAAAAAATATGTAAATATTGTATTATTGTCTAGGGGACACGGTTTCTGTAGGAGAATGTATCGAAACTTTAATGCATGTGGTCTTGTCTTGCACCCTCACAGGTAAGTATAACTTGTATACTTTCTATATATATATATTTTTTATATTACTGTTGCTTATTAGTTTTGTGACAATTCTGAGTTTTGACACGTTTTCCTGCTCAACTACGCATGAATACATTTTTGGTGTTATGTGAGATTCATTGTTTTATATAATGCTAGGTTAAGTTTATTATTGTATAATATCATTAGCAATATTTAAAAAACGACTTACTGTTGAGTTTCTAGCGGCGTTTCTTCTCAGCAGTGGTCTCTTCCGAAGCGCTGGTAGATTTTTGACGTGTAAAAGTGCCCGTGCGGCCTACTTACTGAATAAACATCTTTTATCTTTTTTATCTTTTTTTATCAAATTTATTAATTTCCCTTTGTTACCCGACTGCGGTGAAGCAAATAGGAGGATTAGTTAAAAGTGATTATAATATTTGTTTTGTGACTGGTGTGTTATTTTATTTATGTGTGTATGTTTTGTTAGAAACTTTTTGTCTATTGCAGATGACTTCCACAAGTTAAATATCAGGCAGAAAAAAGTAAAGTTATAACAACACTAAAAAGTTTTAAAATTAAAGCGGAAATTGCTTTAGGACAAATGAATATTCGGACAAAAGATGCTTAGTGACAAATGACGATTAGGTATTTCATAGGGGAACCGTTCCAGGGGTAGGGATAAGACAACCGGAGAAATCACTAGCAAAGAGGTATTGCATCGTTTTCGGTGGTAATACATTTGCATTCTTAGGATTGTAGTCTTGCAAATGCACATGCAGTGGTCTGTCTGGCTTCACAATGCTATAAAAACAGAGAGTGGCATCTGACTGGAGATCGGTTATAATACCGGCGATTAAAGTACTACGAAGACACTGGAAGTAAGGGTGGTAAAGTAATTTAAGAAATGCCTTGTTAAGCGTCATCAAACAAGGTGCAACAATGTCTTGGCATCTGTGTCAACGTGGCCAAGTGGCTGTACAGTTGGCCTCACTAACATCTTTAAACATTATGTTGATGCAGACTGTACTTTACTGGGCCAATGTTATTACAAGCAGCAGAGGTTTTAATGTCATCTTCAGACTTTACCTACATACCGTGTGGTTGCCGGGTTAGAATGGTGCCACTCCATGTCATCCCGTGGATGTCGTAAGAGGCGACTAAGGGAATAAAGGCTTGTAGTCTGTTAGGCGATGGGCTTGCCACCTGTCACTAATACACTTGGAAACATCTTAGCCTACTTGTGCAAAATGTGGTTACAGAATTATCAAGAAGTTTTAAGACTTGTTGGTAATTCTTTAGCTCTGCCTACCCCACTCTGGGAATGAAGGCGTGAGTTTATGTATGTGTATGTATGTATGTACGTGCAGGTCGCAGCACTTTACGGCAGAATAGCTAAAGTGTGCGTGAATTTGACATTTGAGTTTAACAAAAAGGGACAAAGAATACTTCAACTTGAATAGGTTTATAGTGAGTTTATCAATAAAGGGTTACACAGTTTACCTGCAGTTTCTAGTCTGCACGTCTGTGCGTCTCTATTGTTCCTGACTACATAGAAAGGGAGATCCGAGTGACAACTTTTGCTAGCCGTGCTGTCTGTGAAGTAATGTATGAAACCTTAAGACTGCACTGAGCGTCCAGTTCAACTATTATTGTGTTTTCTAATAAACCTTAAAGTATTATATTTGTTCTTTTTTGTCTTTATCTCACGATTATATTTCAATAAAAACTTAACAATTGCAATAAATCTACGTATTTAATTACTTATTCAAGGTATAAGATCAGCATCAAGCGGAACTCTTATAGGATCACTCGTGGGTCTGTCTGTCTGTACATCTGTCACAGCCAATTTGCTCCGAAACTACTGTACCGATTGAGTTGAAATTTGGTACACATATGTAAATTGATGACAGATGTGCAATGTATTGTTTCTTTTTTAAATCAGGGTTAATTTCTGGGGATAAATTAGAAAATTAAAAAAAAAAAGTTTCGCAAAGCTTACTACCTATGTCACATATCAAATGAAAGGGCTAGGATCTTAAATATATTTTTGTTATTATTGTAAAATAAATAGTTTTGATTTTATTCATGAAAGAAGATGAAAATTTACCATTCCCACCCTGATATCCAAAACTACAGAGCCTAAAATTTTAAAAAAATTACAAATATAGTTCATTGCTTGTAGATAACAGGAAAACTTATAAGAATTCTATAAAAAAAATACGTATGTACAAAACCCTCTCCACGCGAGTTCAACTCGCCGGCTTTTTTTTTAAATAGTAAATTATCAATTTGTTATGTTTATATTTATTTTTGATGGAACTGTACCACTCCAATCAAATCAAACAATGTGTAAAAACCATCCATTGTCCCCACAATGTCTTAACAACCATCATAACATTCATAACATTCGGAATGTTTTATACAAATATGACCCTACCTGCCTTCTAGACCAGAGAGGTCCTCAAACTTTTTTATCTCATAGACCACTTGGCATTTGTTTCCCGGGCGTTATCACGTAAAAACTAAGCGAAAAGCTTCGGATAACTTTGGAGGTCTAGCATATACAGGCTACAATGAAAATTTAGAGGGCAAAAATATTTTATACAAAGACAAAAACTACACACAGAGAAAATTGAAACACAATATAGGTACATAGATAATATTTGTTTCTTTATATATTTATAAGAAAATATTACGTTAGTACTACTATCTGGCTAGGAATATGGATTATCCCATCAATGGAAAACCAAAATTAAAGTCACGACCTGCTTTTAAATGGGATCCACTATTGTGGACCCCCGCTTTCATCTCATGGACCCCCATTTATTTTTTCCTCTCTCACGGACCCCTTACAGTCTATATAGACCGCTTTGGGAATCACTGTTCTAGACCATTCTGTCCTTTACACTTCTTTAACGGGGTAAACGTCCTATTGTTCGATTGACTTTGGTTTTTCACCCCCAGCGTAACTAAAAGGGGAATGGTGATATACTGATATATTATGACGATGTTTTAAAGTCTTTATGCGGATGCCTATCTGACATTGCCAAGGCTCCGATCAAGTGAACCGATTTTAATAATATAATACATTTTTATGAGAAGGAGACCCTGGAGGCAAAGAATAAAACAGGCTACTGGTAAGGGGATCTAAGACCCATGGACATTTGCAACCTCAAGACTGCAATCCTGAGACTGCAAATGCGTAACTTTTTATGAATTTTGTTGTCATATTTTATTGTCAGTATTTCTATGATGTGTTTTATTTTCTACTTGATCCATGTCCCAACCACATCTCATTAGCCACCACCCCACCAAAAACAACCATCAATTACAGCCAAATTGCCACCGTTGGTTGTAGTGGGCGGTGTGTCCTCACCCTTACCAAGCTCAGTGTGACCCAACCTAATACGCAAGTGAGTCCCTAACCTAATGTGTCATAGTGACTTTAACACACTAGGAGCGACATCTATGAGAAAATAAACTTATTAAAAGAGGAATAAAGTTCAAATTTGGAACGTTCGAATTGATTTTGTTTGTGTGTGTTTGACACGTGCGCGTCGCGTGTGCAATGGCTCTTTTTATTAGGCTTTTAGTGAATAGGGTATATTTAGATGTATGGTTTGTTTTGGTTTATATTTCCAATTTTTTATACGACTAACTTTGATGCCCAGACGGGAAAGCTAGAATATAAATTAAAAGATACAAATCAAGATGATTAATAAACAGACATAAACAAAATAAGGTCGATTTATGGACGGATGATAGCCAATTCACAAAACGCTCCGTTTTTACCTTGCAAAATGCAGATTACAAAAATTATCGTTTCTATGGGGTACTATTCGCACCTATGAGTAAGTAGTTCTTGCCGACTACACCATAACCATGCCATCGTCTTGATAAAAAATATTCCTAAAAATTCACAGAATTTCAACAATCTCACATAACACCCATTACACAAACCTCTTACCCCAAATAAAGCACTTCCAAACAAAATGCTTCTAAATTTTAAAAATTAATTATTCACCCCAACATAAATTCACGACATCAATTAACTTAAAAGCCAGTGTGCCGCCGCCCTTAAGTTAGGGTCGCGGCACACGTGTCGCCCCGCCTACGATTAGTTCGCCAACCGCAGGGTCAAATCCGTAAATGTTTGACAACTTGATGATTTGGAAAATCATTCATCATCATCATCATCATGTCAGCCGAAAGACGTCCACTGCTGGACATAGGCCTCCCCCAATAAGGCTCTCCACTCAGACCGGTCTTGTGCTTTTCGCATCCACCGCTTTCCCGCGATCCTTACAAGGTCATCACTCCATCTTGGTGGAGGCCTACCCACAGCTTGTGTCCTGGTCCGCGGACGCCACTCAAGAACCTTCTGACCCTATCGGCCATCAGTCCTGCGTGCGATGGATTTGGAAAATCAAGGTATATTGATAAATTAAGCTGATGTTCGGTTGGCTCTTATACTTACCTATATAAACATTTGCAACCAAGACTGCAACTACAATGCTGTCTTCCTAAACAAATACGCAGTATGTCAGATAAAAAGGCTTGTAGTACTGTTAGGCGATGGGCTTGCTACCTGTCACTAATATACACTGTTAAACATCTTAGCCTAATTGTGCAAATTGTGGTTACAGAGTTATCAACAAGTTTTTAGAGTTGTTGGTAATTCTGTAGCTCTGCCTACCCCACTCTGGGAATGAAGGCGTGAAGGTATGTATTATGGAATGCAATTTAACCGGTCAAAACCAGTTATAACCGGTTAAAACCAGTTATAACCGGTTATTTTCATTCCCTAGTATGTATGTATGTATAAATCCTTTCGCAATATCAACCTTATTACTAAGAAGAGAGAACTAAAACTGCTTTGGTTATTGATTTTGGGTTATTGCTTATTTGCTTAGGAGGGCAGAATGCCCCTGAGAACTAATGGCTGATTTACATTGATCCAGCAAAAGCATGCCAGTAGAAGTACATTGCGTCGTTACAATAGCTGTCGCCTCAAACGTCAAAACCAACTCGTCAGTGTACAATACAATACAAATACTCTTTATTGAACACCAAAAGAAAACAAAACACGGAACAGTACGTAAGATAACTAGATATTAAATAGATAAAAACTTGCAACATTAATACCCGGTTCCTATATTTAAGAAACGAATCGTTTTCCTTACGGGCAGTAGCGTTATGACATTTGCTACGTACAAAATGTGTCAAATTTTAAGGAGCCGTCGTCACAACTCTACCAACCAACGGTTTTGAATATAGGAACGCTTCATAAGGCGCCCGTATACAGAGCTGATAATTCCTAAACGGCTTAACCGATTTCATTTCTGACACAACTAATCTGAACTAGCATTCAATTAAAAAAAAAACCGCTTCCGAATCGATCTATACATTTCTGCTTCTGGTGGTTAATAAAATGCTTTTATACCTGTTATGTTATACCTAGAAAAACTAAACTGCCCATCTCTACATCAACAATTCTACGAGTAGGTACAGGTGCATTAAGAACACGAAAAGGCATTATAAAACTTCTATTTTTATTACCATAGCAACCTTTAATGGAATTTATTTCTATTAATATCTTTTATTCATTGTATCCCACTCTGATCGGCATTTCACGTCAAATCGAAGTATCAAGACTTTTGTAAACAGTGCGTAGGCAGGTGTCACAAACCGGCGGCCATTTTGGTTTCATTACGCATTGTAAATGGTTTACAATCGCTGTGATATTTTGTAAAAAACGTGCCAAATGTTTACAGTGTTGTAACATTGTTAGGTGATCGTGATTTTAAAGAATTCATTATTAAGATACGAAAATTTGAAGTTACAAGTGAGAGCGTTTTTGTATGGTATGGTTTTCATTCCCGAGAAGTTTTGGTAACGAAATGGCAAAAGTACCAAAATTTACTATAAAATGACTTTAAATTGTAAGCTTCTAGTGTGAGAATTCTGTGGGTATGTCTAACAAATACCTTTACAAAACTTATTTTCAATTTTAAATTTTCGATTTAGATGAAATTTGGTCTAAGATTTAAAAAAAAATCTCTACCTACCCAAAAAAATTGGTAAATCCGTTGTAAATTACGTAGAACGAGTTTTGAAAAATCCAACTAAACCCAAACTAACCATAAACAATTTGCTAAGTTTATATCCCATCAGACCGTAGACAATAGAGACCCGAACACAAAATGATCCATTCATCGGATGTCATCGGAACCGCTCGTATTACAGGGATTACACAATTGCGGTGCTGCGTTTAGACCAGGCGAGTTCAGGACAGCGTTTAGTTGAGTGGCGAGTTGACTTGCCTACAGCGATTTAAGAATTGATCTTACTGCGGTTGGGTAACAGAGAGACTCAAATATTTTCCAATTTTGGAAAATGAGGGTTGGAATGGGTGTCTTTATCACTGGTGGGCAGATAATCAGTTGAAGATTCACTTCTCATCTTTACCCCCACTGAAAATCAGCGCCGTGGCTTGCCTCGGCATCATTAAAGCATCCTGCAGACTTAAAAATCATTACCAACTGTGCAACATTCAATATACAATTGAAAAAATAATTGTTGAGAGGATGTTTCTACAATATTGAGGATATGTTCGTAGGTGAGGAAACCTAGCCCAGCTTGACCCCATACCCATTTGACCAGCGTTTACGAGGGATACCAGAGTAAGACATACTCTACTGGAAAGAACTAAAATTTAACTCGTTAAAACCAATACCGTATCATGTCCCTAATATAGTCAATAGAGCCCTAAGGGGTTATTATGACATAACTATGCAGGTCAGTTTACGCTGAGAGAAAAGGACCGAGCTATATAACTGCTATAGCTCTGTCCTTTACGCTCACTGTAAAAGGAATGGCATAGCTATGTCATAATAACCCCCCTGCTCGTTGTTTCACTACTATTTGTTCATTTACCTCACACCCTAGTAACTCAGATGTATACTAAACTCGGCTCGGCTTGCTCCATCGTGACAGCGACCCCAAGTCACGAGTTATGATCGTGACTTCTAACAGTTTTTGTACGAATCCAAACAGAGTCAGCTGTTTTTGTCAATTCTACTATTTCTGTAACGGTACTCCTATTCCATTGCGACAAAGAGAAATGGGTGCGATGTAAGATGACGTTAAATCGGTTTCGATTTGAAATAATAAAAGACACGACGCCATTTTGGACATGATAGGTCTCCATTTTGAATGAAACTGTTAATATGGTTACTGTATTATATTATGATATAGAACAAATTCACAGAATAAACACAATTACCCAATCACCTTTACTGACAAGTAAATTAAAATAGACTGTCATAACTTTAACTAACAATATGATAACAATTAGGGGTAAAGACAATGTAAAATACTGAAATGTATCAGTAGCAACTGACGTCTTAGGATAACAACCCCTTTCAGATAATACTGAAATGATACTGGTAACCACAATAACAAGCTTTCTTCAATAACATTGGCAACTGAAACACAATACTATTATAATAGGTTTGTTATATTGCATTATTGCACGTCTAGTTGCATTTACATGCAAACTTTCAATCCCTAAGCGTCGCCCTTGCATCTTAACAAAAGACTTCAAATATGAAAGCTTCCATACAACGCATATTTCCCTCCTAACGTATGTACAATTCAATAGCCGAAGCATATTCCACACTTTAAACATCTACATAAGGTTGCATATGCAATACTTCTTCAACTAATATTCCTTTCTACAAAAGAGGGCAGGATAGTTTAAAGTCTTGACTGCTTTTGACAGTTGACAGTTTTCCCGACAATGGTTAGTTGGGGGTGCGTCACCCACGCCCTCTGTCGCATTGACGGGCGATTAAAATTATTGAAAGATCTCCAAAGGGTTTAGAGTTTTGAGGGTCCTGACGGATGTTATCCGCGGTGACGTCATGTTGTGAATGGGATGTTGAGGGTCGTCGAGGTCAACGACTTTGAGTTTTCTTTGACCTGGGTTGAAGAAAATATTCGGTTTGTGGTATTCGTCATAGAGATTAGAAGATTTATGTGGATTGGTCACCATGGTAGACTATACAAAGTATCTGTGAGCTGAGTGAATGAGTCTTACTTGAACTTATTGTATTCTTTAAAATTAGACCAGCATTAAACTTGTAAATATTTGCCAAGATTTACTTGTGACTTGTAACTTGAGACAGCGTTGTGCCATGTTCTTTGGTAAACAGCCAATGGCCTTTGATTTGGTAATAGTAGTTTATGCAACTGATGCATAATGAGAGGCCTTAAAATACGAGTGTGTTTTTATGAAACGAACGTCACCGAGTTTCATAATAGGATCACAAGAATGTTTTAAGGCCTAATTATGTACAGTTGCATACATATAATTATCCTACTTTCAACAAACAAATATGACAACAATAATGGCGGCAAATCGATCCTCCATCAAGACGAATGGTTTAAAAAAATCATAATAAAACGAATGAAGTGCCTATTCTAAAGTCACTCGACATCAAATGTCGTGCGGTTTATATTAAAAATATACTGAATTGACGTTTCGAGTCGATAACTGTTTTAATTTCAATGAATACTAACTAGAATAAAGACGCTCTTGAGTTTTGACAGCTGTTCCAAATTTAAACTCATAACTTTACAAAAATCAATACTAAACAGACAAGAAAGTTCTCACAGTAAAATTGGTTGTTATAATGCTGGTCATTTCCTATGGGTTTGTTGAACACATAATACAGGACTTATGATATGTGTGTAGATAGAGGACATTTATTTAGTTTTCCTAGTAATTAAATTATAAAATATGGCCATTCACTCAATTTAGAGGTGGAAGGTGGAAGGTGGTGAATTCTGGAGGTGGGAGGACCTTGTGCAGGGTCCGTCCGGGTTGGTACCACCATCTTATCCATTAACCTACCGCCAAGCAGCAGTGTTCGCATTGTTGTGTTCCGGTTTGGGGATAAGACAGCCGGTGAAATGACTAGCATAGAGGCATTCCATCTTCGGCCTCAGGGTTGGCAACGCATTTGCAGTCTTAGGATTGCGGTCTTGTGAATGCGAATGTCTATGGGTCACAGTTTCCACTTACCATCAGGTGGCCTGTGTGCTCGTTTGCCTTCCTATGATATATAAAAAAAAAAAAAAAAAAAAAAATAATAATTTAAACTAGACAACTCATTTCCGAACAACATGATTAATATGTTGCGTATATCAGTCATATTTGAAAAGGTACTTTTCAGAAACTTACCTGCTCTCAAAGCATCCATGGGTACGCTTGGGTACGGAATCGAGTACGGGTACCCCTCCTTCCTCAAGGTCTTGGGCTTCCGTCGCGGCCTGTATTTGTAGTCGGGATGTTCTTTCATGTGCATCGCGCGGAGACGCTTGGCTTCGTCGATGAACGGGCGTTTCGCGTCCTCAGAAAGAAGCTTCCATTCCGCTCCTGGCAAGAGAAGTATTGTTTAATTTAAGAATAATCAACAATTCAATGAGATGAAATATTATCTGCATTAAGTCTTAAAGGTGATTATTTTCGGTGTATGTTTTCAGTATATAAAAGAACCAGACCAAGTAGAGGCCCTTGTGGGACTTCCGCTGATTGTGTTGCGTATAAAATTATGTGTGAACGGTAATCGACTTGTGCTTGTGGTTAATGTGCATCTATCATCATCAATTAGGTACAACAGAATGCAGATTCTAAAGCTGCTTTATTTCTCTCTAAACAAGAGGTTTGCCGTGATCTATTACAAACACCTACAGAGGTAGTATCACTTGGACCTGGTATGAATAGGTTATATTAAAAACAAAAGACACGATTCTGTTTTCAAATACCTCATAAATACAAGACCAATAGGAAGCTAGCTCCAACATAAGGCATTATTGTGCATAATAGGAACGACGGCGTCCAGCTCAATAGGCTGGCTCGCGACAGCCAATGGCCTAGCAGTTGATTATGCCACCTCAATGCCACTGTCATAAGCCACCATTATGACATAGAAACAAAAACAGAAAAGTAATTTGCTCTAACCATCCCCCATTCCATAGACAATGGCATTGAATCGATACAACATAATCGAAAGCCCGAACGACCCGTCTCCCAGCGCGATTCAAGAGACCAACCCTTTGTCTCCCCCCATTTATGGAAGGCTGTATTCATCGCATCGATACCGTGGAGGGGAGACCGGCCATTCAAAGAGACAAGACAATCCCGATTCAGGCTCGCACAAAAGCGAAAACAATGTCGCCAACGCAGAAAGGAACAATCCGGCTCGGAGGACCATTTACCTTCTCGTTCGCTCTACGCTTGGGATAGGTAAGAGCGAGGAGGATGGCAACAACAATGGCGGAAAGCGCCGCCTAATGACGAATTTGCGCTTTTCATTCCGCTACAGAAGTTTTTCCCGGTTCCTCATTATTGTCGATACTTCGGAGGGTAGTCCTTTTGTGGGTCTGGTGATAAGGATCGTGTACTTAGCGGGCATAATACACACAACGCCGCCGCGGTATGACGGCTAGAGATTTTACCAAATGAGATTTCGCTTTTTAATTTCCTTGAAATGGCGTGCGTTTTCAATTTTACGTAGTTACAGATAGATTGAGTGAATGACATGCGTTGTTGGGTGTAATGAGTTATTTTAAATATTATCAGGGTATTCGAACTTAGTCAAGCCTAGGGGTGGATACAAAGGCTTACAGGCGCATATCTGCTGATTAAAAAATTATAATTATGTTTGATGATTTTGCGAGGTCTAAAATATATTTGTTGCAAGAAACAGAGGTAGGTTGGTTGGCCCAAAATTAGAAGGTTCTGTTATTTTCGATCTTGTCTTAAAATAACCTATTCTTCGAGGCTATTTTATTGTTTACGCAATGTTTTGTATCTACTTGTAGTGAATATCCAACGAACCGAGACGCTGTTCTACTCACAAGAAAAAATAACGAGATCGCTTTGTGCCTTGCAAGATTCGTTATTTTTCCTCCCCAGAGACGTCAAAATGTTAGATCGACGCAGCACTCTCCTAGGACTTAAAATATAAAACTAACAATATGCCAAGTAGTGACATCATAATGCGCTAGTATTATGTCCTTTCAGTCTATAAAAATAACACATTTCTAACACTGTGTGGAATTAATGTCATCTATTTGAAGGCTTATTTGCATGCAGACAGCGAGACTTAAAACAAATGTTCTTTGTATGATGTTACAATGAGCCTAGAGCGCAAACAGTTTGAAGTTCCCTGACGTAGGGTTACCATGCTTTTTGAAACCAACGTTAAGTGCACGAGCCGTACACACACTGACTAACTGCTTTAAATTGTTTGTAAACTTTACATTTTTTGTTTCAGATAAGTTAAGAAATTTCTTGAATTCTAATTAAGTTGCAATAATTTACACGATAAATCATCTAGGTAAATTGTATGTGTCACTAAAAAAACATGACTAAATTACAATGTTTAAAGCACTATTTCCACCAAACGGCCCGCAAAGGATCGGAACAAAAATAATTGTATGGTCTTTAAACAATACTGAATCATATATCTATGTAGGTACTGTTTTTAAGTCTAATGTAGACAGTACCAATCGGTTACGATCATCACATGTCGCGGAAGATGCCCGCGGTCAAGCTGTTGCGCGCAGCTTGGTAATATAGACCTAAAAACAGTACTTGTTATGATTCAGTATCGTTTGAAGACCATAAAATTATTTCCGTTCCGGGCCGTTTAGTGACAATAGCGCTTAAGTAAAGACATCCAATATTTGTAAAATCACGTTAATAGTTAATTACATAAATCCTACCTGTCACCCTTCTAGCTGACTACAAAACGTATGTTCTTCTAAGACAAATGCCAACTGTCCGAAGTAAAGAACACCTGATGGCCACCATACTTCGAGGACAACGGAGTCGCAACTGTCACATTCTAAAGCTTTTGTCTTACATTACAATAAACGATATTATAATGTAAATGTTTAAACGACATTGAAATTGTGTTAGTGTGTGTTGTGCACTCAATTCGCAGCTTCTCGTGTTTGTCTTAACAAAAGGCTCGATGAATAGTTGGAAACGATGCTTTGTATGTAGCCAAGAATAATTATAAGTTAGTTATTTCACTGTTATTCAGGTTTTCTTAATAGCATTTTGCTTTTAATATGAACTGTGGCGAGAGAACTTGTTTAATTAGTTTGCTAGCATGCATACGCATAACTTCGTTGAAACAGCGAAACTGCGTAAGTAACATTTTTAATAAGGAGCAAAATGCACCTTTTTGATAAGACTGTAAGGTTTATTTTGCTCTATCATAAATTTGCTAGTTACGCGGTTTTACAGTATCACCGTCGATAATTATTTATATTTCTGTATTAATAAACAATTTTACAGTCACATTCGTGTTACACTATTGCATAATAGTAAAACATTGTGGTTTTTAAGCTATTAAACTAATAAATCCAGGTCAGTTAATGACGATAAAGTCGTTAGTGACAATTTTTCATACACAAGATTGAAAAAGGATTGAGTTGCCTCTTAAATTTCTCTGAGTACCTACTCATTGACAGAATAGTAAGCTTTCTGGGTCAGCCACTTTTTGAGACCGCGATGCTCGTGATAGATAGAAAATATAAAGATAAATTTAAAGCAACTTGTTAGTTAAAATGAAAATTGCCGGTAGGATACGCAGCGCCTCGATTTCAAACATTCGAAAATAAAAAATAAATCGCATGCAAAAGAATACAAAACATAACCAACACCGAGAACCTTAAAAATACGATGGTATAGTTACATTTGAATATATTCGCGGAGTTTTTTTTTTTTATATTTCGATTTGTACTAAAGAAACATGACAAGAGAGGCGTTCTAACTGATGAAACACTTGAGTTCTGCTGTTCGCTAAAAACTGTAGTCGGAAAACTAAAGAATCACCATCAAGATTTAACAGTGAAAATATTACAAAACCACTCCTTAATCAACATCGCTAATTAACAGTTAAAATAACCAATAAGCGACGAGCACGTGTTGGAGTGTTGCCTGCGGTAATTATTTCGTACAACCTCATCGCGCGGAACAATGCCCCTGGCAACACTACAAAGATGGCAGGGTGCATGTATGGACTAATTAGTTTGGTATTTGACAAAACCAAACCTTTTTGTAATTTAATGCAATATTGAGCAAGTATAAATTATAAAATACACTTTCAATGTGGTTTTGTGTTTAAATACTAGATGAATCCCTATGTCATCACTTGACGTTACCTGTTAATGCAAAAAGCAACGATTTTGCTAAAGATCAATGTAGTAGTCAGTCAAAAATAATAATGTCAGTGTTTTAGTAAGGGAAAAACTGCCAAAAATCTCATTTTTAGAAATTGATTACAACAGGACGACCAACCTTCGTTTCGACGACGAAATGAATAGAATTAGTTCCTGTTACTCCCCCTTTTCGTAGGGGGTACATTTTCAAAAATCCCTTAGTGCACCTCTAGGGTAGGTACCTAGACAACATTCCACCTAAAGACCAAGACCCTGGGTCCAGCGGTTTAGACTATTCGTTGGTAATCGTAGTAAGTCAGTCACAGAAAAGTCTTATTGATGTAAAATTGAGTGAAATGCTCAAACGTATCTATTAAAATTTAATCTCTTGTTACCTTTTGTCTCCAGATTCAGATCTACTAAGGCCTTTTAGATACACATAAGCATTAAGCAACCAATGTACCTACACTAGTTACATCATGCGGAAGCACAATTTTTATCCAAAAACCATTGTCTATGACAATCGCACAAACAAACATGCCCGACAATACACACACGTTAGGCACAATACGAAACGTAACAAAAGACTTTCGTCTCTGTGTGCTGTATTAAAGGTAGCATTGTGCTGGGAATCGGGTGAAAATGCTCTTCATTACTCTGAAAGCCCGTGTGCTATGCGACAATGGTGGTGGGGGCCCCACCCTAAGGGGGGACACAAAGACGCGCCCGCCACCCCTGCCCGGAAAATTGAAATGGTAAGAAACGTTATTTAGGTCATGATTTTATTAAATGTTAATAGATTTTTTATACGCTGCGCTTTTTGTTGGATGTTCAGTGTTGTAGTGGGTTTCTTAAGATAGTTAGGGACGTGTTTGATATTCTTTGTTGTTGTGTTTTCAATTTTTGACAATGGTTTTTCCTGTTGAAGAGAGTTTTTCTGGATTTTTAATTTATTCTTTAATTATCGGTGTATTTATTTTTACATAATTTATTTCCTATGTAAAACATTAATATTTAACGTTGGGAGTCGATTGACATGGGCAACGTGTAAGTAGGTACCTAACTTTAACACAATCTCAAACTAAAATCGGGCTTGAGATTTTTTTTTGAATATTCTTTTGTTTTTATTTACATCGCATATTTCACCCTTAAAGGCTTAACTGAAACTATGTATAATAAAAAACACAATTGCGATTCAGAGTGCTTGCAAGCCTTGGCTGCAGTTGCAGAAAGATGCACAAAGGGATGCACGCGGATGTATTTTACGCTTCGTTTGATGTTGCACTACATTATGATTGCTTGGAGGTAATATCAAGTGTTTTTAAGCTCGTAGGTTTTAGTGTAGTATTGTAAAAGTACCTACGTTTATTTATCCTTTCATTTTTATTCAAACAGAGTTGTATAGGTACACAAAGAGATCTGTGTGGCGGAGTAATTAAATCGTTTTTGGGGAACAGTGCTTAAAAATATGAGCCAAATTACCACATCGTAAGCAGTGAAAATGTACTATACCTTCTCTTAATAATATTGTCATTTAAATGAAAACGCGCCAGCAAACCATAGCTAAGTAAAACGGTCTCTTAAAATATAAGTCTAGGAAAACGTACCATAGACATAGAATCCATAGATAGACCAGATACTGCTTACAATATTTAATCTAGTCAAAACAGTAGCAAAAAGCGAGTAAAAAGGTGAACTAGAAAATTTACATTTCGAAATAAAGTAATTAATTCAACAATGTTACAATCGTAAGAAACGGAAGCGGAATTGGCGCTCTTGGATGTATGACTTTAATTTGTTTTAGGGTTTAAATTTTATAATAAACTAGAGAACGCCCCGCTATTTTAACCCCTTAGAAGATGAATGTCCAAAAAAGCCTTAGTGTACCCCCAAGGTATTCATTATTCCCTTCAAATTTCAAGTCCCAGAAGTCCCAGGGCTGCGGTTTGATCGATCAACCAGTTAGTTTCTTCTTTAATAAAAGACTGAACTCTATCACTTCATTCATTCATACCTTCACGCCTGTAATCCCAGAGTGGGGTAGGCAGAGCTACAGAATTACAACTTTAAAAACTTCTTGATAATTCAGTAACCACAATTTGCACAAATAGGCTAAGATGTTTACCAGCATATTAGTGACAGGTTGCAAGCCCATCGCCTAACAGTACTACAAGCCTATATTCCCTTAGTCGCCTCTTACGACATCCACGGGAAGACATGGAGTGGCACTATTCTAACCCGGCAACCACACAGGGACTCACTACCACTTAACCTACTTAATATTTTGATTGATAGTCTTAATCTTATGCACGATCCTTTATATCCTCATTATCCTCAAGTACAAAGCACCTGGCGCTCATAAATCGACACCCTAAAAACTAAAGACTTTAAACTTCTAAATCCGCTCTTCATCCATTTACATGTTTGTTCTCAAAAATCTTCAACAAAACAACACTGAACAGTTCAAAATGCTGAAAAATAAAAATGTTAGTCCAGGAGTAGCTCCTAAAAAACACAATGAAAAAAATGTAATAATTAACAAGCACAAACGGCAGACGACAAAAGTCAGCGACAATATTTTCGTCGCCCCTTCGAAGCCTGCGTGGTACTGATAAGCCTCCCTGCGTAAGTATGCGGCACAATGCCCAGTGAGTGAAAATAAAAACTGTAATAAAAGGTATTCATGTACAGTGGCAGTGTAGAAAGAAATGTAAATAGGTGCAGCGAACAATATGGTTAAAAGGGTATATAAAATGTTTTGAGTTTTCAGTAGCTGAAGTTAAGTAACGTAGTCTTTAAAACAATGAATACAAATGCGAATTACTATCTATAAAAGTATTGTTAATTGCAAAAACCTCGATCAACCGTAAACCTATTTCTAATAATAACTAATCCGATCCATTAAGTAACATTATAACCGAAATTATTACAGTATTTTATGGCGACATGGTCAAAATAAAAATAAAATTCAGTTTCAATACAATTTCTGTTGAATTGTATTGTTTTTAATATAATACAGTGGATGATAACAATGATAGAAAACACGTGATTTATAAAAAGACGTACGTAATCTTTATCCGGACTAAACCTTCCTTTATACCTATTAACGTCATCGTATCGAACCAAATTGCATCACTTGCAAAGGTCAACGCCTTCAGAAGTAAATCTGCCGCCAAAAAACGCGACATGCACTCAAAGAGAATCCATTACAACTCACAGCGGTACACATAAAGAAACACAATCTTGCTCCCGGGCTACACTAGAATCGTAAGTCATTCTATATTCAAAAAATTTTACGCTATAGTTATTTTAATAGATTCCAAGGCAACAATACCTATTGCTTCAATATACAGTGTTTGAACCAAAAAAAACCTTTTTGTACCAGCTTTATACGATTTTTTACGGGTTCCTATTGGGCATGCTCCGGTTATCTGGCGGCAGCCAATAGCGAAGAGTTACGGTTCTTTAATTACTGCATCTGTTAGAAAAAACAGTTTGAAACAAAAAATACCTTCGGGAAAAAAGCTATGTAAGGTGGAGCGGGGAAAATTGGAGTAAATCGATAGAGCCATATGTTGTGTGGTTCGTGTGAAACTTGGGCGTGGGTAATTTGGTAAATAATACGATGACGTAGGGTTTTTAGGGTAATAGGGGTAAGTATGTCAAATTGGCAATTTTATGCGTTTCACCCGATAGGACTTTTTCTGTCAGTGAAATACTTTATTTAAAAAAAATAGTTAGCACTGGTCGAGTCGTATACTTGGATGAAACATTTAATGTGTGGTTGCCGGGTTAGAATAGTGCCACTCCATGTCTTCCCGTGGATGTCGTATGAATATAGGCTTGTAGTACTGTTAGGCGATGGGCTTGCAACCTGTCACTAATATGCTGGTAAACATCTTAGCCTATTTGTGCAAATTGTGGTTACTGAATTATCAAGAAGTTTTAAGACTTGTTGGTGATTCTTTAGCTCTGCCTACCCCACTCTGGGAATGAAGGCGTCAGTTTATGTATGTATGTAACATTTAATGTACCTATAGACCATCAATGATATATAGGGATATATTTTTCATGCATCTCTTTAGTTGAATGCTTACAAAATATATTCTATACTGAGTCGTCGTGAACGAATACCAAAACTACATAAGTTCCGTCGACGCAGTCAAACAATCAATGAGAAACTTCGGAAGCTCTATCCCGTTCACTCTACAGCTACAGCGCGATCAATAGAAAGGGTCAAGGCTAAAGTAACTTCAAATAAATTTATGTAGCCGAGTTCACGCAGAATTACTTTCTGAACTGTCACGATACCATCACGTCAATGGTGGTAGGACCCTGTCAGGGTCCGTTGGATCGCTACCTCCACATCCTTACATCCTTAGCAGCAGCCTTCATGCGTTCGTGTTCCGACAGGATAAGAACCGGTGCAGTGAAATGCATTTGTCGGTTTAAAATAAAAATATAGGCAGGTATTGGACTCGATTCTACGTGCACATCGCTTAAAGAGCCTAAAACTAAATTGTCTAATTTTAAGACAGTTTAGACGGCATATTTAACAAGTGCTATTCCATAATGCCAAGCTGATAATGTATAGACCGCCTAAAATAAGAAGCGTCAGATTCAAATTAGCGCTGTCATGGTGTCATTTGATTATAACAGCTGCTCATAGAATAGCAAAGTTAGCGACACCTAAATAAAATAAGGATGTTTAGAGGCCACTGTAGAATCGGGTCCATTGTTTGTCATCTTATTCTCACATGCGGAGTTAAAACCCTTTCGCAACAAGAGGTATAAAAAATGTTATTTTATTGTTTATTTTATCTTTATCTCGTCGTTATTTATGTGAATAAATGTATTTCCTTTCTTTCATTCCTAAGGGTTGGCAAAATTGCGGTCTTAGAATTGCAGTCTTGAGTTATTGCCTTCTAACATAAAATCATCAGCAGCATAATTTAAATCCCATTTAGTTTACGGCAACCCGATACTAACTAAGACGACATAAGGGCGCGCATTGTCGCCCCTGCTTAATTAATATTAACTGGGTAGTGGGTAGTGTAACGCCCCCTAACAGTTGGGGAAGGTGCATCAGACAACGAAAACAAACACGGGGCACACGGGGCAGAAACATTGACGATTTGCTGGGGACTTTGCTCGAGGTCCATATTTGCTATAAGTATAACTTCCTGTTTTTCAGACAGATTATTGGAGCAAAGGTTAGGTTACAACTGTGAGTTGTATAACGAGAATTTTTTTAATCGAAAAATTGCTATCAAAGTTGTATAGGAAAATCGGTAACTTTCGAGCAAAAGGCATCGAACAACGGACAACGGTACAAATAACCAAAATAAATAGGAGGACTAGCTCGATGAGACTTTCAAAATCACAGTCGTTATTTTTTATTATTGGGGTAATATGATATGATGCCCCAAATAACATTTGGAAGAGCTACATCAGCAAGATATCTTTGAATTGGTCTTTAACTAAAGGTTAAAGAAATTACTGATTTTCAGTCATGCTGCAGAATTCAGATCAGTTTCCGGCTTCGAAAACCTACAAAGGTGTTTGAAGCTAGATTTTGATTTTACTTGTTAACTAAACCGAATTAATATCCGCTGTCGAACAAATACAATTGAGACCGGGTGCTTTGATCCAGT
The DNA here is from genome assembly GCA_927399475.2 of Acleris emargana. NCBI lineage: Eukaryota > Metazoa > Arthropoda > Insecta > Lepidoptera > Tortricidae > Acleris > Acleris emargana. Next base: position 3,326,831 of record OV656836.1, on the reverse strand, counting down.
CTAAACTAGTTTAATAGTTAGGTACCCGACTTGTATGAGCTGTATAGCATTTAACGAATATAATTTTCCATCCTCCCTGCTCGTGTGTCCCTTCTAAAAACAGCAGCAACTTTCCCCCGCACCTTTCACGAATCGACACGACATTTCGATTGATTCCGTAAACAAAACGTTTTGTTCGCCGATTTACAGGGCCGTGTGTACCGCGTGGACTTTATTGAATGGGAATAAAGGTTATAATAGTCTGCGGTTTAAAGTAGGATGGGACTTATTGACAGGTGGACAGATGCGTTTTATACGGTAGGGAACTATTGTTTTTATTGACAATGAGCGAGTTAATTTGAAGCGGGTTTTTGTTGATATCGTATTATGCTGTATGTTTGAATGTTTGTATTATTAATTAAAGGAATATTGATTAGTTTTAGGCTATAAATAATAGAGAGATCCTTGATGAATTGAAGTTGTATGATTATTATTATTCAGAATTTGAACTATTTCGATGATAATGATGTGCAGCTTTAGGTGCGCTTGAATACTAGAGGTATGAAGAAACTGCAGCGGGTTCTAGTTTGATAACAAAAACCGAAACAGACGCCATTTTGCCAATTATTTTTACTCAGAAGTCTGAAGTTTGAGGAAACCAAGATTCATTACAGGGCTTTATATTTTGATACGGTAGTTAAAAAGTAGAAGGGAAAAAATAAAACTACTCGACTACCAAATTTACATAGACATAACTCTACTATATATGTGTACCAACTACACGTTACTCAAAACAAAACGCATTTCTCGCTTATCCATCAAAATTCTAACAAATCCATTCAGTGAATAGGTCTATGAATAATACATTCTATTAGTATGTTTGTAAGGGACAATACAGTCCACTTTTACGTAAGCAGCTTTGTCACCCTAGCTCTGTTTGCGAAAACCGACTGTTACTGACTGCTTTCAAATAGAAGACGACGGTGACGACCTCTTTGTTATGTATTAGGACAGTTACTTAGTTACTTTCAACGTTTCTTATGAATCTTACTGTATACTGTGTTATTTAAAACCTATTTGTGGTTCGAATGAAAAATATCAGAGGTTCAGAGTATGACATTAAGCTAACTATGATAAAATAAAGTAGTTTTTTTTTTGTTTGATCTTCTGAATATGTTTGTTTATGGTTCCTTTGCAAGGCTACCCAAGTTCTTACGATACAAAAGAGCCCTATTAGGAACTTGTGATTGAATATTTACTCACATAGAGGACTAGAATATCAAAGCAATGAGTGGATTTCATACTGTTTAACCACCATTTAATTCTAACGACATGAAAAAACTCCTCAAGGTACGTAAGTAAAGTACTAAATTCAAAATGTATATTTAAAAACCAACCGAAAAATCGAGCAAATTCAGATAAGCGTAAAACACGTTAGAATTCAAACTGGACGAGATTCGAAAAAGGAACACGAAAAGGAAAATGGCGTTTCCCGCGACGTCACTGGCAGCATGGCGGTTTTTATTTTTCTACTCCCATGTGCCCCACACTGGTTTGTAAAGTGACACAGTGTTGTAAAATAAGAACATTGAGGAGACACGGAGTCTGTTGAATAGGTAGCAGGAAAACGGTGGGGATTTTCTGAAGCTTTGCTTACTTTTGGCCGTTGATTAATTCGGTGGCCGGTGCCCCGCTGTGAGGCTACTGCTGGTTGATTGCGCACACTTTTTTTTTACGTGTGAAGCGTTTTTTATCGGACTAAAATTTTAAGCGCGGCTTGGAGCGGTGAAATAATTTAGTAGGAAGGAACGTGGCTTTTTAAAAATCGGTCGCCAATGTTTTTAATTGTTTTATTCGTGAACATTTAAAACAAGATGTTTACCAACTTTTTACTTGATCTCTTACTGCCGTAGGTACTTAGAGACATTTTAAAGACAGTTAAGTCGTTCCTTTTTTAAACTTTTGTTTGGAAAATGATAACTAAGGAACGTCTTAATCGTCAATAACTGACTCGAGTGCGGACGTTATTCTAATACCTATATCTAATATTACACCTACGAAATACCGAAATCATAAATTTAGGATCAGTCAAAATTTACAAAACAGGTAAAAACTGTTTCAAATAAGTCTCAAGACATTTTACCTATGGAAAACAATATCAAACTATAACAATGAAACTATAAACCAATTAAACGTATTCTATCATCGCGATCCCACTCCTGATTGGTCAATTTGCAATCAAATGAGACCTTTCATTGGCCCGAAAGCCAATCTTGGGTGCTTTACATCACAATGACTCTCAGATCAGGTGCCTGATGAGATCTCGAGAGATGATGTCTTGAGAGAGGTTACAAGCGATTGTTTTTGGAACGATATACTATGGATACTTGAGTTTATATAATTATTTGAGGTAATTCATCTGTTTATAACCATTGATGATTTCTTATATTTGTTTTACATTTTAAAGAACGGGTCAAGCACGAGTCGGGCACAAAGGGTTACATAGAATAGAATATTATTAATTCAATAAATTTTCACTGGCCTACATTATAACACGAATATGTTTTTTAGTTTAATTTCTCAATAACTGTTTATGGTTGGTGAATAAATGTACTCTTCTTCTTATATTTGGATGACTTTATTTTATTTTAACTAAGAATCATGTGAGTGTAAGTTAAACAGATCAAAAAATAGGATTGTTACAAAAACTAAAATTAATTATTTAAGCCTTCATTGACAACTTTATAAGTATTAATATGCTCTTTTTATCATAAATAGCAGGCAGGCAAGTTCCACAAATAAAGCACATTCCAAGTTGATAACTTTTGTTTGTAGTGATTGAAAAAAACAGCGACCATGTACAGACAAACAGACAGGCCGACCCCGAAGCCTCATCATAAGGGATTCTTGGGGCATATGACTCACCACATGAAACACCAAGTACGCTGCTCATTCGTTGCCGGTCTTGAAGAAATTCATTAAACTTGGTGAGGGTAGCTAGGTACCTACTGTTAGTGTAGTGCAAGTTATGACGCTCACAAATTTTCAGCAGAACTTACCTAATCTCTTGGAGATCTCGGAGTTATGCATCTTCGGATTGTCCTGAGCAATCTTCCGCCTCTGAAGCCTGGACCACACCATGAAGGCGTTCATGGGCCGCTTGATGTGCTCCTCGGGGCTCTTCTTCTGCTGGCTCAGCATGGGCCCCATGGAGCCTATGGAGCCCATGGACATGCCCATAGGGAAGCCCATTGAGCCGCCGAAGGTGCTCCGGTCGCACATAGCACCAGCGGCACTGCAATAAAAAAGGATTTATTGATTTTAAGAGTGACGTACAAAAAATGAGAAACGGAATCCTAATAGGATCACTCATGCGTCTGTCACAGCCAATTCGCTCCGAAACTGCTGGACCGATTGAGTTGAAATTTGGTACATATATGGATGTCCCAAACGCAGATATGCAAAGTATTTTTTTTTTAATAACGGTCATTTTCGGGGACAACTTAGGGAAATACAAAAAAAGTTTTACAAATCTTACTGTTACATATATGAAATGAAAGGGCTCGTTTTGAGGACCTCAAATATATTTTTGTAATTTTTGTAAGTTTAACAGTTTTGATCTTATTCACCAAAGAAGACGAAAATTTACCATTGCCCTCCTTGATCTCCGAAACTGAGCCAAAAATTTTGAAAAGAATACGAAATATATTTCATTGCTTGTAGAATACAGGAAAACCTATAAGAATTCTATCAAAAAAATACGTATGTCCGGTTTTTTTGTATTGAAAACCCACGAGTGATCCTATAAGGGTTCCGTTTTTTTCATTGTTATATACGGACGGAACCCTAAAAACAGCTCAGTTCTAAAATCTACGCAAATAGTAGGTATCTTTTGCGATTAAAATTTAGTAGGTACATACTTCATAACATTTACATAGTTACCACTTAATTTTAAAATCATTCATCTATGATCCACATTCATATTCATATAAACCAGAAAGACTAGCATGATCCTGTCACCAAACGCTGTCACTCAGGTGACAAAGAATAATGTTGTATGTTATGTACCATTAATTGTAACGCGTAATATTCACCATAACGCGTTTTTTAATCTCAATTATGCAAACTCAAACTCGTTATCCCTATATTAAAAATTAATCCCTACACGTATCCACGTGCTCACAATCGCAACTTTTAATATCGAGGACAATTATCCCGGGCATAAAGGCAGAAAATATTAATAACGCAATACCGGGGAGGGTTTCAATCCGAAACTTGTTTTTAATTGGCTCATCTCAAGACCCTCTCGAAGGTATTTTGCGACAATTAACGCTGATTTATGGTAACACTTGCACCGTGTTGAATTTGTAGCTGGCAACTGCGGGTGTTAATTTTTTAACGAGCAACACTTACGTGAATTTTATTAAAAGGAAAATGTTTTATTTTTACACTACATAATGTAGATAGGTAAAGAGTAATGTGTATTTTCAAAACTTATAATGTGTTGTGTGGTAAAGAAAGATCGCATTGTAATGTAATTTAAGCAGTTTTTGACATTACGAATTACCGTCTCATTGATATCAGTCACCACGGTAGCCAGGTTTGTCACGCTCGAGGTGACATCAAATTATCGGCTTAAATTTGTAAAACAGTTCGGATATAAAAAATCATATAAGACTTATAGGCACAAAATAATTCTAATAAGACACAAACTTAAACCAACCAATACGAATGAAACATCACTTACTCCCAAGTGTAACCGACAAGCAGTATTCCCATTAAAATTTGTCGAATCATTTTTAAAATGTCACCCTACCGGTGACAAATTATCCGCTATCCCAGCATATGTTTTACAAAACACATTTCCACCGGGATAGAACATTAATTTAGTTCCCCATTCGCGGTGATTTGTTTGATGTTAATGCAAATTAGAAGGGTAATTACACTGGATTCGCAAGTGCTGTGGTTTTGCGTGGTTTAGACGGATAAATAATATATTGGGCTAGGGGCTTGTTTGTAGCAATACGATGTCGGGAAATGTTGAAGTGGTTTTATGCGTTAATCTATGTTTAAATAGCAGTTGAGTTTTTGTACAATAGCTTTGTTTTGCTTTTGCTACTATCTATGTTTATAATAAACCTGCCACAAATAAGGTGCACTAATCAGTTATTTCAACAATGCAATGAAGCTATTACATTGATCTAACGTTTCGCCAGAAAATATTTGCCGCACAACTGCCAACTAGTAAGAAACGCACTTGTAGGAAGTTGACTTGTATTTAAGCCAAAATCTTATAGTCGAGTCCGGAATTAGGCGAACTAACTTGACAGCCGAAAATGTTGCCAGACATAGGAAAAAATAAATAGTGATAGGTTTATGTCGACACAAATATGTCGATATAACCTTGTGCCTTCTATAAATCTGATTATATTTATATTTTATCAAGTAATTGTCGTCGAAACTTTCTCACTCATACATACTTGCCAAATAGGGAAAAACTACAGCAATTTTTACTATATAATATGATCTGAAGGATGTACAGTTTAAAGCGGATATTTACGATACTTACTCCTCAAATTAGGAATAAAATACAAAAATAACAACAGGCCATTGTGATCCTTTTAGGTGGCTTCCGTCGGGATAGTACGGTACATTTCATGTACCATCAGTACCATACATATAGCATTCATTCCTTTCTTGCTGGCAAATATGAAAATGCGATAGAGACAAACGCTATATATCGTCGATGATAATTCCAAATCCGTTATGTGTTCGATTTAATTAATTTTATACGCTAATTTTAATTATTGTTGCTAGGTTACAATCTGACCAAAAAAATCAATCATAGGATGACAGAAAGCCGAATGGCTTGCTTGTTTTGTTTGTTAGGCATGGTCCGAACTGTCAACAAAACAAAATGGCGGACTGCGTCGTTAACGATGTCTAAAACGATGTTCGATGTATTTTTAAATCCAACCAATTTTTATTATTATTATTTTCCTTAGTAAAATTATTAGTTAGATTCCAAACATAATAATAATGATAAACTAGACTTTTTAAATATCGATATTAACAGCACTAGCTAAACTGTGGCAACATTAGTGTACAATGAACTGTCAAGTTAGTTCGCCTAATTCCGGACTCGACTATAGTTGATGTGTCTAACACAACATGATAGGCTCGTATGAAACAAAATCCCATTCACAACAATGACAATCTTTCAATAAGCAAAAACTGTAGTAGGTACCTACCTACACCGATCCTAATTCTGACTAAAAGGGGACATATTCTTCAACACGTTAACTCTAATGCCAATTCAACAAAGGCTTTAAATCTGAAAACTTCAAGCTAATAGTTGTAAACCGGCTATTCCAGGAAGGACCCATTTGAGTGTTGGCCGCGGGTCAATATTGGTCGCCTCGCTACCGTGCCGCCGTTCTCGTTTTAGGACTTAGTGAATTGGCCTTAATAAAATTCATTGCCACTTGAAGAATTGCATGTTACTTGAACTATTTAAGTGTATCATCGCCGGCACTGAATGTGTTTACTCAACTATAGTGCCAAGAACTCCATATCAGCGATTTTTTGTATGAAAATCGAGGAGCTGGGCATTTGTTGATGTAAGATATAGGAATAACTTAGATATGGTTGGAAAATGTGTTGTGTTGTGAGCCTTGTACTTGAAAATCTCTGTCCAATTTCTCCATTTTTATCAAGACTGACTATCACTCTTCTATCTCAAGTGTTTAATTTAAAAAAAAAGCACTAAGATGAACTTTCCTGATACGATTCGTCCAAATATACATATTTCTCAAACACATTCATCAAAAAATACCTTCCAAAAAGCTAACGCTCTTCAAAGCAAGTATTTTTATCTCAAACAACCGGCCAGTTTTCTTGAAAATATTTAACAGGTTGTCTCGTACAGTCAAACGAGATGTTAAGTACTCGGAGATAAGACAGCCGCCAGATCGGCAGTCTTTGGACAAGCAATTATCACCGAGACGATGGAACGCCTTGCGGTGCCGAAAAAAAGCTGAACGCGTTCGAAATGTCAAAGGCTGTGGGACTGGAATTTGTGAGGCTTTGTCAATAGAATGATTTAGATTTTAAACGGAGTTGTAGTTATGAATGATGCGTTTTGTATCAAAATCAAAAATATTATTTGTCGTTTTCTTTGTGAAAGTAATGAAGTGACGATTCACACTTTGATAAAAAAATGGCTATTTAGGTTTGTGCAATGACACAAAGACATTATTAACGGAAATATTGACCAATGGAGTTCAAATATTATATATTTTTTCCTTTTCGTTGATGGACTACTTGCTGGTATAATCAAAAGACGAAATGTTGCCCTAATCATTTTCTCCCTACCCGCGAATCCTGTTGCGGTAAACATAATTAGAAATTACCAACATCAACATCACTACACTATCCTTAACTCATCATCATATCATCCAGCCAGCCAAAACAAGTCTATCGCTTGACCCTTTGCTCCGCTCTGTCCCTATTTTGATGCTTTCCTTTTAGTCTACATAAACAGATGCTGATTCGTTAACAGAAGGGTTATTATGAAATAACTCTGTGGTCCTAGTGTAAAAGGGTATAAGTCTTCTGAAGGTCAAGTGAAAAAGGTTGTAAGTCTAGTACTGTCCGATCATGTATATACCCTTTTTTATTCCGAGTTAAGTCGACTTGTACCCTTTTTCACTAAGACCACAGAACTATCCTGTTCAGTTTTTCTGAGAGAAAAGGACAGTGCTATATAACTGCAATAGCTCTATCCCACATAATGTTAATATGAAAGGCTTTGCTAAGCGCACATGCGCTGTGTTTTAGCGTGATACTGACCCCAATAGACCACTGATGAGATCGAAGAAAGCGCAGGGGGCCGATTTTTGACTTTCGAGCGCTCGAAAGTTTCACTCGAAAGTGACAAAAAACAATGAAGTGGTATTTTTGACTTGCGAGCGATAGAAAATATGAACACGAGTGGTCCGTGGCATTCGTTTTGAATTCTATCAATAGAAAATATCATTTGACATCTTTCAAATATGTTGGGTATATACACACGAAGCATAAACAAACCTAGCACAATGCCATAGACATCCACAGACGAGAAAGCGTTTCATTTTTCCTACATTTATAACCAGTCAAGAATTTGTAAAATAAGCGTAAAAAAATCTTATTGGCACTAAAATATTAAATTGCTTGTTATGATTTCATCTTTTGTTAGCTTCACACATTTATTTGCAATTAAAATATGAATTAAAAAAACCAGTAAAACATCGACTTTCTGCGTATAATGAAAGAAGTTCCAACTTAACAATACTATTTAGTCAATCCCTCAGTTTCGAGTGAGAATCTCAAAAATATGGAATTTGGGACCATTCGAAAATAAATCGTGAAAAATTTTCGCATTCGAATATTTTCTACCGCTCGCTTTTGAAATCGAGCGCTCGAAAGTCAAAAATCGGTTCCCTGTTCAGTTGTTCTGAGAGAAAAGGACAGTGCTATATAACTGCAATAGCTCTATCCCACATAATGTTAATATGAAAGGCTTTGCTAAGCGCACATGCGCTGTGTTTTAGCGTGATACTGACCCCAATAGACCACTGATGAGATCGAAGAAAGCGCAGGATGGCGACAAGGCCTAGCCACAGTTCCTCCGGAACCAAAATCATCTATTAAAACTTGCCCAACTCACTGAGCCAAGTGAAATAACCGCACGTCACCGGCGCTAAAACGCTCTGCAAACGCTCTTGTTTGCCGAGCGGCGAGAACACAGGTTATTAGCGACTTGTGTTCTTTACTGCGTGTGGACGCTATGACGTGTGAAAATGCAGATGTAAGAGGTAGTTATCTATTTTTGAAGGCGTTGGTTCTTCAGCAGCTACCAGTTGTGTACATAATTGGGATAGATTAAAAAAACTCACGGTTTTTACATTCTAATTCGATAGAATAGGTAATTTTAAGTAACCAATTTCGTTAATTTTGTATTTGACCCAATAGTTTTGTTTTAATATCTTTATTTATTTAGCAGACATTCTATGGATGACATGATTATTTTTAATTAATGTTGGCTTTTCTAATAAATTATAATAATTAAATGATAAAAAGTCATTGTAATAGTATAATAAAACATACTATTTCAAGCGGTTTTCGCCTAGGGAGGGCTTCAAGGCAAAAACGAAAGTCAAACAAAGGTCAAATATACCTACTCTGGTCGGAATGTCCGAAACAGATAAATATTTCTAAAACTTAATAATGCAGAACGGCTTCAAAACCCTTTTCCTCGAAATGGTTTTCAAATTGGAGTAATTTAAAAAATATGAACAATCCTAACTGACAAGATTTCATATTTTCAATACTTTAATTTTATTCGTTTTATAATACTGTTTGGAAGGAGGAAGACACTAATAGTTTTATTTTTTCCCTAGGATGTATAATTATTTTATTATTAATTTATTAAGATGTTCTTATTCTAAAAGGGCGTAACTTCATTTCTACGACACAATGGACATAATACGTTAGTCTAATCTGTATAAAAAAAAAAGTTTTTCTTTTTAATAATGGCGGTCAACCCGATCTCAAGTATCTATCCATCTGTCAGTAGTGTCAATGTCAAACTTGAAGTATGACAGCTTTTTTTCTCGTGAAAAAGGCAATGGTATTATATCTATTCACGCATAGTATTGGTAAAACTCGTTTTTTTTTTAACTTACTTGTAATTTTGTAAATAAAGAAAAATAAATCTAAATAAATATTTTGCCGTGTTCAGGAGGCAAAACCCTTTCGATTCGTAAAGTAATTTGCAGGTGTCACCAAAATGAAATGTTGTCAATTCAGTAAAAATTCTTAGGCAGTGCATGGACGACTCTTTTTACTTGTTTTCAGCCAGTAATCTATGAACATCTCGAGTTTCAGTGATTCTAGGGTAAACCATTTGTATGATTTTAACTAACGATCTTTTTTTTTCACTTTTGAATCTTGCTAGTTACAGAATCTACAGATAACAGATAATGAATATCATGCTGTGCGTCAATGTGGGTAAATCGGTAGCCCATTGTTTCTCTTTTTAAAACGACTTCAAAAAAGGAGGGGGTTCTCAAGTCATCTGTTTTATTTTATTTTATGTTTGTTACCTCAGAACTTTCGACTGGGTCAACCAATTTTGATGATTTTTTTTTATTTGAAAGCTGGTGCTTCCCGTTTGGTCCCATTAAATATCCAAAAAGAATATTGTTTTGGTGAGTAGAATAGAGCTTGAATTTCATTCAAAATTGATTGCACGTCGAGTTATTGGACTTATTGGCGCTATAAAAATTAATAGAAACGCGCACGCTTCATAAAAATCAATAATTTAATTGTAAAGGTTGAAATTTTACCTTTTATCGTTATTAGACAAAACAACTCGGTACTTAATTAAGAGTTGATTTTAATTCGAGACAATTAATTCAGTGCAACCTTGAAAAAAAAAACAGTTTAAATTTACGCAACATTAAAAGGCAAAAAAGACGCTATAAATTCTACAGTTAAAGCTTAAAATGACATAGCATTATACTTCTAGTTATGACGTGATTGATAAGTGATATCTAACGCTCAAAAAACCGGGACTTTGAACAAACTCAGGCAATTAAAAGTTTAAAACATTGTTTTTATCGTCAAACATTGGTGTATGTCTGTAACACAGAAGCTTATCTTTTAATTGTTAACAAGCCATTTGCGGTTTTAGAGTTCTATTTATAATGTCGTTAGCGCTGTGTTTTAAATTTGGAATTGAAGCGTTATGCTTCTATACAAAATTTCAGCGCTAATTCAAAATAAGAACAAAATTAAATGTTGCCAGTATAAAAACGAAATGCGCATTAAGGTCAATAACTCATGTTATTAATATCCTAAATTATTTGACCGTCGGCTGCTCACAAAGACTAACTACCATTGTAAACGTGTAAAAAAATTAAAAAAAAAGGTTCTTTATAGCGTCGGTTGTAAAGATTGGGCGATTGTGCGTTCATTAGGCATCTGTAAAATACCTAATTGGCTTTGTAGGTTACTGGCCAATTATAGTAGGGTTCGGTAGCTTGAATGCCTTTCTCCTTTTTTACGCGACTTACCCAAAAATAAAGGTAATGTTTTCGGACGTAAGTACCTATATGTATGTAATATCCAAGTATTTTTGTTAACTTTTTTACTCTGTAGGCTAAACGTCAGCGGACGTATCGTTGAATTGTTATTCAACGATAATGGACAACGGAGTGATGCTGCGGGGTTAGGTAGGTAGGTACCTAATGGGTTTTGAAAGCTTGCATTTTGTTAGGCATCGTTCACACCAAACGTATTGTCCGCCGCCGACTGTCAGCATGCTCATAGTCTGTAGGTATTTTTTGTTATGATGTTTTGTTATTTTTTGTTATGTGAATGAGAAGTTAAATATACTACCTATATGGAACAGCGATAAACTGCGTAACGCGCGCTCACAGTCGCCGGCGCGGCGGACAATACGTTTGGTTTGAACGATACCTTAGATACCTACCTGCTGACAGATGAAATGAAAAACAATAACAGGGCGCAATAAATGATCGACCATTACGTACCTATTTAATTCGGGTAAAACCTATCTTTAAAAAAAACTTTGCCTTCCTTAGAAAAAAGGGCGTATGTCTCATAGAACCGCGTATTTATTAGTGACCTTATTTCTAAACATGAGGGTTAATTTTGCTTTGACTATCAAATTGGCCATACCTACGTCCTTTTACGAGAACAGAACTGTTCTGTACGACTACTTCGTGCCTGTTCATCCCCCGGGAAGGCAGACGTTGGGGGAGGAGGTTCGACTAACACCGTTGTACGCGCGTCCTTAATCCTACAGCCATAGTAAAGAACAGTAGAATATCTTCGAACAACCACGGCATGTAGTGCAGCTAGGGTTGCCAACCGTACTATAATATATAGTATTGTACTATATTTTGACTCTGTGTACTATATACTGTTAAAGAAATATATAGTACGCAAAAATACTATATTTCGGTCATTCCTTATAATATGTATGCAGTTTGGGTTGGTAGTTTCAACCAGATTTTAAGCACCAATGTAGTTGGACTGGAGAAATAGCATTTTTCAGCTCTGATAGTGGCCCCTATAGCAGGCAGAATGTTAGTAAGTAGTAAATATTGCGCATTATATTTAATAAAGTAATTTACACACTTTTTACAAAGTTTTTCTTCAAAATACTATATTTTCTTTCAGTGTACTATATTTTTTGTACCTTGGGCTTGAAAATACTATATTTGCCCAAGAAATAGTTGGCAACCCTAAGTGCGGCTTGCATGAGTGAGAGCATTCACGCCGCACGCGCATACCTACGCGCCACAAGCAAATACCGGGGGCTGATAAGTCTGAGCCACTCAGGGCTGCAACGTTGTCGCGTTCGCCGTGGTAAATACCTACCTACCTACATACTTATTGGCGGAGAAATGCAAAAATATCGTCATAGTCTCTTTAATACGCGACTCGTCTTATATACCTAACTAGGAAAAATTTGGATTCGACAATAAACAAAGGTTACCTACCTACATATTTAAGATTGGTGGTTAAATAATGTAGGTATTTTAAGCGATGATACGAGTACAATAAATAAATTTAACCGCCTCATAATACTTACACTGTCTAAATGAAGAATCAACGTTAGTCTAGATCATGCGATGAAAAAAAAACAAAAGGTACCTAGAAGCTATAAGTAGGTATATGGACGACCCTACCCGACGCGCGTGGAACAATGTCCAGAGGTGAATTAGGTACTTTTTAATATTTAATCTTTAATAGTACGTAGCATAGCTTCGTTTTTGTCGTAAGAATTGTTTGTGGCGGTGGCGCAATTGTCCTTACGACAAAATACGACGCTATGCTACGTACTATTAAGGTTTATATTGTGTTACTTTGTCTATCCACCGTCACACGTCCTCGTCAAGCCACTTCTGCGTAAACCGCACCCAAGTCCAAGCAAGATCGCGCGGACGGTCGCGTACGACTTAAGGTAGGTACCCCTAGTTCATCCACCAAAACTAGTGTGGCGTGCATCGCATAACAATTTGTGTGTTATCTGGTACCAGATGTCAGGGAAATCTGGAGTTTTCCTGGAATTTTGAGCTTTGTCCTGTGTCCATTAATTTATCCCGAAATGCTTGACGCCACAGAAGTTCACAAAGCATTCAAATAGGTTAGAAAGGCTAACAAGGGGAGTTCTTGCTCTGCGTGTAATAACGTACTATCAGCCAATCGGTACTCTGACCCACAATAGAACTCTGTCATAGTGATGTTATGATGCAAGTCGTAAGAAGTGCCAAACAAATTGTTTTATAATGTCACTGTGACAACACTGACAACGTTCTATGGTGGGCCAGGGTTCCAATGGGTTGATAGTACTTGACGTGTACCTACCTACTAGGATTTGTCTCTTAACTACCCCTCCCCTTTCTAATAGTAAATAAAACTTGACCAAATAATAAACAGTGATAAGGAAAACGATCACGTACCTACCCGGGGGCAGGTCATAAAGACTCTTCATCACACAATCGCTGGCGGTACGCCGGCGGAGATTCAGCGCTTCAGAACCACTTCAGTGGGGTTATTATGACATAACTATGCAGCTCCGTTTACGCTGAGAGAAAAGGACAGAGCTATGTAACTGCTATAGCTCTGTCCTTTACACTCACCGTAAAATGAACTGCATAGCTATATCATAATAGCCCCCCAGGCCCCCAGGTATGTAATAGGTTGGTTATTATAAATATTTGTTGGTTCCCTAAAGGCGACTGACGTCTGTGAACACGCGACCTATAATATGGTCCTCCGTTGTCAACCTTACTATAATTACATAGTATTATACATATTTTGGCTCCGCATAATACTGTTGAATAAATACATACCTACGCAAAAATACTATATTTCGATCAGTCCTTAGTAAGAAGTACCTAAATTCACTAGCGGCCCGCCCTGGGTTTATGTGAGTTTTCTGCAACACCCGTACATAAACCAGAATTATCTAACAATGGTGAAAACTGCATTAAAATCCGATGCGCAGTTACAAATACCTATGTAAGCGTATTAGCGTACACACAGAGAGGGACAGACACCGGGAAGGATTTTTTTTCATACTATGTAAAGATGAATATTTTCTCTCAGTGTAGGTACCTACTATATTATTTACAACTTGGCCTGGAAAATACTATATTTGTCCAATAAATAGTTGGCAACCCTAACCGTGAGCTCTAATGTGGCTCGCTAGACCAACCCTAGTTTTTTAAGTATTATCGCAAATCGCAAGTTATGCAATAGAGCTGACCCTGCAAGTTGTACTCGTAAGTGTAGGTATAACAGGGCTTGGGTCTATCTTTTGGAGTTTGGTTCTTCAGGTCAAGCGTTTTCACCCGGTTTTCCTTAAAAGTTCTGATACATTTAAAGATGGAAGGTAGTACGCCACGAAGACCTCTTCGAAGCGAGCTCCTCCCAACCTGACGGATCAATAGCATAGCACAGGCGTTTAGGTGTCTTTTTAGCACGTCTTTGTAGCGCAGATGCTGGCCGCCTACATAGGTAGTTAACTAAGCAAAATGGTATTTTATTACGTACGAATTACTTCCTACCTGCTATGCTTGGGGTTTCTCTGCGAGATACCCCGAAGAATAGCTAAACTGAAGCGGCAGTGGGCGGGGCACATCGCTCGCAGGACTGATGGCCGATGAGGCCAGAAGGTTCTTGAGTGGCGTCCGCGAACCGGGACACGAGCTGTGGGTAGGCCTCCAACAAGATGGAGTGACGACCTTGTAAGGATCGCGGGAACGCGGTGGATGCGAAAAGCACAAGACCGGTCTGTGTGGAGAGCCTTAGGGGAGGCCTATGTCCAGCAGTGGACGTCTTTCGGCTAACATGATGATGATGATGACTTCCTACATGTCCCTATCTATCCCATCCATTTTAATCGTCGTTCGAGACTTGATCTGATGAAAGAGGTAGTGTAGGTACCTCTCTATCTCATCAATGTAACTGCGAACTTAAATTTTCAAATACCTATGGTCTCAAAAGCGAAGCAGTCAGTGCTCTCGCCGTTGAGTACGTAGGTAGTTCTGCCCTCCTAATCCAAAAAGCAGTAAGTATCTCAAATTCAATAATCAAAGTACTTTTGAATTCTCTTTTGATAATAACGAGGTTGATATTGCTACAGGAGTTTTATCAGAGATACGGCCTATTGGCTTAGGAGGGCAGAGTTGTAGTCACATCGATGACCGTAGGTAGACCTAGTCGGAGGCTGATTAGGTAGGTACAAGTACAATAGGTACAGAGTTAGCCCCACCGTGAAAGTAAGGTACCTACCTAGGTAATGGTAGGTATCTTCCTAACGAACTGGCGTAAGATAGGTACCTACCTACGCAGTAGATAGGTATGTACCCTATAAGTGCCTTTTTATCCACTACTGGACATTGGCCTTCCCAGGAAACTCCAAGACGTTCGGTTTGCTACTTGCATCGATCGGTTTACCGCGATCTTCACCAATCGTCGGTCGTCTGTTAACACTTCCCTTTCCGGCCTGCGGTCGCCTCTCTAGAACCTTCCCTCTTTCCTTCATCCGAGAAAGCCGTCAATCGTCGAATCCAACTTGGGCAGTGTTCGGGATGATAAGTATACCCACCTTACTCATAGGTATCTAATAGGTTCACTAATGTTTTACCAAATCATCATTTGGCAAACTATCATTTTAAAAACTTTCATTTCGCAAACAGGTAAGTAGGTACCTACTTCCCGCCGGATTATTATTACATATATAGGTATTTTTTTCGTGGTCAAAAGTCTAACTTAACCTAACCTATTTAATATAATAAGCCTATGCAACTAATGTAATACTAATATGTAACCGTTTAAGCACAAATAAAATGATGATTTGGTCAAGTCGGGATATCTATCTAGGTAACATCTTTTCGTCCCACTTACGGCAGTGTCTCAAGTCAAAAGTGTCAAAACTCTGAAGTAATTTTTAATGGGTACCTACGTAGGTAGCTACCTAATAGACGAGAATAAATGCTGAACACATTTAAAGTAGTGGTACCTACCTAACTACTTCCTGACAACATTTTTTAGGTACAATACATCAATATATCATGTTACATCAACTCATACATCCCTCCAACAAAATAGTCCAGATGACTCCGATCGCACTCGTCTCCTCAATGCCTCAGCAGGCGAATCGGGTTACTGGCTCCACGCCCATCCTTCTTTAAATAAGGTGCATTTATTGAGTCGTCGAGTTGCGGTAAACAGCCCGTTATAACCTAGGTATTACCTACCTATAAATACCTAGGCAGCCTTGGAGCCAAGCTGATTGCGCGAAGCAATAAGCTTGTGGGATGGGGCTAGAATCCGTGAACATCATAGCGCGTGCTGCGGCAAGGTGAGCTAGGACGACATAGGTATGCCTTAGAAGCCACGGCACAATTAATTACCTATCTGATCCGTCGTTCGCTTACCACCGCCTCTGTGCCTATCAACTGTCCTGGAACCTGCAGGTATGCTTACGACGGCAAGCGACTAGACAGAGCTACACTGATGATGTGGAAACTGGTTACCTACCTAGTACTTAAGCCCCTATATGAGGCCCGTGTCCGCGTGGACCCACAGTCGACCCGTTATCAGGCCGGTGCAGCAGCAGATCAGGCCCAAACCCTCTAGCGCCGCAAAAACCTATTTATCTTTATTTAATTGTTCCCGAATTTGTGGCCCTTGCTACTTGGCACTTTAAATATTTTAACTTACGATTTTAGGAAATAAATACATATAGGTACCTAACTAATTAAGCTACAATCTTAGCTTTCTTTAATTGACCGAATACCTACCTATCTACTTGAACGATCAACACCTGCGGCTATGATATACTTATGATTATGACAAATACTTCTCCTTTAAATTCTTCTTCAAATTAATGGCGGTCCATTGGGTCCACCAAGTGATTTTGCCAGTGTCAGTGAGAGAGTATAATAAGTAAATAGAACAGTAGGTATATCAAAATTAATAAAAGTCAAAGCCGAGCTTTTCCAATCGGCCATCTTGCCTCCCCGAAGATTACCGGAATCCTATGATAACTAGGCATCCGCCGATCAAAAACGCTGGTAATTGGTGAACAATTATTGCTACTGACAGTTACCAATTCACAACTATTCATAGACAATTGTCGGTAGGTACTTATTGACTATAAACACCGTCAAACAATAGTGAACTTAAAAACTCGGTAATACCGAAAACAATTCTAATAAGATTTAGAACGCTCAAGCTGTGGCTCAAGCGTCCGAGGAACGAAGCAAGACAAATTCCTTTTGTTTCAAGTTCACTCACCTTTCTTAACTGCAGCGAGAAGCCAAAGATAATTAAAAACTTAGCTTTGAGTGCGCATCGGAGGGTTTTTTATAGAGCCTTGCCTAGTTATTATTACTTACCTCATAAAGTGACCGCTGGCACGTTGATGTAAGTCCAGCTCCACGATGTTGTCTTTACTATACGATAAAATAAAACACCCAACAGTCCGGCGGCACTGCACGAAAACCAAACACTGTTCCGAATTCAAATTAAAAACAATACTGGTCAATATAGCATTATTTATTACTGAACCGGTAACCGATCGATTACTTCGATTAGTATCGATATTATCACGTGTCGCGAATCGGACAACCACCGCGCGTCCGCAGCTCGGCACACAATGGCGACAATCGACAATCGTGCGGCGCGACTGCGGTGACCGCGCTCGCAACAAATCCAGCGATAAACTCACCCGGCTCCGCCAATGGGAGCGCGGCAAAACGCCCACGAAAGCGCGCCGCGCGCCGCTATTGGCCAAGTAACTGCCATTGCCTTACGGATGTTGTTATGCAGAACGAGACCAACTGTTCGAAATTCGAAATAAGAATTTAAACGTTTACGAGAAGGCACAACAGCCTAAATTGGTTGCGCGCGTGGCGCGGCCGGCGTGGTCTCTTTCAGCGGTAGTTTTCTTTTCTTTTTTTGTTTATGTCTTGTTCGTGGTATGGCCGGGGTATTCGTATGGATCTCGTTCTTCGGGATTGTTCCTGAATCGCTCAATGCCCGTTTCAGCCGCCATTGTTGATATTGTTTACCTTGATTGGATTAGCTATGAGAATCGATTTAGAAAGCTTCTTCATGATACCCATATGACGCTAAATGTTTGGATCGGGAATTTAAAGGAAAACAGCTATAGGTAGAGTAAGACTAAGACTAAGAGGATGACTAAGTACCTACAAGTTTTTATTAAAATAGGATGTTTCAATTACAATCAGTACCTACTTAGTTGGTTAGTAGGCATAGCCTTAGGTGCCTGGGTATCATTGGAATCCTAGTGTAAGATTATCGAACAGGTAGGTACCTATCGTAAAAGAAACGCGGACTGTTATAGGTAGGTGAGATTGTTTTTTTGCAAAATAAATACTTAGTAGTTTACCAGTCTATACAACAACCTTTAGGTCGGTAGGTAAAAAAAGATAAAAAAAAGATAAAAGATGTTTATTCAGTAAGTAGGTCTACCTATCAACCTAAAGGTAGATTGGGAAAAAGGCTGTTGTAATAATTATTGGCGCTTTTCGAAGTGAAGCAACATAAGTATGATCAAATTTTTTACCCAAAATATGCTGGTAACCTACCACTCTGCGTTGTCCATCAGTCAGTCACGAAAGAGTTTTATATATATCTAAGTAGGTAGATACAATCAATGGCACCAATTTGACGTAGGTATACACCACAAAGTCTAAAGAATATGTAGGTACACAGACCTTATTACTATGGCTATAAGGTCTATGTAGGTACCCTATTTTTTGAGACTTAGCGCGTTATTTTATATTTATCCTTGACTGTAGGTATAGTTAGAAAGAATATTGATTAAAGTTTGGCAGGAAATGCCCGCAGTGTAGGTAGGTAATCAATGTGATGTTATGTAGACTACCTAAGAGGGTGTTTGTGCGGTTTTGGCTTCAGCTGTTAAGAAAAAAAAATGATTTTTAATTATTAATTTTTAACATCCATGTTTTTTATTTGTTCTTAACTATTAAATTCAAATTAGTTCCTACTTCCTACTTGTTATAAAAAAGTTAGAAAATGTAGGATTCAACATTTATGGGAGGTGTAAGTGTAGATTTAAATAGGTAGATAAGTATATTACCTATGTCAGTTACACTTTTGATCCTGTATGTCCACGCGCTGTCTTCCCTCAATATTGCCGGGTAATTTTCGCTTTGTACGGTAGGTAGGTAGGTATATAGTAGTGGTTGATCCGTATCAGCCATAAGTTCAAGCCATGTTAGTAGGCAGGAAAGTATAGTTACGTTAGTCATCATCATAATCATGTTAGCCGAACGACGTCCACTGCTGGACATAGGCCTCCCCCAAGGCTCTCCACTCAGACCGGTCTTTTGCTTTTCGCATCCACCGCGTTCCCGCGATCCTTACAAGGTCGTCACTCCATCTTGTTGGAGGCCTACCTACAGCTCGTCTCCCGGTCCGCGGACGCCACTCAAGAACCTTCTGGCCCCATCGGCCATCAGTCCTGCGAGCGATGTGCCCCGCTAAGTTAACTTACGTTAGTGGTTAACCTTAAATTATGAAAGGATACTAGACACTACTTTAATATCTTTCCACGGTGAATAACTCTTTTAGTATCTATGTCTGTGAACCATCGCAGTGCAACTCGTGCCAACGGATTTTTCAAAAGCAACACAAATGTCTGACTCTAAAGTTTTTGTGGGAATAATCGTTTAACGGTATCATGTACATATTTGCATTTGAAACGAAGAATTTTATCCTCAATATCACAATGTTATTCTTAAAAAATACAATAAAAATATCGATTTCAAAGTTCAAGACCGTTGGAATACATTTAGGTCAAGTGAGGATCACAAGGGGCTGCATAAATTTCAAGTCAATAATTATCATAACGGAAATAGATCGAAAAATAACAAGCGATTGAATGACTTCTTTCACTTGACTAGCTACAATCAAATCTATAGAAAAATTATCATACGTCTATCATCCAAGAAACGATTCTTATAACTTAAATTCGAACATGCAAATTCGAAATCGATACGAAAAGACGAATATTGTAAGATGTCATTTTATTCATTGATATTTAAATTTAGAACGTGAAAAATCGGCATGGCTAGCGATAAAAGAGGCCGTTTAAAAATTATGTTTATGAATATGATACAATGGCGGCATTCGATAATTGAATTGTAACGTACCGCTCGGGGCAGCGGGTCGCGCCCTCGGCGCCACCACAATGCACCAAACGCAAATTAACTACATACGTATACAATTTTTATTGCCAATAGAAAAAATCTATTCACAAATTCGCGACGCACAGGTCTTGTGCCCATAAAAAGAATATTTTAAACGTCGATATGATTTTTGCATATGACGGGGGCACGACAAATCTATGCATATGTAGATTTTTCAACATGTGTACGCAGGTAGTTTGGATTGCAACATGCAATATAAATTGGATTTGTTGGATTTACAACTGGATTTAACAGACCGTTACAAATTTGGTTATTCACAAAGCGATATAAATAAATTAATAATCCCATCCCATTAAAAACTGACATTAAATTGAAATGCCTTGCAAATTTGTTTTGTGCGCAATGTATTGGATTATGTCACTTGCTGAATGGAGGAAATGGGTAGCTCTATGGCTTAATGGCACTTTAGTTAATGTAGCGTTAAAATAGCTTAAGAAGGTAACAAACATTTACATGCTAGGGGGAAAAGTCAAACTTGGTTTTATACTTACTGCGAGTGTTGTTGTTCTGTGTCTCGAGGAGGAAAAGTTATCGGAATGTTAATACAAAAAAATATACCTATAGGTAGGTATCTAGCGATGATTGTGCGATGATGGCTTTCGTCTCGTCGTCTACGCTGGGTGGCTGTTTTCTGACTTCGTATTACGGATAGTTTCCGAAAAAGTATAGTATAGTTAGTTGACGTTTTCAATAGTAGATAAATGCGTTTTCACAACGAGCAAAACATAGGTAGGCTATGATTGAAGTGTTCATGCTGGAAATAGTTACTTTATTTTTATTTAATTAATCGAGACCCAAATTTACTCTTAACCGCTCTCATTGGAACTCACAAATGTTAATTAAATTTAATGTTGGCGTAACCTTTTACCGAACGAACGAAATCGAATTAAAAACTGACAAAAGATGTATTCAAGGGATATTATAGTGCTTTCAACGTTTGTGCAACTGGGTGTACCTAAGTAATTTAATTAATAAAAAGGTAATTCCGTAAGGTAGCTTATTTCCTATCAAAAGTAGAACATCTTCGAACAAATTAAGGGTAAGTTCTTGTGGGTAATTAGTAATTACGTATTATACGCGCCACAATCCAAGAGAAGAAATAGAAGTAACATTTATCTAGTGGCTAATACAGCATTACCTACATAGGTTCTACGTAGATACCTATTACTAACAACAAGTATTAAGCACCAAAAGGGCAATCAGCTCAGCGACACGGTATAACACTGATAACTAACGCTATATAACGCTGATTAACGCTGAATCAATCAAACAATGCGTGTGTGTGGACCTAACTCGAGCTTCTAAAAGGCCGGAGTTGAATTACTTTAAAGTAAATACTTAATTAACGTCGTTGGGCCCCCTTGTTGGAGGCCTACTCACGCGGCGTCTTCCGGTACGCAGACACTACTCGAGAACTCTTCGAGACCATCGGCCCAGGAACGGTCCTTGCGGCAAACCTTGTAAGAGGCTCATGTCCTGAAATGATAATTTTCATATACTTAGTTTGGCAACAGTTTAAGACTCTTTAAGACCTACTTACTAAGTTAGGGTCACGAAAATAAACTTAGGACCCATTGAAAAACAAAACTTGGAGTCGTCAATGATGTCACTAAAGATGCCAATCATTTGTAACCTATAAGAAACTTAACCTTATTGATGTGCAATGTTATTCGGTCACAAACATAAGTCTTTAACTGTAAAGTAGGCACCCACAGCCTGGTCTTGGTGAGTCTCAAAGACATGGACAATGATGCTGTGTGATCTTTTATTTGTTAACTGTATTGTTTTTTTCACTATATACCAACGCTACGTTAAATCATACGTCTACGTCAATAAAACTCTTAAACTGTTTTCTTTAATCGATTTGTCATCGACAGAATGCAACTCATCTTACTGAAAAGTTATAAACCTAACAAAAAAAATTGAGCCCCCGCTAGTTTAAATACATGTTTTCATGCAAATAATGACAGACTTTGTTACCATTTCATAGCATACGAATCCGTCATGCAATCACACACGACATTTATCGATTCTTTACGGGTATACAACAACATTGTAATTCCGTAAATGCACAATGCAACTACAAACCAGCTACAATAAGCCCAATAAACGGGCATTAGCATACGATCACTGCGTCACCCAATCACTTTAGCCTTGCGTTTGTATTCGTCTGAGTAAGTATGTATGTATATAGATGACAATAGCAAAGTCATTCGGTCTCAGCCAAACTGTATGTTTTAACCCCCAAGGCAAATAGTGGGGGGATGTTAGTTGATTGTGGCTAAGGGAGTCGACTTGTGATCGTTAAACCGAGATTAAACCTCTGCGGGTCGCCATGTTCCAATGAGTTTTCTAACCTACGTTACCCGGTGTTATTACGGTGGAGGTAAAATGCCTGGAAAACTGCACATCGGAACAGCTCAGAGTGTATGAGGTTAATTGTATTAAAGATCCTTTTCATCACACTTGCACGTAAACAGTATCTAAACATACAGGTTAACTTGGGCGCAATGCCCCGTATAAAACCCTCGACCTTTCTTTTTACCATGAAACCCAAGGTCGGTAAGTATTTTTTTTTTAATTTATGGCACAGCACACATGTCATGCAAGTTCAAGCAAAGAGTTTACACGCAATTGAAAAATTGTCTTAAAATGTTATTTAAACAGGAATTTCATTGCAATCTCGCTACATGTTACTTAAATACTCAATTAATGTTCTTAATAACCGATTTTAATAGTTTTCTGTATCAAAACCGTCGTTTTTTTTTACACTCCTTCAGGGCTGTATGTATAACTACGTAAGTATTTGCCCTTAACGTTTCTGAACGAAACATTTGTATAATCTGTGAAGTCCGCCAGCCATCCGCTTAAGAAAAGTTCAAGTAATTCGTAATAATAGTTGTGCTGACTTGTGTATTTATTTATTCGCAAATGTGATGAAAAACATTGTATGTTTCACGGGCGGTACGGGAATTACGAACCTCGACTCAGAAAGCCCTCAGTCTTCGACTTCGGGCTTCTACTAGAGCTTCGATCGTAATTCCTTACTTACCGACCTTAATACACAATGTACTAAAACGTTCGAAATGAACCAGATAGGGGCCATAAGTAAAATAAGAACTATGTGTCTGTGTATCTTTGTGCCTCTGTAGGTATCTGCTTGACAATGTATCTGTGTATCCGATGGTTCTTAGCTAGTTTTTATGAAAATAAGTATGTTTTACCAAATCATCATTTGACAAACATTCATTTCGCAAAGAGATACTTCCCGCTGCATTATTTAACATAAAAAAAACATTAACATTAAATCACGCCTGTTTCCCAGAGGGGTAGGCAGAGACCACTTCTTTCCACTTGCTACGATCTTGACAAATTTCTTTCTTTATTTAACATATTTATGGTCAAAAGTCTAACCTAACCTAATTCATTTAAGAATCCCATGTAACCTATGTAATATGTAAGTGACGTTTAAGAGATATCAGCTCTGAAAGCAACGATCGTCTTTATATCTAGGGCTTTTTTCTATCTACATAGTTATATTCTAAATTATTGGTTATGTTAGCATTACCACTACACACAAACATACATCGCATCCCGAAGTGAATTACCCACATCACGATCCGCACCAACTGTCAAATATGTTAATCACCGATTGACGTTTAAACGCTCCATTTTCAAATTTGTAACGCATTGTGCGAGCCTTTGTGCTGCGTGCAAATCCGTTAGAAACATTTTTTATGCAAATTCTGTACAAAACGATTTTAAATCGATAGCTTTATTGCGTGAACGGGCGTGAACGAATAGAGTGAACTTTTGCAAAAAGTCGATACCGATTTGATTGACAATGGCTTTGATCTTATTCGTATGTAAAATCGATGCTACTGATATCCTGTCTCCTCAACCGTTTTATATGAAATTCAAAGTACGTTCTGTGAATTCTAATCATGTAAGGAATTTAAATATTTTTATTTATAAAAAAACTTATGTAGATATGTAAAAGCACTTCACAGTAATAAATTGTATTGTGACAAGACTTGCCATTCGATTTAAAATGATATGAAAGTTAATTACAGGATCATATTAATATATGAAAGTAGTGTATGAAAGTTAATCTAAATCTGAATCTGAATCTGAATCTGAATCTGAATATTAATACTTAGTACCTAAATCATTTAATAATTTACATACTTAAATATCGGAACCTTACAATAAATAAAATTAAAATGAACAACAATTTACTCTTTATACTTTGATCAATACGAATACGAGTAAGGGCATTTTCTACTGAATAATATTTTTGAGGCATTTTCTATAGACATCACCTTGCACTGGGATTGTAGGTACCTACTTACGTATTTTGTATTATATCGTCGGGGATACTGCAAACCGCGTTACTAACAAATTTATGAAAGAGGAAAATAAACCTTACGGACTTATTAAAAAGGTGCATTTTGCTCCTTATTTAAAATTTTACTTACGCGATTTTCAGTTTCACCGACGATATCCGTCATTTACTTATTCCTTTTCTTACACAGAATGTACATTTTCTATTCATTTTGTTAACAGAACCATACTAAGTAATGCTTTTGTATATTTAACAAAAAGCCAGAAACGCAAGATTACACGCCAAATGACGCAAACGTCTGTCACTAAGGCCAAATGCCACATCAAAATGTCACGTTGATTAAACAAACATTTATTGCAATTGCGCCCTTATACACACGTAAAGAGCAAGTTTCTCGTTTCTAAACAATACTTACAATTCGGTTTTATTTACATTTCACACACACGACATTAATCGATATTCGATTCATTCGATGAACAATCGATCTGGTTCTGTCGTCGAGTGGATGCGAATGACGAGTAGGTACCTATGATCGGGAATTGTTCTTTTTGGGGTGGCATAATGCCGTCCGCGTAATTTTTAAGTGGCCTGTTCCGATCGACTCGATATAGGTAGTGTTTCAAAATTAGAAGGTTAAGTACCTAATGTTAAACTTTATTGGGTCAAGTTATATCGTCCAAATTGAGGTAAGTAGTATTTTAATAATGTTAAAATTGCAAGGAACATCTAAACAAGAAAAATAACAATAATGACAGCGATTTTCAAAAATCCGGACAAATTGAGTTTAGCTCAATTTTGGACCGCCGTTCCTTGCATAAAGAACCTGTTTTTTTGTGATTTAATATCAAAGTTGTGTTCTTGTGTTTCACTTAAACATTGTAGGTACCTACTTAAACCCTGGTTTTTAATTGCGTAGAATTCTGACGTTTCTTGGTCTTGCCAGACTACAAAATATTCCTTGAACGTGTGGTGCAAAAAAGTAAAAAAAAAATCTTTAGAATATTACTTATATGATTTACATATTAGAATTTAAAATGAAATAATAAAAAGTTAATTAATACAAAGTAATTTTATTTTAAAATCGCACAATCCATACATAATATTTTGTTAAACAAATTTCAGAGGAAAAAGATAATAGTTGTTGGTATCATTCAGATCATTGTCATGTATTACAAACCTTTGGAGTTAAATTATATTATTATATTTAATCATTTTTATTTTGGAAAAAATAGACTTCAAAATGACAGTTGTCGACTGTCAAAATACTGAAACAGAATGGCAAGGTAATATCACATACAATAAAAGAAGAGGACAAATTTTGCAACCTTGACCATTTTAATTGATGGTGTTTGCGACAAATTCATTATACATGTGGGGGAAAGTGATGACAGTGACAGCAGTATGCCTGAAGAAGATTCTGAAGATACTGAATAAAATAAAGTGTTTCCATAAGTCATGTTTTATTTATTTCCTCCAGTAACTAATAACACTGTGACTTGTAAAGATTTCAACTTATTTAAAAGTCCCAATTTTTTTTGGCGTATTGTCTTAAATCTTAACTTAACAATATAATTTTGCATAGTTACTTCTCAAAGTTTTTAGTATTCTTATCTTAGACACGTAGGCTAATGATTTGTTTGGTTCACTAATGTTTTACCAAATAATCATTTGACGAACTATATCGTTTTACAAACTATCATTTCGCGAACAGGTACTTCCCGCCGGATAATTTTATATTTTTTTGTGGTCAAAAGTCCAACTTAACCTAACCTATTTAATAGCCTATGCAACTAATGTAATATGTAACGGTTTAAGCACAAATACATTTTTGCGAAATGAAAGTTTGTAAAACGATATAGTTTGTCAAATGATGATTTGGTCATAAGTCGGGATACCGATTTGTTTACTCTACCTTATGTATGTGGAATAGCAACAAATTTAAATGAAGGCCAAAAACGTCAACAATTAAAAAAATGTTTGTTACTCCTGAAACGTCAGAATTTGATAGCTGTCAGAATTCTACGCAATTAAAAATCAGGGTTTAGTTGTAAATGGACCGTTTATTTCGTATTTTGTTAATTTTTTTAGTGTTGCGTTTATATGTAGCCGGACTCAAAACTTATATTTTATAATGCTTAAGAACTTACAACAGGTTTGTGTTGAATTATTGTTTATTTATTTTACATTGTCATCTCAAGTCAAAGCAGTCGGGTGACGTGACGTCACAAAGTACTTTTTAAAAATATTTTTTTATTACTTTACCTATCATTTAAAACAAGACGATTATTTATTTGACGAATTATTCAACTCCAGAATGAGATGAATCTAATGACAATCATTTATCAAAATCGGACTTATAACTGGAGATCTGATGTCATGGACAAAAATCGGCCTCGCGTAATATAACCTACCTACCTATACATATAGATGACAGAAGCCTTAGATCGTCCATTGTGCTTTGTGCTCCTACCCCCAAATTACACTCTTTTCGTCTAAGCAACCTGGTTCTAATCTGTTGATCATTTCACGTGCTATGGGATTGGTAATTGAGGTGTAAGTTAAAGGACGAAGCGGACCACTTGACAGGAAAGTCGCATCCAAACCGCATTCAATACGTACCTACAGACTCTGAGTGAGGTAAAATTTCGCCTTCATAGTACCTACTTAATAAGTATTACATACATACATACATAAACTCACGCCTTCATTCCCAGAGTGGGGTAGGCAGAGCGACAGAATTACCAACAAGTATTAAAACTTTTTGATAATTCTGTAACCACATTTTGCACAAGTAGGCTAAGATGTTTCCCAGTGTATTAGTGACAGGTGGCAAGCCCATCGCCTAACAGTACTGCAAGCCTTTATTCCCTTAGTCGCCTCTTACGATATCCACGGGAAGGCATGGAGTGGTACTATTCTAACCCGGCAACGGGTATGAATCCTTTAAGGCATTTGAACATAAAACGTATGTAGGTACTTTTCTACGTTTGGGGCTGTAAACTCAGTCTGTCTGGCGAATTACGTCTTGGGTAGCTATATACTTAGAGAGGTAATAAACACTAACTTAACAATTTTTTCAACTTTGAAATTCTTTTCTCTGCCCTGTGTTGCTTATTTCATTTACTTCTTAACGAGATCCTCAATTTTTAAAGTGCAAAATTATTGTTACATTTAGTGGTATTTTTTTTAAATTGGGGTCATTAAAAATACGGCTGTTGTAACACAGTCAAAATGTCGAGGTAGGTACTTAAATGTTTATTTTACTACGCAATTTAGTCCCGATTTATAGTTTAAGTAAGTACTTACCTATACGTGAGAATCGTGTTCGTTTAAAGAAAGGCATTGTTAAAAAATACACGTGTTACCTAAATCCAAAACCCTAAGAAAAAACACTAGACGTTCTAACTCGCTATCTCCTTTCAATTGCACGCTACAAGTAAGTAATCCCACCTTCTCCTTCTCAATGACAAAAATATAAAACTGCAATACAAACATGTACCTAAAGCTCCTAACATTAAGGTTCCAAATCCCTCCCACTCGCTGTAATTATAATAAAACCATTTTGTTTGATTAGGTGCAATGTGAAACAGTCAAAGGGAAAAACAACTGATGTTCCACAATATTTGTTTTAAATATCAACCTTATTATATGGTCTACTATTCTTACTATTGATTGGTCGGTATTTATTTGTGGTAGCCATTTTGTAAAATCTGGCGTTTAATTTGTGAAACCTCTATTATTAAAGAGTGTCATTAAAATGGCTTCTTTTGGCAAAAGGGTTAACTGAAAAATAAACATTAATTTCATTAAATAAAATTAACTGTTTAATATGGCTTCCATAAGCACTTTGATCTTGAGGCTTAATATAGATTAATCAGTGAATAAGGTACATAATAAAAAACCGTTATGGATAGTGGAACGGATAGAGGAACCGTGTTTCTCTTAACCTAAGGCCCAACAAAAAATTCAGCATGTAGTCACTAGGGTCCGTAGTCCTACCAGTAGTACTATTGTTTCATACTCATTCACCCAAGTACTTAAAAGACAAAATGGCGGGTGAATGACAAAGTTAATAAGTACTATGGGTAGGACCTTGGGCCTTAGGTGGTTAAAAAAAGCTATTAGGTACTACTTTGCACAACCCGCGGTCTTCATCCTGGACTTCATCATCATTTACTATCAGTTCAGTTTACGATGAGAGAAAACGACAGAGCTATATAATTGCTACAGCTGTCTCCTTTACGCTCGCCGTAAAATACATGGCAAAGTCATGTCATAATAACCCCCCCCCCCCCCCCTGGTGAGATAAAAAAAAAACTTCATTTAACCGTTTATTTTAAAATGGCCACCTTGAACGCACAGACGCGTAAGCGTAAGCATCAACGTAGATATTCAATATATTTCAGCTTCCCATCAGCACAGTAAATAAAAGAAATTACTTTCCCACATCCATACAAAA
This sequence comes from Acleris emargana, assembly GCA_927399475.2. NCBI lineage: Eukaryota > Metazoa > Arthropoda > Insecta > Lepidoptera > Tortricidae > Acleris > Acleris emargana. The sequence continues at coordinate 3,297,703 of OV656836.1, read as the reverse complement.
TACATGCACAATTCGCTAAACCACCGTAAAGACGTTTTCGTATTTGTCAAGCACGCGAACGTACAAAAAACGGATTAACGAACCTCTCACTTCATTAAAAATGAAAGCACTTTCTTCCTTAAGCATCTGCTTTTAAAACCCTTGACTTGACAATAAACATTGTATCATTTACAGAAAAATAATTTTATCAAACAAACTTTAAGTTGGTCGGCATAAGGTTTAAAGTGGTTTGTGTCGTAACTGGTTCGAACCGGATATAAAAAAACCGGTAGCCATTAAGTGCGTATTAAGTGAGATAAGGATCTAATACACAAAATGCAGATTTGCGGGATAGCGGCTTGCGGCGGCTTCTTTTGTTTGATTATTGATAAAATCTGCCAAGTGGGAGCTTGATTTAAATAAATTGAGGGCATTTAACCAACTGAATCTTCCATTGAATCAGTACAGTGATTTACAACTTAACCTGGTCCAGAGATAGCTATATAAGTAGGTAGAATAAAAAAAACCGGACAAGTGCGAGTCGGTATCGCCCAGCGAGGGTCCCCGACATGATACGTTTAACTCAATTCAAAATTTGGATCGCCGTTCTTTGCATAAAGACCCTGTTATTTTGGTGATTTAATTAAAAAACTTTACTACTTACTTGTGCAGGGTCCATCCGGGTTGGTACCACCATCTTATCCATTAACCTACCGCCAAGCAGCAGTGTTCGCATTTTGTGTTCCGGTTTGGGGATAAGACAGCCGGTGAAATGACTAGCATAGAGGCATTCCATCTTAGTCCTCAGGGTTGGCAACGCATTAGCAGTCTTGTGAATGCGAATGTCTATGGGTCACAGTTTTCACTTACCATCAGGTGGCCTGTGTGCTCGTTTGCCTTCCCATGCAATAAATAAAAATATAAAAATGAATACTTTAAGACCTTTCCCTAAACTAGTAGTAAAAGAAGGTATTACTTGCCAAATTTCATAGTTCTAGGTCAATGGAAAGTACCCTATAAATATTGATTCCCTTAAGAATGTCGACATAATATACGTTTTATTACAGCTTTAAGTTAGAAGTTTGATTTTTTCACAGCTTTATAGAACTGTAGACCTAAATATGTATATGGTTTTCATTTCAACTCGATAACTCCACGTGTTCCGGAGATAAAGGGTCTTGACAGACAGACAGACAGACGGACAACAAAGTGATCTTATAAGGGTTCTGTTTTTCCTTTTGAGCTAAACATTGTTGTAGTTACTTAGTAATAATAAGACAATAAAATAAAATAAATATAACAACCAAATACTGGGAAAAGGGCCGAATCTTAATTACCTACCCGAAACCGACGTGCGTGCAGTGCATGACTCGATTTATGAATGTTGAAGAAGCGAAATAAATTTGTCAAGATCGTAGCAAGTGGAAGGAAGTTGTCTCTGCCTACCCCTCTGGGAAACAGGCGTGATTTAATGTATTTATGTGTGTATGTACAGGCATTTCATCTTAGCCCTTAGGGTTGACTTAGGATAGCAATCTTAAGATGGTGTTCTTAAGAGTCTCAGAACTCTCAGGTCCCATTTACCATCAGTTGGTCCTCTATATTCAATTTTACTATGGTTGAAGAAAATTATCCGGTCATACATAACAGACAAACAAACAGACGAAGAATGTATTTCTCCTATATTTACTTAGTTAGCCGTCCTGAAGACCGTCTCAATGCTGCAAAATAACCTATTTAATTCTAGATCTCTTGATACTGCCACATTATTGACAAACCATTGATATTTACTGTCAATAAAAACGAGATTACTAAAAACCACAATGTCCAGACGTAGAAAGGTTCCGTTGGTATCATTAAAAATCTAACGATCTACCAACACGGGAATAAAAAAAATACCATCACTTTAAAAAAAAAACCTTTCTAGCTATTTTATCATCAAATATAAAATGAAAGTTTCTTACTTACAGCACTTTTTCCAACGACATAAACGCTTCATCTAACTTAAGCCGTAACAGTATCAAAAGCGAACATTCTCAATTTCAATACTAAAATGACTCCACATGGATATCTCGGTACTGAATACATTAAAACATGTGTCAGGCATCTTAGCACCCACATAATAACGTCGAAATTGGTTTAATTCAGGTGCATTTTAATGCTGTCTAACAAGATGTCATTGTGCCCCCGATTAGCATTACTCTGTGAGCGGAAACGGATGGTTTTTTTTTGTGACACAATGGTGGTAAGTCCGGACGTGTGACTGCATTCAGAGAGTGGTCAGATCCTGCCGCCGTGAGGAATGCTAGAAATAACGTATTTTGGAAAAGCGGTAACAAGTGATCCATAACCCTCCTTTTGACGCAGTCGGCTAAAAACGTAAATGTTTATTTGTAGGCCAAGTTCTTGAGAAGGTAATCATTGGACAAGCAAAAGTGTTCAAATACAAAATCAATGCAACGTGCAAAAGCACTATTCTCCGTTCTAATTTCGTATTTGTAGACCTGCTGGTAGGTAGTGCTTAATAATTATTAGTCACAATTTCAGTGTCAAAATTTTAAGTTTTGGAGGTCTGTAAACTGGAATTTTGGAACTATTGATGAGTTTATGTGTTATATTCATTTCTATATGTTTTGAGATACGAAATGGTTCATGTAGGTAAATAATTCTAGGTGTACTGACAGCCGGTTTTTAAACTTGGCCTGCGCTCTGCCATGCGCTTCGATAGCAAGTTATCGATTCCTGTGGACCTAGTATGGTTGCGTTTATCGCGTGTCAAAATGTGGATACAGCATCCGTCACTCTCGTACTTATACACGTGTCAGAAAGTGACGGATGTTTTATCCACATTTTATCTCGCGATAAACGCAGCCATATTAGGCCCCTACTCTTTAAGCGTTTTTGAGAGGATCACTAACGAGTAACGGGTTGGCTTAAAGTAATGAGAATGTATTCAATTAACAATAGCAAGCAATAAAAAAATACAAAAAGGATTTTGACAGATATAATTAATAGAAAATGTGTAAATTTTGTTAATAAGGCAAAAAAAGATTAACTGGTTTAATAAAAAATGTCCGCGAGGAAGTTATGACGTGAACGTGTCTATCGCTTACTTGGACGGCGTGAAAAATCTGAAGTGGTCTCTCATCACAAATTTGAAAATGTACCTCCTTCTACAATTTAATGTTTGATCCAGCGGTGGGAACTTGGTATTAGGACTAAAGATTTACCAGAAACAGGAAGACCTCCCATTCTTAATGATCGAGACCGCAGGTAGGTGGCAACGTTTGTAGAAAACAAAGTGGGTCAGTCCCAGATAAGTTAGCTGTAAAATATGATGTTTTTCGTGGGCGAATAAGGAATATTTTAGAGAAATACAATGTTGAACAGTTAAAGTGTCAAAAAATACCCAAATATTCCAACAAACAGCTTGAAGATATTCCAAAGAAGTGCAGGAAGTTGCGGAGAAAGTATCACTATGCAGGGAGCAGCCAGAATTGACTAAAAGAGCGTGACGTTCACTTTGTACCGAAGGATTCAAACCATCCGAACGTCCCTATAGCTCGTCCAATAGAGGATTATTTGGTAATTCTCAGTAGACTAGTTTACAGTGATGGGCGGGAAGCAAAATTACAGACTCAGTTGAAGCGCAAGGTACAAAAACAACTAATTACCTAAAAAATAGATGTTGTCCAACGTATGATGAAAACGGTAAGAAGAAAGCTACGAAAAATTTAAGATGCGGGACTTTTTGCTGTATAGGAATGATTGATTATCATATTGGTTTTAGTTCGTTTTTATGTAATAAAAAGCTATATAACCCTAACAAGTGAAAAAATTAAAATAAAAACAGTTTTTGTAATTCTCATTACTTTAAGCCAACCCGTTATTCTGTCATCCTAAGCTATAAACAGTATCTCAGATTCAATTGCCAACGTAGATTCAATCCTGCCCTATTAGTAATGAGGTCGTGATAGCTACAGGAGTATTATTTGAGATGCCTTTGCTAAGATTAGAATCAATCAAGTTTGAAATGAGACCTGAAAACGATACCCGCGTAAGTGATGAAAACGCACACATCCGGCGAAAAATAAATCATTATAATAAATATAAGGGCAGCTAGTGACGAGCTGTTGGTGAGTGGCGACACCACGGACCTGAATGCTCCCGAGGGTAGGACCTGTTCCTCACCTCACGCTTGCCTTCACCGGCGGGCTGGGGTGAATAATGACGAGGAACAGACCCTCACCTCTGGCTTGCCTTTATTGGCCGGTCAGAGTGGAGTCGCAAGAGCTATATGCTCGAAGGGTGGATGTATTGCATAAGTGGTGAGTGGGCACCTTATGGTCGTTTAAAGTCCAGAAGCACCTATCCACCCTTAGCCCCTCTGGAACTGTTACCTCCCTGCTGCTATATAAATGCGGCTATTTCGGGAGGCCCGTTCCATTGAGCTGGCAAGTCACCGCCTGCCATTTCAACCAAAGTAATTAGCATTGACCAGGCAGGCGCCGTAGTTTCTTCAATAGATTAGTTCACCAATCCATATCAGTTCACACATAGAGCCCATTAATAATGTTTCCATCCTTCTTAAATAGTCCTACAGTAACCATTGGTTGTCCGTGGGAGCATACTTCCATAATTTGAGCTCAGGTACAATCGCCGGTTGGTGTCCCATCACTTTACTAAATTAAACTTGTCTAAAGGGCCTCTGCGTGTTGGCTTCGGCTCCATGTACGCCTTCCAAAGGTCCGGGACTCCCATAGTCCCGTGAATGGTAAAGAAATATAATAAATATCAGGCGACAATCTCACACCATTTGACCTAGCCCCAAACTAAGCTCAAGGCTTGTACTATGGGTACTAGGCAACGATAAACTTACTTATATAGATAAATACATACTTAAATACATAGAAAACGCCCAAGAAGAAAAAATACTCGCGCTCATCACACATATATTTGCCTGTAGGGATTGAACCCGGGACCGCTAGCTTCGTAGGCAGGGTCACTACCGACTAGGCTACCGCTTCGCCAAATCACACTAATATTTATACTTTTAGTGAAAATAATAGTTTGTGTGTGAGTATTGTTTGTTAATCCCATCCCAAGCTATAAAGCTTTAAGGACTTTGGTGAAATTTTGAGTAGTTATTGCTTTTACCCTGAATTGACACATCTATCTCTGCTACATTCCCTACATTCCCGAAAAAGAGCTCGTTATCAGCTAGTTAAGTAATAGGTATATTTTTAAGACGCCAGACAAATTTATATGATCTTTTAAACCAGATCTTTAACACTAAAAATCCCTGACAAAACCGCGCTAAATGATTGATAAGATAACTCTAGAGTTGTCCTAACAATTATTATTTAATTTATCTAAAACCACATAAAACAACATAAATAGCATTAAAGTTTGTAACCAATGCGCCTCGATTAGTTTCCTTAGTTTCCGTCTTTTTTTTTTATTTAGATTAGTTTTAGGTCAGGGTCCCTCTGAAAATGCTGAGAGGGATCCTGTTCAACGTACCTATATCTAATTAATGTCTTCTTCTCACTTTATATTTTTCTACTGTTTTTTTTTGTGTGTTGAATAAATATTGTCTAAACTAATAACGTAATAACCCGCTACTTTTATGAAACGAGTGTTAAAAATAATATATTGTTCTGCTTAAGTGTTTTAATCAATTTAACAGCTCAATTTCTACGCAATTTTATACTCGCCTAAGACAATTCGCCGACTTTGCGTCGAACTTCCATCAAGGTTAAGAAACGTCCGAATAGATCTATATGATCCTTTAAAATCACTTGATTTTAATTTGTCGACGAATCATCAACGACGGGTCTAAGATGTCCGTTAATGCATTTTGGCGCTTACGTTCAAAAACATTTCACAAATCAACCAATCTTGTAGGACCTTATAGGTTAGGATAGGTTAGTTTTATAAAAATCAAAATCCTGAATTATTTACAGTTTCGGAAAAGGAGCGTTTTGCAAAATGAATCAGTTAGTGAAACGTTTTTCTGTAAATATTGGTAAACTGCATGTGACAGCTATCTTCAAAACGGTAGGCACGACATTGAAAAGCGAGATCTAAATAATTCGCTAACATCGCGTCGAAGTTCAACCAAGGTCGAGACACTTATGAGTAAGTAATGTTTACCCGCTGACAGGTCAACCAGTATATCTTGAGTCTTAGATCTAAATCTATACGCTAGAGATTGATTAAAAATAACACGGCAGCAATTTAAAGTTTATTCAATTCAATTCAATTCTTTATTGCTTTTTCATAATGCTACACCTTATTCTAATAAATAAGTAATAACAAAACGAACCCTGGACGGCACAGCAACACTATTATAGGAGAGAGCAGGCATAAATGAATTAGTATATTATAAGTAATTAACCATTATCAATTGCGTGGATGGTGGATTGGATGAATTGGGTGAACTTTTTGTTGTTGTTATTCTGTCCCGTAAGCCAGGAGACAACAGTGATAGAGTTTCTTAGAAAAAATGTTGTAATATACAAACACACACACAGGAGAAAGGCCATAAAATAATGGGTGTGTAATTGCCAATAAAACAGTTTTTTAGTGGACTTATATCCTTTGAAATCATAGTTTTAAAGAGTGACCCAGGAGACGTCACCATGGCAACGAGCTACAAAGAAAAGTTGATTGACCCAATTTTATCGAAATGCATCTTCTCTATATTTTTTTATTGTATAATATGCTTTGTTTACTAGCAGTTGTTTCAGTTTATTAATAAATATATTTTCCTATTTTTCGTCTTTTATACTTTCAGGTAATTTATTGTAATTTTTTATGGACATTATTAAAGGACCATCAGAAGTTAATTTTAGTCCTGAACGCAGAAGTTGAAGGTTATTCTTATAGCGCAATGATCGCGCTACAGGTAGGTCTTCACGTTTCTTGAAGAATTCTGAGTACTTTCTTACAAATTTGCTAATTTATAGGGTGATTAGATTATGGTATGTATTATTTTAATGTGTAACGCTTTCTAAAATTGTCGTATGTTTGTGTTCGGGCCAAATCTTGCCAGGCAATTTTGAACTATTTGCTGTTATTGTAATGGGTTGAATTTCGGAATAAGTACATTATGTAAACCCGATGGTAATATAACATTATGGTATCTAGGAGTTGATCTGAAGATGGATTCGGACGGTTGCAACACGGTCTTCGCTATACTTTACGAATTTGTGTAAGACCCATAAGCATATAATGGACCCGATTCTACAGTGGCCTCTAAACTTCCTAATTTTATTTAGGTGTCGCTGAAACACTTTGCTATTCTATGAGCAGCTGTCATAATCAAGTGACAGCGCAATGACAGCGCTAATTTGAATCTGACGCTTCTTATTTTAGGCGGTCTTGTACATTGTCAGCTTGACATTCTGGAATAGCACTGGTTAAATCTGCCGTCTAAGCTATAAGTATCTTAAAATTAGACAATTTCGTTTTAGGCTATTTAAACGATGTGCACGTAGAATCGGGTCCATTGGGTGTGCATTCTGCAACTATAGCTTGTCCCAATTGTTTTTTGGACGCAAACTTTTTTCTTTGAGTTTTGAAGTCGATCGTTTCTACTTCCGCTACCGTATTTCACACAGCTTGGGCCTGTTTTAGAAGACCTTCGCCACGTCGCTAGCTGTCACCAACTGTCACCAGTCAGCTGCGCAGGCGCTGTTCTCACGGACTCGCGACCCGTGACCTGACGATTGTACCAATTGTACTTATTGCGTATTGTACTTTGTACTTGTTGGGTAGGGTTGCCAAAAGTATTGAAGTGTTATTAGTATATTTGAAGAAATGCGGTCGATAAGATAATGAGTCTTGATTTAAGTCAGTATCTTGTTACATTAATTATTTAATAAATAATAATAAAAAAATTTTTTTTTACAAACATTGTAACATCAATTAAATAAGCGGATATCTACACGAAATAATTGATCTTGCTTGTATAATAGTGTTATGTGTTCTTATGACACTAAACCAAACAAACCAACAAACTAAGTAATTTCAAGACAGTTATGATTTAAAAAAATATGTCCTTTTTACTTTTTACGTTTTTTTCATTTTAATTTATTATAACGTGTAATTTTTGGCAACCCTATAATTCAACATAAGGAAGTACAGGGGTGTGAGCCGGTATGACCTCAAGTTACCCATCACGCACCCTTATCTTCTTTTTTTTTAGCCCATTGTCGACATATCTAGAGCATTATACGGTAAGAATTGGATCGATGAAAAAACCCCAATAAATATCATTCAATTGTATTTAAAAGGGTTTTAAATTTAATATCGGTTCGATTGGAGTAAAAAAAACACCCTTTGAAAGACAAGAGCTGCGAATTCGGGACGATGATTGAACGATTTTCTGCAATCAGTTTAGGGTTGTGTTTTTTTGGACTTGGCTCATTCACTACCGTGTGTTTAAATTACGTTGAAAGTGAATGCCTACAGTATTTTTTGTACTTTGTTGAGTTAATAAAGGATTTTACTTATTTACCTAACATACTATACTCGTAACCATTATTATTTTAAGAAAACTTTAGCCTAACGGAGTCCTTTATACTTTTTAATTGATTCTAATGTTATATTTTGTCATACCTAATTGTCATTTACTGACGGATCGGTCTCTCCTGTAACAGGGATATTTTTACTTTTATTTATTATCCTTTTAAAATGAAATTAAAAGTATTGTCAACGAATAAGCGATGTCATTTTATAAACATGTATCAAATAATTTTCCCATCGGTAATTTTTTTACGGTTCAACGCCTCGTCAATATGAAAAATGATACATATATACATAGGTGTGTACATGGATGCTATTAGAGCCCACATATCCTTTTAAAAAAACCAAGGGAACTAGAGAATAACAGTAAAAATCTTCTATTCGAGCCGCTAGTTACCTAAATTATGCTTAGCACAAAACAAAGGCAAGGGTATTTTATTTTATTATTTATTTAATCGCCCTATGGATAACGAAAATAAATATATCAAAATAAAAAAAAAAACAAAATTCATTTATTTTTCAGAATACAGTAATACACGGTTTTAGTTATAAAATTAAAGCACTTGTATTCAGCATGCAAGCAAGCGTACAAATATTATAAATATTCTATTTCCAATGTAAATTCTAGACCATAATAAAATAATACAAAAATCTAAATATTCCTTGACACTGTAAAAACATTTCTCCATCAGCCATTTTGTCAAGTTACGTTCAAACATTTTCCCCGACGACATACTTAATTCATCCGGTAAATGATTAAAAACTACAATGCTCATATTAAATATATTTCGTTTGTACATATCCTTGCGACAGGGAGGTTTGTACAAAAGAGACATAATACGTACTCGTGTCTGCCTTTTAATGACTTGACTCCGTTTCATAAAATATTCTGGGTGGGAGTTGACGAACACATATAAGTCTCTTATGTACACGCACGGTAGTGGTAAAATATTCAGTTTTCTAAATAACGGGACACAGCTGTCGTCGAACCGAGCATTACACATCACCCTTATGCACTTTTTTTGAATTTTAAATACTCTATCAAACTCCACTGAGTTTCCCCACAGAATCAAGCCATAAGATAGTACTGAAGACACATATCCATGGTAAGCCGTTAACGCCGCTTCTATCGAAACCGTATCTCTTAACCTTTTAAGGGCAAACACAAAACGGTTTAATTTATTACATATTTCAGTAATTTGGTCTTTCCAATTTAGGTGCTTGTCAATCATTAGATATGCCCAGAAATTTAATTGAATCTACTGCGTCGATTGTCTCATTATTATATTTAATTTTAAGAGGTATAGAATTAGAATTATATGAATGATATTCTATTGATTTAGTCTTATTAATATTAATATGCAAATTGTTATTATTCATCCATTTCATAGTGTCACACAGTACTCCACTAATATTAATCTCAAATGTATCCATCCTTTCATACCTCACCACAATTGTTGTGTCATCAGCGAACATAAATAATATTAATTATGAACATTTATATATATTCACCTCTAAATATTTAAGTTCATTATTAGAACGATAAATTAATTATTACAGTTATATTTTTAAGTGAGGTCATCAAGATTCACTTTTCAATGTTATATTAGACGAATAACAGGTTTGAGAAGATTTAGGTGTAAATTCCACTTAATAACTCACTTTACGACCAAAGTTTTATAGTTCAGTAGTCCTTGCCCCATCATGGAATTAACGGAGAGTTGTTATAAAACAAGCCAAGTCAATAGTTTTGGCCAAATTTTAAAAGAAACGTTAGGCTATATTTATGATTCGTAAGGCTATATACCTTTAGTGTGTGTGTTAGCTGTATATTTTCATATGTGTCGTCATTCATCATATTAGGAGTTCTTCTTATTTATTAATGGCCGCTCAGTAGTGACTCGCCAATGTCAAGAACTCTCATGAGATTAGTTAATTCAGTGAATAAAACAAATACAAAAAGCTGTTTTTTTTTTGCCTATCTTCCCTTTCTAAATAATTACGGTATGTTTTAACGTTGGTGGATGTCAATATCTAGAATTTCGGAGACTTGACTGACTGCACTGCTTATCATGTTTTTACTTATACTTGAGAAATAGACTATTTATATGTTTTTAATAAGTTGACACATTCGAAACCGTGGACTATTAGTTTTATAATTGACTGACCCATTTTATTGAGTGATTTAAAATTTAGATTCAAAATACTACGCTATATAAAACATATATTTTTATAATTTAAAAAAAGAAAATATGCTCTGTTATTTCTTGAAGTTAATTTAAGCTATCATGTCGTTTTGTTTATCGCTGCATGAAAATAAGAACAAAATTCCCTGCCTCCTATTAGCACTCAGAAACCTAATAACATTATTTCGGTATGTTGCATCTCAATCGCGGAAGGAATCCGCATAATTTCGCAATAAACGCTAAATAAATAAGATATATTTATTGATAACTCCATTCTCCCTAACTTCCCCTAGAAAAAAAAAGGGTTAGCATTACCAACTTATCATTTACATGCGGAAAAAATGGAACTAACAACTATTGCGTTCAAAACCACGGCGTCCCATCGACAGTGGCGACACGCGGTGGCCGGTAAAATAAAGTTTGTCTTGTCATACATTAGGGAAGCTGCTATAGGGGAAAGTGGGCGTAACAGTGTCAAATTTAACAAATTATCTGGAAGATAATGGTCTTGACTTATGGTTAGCATATTTATTGCTTATGTTGAGGGTCGGATGATGCTTCTGTATTTGTACAAATGATATTATGCTTTTATATGAAAGTATGTGAGAGAGGAACGCGCATTTTTTTTACGTTGAATACAACGTAAATAAAATCGCACTGCCAGATCAAAAGTGTAGTAACTCAAAATACAACTGTATTTTAAAATAAACTTTAATACAAACTTTTACTTGTGGGAGGGCCTTGTGCAGGGTCCGTCCGGGTTGGTACCACCATCTTATCCATTAACCTACCGCCAAGCAGCAGTGTTCGCATTGTTGTTTTCTGGTTTAGGGATAAGACAGCCGGTGAAATGACTAGCATAGAGGTAATCCATGTTAGTCCTCAGGGTTGGCAGGGCACTTGCAGTCTTGTGAATGTGACTGTCTATGGGTCACTGTTTCCACTTACAATCAGGTGGCCTGTGCCCTCGTTTTCCACCATATGCCAAATATATTATACAACGTCTAAGAGCTTGAAAAAAAAACCAACAATGATTTTGAGTTGATACTTTCTTGATCTAGTAGTGCGAAATATTTTTCGCACTACTAGATCAAGTACATGATTAGCGACACAACGGTTAGATACGGTTAGATAAGTACAGTCAACTAGATAGATGCTGAGGCCACTATGGAACTATAGCCCTCTGTTGTTAAAACTGGTCTCAACACTCTAAAATATTGGAATAAATTAAACTAATAAGAAAACATGTCGCAATTGAATTAACTGTTTTTCTTGTTGGATTTGTTAGAATTCAAAGATGATCGCGTTAGAGTCCAACGTCATAAATAAGTTTGAAGCATAAAACTTCCGTGAGACCCAGACATGGCACTGTACTGAAAAGTAACTTCTCAAATTGTGAAATTCTCGGAAATTTCTAAGAATATTATTAAATATTTGTATGTATAGAGAACTTTCTCAATGCTCTCAAATGCTTCCGATGATATTTTCAGTAATTTCTCGAGATTTCTTAACTTCTGAGAATGTTCTGCAACTTGTATACATTGTTACTTAGGCATATTAAACCTTTCGAAATTTGCTCGACCTGTTTCGAGCTCCTCCGGAGTCCCTAATCGTGAGCAGGCGCGGGCGCAGCACGAACACTACCCGGTGAGTTACCCGGCGTGATTGATTAATATGGGATAAATAAGGTGCAGTTTAATGTAAGTAATACTTAGATACATAGGTACATACATTAAATCACGCCTGTTTCCCAGAGGGGTAGGCAGAGACCAATTCTTTCCACTTGCTACGACCTTGACAATTTTTTTTTTTTTAAAGTAGTACATAAGTCGTTTAAAATCAAAAGTAAACGTAGTTGCGTTGCGTTTTTTTGCAGCTTTATAGCTCGAAGGAGTCGTCTGGCCGTGGTGGGTTAATAATGCCAGGGCCAATGCAAAGTCGCTGCCTAAACAAACTAATTAGAATAAATTAACTCATTATAATGTCCATACATTGATATCAGTGGCCGACCAGGTAGATCGTCAGCTAACGACAATATTACTTTTACACTTTCTCAGTTACACTTCTACCTACCTAGGCCCAAGTGGTGTAATGTAACCTCATTTCGGAGGCCAAAACTCGCTTTGGGGAGGAGCGTCAGAGGAGTAAGTACCTAAGTACCTAGTGCTTATAACCCTTACAACATTTTTAGTATTTTTTACTCATCATCATCACCATTATCATCTTGCTAATCAACCTTTATCTCAGTATTCGTTCCCTTGTTTTTCATATCACTTTCCATCCATCTCTTTTTAGGTCCCCTCCACTATAGCCCTCCACATTCAGGTCGAAACAAAATGGAGGAAGTTATCATTGAAGAGTCAATCACTCCTACTAGTCCTACTACTGTTACTTGGTTGGATTACCAACCAATTAGTTTTTATTGTACCATAAGATAAAATCATTACACTGCTTTATGTACCTATTTGTATGCTCTTTTGACGTAGCATCAGGTTACTTCCTATCACTGTTATTGTCTTTAAAAAAGTACATTTTCGGTGTTCGTTCACAAACACGGTTCGTGCCTTATTATACCTACTTATAATCCAGCAATTGATACTGACCCTTCCAACAATTGTCGTTTTTTGGGCAATAAAGAACCACACTGACGAAGAAGGCGTTCATACCATGTCCAATTAAAGTACACAGCATTGTCGCAACAATAAATAATAAAATATAATAACGTAAGTGTTCCCATAAATAATAGGGTTTATTTATGGGCAGTTTTAAATCTTATTTTATGGGAACTGCGGTCAGGCAGCTTAACGGCGATTTAGCAGGTGGGGTTCAGGTTTTGAACTGGTTAGGTTTTTGCTACGTCATTTTTTTTGTTGTGCCCGTCCCTAGTCATGAGGAATAGGGAATGGACATTGATGATACGTCAATTTGGTTGCGATTTAAATTAAGAAGACGTTGTTTTGTATTTCTTTTGAATTATAGTAATAAACTAAACATTTTTATTTTCAATATGTCATTTATCGTAAAACGGAAACATAATAATTTTGTATTTTTCATCCAATCCTTTCAAAATAACTTCAGTCTTGTTTTTCATTGAAAAAAATATGGCAATACTTATCATTTGTTTACTGCGACGGTTCTAAATGGATATTTTAAATACCTTTAAATGCCATCTAAAAACTGACTTTCAAAATTTATCATAAATACCCTAACCAATAGAATCTTTCTAGACTACCAGGATCCAAACATTACATCAACTTCGTTACCTATTTTTCTAACAACAAAAACCACCACTGGACTCGGTATCCCGTTTTTACCGCGCTTCCTCTCAATCCCTAACTAACGTAAAAGTTAATGAATTTTCAAAATGGCACCCGAGATCCCGATCAATAACCTAAGGTTAGTTAACAATACAAACGTGGAGTCACCGGGTTCCCACGTCGCGTCGTGTTAAAACCTTATGGATAAAACGGGCCTGATCAGTGCGCGGGCGCTGGTGGCGACAGTATATGCGGGAGGTTCAGATGCAACATTTAAAAAAAAAACTTTGGTCCCACAGTGTCACTTAGTAAAACTGATGGTGGGTTGTTACTTGGAGGCCTAAATATAAAACTTAATAACCTGTTAAATCTAAAGATATTTCTTCCTCAAAAGAATTCAAATACAATCGCTACATGTCGCATCTTCAGAACAATAGTAAACTATTTTAAAATTTCAGCTTTCAAAATTCATAAATTTATTATTATAGAGACCTAACTCGAAATTTTAAATTTCTGAATTAGATCACTATTGTTCTGGTGGTGCGATGTATAGATTGACGTTGTTGGAAAAGCGATCAAGTTCCTACTAGGGTTTAAGACCTACTTCATAATCATAAGAGTCTTCAATATATATATATTTATGGCATGGGAAGGCAAACGGGCACACAGGCCACCTGATGGTAAGTGGAAACTGTGACCCATAGACATTCGCATTCACAAGACTGCAAATGCACTGCCAACCCTGAGGACTAAGATGGAATACGAGTACCTCTATGCTAGTCATTTCACCGGCTGTCTTACCCCCAAACCGGACACACAACAATGCGAACACTGCTGCTATGATATGCCAAAACAATTAAGGCACTGTGTGCTTATGCCTACGTACCTACATATACGTTTAAAAATTACATTCAATTTATGGATAAAGTTTACTTTAAAATTCAACACTCTAAAACGGTAAAGATCTCCATACATACAAGCAACACAGTATCTTCAGTTCACTATGATGTAAGAATTATGTAGAAATCCACAAGGTAAACTACTAATTAGGTACCTTGCGGCTTCGCATCGCGCGTATACTGCACCAGTTTAATATTCGACACATTCAAAAAGCATAATTCCTCTCACAATTCAAAAGTAAAAAAAGGCATTAAAAATATATCCCTCATCGGAGATAACACTTCATAATGACGCGGGTCCGAGGCGGCTAGAACAAACAAGACAAAACCTTACGCGCGCCATTCCTGTTCCATACTAAAACAGCTTAAAAGTAGTTAAAACTCCAATGCACATACGCTATTTTTGACTAAGCCCGGCAGGCATTTTTTCAAAAGAAAAAAGGAATGAGCTCGCTCTGTCTTGCTCACATATACACGGTTATCACTAATGGGAGAGAGATAGAAGATGGTACCGAACAGGTAGACGTGGTGTCTACCACGGCAGACAGAGAGGCACCAGCCCGAGTTTTTGTTTAATAAATTTGTTTATGGCCAGCAACTATTCGGCTTTCTTTTACATTTTATAATGCGGGCTGTTAATAGAAATTATTATTTTCTAATTATTTCACTTTTGAATTTTGAACAAAAGCACAGAATAATAACTAGTAACTAGCGTTACAGAAGCTTTACTTCACAACGGTTTTCAAAGAAATATGTACTCAATCTGATAGACAATATGATTTAATTTAGCTCGCGTTCCAGTCGAGCACGTGTTCATTTACATACCTTCTAATTTTTTTTTGAGGAAATATGGGCCTTAATTCACTGTACTACGGTTCATAATAAGTTAGACGTGGTTATACGTGGTTATACGTGTGTCGTCTTTCGCTTGCGGCAGCCTACTAGATTGGCCCTTCCGCCGTGGCCGGCGCCTGGAGGTATGTTTTTAATACCTACACGCGGAGTGACACAGGCCTGACAAAAGAAGGAATTAGTAGGCAATTACTTTTACGAAAACAATGCTTTGTGTTCCTCTGCTTGTGTGATTCGGATATTAATAGTTAGTAAAACATTTAGTAGGTACCTACCTAGGTTCTTTAAAGATATGATATCAAAGACGAAACCGGTGGGCGAATACCTGCTGTAAGTGCAATTAAAAAAGGCATTTTAGTCAATTGGCCAGTTTTGAATACAGAGTGGTTATTATGACATAGCAACGCAGTTCTACTTACGCTGAGAGAAAAGGACAGAGCTATATAACTGCCATAGCTCTGTCCTTTACGCTCAACGTAAAATTAACATGTCATAACAACCCCCCAAACTGAGAACGCTTACGGGTCAATATAAGCTTGAATGCGTTTTTGTTAGGGAATTATATCCCTGTTCCAATGTTCCCGTCCTGATATGCCCTGAAACAACGCATATCAGAGCTAATAAGTCGATCTTATTTTATTGATTGTAAGAGCTATAGTTCATTTATTTTAGCATGATACAGAATGAAATAAAGGTATTTTATTGGGCACGTTACACGCAACATAATAGATATACAAAAACATTGCTCCAAAACGTTTTTTTTTACTTTTATTATTTCTCAGTAAATATTAAAGTAACGTTATAATCTATTGCAGTAGTACTTTAAGTCATATTCGTTAATATTTACATTGCGTTTTTTATTTGTGTTGATTAAATTTACTTAAATTAGAAACGTGGTCTATAAAATACCTAAAGAAGCAGGGGTTACAAACCTGTGTTAACAACATAACGAAACGTCTAAGCATATAACTCGACTAAATCAAATACTATACTGTCACCTGTCAAATATAACGAACCTAGTGAATTTTTAAATTGGTTATTAATAACGCCACAATTTGCATTTTTCGACAGATTGAACGTCACAACGATCTTATGTCACGCACATTTTCTTCCGAGTTCGAGAGCGTGAGCGTTGATATTGTTCCATAGTTGTTTTTGTTGTGAGTTGTTTGTTGTTCATTTCCATGTTAAAGTTGGCAGCTGCTCGTTTAGTCCACATCTCTCGTCTCTACCCTACTACCGCACTCTTTAGCGGAGAAACGATGACCCTTCATCCGTAACGACCGTAACAGTCAGTCTTAAATTAGGTAAATCAATTAAGTATAGCAGTTAGAAACCAATATATACGTATTCAAATATTTTAATAGTTAAATTTTGATATAATATCGAGACCCAATGTTTTGTCCAACACAAAAACATTAATGACACATGCACAGATACAATAATTATATTGAGTGCATAGATTCTTATTAATTCTGCCAGCGAGTATTAGAGTTGACGACTACTGGTTCTTTTTCTTTTTTTTTTCTCATTCTAAAATAAAGAACTATAGGTATAATTTAATAACGGAAACTGGTATAGTTCGGAACCCTTCGTGCGCGAACCCGACTCGCACTTGGCCGTTTTTTATTATTCTATTTTCCAGTTATTGTATTTAACAGTTTTTTTAAGGAAACTGTTTTATTATGTTCCCCTAATGTCATTATAACAAAATAAACACTTCTAAATCAAATTACTACCGAGGTCATCGCGTGACCTGACATATGTCAGTGTTTGCGCCACATGTCATTTGAATTATCGATTCGTTTATAGTTTACGCGTCATTGATTGAGTTTATATTTAAACTGCTTGTGTCCTACCTTATACTTAGTTGTCGGAGTTTATAAATAGAAACTAGTCATGTCAAATCAATAACAGCCTTAAGTAACGATTTAAAGTATCGATGTATGTCTTTGATGACTTAATAGGTAAAGTCTATAAAACAAGAAAATTCATTATGGCAAGGTTTAACACCGGATTATGAGAATTTTATGTTAATAATAGGAGGGGGTTTAAAAATAAAAAAAAGGATTAAAAATACATTACAATAGTACATTACCAAATCGTTTTTTTAATACGCATAGTGGCAGAATGTTATGATGCCTGTGCCACAAATTTATGTGGGATGGAAATTAAAAAAGAGGACTTTGCCGGCCTAGGTCTGCAAGATTTGTATGAAATTCCATTAACGACCTCTTGTCCTAGCCGCACCTGAAACGTCATACTTCGCAGCCTATTATAAGGAACATAACATCAATATTAAATTTCATTGCATGTTTGAGAAAACTTCTTTATATCAAAACGAACCCGCGTCCCGTCGTCTGTCCCTCTGTATGTACGCTTAGATCTTTTTCATCACACTTGCACGTAAACAGTATCTAAACATACAGGTTAACTTGGCCGCAATGCCCCATATAAAACCCTCGACCTTTCTTTTTACCATGAAACCCAAGGTCGGTAAGTAATTTTTTTTTAATTTATGGCACAGCACACAGGTCATGCAAGTTCAAGCAAAGAGTTTACACGCAATTGAAAAATTGTCTTAAAATGTTATTTAAACAGGAATTTCATTGCAATCTCGCTACATGTTACTTAAATACTTAATTAATGTTCTTAATAACCGATTTTAATAGTTTTCTGTATCAAAACCGTCGTTTTTTTTTCACTCCTTCAGGGCTGTATGTATAACTAGTATAACTACGTAAGTATTTGCCCTTAACGTTTCTGAACGAAACATTTTTATAATCTGTGGAGTCCGCCAGCCATCCGCTTAAAAAAAGTTCAAGTAATTCGTAATAATAGTTGTGCTGACTTGTGTATTTATTTACTCGCAAATGTGATGAAAAACATTGTATGTTTCACGGTCGGTACGGGAATTACGAACGTCGACTCAGAAAGCCCTCAGTCTTCGACTTCGGGCTTCTACTAGAGCCTCGATCGTAATTCCTTACTTACCGACCTTAATACACAATGTACCTACTATTAAACCACGCAACGGATTCTAATGCAATTTTCATCAATAGATTATAGAGATCCAAGAGGACGGTTTTTATGTATAATAAATTCTGGATTATGTATCGGTATTACAGATAGCTCACATAAACCGTCGCGAAGCGCGGGCGGGTCGCTTTTATAAAATTAAATACGTCTACTTTGTTTAAATTAAAATAAAACTAAGCTACTCAAATATTCAAGATGTACAAAATAATCACCACTATAAAAATAACACCCCCTATGGCAAGTCCAAGGCAAGGCATGGTCCCTATGACACTGGCTGCATTACCTCTCTGGATAGCTAGCCCAATCCTTTGGGAGAGGTAAGCATCAGCTCTAGGTCTATGAGCCGGGCCCAGGGCTTCTTCTCAGCAGTGGTCTCCTCTTGTGAAGCGCTGGTAGATTCTTGACGTGTAAAAGTGCCCGTGCGGCCTACTTACTGAATAAATGTCTTTATCTTTATCTTTATCTTAATAAAGCTTTTCATATCGGCTGACCAAGGTCCCATGGTCTACACTGAAAGCGCCACAAATTCGTAATCTATATAAATAAAAATGAATTGCTGTTCGTTAGTCTCGCTAAAACTCGAGAACGGCTGAACCGATTTGGCTGATTTCTTGTTTGCTGTGTTCGTCATTGTCAGGACAAAAAAAAAATTGAAAAATCCACCGGGGAAGTCAGAAATTTGCAGCGGGGCGAAGCCGCTGGCGGGCCGCTAGTTATTTAATAATTATGATTATTTGCGATGATTGATGGTTTAATATTTAATATTTGAGTAGCTTAGTTTTATTTTAATTTAAATAAGTTTAGTTTTAACTTTGAATGAAAGTACCTATATTATATAAAATAAAGTTTTAATTGTTCTAACTTGTGGCATATACACAATTCTGTTAATATTTTTAATAACAGAGATAAACATTCTCTATAAAGAAAACACTTGACTTAACACACATTTACTTAAATCTTCATATTCCCAAATACAAACCTGAATACCATTGAAAAATTAAAAAACCCAAAGACCTTATAACACATCAAAACCAAAATCCACAATGGCTAATAGAGGTTCTTCAGAAGACCCAACGCAAGGCAAGTGGCACCTTTGATCCTTTATAGCTTTATACGGTTTCTATAGAGTTCGGATCGTGTGGAGAGCCCTTAACTTTGCGGACGCGGTGTCCGGCTAGAACTGAGGCAATTAGGATTCCGTGTAGCGTTGGTTTGTTGCGGTGGAACTTAAATGAAATGTTTGAGATCAAGGAAATGTATTAAAAAGGTAGGGAGGTAAATAGGAGAAATATTGGAAAAGGGCCGAATGTTAAGTATCCGAAGCCGACGTGCATGCAACGTGCAGTGCATGCATGATTTGATGTATGAATGTGGAAGAAGCGAAAGAGATTTGCCAGGGTCGTAGCAAGCCGGTGGGAAGAAGTGGTCTCTGCCTATCCTCCTGGGTGGGAAACAGGCGTGAAATGAAATGAAATGAAATAGTTTAATGAAATGAAATTAAATAGTTTATTTGAATTCGTGATTTAATGTATGTATGTATGTATGTAGGTACTTACTTATTATAACCCGTCGACTTTCTCCGCGTTGGCCATCACACAGGAACAGTTTATGGGGTAAATGTAGCCTATGTATTAGTTGAAGTTCTAAGCTATCTCGTATCCAAATTCCATCAAATCCATCCAGATGTTTTTGCTTTTAACACAAACTAAGTCTCATACACAATCACAACCTTTTTTTTCTACGTGTGGATGTGTGTGACATACATACATAAACTCACGCCTTTATTCCCAGTGTGGAGTAGGCAGAGCTACAGAATTATCAATAACTTGAAAAAATGTTAATAATTCTGTAACCACATTTTGCACAATTAGGCTAAGATGTTTACCAGTGTATTAGTGACAGGTGGCAAGCTCATCGCCTATCGGTACTTCAAGCCTTTATTTCCGTAGTCGCCTCTCACAACATCCACGGGAAGACATGGAGTGGCACTATTCTAATACGGCAACCACATCGTGGGAGACCGCGGTGACAGATTATGGATTAACTCAAGAGTGCTGAATTTATCCAAATCTATGCAAATGTCTGTTCGGATTTGGATGAAATACTGCACTAGACATAATAAGATTCTTTTTCACTCTGACCATTCTAAGATCCCAAAGAGCAATGAGTATTTCCGTAATAATATTGGTGTGGTTGCCGTACCCGTGTGGTTGCCGGGTTAGAATAGTACCACTCCATGTCTTCCCGTGGATGTCGTAAGAGGCGACTAAGGGATTAAAGGCTTGCACTGCTGTAAGGCGATGGGCTTGCCACCTGTTACTAATACACTGGGAAACATCTTAGCCTACTTGTGCAAAATGTGGTTACAGAATTATCAAGATGTTTTAAGACTTGTTGGTAATTCTTTAGCTCTGCCTACCCCACTCTGGGAATGAAGGCGTGAGTTTGTGTGTCTGTGTGTGTGACGACGAGGTCATGTGTTGAAGTCATATAAGTATTTATTTTTTTAATGTATATATGACATTTCCTTTGCGCTTTGTTGTGTATTTACTAGGCTCTTTCGGAGTGGTTCAGATCCAAGTACTGTCAAAATGAGTGAGACCAATTATGAGCTATCGACTTTAAAACGAACTTTTACGGGTTTTTTCTAATACTAATACAAGTTCTATTGAAACATTTCTTGTCTATTAAGTGATATATCATCTAGCTATTCTTTCACCTTAGACAATGTCCAAAACCTGGTCTAAGACATGTGCGTCCGTTTCCCATAGACAACGCTGTGGCTAGTTAAAACGGATACAAGTTGACTTAGCTCGTATTAAAAAGGATGTAAATTTATACACAGTATGCTAGACATATGCCCTTTTTCACTTCAACCTCAGAAGACTTGTACCCTTTTGCTTTAGAGCTGCAGAATGATCGGCGTATTTGTCAACGTCCAACCCCTGGGTGTCGGACCGTGGCGGATCCTTGCGGCTAGGATTATCCAAACTAGTTTTGGTAAAACAAGTGGGTTAGGGCGACTGTTGGCTCAGGGTGTAGGGTTCCGACAAACATGTTATTTAGCAATTATGGAAAGAATAAGTCTCTCACAAACAATCTACTTTTGAGACAGATTTGCTGGCGAATGTTTTTAAAAAAAATACATCGGCGGATACACGTTAAAAGCTCCGCAGATCCTTTGTGACCTTTCGACGCCATCATCAGATCAGCTCCTAGATACTATAACCTGACCATAACCATACCTGTGAGTTTACTTATGCTTCGTTAAATAAAAAAATGTAGTAAAAAGTAATAAATAGTACTTTTAAACAGCACAGAGACAGAAATCAAAACAAAGCATAGAAAACAATACAATAAACGACAAATACCGAAAAAGAAACGGTCCCAGCGCAGCATGTTTTGGAGTTTTGGTTGTGAAACTTGTGAAGCCAATTATGGTGTTTCGTTAACTAACCCTGCATTTGATACGAGTATATACTGGTAATGTCCGCTTAGCCACTACAAATTATGAAGCAATTTATTCCCCAACGTTTTTATTAAATGCAATACGAATTACCTGAAGTAATGTCTTATTGTCTCTTGTTGACACACGGTTCACTGGTTCCGCGGACCCCTGAAGCCCCTAGCCCGAATAGGTTCGTTATTTAAATTTCTAGTTGTATGCTTTAGGACTAGAAACATCAGTACGTTATTATTTTCTGAGAAAAGCTATTCGAATTTGAAAAATAAGGCCATAACTGCTTGTCAAGGTATATACAATACCGGTATGTATTATAAATATCAAAGTTCGCACTTAAAACAATCAAAGTCAATCATTGGTTTTATTTCGTGTTCGGAAGATTAGCCAATATCCTGCTGTGGTAATAATTAAAGTATGTATGGAATATGGTCTTTACTCAGACGAAGTTGAAATAAAACGACAGTTCTACATGAATAAACAACACATATGAGAATTGAGAAGTCCTTTGATAAATGTAACTAGTGCGGTAACGTGTTTTGTGTATCGACATCAATACCAAACGATTAATAACGTTACTGTTTCTAAGTAGGTCCAGTTTAATCCATTTACTAAGAATCTCGGCAGGTACAAACCGCCAACTAGCCCAAGAATGAAGCCATCCACAACCACAAAGCGGTCTTTGTAACAACATATTATGACGAACGCATGCATAAGCCATGAATGGAAAGCATCCTTCCCCATTAATAAGAACCAAATATGGCCGCGGCAGACTCTCTGGAACCAACGTAACAAATGCTCCAAAGAAACGCCTAAACATTATTTATCTATTCCGATTTTGTCGTGTGTTCGGCACGATATTAAAATACAAACATGAACAATGACACTTCATTGTTGAAAGAAGAAAAAAGCTACGGAAATTTATATCCAGCGGACAATGGCGGACGGGGCGGGGATTCTTTTAAAAAAACCATCAATGAATGCGGGTACAACCGGAGTCGGTTTCTAAGAAGCGTCGGAGGAGTTGGCCGAGAAAGCCGGCGTGAAATTCGCGTCTTCGCTCCAACAGACTCATTACCTCTGACATAGCCTAGTAGCGGGCTCATTGTCGCGTCGGCCATTGTACGTGAAGATGAGTTTCGAATTGAAATTAAATGGAAATATCAAATGAAACTCACACAGGCTTCGGCCGTAGCGATAATGACTAGGAATGGAAGCGTTTATGCCATTGATGCTCATTCCTTGATGTTAAATTAAACTTTGTGGCGGCACAACGCTGAATGCTGTTCTCGCGCGCGTTTTACATTCAATGGGATGGATAGGCATTGTTGTGTATCAACTCATGGCTATGAAGATCAACCCGGAGCCATTTGGACAGAATCTTGTACCAGCCAAGACTCTCCAGATGATAATGGCGTAGACAATCTCGATAAAGATTTAGGAAGTGATTTAGATTAACTCAAATTAGATTGAGAGAATTTCGGGAGACGAAAATCTTATAAGAACATGTTAAGTTAACTTATTAGAACTGTTTAAGAATTGTATGCTATTTATAAACTGAGACTGCGAAACAGATTTCTTTCAGTTCTCATTTGGTTCAGTTGAGTATCTGATTAATATTTATTGTTCTGACATTCGAAAGTGTTCATATTTACCTTATTAAGTATATCAATAAAATACGCTATCATCAAAATCATAGTCAATTTTCATACTGGTTATCTTATTTCTTCTAGGTTGATCTTTGATAAAGTATCTACATATAATTGCGTTACATTTCTTGAGAAACTGTTTTTTTATGTAAACATCAATGACCGTCACAATTTCACAAACTTAAATCATTTTTTATACAAATTGTATAGTGTCTATTAGAGTAAGTATCTACTCTTTAACTCTATAAAAAGCCAACCTTTAAATAAAAAGCTTTATTTTTATATTATATAATTGCTACATTCGCGATTATAGAAAATACGTCATACACCTACCGCCCGCCCGCTAGGAGTTAAAGTCCCTAACCAAGCTGACAACGCGACGTCTCGTTACGAATGAAACTGTTTTATTATAATATATTCATACCGTATTCCCAGATAGAGATCCAAATAAAGCTGAGGGCGTGCCAGCGAAAAATCCGGCGATAAAGGTGCTCTCTCACGAGCGAATAATTGGACCCAGTGGGTACCGGCTAATCCGGGTTCGATTCCCGGTCACATTGTCGTCATCTCATGTGTGCAGTGCCCATTGTGGGGGGCTTAATCAATTAATTTCATCGTGCGGCTGATAATAGGTATCACACGCGCGACTTGTCGTCAATGTACATTGAAGTGCTCATCCTATGTGTCCCCAGCTTTATGTTCTCATTATTTTTTGGCTTATTGGTTGGAGCTTTATTGGATCAGACTATGTCAAAACGTCCTTTGAAATTTTAATGACAACCGATGATCGTCGGTTCCTTTCTTTAAACAGCTTTTATTAGATACTACTTAGTATTTTAGCATCGATTTTCGCAATATCGGTGTGTAAGATATTTGCAATAGAAAAATACCGTTACATTTACTCCAAACGTTTAAACTGCCTTTTCGCCGAATTTCCTTAAGGACCGCAAAATGTAACAAAAGTCATACCGATGGAGCCGGTCTCTCAAAGCGTCCCAATCCATCCTAATCCTACTTAAGAAGTTTCCTAACAACAATACCAAGTTTACTCTTCAGCAAACACGGAGAATGAAGCAATAGAAGCCCGGGATGTTAATGAAATAGCCAATAACAATGAGGATAATCTGGTGCCTGTGCGTCTGGAGTAAAAGAATGATAAATTGTAATTTTAGGCTTCCGAACTTAAGTCGATTGTTGGTCTTTCCGGACGTACGTCAAAGGCTTTGGACCAGTATTGTAATATTTGTAATCTAAATGGTTTATTTAAAAGTGTACGGTACTGCTTTATTAATGCAAGATTATCGTATCATTATGTAGAGATTAGGCATGTCCGTTTTGTTGTCGGAAGTGGTAACAGATGTTTTTGGTCAATGAATTGGAAATTATAATGGTGATTTGGATTGGTGCTTATCTTTTCTATGATATTTCTATTAGGTACTTAACTCCTATTTTTTTTCTGATAGAGGTAGTTATAGTTCCCTTGTGCAACGGGTCGCGGTAGGTCGTGCGCATCTGCAATCTACCTGCGCGTAACCGCTTATTTTTTAACTTAGCAGTAAACCATAACCAGTTATTGTTTATGAGATGGCTAAAGAAAAGTGCATTAAATGTAGTAAACTCGTGACAAAAAAGAACTCTGGATTGCAGTGCAGTGCGTGCAACAGATGGTGGCACGGGTTTTGTGTGTCAATAACTAATGAGCAACTTGCTGTGCTATCATCTACGGAGGCGGTATGGAAATGTCGGGGCTGCGCTGGCCCTGCAAAGCATAAACGCGTCTCAGTAATACTTCCTGACCCCGAGGATGACGATAGCACAAGCGTTGAAACGTCGACACCTCTGCCGGATTGCCTACCTAACGATCAACTTGTTAAGGAGATACGTCGACAGATAAAGACAGTCCTGACACACGATTTGTCCAGGCAGATACGAGAGGTAATCCAGGACGAACTAAGAAGCACCCTGCAGTTTTACTCAGATAAGATTGACGATTATCAACAACGCATAGAAGTATATGAAGAAAGAACAAAGAGGGTAGAAAACGAAAACCGAGACCTAAAAAATAAGTGCACAAATATGAAAAACAGAGTCGAACTTCTTGAACAAAAAGCCAATACGATGGAACAAAACCAAATAGGCAACCACCTGGAAATTTGCGGTGTACCAAAAATAGACCAAGAAAATTTAAAAGAAATCGTAGGAAAGATCGCCGTGAAAATCAACCAGAACTCCAATGACGTCATACATACATATAGAAAGCCCAATAAGGCACCTGAGGGACAGAAAAGAAACCTGTCGACGGTGGTGGTTACACTTCGCGAAGGCCGCCGGGATAAATGGTTGGAGGAATCGAAAACCGTTACCCTCACAGGACACGATGTCGGGAGACCAGAGGTGAAGCGAATCTTTATGCGCGAGGCCTTAACACCCACGACCGCCTTCCTCCTCTGGAAAGCCAAATCGGAGCTTAAAGAACCCAACCTGTTTAAGTTTGTATGGTGTAAAAAGGGATGCATTCTAATCAAGAAGGACGAGCAAGGTAAAACCTACACAATAAAATCAGTAAGTGATATTGAGCACTGGGTATCAGCATCAAGGGGTGACTGAGTTCTTTTCTTGGTGCAGGTGGCTAGTTTTTGTACCTCACTATAATGACTTTTCTGTGAATGTCAACGGAAAAAAAAAAAACTCCCAAATGGATAAGTCGTCAAATTCTGACGAAAGTACCTTCTACACTTGGAACGAATACATAAGTGCATTACCTACGGTCTACCCATACTTAGTTACATTTCATGTAAACATAAGATCAATAATATTAAATTTTTCACAACTCGAATACTTAGTAACAAATAGTAATCGAGAGATTGATGTAATAGTACTCACGGAAGTGAATATTAGTGACTCATGTAAAACGTTATTCAACTTACAGGGATATAATATGTATAGTAATCTGAGAAAAAACCGCAAAGGCGGCGGAATCATATTGTATGTTCGCAAAATCATCCCATTCACCTTAATTCAGCATACAACACTACACTATGAATCATTGTGCGGCTATATAAATATAAATAGTAAAGATAAAATCAGCTTATGCGCGGTGTACAGGCCGCCTGATCATTGCAAAACCGGTTTCATACAAGAATTGTACTCCACGTTAACTAAAATTTCCAACAAAAATAAATTAATAGTCATAGGAGACATGAATATCGACCTAAAAAAATATAACAGCATTAGAACATCATACTTAGACAAACTTTCAGAGCTAGGCTTAGACTGCGGCATAAAGCAATTCACCCGCGTCGAAAAAAAAGGCAACATCATCACCAAATCCTGCATAGATCATATATTCACTAGGTCGATAAACTGCGGAGCGGTACATACCGCGGTCATAAACATATCTATAGCTGATCATTACATAACTGCCTGTGCACTAGCGACAGCCGACGCCGGCGCGCGCGCACCTGCCGCGGCCGCGCGATCAGTTACCGTACTAGACAATGATAAAGTTGCTAATGCTCTGCAACAGGTCGACTGGGATGAAGCGCTTGCGTACGATTGTCCGAATAGGATACTCAGTTTTATTAAGGAAAAAATACAACATATTTATGATGAATGTAAAAGGTCTATAAGGTGTAAAAATAAAACTACGAAAAAATGTAAATGGGTAAACAAGAAAATTATAAAAATGTGTAAACAAAGAGATAAATTATATAAAATCTGGAAAAAATGTCCGGAAAAAATAGAAAACAGAATATTGTATAATAAATATCGTAATAAAACCAATAAATACATTAATTATGTTAAAAATAAGTATATTAAAAAAGAAATTTGTAGAAACTTTAAGAATTCTAAGGAAATCTGGCGTATAATCAATGAGTTATGTGGTAAAATAAACAGCTCGATTGACGATGTAATTTTAAAACATTTTAAGATGAACGACAAAGAGATACTATGTAATAATTTTGCCAGAGAATTTCAAAAAAATGTTGAAAAAATTGCTATTTCGTGTAATAAACATATCCTTGAGCACTCTGGGTTCGCCGGAGGCGTAGCGGTGACAATGCGGTTGAAAAAAGCAACTTATAATGACATATTCAAAATAATAAATAGCTTAAATGATAGAAAAAGTCCGGGATATGATAAAATCCGAGCCATAGACATAAAAAATAACAGTTCAAAAATGACACCAGTGATAACACATTTAATTAATTCCTGCATTGCCACTTCTGTGTATCCCGACGAACTTAAAATTGGAATAATACGACCTATCTACAAAAAAGGAACTTA
Source organism: Acleris emargana (assembly GCA_927399475.2). Classification (NCBI taxonomy): domain Eukaryota; kingdom Metazoa; phylum Arthropoda; class Insecta; order Lepidoptera; family Tortricidae; genus Acleris; species Acleris emargana. The sequence goes on along the minus strand of OV656836.1, from coordinate 3,269,563 downwards.
CACGGATTATAATAACTATAGACCAATTACTATACTATCATGTATTGACAAGGTCGCTGAGAGATACCTCGGTAACGAAATTAGTAATTTCTTGACTAGACATAAAATAATTAACACTAAACAGTTCGGGTTTCAAAAAAACCGAAGTACCTCGCAGCTACTTTGCGAATTCAGTAATGAAATCAACGAGCACATGCATGAAAAAAGGCATGTGCTCGTTGTTTTCATTGATTTCAGTAAAGCTTTCGATATGCTAAAATACGAAACGCTATTCAACAAACTAGAGCAGAGCGGCATACAGGGCCCCCTAGTTAATTTGCTAAAAAACTATCACGCCAACAGATATACTCGAGTTAAGGTAAATAACACATACAGTGAGCCTGTAAAAACGGATAAAGGCACGGCACAGGGATCTATTATTGGCCCAACCGAATACTTGCTATATGTTAATGAAATGTGTAACATTATAACCGAGGGCTCTGTCTACCAGTTCGCGGACGACACATGCATTATCACAGCCGATCGAGATATAGTTAAGGCCGAGAGCGTAATGCAAACGAACTTTGACACTCTCTGTAAATGGGCGCATGATGTCGGGCTTGTTATTAACGCGCAAAAAACAAAAATAATGCATGTTAGTTCGGCTCATAACAAAATAGCACACGAAGTTTCTGTAGTTGCCCATCAACACAATTGCCTACACCACAGCACTGTTATGTGTAACTGTGAAAAAATAGAAATGGTGAAGGAACATATGTACCTTGGACTTATAATAGATCACAGGCTCAACTGGGGACCTCATGTTAACTACGTGTGCGACAAGCTGAGGGCTATCTTGAGTAGACTATCAATTCTAAAGCATAAAGTACCGTACAGAACCCTACGTCTGCTATACTTAGCCCTCGCTGACTCTGTAATCGGCTACGCCCTGGGTGCCTATGGTAGAACCTTTAAGACCTATATGGAAAAAATATACAACCTACAAATTAGAATACTAAAAACTATTGTACCAAATAATATTAAAAAGCTTTATGTAACCGACTATTCACAACTATTTGAATACAGTAATCTACTTCCTGTACAAAAAAAGATGAAACTTGCTGTCTTAATTGAAGAATATCACAATGTAACAAAACTCAAAGTTAAGAAAAGATGTATTAGATTAAGAAAACTAACATCACAAAGTCAATTTTGTTTACCTAAATATAATAACATATATGGTGCTCGAAAACACTCATACTTACTGCCTAAAATAATAAACCAATTACCGGAACATGTACAAAACTTATATGTGAAAGGTTGTAATATAAGAAAAATCTTGAAAAGGCACTTTTTAAAATCTAAAAATTTATCCTATATTCTGTAATTATGTTTTAATTGGGTTGTAATTCTATGTCTACCTACTATTCTTTTTTTTTTTTGTATTTTATTTACTTTTATTTTATCTATAAATAAGATCAGAGTAAGAACTCCCCATCGGCCCACAAACCTTTCCAAGGTTTTGCTTAGATGGGTATAATTATACCTAATATGTATTTCTTTTGTCTTAATCAATAAATTAAAAAAAAAAAAAAAAAAACGTAACACTAAAGGTAATAAAATGGGTAAAAATTATTAAGAATAACTCTACTGGTTCAATTTAGTGTCACACGTACAATAAGCAATAGTTTAGGGGTACTCGAACTACTTATTACCTGTCCTAAAAGATGTTTTACTTGTAATGAGACCGCAAGCATGTTTGTTTCACATTGATATCTTAAACATGTGAAAAATCTGGTTTGTTTGCTTATTTCACTCAGAACGTCCCTTTGTTATCAACGCACAAAACATTTTTTAATCTGTTTGCCATTTGGTTATTTGTGGTAAGCTTTCCGTTCTCACAAACTTGGAACCATACTAATTCAGTTGGAGCAAAATCTTCAAGCAAACCAAAACGGCGCCGATAACATCTCTGAAGTTTCAAAATCTGCATCTGTGAATGAACTAAGAAATGACGTGGACAAAGATCGGATTACTGGACTATCAAAGACTGATTGTCTAGCGTGAGTATTGCCTGAAATGAATGAAACGAACAAAATGAATGAAGCCCTGCGAATGGGGACCGAGCTTACGACGCTAATGCTACTGTTGTAAATATTTTTGAATGAAACTGAACTAGGTGTGCGCTGAATGAGTTTCGAGGATGTCCTTTGAATTGTATCTGATCTGCCGAAACCGCTTCTTTGCCGCTTCTGTGGTCAGAGCCAATCATCAAGGGTTCCTGATCAAACAAACGGAAGACGCTTGCTGTAATCAGTAGCAATTGTATCTCATCTCACTTTATAAATATCGAGTTCTTTAAGAATGGAAGGATTCTTTGGATTTTAAACCCAGACTAAATTGATAAAGGTTTTACGCCACAGTTCTCCTATATGCAATCTTCCTAATAAGACCCGGTATGTATTAACTGGGAGACAGATGTTTGTTTTGTCGCATGCAATACAATCTGGCTTTTCAAAATGAGGGGTACTCCAATTTGTTAAGCAATTTACTAATAAAGCGGTCAATTCACTGAAATTGTATTCACTACATTGAAAGGTTTTGGCCACAGTTCCAATATCTCTATTCAGTGCTACCACCTTTAAAGTACACTTGACTTCCGGCGATTAAGATGACAACATGACAACTCAATTGTACAAAGTCTAGGAAATTGACCGGATATGTAATCCTTCTTTATAGTAGACGAACAAATTTTATTTTTTGGTGACATTTTTAAAAGTCTTATTGTTGTTCTTCAAGATTCAAAATGCGGCGACAAATATGGTGGAAATGAAGCTGTAGCACCAATAAACGCGGCAAACAATTAAAAATATAACAAAGTGCTGAATGATACAATTCGCGACAATGAATTTTATGAAACCAATATTGTATGGGTTGTATGGCCGGATGCGACGTGCCGAGGTATAGTTTTCGATATTGTTTGTGAGGGATTTGGAATAAATGAAAGGCATGTGGAGACAGTTTTGGATTCCAATAAATCGTGGAGCGTGGGTGGAACAGAGGGATGAGTAGAGTCGCTATCAAATACAAAAATAATTTAATGTAATTATGGGAGTACCTACCTACTTAAAGTTATGATTATGAATTATGTTTCGTTTAGTAGGTATAAAATATATAAAAAAGTTACTAAAGTCCAGTTTTTATAACGTTGTAAAATAAACCTAACGATTTATTTAATGCAGAACTGTTGCATAATAAAGCTCAATGTGTTCAAAATTATTGTCCCTAAACTGAAATCTTTAAATCTCATGCATATATTTATTGAATATACTGAACGGACTTCAAGTATTTTTTTAATTTCATGTTGTGTAAGTATGCATTGTATATAAGCATTCGAGCTTAATAGCAACTAAGTGTGCAAAGATGAACATTAAATGTAATAATTATGTTTGTATCATAATATTAAACGTTACTAAATCGTGTCTACGCAGCTCCTGTGCATTTGCACGCACGGAAGACGTTTATAATTTTACAATATTAAAATGTTTCGCATCGACCGGCCCGACAATGCAGCGAACAATTCACAATAGGTGTAGGTAACAATGACACTATGGCAAACATGTGAGATGCCATTACGACCTCCCATTGCAACAAAGCCGTAACTGCAGAGATCGGCGAGGACAAGAATGAACGTAAACTGACAGATGACTAAGTTGAAATTGTACTTTTCGGTGTTTTGTTGGTAGGACGTTTCAAGGGTGATTTATCGGTATTGTTAGCTGCAAAGTACCATTGTTGTTTATAAAAGAGTAGCTAAGGATGGTCGCTTTGTCCGCCATTGTGGCTGGTGTGTGGGGACAATGGTCTGATCACGCTTAGAAATTTTGGACAATTTCTGACTGTTTTTGCAACGGGTTGCACCTTGAAGCACAGGTATGTATTTGGTAAATATGGAAACGTTAAAAATAAATTTAAAAATAATTTTATGAGAAAATGAATGTCCATTTTTTTATTCATACATAATTATTAATAACAAGAGCTCGCCCGCTCGTTAAACATCTTAGCCTAAATTGTGCAAATTGTACGCGTAACACTAGTTTCCCGCTACTTAGTTATTTTTTCCTATTGGGGATCAATTTTCGGGAAATCCTTTCTTAGTGCACCCGTAGACCTCATAAGGAACCTACGTGCCAAATTTGGAATCTTTAAACCCAGCGGATTGGGTTGTACGTTGATATTTCAGTCAGTTTCTTCTTTTAAATATTTAGATATAAGTGAAAGTATGCGTATAAAAGTTAAAATACACGTACCTATCATTATATTTCGCTAGATGTTGTCATGTCAATGTAAAACATTAAAATCCGTAGGTATATCTTATTATTAGTGGAAAAGCCTTCATTATGGGAATAATTTTAAAAACTTAATAGCATCATCTCTTGATTTAAAAAATACTTCATTTTAATATCAAAGTTTAGAATAATAGCAGTCGGTACATCAATTATTTAGTTAGTGTGAGTACCTATATATCAAAACTCGAAAGAAAGAAAACATAGGCGCTCACACAAATGGTTAATTTATCAATAGATAAAGGTCTAGGTAGGTGTTCTTTAGCTATCAATTATAAAACTTTGTCATCTAATTTTACTATTCAACCTTTTGAATAGTAAATCTATGTGTTAATAGTAATAGTAAAACCAACGAAATTTTTTAATAAACACCCTCGCCACCCGACTCCATCCCTGTACAAATTAGTACCAGTAACAGGGTGGTATATTTTTCCGAATCTACTTGTCAGCGCACAATGGGCCGATTCAAGCAAGCCGACACAGAAATCAAAATGGGGGCAGAAATGCGCAAAACGTGGGCCCGCTGGACCCACTGGCCATTCCGGCTACAATAGACACGCATAGTGACTACCGCGTTTTCAGAATTGCGTTTTGTTATAAATAAAGGAAAGTATTGAATGGCATCAGAAGAAATTACGGTTGAGTGGGATAAGTCAATGTCCATTCAAAAAATATTGACGTTGCGAATTAAGATGTGAATGAAGAATAAAGGAGGAGATGAGATGTGCTTATTAAGGGAATGTAATACTATGAAATAATTAATTAAGGATCTAAAAGGGGAATAGGTATGCCAAAGCTTGAAAATTTGTTGTATTTGGTCTTTACTATACATAGAAATCCGGATTTACTGAAGGATATTGGGGAAAGATAAAGATAAAATAAATATAAAGACATTTATTCAGTACCTAAGTAAGCCGCACGGGCACTTTTACACGTCAAGAATCTACCACCGCTTCACAAGAGGAGACCGCTGCTGAAAAGAAACGCCGCAAGAAACTCAGCAGTCAGTTTTTTTTTTTAAATATATTTAATTTTACAATGGTACTAAGTCTAGCATTATATAAATCTATAAAAAGTAAATATATATAAGTTGAAATGCGCTCTTTGCGTAGTATGTGTGGTGTGAAACTGATTGATAGAGTAAGAAATGAAAAAATCAGAGAGAAATGTGGAATAAAAGAAGATGTAGTGACTAAGATTGAAAAGGGCATGCTTCGATGGTTCGGTCATTTGGAAAGGATGGATGAAAGAAGATTGACGAAAGAGATATACAGATCGAAAGTGAGTGGAAGGGTCGGAAGGGGCCGCCCTAGGCGTACTTTTTCGAATCAAATCGGAGAAATACTGGAAAAGGGCAGAATCTTAAGTACCCGAAACCGACGTGCGTGCATGACTCGATGTATGAATGTTGAAGAAGCGAAAGAAATTTGTCAAGATCGTAGCAAGTGGAAAGAAGTAGTCTCTGCCTACCCCTCTGGGAAACAGGCGTGATTTAATGTATGTATGTATGTATGTATAAAAAGTAAATAAAAAAAAAACAAACAAATAACCTGCGTAGATTCTGCAGGAAAACACACCAAAAATTTACGATAGGGATAGAGAGAGAAAAGGAAAAAAGAACACCTACTTATGTGTAGTGTATATGAGATAGTGCAAGACGACCACATAAGACTGATATGTTTTCCTACATCAATTGTGTCCCCTCGGTGTCCCCCAAAGCATATATTCAATACTAGATGGATGACAGAGCATCTATCCGTCCAGAACTCCAGAACTGCCATCATCATCATCATCATCAGTATAATGAGTGCGAATGACCAATTAAACAATTACGGCGTTGCTTATACACGTGGAATAAACGTAGGGTAGCTAAACCATGCTTTGTCCTTATCTGCCACTGTGACATTTGAATTTGACAGAGAAGGACAAAGCATGGTTTAGCTACCCCGCGGTTTTTCCACGTTTATGAGTACAAACAACCGAAAAAAAGTTTTTTTGTTGTTATGGCATAGAGAAGACAAACGAGCACACAGGCCACCTGATGGTAAGTGGAAACTGTGACCCATAGACATTCGCATTCACAAGACCGCAATCCTAAGACTGCAGCACTGCCAACCCTGAGGACTAAGATGGAATGCCTTTATGCTAGTCATATTATTTATGACATTAAAATATTTATTTATATGAAAATGTTCGTTTTAAATGTAACAAGCAAAGTAATCCAACTCTAAAAAACTACTCAATAGTTTAAATTGATTATTAACTAAAACCTAGTATTATTATTCATGTACCTAGTATTAAGATAGGGTTGTTACAAAATTGGCATTTAATTTATCATTGATGTCGTTATTCAAGCCATTGTGGCATTTAATAACTTCATGTCCATTGTTGTTACATACATTTGTATTATTTGAACATTTTTCGTCAAAAAAGCATTATCTTCTTTTAAAAATGCCATGTGCACTGCTTCAGGGCTTAGAGGTACAAGTATAAAGACTATAGCGATTTAAGAACGATGAACGATTAATCCTAGACAGCAAACATTCCGTGAACGTTATCGCTATCGAAAATTTAAAGGATTGTCGTAAGCCGCATGACGGTCGTGTCAAACGCTTACGTCAAATCCACCCACTTTTCGAAAATATTTCAAGTACGTTAGGTATATTGTCTTCAACACGGTAAAATCAAATCGTGTTTGAGCTGTTATCTTATTGTCACTGATACACATTTGATTGGTATTATTTACTTGACAGTAATGGCTGCTGTTGTCAAAACAATACCATAAAAGGTCAACTACGATATCGTTTTTACCGCCTAAAATACTGGTCCTGTTTTGTTGTTATTTTAAGCCAAAATTGTAACTTGAAGTCCTATAAACATTAACTCCAAAAGTCACTGTGAGCTGGACGACGTGCAATGGTTGACCTTGTTGGTTGTGACCAGGGTATATGAAGCTCGATAAGATCACGGCATAATCATAGAATTGTTTAAAGTATTAAGCTGCAAACAAGCGACATACGCACTGCTAGATCAAGACAGTATCAACTCAAAATCATTGTTAGTTTTGTTTCAAGCTCATAGACATTGTATTAAAGTTGATTTTGAAATACAGTTAAACCGCCAAGCAGCAGTGTTCGCATTGTTGTGTTCCGGTTTGGGGATAAGACAGCCAGTGAAATGACTAGCATAGAGGCATTCCATCTTAGTCCCTAAGGACTAAGATGCCAACGCATTTGCAGTCTTACGATTGCGGTCGTGTGAATGCGAATGTTATGGGTCACAGTTTCCACTTACCGTCAAGTGGCCTGTGTGCTCGTTTGCCTTCCTATGCCATAAAAAAAAAACTTTCAAGTAGCGCCACAGCTCCAACGAGCTCGCTCGTGTCTCCTACCTTAAGCCTTCTCATCCAAACTGGACAATAGTTTGTTGTACAGCAATTTGCAAACATAATAAACAATGAGTTGGTTGTTGGCGCAAATTATTGCACCGTACGTGTACATTGTCCTCTCTTCCCTCCGGCGATGTTTACCCTTTATCTGTTGACTTTATTATTAGTATTGTTTTCGTTATGTTTGACAGGCGATCGCATGTTTCTTTGATATTAGCGCTTCCTTTTGTGTTAACAATATTATTATGTAGTTATTTCATTCTAGAAAGCAGTTGTTTTTTGTACATTCACGCAATCGTGCAAGACCTCAGCACTAAAATAATTGTACGTAAATATTTCGTTGCTTAAATACAAAAGCGCCACTAATCAAAAATAGATACAGTGTGATTTACAACCTAACGTAAAAAGCATTCCGAATTTAAATGAACACATTTTGATTTGAGTCGCTTTTGTTTCTTGTGAAATTAAGTGGTGGGACAGGTACCGTGTGTCCGTACATTGAAAACATTAGGCTAAAGAGAAAACAGTGAAAAGGTTACATTTATGGTTTGACAACGCGGTTAGCCTACCTGATAGTGGTCCCGGCTTGGATTTCCTCAACACCTCAGGTGTCCTACGCACAACATGTGTATGTAGATTTTTTGACATTACGTGACTTATTCATTTGACATAAAGTTTAATTTTGATGTACAACAACTGGCATATCGCCGACGGGTTAAGGAAAAATGTTCGTGTGATGAGAGTAATGAGTGCGAGTAGCTACTTTGTTACTGCGTCTTAGATATTTTTTGTACATTAAAGTTTGTATCTCTCTGTATATGTATGTTTATCGTTATCTAGTATAATACGTACAGGTACCTAATTAGAAGCTTAGATATTGTCCCCTTGATATTTGAATAACTAATGTTTTCTAAGAAAATCTCTGCACTATACAAAGTGGACGCACACGTCACGGTGCTCGGTTGTCTGACCGTGCCACAAAAATAATTTCACGGACCGGCTTGATCCTAGAACTGCTGTAAAAAAAAGTCGCATTTTCATATACACTTTGCAATAGACACACAGAAACTGGTTCAACACTACAAAACGTAAAAACCGCAGCTTAGCATAGGCTTAGCTTTGCCAAGTCCTGAACACGGTTTATTCCCCCCCCCCCCCTCCCATAAGCTGTCCCATAAATCAGCCCGATTCACTCAGCGCTCGGACATTATGAACTCGCCCTAAGGCTTTAACGTTAATGTACACACGCCTTTACAAATTGAAACTAATGCTATCATGCTCCATAATCTCTTATAAAGTCTAGTTCACACAGGACAAAAGTGATAAAAGACGGCGTATCGTTCGTTTTGTCCGAAAGAAAATAATTATATTAATATAAAGCGGAATGTCCATCGATTAAGATTAAGAAAATATGGTATTCTTTATGTTTTCGTTTTTAGAGGTTTATATGGACGCGTCCGTATGTTATATGGCGGCGCAGGCGCAGGTAACTCGGTAAATCAGGATTAGTCCAACGAGGCTCATTTGTGCGTTATTTATAAACTAAATCCGCGGGCTCCGGTAGAGGTCGCTGCGGACTGAGGTGTTTGTATAATTTTAATTTTCATTCTTACCTTACAGTAAATTAATATATATTTATAGTATGTAGTTATGCATGGTTGTAGATGTGTCTTTCCTTTCATGGCGGTACTTCGCGAAGTGATCACAGCATCACCCAACGGTTGACTGGTAGATATTGCTCAATAGTACACATATTAAGGATATTCAATTTTGGAGAAATGAAACATTTCTTCAGTTGCATTGAGCATGCAACTGCATATTCGCTAGGTCTACCTTAAGTAAAGTTGAGATCCTTTTGTCGCCTTCCGTTTCTATTGGACCACCAAATAAAATAGTCTTTACGTACACTTAAAAACACAATATCTTGAAAGATACATTTTCAAACTTTTTAAATTTCTGGAAAAGTTATGATTGTTGGTCAGAATCAGTGCTGAAAGATGCGAAATCATGACTACTTACTGGTATTGATCACGAACGACTTGCTTTCTCATCAGGTATAGGCCGTCATCGTTTCCAAAACACACGCATGCAATCGTATCATTAAAAATAGACTAAAATATGTAAGTGATCGCAAAAACTTGCAGATAATAAACCGGAAAAACAACTTACACACTCATAGCTTAATCACTTGGTTATTGTTTTAGCATAGCATAATAAAATACACATGGACAAATAGATGACTCTCGTAACTTAAATTAAATCTCACTCAAGCATCGTGAATATCGTGATGTGATAATGCTTCTAAATTGTTGTTGTGTTTGGTCTTACCACTGCTGTTCATGCAGACTAATTCCGCAGATTTATAAAATAAAGCAAAACCTTTTAGTAGCTGCATTACTTTTAAGATAGAAAAACGACGGAAACAAAATATATTCCTTGACAAATTCCACAATTGCAGTATCACAAGCATCAACAATTCTCAAAGCACAATGTCAAAGAGCATAATTTCGTGAATTTTACACAGTTATAAAATAAGAACTAATGCCGGCATTCGAGCATAAAGTGCATAAAGAGCATAAACTGTGTTGTGTCGTCCCATCTATAATACTTAGCGTAAATTCGCAAAGGGCTGGCGCAGGCGCACAACGGACTTGGATCGTAAAATGATACTTGTATTTGAAAACGTTCAATGTTGAGTTTTGTAACTTTAAAATTATGACAAAAATAAATCCCTTATGGTATTATATGTTTGAAACCTTTAATGAATGAAAATTCGTTTGATCATTCAGAAGCTGCACTCTTTTTTGGGTGAGGAGGGAATTCTTCGTAGTATTGCGCACAGAAGATAAATTAGAAAAAAAAAAGAGCACGTTATCGAAAAGAAATTAATAAGATTTTCAAGCAGAAAACCTGCACGTTTTTTTTGCGAATGGCATCGTGCCCGAACAGAATAGGCACATAATGCCACAAACCAATTTAGATTATGAGCAGGAGGTCTGTTGCAGAAACAATTGCCAGGAAGTTTTGGTTTGCAAAGCACAGTTAAACCGTGTAAGTACATTAACGTTGTTTTCTCGTGTCTAAGTTGTACGGCGTGGCAAAAATTAGTGTTTAATCCGCAATCCTTAACTCTCAGCGTCTCAGCCCTCACAAATCAACTGCACTCTCGTACTGAAATTGTTATTGATTACGCATTGTGCCGCGACTGTCCGCTCCATAACTCAGGATTTCCCGGTGTTTGGACCGCGCGGCGGCGTGACGCATTGCGTTTAACGCGTTGCTGTAACGCGATTTGTTGGCTTTTTTGTAATTTGATGTTTATTTGCATTGAGAGTTAGTGTTGAAGGTTTATGTAATAGGTTAGGTACGGAATTGTTATTATGATTCAGAATTGGATTTGCAAAAAGCAATTTAAGGTCGTCGGTTTTGGCATTTATGACTTGAACCCTTGTATCATCGGTAGTCATAAATTTGCTATCTTCTTCACCGTGGTTTTTAATAATAACTTGAAAATAAAGTGAACTCACTTTTTTCTGATCTGTATTGCTTTTGGATATTTACTTATCTTTGTGAGACTGATTCCTAGAGACTCAATCTAAATATTTATTTTCGTATACTAGAAGAATTCGTTGTTTAACCATTCTTTAAATAATTTTGCGGCTCATGTATCATGATATGTATGACTGAAAGATGACTTATTTATTTATTATATTGGTAATACAGCTTGTTGTTAACTTTACACTGAAGCTTTGCTTTTTAAAGTAACGTAAGTGCCATGTAAATGGTTACAGGAAAATTATACTTGTACAAATTAGCAGACCTAGTTAACAAGAGAAGTAAGACCTTTGAAAATCCTACTGAATTTTTACAATACATGTGTTGACTTCTGCAGCATCAAGACTGAGGAGTTAGAGCATGAAATCTAGTCAAAAAGTCCTCGCTTGATAAGTGCCGCAGTTAAGAAAACGTTTCATTATTAGTTTGGGTTAAGTATACGCTTTGTTTTATTTTACAAAACCTTGAAGTTGTACATAAGAATATGAGGAGAATATGTAAAACTTTAGCAACCTCATCTTTTCCAATCTATCAAGCCGTTGTTGTTCAGTACAGTCAAATGTTCAGTACACTAATTCAGTAAATAGGCCACTTGAGGGCTCTCGCGGCGTCTTTAATATTTGGAGTGAATCTACTAGGTTCGGACCAGACTATAATTGCGGAGAAGCGCAGCAAGAAACTTCAGCAGAAGTTCTAAATTAAGATTAATCTACAGGTCACACAAAAACAGACATACTCATATTACACACATACCTATCACCCATATACTCGTACATATATATAGTAGGTACTCCCAGCTTCTTATTAACGTTCGGTCGGCCATCGCTATCTCTGTTGCATTCGCAACTAAGTACCATAATGTTTCATAGAAAAACGAAGAAAGCCGATAACTATTAAATATACTTTTTTTATGGCATGGGAAGGTAAACAAGCACACAGGCCACCTGATGGTAAGTGGAATCTGTGACCCATAAACATTCGCATTCACAAGACTGCAAATGCACTACCAACCCTGAGGACTAAGATGGAATGCCTCTATGCTAGTCATTTCACCGGCTGTCTTATCCCCAAACCGGAACACAACAATGCGAACACTGCTGCTTGGCGGTAGGTTAATGGATAAGATGGTGGTACTAACCCGGACGGACCCTGCACAAGGTCCTCCCACCCGCAAACTAGGATGGCATTACTGTGTTAATACACCTAAATTATAAATACCTGAAAAATAACGCTCTGTAGGCTAGTAAAAACATTTTGTATTTCGGATGCTCTTACTTTGCTACTGTCACCCTCATAACAATATTTCCCGCCACCGAGGCGTGATTCTAGCAAAGGGTGCACTCTTAATGCATTCTAAGTAAAATAATATGCATCTAATGCTCATAATGCACCCCTGACCACTCTAATTTTCTCATGACCACACAGATTCCTCGTCAAATTATACATTCCCATACAATGTAAACATGACTTATTGTAGTTTTTGGGGAGCGGGCATCTATGGCTCTCTATTTGTCTATGGCAGTACAAAAATAGTCCGCAAGTTTTATAATACAGCTAATTATACTTTATGGTAATTTTATGGGTAAAATGCCTTTTTATTAACATTGGGGTTGTATAATTCTGGTGCACTGTGTTCACTTGCCGTCTTATGAGAATTTGAATGTTTTTAATGACATTTTGAATGTTTTAATGTGTCATTTTGACGGCATTAGCGGCGGATTAGAGAGTGAAGTGACAGTTGTTATTGTGGACGTAGAATTACATTTTGGTATGTGAAGGAATTAGTGTAGAAATAAACGTAATGTGGTTGTAAAATATGGTAAAGTCGTTATTATACTTCTGCTCTTCTTTACTAATTTACGCGTTATTTAACACAAATTAAAAGGATTTAAGATGATTTAACGTGACAATGAAGTAGGTTAGGTGTCGGTAAAGCATATCTGAGCATATTATGCTTATAACATAACAATACCCGTGTGGTTGCCGGGTTAGAATAGTACCACTCCATGTCTTCCCGTGGATGTCGTAAGAGGCGACTAAGTGAATAAAGGCTTGCAGTACTATTAGGAGATGGGCTTGCCACCTGTCACTAATACACTGGGAAACATCTTAGCCTACTTGTGCAAAATTTGGTTACAGAATTATCAAGAAGTTTTAAGACTTGTTGGTAATTATTTAGTTCTGCCTACCCCACTCTGGGAATGAAGGTGTGAGTTTATGTATGTATGTACATAACAATATACTGTTCGTAGTAGACGCCAACGTCAGCATTTTAAAATGAAACCGCCACGGATTTACATGAAAGCAGACCCCTTAATAATATAACTATAGATAGGTAGGTATTTTTTTCACATTATTACAACTTTAACCTGGGAACAGCAAGTGAGAGTATACAGTAGCATATCCGTGTGAACTTCTGTGTCCCTAGTAGCGAGGATTGGGCGGGCCGCGCAGCGTGACCGAACCGCCTTCGAAGTAACTCCTAGCCCCGCGTGGGGCCCTGGTATCTTGTGTTTAAAAGTGTTAGGTTCACAGAGAGATTAAGGGTAATAAAAGTACAAATAGAAATAAAATAAATAAAAAAACCGGGGCTAGAAGGTCTAGCCGCCGTACTCAGACAGTTTAGAAAAAAATAACTCGTTCTTTTTTCAAACTCTTGTAAAAAAAATGTAACCTAAGATACGACATAAATCGTCATTAACTGGGCCTGAGTGCGGCCGTAAATTATTTAAATCAAATTATTTTTAAATAAAATTATTGCCAAAGACATTTATGGAATGCATCATTTAATTTAATTTGATCGCGTTTTTGATCATTCGCAGATCATTCGAAAATACCTAACACTCCTTTTAGTTTATTCTTTATCAAGTGGTTTACAACTATCCCTATCTGTGTTTTCAAAGTTAATCACTTAAAGTTAAAACCTTTTGAAAGCCAGAAAAAAGAGCTATTTGAAGTGACAGTAAGTAGTTATCAAGAGAAAAAACTGTTACAGACTTCTAGAAAGCTTTACAATTATCTAGTTAGATTGATTTGACGTTGAAAATGGGAATCATAAAAATCAAGGGTTAATTTTATCGTGGTTTACACCTTTCACATCAATGCTTTTTATTATTTCTCATTAAGTTTCATACAATAACGTGTGAAGTCGCGAAATTCCGCAGCTTGCTACAAGGCGGGTGCGGGCGGGGCGCCCAGCAGGCCAGTCCCGCCCTCCGGCCGAAGTTTCTCAAGCACCGACACTCCTTGCCCCCCATGGTGCCCTGGTACTTGTTATTACTTTGCACACAAAAAAATGTTCTAAATGTTTTTAAATTCGAAGCTTCTAGACTCTAGAATTAACCTGTCTAGTATGCAGATAATTGTGGGATATGCAGATAATCGGTGATTGTGTATGCTTTCGAATGAGGAGAAATTGCAACTTCAAGCAAAAACCGGGCAAATTGTCAAAACAATATTAGACTAAGAAAAAACTAAAACACGCAATAAGATATTAGATATATAATTTATTTGTCAAAGCAAAGCTTAAACGAGTAATTCTTTACTTATTTCCATACTTGTAAACCCATGAATGGCTTCAACTTAGTCAAAAATCGAATTAATCACACTTAAAATTACATCAATAAAATTTATAATTCTAGTTATAATGCATCATAATATTTTCTATACAATGCTAGACAGCGGGGAGTCCTACCAGCTCCCTTCTTGACTTGAAAGTTACTTTAACTTGAAGGATGGGCTGGTCTTGCATGCTGGGTTGATTGGATACAAGCTCACTTAATTGTGGAGTACTCATGAGAAAAAGAGGTGGAGTAGTGTTAATGTTAAACAAATTTGGTTTGACTTGGGTAATTGCAGGTTTTTACTGTGAGAATGTATTTAGAAATGAAGAATAATCTCAAAATCAGTATGTAGGTAACCAAAGTAATAGGTTACTTGAGAGACAGAACATTTTTAGGAGCTTATCTTGAGCGAGCTTAAGTTACAATTTAAGGAGAATTTATTAAGGAAGCCGTGTGGTTGCCGGCTTAGAATTGTGCCACTCCATGTCTTCCCGTGGAAGTAGTAAGAGGCAACTAAGCTAATAAAGGCTTGTAGTACTGTTAGGAGATGGGTTTGCTACCTGTCACTAATATACACTGTTTAACATCTTAGCCTAATTGTGCAAATTGTGGTTACAGAGTTATGAACAAGTTTTTAGAGTTGTTGGTAATTCTGTAGCTCTGCCTACCCCACTTTAGGAATGAAGGCGTGAAGGTATGTATGTATGTATTAAGGAAGCTTGCTTGCTGTTTCAAGTGCAGATTATTAAGAAAAAAGGAACAGATATACTGAAATACATTGATAACCATAGAAATAGCGCATGGATCGAATAATTTGTTCTTGATGTTACTAAGCATTGTAAATTTGCTAACGCCCGATTCATCCCAGTTGCGTCAACCTCTCCACCTTTTTGTTCGAAAAACCTTTAAATTCTAACAAACGCGACATCCGGCTGATCCGTGCCGAACAATAGCGAAATCGAACAATTCAATGGGATGTTAGATTCAGGTGTCATATCTAAACCCATTCAGAGTGAATCCGTCATCAAATCAAATCTCATTGTACTTGACAAAGACGTAAAAAAAACGAATAATAGATTGCGCACGCAATCTAAGAAACCAATATCTTGGCACAATGGAGGTTGTTATTTTAGGTCGAACTAGTAGCTTTAGAATGTATTCAACGGTGTGAAAACGATTAATTTAAAGTTATTTAGTGAGAAAAAGCACACCCTTTCATGAACACAATATTTAATCTGGATGATTCAAAGTTAGAAGCTGATCATAACTGACAAAGAACAATCCTTATAATAAATCTAATAATAATCAATTCAGAAACAATACACAATGACAATGAATAAGCATATTAACCCCTTGCCGCATGAATTATTCAGGAGAAAGAATAAAAAATAATTTCTGCAAAAGTATGTTTTTTTGCTTAATTTAATAAATAGTAGTAGGTAATAGCCAAAAAAATATTTAGGTTATTATCAAGAAATTACAGTATAAAGCCACATATGGCTTGTGATATCATACGAGTATATGGCTCTATATGCGTTCATGTAATACATAAGTAATAAGATTACACTACATAGATACGTGGCTTTTTTTAAAACAGGTCATTAAAAATATCTGCTGGGATTTTGTTTCATTGTTATCTACGTTTCTTTTATATAAATTCAAATTATTTTTTACTGTAGGGTTCCATTTTTTATGTTTCCAATTAATCTAAATGTAATTTGATTGTTGACTAGAAAATTTAATATAAAGAAAACGGAAACAGACATACCTAGTTTTTCATAATTACTACAACATATTTAAACATCGTGAAAATCGGTCTCGATGTAGGAGGTGAGAAATGCTATCTCCCAAATGGGCCTTATGGCATAGAAAATAAAGTTCATAACAAAATGAGAATTTTCTTTTGTGTTTACCAAGCATGTTATCTTAAATACGGATCCCTCGGTGCGCGAGTCCAACTCGCACTAAACCATAAAAAAAAAAAAATCGCTTGCCGTAACAAATAAAATATTGCGTTTTGTTTAACGAAAGTATGTTTCTTACGAATAACTATATTTTATACTTAAATAACATTAAAACATAAGTAATCATGGCAAGTAAGGTAAAGGGTTGAGGTAACAATTTAGTTTTAACGCCCCGATAACGTATAATTTATAGTATTTTGAATTCAACGCGCCCAGCAGCTCAAATTAACATAGCACGTTGCGTCCAAGTTCATACAATTTAGTAAGGGTACTCATTAAGAAGCTATTTATTAAGTTATTTTACCTGGCACTAGTAAAAGTATTGCTTATGAAACTTATGAATTACTCGTACGTTTAGGATATAAATTATTCACATAGGTACTAAAAGTTTGAGCAGTTATTTCTAATTTTTCGAGGCGACCGACTATAAGCTGAAAACCGTACAGCAACGACAATAACAACATCAAAAATGTATTATTTGTATCAAAATTTATTTATCGACTTTAAAAACTCTCCTCTCTCTTCAATCCGGTGGCTCTGAAAACCAGCGTCAAGGCTAGTAAGCCTGACACCATGCTAATTTTAGATTAAGTATACTCTTAGTTTGTATTACTCTACTTTATGTTAATTTTATTTTAGGGCCGAATAAACGATTTCTATTCTATTCAAAGTGAGTATGAAGTTGCAGCCAACGAATGGCGAAGATTGGACCTTTAAACGTGTGGAACGTGTGTCTGTTATAAGTTACTCGTGTCACATCCAACGTTCAAACACCTCGAAAACCAATTAAAGTTGTATCTCGTCACATTCACCTCTCACGACAATCCAGTCACGATGACAAAGAGCTCGATGCAACAGGAAAACCTCGTGTACCCAGCTAAGACAGAACAACTAGGCAAAAACACAGGTGAACAACCGCGATGACGAATCGTGGACAATCGGACGCACGGTTTTACGATTCCGCAAATTGACCAAAAAATCGTGAATAGGCGACAATGGGGCTCGCAATATGAAACGATTTAGCGGAATTCTTGGATTAATCGGTGCAAGATCGTGAGCGGGCAATGCAAAGAGTTTTTTTGGTTTGTTGGTTTACTAATTTGCCTAGCTTGATTTTGCTCGCTTTAGTTAGGAATTTATCTCAGTTGCAAATGTTTTACAACTTTTAAAGATACGAACGGTGTGAGTAAAGCCTAATGAGCAGTATTTTTTGAGAAAGTGCCTTGAATAATGTACTTAGTAACTAGCATGAAACCAGGTGACCGCAAAAACTTTCCAAACAAGCCAATAATTCAAGTGCTTTTCTCAGAAAACGTTGGTGCAAAGCATACTCGTACATTATAAAATCGAACCTTGCCAATTGTCAGCCTCACGCGTCTCACAAGATGGCCGCGGTGACACGACGCATTGTTCAAACAGAAAAACGACACAATCTTTTTTATTTTACCTTTTTCTTTATCTTCTATTCCTTATTCTGTCCCGGGACACAATGGCGGCCCGCTGCGGCCGTGGTATTTAACTTACCTATATTTGTTTTGTTTTTGGTGGGCGTTGAAATTTTTACACTGTTACTGAGTGTGGATCCAAAAAATCCCTCGTGTCCTTGGAATCCAGTATCAAGTCCTAATTGTGCAAGCCCAAGGCCTCGATTTGTCAGCATTGTGATCCACAATGGACACAACGGCGGCTCTCATATTATCCATTCATATCATAACGTTTATAAATACGTTTCACGGTGGCATTGTCGACGTTGTCTCGACTCCCCGAGGATATTCCGAACAAAGAATTGTTCATAATGGCTGAAACTTCGGCTCTTACAAAGCTAACCCGTCATTTTCGTATTGGCTATTTTTATGACAATAAGAGTATTGTAATGCTCGGAATTGTATATCGCGTATTGTGCATGGAATTCGCGAAACAGGAATTGTCTCAGACATGCGTTAACGAATGTCGCCCGCGGCCTGGACATATAATAATCCTCTTTGTAAGTACCAGTTCAAAAGCACCTATTAATATTTCTTGCATACGCACAGCTGTTTCATCTTCAATGATATCTTTGTCATGTACTGAATTCTCACTAGCTACTTCATCTGTTTTAACTTTCTCCGCAATATTAAATCGAGTGGTTCTTGTTTCAAATTAGTCTTTTAGCCAACTGGTTATTTCATTCATTATTCCATTTAGTTCTTTGTCCGGCTGCGCTGCGGAGTCAAGCGGTGCGTGATAATATTTGGTTGCTTCACAAGCTCCTATTGTCGGAGCTGGTCGGTCCAGCCACTTCAACGGCCCTTTGTTGGTACATTCTTTGGTGTTTGTTTAGAATCTCTTTGCGGCTCCCGTATGGAAGCTGCGTCTGCGCAAACAGGCGATTGTGCATGCTCTGTTTGAACATGATGGCCGGCCCCAATTACCTGAGTAGTTAAAAGTGGGATTTTAAAAACATGTCAATGCAAGCATAGTGCACGTTTGAAAAAAGATTGAGAGCGAGTCGCGTTTGCACATCGCAGGTTCTGTAGTGAGATTATTTCTAATCTGTACTCTGTTAGTTTGAGCTCGTGCAAGTTTAGTGACATCGGTAATAATAATAAGTTATTACGAGGTACAAGTGCTTTACCAATGCAAATTGTTTAAACAAGTATAAACGAGCTGATAAGCGATATTGAACAATACTTTCATATTTCACAAAATATTTCTTATTATTGCTTATTATATAATGTATATTAATGGACTATCAACTGATCGTATTACTTCGGTTTTCGTTATTTATCACGGAACTCTAAAAATGTTTTCAACTATGTTTTGTTTTTAATTTATTCTAACTTTCATAGTCACGCTCGCCTAGTTGGTAGTGACCTTGCCTATGAAGCTAGCGGTCCTGGGTTCAAATACGGGTAAGGGAAAATATTTAAGTCATGGATCTATATAATTATTTATATCGTTGTCTAGTATGTATTTATGTATGTATACTGTTTATTGTACAAACAGAAAATAACATACCAAAAAAAGAATACAGAAACACAAACGATAAGTACAAAGGCGAACTTATCCCTATAAGGGATCTCTTCCTGTTAACCTACGCATACCGTACACCGTGCACTACGTATACCCACCCCATAAGCCCATACCCATAGCCCCCGTACCCATAGTACAAGCCTAGACCTTAGTTTGGGACTATGTCGATTGGTGTGACATAGTCCCCCGATATTTATAAACTTTAATATCATGCTTAAAACACCAGAACTTTCAATACTATTAAACTTTTCAAGTAAGAACCACTAGTTTAATTAGTTATAATATCTGTAGAAATAGTACCCGTGAGAACCGACTTATTTACCAAATCAAACACCCTTCAGACAGAACCGAGCCCTACCATTGAGAAGAGGCATCAGAGTGGAAAAATTAACTGATGCCATATCTTGATACATACGGTATTAAAATATTTTCACTCGGCCTTTAACTTTCGCTACATCAAATATTTCCTTATTAGTATAAAACTAGGGTTCAAAATTGCCGGACGTGATAGCTTTTGGATGTTTTTTTAAATGTGGTTGCTGGTATTGTCTATCTATTGTATAGCACCCTTTGCTTTTATAGAATTAGCTGCTCTTGTCTTATCCTTTTCGTGGTCAGGCAACAAAAGGGGATAAATGGGATTTTAATTTATTTTTCATAGTTACCCTCTTGGTTTGTGTAGTAAGTTGATATCGTTAGTTTTGTTACGTGTCAGGTCACATTCTGTGTCCTGTTTTGGTAACAATGATCATGATTGAATTGTCCCTTCTGTAATCAAACGGATATATTCTTTGTACGTTTTTTTTAAGTTCACTGTAATTGAAAATGCCAACAATTGATTATGACTCTCGACCACCTTCGAATTTAATAACACAAATTATTAAAGGAACTAGCAACGTGCGCTTAGTAATTAAAATAAAATAAAGTAATTAGCGCACTTTGTCAATCTCAAGTTGCATTCAACTTTTGACCTCTTTCTTACTCTTCAGTTCTTTTACTAAAACTGTTACTATTTTCTTACCGGTCCCTTATACACAAAGCACCTCATTCTTGACTTCCAATTACTCTGACTTCGACTGTTTCAAGTGTCATTATGTTAGAGTACAGTCTATCCAACCAAACCACAGTTCTAAAACACTCCAAGCTATTTGAACCTTTAGTAACTTCAAATAGAGACCATCCTAGCTTGTGTAGTATCTCAAAACATTTACGTGAAACAGTGTACACACTTAGCTAACAATTTACTACATTAATTGTACAATTATTTTTAACCATTGTATTACATCGAACGGTAGTTAGTCCATTGTAGCCCATAGTGGCACGTGGTCACACAAAGAAACCACTTTCGGCCACTCATTACAATTTAATGGTCTTACGTTTTTTAAAAAGAGAATCTTGACATGTACTTGTCTTACCAATTTTACGTTGATCCAATTCAATCCAAAATGAACCTAAACTGTTTGACTTAAGAGTTATCATGGTTGCTCACGTGAGTTCTGCGTAGAGCGTGATGAAATATTCTTTATTTAAATTTGACGGTTAGTGTTCGGATAAATTGTCGACCTCGAATCAGTTGTTCGGATTCACCGTCCGTAATTACAACAGTTATCGAGTGACCGTTTAATTTGAGCGTTATTTTAAATTGACGGGGCGAATTTTGTTCTCCAACCGCTTCTTATTTGGTCTCTACCACGCCATGCATGACTGTCTTGTTCAGCATAAACAATTCTGTGGTCCTAGTGAAAAAGGGTATAAGTCTTCTGAAGGTCAAGTGAAAAAGGGTGTAAGTCAAGTACTGTCCGTTCATGTATATATCCTTTTTTATTCCGAGTTAAGTCGACTTACACCCTTTTTCACTAAGACCACAGAATTACTAAGTCCTTAAAACTGTTTATCTTTTGTTCTGTTCGTCTGTTGACCTGTGACTTGGTATTTTTTTTCCATTAAGAGCTTTTTTCCATTTTTTCCTATAAGTACTTACATAATAAAGTATCCGCAATAAAAGTGTAGGATTTGGTTTTTATTTTAATTAATTATCAGAAGTTTAGGATTATTAACGTATCAATCCATGGTGCTTAAGGATTTCCTTAAATATATTCTTCGAAACGTTTAATGAAATACGACTCAAAATTTCCCTATAAAGCCCTATTTTCTAAAACATTTCAAACATGGTCCTTCGAACCGGATTGGAATAACCTCACCGTTGGTAAGTATTTTAATAGCGGCTATAGATCGGTGAGGATACCTCTGGAATAAAAACAGAATATGAGTAGCGTATTCGATATGCACTTACTCTCTTTTTGATTTGAACAGTAATCTAGAACCCGTTCGGTGCAGGCGCAGACACTCCGACGCCGCTTTAAGATGTGGATCACCCTTGGAAATAACGAAGGTGGAATCGTTGGTTTAATACTTAGGGAATTATAAAAAAAAACAGCGCCAACAATGACGTAGTATAGAAATTAGAAAGGGATGCCACATGAGCGTTGGCGGTGCGTTGCGATTTCAACATAGAGCGACGCATGTGATTCAACGCGTCGTGTAGCATGTCATTCTAATTTATGAGTAAGATAACGCAGCTGCGACGACCCAACGCACAGCGTCTGTAATTCTGAAAAACCGCGTAAGTAACATTTTTAATAAGGAGCAAAATGCACCTTTTTAATAAGACAGTAAGGTTTATATTGCTCTGTCACAAATTTGTTAGTTACGCGTTTTTGCAGTATCCCCGACGACAGGAAAAACTCGTGTGGCATCCTTCTTAGGTACTGTTCAATACATGAGGACAAGTGGTGTTTGGAAGGTAAGGACAACAAAGGGTTATACGGATTTTACGGAAATCGTAAAGGACATAGCTATAGCAGTTATATAGCTCTGTCCCTTTCTCTCAGTGTAAACTTAACTGCAAAGCTACGTCATAATTCCTGGGAGTTTATTCTACATGCTAAAACTATATTGCCTTTGATCCGTTATAATAACGTCTCTCTCCCCTTATACTAAGTCCGATGTTTATGATTTTTGAATATGTTGTTGTGTGTTGTATGTTGACGACGTCAATGTAATGCATATAATTTGACATGCCACGTAATTTATGCTGTGTTATACAGGGTGAAATCTAAGTCGTAGTACAAATGATCACCTCTGTGTTCTACCCACGAATATTAACGACTTTCACTATGGGACCAACTCTGAAATCACGAAAAAAAAATCAGCTGCTTCATACATTTTGGTCGAGTCCGTATTGAACTTTTCTATGAAACAGCTGATAACTTTTTCGTGATTTCAGAGTTGGTCCCATAGTGAAAGTTGTTCATTTTCGTGGGTAGAAAACAGATGTGATCATTTGTAGGGGAGGCCGGGGCATAATCTAACACTTTTCAAACTTTTACCTGTAGTTTTAATATAACAGAACGTACGTGTCTTGTTTCCATATTCATGTAATCGGTAGTTATTCAGCTATAATATGAAAAACAAATAAACGATATATATACCATAGTTTTTCTATAAAAATATTTTTTTTTTTTAAAAAGTCCGTTGTTAATACGAACCCCGGGCCCGGGGCTAGAATTAACAAGGCTGGGGCTTGTGGTAACGGGCGGGGCAAAAAATAACGAAGCATGAAATCATGTGATATATCAAATAAAACATCAGGGTAAAAATCCAGTTTTTTTATATATAATCAAACAATATCAATCAGATAATACTATGTTTAAAAAATCGTTGAGATATGACATACAAAATGGAATTCCAACTGTTTCCCTTAACGGCATCCAATTTATGGTACATTGCACACATACATGTTATTTAAATGTGAATATTTTGCACATAAAGCCCTCTTGTTACAATTACTCAGTCTTTAGGACAAGCCTTATATGATTGTTTCATAACAATCAACAATTATATAAAAATCTAATGACTAAAAACTAATAACATGACACAGTGGTCATAATTTGTCTTACTCAGTCAAAGTATGCTAATAATTATTTGCATCGGGGTATCTTACATTATGGTAACATGATAATCAACCAATATAAAAAATATAACATGGCACATTGGTCTTAATTTACCTTACTCAGTCAAAATATATAATTAAAATAAAAGCTGAACTGAGATCTTTTTTGGAGCCTTCTTATACGTTAAACACTAGGTAATAATTATGTAGAAAAAATATATGAAAAAAGGTTAACAAAACATTAATTGAGTAAGTAATCTCAATTCTAACATCCTCAGATTACCTATTTATTACGCAAGTTATATAAACTAAAAACAATTCTTCGGTTCTTACAACAACGCTTTAATTACTATTGATGGCCTGGTGCGACGTAAAAACTTTTAATTCAACTTTACTTAGTTATAAATAATTGTTCAGTCTTACACACAAGCCTTAAATTGACGTTAAACAATAATCAACGTTATATAAAATATTTATTTTATCCTCCTGCTGATATTCTCCACTAAGTAGGTAATAATACTAATACCTATATTATTAAACATTGTAATCCAAAACAAAAAATATTGATCCATCTGCACCTTACCCTAAATGACCATTAAGAAAACACGGAAAGTTTAATCTATCAATAATCATCGTCAGAGTCACAATTGCCACAAACAAACACAGTTGTATTCCCTTTGACACATTTAACATGTGCCCATTTTTTGCACGAAATACACTCAACCCATTCGCCGCCAGAGGAGTCCTTATTGTATGACTTACCACATATTAAACAAAAATAATCTTCTTCACCTGAGTCTGAACTGCTGCTATCTAAAATTTTCTTTTTTACACGATCCACATTTTTTCTTTTGTTTCCCTGCCCCATACCTTTACCTTTACCTTTGCCTTTGGATTTTTTATTGTTTGTTTTTTTGTTATTTATTTTACGTACTTTAGGCTTCTTGCATTTTTTGGCACTTGCTTCTTCTAGAGCTAGCTTTTCCGGTGTATCCGTTAGTATTGCCGATTTTTTCATACGTTTCCGATTAGTGTCAATACGGGGTCCAGCTTTAGGAAATGGTCGTACATTTTCCAAAACAAAATTGGACGACGAGGGTCCTGCAATGGTATTATCAGTTATTTGCTCAATCAATGCAGCTCTTGATGTTTCTGCCACTGGAGATTTTGACAATTGTTCAATTACTTCCGTTAAATTTACGTCAATATCAGGCATTTCTTGCTCGATCTCAGGTATTAATGATGATTCCAAATTCAATGATATACCGGCACTATCATTGTTGAAATCAAATGACATCTCGCTTGGCCGATCACTATGAACTGTACTATTATTGAGTTGAGCTGATCGTTGATCCGTAATTTGTCCAGGTGTATGGACAATATCTCTAGGCTCTGGTCGATCCGTCACAAAAGATGGGGCAAAGTCAGAGTCTTGAAACACATCCTCATTGCACGGCCAGAGACCAGCTTTCCTGAAGGAGTGCGTGATGTTGTTGGGTGTAAACGCTAATGGAAAACTTTCTTTTACAATTCCAGGAATATCGTAAATGGTCATAGTCTTACCAGGATTGTTAACCATCCAATTTGTCTGGTGGCGGCTTATATAGTTTTTGAATGGGCCGTAGACGCCTACATCAAGAGGCTGCAGGGCGTGAGAGCAGTGAGGTGGAAAGGATAATAGCACGACATTATTTTCTTTTGCTTTGTTTACCACTGCTACATTGACATGGGAGACGTGATTATCTAAAAGTAGCAGAACCGGATCCGCTTCTGTTGGTTTCACGTACTTTATAAAGTGCTCCAAGAATATACAGAACTCTTTTTCCGTCATCCACCCAGAACTGTTACCTGCACCAATAGCTTCTGGGGGTCCATTGTGGATGAACATATCACTATATCTGATACGCGGGAAAATAAACATGCAGGGTATATGATTCCCGATAGCATTAGCTGCTGCTACAACAGTGACAAGTGTGCCTCTTTCAGCTGATGTGACAGCTCCCACCTGTTTTGATCCTCGCTCAGCAACAATTTTTTTAGGTTTATGTACTGTAGTGACTCCGGTTTCGTCCACATTCCAGATACGGCTAGCTGAAAATTTATATCTTTCTAGAACTTCCCTGTATTTTTCAAAAAATGTACCAACATTAGCACGATTAAATGATGTAGCTCGACTTAAGCTTGTTCCCTCCGGTGTGCGTATTGAGAGTGAAGGGTTTCTTTTTAGAAAAGATGTGAACCAATCCTCTCCAGCCATTTTATGTTGATTCCAACTTTTGGGGATGTTAGGCACCTTGTGAAATTCAGCGGCTTCATAAGCCAATTTCCTAACTTCAGCAGGAAGTAGCCCAAAGTAGATTTTTGAACAGTTTATAAGGTACTCTGCGATTAATTTTTCTTGCTCTGGGTTAAAGACTAACCGAGGTTTTTTGTACCCCATCTGTAAAGTTACCCCTTGCTTCTTATGCTTGACAAATTTGAAAAGTGTCACATGACAAATTTGAAATTCTTCTGCCACTTCCCTATATTTTTTGTTACTTTCTAACACCTCTTTGGCAGCCAACTCGTAAACCTCCTGAGACGTACATCCCCGCTTAGTTTTTCGTTTATAATTCCTCATTCTGAAAAAAAAACATTAAACATACAACACCCACACAGATATTTGGTAAAAATACATAGTATTAAATACTGCAAAATCAAAGGCTTAAATCGTAGTCTAACCCAAAAGTCGCTTAACAGTTTTACGGCTTATTGTAATATCGCACAATATTAAATGATACTGCTATTTAAAGGACATCCTTAAAATTCATTAATTTAGAGAATCCATCCATAAGATTACCTATAGGAACAAAATCTTTTCTAACATTATACGCTTACACAGATCCACAGTGCGGGGCAAGTATTAACTCGTTAATATTTACCCCACCCGTTTTGTTAATACTAGCCCCGGAGATACCCGCAACGGTTTTTTTTCAATTTAAAATTAAAGCAAAGAAATAAAATGATAATAACGACTATTACCGTTACTTAATCAAATTACCTTTATTCAATACCAAGTAGTTATTTTAACGCAGCAATATTTAATGAGTTAATCAAAAAATTGCAATCGTAAAAAAGTCCATTTACCTGCAAAAAGTCGGCGTGGTGCAGAACTTTTCTGTTTGGAATCCTGCTGACAACTGATTGGTCACAACGTGTTTGGCATCATAAACCGCGATATAATTTGAAAAAAACATGATTTAGATTCCAGTATTTTAGCCGCTATTGACGTGTTAATACTTACCCCCGTTAAAACAAGCCCCGGCCTCCCCTACTACGACTTAGATTTCACCCTGTATTGAGTAGTAAAATTGGAATCTCATACACAATATATACTCGTACAAAAATATTTAAAATTTGTCTTGATGTAGAGGGTGGAAAACGTTATCGCCCGAAGATAAATTTATATAGAAAAAAATTGACTCCAAAGAGAAACTGGGGGATTATCATGACAAAGGTACTAAAACAGTTCCGATTAGGTTGCGAGAAAGGGACAGAACTGTATATCTGGTATAGCTCTGTCCTGTAAACCCCTGATAGTCCTTGAACTATTAGGCTTATATCGCCCGGCGGACTGTACGTCTGAGTCTCAATTCTATCTACACTCTTGTACCTTGTCACTTTAATCTCTGCGATAATTCATATATGACAATTTAAACATGCCATAAAATAGACAAGGTACTAAAGTGTCCACATATTTATGAACTCGACTGTACTCGGTAAAACCTTAGGTACCTACTTCTTTTGACATTCACTGACAAGTTAGTAAGATCAATCATAACCTTGACGATACGATAACATATCCAAAGCAATATGGTTTTACCTTTATTTAGAGTCCCTGATTCTTAATAGTGACAAATATACTGTCATTTGTGAGTGCAAAAGTGATAGCTATATTGAGCCGAACGCTATTAAAAAGTTGGGAGGAACACGGGATCGAAATCATTGATATCTATACAGCACTGACGACAAATTTTTGTATACGTAGACCTTATTGTTAGTGGTATAAAGGTGTACCTATATCGTTATTTAATCGAAACACCTTTCAAATAAATAAATATCAGAAAACAATCTCACACAAATTGACCTAGTCACAAACTAAGCTCTAGGCTTGTACAGTCAACGTCAAAAGTAAGTGATCAAAATTAACATTTAAAAACATGTTCAAGCATGACGCCCCAGATAAAACAGATTATAACAAAGTGTCATTTTCAACTGAATATTTAATGAGTCAAAAGAAAATGATCATAAACGATGCCATAACTGTCTCTTTATAGAAAATTTCAATAAAGAATAATTTTGTTTTCTACCTGTGTGTCAAGTGTCCAACAAGATAAAGTCAAAATGACTAAATCTCCAAATGAAAACTAGGGTAATCACGGCAGTTAAAAAGGATTTATTTTAAATGTTGCAAAAAAAAACAAAGCGAAGTAGTAGGAACTTATTTCAACCCTTGATAGAAATGAGAGGTGTTATAGTTGTTTCGCGTGTTTGTCTTACGAGTATAACCGACACTAACCGAACGTCTGACTTGTATTCCGAGGTGGTCTTGAGAAGACATGAAAGCCCAAACATTTATATTCACTTACATGTGATAGTTTGGTAGTATTACTGACTATTGCTATTTTAGAAAATCAGTTTAATTTGAAACACTCAGTAATGACTTTAACTGTTTGAATGGCATGTCACTTACTTATGACACATTACGAGCTAATTTACTAATGCTAAACTACAATAATCAGATACATCTGTCTTAATTTATTGTATATACTATTTTGAGACCCTATTTCATCAGTTTATTTTGCTGTTGACTGTACTATGGGTACTAGACAACGATAAACATACTTATATAGAGAAATATATACTTAAATACATAGAAAACACCCATGACTCGGGAACAAATATTCGCGCTCATCACACAAATATCTGCCCTTACCGGGATTTGAACCCAGGACTGCTAGCTTCGTAGCAGTTCGGGTCACTACCAACTAGGCCAACAACGCGTCGTCAAATAACGTATCATTAGCCAGCCCGTTCACACAGAGTCTCCGTATTTACGGTACCCGGTTTATCGTATACGTTTTTTCATTGATGGCGTATGGAGTTGTATGAGCGACTTCACATATGACACAGTATTCAGTATACAGTAAAAAATGTCGGTCCGCTAACAGCCCGTTCACACAGAGTCTCCGTATTTACGGTACCCGTTTTATCGTATACGTTTTTTCATTGATGGCGTATGGAGTTGTATGAGCGACTTCACATATGACACAGTATTCAGTATACAGTAAAAAATGTCGGTCCGCTAAATTATGACATTCCGTTTTGTTATCGAATACTGGATGAACGGAATACGTATCCGTCATGTATCCGTACGTTTTTACTGCGGGGCGGGGGGAGCGGTGCAGCTAGACAAACAATTTACCGAGAATATGTGAACGGGCTCTCAGTTAATGACGGATACGTTGAACGCTATACGGTGCCTATGTGTGAACAAAGCATCATTTTTTGTTGTATCCGTTAAAACGGGTACCGTAAATACGGAGATTCTGTGTGAACGGGCTGTAAATTATGACATTCCGTTTTGTTATCGAATACTGGATGAACGGAATACGTATCCGTCATGTATCCGTACGTTTTTACTGGATATAAACTGTGTGTGGGGTGCGGTACGGAGAATATGTGAACGGGCTCTCAGTTAATGACGGATACGTTGAACGCTATACGGTGCCTATGTGTGAACAAAACATCATTTTTTGTTGTATCCGTTAAAACGGGTACCGTAAATACGGAGACTCTGTGTGAACGGGCTGTAACGTAACGTATTATTGAGCAGAAATTTCATCGACAGGCGTTTCTCGCTGCATGATTTTTTTTTGGTAGTCTCCAGTCTAGCCTAACTCAACCTACGTTATTAATGTTTAAGGTATCCTAAAAACCACATGATTTCAATTAAATTCGATGAAATAATAAAATCGGTGCAGTTAAATAAGATAAAATGATTGGTTACCGAGCATAGAGGCATGTAGAATAAGTTTTGGCGTTTTGGAAATTTAAATTACATTATGTTTTATACGACCGGTTTGCCGTGTGGTTGCCGGGTTAGAATAGTGCCACTCCATGTCTTCCCGTGGGTGTCGTAAGAGGCGACTAAGGGAATAAAGGCTTGTAGTTTTGTTAGGCGATGGGCTTGCCACCTGTCACCAATACGCTGGGAAACATCTTAGCCTACTTGTGCAAAATTTGATTGCAGAATTATCAAGACGATTTAAGACTTGTTGGTAATTCTTTAGCTCTGCGTACCCCACTCTGGGAATGAAGGCGTGAGTTTATGAATGTTTTATACGAGTAAATGTATGAAGATCTCATATCATATGGGATATTAATTCTAAAGGCATGAATATACAAAGTCATGTCTATTGGAGGGAAGCTTTTGCTATGAAATTGTAATAAAAGAGCCTGACATTGGCCACAACGTCTTCCAATTCAATATATAAATAATTAAAGAAATAAACGCTCGAGTCACTGTCAAGACTGAAGTGCGTTCGGAAGCCATTCTTCCGAAACCGCCGAGTCATTTTAATCAAGTTTCCGAACGTTATTTATCTTCCCCCTCCACGTTCAATGATTTTTTAAAATAAACACAAAGACGTTCTGAAGAATGCATTACAAAAATATGTAAAGGATTTAAAGAAGCGTTCTTTAACAGGTGTGCGTCAGAGTTGCCGCTTTTCGAACGTGTCAACAGACAAAAAATAAGTCGCTATCAGCCGCCATTCAAAAACAACTATATTTTGTAGTCGTTACGGTTGAAATTAGGTTGTTATTGAGATTGTTTTTAAATCATTACGGACTTAACTCACCTGTCCAAATGGAGGCTTACTCAATGAACCTTTTTTGTTTTCTACTTAATGCCATTTTGTTTTTATTTGTTAGGTACATATGTTTTTTCTATGAGGCCGTGCCGCGCATTCCGTTTGATTAATACCTATAGATATAGATACGGTGTGATCGTATCTTAATAAAAGGGTGTTTTGAAATTTCTTAATAGACGGCCGGTTTTGTTCTGATTGAGCTCCTTCGGGTAATTAAAATTGTTCGAATTCGATGGCGATGTCGATTTGATTAGAGTACCTAACGTTGTTTTTTGAGATTGTTTTGTATTGAAATGGTTTTTTTTCGAAAATATTTACTTTTATTAGCAACGAGCGAAGCGAGGTCTGGTCGCTCGTTGCTAATAAAAGTAAATATTTTCGAAAAAAAACCATTTCAATACAAAATAATCCAAATTGTTTTTCAATACTATTTTTTTTTTTCGAAAATATTTACTTCTATTAGCAACGAGCGACCCGCCCTCGCTTCGCTTATGTTTTCTATACAGAATTCAGAATGCATTTTACATTATAATGTTCCTCCTTAATCACTCCTATATCTATTGATGAAGACCGCATCCGTTGCGTAGGTAGTTTGGAAGATCTAAACGTACATACAGGGGCACAGACGGCAGAAAGCGACTATTTCAGATTGATTTGATTTAAGACTTAGATTACTGTTAAAGAAGTTGACAGTACATTAGTGTGCAAGTTTGTGTTACAAAAAAAAACAATTATGCCAGCGCAATAATTTTGAACGTAACACGGCGGCTCTCAGGTCAATGGAAGAAAAAAAACATGCTATATCTGTTATACAGGGTGATTACAATGCAACAATCATTACAAATAACCAAATATAATCGATAATCCACTTAACCAATAGATTATACGATTATAAACCGATGTATTTAATTTAAAAAAAACTAATTTTAAAGGAAGTAGATCATTATTTACATACAAAGATGCCGCCACTTCAGTTTCCTAAGAACGGAAATATCGATAACACATCCTGATATTACACTCATACTTAATAACTCAAAATGCCCTACTTGAATGCGCATGAGTGGATTTACGCAAACGCACCGGCAGATAAAAACTACCAAAAAAAAACACAATGGAAATTATTTTTATAATATTTCACTATTTATCCAAATCGTTGTCTATGCCAATATTAATAACCAACTGAATTCGGCTTTATCCTTTCAAGATAAGGTTGTTTTTTGTAGCGTTTGTGATTGTCCAAGTTAGTTCTAAATCATTAAGCCGGGTTCACATGCGCGGGTAAACGACTGCGTTTACTGCCGGCCCATTAGCCGCATCGAATCGCAAGTTTGCACAACAATCGTTCACAATCGCGCTTTACGCGAATCGACAGTTTTTTCAAGCGATTTTTAACGCGCATGTTTGCTATTGTGCGATTTCATTAGTTTTGTGCAGATGGTCGTGTACTATAAATCATTATGAGATATTAAATCAAATTTGGGAGTATGTCGTATTATTGATGATGTCATAACGTTTTTTAAAACTTTAGGGTTACTGTTGTAACCATTTCATTCATCGATCTAATTTAACGGATGCCTCATAATATCAACTATGCGGTTGATGTGCCTGTGAATAACTGTGCATTAAAGTTAACACCAACAATTCAAAATAAGAACAAATTTCACTTGAAACATTTTTAAAACGAAGAAAAACGCCCAAACAAAACTCATATCCACGCAACGAGCGAAACGCACAAAGGAGGTATTTTTCACGGCGCACAACAAAAGATTTAAAAGGCACGTAATATTCATACGGCCGATTACCGGATACGAGGGCGACATGATAAAACCCCTTTTCGAGTGTTAATGCCGTGACAAATGGTGAATTTATGCGCTCGTGGTGGCTGCGTCCCGCTGCGAAGCGCTTTGAGCGCTGCCCGGCAAGGGACACTGGCCTGTTGGAAAATTCTTTTTTTAAACTAGAAATGTCAAATAGCTAGTAAAGGATGCCGGTGCCTTAAAAGGTCATGAATTTAAAAAATAAATCGACTGCGTGCGACTCTTCTTAGACGCTACAGAAATATACTTACATTGATTATTTAATCACACTGTATAATAATTATCACAAAATCTATCTATCGAGTAAATATTTACATGTTTAATTAGAATATAATAAAGGATTTTGGTTCTAAAGCCATTATTTGTTTGTCATACCCGTAATCATCTTATTACTGTGACTGGCTAGTTAGAAAACTCTTTTTAAACTAAAAATGTTTAAAATAAATAAAAAGCGGTACGCACAACCTCCAGCATTTACTATGATAGAATCTACAGGTGAATGTAATTTGCGTTTTTTGAAATTATGGCCTACTGTAACTCTACTGAAAAAAAAATATGAAAGGAGGGTATTCACCAAGTTGTATTTACCATGACCCTCCACTCGTCTTCAACAGGGACGAGATCATTTTGGTGGTATAGAGAAAATGTTACATTTGTTTCAATTACATATTTATTTAAAAAAAGGTTGAAACATAACATCTTTACGGGATTTGGTACGAGATTTGACTTTCAATTAAATACTTATTCTTAAAATCAAGAAATGAAAACTAAATTCTATACATCTAGTATCGAGTACCTAACTCTGGTTACCTTATAATACGTGCAGAAATATGTAAAAACCTAATATAAGTACGAGCGTCATAAATACCTTTTTGTGCAAAATTTTCGTTTTACATTTGTAGTACCTATATATATACTTGTGTAATTGTTTAGTGTGAACCTTCTGATGATGGAATAAAAGTGCAAAATTACCTGATGCACTGCATTTTAAAAAACTAGCCATGTATGTGTTGTTCAAAAAATACGCGTAGTCTCTTAATTAATGTCATAATATTATTATTACCGTATTGTTGGGAACATGACCTTATCATCTCCGCTCTGGCCTCACTAAGCCCAGCGGGACGTAAATCTCCTAATATAATTAAAAAACAAAAACACATACCGTTGACACCTTACAAAACTTCAGTCATTCACCCACCAAAACCTAATTGTAACCTTATCTCGAGGTCATAAAGGGTTTTTTATGTGATAAATGTAAGTTGGTTTTTCAAGGTTATAATCCAGTGGCTGTTTTTTTGTTCCAAATTTAATTTGGCTCGCTGTATTTTGATTAATACAGGGTGGGACATTTTTCGGGTTTCTGAACTCGACCAATTATAATTTATTGAGATATTAATTGAGTCCGTTTCGCTATTTTTCTCAAAAGCTGTTTTGAGTCGTTAAAATATTAATAACATAACTGTTGACACGTTGGAGAACCATATATCATTGTATTTTTTATATAAACGATATTTTTATGACCGATGATATCGAGTTTGAAACTAGAACGGTAGCTGTAATATATCAGTGAGGTAAGACAAGTTGCTAAGACGCTGACATAAATTATTTTCGAAAACTGTCAAAATGTATGGAATCGACATAGGCGCTCGTCGCGACCGTCTGACAGCTTACGTCAATTCTATACATTTTGATAATGATAACGAACGCCGAATGTATGTTGTGTAGGTCATCTTCCTTTAATTAAATGCTGCTGATGATGCTCAATCATCAGTTTTTAATAAAACTTAATCTTATTAACTACAAGAAATAATTTCGGACCAACAAATCTTACACAACATGAAAAGGAAACGGGGCTTAAAAAATGGCATTTTGACATTTAATTGACTCCCGTGTGACAGCGGAAGCTATCTTGGAATCTTAATTGAACGATGGTATCTGTAAAGAGTCATTGTGTCGTGCAGAGCAGCAGCTGTGCTAAGCTGCTGTGAGAAACAATACGGATTGGGTTTGATATTGAGTGAGGTGGCTCTTTTGGAATCTATGGCGGATTAAAATTCAAATTCAAATTCAAATCAACTTCCAATTGCAAAACTTTAATATACCTAATCATTAATAAATAAAATCAGTGACGTAGCATTATTCTCTAGCAATTATACAACGCCTAAACAACTTATAGAGAAATTCAATTTAAACTACATCACTTGCAGCCTTTTACCCTACATAGGCCGTTCTTCATTCAAACTTCAAATCTAGTTTCACAATAGTTCTTCTTTAAGCGTTCTATAGAGGTTACATCAAGCGCTAGCAAAAGCTTTATAGCGGTTATAAGGCTTCATGTTTCACAAGTTTATGTGTGCTACTGTGCGGGTAATAAAGCGTTCAGGAGTAAGACGGACGGACGGACGGATGGAGTGATATATAAGGCACAATTAAAGTGTTGTAAGTCAGCCTCTACTAATGACGGGCTACCGAAGTTGAGGGCTTAGAAATGGATAGACCGTCATGTTTGTATTAAAATACATACATACATACATACCTTCACGCCTGTAATCCCAGAGTGGGGTAGGCAGAGCTACAGAATTACAACTTTAAAAGTAGTTGATAATTCAGTAACCACAATTTGCACAAATAGGCTAAGATGTTTACCAGCATATTAGTAACTGGTAGCAAGCCCATCGCCTAACAGTACTACAAGCCTATATTCCCTTAGTCGCCTCTTACGACATCCACGGGAAGACATGGAGGGGCACTATTCTAACCCGGAAACCACAATAGATGTTTAATAACCAGTTTAAATTAGGAGTAACCTACTGGTAGCGAAGCATTACATGTTTATTTTATTTTACAGTATTTATAGGTTATAATAATATTTGCTAACATTACGCTAAGAAATTGTAACTAACTTACATCTTAGGCCCTAGGTTTGGCAAAGCATAATGCAAATTAAAATTATTTTAATACTAATATTATAAAGAGGAAAGATTTGATTATTTGTATGTTTGCTGATTTGGCTCCGAAGCTATTGAACCGATTTGAAAAAAATCTATATAATAGGCTGTGTTATTTTTCTGCGCGGAAGGAGTCGCGGGGAACAGCTAGTTTCAATATATTTTTAGTAAATCGTAAACCCTTTACTAAATATGGAGTGAATTTACTGTCGCTTTGCCTTAGAGTTTATTCACGAGCATGAAAATCGACCTGGCACCAGTAAATACAACTGAATCTGACTTTACTCAAATATAAACCTGCTTAGTTGTATGAGGAATGTCAGCAAACAATGATAGATCATTCTATAAAATAGTTTTAATATTATTCATGAGTTTACATTTTCACTATGTTTGTGTACTCTTTAATTTGGTAACTGATGGATAACTGTCATTGGCCTTCTTTTATGTAAATAAAACTATGTAATAAGTATATTTTCGGCTGCTGTTGTCCTGAATATATTTAGAAAAAACACTATATTTTTAAGGCTTACAAATACTATAAAAGTTACACCTGGTACACAGAGCCACTGCTAAAAACTCGTCATTGTTCCAAGTGCCAATTCTAAACTTAACTTGACTCAACTCTACGTTTCGCTTAGACACTTTTACAGCACTATAAAAGCATTTTAATTAAAGAATCACACGATCGTCTATACCCGTGTTTATATATATTTATAGCCCCAACATGCCCCAATTAGCTTACAAAAAGGATCCATAAACTACATATACATTTTATGATAAACGACACCTGCTTTGGTGACAATTGATATATGACATGTTGCCTATAAAATTTAATATCATAAACGTATACATTTAATTTGGGATATTATATATGTACGTATATGAATTTGGGGGTTAAGTATGTGGTAAATACCACAATACGTTTTTAATCCAGCAACGGGTCTATTTAACTCCTGATGTGAAAAGTGGGGGTTATGTTTTAACGAATGTGTTATGTATCTATGTGTCTGCATATAGTAGCTCCTAAACTGACGGACCGATTCAGAAGTGTGTTTAAAAAAAAACTAGTTTAATCGGAACGGTTTTTAGCTTGATTTAATCAAAATCCGGTTAAAGTAGGTTTGGTCTATTTAATAGGTCCATTATTGCAGCAATATTGTTTTTGATGGTTTATTAGACTGCACTGACATCCAGAGTGTCCAGGAATCTGCATCCTTAATAACTGACTGAGTAATTGATGAAGGACTCGTTACAAATTTGAAACATGTCCGGTATTTCCTTAGTGATAATCGCGAGCAAATCATGCTGTATATATTATAAATTATAATACTTGTGTTGACGATACGCGCCAACAGTTGACTAACCCCGATAGCTCAGAGTTCAAAACAGAAAACGCAACGCGACTCAATTAGGAGAGGAAATAAAATGAAACTAGATAAAACGTTAAATGAATTTAAATCACTACATAGTATAAAACAAAGTCGCTTGCGCTGTCTGTCCTTATGTATGCTTAAATCTTTAAAACTACGCAACGGATTTTGATGCGGTTTTTTTTAATAGATAGAGTGATTCTTAAGGAAGGTTTATATGTATAATACATTCCATGCGGGCGAAGCCGCGGGCGGGTCGCT
Source organism: Acleris emargana (assembly GCA_927399475.2). Taxonomy (NCBI): domain Eukaryota; kingdom Metazoa; phylum Arthropoda; class Insecta; order Lepidoptera; family Tortricidae; genus Acleris; species Acleris emargana. The sequence goes on along the minus strand of OV656836.1, from coordinate 3,232,494 downwards.
AGTTACAAATAAAACAAACAAACACTGTGATATTACATTTACTTAAACACTATAAACTTTAAAACAATATAAACAAAAACGATTTTAACTTAAGGGCAGAGAGACTAACAAACACGCATGCACCGTATACGACGAGTGCAGTACGAAACACTACGAATACTAAGAGCTTGCAACGAGTACTAAACGAAACTAAACGAGTATTAACTATGAAACGAGTACTTCCCCCAGTCCTGGTTCGGGGTGAGAGTACTATCACGAAACGAGTATTAATCCGAGTAATAACAAACTGCGAAACCGAGTACTAATCCGAGTATACAAATCCGAGTACTTCCCCCAGTCCTGGTTCGGGGTGAGAGTACTATCACGAAACGAGTATTCACTGCGAAACCGAGTACAAACAATTAAAATATTGGCTCCGTATTTATAGTATTTCATACAGGTTCAAATAGTGCCTTCACGTCCGAGGAGTCCCAAGCCTCTGCACAAATCAAAAGCCTTAGCTCAATAAACTTAATCGGGACGACCAATCAGAGCGCCTGCATTTCCGGGCGCTTTCCAATCGACCTTCGGGTGGAAACATCCGAGGTTCTTCCCCGTCGCCGCCCGTAAATACCGCCTGCGTCTGATTGGCCGCACGCTTTATCAAATTATCCTAAATTTGATTCAATATTTCCTTTTAAACTAACACATAATCAATCATACTTCCTATCTCACTGTTCGGATCTGATTCGTTTCTTCCTGGCTTAGGTCCGGCTCAGGATCTCTGACCCGATAACCTTTTTCCTTCTAATATCGGAACTAGGTTACCGGGTCAGGAGGACAATAGCCGCGTTCGGCGGTCTATTTTACCTAAATTTTTGGTAGTTATTCTAATGGGATTTAGCTGAGGGAGCAAGGATCGGTTCGGGGTTCAGTCCAGCTTGTAGTTCGGGCTGAACTTTACCTAACTTATACATAAAAAACTTAAATCTATATATCGCCTATCCACAGCTCGTAATATTAGGTGGCTCCCTAAGCCAAATCCCCATTTTAAACCTAAACTAACTAAATAACATTTATTATATATACCTAAAATCTACCTAATACTATATACAACACTTATATACTAACTTAACTATTTACAGTATCCTTATATGCTAGGGTCACGTGTAAATACATTGCTGTCAGCTAGGGTTCGGCGGTGGCTGTCGTTAACATTATCCCCCCGTCAACATGCCATGTTGACCCGGGTGCAACGGTACGACAGCCAGCTTCGTCGTCGGTCTCCGGAACACGCCTCCTCTCGTTCGGACGTCCGCGCTCCGCACGCCGCCATCTGGTCCAGGGTAGGTCGTCTCGACGACTCCTCGTGGCCACACGTTCCGTGGCAGGGTGGGGTCGACCACGATCACGTAGTCCCCAACCTGCAGTTGTCGCTCGCCCGCCGCGGATGAGCGTCGCGGGGCAAGCGTCGGCAAGTATTCCCGGACCCAGCGGGCCCAGAAATGGCCGCGCCTGGCTGGCTCGCCAGGTTCGGCGATCGGCTTCCACACAAGGGCCAGTGAGAGGGACCCCCGTGGAGCCTCCCAGTAGAAAATGGTTCGGTGTTAAGGCTTCTTCGTCGGCTGCCTCAACCGATACGTGAGTGAGGGGCCGAGCATTCACAGTGTGCTCGGCCTCGGCGAGCAGCGTCCATAGCACCTCTTCCTTGGGCGCCCTGGACGTCAGTGTCACCGTCAGCGCCGTCTTCACGGAGCGCACCATGCGCTCCCAGGCGCCTCCCTGGTTCGGAGCTCCCGGCGGTATAAAGCGCCACTCCATCTCGTTCCGCTACCCGTACTGCCGCATTGCCGGCAGCCACTCGAGGTAGGCGGCGCGCAGCTCCGCGTCCGCATCCCGGAAGTTGGTTCCGCTGTCACTGTAGATGACCCGCGGCCACCCCCGTCGCGCGGCCATGCGCCTTAGCGCCATGATGGCCGAGCCGGTGGACAGCGAGTGCGCCAGCTCCAAATGGACTGTGCGGGTGGTGAGGCACGTGAATAGCGCCACCCAGCGCTTTTCGTGCCGTCGCCCGACGGTCACCATCAGTGGTCCGAAGTAATCCACCGCCGCGTTCGTGAACGGTCGGTGGAATGGCTCGATCCGTGCCAGTGGCAGATCTCCCAGCGCGGGCACATGAGGTCGCGCCCGGCGCAGGATGCATACCTGGCACGCGTTCGCTACCGCTCGTACTGTAGGTCTTAAGTGCAGTATCCAGAATTGCTGCCTAAGATCATTTACCAACCTTTCATTGTTGGCGTGTGCGGCTCGTTGGTGTGCTCGCAGTATGAGCAACCTCACATACGGGTTGCGTCCATCCAACAAAACTGGGCGCTTATCATACGTACGCACTGGCGCGGCGTCGATCCGGCCGCGCATGCGCATTACCCCATCCTCGTCCAGTCTTGGGTCGAGCCTATACAGCCGGCTCTTCTTCGGGATAGGCTCCCCTTTCGACAGACTGCGCAGCTCTTCCGCAAAATCTCGCCGTTGCGCGTTCTGATACCAGAGGTGCTCCACGCCTTTAATATGCCGGAGTTCCAACGATATGCGGTTCTTATTCTTCATCATCTCGATGAACTGCAGCACTCGTGCCGTCGCGCCGATCAGCCGGTCATAATTAGAGAAGCGCGCTATGTCTGGTAGCGGCGCGCTCTCTCGTCGGACTGTGTGGCACGAAGTCACCTCCTCTTCGTGGTCGTCTTTGTGGGTCGTCGAAACTTCCTGCGGCCACTCCGCCTCGGGCCGCCGCAGAAAAGGTGGGCCGGTGTACCACCGGTCGTTGACTCGCACCTGCCACGCGCTGTCCGCGCGGGTCGCGTCGTCAGCCGGGTTGTCCCGGGTGGGCACCCAGCGCCACTGCTCCTCGTTCGTCAGCTCGGCTATCTCGCCCAGCCGATGTGATACGTACACGCTGTAGCGGCGCGCGTCGTTTCGCACCCACTGCAGCACTGTGCGGCTGTCCGACCACAACACTACTCTGCTTACCTTCGATCTGTGATGCGACACTATAGCGCGGGCTAGCCGTGCCCCGATAAGCGCCGCCTGCAGCTCCAGTCGCGGGATGCTCAGCGCCTTTGTCGGCGCGACCTTCGCCTTCGCCGCGACGAGACTCACCTCGGCGTCGGTTCGCCAGTAGGCTACCGCAGCGTAAGCCTGGGCGCTCGCGTCTACAAAAATATGTAACTCACGCGGCGATCCCCCCGTGTCAAAATAACGCCGCGGCACCCGCAGCGCAGCCACGCTGTCGAGCGCTCTCAGCCAGTGTTCGAATTCACGGCGTTCCTCCATTGGTGGTTCTTCGTCCCAGCCGAGTTTAATCTGCCATAATCTTTGCAGTTGTATCTTGGCCGTGATTACGTACTGTGACAGTAGACCTATCGGATCATAGACACTCATTACTGCACTTAATATTTCCCTTTTCGTCGGCCCTCTAACGCATGTCCTCACCTCGGCTGGGACCCGCATCATTGTTGTATTGAATGCCAACTCGTCGGTCTCGGGGCACCAGATCATCCCAAGTATCTTCTGCGCCTTACCGCCGAACTGCGCGGGCGCCTCGGCTCGCAGCTCCGGTGGTATTCGTTGTCGCAACTTACTTGAGTTGGTGCTCCAATTTCTCAACTTAAAGCTTGCTTGCGCGTGTGAAGCAGCTACTTGTTCGGCTCGTTCTATAGCCTCGTTCTCGTCCCCTAACTGGCGACGTAATCGTCCATGTAGTGGTTGTTCACTATGTCCTCAACCGCCAGAGGGTAACGTACCTCGTTTTCTTGCGCGTTTCTTATGCGCACGCTATGCGCTAAGAATGGAGAGCTGGCGGCGCCGAATATCATAGACGTCATCTTGTACCGTCTCGGCGGGCCCTCTCGATCGGTGCCCCTCCACAGAAACATCTGTGAGGGCTGATCCTCCTTACGTATCTTCACCTGTAGAAACATTTCCTGAATATCGGCAGTCAACGCATACCGGCCCTCGCGGAAACGGAACAGGATCCCTAGTAGAGACTGTAGCATGTCTGGTCCCTCCAATACGTAATCATTCAGGCTGCGCCCTTGGACTGTTGACGCAGCATCAAATACCAACCTTAGTTTTCCTGGTTTATTGGGGTTAGTGACCCCAAAATGAGGTAAATACCACTCTATTTTCCCGATCTGGGTGAGTTCGTGGTCTTCCACTGGTTCGGCGTAACCCTTGACCAGCAGGTTATCGACCTGTGCGGCATACTCCGTCGCAAAGGTCGGATCACGGTCCATCTTCCTTTCAATCCCCTGTAGCCGCCGAAACGCCATTGCGTACGTCGGTGGCATTCGGGGTTCATCGTCCCGCCACAGTTGTCCTACCTCGTAGCGGGGTCCGTCTATTTTCGTCACGGTTTGTGCGAAAATCCTCTCAGCTCGTTCCTCGAGGGTGAGTTTAGTTGTTGACGATACGCGCCAACAGTTGACTAACCCCGATAGCTCAGAGTTCAAAACAGAAAACGCAACGCGACTCAATTAGGAGAGGAAATAAAATGAAACTAGATAAAACGTTAAATGAATTTAAATTACAAATAAAACAAACAAACACTGTGATATTACATTTACTTAAACACTATAAACTTTAAAACAATATAAACAAAAACGATTTTAACTTAAGGGCAGAGAGACTAACAAACACGCATGCACCGTATACGACGAGTGCAGTACGAAACACTACGAATACTAAGAGCTTGCAACGAGTACTAAACGAAACTAAACGAGTATTAACTATGAAACGAGTACTTCCCCCAGTCCTGGTTCGGGGTGAGAGTACTATCACGAAACGAGTATTAATCCGAGTAATAACAAACTGCGAAACCGAGTACTAATCCGAGTATACAAATCCGAGTACTTCCCCCAGTCCTGGTTCGGGGTGAGAGTACTATCACGAAACGAGTATTCACTGCGAAACCGAGTACAAACAATTAAAATATTGGCTCCGTATTTATAGTATTTCATACAGGTTCAAATAGTGCCTTCACGTCCGAGGAGTCCCAAGCCTCTGCACAAATCAAAAGCCTTAGCTCAATAAACTTAATCGGGACGACCAATCAGAGCGCCTGCATTTCCGGGCGCTTTCCACTCGACCTTCGGGTGGAAACATCCGAGGTTCTTCCCCGTCGCCGCCCGTAAATACCGCCTGCGTCTGATTGGCCGCACGCTTTATCAAATTATCCTAAATTTGATTCAATATTTCCTTTTCAACTAACACATAATCAATCATACTTCCTATCTCACTGTTCGGATCTGATTCGTTTCTTCCTGGCTTAGGTCCGGCTCAGGATCTCTGACCCGATAACCTTTTCCCTTCTAATATCGGAACTAGGTTACCGGGTCAGGAGGACAATAGCCGCGTTCGGCGGTCTATTTTACCTAAATTGTTGGTAGTTATTCTAATGGGATTTAGCTGAGGGAGCAAGGATCGGTTCGGGGTTCAGTCCAGCTTGTAGTTCGGGCTGAACTTTACCTAACTTATACATAAAAAACTTAAATCTATATATCGCCTATCCACAGCTCGTAATATTAGGTGGCTCCCTAAGCCAAATCCCCATTTTAAACCTAAACTAACTAAATAACATTTATTATATATACCTAAAATCTACCTAATACTAAATACAACACTTATATACTAACTTAACTATTTACAGTATCCTTATATACTAGGGTCACGTGTAAATACATTGCTGTCAGCTAGGGTTCGGCGGTGGCGGTCGTTAACAACTTGTTTAGTATCGTTCTGACAGTAGGGAATATAAAAGCAAACTTTAACTTGGTCATGTCGTACCGTAAGGTTTTGTTTAGCGAGCATTCATACATTTTGTTTCCAAAAAGCCATAAACGCATTTCAAAGGAATTTAATTCATCACTTCCTGAAGTGGTCACTGCTACTAATTTATCCAAAATCCAATTTTAAGCCGGCAAACCACAAATTTATGGTCCACATAAAATTATTATTAGCCTCAATTAATTACACAATAATAAAATAACATCCATCGGAAATACCAAGCATACCACTATGACACCTTTTGTTGAAGCGTCTCTTAAAAATACGAATGACACTATTCTAGAAACCATTCCAAATTCAATAGGGATTTCCGATTTAATTCTGTTTTTTTCTAAATCCAAGCAATTAGTTACTTAATTCGCTATATCAAACTTAATTGTTAGTATTATGTATGTAGGTACTGCTACGGATAATGGTAAGTGTGATCTAAAATCCATAGATATTCACAATCTCATTTCAGTAATCCAAACCTACGCTGATGACAAAGTTAAAATTTGTCTATGCTAGTCATTAAACCGGTTGTCTTGCCCTAAATAAGACAGATACTCCTTGGCGATAGGATAAGGGATAGTGATCCGGACAGACCCTGCACAAGGTCCTAACCACCACCACTTAAATTTACTTCAACCACAACTTGTGATGGGCGGCTTGTAAGTTTCAAAAGTAAAACTTTCGCTTAAATTTCTGCAATATTCTGAAAGTTTCAAAAGTGAAACTTTCACTTAAAATTTCATGTAATATTTTGAAAGTTACCAAAATAAAATCGTTTAATTTCTGAAAATTACTAAAGCTTTGTAATGCAACTTACCTAAACGGAAACGTTTCATGAAATTTAAATGAAATTTACTTGTGTCAGAATCATTTCCATCTAATTATGTAACTTTCAGAAGCTGTAATTTTCACAGTTAAGGAAACTTTTGTAATGTTTCAGAAATCGCACATCACTAACCACAACCAAGTCAGAGCAAAGCTTTGGTCACGCTCAAGCTTTCGAGCAGTTTCTTCATCCGAATCAGTCGCTTCACAAGGATATGCATAATATAAAATGGTTGTCATAAAAATCGTTATGATTACATCTCATAAATTTTTCGGAACGTCAAATGCGTTCGATACTTTTTATGTGAACGGTTATTAGAAGCCAAGGTCGTTGTGCGGTTTGTTTTGTCGAGGATTATGACAGAACCTGTGAAAAGGGTCGATTTAATAATGACCAACATGTGTTCGGTCCTTTTTTATTAATCCTCGGAACAGCCAGGAGTCGTGAATGATTACGTGGACTCGTAATCCGGTATAGGCTGGCAGAATTTAAATTGAGTACGATTTTGACCGGTTAAGCGTGTTTGCGTGCAGTTGGAACTTTAGGTCAGCATGCACGCGAGCTTATTGAAATGGGTTTTAAATAAAAGTTTTCTTTTATTGTTCAGATTTCTTCAATATGTATTTTTGTAGAGTATACCTTGAAAATTTTTAATGAAGAAATTATTTATGTTTGCAATAGCAAAACTATTCATTATTTCCTCGTATTTTCTCTATCAGTTCTCGAGCAAGTTAAAATTCAAAATGAAGCCAGACAAATATCAATACATGAACTGTTTAGACAATGTCAAAAAAATCCCCTGACATTCAACGTTACAAGTATATATTCAAATAGAGACTCTGTACGTCAACTGTGAACACAAAACCAAGCTGCTTATAAATCACAAGGCGCAGTGATTAGTCATAAACGGATAACTTAAAGCCGGTCACGGTGTGACACGCGGCGGTAAAGACAAAGACGGTAGATATATTTGATCTGAGATTTGAAGTGAGGGTTCAGAAAAAGAAGCTATTAAAATGTCTTGATTCGATTGCTCAAATAATGGTTTATGAAGAATATGCAATTTGTGCAATTTTTTATGACTATGTTGAATCTTATCCTTAAAAGTTGCAAAAACGTGAGGGTAAGAAAAGGCAAACGAACACACAGGCCAACAGATGGTAAGTGAGATCTGAGACCCATAGACATTTTCATTCTTAAGACTACAAACACAAGACTGCAAATGCGTTGCCAACCCTGAAGACTAGGATGGAATGTCTCTATGCTATTGGAATTGCCCATATTGTTACAATTGCTCTAATTCGAAAACCCGAGTTTTAAAGCCGTTCTACATTATTAAGTTTTCGAAATATTTATCATTTTTCGTATATTTCGACAAAAGTATATTTAAAGGCTTGAAGCCCTCCTAGTAGTATCTTACGGGTTAGGCGAAAACCGCTTAAAATAGTATGTTTTAATAAACTATTATAATCACTTATTATCAAAGGATATAGTGTAATTGTTGTAATTTATTAGAAAATGCCAACATAAATTTAAAATAATCATGTCATCCATAAAATGTCTGCTAAATAAATGAAGATATTAAAACATAACTATTAAGTCAAATACAACATTAATGATCTTTGTCTTTTAAAATTAGAATGTAAAAACCGTGAGTTTTTTTTGTCTTTCCCAATCGTAGGACTTGTTAAGAAAAGTAATTTTTATCCTTAATTTATCGATATTGTACCACATCTTATACAGAGTTCCTCAAAATTACTGGCCCCTAAAATATGACAAAGAGCCAGCCAGCTCTTTTGTCAACATCAGCCATATCGCTCCATCTTAAGAGCGGTCAGATCAGGAACAATAAGTGAACCTTAAACGTTACTCTTATCAGTGATATCAGCGATTCGTTAGGGTAGAGTCCCTTTTAGTTTGAGTTTGTCAAAGTAGGCGGTTGATTCAAAGGAAGTTATGACTGTGTATGAATTGGTTTTTTTGATGTTAATTTTAATACCTACAGTTTGAGAATGCAAGTGTTTAAGCCCAGAAAATCTTAATGTTTTTTTTTAATATTATTTAAAATTTTAACTTGAAGGATGCATGATCATACTAAAATACAAAATTAAAAATCATAATAAGTCTTTACTTGGAGCCTATATTCTTATGTAAGTATATATTATTAATAAATAAAACTCAAAACTATTTTTCTAAAACTTCTACGTAAGCTTTCAAATTGGTGATATTTATAGATATCTAAATAGAGATAAAGATTCCTATGATGTTGATAACGAAACTGTAGCTTAAGGAGATCAAAAGCGTACCGCATCGCTGAACCCGTCAGTTAGAATTATTTGTAACGTTTCCGTAAATATTTTGCGCCGATCGTAAAAGCGATATGACTGTAGAAGCTTTAGATTCGTGAGTAGAAGACAATACTTATCGGTGTTAAGCTTTAAGAATGAGCTATTGTTAAAGGTTGATCTAGCTTTTACCAGAGTTGTTTAGTTTTTTTGGTCTCACCTTTGGACACCTCGAATAATATACAGGGAAGTTTACTAACGGATGCTAGCGCTTGCGACATGGGTTCCATGTCGCAACGAACGAGGTGAAATGTCAACCCAAGACCTCCTTATTAGTCGAACATTCTTATAAAATATTACCCACATTCAGAACCTCTATTGACATTTGGTGGTCTATGAGATCCCTAATTTTATTTCCAAATCTCTTACCGAAAAAACCGTGAAATCATGAACACTCGTGGACTCTTTGTGGTAGTGATAGAGGCTAAATTACATTATTATGAGGCTATGTTGGTTTATCATGCATTATAGCTATGTCGTAGGCTTAAAGCCACAGCCCGGTAAGGTGTTACTGAAAAGGTTGAATAGTTATAGTACGCATTGTGGTATTTTGGACGGCGATCAAACAACAAAGACGCTTAAAAATGTACCTTGATGCACCTTGCAACGGTACAAAAGCCGTGTCATAATCATTGATGAAGTCTTACTAGTTAACGTTTAAGGTTTAATTTGGGATGGCAAGTATATTTTTGGTTGTAGTGAAGTATTTGGTGATGCTTCTAATAATAATGTTATTATTTGACTCTTTACGCATGCGTAGGTGATCACGGCCTATTCTGTTGGTCAGGGAGTAAACATAGAGATAGTTTCTACAATAGTGAGTGACACTGATCGTGTATGTAATAGACTCCAATACAAAGATCACGTCCAAGTACATAGGGAAATATTAAGATATGATACGAGGATAGAATGTGAGTTTAGCTTTGGAGAAATCTCACGGTTCTTTATGAACACAAATGATGATAATTAGTAATTTTTAAGTTACCTGTTAAAACCTGCCAATTTCCAGTGAAAGGGATCTTATTAATATTTTGGTCAGAACCTCAAAAAATTGTTAATCACTTTTATTCATTGTCATAATTAATTTTAACCTGGACATCAAATGTCAAGCATAACAATGACAAGGTTCTAAGTTTGCTCAACAATTTTATTGGGTTAATGTACATGCCTTCTTCTTCTATAACTAGCTATATAGAAGACCGTTCCTCTGTCGCAGACTCTTGCAGGTTCTGAACTCCTGGTTATAGAAATGAACTCCATCATCTGAATGATTGCCTAATTAGACCATTACTGCTAGTACGAGTTGTATTTTGTCGTTTGTCGCTCAGGATTATGGTCGACTTTGTCGCGGTGGATAAAGCATCCGTCACTGTCGCTTACATACTGGTCAGAAAGAGACAGATGTTATATCCACATTCACACCGATAAACACGACCATATTAGACTCAGAGTGCGTCCTTATGCTTACAGACTGGATAGAAAGGGACATCCCAGCGATAAACATGTCGCAGACCACTTGTGCTAGTCATCAGCCGACAGTGCAGGAGACTGAGGTGGTCGAGAGTCCGTCATACCCCCCCTATTAGCTACCCTAGCCGGGGGGGACGATGCGTAATGTCATTTCCTTTCCGAAAAAAAGGGTCCCATCTTGGCTAACTGGTCCAACCTTCAAGAAGTCATCTATATCGATTTCCCTATTAATATTATCTTTGATATTTTGACCTAGCCCATTTTTTTTAAATTTCGGCCCCTTAGAGGGTGTGAATCAACTACCAGTTTTACATAAACAACCCGTATCACCCACACACCTGTTAAGCTAAACACTTCAATGGAACACCCACACGAGCTCGACGGGGCTCGAACCCCCCTCCCGACGACATTCCTGCCCGGCCAGACTGGCCGTCGCCTGCGCACGGATAATAGCCGACCGGTATTTTGAGGCCGTTGAGATGATTAATATTATATGGGTTTTAAGGAATGTAGTGCTAAGTTTTTTTGGTTAAGAAGTAAATATGGATGTGTTTGATGAATAACTACTGTTTGTTATTCAGAAATATACTAAGTAAGAAAAAAAAACATTTCGTTCCCAGCGGCTCACACTTGGGTTAACCCAAAGTTCATTTAGGTAAGATTAAGGGAATAAACAATTTTTTTTTTTTTATATCATAGGAAGGCAAACGAGCACACAGGCCACCTGATGGTAAGTGGAAACTGTGACCCATAGACATTCGCATTCACAAGACCGCAATCCTAAGACTGCAAATGCGTTGCCAACCCTGAGGCCGAAGATGGAATGCCTCTATGCTAGTCATTTCACCGGCTGTCTTATCCCCAAACCGGAACACAACAATGCGAACACTGCTGCTTGGCGGTAGGTTAATGGATAAGATGGTGGTACCAACCCGGACGGACCCTGCACAAGGTCCTCCCACCTTACATTATGCAAAGAATAAGCAAATAAAGTACACGAAAAAGAGGAGGTTCAAATGATTTTTAATATTATTTCGCTTTCATGAAACTTACTTGAAACTTATTGCTTAAAGGATTTTAACCCATTATAGGCTAGAGGTTCCGTTTGGTACCGTATGTCGTAGTTCGAATTCGTGCTTTATAATCGGCTGCCCGAAGCTAATTTCAAGTATCTGACTTTCGACAACTTTTACAGGAGAGCGAAAAAGAGTAAATTCTAACTTTCGCCATATAATATACCCGAACAGTTATTAAAAAGGATGTCACGGCATTTAATAGGATAGAAGAAAGAATTAATGAAAAATTAATAGTTTTTAGAATAAAGATGGTGTAGATACTTGATTTCAGCGTAGAATAGACGGACACAAAAAGATACTTAAATCATTTAATTATCAATAACTTGAAAAATAACAAGTTTAGCAGAAAAAGAGTGATGAGGGTCGATGCATTTATCGGGCTAGTTTCGAGAAATGCAAAAAACAAAAAAAATATAAAAATGGAGATACTTGAAATCAGCTTAGGGCAGCCGAATTGTTCTATACATTAAAATCAAAATAAATTTAAATAATCAAACAATTTAGCCTAAACTGGGTTAATTTAGAAGTGTCAATGGTCTGGATTCATAAAATTCTCCCAAAATTAAGAGCACATTATAGGAAAAAAGTTAAGTAAAGCCCTTCTTTGTATTTGTAACACATTTTTAAAGACATTCTATATTTGAAATTAGACGTAAATTCCATATTGATTTTACACAACTACATGCAAGAGGGGCATTTTTACTTACGTTTGTTGCCTATAATTTCTCCCCGCTATTTTCCGGAATGAAACGATGAATGTACTTTGAAGCGAAGTACAAGTTGCAGAACATTCTCAGAAGTTATTAAATCTTCTCAAGAAATTACTGAGAATATTATCGGGAACATTTAAGAGCATTGAGAATGTTCTCTTTCCATACATAATTTAAGAATATTTTTAGAAATTTCTTAATTATCTTCATAAGAAGCTTTCACGGTTGAGAAGTTACTTTTAGGTAAGAATAAGGCTAAAGCTGTGTTAATCGAGGGTATAAGCTCATTTCAAATTTCATCCTAATCCGTACAGCTGTTGAACCGTGAAGAGAAATAAATTAAAACACAGAAAACATGAAACAATGGTACATGAATCCACTTATTCTGATCTTGTTCATTCTGTTTTATATTTCACCTCTACAACAACTTCAACAAAGACCTTTTCTCTTCCCTATACCGATTTAAAAAAGTTTACATTTAGATAGACATTCGTCTATCCTGTTAAACCTAATCTAGTAAAGCTCAGTCAGGGTTGTTGAATGTTGAATATGCAGAACCACGTACCGCCAAAACTTTGAACATGCAATATGCATTACTGCAATGAATGCAACCCCATATTCATAGGTGTTGAATTTCAATCAGTTTACATTACACGTGATCCAGTTAGAGTTGGTAGGGTATTACGTAATATATGTATGTTAAATTGACAAATATTATTCAGTTCTGAGATACCTACCTATGTTTTTTCTGGGCTTATAAAAATACTAATCAGAAATATCTGAGGGAAATAAATATTTTCAAGTAACTTCTACTTCTTGACAAGTAGTGTAGCAGTATCGTAGAAATTTGCCTCTTGTTTTTAATTTAACTTTTACTTATACACCTTGTTTTTTTTTTACGATAACTTCGGCTTAGATTCTTAAATGTTGCAAAAAAAAAAAACTGTTTAGATCAAAATAATTAAATGTTGTATCTTTGGTCATTCTAAAAGGGCCTTTAGAGTAAACTAATAGTCATTGTCAAATACGTCAATGTTGGCGTGACATACACACAAAATTAAGAGCCTTTTACACCAGTTCAACGTGATTAACTGTTTAATTTAAAAATAAATATCTTTAAAACCGTAGGAGTTATCATTTGTCTGTCTTCGGGAAATTAACTTTATTTGACCTAAAGAACGTTCCCTTAAAGTAACCGTAAATCAAAAAAAACAAGGTGTATATTAAAAATGGCAATTGTCGATGTTACCTTATCGTTCCGGTAAAAATGGCGCCAGCGTTCTTAGTAAATTAACATAAAACTATTAGTAACCTTAACAAAAATACCAATTGTAAAACAACTGCAAATAAGCGTATTCACGTCAAAACCGTATCCCTTCAGGTCATAAATCTTCAAACACTATTCATTTCCAAAAACACATTGACTTTTGTGCTTTCAAAGCTTTGTTTCTTTCAAACCACAGTGTGTTTGTGAAATCGTCGTAAAGGCAACAATGCGATTTTTTCCCAAAACTGGCACCCGCATAAAAACCACAAAACTAAATAGCTTAAAACTCAGTAGCCACCCTTTGGTTTATTGTGTGTATATAATAAAACACAATTCGAACAATCAGGCATTTCCTCAAAACAATCATTCTAAACACCCCCTGTAGATTGCAGTCGTGGTTGTAAAGGTGCACGATTTTCAAAACACTTCCATACTTGGTAAACTAGAATTCATTCTAATTGTACCCTTAAGTTCACAGCGATAAGATACACAAGTAGTTTCATTAACTGATTTTGTATTTGCTGTAATGCAAAGCTACGGTTACAAATGCGTAATTGCTTCCAATACGAAATTAGACTTTATGTGTACACGTTAAGGTGTATGTGTGATTTTTATAGTTGTTTGCTTCAATTGGTATTTTGAACTCAAAAAGGATGATTACTGTACATTGTCGTGTAATTTCACGCATTTGGCGACACTGCGGGCAGTTCCAGGGAGCACACGCAACTTTGACATTGTTGTTAAAAGCACTGCAGACCAGAATTATCGTGTAAGTTTGTTTTAAATTACCAGTGATTCTTTAGTTAATATGAGTTTTACAGAAATTGAGCTAACACGAGATTTGTTGCGATAAATACAGAATGATTGGGTATTAGTAGAGCTCATTGAACTTATAAAAGTTCAGGTTTATTTTTAAATTGTTTATGCCTATTGATTTTGCTCAATTGAAACAGTCTTTTTCTCATTCGATATAACGTTGATTAAGTAGGTATCAGTTTTCGACAAACGTTTTCGACCGAAATATTGCTTTAAATGCGTTAGAGCGGGTTTAAATCTTTTTGACCACATCAAGTTACTCCTTATATTATTATTCCATTCTTCCTCTGTTTGGATTTTCGTTTGTCCTCATTCTCCTCCCAAACTATTACAGATACCAGGATCAAATTTAGTCCGCAATACGACACCTATTTAGTCATAGATGGTGAAGAAAAAATAAAATTGAAAATCGGACTTTTTTAATGGATCGAGCAGACGGATCGCCTGATGGTAAGCGATTACCGTCACCCATAGAGACCTGCAGCACCAGGAAATACCTTGGAGAACACCACATTCAATGGGAAACATGGGAAAAGTACCGAAACTTCGATTTTAAGTGGCGCTCTTGGAGGGAACTTGCGGCTTAAGCTAAGTGAGTGAGCGTTACTGAGATTTCTGAAATGATGGCAGCAAACCGCTTCGCTCCATTTAGAGTTGCTCGTAGGGAATGCAAATAACCGGTTATAACTGGTTTTAACCGGTTTTTTCCATACAAAAACGGTTATTAACCGGTTAAATTGCACTCCCTAGTTGCCCGGGGACGGCAGAATAACGTTTATTAAAAAAACAGGTTAATTTTTTTATGCATTATTTTGCTTATCAATTAACGATTGCTTATCTATAAATATAATAACACATTTGTGATGTTAGGACACTAGGGCCTCGTGCAGAGACCGTTCGGATGGCTACCACAATTTCATCCCATAACCTACCACCATCTCATCCAACCTACCGCCAAGCAGCAGAGTACCTATTCCTCATTGTTGTATTCTTGTGTGGAAATAAGACAATCGTTGAAATTACTACCACAGTCATAACGTCTTACTTCTCAGGCTTGGCAACGCATTTGTAGCCTTACAGCCGTATTAATAAACTCATCTTGGCTGAGATGCCCATCACAAGATACGTCAAAGTAAACGTCAAACCATAGAAAACCGTCATTTTTGACGCAACTTGAGACGAGCATTACAGTCGAGATCAGTTTATTAATACGGCCCTAAAGTACAGTAAAGTAGTCTGACGGTAATAGGTATTAAACAGAACCCTCAATGCCCACACTGTGGCAAAGAGGAAACTAGTCAACACGACACGTCCTAGCCGAGTGTGTCATGTACTCGTCACTGAGATACCACACATTCGGAGAGGACGTTTTGTCCACAGAAGATCTCAAAAGCATCAACCTACGGGACGCACTGTTGTTCTGTAGGAAGACAGGAAGATGGGATCGATGCTGGATGGGAGCGCCGCCGGGCCAGTAACCTGAGGCACGACTGAGGGGAATAGGGCAGAATGAACGGCTGACCGAATCGACTGCCCGCCTGCTTCGGCTGGGCGTCCCCACTTATCATCATCATCATCATCATCATCACGGCCCTAAAGAATTGCAATCTTGAGATAGTAATCTTGATAATACGCATGTCTATGGGTCTCCAATCTCACTTACTATCAAGTGGCCTGTTTGTGCTCATTTTCATTCTTGCAATAAAAGATTTCACAAATATACATCAAAATGTTTAACCAGCAGGATTTATTCGAAACTCCGAACTGCCGCACTGAGGCGTGCGGCAGGTGTTAATTGTCCCCCAATTCCACCAAACCTCCCGAACAAAACTAATTGGACTTTGTTGGACAATGAATTAGTAACACAGTTAAGCTTTTATTAGTAAATTATTGGAAATTAAACTTTTAGAAGTGCTTTTTGGTTTAAAAAACCATTTAATATAACGGTTAATATTTGTGAAATTAAAACGAATCTTTAAAAAAATCAGCGTTTTGTTTACTATTTAAATAAAGCTTAAAAAAAGGTGTTCGTCTGTTGGCTACGGAACCCTACACTGAGCATAGTTTTAGATGCCTTACTAGCAGGGATCGGAAATTCAGATCGATATTTACCTAAAGCTGGCAGAATCCCGGAAAAAGATAGGCAAACATGGCGTCGGCTTCTTAAAAATAGTATTTTAATAAAATAAGTTCCGGGATTGTGGGATTTTACAAAATGTTAATATAGGTAAACAGAAATATTAATATAGGTGGTAAGGTAGGTATAGGTAATAATTACTTTATATTTAGGATAAAACATTCATTTTTGCTCCTATAAGTCTACAGGTAAATTAAATAACATTTGGTAAATCTATACATGATAAATAACTTAAAAATAATTGGGTTCACTAATGTTTGGTCAAAAATCTTTTCCCAAAGTTACACTTCCCAAATTATTTTACTTAAATTTTCATTTCCCAAAAAATGATAAGGCAAAATAACTTATAGCTAATTATCAGTTAGCGAATTTTAGTTTGGCAAATTATTGTTTAATAAATAATTACTTGGTCATGTTTCATTTTAACAAATTTCATGTAGTCAAATGTATTGTTTCGCATAACATACTTTTTCCAAAATATTGTTGGCATACGATTTATTAAGTATATCTTGTTGTTCATTGAATAAAATGTAAGGTATGATTATTTTTCCTTACGTGGGTAGTCAAATGTTTTAGTTGGCATAACATATTTTACGCAAAACAAAATAAGGCAAATGATTTGTATGGTATAAAAATGGTGAATTTATTTTGGGGGCCGTTCTAACCTAACTTAACCTAGTTTACTGGTAGAATTTGTAACCTATAACCTACTTACCTGGCAGCAGTTGCGTTCTGGCGCTTCGCCGGCCGCTGCCGCGGCACGCTCGCTATGCTCGCTCGGCTCGCGCGCTATTATGGTCGCAGTTCTAACCTAACCTACTTTTCTGGTAGCAGTTCGTTTCTGTGGAGGTCACAGTTCTACCCTAACCTACTTTAATTTTTTTAACTTGTCAATGATTAATGAGGTACACTTTTGTGCGAAGTAATAATTTGAACAAACAATTTTTTGGATTATAATATTTGCCAAAGGAAATCATTTGCTTAATAAAAGTTTGTCTTAAGAAAAATTGACAGAGTAAAATGATGCCAAATGATAATTTGACTAAATAAAAAAAATGCGAAATGTAAATGTGCTAAAGATTCGTTTGGGAAATGAAACTACTGCGAAAAGTTTTTTGGGAAGTGAAATTTGGCGAAAAATATTTTTCCCAAACGGCAGTATACCAAATAATTGATTATGAATTAATGCCGGTGCAATTTATTTATTTTGAAATCCCAGAAATTTTAGTAATGAATTCTATGATGGAGTCCGCCTCCATACAACTGAACAACAAAGCCGGTGCGAAAGTATAGTTAGTTGTTTATTCAATTAACAATATACATTGTGTTTGAAACAAAAAAAAACTTACTAGGTAGACACGTAACAATTCTGCCAATAAGATATAAAATTTTATAATATGTCAGTACAATTCTATATAGGTAAATATCGATCCGAATTTCCGATCCCTGCTTACTAGACAAAATCCAGACTTCCAGATTTGTTCGAAGTTGGTTTTCGCCTACGAAAAATAACCACCTGTGATTGGATATCGTTATATAGGGTGTTGTTAACTATACTGATGATTAAATTTACATTCTTCAGGTGATAAAACATGATCGATTGTAAGATCCAAACCGTTATACAAACATAAGTACGCATGATAAGAAAAGGTTTAACCGGAAAGGGTTCAGAGCAAACCCCAAAGTGGATTTTTGATAGAATCAA
The DNA here is from genome assembly GCA_927399475.2 of Acleris emargana. NCBI lineage: Eukaryota > Metazoa > Arthropoda > Insecta > Lepidoptera > Tortricidae > Acleris > Acleris emargana. The sequence goes on along the minus strand of OV656836.1, from coordinate 3,214,331 downwards.
CATCGCAGTGTCGACGCAATTCCCCCTTACACCTACCGCGATTGAATACACAAATTCTCTCCCAAAGTTCCCAAATCCTAAAGGAGAAGTTATAAATTGTTATTCTTCGAATGGTTAGAAAGGAACCGTGATTTTCACACAAAATTACCATATTTCGCCGGGAAATCTTTGATTGTTGGAGAAATCTTTCGGGTCGTTTGAAATATATTTTAACAGTAGACGGTCTACGCATAATGGCAGAATTTCACGGATATAATTGTATTGTTACTTTATTTATTGCCTAAACAATTGTTAGCAACAATATATTAAGTAAAAAGCATTCCCAGTGCACTAAATCAAACGGTAAACAGGTTTCATACATTAGCTATTGTAATGCCGTTGTCTCAACCTTTAACGGGACATAAAGTTTATAATAACAAAGGCACTTGACTCAAAATCTTCACAAACCACACGCAAACCTTCAAAAACCAATTATACTTTACCCCTTTACAACACCTACCCTCATAACTTCTACAGTTCAAGCTGAACTGGTTATAAAGGCAATGCTTCTTTTTGTAAAGAGAATTTATAACGCCGAAATTGTTATCACGTAGGCTGAGACGTCGTTACGAACAATAAAAGTAATTTTTACGACTGGCAACCCTTTGCGTTAATAAATTAAAAAGTTAGCTAGGGCTGCGAGACAATGCCACTTCACCCTGTAACCCGGAGATCTAAGTTTTGTCGCCCTTGGCTAATATAATGGTTCAGGGCTGCTCCTAGATTATTTTCATACCTATATTTTACGACAAAAAATTTTTTTCGTCACTCAAAGTAGCATGCTTATTAGATCTGTTACTTTATATTTTACAATGTAACATTTTTTTTTTAAACAAACTGCCTAAATTTTATACATTTAAAAAGTTATATTTACGCACGGCTAGTTTGGTTAAAGTAATAAAACTAATGCAATAGTAACAGTGCAATTTATATCTTTAAACGGCCTTCTGGTTTGTATTTCTCTCTCACACGCTCTCATATGCACTTACACGAGTCTACCAGAACCCGAAAAACGTTTTAAGACCTCTTGCACTGTACAAAGTAATTAAAATATAATCTCACCAAAGAAAATATAAAATAATCCTCAACCCTACTACTAGGGTTGTCGCTGATTGGGTGCGTACACACACTTCGTTGAGTACCCCAAATTAATTTTTGAGAACAAAATCCATTAGCGAATGAAGCTTTTTCTACTCATTGTTTAGGGTTGTCACATAATTTACGCGCGAAACTCGATTCAAGTCGTTTTTAAACGAAAGGGCGGCAAATACGTGTGCTGTAGAAATGTCCTATACTACTAATTTTGTGGTAGTGTTCGTTATTTTACTTGAAATAAAGTTGAGTTTGGCTCGTTTTGTAAAATACAGACGCATTTTTAAGCTGGTGCTAAGTATTTTCTTGTCAACTCTTTGATTTATGACGTACAATTGTCTATAGCTCAATGCGTGTAAAGAGAATTCTCCGCATCGTTCTAGCTTTTTGTAGTTTTTTATGCCCAGGATTATATTATTTAATTTGGCATTGTTATGATGGTGGCATTTATGGGTGGAATTTATTGGAGCAAAGGGTTCGTTTACTATTAATTTATTGAGATATTTGTAGCAATAAATACGGGTTAGCGGCGATAAAAATTGGTTTAAAATTTGTTTTGATGTGGGCTGGCTGAGTTTAAAATTATTTTTTATTTAACTAAAGTTAATGCTACACTGAGTTTTAAAAAGTAGTTTAACTTTTATTTTTTTATAATAATATAATTTAATTTGTACCTCCAGCTTTTGTTAGTCATCAACAGGGATCGGAAATTCGGATCGATATTTACCTATACTTTCGCACCGGCTTTGTTGTTCAGTTGTATGGAGGCGGACTCAATCATAGAATTCATTAGTTAAATTTCTGGGATTTCAAAATAAATAAATTGCACCGGCATTAATTCATACTCAATTATTTATATTAACTGTTTGAAGTTATTTTTCATGTATAAATTTACCAAATGTTTTTTAATTTACCTGTAACTCATTAACCTAGCGAATTTATAGGAGCAAAAATGAATGTTTTATCCTACATGTAAAGTAATTATTATATTAAGCTTTTGTAGAATCCCAGAATCCCGAAACTTATATTATTAAAATAATATTTTTAAGAAGCCGACGCCATGTTTGCCTATCCTTTTCCGGGATTTTGCCAACTTTAGGTAAATATCGATCCGAATTTCCGATCCCTGGTCATCAATGTAGTCATCCACTTAAGACCAAACTAACGAGTCCAAACTCAGTGGTACTGCTTTAAGTGATCCTGTTGCCACCTTCCGACTACCATCATCAGATCAGCTCTTAGATACCATTAAATTCCATTGTAATCGATTTTGCACATATATTTCCCAGCCCATTAATATAACAGAAAGTGGTTCAAAATTGAGTAACAAGATTTGACCCAATCTTGTAAAACAAGTATTCAATTAATAGAAAGAGAAGATAGAACCCTCTTCTTTATCTGACATGTGAAAGATAATTTTTGACATACTACATAAGGGGACTTGAGTGGAGCTAACCCCATGTGCTTCTGTTTAGGCCATTAGATAAAATACTCTTTTACCGAACAATTGTCTTCACGTGTAATATCCATGGACTTATTGCTCTAATAAGTCCACGGGAGTGTCTATAAATAACTCGACATTGACGAAATACACCTTAACAGGAGTGAAAGCCAATAATTAAAAATAGAATTAGAATATCATCATAAGTATTACGTAAATTTAATAATTTTATACTACCCATCTTAACCTAACCAAAGAATTATATACACACAGGCATACAATTAAAAATCGAATCACATCATAATTTAAAAATCGAACAAGCCAATACTGTCCTCAAAAACGCCGCCATTAAAAAACAAAACACGCTCACCGGAGATTCGCAAACAGCGTTTTGTTCGCATCAGCTGTGTACATGCGAGCGGAGTATTCATGCCGGATTACCCGCACAATGTGCGATCAAAATAACTATAAAAATACAATAAGCTGCTTATTCGTGTACCCTTAATGTGTTCGCGAGTGTACAATGCCTTGTTTGGTTTCGCTTCGGTGTATCGATGGATGTCGATATATTCTGTCTTTATCGTTTTAAAGCTTACGGTTTAGACTTGTATGTTTTCACATGTTATGTTTGATTTTGCCCTGATTTAGATGGTAGATAAATTTTCTAAGAAGTAGGTACAAGGGTTTTATTAGGTATTTTTAATGGGATACATATCTGAAAACCGAAAATTAATATATCTTAAGTCAAAATATCGAAGTCCAAAATATCGAAAGTTACAATATCGAACGGTCAAATCTTCTACAGTCAAAACATTTACTTCTGAAAGGCCTACGATCAAAATGCCACCCGTTTAAAATATCGAATGATTAATACATCAACAGTTATTGGAACTTTGTGCTAAAATATCGAAAGATAATATATCGACGTCCAAAATATCGAAAGTTACAATCAACGGTCGACTTATCTACAATGGTAATAACTACGTCTGAAATGCTGCAAGGTTAAAACATCGAAAGATCATATTTTTCACATTTTTCTAGAAAGGTGTTTCAGTTAAGTGAGCGAGCGTAGCGAGCGAACCAGTCTGATTAATACGAAACTGTCTCCGTCAGGTTAGCCTTTGATGTTACGTTTATTTATTGCCAACAAGAAAAATAGCATTTGTATACTGCATACACAGATTGAGTAATTTAGGTCGGTCAGTCGGTAAATTATCGCAGTTCAACCTAACCTTACCTTACTTTTACAATTTATAATTCAACTACAATAACCGTTTGATATTTCAACTTTCGATGTGTTGGACTTCGATATTTAAACTTTCGATATTCAGATATGTCACCATTTCATGGTCATCACACTTTTTGACAACGATGTGATATTTTGATTCATAATATTGCATCCATTTATTATATTTTTATTTTAACTTAATTGCACAGATTTTAATTTTATAACCCAAAAGGTGAACTTTATTTTAATTTTAATGGCATTCTCTACGTGTTGATCAGAGCCTCATTCCCTTGAATATCTTTTATATTATAAAAATAAGGGCAAGAGGGACAGTGAATGACCAGCTTTAGATACCTCTCCCTATACAGGGTGTGTCTAAGTCTTACAGTTACATATCCAGTTGTCCAAAAAACGTCTTCCGTACCAGTGGTAACAATGACGTCATATTAGGGCCGATACACAGCTGCCCTCTATCTCCAATCTAAAGCCGATCGCACACTTAGCGAAAATACCTTATCTTAAATACGATCAGGCTCTCTGTTAATCTGTCTTTTGTGTGTCTGTTTGTTGTGTCGTTTTTGGGGATGTTTTTGTACAATTAGCGCAGAGATGGGGTGTGAATAAAGATCGGGAGACTGATATCTTGCGTATTAAGGATTTGTCCAATTGATTTTGTTCAGGTTTTTGTCGCTTTGTTTGGGTTTGTTGTACTTCCTTGGCCTAAATATTATGGGGTTGTTTGACAATACAGTAAAAAACGTATGACTATTTTACATTTGGCTCTAAAACGTTTCCATTGTTAGTTAAATAAAATTCAGTGGTCCATGTACAGAAAAGTTTAAGCTTGATTTACAATGTTAAATTTTCGCGTACCCCACGTACCATTGTCGTCGTAAGTATATGCAATTCTATCGAAAAGTCGTTTCCCGCCCCCATTGGCGATTCCCCAGCGACTCGGTAAACAACCATCGAATCAATAATCGATAATCGGATCCCCCGGCTCCTTATAACGAACATCTTTGTACAACTTGGACTTTTATCATTCTCCCTTGCCACTGCGGTTGACAGTTCTCCTAATTGATTGTTTTTTATTTCTTTTTTTTCGACAACTCCAGTTGTTGGCGGGAAATTTAAAATCGAACTCTTGGCTTTTAAACTTTATTCTCAAGTTGTGATTGAATTGGCTGGCTGGTGAATATTTTGAAATTGGAACGCTCGTTCCGATTTCAACGCTACATTTTTGTTTGTGTGCGGCCATGATGCCAATTAAAAAGAAGTGAACTAATTCGTTGTTGTTTTACTTTGTGGCTATTGCTGCACAGTGACGTACTTATTGTTCATTTTTTGTCCCTAACTAAACGTTTCATGCAACTATACCACTCACTGATTATTCTTTGTAATAGCGAACAGTGTCTATTCTATATGACAGTAACGGTCGACCCATGAAATTTCTAGAACTGCCCATAATGAAGTCTTTTGTTTCCAGTAGGGTTTCTGTACACCCCCATTATTATTATAACAGTTGTTATATTGCCCACTGGTGTGGTTTCGTCACAGTGTGACATCTGTCCTTGGTTATTGTAAACTGCACTCTGAAGTAATGTGCTTAGGTTGAGATTGGGTTTGGTATTGAAGGTGGAAATGGTGGTAATGTGGTGACAACAGTTACTAAGAAATTATATTTTCTAGGAAGACAATAGATTTGAGAGAAAAGCGGAATGTCTACAAACATTGGCGATGTTTTGACGCATTAAAAGTTAGATGCGACAGTTGAAAATATTATTCGTGATAGATGACAAATGGCGGAAGCAGGACGGTAGGTATATCAATTACCGAGAGCTAAACAGAGTCAGATATATGAGAGGCTGAGGCTGAGTCCAACTTTGTTAATTAGCAAAGTTTTAACGTATTCACCATTTTCTGAGCGCCTATAGTCTAAGCTCTTTTATATAATATTGCAAATATTAGTGAATACTGTGAATCCACTTCTCATATTATATACAAAACTAGCGGCCCGCCAGCGGCTTCGCCCCGCTTTCAATTCATTTGTTACAAAAAATGTGATAAATGAAGAACCGCTCGACCGATTTTGTGCAAACTTCACATAAACCATCTACTAAATAGTCCGGACAAAGACTAAACATTTGGTTTGGATAGGTGAGCCCGTTCTTGAGTTATAAAATTACAACGAAAAATGGCATTGATTTTTATATATATGTATAGATATAGATATAGATGTATAGATTAACGATTCAACAAGAAAAAATGCTAGCACAATAAAGATTTCGTAAAGAGGTTTTTTTTAATTAAATAAGCAAAATTAATATTCATACAAATTTCCAAATCACCTAGAAAGTTAGATAGTGGTAGATGTTTTCCAAAATTATTACATCAAAGTATGCAAAAGGTCGTCCTCATAGACCGAGTGACGCATCTACGCTTCCATCGTTGCAAACGTGTTTATTACGAATCTTAAACTTTATGGACAAGCGTGTCCATCGCACAATGCCTCCACCGACCCCTAAAACAACGCCATAATAACCTAAACAGAAAACTATGGAATGTCCTTTCTTCTTCATAATGGCTTTTGTTGTTAGAATGTCATAAAAATTAACTTTACTGCCATCGGTGAAAGCTTTGATAGTAAAAGATATGGCATCAAAAAGGAACACCCTGTAACCACCTAACAGCTTCTAGTTCCCATTGCATATTAAACTCTTTTTCATTTGATTTTAAAGTTGAGATTGCAATGTTTTTTCGTTGTCTATTAAGCTATTAGGGTTGTCAGATACCGGCTTTGTCTAAACAATTACAGCGTGTATTGTAATAGCATTCATTTCTGTTTCTCGTTCTATTGATAGGCTTTTTTGTTGGCTGGGTGTCCGAACCACATCATAAATCAGACGGTAAGAGCCGACCGGTAAAGAAATCACACTGTATACTTATCAGTGCCAACCAATTTTAAAGTCTATTGACTGCGAAATAAGAAACTAAAGGGGTTTTATGAGAGTTAAAATTATGTTGGTTGTGGATGCGCTCGCGCCGCCAAATGACGTACTTTACTATTGACGTGTCTATTCAAAAACTTGGTTCGTTTGATGTTTTATAAATTTATCAATTGTCAGTAGACATTGTAAATTGGCATGTCGTATCTACGTTAACATTACCGTTGGTAAAATAAATATGAAATATATTTGGAACCTTATCATTTTAAGGTAACGTATAAATGGCCGAATAAATTTTGGAATTAGGTAAGAGTGACACGGGATAAAATTTTGACGGAGATGCTTTTTACAAGTTTTTTTTTTGTATTAGTAAGTATTCAAAGATTTAATTGGATATTCATAGGTTTTTGTGGAAGTTTACGAAACAGTGGTAATCGAGCATTTTTGTGTATAATGAAGGTAATTAATGCTGTCAAAGTGGTTGTAATTATGTTGTATGAAGTTTAAATGATGATTAATGTTGTTTTTTTCTACTTTAAATTTTTTGTATTATGCTTTGATAAAATACACCTATTTAACGATATTATATTCGAAAATTAAAGCAAGTAATATCTGTCTATCTGTCTCATCAAGTTTTAGATGTAACTGTTAGTATAACAATTACTGCGACAAGGCACTAATATGTACAGTCAGGGACATTCACGGTCGGCCACTTAAGAAAATGTTGGCTTGTTCGTTGCAGCTAGCTAATCCTACAATGCTCAGGTCGTTATGCGTGGAACGCGCAAACAAATATCACCCTAGAGGTGGTCGACCGGGAATATCCCTGACTGTACCTACAGCTACATCTCTACATAGTTTGGCACGGAAGCTATAGGTCCTGGATTCGAATCACAGTAAGGGATATTTGTGTGAAGAGCGCGTTAGTAACTGATTTTTGAATGTTTTTTACATATTGAAGTATCTGTTTCTTTATATACTTAAATTCCCTTATTATATAACAAGGATGGAGTTTGGGATTAGGTCAATTTGTTTGAGATTGACTCCTGTTATTTATTTATTTATTTTAACGTGTCCATGTATTTTAATTATAATTAGTATCCCGCACACCCCCTGTTATTACACTTTCGGGGGTAATTTTCGTAAAAAAATAAATTTCTTTCAATCCAAATTTTATCAAGCCCCGGTGGTTTTAGCGGGTCAGGCTACACAATTGCAATCTCAAGATTGAAATCTTACGATGTTTGTGATAAAGTGCTAGTGATTGGAATTTATTGATAGGTACCAGTTCCCAAAACCAGGTGAACGTGCCTTCACATTTTATCGCCAGAAAAACTTGGATCTGAGCTTCTATTCATTCGATAAAATTCTCGCCTTAGCTATGGAGTTATTTTATGGGATACGTTAAAAGTCTGTTAACAATAAAAACAAAGTATAAGAATATTAGTTAATATAAAAGAAGCTGAAAGTTGTAGACCACTCACTCAATTAAAGATTTTAACACTAACATCAATATACATTTTTGAGATCTGTCAATTTGTAAGAAAGAATCCTTAATTAATTACTCACACAACAGATAAGACTTGACCTAACAATTTAAGAAAAAGTAACAAGCTTGTAAGTTGTAACTTACACATGAGAAAAGACAGTCCATGGTATATTGACATATGGAGGGTTCCATATTATGTCAATATACCATGGACATTAAAATAAATAAAAAAAGACCATATATCTTATACCTAGCAGATATTTTTTTTTGACAGCAAATAGTTTCTACACTTTGAAAGACTTTTTGGAACATAAGGGATAAGATAAATAGTCAACGTAATTTAATTTAGTTATTAAGTAGGTATCTTAATATAATGTATGAATTAAATGCAGTGTAAACACATAATGCAACTAATGATATGGCTATGACTATGACTTAAGCAACTTCCGATAGAAATGTAGTTTTTTAATTTCATACTCCTCACAATCTGTCAGTGGACCAAGACAGAATGCTTATGTTACTTATTTAATTGGTTGTCATATACCACACCGGAATAAAACGATGCGAAAACTGCTGGTTGACGGTAGGTTGAAAGATTAGACAGTGGTAGCGCTCTGGAAGGTCCTAAGACCACTAAATAAATACTGTACAAAAACATTGATATTATATTGGTGGCCTGTGTGCTCGTTTGCCTTCCCATGCCATAAAAAAAAAAAAAAAGAGAAACCATGTATAAATAAATAAATAAATAAATATCAGGGGACAATGTCACACCAATTGACCTAGTCCCAATTTAAGCTCTAGGCTTGTAAATAGTATGGGTACTAGACTACGATATCAATACTTATATAGAGAAATACATACATACATACATACATACATACCTTCACGCCTTCATTCCCAGAATGGGGTAGGCAGAGCTACAGAATTACCAACAACTCTAAAAACTTGTTGATAACTCTGTAACCACAATTTGCACAAATAGAGAAATATATATAAGGCTTGTAGTACTATTAGGCGATGGGCTTGCAACCTGTCACTAATACGCTGGTAAACATCTTAGCCTATTTGTGCAAAATGTGTTGTAGGTAATTCTGTAGATCATCTGCCTACCCCACTCTGGGATTACAGGCGTGAAGATGATGATGATGAATGATGAAGAGAAATATATACTTAAATACATAGTAAACAACCATGACTCAGTAACAAATATTCGCGCTCATCACACAAATATCTGCCCTTACCAGGATTTGGACTCAGCTCAGGATTTGAATTCAGCCAGGATTTGGACCGCTAGCTTCGTAGGCAGGGTCACTACCAACTAGGCCAGCGCGTCGTCAATGTATGTATTTAATAAAATGAAGATGAAAAAACAATGTACAAAGACGAACCTATCCCCATGTAGGTACGTAAAGTAATGTTCTATGCGGTAAAGGACTTCGTTGTGACTCGACAGCCCATGCATGCATGGATCGACCTCGGTACAACCCACGCTCTTCCCGAATACATTACACAATCCTAGAACAATATTCAATTAATTTTAATAAACTTGAAAACAAGTACTGTAATCCAACGATAACAATGTTTCACGAAGAGCCCAAACAAATGTACAAGCTTTTATCAAACCGTTCACAATAAAAACCTTAAAAAATCTTGGTTTGTTTTACAAAGAAAAGGTTATGAAAAAATTATGAAATAGCGGTTATATTCCTTTGTGTAACATTACATCAGCAAGTTACGCAAGGATTACGTACGGTGATGCAATATTTTTCTGGAGGCTTTTGTTTTTCCGAGCAAAGTTTATTACGCGTAAATTATTCACAATGCGTTACGCAACCCCAGAATTTACCGTCGGGCTTTGTTTTGAGTTTTTATGAGCATTGTGTTTTGCTTAAAAAATTTACACAATGTAAAAAAGCTTTGATGTAATTGATACCTTACATAATCAACTTGTATTTTTGCTTTTGTTGAGAAAAATTACAATTGTCTCAATTTTGCTGTAATAATGTATGCAACTTTAATTTATTCAGTCTAACTGTCATCAAAACGTTTTTTTTTGTTCAATTTGTTTTAGGGCAACTTGGCCTCGGTTGAGTTGCGTGGTTTTTCCGACGTTGTATAGGTATTACTCCCGCTTTTGTGCAAGCTTAATTCCTGTTTTAATTGACTTTACCCACATCCGAGCGACTTTTAGAGAGCTATGATAATATTTGCGTATAATATAGTAGTAATGTCACATGTTAATGTGGAAGAAGCGAAAAAATTTTGTCAAGATCATAGCAAGTGGAAAGAAGTGGTGTCTGCCTGCATCTCCTGGAAACAGGGGTGATTTAATGTATGTATGTATGTATGTCACACGTTGCAAAGTGGATACTACACGTATCGGTAAGGGTCGTATTCAAATGAGCATGATGATTTTACTTGTGGGAGGACCTTGTGCAGGGTCCGTCCGGGTTGGTTTGGTACCACCATCTTATCCATTAACCTACCGCCAAGCAGCAGTGTTCGCATTGTTGTGTTCCGGTTTGGGGATAAGACAGCCGGTGAAATTACTAGCATAGAGGCATTCCATCTTCGTCCTCAGGGTTGGCAACGCATTTGCAGTCTGAGGATTGCGGTCTTGTGAATGCGAATGTCTATGGGTCACAGTTTCCACTTACCATCAGGTGGCCTGCGTGCTCGTTTGCCTTCCTATGATATAAAAAAAAGAAAAAAAAAGGAGAACAGGCTTGGAGTTAGAATTACTGGGTCTTTAGTGGGTATTCCGGCAACTTTCGGTTGGTGAGTCCCACAAAACCACCTAGGGACCCTCAAGGCTCCCTAGGGCCCAGATGGTTGCAATTTTCTAGCATAAAAAAGGAGATAGAGTTTACACTTATACCATACTACTTAAATTGGGACTTTATCTACTCGTGATTCGCAAGACACATTGTCTTGGACCGATGGATAGCGTTCTTCTTCTTCTGCAGCATTTTATTTGAATACCTACTGTTGGGTACATGTTTCCAAGTTTCTTCAAATTTGCCCTGTTATGAGGTGCTCTGGTTCATCATGAGCCAGCAATTTCTTTGCCAGTGGTCTGCCAACACTGTTCTTCCCTGCCCAAGGCCTCAGACTGTGGATTAACAGTGCATTAACTTTATCTGTTGTTATTCCTGTGAAATAGGTGACATGCCCATAGTGCCCATGTCCATTAAAGCCTAGTGATTAAGTGACTAGTGCGTGCACATAATAATTTCCGGGCCAATTTATGGTCTCGTTTATCGATGTGGATAAATGCGTATACGTCTGTCACTCTCTGACTTTCTTGATGACTGCGAGAATAACTAATGCTTTATCCATCGCGATAAGGCCGACCATAATACGGGTCATGGTCCCATTTCTGACCTTTATTGCTTGGGTAACTTTGAGATTTTGAAATTGGATGAGCTGAGTAGTCAGATTCTATGTTTCACACCCATGCGTCATAACTGGCAGAACACATTGGTCGAACACTCTCGTTTTCAATGTCTGTGGGATAGATATCTCTAGTGTTCCTTTTAAGGATTCCGTAGTCAACAACGATGGTGAACTGCCATATCCGTCGATCCTTCTGTCCGCGGTTTAACAGACCCTTGCCTTGGCACTAAAAAGTTGGTATTGGGCATGATTATACATATTAATAATTCTGACATAGATGGTTTTCTTCCGTAAACTTTAAATGGGGATGATTCTTCTTTACTTGTCTTTACCATTATGTGGGGGGTAGGTAAATAGGCTTTTCATTAATTTTGGGGGTGTGTTGAGTTTTTTTTGATTCGTGTGAAACATTCGTGGGTTTAAAGTGGTAGTTTTCGTTAGAGCCAAGAGGTATAACTAATATGTATTTAGCTGTCCCGCGTGGGAACAGTTATTTTCTGCCTACCCCTCTGGCAAACAGGCCTGATTTAATGTATGTATGTATGTAAAATATAGACCTATGTTTTAAAAATGTATGTTTTGTCCTCTATGTGTTCCTAAACCATTGATTCAATTATGTTGATTTGGAGGGTTCTTCAGGGTTCCTCGACCAAGAAAACTACATAACAAACACATTTTTTACTATAATTATCATTGCAATGCAACACTGCAATGCAGCCGGCATTGTACGGCTGCAGCTAGTATGTTATTATTGTTAGGTTTACTTCTATAATTGTATAAGTCACAACTAAACGCAACTTTAATTACAATCCACATCAAAACGAAAGTTACCCCATTTACAGATTAACCATTGGACTGATTTTAATTAAATGATGTAAAGAGATAGTTTGAAACCTGTAAAAAAATGGGGTACTTTTAAACCTGAAAATTTCACAGACCCCGGGGGTATAGCGAAAACTGCTATATTTAAAATGATCCTTTTACTACCGGTTTTGAAATAGTAGTTTATGTGAGTGGTGCATAATGCCTAATTTTGTGTACATTCGCATACATAACTTTATCTACATATAAGTTTTCCAAAATATTCGAGAAACCTGTATCTGTGGTTGCCCTGTATTTTAATGCACATTATGATGCCACCACATCGATAACCGATACTTTAATGACATGCAATCCTTTAATGTTGTCATTATACTACCACAGATACAGGTTTCTTAATATACCTAGGCCATTTGCGTATCGCTTCTGACCATTAATTGTTGTAGGGCAGTTGATATGGATACAAATAAAAACATATGCAATCCGTAATCTTTGTTTTAATTAAAAATAAAGCCACATCAACATATTTGTTTATCTACTATGTTATTCACTACAAGAGGGTAATCGAAATATATATGAATTAAATCGGCATTATTAAAAGAAATCCCGTGATTATTTCATATCAAATATTAATGACGTTCACAAACACGCAAATTATAAAGCGGAAAGGCGAATCTTTGCAAGCGAGCCCTAATTTCCATTAAAAACTTTCCCCACAAAAGCTCGCACCACTCGCCTTTGTGCGCGTAAGCTAGTAAACACCTGCCTTAAAAGTGCCTTATTACCAGCTTTTACTGTGCTTTTACGTAGTGTGGCTTATCAAGCTCGGGTAAAAAGCTGAGGTTTTCAGAAAAAAACTTCAAAGGTGCCCGGGAATGTTTTCAGCTGGGCTCTCGCCTTTTTTCAATGGCAATTAGTTAGCGTTTGCCGACGGCTTTCGCGCCTTTTTGCAATTATGGCGCGGAGTAGTGACGATCCGCGAAGCCGAGGAGGAGGCTTGTGGCAGCAGCCAGACGTGATATTCACTACATATTATAAAACAAAGTCTGTATGTAATACATACTATGTTCGCGATGATCTCAAAAACTGTATTAGTATGTTTGGCCGAATTTCATTTGCCATAATTGTATCAGGTATTTTTTTTATTCCGTCGTATAGAGCCCAATAGGGTGGGTGAGGTTAGTTTTATAACAATTCTGAATAGTTATCAGTTTCAGAAAATATGTCTTTATCACAAATGGCACGTGACACAATTATGTCCATTTAAATTCGGGCAAACGATAGAGAATCCTCAAAAACGGAAGTAAGCAACGATGTTAATAACTAAACCTACTAAAGGAACAGTAATGACTAAATAAAATAAATACAGATAACAGTACATATAACAGTCATGACAATACATATAACAGTAATAACTAAATAAAAATAACTAAAAGAAAGAACTAACAGTTAATAACTAAACCTACTAAAGGAACAGTACTGCCACAAAAGATCAGCAATGGTCGAAGTGGCTCACAAGGCCCATCTCAACCCCCCAATAATAATAAAGGAACAGTATTCAGTACCTATTTATACAGGAAACTGACTTGGCAGGAAATTGAAAACGAAAGAAAGTTTACGTTACATCTTTACTAGGAGTCGTTGATAAAAAGGGTAACATCCTTATGTTTAAATATTTAAACGATGTTTCATTTCCATAACGCGATTTAAACTGGTATTTTTTTTTTTTATAAAATTTCCAATTTGCTAAAATATTACAAAAGCGTCATTATTATTACCAAGATTATACCTCAATAATATCTATTTAAAGATTTTAAAGGGCTTACTTTAGTAGTGACTTTTCCAAGAGTACACGTTTTGAATTTTACAAAACAGCAAATAATTACCGTATCCGAAGAGCACAGTGACGTCCACTATTTTCTCAACTCAATGTTGAAATGGGGTGTCTGAAACTATAATATTTTATTGATATTTAACCCGGGCTGCGTTAATTAAGCCTTTTACTCGTTTAAATTTAACCCGTTTTCCCTTTAGTTAACCCCAGACTTCAGTTAGTGCTAATTTATTGTGTTATTAATTAGCATTGAAACATTTGATTTGCCAACCGAAACTTAGTTCATTTTTAATTGCTTACAAAGTTTTATATCTCTGGAACTGTAAAAAAACCAGTTCCTCATTAAAATTTAAACTAAAAATACGTTTTTTTTTTGGTAAAATCTTTAAAAAAGTCAAAGATCTCATTAAAAATTCACTGTCAGTTACCGCTAACTAATTGGCGTCTAGACATTATACGCCTGACAAAGACCTAACCTTATAAAACAATCTTTGGAAGTTCAATAAGGAAATAACACCTTAACTTATTACTCTAAAGTACATATTCGGTATGTCTCAATACAGCGGGGGTTGCAAGCTTCGCTTTGAGTTCGAAGTGACATTGCATCGCTGGCTTCAGACAATACGCTGGAAGTGGTAAATGAACCTCTTTACAAAGTTGAAGTGACGCTAAGAAGTCGGTACTGGGGTGTCAATCTTGTCACCTACAACGTTCGTTTGTTTACTTCGTGATGTAACTTGAAATAAAATTTCATAAAATTATATAAAAAAATGTTAATGAACAGAATTTAGCGTCTTAAATGTATTAACGTTGAAGGATACACTTGTGTACATGTGAGTTGTTGTGTACATCTAATAGTTTTAGTCACTTGCTAACTGCCTGGTTTAATTTAATTTTGTGGCCTTTGCTCGTAAAATAAAAACGGGCATAAGTCATTATAAACAGGAGGTATATTAAACTGATACTCTTTTCCCCTTAAACATCAGAAGACTAGGGTCACAAAACTATCGTAACACTAACTGGAACATAATAATATACAATTTTTATTTTTCCTTGTCCTCTACGAACCATCCACCATCCCACAATAGCACCAGACTTGACACCTCAAAACGGATGCTCGTCGCACCGCGCCATTGTCCGCGCTTGTTAAAAAACATCGGATTCCGCCCACCGCTGGGAGCCATACCTGTTCCATTGTCATAATCCAGTCCAACACGTACTTACGTGTTCAATCGCTACTGTGAAATTAACAAACCAGAAACAATAGACGATTATGAATTTTGGAACGAAGAAATCTTACTATAACTCGGTCAATGTAAGATGGTCCTTGTGACCGTATTTCTTAATTCAAACACGCAAGTAAGGCATATAAAATTAGGTGATAAATTATTTATGTAAGATTTATATATCACTCATCAATAAATGAAAGTTTGTGAGAGTCTGTGTCTTCTTACTTCTGCTTACTTCTTAGGGCTGTCACAAGGATCATGCTGGATTGACTCAACTAAGCAAGTGTTGCCAGATATATTATGTTAATCATGCGATGAGGATTTGTCAATGTTTCAATATCGACTCTACCAATGGCCTTGCTAAGTCTGGCTCTTACTAGTTTTGTTAGACGTCGTTAAGTCTTACGTTTGACTTCAGCAAGGCGAATGATCAGGAGAGGTTCAGGTCATTTTTTTTATTATTTTTTTTAATTTTTTTTATTGCATAAGAAGGCAAACGAGCACACAGGCCACCCGATGGTAAGTGGAAACTGTGACCCATAGACATTCGCATTCACAAGACTGCAAATGCGTTGCCAACCCTGAGGACTAAGATGGAATGCCTCTATGCTAGCCATTTCACCGGCTGTCTTATCCCCAAACCGGAACACAACAATGCAAACACTGCTGCTTGGCGGTAGGTTAATGGATAAGATGGTGGTACCAACCCGGACGGGCCCTGCACAAGGTCCTCCCACAAGTATGCTATAATTACTACATTATGAAAGTTGACTTACGTAGCATCAGTGAGTGGCTACCTTTTTCTTGCTCCGTACACGTTCTTCTAACACCTAGGTGCACAAACGCTCATTAATCTCATTATATCAAATTTTCCATTAGGACATCCTCTGTCACTTTTCATTTCAAATATGACCACAGTGTTGTCTAAAATTTTAACCATTTTATTAAGTTTTTTTTGTTGACCAGACGACCAAAGTCAAGGAAAGGTTATTCATAATAATAATAAAATTTGCCTTATTAACACCAAAAATTACACCAAATTTTATGTTAAGTTTTAATTGTCATTACTAACGAACATTGCTCGTTTGTTCGTTAGGTTGACTCCACAATTGTACCGTGTTATGTGTCTCAACATTTCGCCTTTTAGTTTCAATCACTTTCATAATAGATATCACATTAAAAAAACGAAAAGAGCCGCCGCCATTGTTTTCAAATGGGCACGCACCGCCACCGGCATCGCAGCATTAATTACTTGTAATTGAATTTCGAATTGGAACGATGACATTTGAAATTTTGCCGGGATCCGTTGCTCGGTAGTGATGTGCAACAAAGACGCCGATTGCCACAATCGAGACCTCCCGCCGTCAAACATAATGGCGTTTTAGAATCGACCGACTATACGAATAGTGAAATGTGTGTAATGAGAATTATCTGGATCGCTCCTGTCGTATCAGCAGGCCTGAGTCTCAAGCGTGAGTTACTTTTGTTCAGCGATGAATAGCGTTATTGTACGCCCCTTCGAAGATTATTTTATTGTGAAGGTGTAAATTATAATCAACCTACTCTATTAGCATTAACGCTTCATCACTCTCTTGATTAATAATTGTAAATTATTCAGCAATTTAAACGTTACAGGCTTTTTGTCTTGTTTTAAATCGCATGGATCATAATAAAATGGTTTATACACTCATGACTGAGCTTGATCAAATTAGAATATTCACTCACACATCAGGATAATTAGCGGAAATTTCTATATAGTCGTAGTAGTGTGCATCAATCTCCATAGCAATTATTTCCAACAGGGAGCTCAACTGATCTTTATTTGGTTACCTTAGAGTTGTTTTCGATTTGTTTAATAGGGGGGTGATTACAACCGAGTCTTTCGCGCTACTGCGCAAGCCACGTGGGACGCCCCGCCGTTCAGCGATAGTCGACGAGTGCCGCTTCACGCCGCCGTGGACATCACTAGTTCCAAATTTGAAATTAAGTCGCGATTAGCTTTAAGCCAATGACAATGGGATATTCGGTGTTTTTCTTTTGTTTTTGATTGTTTTTTTTTATAAAGGTACCTTAGACACGCTTAGCTAATGTCGATTAAAGGTCTTTTTGTTCTGTTGCGTATCGCAATATTGTTTTGTTTCATTTCCACATTACCTTGAAACGCATCCCAAGTTCGGACTAACTTTGGTCGTCTCTTTAATATACGGAAATCGAAGAGGGAGGCATATATGCAGCAGTGGACGACTACGGGCCGAAAGGAGTGAAACCTGTCTTCTTGTTTTTAATAATTTAAAGTAATTTTCTTAAAATGTTACTTTAGTTTAGTAATCTCGAGGGATTAAAGATTTTTTCTAATTTACTTTGGAGACCCATAAACATCCATCATTGTGGTTTTTGAATGGAGGATTATCGCCATTATCAGTGATTGTGTATAGACAATTTTAAGGCCATGGAAATAACCTCAAAATGACAACTGTGCAAAAATATAAAAAAAAGATTTAATTTCGTAAAACACGATTAATGATTACGAATATGAATCTATTTCATTATATTAAGGATGAATTTATTTTATTATGCATATTTTAATTAGTTTCATCTTAGTTTTCAAGTTTGAATCTGTTGGCTAAAAATGGAACCACATAAAGCGTCACTTCACAAAAAATATACAAAATAAACGTAAAAACCACGGACCAATTTTTTAAGAAGCTTTGTCATAATTAATATTGTAATTTTTTATAGAATGTCGTTTTTTTCCCTCGCAAAGTAAAAAGTAGAGTAGACGCGAGACTAAACAATCATATTGGCTTGTTTTAGTTCCTTGTAGAACAATTTACTATTATGTTGTCGCATCAAAAAAAAACACTTTGCATTTTCACTGATGTTTTCCGGCTTCATTTATAGTTTTAAATTGTAACTGATTAGTTTTCTCAGCTTTACACTTAACATTTTCATCAGCATCTCATCATAACATATGATTTACAAGCTGTGATGACGCGGAACGATCCATTAAGACACGAGAGGTGTTAAATTAACTAGTGCGATGCTGTGGATCAAATTAAGAAGTAGCAGTACATTTTAGAACCTTGTCGCAGCTATTGACATGCTGAATTCAAATTAGGTACATAAGTACTCTCAGCTTATTACGTTACTCCGAAAAGATACTTTATGTATGTATGTATGTAAAACTCTTTATTGCACATAAACAATTACAAGACATGTTTGCATCAATATAAATAATGTACATAGGCGAACTTATCCCATATGGGATCTCTTCCAGTTAACCTTTGAGTAGAATGAGCAAGGACAGCTACTTCTAAGTTTCACTGTGAAGGGTGAAACACCACACTGGGGAACATGTCGGTGTTGCCAATATGAGGTTTATAATGATCTGTCGTAATTGATTTTTATTATTGATCAAAGATCTGTGTCATAGTAGAAGAGATTCAGATGTTTGCTGTGTTTTGACTCTAACTAGATACCTGAACAAAACATAAAATATGTTAATATGTTGTGGTATCAAGTTAGGAACTTGTATTTTAGTTTTAAAATAGTGCTGGAAAAAGGAATAGAGTGGGCAAAAAAACATTGCATATCGATATATTTTCAAAATAACACATTTAAACAGGACAACATTTCGGCGCCCACGCTATTAATGATCTTATAATTGCCGTGAAATTATACATCAAGCCTGCCACCTATCCATTAGGCGAAATAACATATCTCACGTTTGCAAGTCACCGTTAGAGGGTGTTGCTGGAACGGACCCTTGAAAGTGCGAAATTAGTTTTTTTGGATCACTAATGTGTTAATATTTTAACATGTGTATCACTTTTAGGGTCGTGATCTCGTGATGGCTCCTGTTGAGATACGAGTAAATGGCTTTGGACTCCTTTTAGGGTCCCGTAGTCAACAGAAAACCCTTATTACCTATTTCGCCAAGTCCGTGTGCCTGGTCCTTTTCGGGTGCCTTCCATCGTCAAATTTTACATTTTACATTTTAATATCGAAAAAGTTCATAGTCATAGTCATATTCATTTATTGCTTTATGTTGTACAAAGAGATCATAAAAATCCAGTAGGTAGCTTCAACATAAACCCTGCAAGGGCACTGCAACAAAACACTATAATATAACAGATGAAAACAGATTTTATTCACTCTTGTAACGCAAAAACTCTTCCAAATAATAAAAACATTTTGAAATCAAAAACCTCCTTAACTTACTACAAAATATACCTAGACCCTTTTGTTATGTTGAGGTATAATTAGATAGCTCTTAAAAAAACATAATGTACTTGTCTCCCTAAGCAAACCGACCTAGGTATCTACATAACTTCCGCCATCACCGCGACGACGCGCAATATTCATCGTCATCATCATGATGATGAAGTAGAATGGAGTCCCAGAACTGTATCGCCATATTGAAATTACCAAGACATACAGCAGGTACGTAAACACCGGGTGCAAACAACGTCGGATGGCTCTAATCTAGCGGGCGTGTATCTCCGAAAACATTGTGTACGGAAAGACGAATGTGGACGGCTATATGGCTGAGGGTATGCTGTGGAGGACCAAGATTAAACGTTTTTTTATAATTGGAACGCAAGTGGAAATTTTGTTTGTGTAAACATGAAGAAGAAGAAATACATCATCAATTTAAAATGGTTAAGTGGTTTTAGGATGGCGTTGCGCTGTCAAGTTCTGGTCGTGGGTATGTACGAGTAGAGTATATAGAAGAACATATTCGGTATACATCTGTCAAAGTCAACCATACAATTTAGTAAATATTACAGAGCATAGTTTAAACTACATCCCTTAACTTATTTCAAAGTGCGATGTCAAAATGCGATGATCACTAGAAAATCCCCATTATGCCATTATGCTATTTTAAAAATACACCAAAAAACGCTGCACGTAATTTTTTATTTTGAAAGCTATTTTATTATTGAATGTATTTATTTCTTAGATTGATTGCTCAAAATAATATACCTAGGTACTTAATTCAATAAACATAAACATATTTAAATCATAATAAAACAAAGCTACTCAAATATTAATAGATATAAATAATTACCACTATAAAAAGAATACCCCCTCGCATGGTTCTTATGACTCTGGCTGCATTACCTCACTGGATAGCTAGCCCAATCCTTTGGAAGAGGTCGGCACCAGCTCTAGGATCTTCTTGATTAATTTAGAAATAATAACATACAAAATTGATTTAATTTCGATATTTATTTCAGAGGTTACCTTTCACAGAATCTTGCAAAATAGACGTTCTATTAACAGTGAAATTGCATGAAAGACGTCGTCTTAAGGGACTGCTTTATTGTTAAGTAAATACCTACGTCGGTTTTGCGCTACTCGCAACTCTCAGCAATCTGTACCATACCTTGAACTTACTTGCTTAATTTTAAGTAGGCACTGATCCCGTTTCTGCTTGCGGCATAACGCCATCCACCAGATAGATACGCGACACATTCAAACATCGAAACCTAATTTCCTGTCTCAGATACAGACCACGTCGGTTTAAGCCTAAAGACAAATACGTACCACCCACCCACTCTAACCCGACCTTCCCTGTCCCGCGGTCTATTGCAAAATCTGCAACATTCAGGAGAAGGGTGATATGATTGAGAGCTCAGGTTATGATGGTTTGGTTTTCTAAACAATCCTAGGGAGCTATTGAGGTGATGAAGGAGGGATAGAAAATTTGTATGGCAGTGTGATAGTCAGGCGGCGCATCGATGTTTGGATGACGATGATATTTGCGAATTCGAATTCCAAGCATTTACTAGGGTTACTTAAAACTAGGTTTCCTTTCAACAATTTCCTTTAGCTGTTACAAGTAACGGCGAATACGTTTGTTAAAAGGTTTAAAATACATCAACATTAAAATGTATAAAACTTGGACAGTGACTACAAAAATGACATATAGTGACGAATACGGTATGAATTCCTCCTATTCCTTTATTTTTTTGTGTCTCTTTTCAATAAAAGAAGGAACAAGGACGGTTGAACACACACGTCATTTAAAATTAACTGAGAAAACTTAACAAAACACAAATAATTAAAAGTAAAAATTGCAATTCTATGCTGAAATTGGCCTTCTGATCTTGCTCAAAAGTGTTTACAGAAACTTTTAAAAATGAGCTATTCTGCTCACATGCCCGGTATTCCACTGAAAAATGTGACCAAATCCCTTAATTTTTAACGTCGAACTCCCTTTTGTTTCAAAAGGTACTCCAGGTTTTTTTGCAACTGAAGTCGAATTTATTTCGAACTGGCTAAATGGAGCCCTAGCTCAGGTAAGTTTTGAAACTTGATTTTTTCTCAGATGTTTGTTCGGAAGTTTGGTCGCGAGTCGCAGTACTCGTAAAGCAAGAATCGGACCGAATGAATTCGGTGCGGAGCAAAGTTGGTTTAGATTTGTTTTTGCTTACAAAGGAGTCTTTTGCGTTTCTGGAACAGTATCAGCAAAGTTTTTCACTGCTTTCGCAAATAAACGTACATACTTATTCCTAAAACTATTGAGAGTGTAATCTTTTTTAGTATTCTGAACGGACGAAGGATTTCTTTTATTCAATTTAGGAGTCACATCGTATACAATGAGGCCTATTGTTTCCTTAACATACAAACAGTTCTTCCCACATTCCCCTAAGACGTTTCATATCAAATAGGCGTTAGCCAAAAAAAATGACATTCAAACTTTGATTGACAGAAGACTCGTCTTTGAAAAGGAAGAACAATGCAAGGTTCAGAGGTCGGCAGTGTTCGGCCGACTTCGGCAGAGTTCGGGTGACCTCTCCTTTGTGTCTGTCAAAGGGAAGTGTCACCTTTTGACGGAAACAAAACAGGCCATAGCAGCCCATTGTCCTCAGTCCTATTTCTGACATGCTTAGAATGCCGTTCAATGTTACAGTTTTGGTTCAAACGAGTTTTTGGGAGCAGGAATTCGTTTGTTCATCTGTTCACTAGATTCTCCGCGCTTTACCAAGCGTGTTACTTGCTTTTTGCGTGTCATTTTCCCGAGTTTTAAAGTTATTTAATTATTACTGTTGTCGATCCTGTTTAGATCATCATAATTATTTTCATTACATCAATTATCGGTGTCAATTTCTCGATATGAATTGGCAACGATTCAAAAACGAACGACCGTTTCTATATTGTCTTTGTCTCTCTTGCTTTGCTAAGAACGGAACGATAAATAGACACTTCGTTTATAAGCCTTTTCTCAGTAAAAGTATGTACTAGTCGAGCAATAAACAAAACCAATACATATCCCGTTGATAACAGATGTAATTAAATAGTGTAATGTAAGTTTCTGTAATTAGATACTATTGGTTAACAATTAAATTCTCGTCTCTTGTTTTAAACACTTGAAATCTACAGTATTCATTCATTGCTTCATCGACAACGACGTCGTCCCAATGTGAGGAGTGCTGACCAGTATTGCCCGGAGTGTCCGTTACATCTCTAACTGAAGGCAGCTGTCCCGTAATAGTATTCCTAGCCAACGGCTTCCCATCGTCCAGACCATAAATATCATACTTATTATAAAAAATACCATAAATCTGCTGTAATAGGAGTGACCCACAAATTTGCATTGACAATGCACTCTATTATTTATTATTATTAAAATGCACTCAAACTAGCATTAGTGCGTGTACGCAGCCCTTTATGGGCTAATAATGTGCACCGCAGAAGGCTTTGCATATAAATCTCCTAATTACCGCGATTCAGGGACGCTAGTATTTACATTTTTTTGGACAATTGTCTGTGATTTAGGAAGGGTGTGACGCGTGAGAAGGATTAATAGTGTAACTGTCTTTGAAGTTATATAGTTTGTCAGTTGAGGGAAAAAAACTATAAATCTAAGAAAGTACGACAGCACGTAGCTTTTAAAGTAAGGGATTGCGTGAGTTTATATCCGAATTAAGAGGAAGCTACATAAATACATAATGGGGCCAATTTGGAAGTATGCTCTTATTATACAGTAAGCTTAACCTTCTCGTTAGAGTAAAATCGAGCTTGAGGTTTATAAATTTAAGTTAACAGAATCACAGAAATCTGTTGCGAATCGTCCCCAATTTATTCCAAAATCCGAAGTCAAATTAGAAGATATCCTAGTCAGGACATCTAGTGGTTAGCGTTTTGTTATTGATTGAAGTATTATAAATTTAAAACCGTCTGTATTTTTTTTTTTACTGCAATGACAATAATGCAAGAAATATTACAAATGCCCTAAAAAAAATGAAAAAAAAGTCAAACCAGTTAAGCCAGCTGTTTTGTTCTACAACAAGTAACTGCGTCACTTTCACAACTAGTAATAGACGAACACGAACAATGTTTCTAATTAAAAAGAATTCTTTCTACCCAAGACTCTGTGTCACCTCGACCGTTACATCGCACCACAGATAACAAAAACCCATGACACAACACTTCCATTATCAAACTAGATCAAGTGCAAACGCGTTCTCATCAACTACCAACTTAGAAAAAATTACAAACAATAACTCAACCTCAACAATACTTCGTTAAGATCCCGAAGATGCGTCTGTCTCACGCGTACGTGTTTACATATATAAATCTTTAAGTAAACACAATGGTACAAAACGGCAGTGTCGGCTCATAATAATATGTTAATTTATATTTAATATAATAAATTCAGAAGAGAATGGCGGAATGGCCGGCGCGCAGCAGCTTTGTCGGGACAATGATGGCTTCAATTGCTTTAATCCATTTTATTGCGTGTCACGGGGACATTTTGATGCGTATTTTTTTCTGTGGTAACCCTTTGCTTGTCACAACCGTTGATTGAACAAATTTTGACGGGTGCTTGGTGGACGGGGCGTACAATTAAAAGCGAATTTTAAAGACCGTCGCTTTAGTTTAATAGATAAAAAAAATGTTACGAAAAAAATTACGACCTGGTCCTTTCGTGTTTGAAATTAACAATTTATCCATTTAGGAATGGCTAGGAATTTGTTATCCTTATGCTTTTTAAAAAAGTAGGAAAAGTTTTTAAATTTAGAACATCCGAAACTCATTGGACTCTACTTTACCAACCTCATCATGTTCCATTAAAACATATAGGACTGAAAACTCAATATCGAGAGCATTTTTAATAGGAAGCGTTGAGATAAACATTTAAAGCTTACAGCAGTTACAGCGTTTAAAATCCCTACCTCGTAATTCTAAAGCAACAACTGCTACAAGAGGGCAAGACCCTAGAACAATATAAGATTAAAACCAGCGCAAATCAGTTGTGCCAACATAAGCCGAGTGTTTGCCGGCTGGACGATTCGCGCCAATAAAATTAAACATGTATTGAGGGGGATGATCCCCTGGGAGGGGACAAAGTGTTTGGTGTAATTGCGATTAATAATTGAAAAGTTTATAAGTCTCGTTTGGAATTAAAATTGGTGGCAATATGAGTAGGGTAAAATTGGGGGACCTGGATACGTACCGAGGTATCCAAGCCCCCCCCAATCTTACCAGTGATCAAGTTTTCATCATTTCATCTATTAATTCTTCTTTTCATCAATTAATCTATTAATTCTACTTGTTCTTCTTTCATGTTCTGAATACTGAATAGATCAAGTTTTCATCTAGTGTAATACCTATGAGCTAGGCAAAATTTATAATAGATCTAAATCAGTATTCATGTATTCAATACATCAATTATGAGTGCTCCATTTTATATTAAGCGTTATTAAATAGATAGTGATTCATACATCGACGTGAACATAATTATGAGACGTACAGTGTTATCGACGCCGGTAATTAATTAGCGGTCTCACCTTTCCAAAACAACGCGAGTCGGATAAGTCGAATTTAAAATGGTGGGTTAGTGGCGTGATAAATAAATAAACACATTGTTACTCGATTAATATTTATTCTGTAAAATGCATATTTTTACAACACTGTGTAGCGATTACAAATATTAGATGATATAGACTCCGTTATTTTATCTATTACGTTAAGTGTTGACTCATATATTCCGTCTAGAGGAACGCTTTT
Source organism: Acleris emargana (assembly GCA_927399475.2). Taxonomy (NCBI): domain Eukaryota; kingdom Metazoa; phylum Arthropoda; class Insecta; order Lepidoptera; family Tortricidae; genus Acleris; species Acleris emargana. The sequence continues at coordinate 3,188,796 of OV656836.1, read as the reverse complement.
GACCGCATACTGCAGGCACAATTCTGCATTACACTTGCATATTCGCTCACTATCTTCTATTTTGTCTCCGTCATAAATTTCTATTTTAATCACTTTAGCAGCTCTATTCTGATGAGGTTTCTTGATATACGAATAAATTGTTGTGTTTTCTGGCTTTCGTTTACGATCTAACCCGAGCCTTGGTTCATATGTAGGTCGCGATGCATTGCAGGGTACAAAGTTGAATAGATGCTCAGACGTATCCTGAAATTTACACACCGGTTAGCATGTAATATATAAACAGAAAACATATGTACCGATATTTATAATTAAATTTAACTTACCGACATTTTGCAAGAGAACCACGTACGTTCAAAATATTTATTACAATAGGTATCCCTTCAGAAATTTTTAGCTTTATATATAAATAAAATGGTGTCGATAGAATTCAAAGTAGCTTAATATTGGATATTGATCTAACATTCTAATCCTTTATGGTATATGCCATAAGAGGAAAGTTTATGCACGTGTCGAATGCAAGATGATTCCCTATCTATTTAAATTCTAGCTTTTCGGTGTGAGACTTATAAGGTCTGATTTTTCTGCCATTTTAAATTGAACTATATTTACAAATAATAAAGTTTAATTTCAATGTTCGGCCCGCGTATACTTCCGACTGAATTCCAATCGTGTTGAGACAAAAAAACATGATAGTGATTAATTTCTTGGTTGCACTTATTTATAGTGCTTGTTGCATAGTACATAAGGTTGTAATTAAATATTTAGATTTTTACTTTTATATCGGGATACAGAACGCTGACAACAGCTATTGTGCATGATAAGTATGGAGCAGCAAAAGTGCAAGTCTGCTTGATTTTTATTTGAATGTGTGTTTTTCGTTCCAAAAATGGTTATCGCTCGCATATATTTAAAGTGGGAATTGTGAGACTGAGACACATTGTCATCGGCAAGCGAAGTCTTCTGATCTTCAAGTTACTAAAGTGCATCAATAAGTGTCAACATATCTGCTATCATGTAAGTACCATTCGAATATTCATCTATTCATCTATCAGATATTTCATCTATTAAAATACGATTATTTTTTCTGAGCGCAAGCTTAGTGTAGTTTGACAATAGTAGAGAAATGAATGCATCCATTCAATTCTCTCGTATGTTTAGATAGTTAAAGTTTAAAATAAATTTGTGTTTTGTTCTTGCGATCTGAGTTGTTTTACTGATTGCTTGTGGGTTCAATTATCAAATTAATTTAATAAAATTACCTTTTCAGGTCCAGTCATGTTCAAGAGAGACCGCTTCGGACGGAGGAGGATGAGAAGAATTATACTCATAAAAAATGTAAAAAACCCGTGATCCGTGAGGGGGGTCACGGCTCGAACTCAGCATCTCGGGTCAGCACTTCGGAAAAGGGGAAAAAGCGAATTAATCCCGCTCGCATCGAACCAGCGTTATCATATGAATTGTTCGGGACAGATAGCGAGGGGGAGGATCGAAACAGTGACGATAGTGGTAAGGAACAATACAATCATCTTTATTCCTACATCACTAACAAAATTCCGAAAGGATTTTCGCGTCAGATCGATAAACATAAAAAAGGAACATACTACATCGTTTTGAAATTGTGCAAGGAAGATGAAATATTATTTGACCTAAAATTAAAAAATAAAACTAACACCGACTCAGAAGCCTGGCAATATCTAAAGCAGTTTGTAAGCATTATAAGAAAAGAGTTTAAAAGATATCCAAAAAGTTATAACATTAACACTAGTCATAATGTTTATTCATTTGTTCAAGATGGAGTACGGTGTGAAAGCCTGAAAATACAAAAGGTGGGAAAACATGGAAGCAAAGAGCCGCATAACAGTGAACTGGAGCAGCCGAAGCGAAAGAAAAGTAAAGTCAGCATTATTACTCCAACTACAGCGAGCCATACTACTCCCGCTGACGTTAGCAGAAAGGAGTCTGCGCGCGATGTGTTCGGGACCGACTCTGAGGATGACGAAGTAGATGAGCAAGCCCTCAGACCTGGTAAAAAAATGACTCCTCTCGTATCTTTTCTAAACCGACGAATCGCAAACGGAGTTGCTCGCCAGTCTAACGACTGTAAACTCGGTTCTCATTACGTAGAATTAAAAGTTTATAAATGCGATGAAATAGAGCGCGTACCTCCCATGAATCGATGGCGCCACGCAATAATAAGCTTAAAAAACAGAACAGATGATAGTACGGAAGGCTGGCGTGCGTTAACCGAGTATATAAAAGCTACGCGAAAGGAGTTCAAGCCTTGCCCGCCTACTTTTATCGGAAGTTATTATTAAAATAGAGCTCGCTCTTAATTGTACCCTCTCTATTGTACCCATAGTTAAGATGTATTCAAAAAATGTTTAACTATAGAACAGTTAATACTAAAGTGTAAAGCTTATTAAACTACCGCTTGCAACTATTACTAGGATTTATAAAATAAATGAGTAGATTGTAACCCTTTAATTTTTTTCTTTTCTTTACAGTTCATCCTGTATCAGCCTTAATACCTGAATATGAATTAATGAATTGTGAAAACTGTAAAATTGAAATGTCTCGAAAGGAATACTCATCTCACTTAAAAACTAATTTACATAAGTCAAACTGCTTACTGAACACAGAATTCGATAATATTTATATGATTGCTACTGCTTTTAAAAACAGAATTGTTTCATATCGTATAAATCCATCTCAGAAAGTAGATTATTTCACGCCAGAGATATTCTTTAATGAGTGTCAGAAAGATCTTCTAAAACTTATCAATATATCAGTAGAGAGCCTTACTTGTATTAAAGTTAACTTTGAATTCTTTGCGTACTTTATACAACCTCACTCAGACAAACAGGAGCTAAAGTCATTCAACACTAAATATGAAACTGTTTACAAGAGCACTGATTTTAATGAATTATTATTGAATACAAGTAACACTCTGAAAAAAAAACTAACCGAATTCGAACTTCGTGAATCTGGATGGACGTACCTATCTATAAGTCATATTGAAATTAACATGAACAAGTATTCTCCTTTGCGAGGCGGTTCTTATATTCCGTTACCTCCGGCAGTCAGAAGTTCGAAAAGTTGTATAAGTATACAGAATAGCGATAATCATTGTTTCTTGTGGAGTATTATGGCCGGTTTGTTTCCTTCTACAAGGAATGTATGTAAAGTCAGTTCATATCCACATTATTCTTCCGTTCTCAACACAGAAGGAATGTCATTCCCACCTTCGCCTAAACAAATTGAACTTTTTGAAAAAAATAACCCGAATATAAGCGTTAATATATATGGGTTAGATAATAAATCAAAAGTTACCGGACCTCTATACAAGACAAAATAAAGAGAAATTAATCACATTAATTTACTATATATTGAAAGGGGGGGAAAAGCACATTACTGTTTAATAAAAGATCTTGTAAGGTTAGTTCGACGGCAAGTTTCGCACCACAAAGGTAAGATATATTTATGTGAGACATGTTTACAATTTTATAATGATGAAACAAAATATAGATCTCATGATTGTAGTGACGTGTTAGTTACTTTGCCTAAAATAAATTCTGTTTTAAAATTCGAGCATTATGAAAGACAACAGAAACTCAACTTCATTATTTACGCAGATTTTGAATGCCTCCTGAGTAACCACACCGAAAACATATCTGAAAACACTAAAATTTTGAAAAAACACCGCCCGTCATGTTTTGCTTATTATATATGTTGCTCGTATGATGATCAATTAAATAAATTTGTGACATATCGAGGTGAAGACTGTGTTGAAATTTTTGTCAAGAGAATAATAAAGGATGTAAAACGATTACATAAAATATTATCTAATGTTAAACCTATGACTCCATTAACTGCTGAACAAGAATCATCTTATCAAAACGCAACATATTGCCATATATGTAAACAACATCTGTTCGGTGACAAGGTGCGAGATCATGATCATGTTACATCCTTGTACAGAGGGCCGGCGCACTCTCATTGTAACTTAATGCATAGAGTATGTCCATTCATACCTGTTGTTTTTCATAACTTATCAGGTTACGATTCTCACTTATTTATTGAGGAATTAGTAAAACAAGAAGGTTCCGTTAAAATTATTCCTCAAACTAAAGAAAAGTACCTTTCTATAACAAAATACATAAAAACTGATACCAACTCTCGTTCTATTCAAATTAAATTCATTGATTCGTATCAGTTTATGAGTTCAAGTCTGGATGCGTTAAGCAAAAGTTTATCGGAAAACGATTTTGTTAATTTATCACGAGAGTTTCCTGATAAAAATCAACGTGAATTATTGTATAAAAAAGGTGTCTACCCGTATGATTACATGAATAGCTGTTTCAAATTTTCCGAAACCGAACTTCCTCTAAAATCTTGTTTCTACAACAGTTTGAACGATAGTCATATCACTGAAGCTGAATACGAACGTGCGCGAACAATATGGAATGTCTTTAATATAAAATCACTTGGTGAATATACCGACTTATATTTAAAAAGTGACGTATTATTATTATGTGACATTTTCGAAAAGTTTAGGATGACTAGTTTGCATTATTATAATCTAGATCCTGCGTATTACATCACTTCCCCAAGTTTAAGTTGGGATGCAATGCTTCTGTATACGCAGGTTGAATTAGAGTTAATAAGTGACTTAGAGATATATCAAATGTTAGAAAAAGGAATACGCGGAGGGTTAGCACAGTGCTCCCTTCGACACGCCAAAGCAAATAATAAATATATGTCCGATTTCAATGATGCTGAACCGTCTAGTTATTTGATTTATCTTGACTGTAATAACTTGTATGGTTACGCTATGATGCAACGCTTTCCTATATCAGAGTTCAAATTTTTGAGTCAAAATGAAATTGAAACAATTGATGTGTTGAGTATTCCAGCTAACAATGACTACGGCTATATTTTGGAGGTAGACCTGGCATACCCTGATCATTTGCATAGTAAACACAATGACTTACCGTTCGCTGCAGAAAAGTTCATCCCCCCCGGTGGTAAATGTGCAAAGCTAATAGCAAATCTTTATGATAAATTTAACTACATTATTCACTACACCCACTTAAAAGATTGTTTGAAACATGGTCTAGTTTTAAATAAAATTCACCGCATTCTTAGTTTTAGGCAAGAAAATTATTTGAAAAAATACATTGACTTAAATACAACCCTTCGTCAAGCAGCTAAAACTGAATATGAAAAGAACCATTTTAAATTATCCAATAACGCAATTTTCGGAAAGACTCTGCAAAATAATCGTAACCAAATCGATGTAAAATTGGTAACTAAATGGAAAGACAATGAAAATGTAACAAATAAACATCTTACAGCTGAAAAATTGATCTCCAAACCTAACTTTAAAAGTGTAACTATATTTTCAGAAAACTTTGTAGGAATACAGTTAAACCATGAAAAAATTGTCTTAGACAGGCCAATTTATATCGGATTCACAGTTTTAGAGCTTGCCAAACAACACCTATATCAGTTTCATTACGACTATATCAAAAATAAATTCAAAAACGATGTACACCTGTGCTACACAGATACTGACAGCCTGTTGTACTTGATTTATACAGAAGATTTTTATCAAGAGATGTATTGTGATATTTCTAAATTTGACACTAGCAACTTTGCAATCAATAATCCGTATAACATACCGAAAGTGAATGAGAAAATACCGGGCATATTCAAAGACGAGATGGGAGGTGATGTAATAACAGAATTTGTAGGTTTGAGGGCTAAACTATATTACATCAAAAGTGAGAACAGTGCCATTAAAAAAGCAAAAGGTATCTCTAAATACATTTCTAAGCGTTTAACACTAAATGACTATAATATGGCATTGATAGCTGATAAACAACTTCGTTGTAAGATGAACATGATACGGTCTATAAAACATGTTTTATACTCTCAACAAGTAGACAAACAAGTATTGAATAGAAGTGATGATAAGAGACAAGTTTTGAGAGATCAAATACATACATTACCATGGGGTCATTGTGAGACGATATTTTAAATGATTAAGTATTGTTCATAAATAAAGTGTAAAAGTCGTCTTTGGTTATTATGAATTATGGATATGTGTAATAAATATTTACCCCACGAATAATACTATCGGTAATGACAAATGCAGATTGTTGTTTTAATTTTTATATTTGTTATTTATTAATGAGGTATTAATTACATTAACATCGAATTTAATAGATGATTGAGTAGCAAAAAAAATTAAGTTTTTGTACCTATATGTAATAATATAGTATTTCTTATTTGTTTTATATAGCAAGAACATGTATAATTAATAATACGAATACTTATAATAAACTGTTGAAGTGAATTGATCTGTTTCTTTCTAGCTATAGCTAACCCCCATTCAATTACCACACCACATTCAAACTGCATTTCTATAGAAAAGGAAGTGTTAAATCTTATTTTATCTTTTAGGTACTTAGAACATGTATCTAAATAAAGGAATCCAACTATGTTTTCTTACATCTTAATGTAATGCCGACATTTACAATCTGTTCCAATTTTATAATGTCATTTTACTTCAAATTACATAATTTTATGAGGTATATAAATACTTGGAAAGTTCGATTAAGCTCACACTACACAATGAAGTTCGTCAAGCAAACTCAAACTTTAGAAGTGAAAACTATTGATATAGAAAATCGGTTACAAAAAGTCAAACATAGCACACTGTTACCAAACACAATTCGATGCATAATATGTGGACCTTCTAACTGTGGTAAAACGAATGTTATGCTGAATTTATTGTTACATGAAAACGGTTTGAAGTTTAAGCATATATATTTGTATTCAAAGACAGCCTTTCAGGCGAAGTATATTTTCTTAAGACAAATCATGCAGAAAATTCCAGAAGCTGAATTCTTTTTATACAATGAGAATAAAGAAGTTCTTCACCCTAATGATGCTTTGATCAATTCAATCATAATTTTCGATGACGTTGCGTGTGAAAATCAGGTGAACATACGAAATTACTTTGCCATGGGAAGACACAGACGGATAGACTGTTTTTATTTATCTCAAACATACTCAAAGATACCAAAACAGCTTATTAGAGATAATGCTAATCTTTTAATTATCTACAAACAAGATGATACAAATTTAAAACATATATACAATGAGCATGTCAATACAGATGTAGAGTGGATAAAATTTAAACAGCTTTGTGCCGCTGTTTGGCAAGATCAGTTCAACTTCGTGCTGATTAATAAAGATTGTGCTATTGATAAAGGAAGGTATAGAAAAGGATTTGACACATTTATCCATTTTTAAGCATCTCATAAATACTTGTTCAAAGCTTAAAATATGTCACTAGATGATGAGTATTAGTATTAAACAGTCATTGCAATGGAGACAAATGTAAAAGAACAACTAATTAAATCTGTTGAAAACATAAAAAATAAAATAAAGATGATTCAAAATGAAGAAGATGCAGCTAATCTTAAATTTAAGAAAGTATTTAAACCTATTACAGATCCTCTAGAAACTCTGATAAAAGTGAATGGCTCGCATTGTCCTGAATTAAATATTTCAAAAAGTTTAAATGTAAAAGACACTTTTAATGACTTGGATTCTTCTTTAGAATACGAAAATTTTAGAGACATAATCAAGACTGATTCTAGTAAGTGCTCAGAGTATTATGATTTAGCAGATGGTAGTTTGCGAAATCAAAATAATGATACACTATTGTCTCTTAAAAAAGAAGATATGCTTAATATTTATGATAACATTAACGTTCCATTTGGTATTCGGAGCGAGAACAAGAAGCTCATGATGGGAAATATTGATGTACGTTTGTCATCAACAAATAATGATGCGGGGAAAAAATATATGGTTATAATTAAGAACAAAAACTATGAACTAACAGATGGTTTAAAGGAACTTTTATTACGCAATAAGCCTAATCTTGCTGTCGTAACAGAACAAGACAAAATTGATTATAAAGAAATGCTAATTAATACTAACGCACACAAACGAGACTTCAATCCTAGCGGACCATTGAAGGGGGACAAAGGTTCGAAATACCGACACATTATAAAACCTTTATTTTCACAGCTTAATGATGCAAATCAGGATTTCCCAGAACAATTAACGAAATTAAAAAGCGGTGGTTTCTTGCCTTTATTAAAAAAGTACAAGAAAAACACTGATTATGTTTATTGGGATGACCCGAATGAATTGATTGAAAGGCTCAAACTATTAATTGCATCTAAAAGTGCTGGTAACAGTAATCATGATAATGAAATCGTATCTATTATTGAAGAATTAAAAGAAGCTGGTATAATAAAAGAATAAAATATCGTCTATTGCTATCATTGCACTTAATGCTCTGACGAGCATTAGACATGAGTATCGAGAAAAGTGAATATCATTCAGTTGATTGTTGTCATATAGAAGTCATTAAAATAAAATCTAGAAATGAACCTAGTGCGTCAAATTTTGCAAATAAAGAACATGTCGTGGACAATCGTAATATAGTGCTAAGTTGGGAAAAGCTAACTTCGAGTTTGTTGAATCGTATAGACAACATTGAAAAAGATATCGCTTTAAATAAGCTTCAGGGAGATAATTTCTTAATACTAACTGAAAGTTTAAAAGATAGTATTAAAGCAATAAAAAAAGATATTGCCTTAAAAGATCTTCAAGGAGCATTGGACAAGCATTATGAGCAAAGCCGACGTCGTAAATGAAATTCACAAAAATGCTAGAGTGAACTTTCCTCGGAGAAGTGTTATGTTAAAAGATATAGATGACCTCTGGCAGGCGGATTTGATTGACATGCAGGCATTATCGGACGTAAATTCTGGCTATAAATATATATTAGTAATTATTGACTGTTTTTCAAAGTACGCTTGGGCAATTCCCCTCAAACAGAAGACTAAAGAAATCGTATGTAAGCAATTTGAAACACTTTTAGCTAAAGGACGATTCCCAAGTAATTTACAAACAGATAAGGGTAAAGAGTTTTATAATAAAACATTTCTCAAAGTAATGAGAAAATATGATATTAACCATTATTCAACATACTCCACCAAAAAAGCATCAATTGTGGAAAGATTTATAAGAACGCTTAAAAATAAGCTTTATAAGGGGTTCAGTTTAAAAGGCAATTATAAATGGATTGATGGGATGCTAGATAATAAAATTTATGAATATAATCATGATTTTCATAGAACTATAGGTAGACCTCCTGCTTCAATCACCCATGAAAATAAAGCGGATGTATTACAAAAATATGTTAAATTGCAGTCTAAGAAAAAGTTGAAAATCAAGAGATTTCTAGTCGGTGACTTTGTTAGAATTAGCAAGTATAAAGGTTGTTTTGAAAAAGGTTTCACTCCTAATTGGTCTACAGAAATATTTAAGATAACAAAGATTCAACACACTAATCCTGTTACTTATTTATTAGAAGATATGAAGTCGAGACCGATATTAGGAGCATTTTATGGACAAGAAATTCAAAAAACTTTACATCCTGACGTATATCTGGTTGAAAAAGTAATAAAAAGCAGGGGGAATAAAGTATATGTGAAGTGGCTAGGACTACCTACAAGCGAGAACAGCTGGATAGAAAAGACAAATCGTTTATAGATATTCTTACTGGCACAAAAGTATTTAAAAGATATATTTCTTACGTTGTGCTCATTTGAAAGTTAATATTAAAACAGTACAGACTTTTACAACCGATATTGATTTCTCAATGAGATTTAAACAGCTTTGTACTGCTGTTTGGTAAGATTTATTTAACTTTGTGGTGATTAATAACATTCGTACTATTTATTGATACGAGTATAGGAAAGGTCAGTGTCACCGCAAACACATAGTAACTTAATGAAAGGAGAAAACGATCGTGCGAACATGTCTCCTTCCACCACCATGAGTCTACAGCGTCCTGCACACCCTAAATATGCAACGGAAGCGGCACGGTTGAAAACATTTAAAGATTGGCCTTGTAGTATGACACAAAGACCTGAAGAGTTAGCAGAAGCCGGTTTCTATTATACTGGGTGCGGAGATCAAACCAAATGTTATCATTGTGATGGTGGTCTAAAGGATTGGGAGAAGGGTGATGAGCCGTGGGAGCAGCACGCACGCTGGTTTGAACGATGTGCGTACGTCAAACTGGTGAAGGGTAGAGACTACGTCAAGGAGAAAGTGAACACTGTTTCTTTCTTAGAGCAACCTGTCTCCCGGCCAAAGGAGGAGGTGGTGAATAGTGACGTAGTACAAGTGTGTAAAATATGTTACGTCAAGGCATGTGATGTCGCGTTTGTACCGTGCGGTCATGTCGTTGCATGCGCTAAATGTGCGTTATCAATAAAAAAACCGAAATGTCCAATATGTATGGTTTCCTGTGATATTGTGATGCGTCTTTATTTCTTATAATATATATTATTGTTATTATTATCATACAGTTTCATTTAACACATCGTTGTTTGACTTGTTATTTGTTTTGTTTGGCTAGAAAAGACAAATTGTTTGTAGATATTTTAGTGACACTAATGAATGTATTTAAAGATATATTTCTCACGTTGTGCTCATTTGAAAGTTAATCTTTAAACGATACGGACTTTTACACTCGAAATTTTATTGAAATCCTTACATTAAACTAAATTATTATATCATGAGGAGCAAACGACAATGTCATGATATTCATAAAGTGAAGAATAAAACACCAACATTATTGAAGTTCAAAACTGGTGCTGGTTTAAAGAAAACATTTAATAATATTGTCTCACATACAAAAAAACACATTCGTAACCTAAAACCTAAATGTAAGAAAATGCTAACAGAGTTAGCATACGAAGCAGCTAGAGAGTTCGCGTCAGATTTACCTATTAAAATACCGCGAGTGATACCTGTACCTAAAACTGGTGGCTTTCTCCCGTTAATACCTATATTTGCTGGATTGTCTGCCAGCGGCACTTTATCGGGTGGCATTGCAGGAATCACGAAAGCTGTCAATGAATATAAATCGGCTAAAAAACAACTAGCACAAGTAAAGGAACAAAACGAGAACATGAAAGGACTGTGTATTGGAAGAGGACTGCATCTTAAGCCGTACAAGAATGGTGTAGGGATTTATGTTACGAACACAAAAAACTAATCAGTCGGCTACCTAAAAGAGCGTTAACTAACATCGACATTATAAATCACGCGAAAAATATACCTCATTTTCGTAATGTATTTATGAGAGATGAATTACCAGAATCACCACTACCAATCGAATGTGGGATTATAAATTTAGATTCTTCATCATCTAGTGGTAGTCATTGGGTAGCCTATGCAAAAATATATGATTATATTGAATACTTTGATAGTTATGGTAACTTGAAACCTCCAAAGGAATTTATTAAATATATGGGATCGAAAATTAATTACAATTATCAAAACTTACAGGGTAATAGCATATACAATTGCGGTCATTTATGTTTAAAATTCTTAAGTTCATTTTGGAAAACAAGGAACTACGTACGTAAATAAAATACATTTCGCTAATCAGATTTATTAAACCAAATAAATATCGAGATACTTCTAATTAGTTAACATTCTTACACCATCGGTGATCTTATTAGCATGTACATGTTTAAGTCGGTGATTGCTTGACCTAGAATGATTGTTTTCAATAAAATCCCTGCTCAGACAAGAAAACTAAATACTTCACCCCCGATATCGAAAGGTAGAAGACGTTTAAAATCAACTAGAGTGATTACCAAAATTAATAAAACATTTCTACGTTCTCTTGGATTTAAAATATAAAATGCTTCAAATCACTGACTTGCCACAGCACGATAATTCGATTGAAAGCTATGAAATTCATACTTACAATCCCTATACTAACAGCTTCAAAGAAAATGATGAAATCAGAATCCCTATTCATCAGCAAGACGTATATGTACTACCGTCTGCTAGCTCCATTTACATTGAGGGGTATATCACTGCGTCCTCTCTCGATGCAACAGGAAAACATATAGATAAAGAAGTTAAGTTGACGAACAACCCGATTTTGTTTTTATTTCAAAATATCAGATACGAATTAAATGGTGTTGAAATAGATCATATAAAAAATGCTGGAATAACTACAACTATGAAGTCTTATATCTCGATGAACGGAGGAGAAAGCAAAAATGCGGCCTTGTGGGGGTGGAACCTGAGCGGAACCCAAAGCAAAAAAATTCATTTCTCTTTTATTCTCCCATTGAATAAAGTCCTAGGATTCGCAGAAGACTATAATAAAATACTTATAAATTGTAGACATGAACTTATACTGCATAGAAGTAGTTCTGTTTCAAACAGTGTGTGTATGGATAAAGGTGATACCGTCATAATAGACGTACAAAAGGTTCAGTGGCGTATACCGCATATTAAAGTTTCTGATCGCAACAGGTTATTACTGCTAAAGCATTTGGAAAAAGATAGAGCTATACAAGTTGCCTTTAGAAATTGGGATTTATATGAATATCCATTAGTACCTCAAACAACCAAACATTCGTGGTCAGTTAAAACTGCTTCTCAGTTGGAGAAACCTAGATTTGTTATATTGGGATTTCAAACAAATAGAAAATTAAATCAAACAAAAAATTCGACTTTGTTTGATCATTGTAATATAACAAATGTGAAATTGTTTTTAAATTCACAATATTTTCCATATGATTCATTAAACTTGAAATTTGATGAAGCTAAGTACAGTATATTATATGAGATGTATGCTAATTTTCGTCAGTCGTATTACAAAGCCGACATTGATCCGTTGCTTGATTTGAAGACATTTGGAGAAAAGGCTCCATTATTTGTTATTGATTGTTCAAGACAAAACGATACGCTAAAAACTGGACCAGTTGATGTTCGTCTAGAAGTAGAGTCTTCACAAGATATCCCAGAGAATACTACAGCTTATTGCCTTATCATAAACGATCGCCTTATTGAGTATAAACCGTTGAGTAACATAGTGCGGAAACTGACATGAATGTTATCATCGATGTCCAAGGTTTTAAAGATGAAAAGAACAAGCTTATACCAAAAGAAATAGCTATTTTAAGTGATAAACATGTCCTGGTATTGTTGATTAAACCCCCATATCCGTTTTATTATTTAACTAAGAAAGAACGTAAACAAGTAGGATGGATAGAAAGGAACAGGGGAATACTGTGGAATGAAGGTTATGTACCTTACTGCGATTATAAGTTCTTAATATCTGATTACTGTAAAAACAAATGTATTCATACAAAAGGGTATGAAAAAGTGAATTGGTTAAAAGAAATTTTAGGTACTGAGATTGTTCATAATTTAGAAGATATTAGCTGTCCTAATTTTGTTTCTCTTTATGAAAGGTATGCAACATCGTATGATGTACAAACTTGTATTTATCATGATAATATATGTGCTTACAAAAATGTTACTTGCTTAAAAAAGTGGTGCAAAGATAGCAATGTTTTATTTTTTAATATAGACAATTATGATCTTAAAGAGAAGAACAAGTAGAATTAATAGATTAATTGATGAAAAGAAGAATTAATAGATGAATTGATAAAAACTTGATCACTGGTAATAGATTAATTGATGAAAAGAAGAATTAATAGATGAAATGATGAAAACTTGATCACTGGTAAGATTGGGGGGGCTTGGATACCTCGGTACGTATCCAGGTCCCCCAATTTTACCCTACTAATATGTTTAGTGTTTGAAGGGTTGTGTGGATTGACTGAAATATGAATAAGGCTTCGATGTATAGATGATAATATCCGACAGCGTTATTCTAAAATTTTGGATTTCGCTGTCAACGGAATTGACGCTAAAGTTGCCTAAACGCTTTTGGGTCAAACGCACACAAAAAACAAAAGTTGTCTCTCCTGTGGTCAATAGTTAAAGGCTTGTGTGCATATAAGATATGTTTTTATCTGATCGGGCCAAAGTAGACCTGACGCCGTATATGCGGATATGGGTTCAGCTAGAAAATTAGGCCTTAAACACGTTAACTTCCGGTATGTCCACAGGAAAGACGCGAACCTAACTCTGCGTATGACCCTTTTATCAGTTTTCAAATGTTTTATATCAATGGAACATGTGGGTGAAAATCCCAACTTTATTCGTTCCCTATGTTTTGACACGAACTATGAAGAAACATAACAATTTTCTAAATTATAATAATTGTACCTGGGATTTTCTAAGACCACGGTTGTTCCTAATTTCATTACGTACAATAAGCTGGAACGAATTCAATATCACAGCTTTACCAAAAACCCTATAGTCAAGTATAGCAACCCCATCCGAATCGACACCCCACACGTTTAAATCTAACGAACCTCGAAGCATATTGTTTGTGTTGCCATAGTTTAGTTACCATAAATAATGTAACCCGATGCGTTGTCTATGTTCCCTTAAGCTTTTTAGTTTGTATTTGGAACGTATCGCTTTGGACGATGTACATTGATGACATTTTGGCAGATCATACTACTAGATAGTAAATATAGTAGTAAGTAGATCTGCCTTTTTCGTCAAAATGCTGCTATTTTAGACTTCTGCACAGATTTGTTATACGCAATGTTGTTAACCCAAAACTAACCTTGATTAATTATTAATTAAAATTTACTTATCCTCATACTTTGGATGAGTTCCGATGGTTTTACTTTGATACTCTTTTGTTCTGTTGGGACCATTAAAACCATCCTTTTAAAAGCGTTAATGGACGATAAATAAATGGGGATACCCGTCAAATGTCCGATGACGTCAATAGCACCACCCCTGCAACAGTAATCGGTTTAGGGCGGAATTTCAATCCGTGAGCCCTACGCTAATGTGTGATGTGCTCTCGAACTTATTTGTTCAATTGTTCGTAGCGTCTCTTCTGTGCGACGGACTTGCGTTTGATCTGTTTGCTTCGGAATAAAACAACCAAAAATCCCGTAGCCCATAAGATAATTTAGGCAGAATATTTTGAATATTGTTGTTGATTAAAACGATATTAAACCAAACGAAGCGATAGGGAAGGATTGTATTTATTTATTTACTTAAGAAGCAATTTGGCTAGGGGTCTTTTTGATCAAAAGTTTTGTTGTCAAATCATAAGTAATATGAAGCCAAAGCTCTATTAAAAAGAGTGTTGCCAGTTTAAGTTTCTAAATACGATCGGACCACATCCGTTTTTTAAGAATTCTTAACAAGGGAGACGCGAGAGCTACTTAATAGAGAGTATAGAGACGCGACGTTCTAGTAATTTAGAGAAATTTAAAGGACTGTACTTTTTAGTACAGAATGTTTGCTGACTAGTATGGCGCGCGAAACGGACGGTGAAGTTTCGATTTTTTTTATATGAGTTTTTCTTTTTAATAAACAATATAACCTGCCAATTTGGAAATATAACAAATATATAAAAAAAACTTATTTCAGATTTTAGTGAGAAAAGTCATCTTGAAACAAGCACTTGAATTCTGGACGTGTCACGGTCACGTAAAGTAGCTTCAAAACAAGACAGTCTTCATTACAAGTTCGGGTCAAATTTAACTGCAGCTCCCGTGTACATTACGCATGTGTAATTAGACTCATTCGAACACACAAAAAATTACAACCAAGGCAATAGCCGTTACGTGACGTCCATCTAAATCTGAAGTAATAATATTCAAGAGGACTAATCAACCATCGCCTTAGTCACTTTCACGACACGCTCGTTAAAAAAAAGACAGCTGTAATTAACCTGCTACCAACTGAGAGATTCCATTGTTGAATACGCATTATCTTCGGTGGTGCGTGCGTGCGGATGAGGTAGCCCTTATTGTGTGAGAAGAAGTGCTGTTTTAGGGTGTGTCATATGTTAATGGAAGTTGGTACAGGGCTCATGTTCAGGAGTTGAGAATGGTACAAAGTTATTGGAGTTTGTTTGGTTTTAAACCTTTAAATATATTTGAAAATATGTATGAGTATTAAGTTAGATAAAATTTGCTTGTCAAGAAGAATGAGAAGGAGTGGCTTAACAGGGAACTGTGAGAATACCAGAAAGACAACTTTGCCCAGAACTAGGGCGACACTGTAGGTCTAGATAAGGTAAGATAATAATCATGAGCAAGTCTACCAAGGAATGTTCACTGCAGATCATTGTTCGACCCGCCGGCGCCGCTGACTTGTCCCCTAAACACAAGATGGAGCTGACAACGAAGACGTGATCTTAGCTACAATGAGCTACCGCGGAGTACTGATTAGGGCAACTACCGTAGCAGTAGTTTGACATTCATTGTTCTCGCGTAAAGTTTTGAATAATGACACTTGTAAATACGTGCTTTGTTCAGGTTGGTTTCGTTGGTCTACTGGCGCAGAAGCTGTGACGTTGGAAGGTTCTTTGCTGGTTTATTAATGATGTTGAATGATGGAAGTATTTGCGTTGTTTGTAGCTGAGCTATAAGTCAAATGTGGTCCGAGCTTCAGCAGAGTGAACTGCTCGTACCTTTGTAAATTATAATTACATTTAAAGCAATGTCAGCAATAGCAGCAGTTTTATTGATTATATCTTTGACAAAATCAATCCTGTGATGATCGTTGAAGGAAGGAAATTATCTTGTTGAGGCTTGTTGCGTCTCTACTATTTCAACGTATTGCTTCTTCTGCGTAACTTTTCAAGATCGCAGTTTAATCACCTAATTTATTCTCAAGGCAACAATTTCCCAACTCAAAGACTAAGTTCTAGATAATCAAAGACGGCTTTCACGCACATCATCGGATCACCATTTAACATTCAGCCGGCGTATCGATACATTCAGAATGACAATGCAGCCTCACCGTGTAACACGGCTGAGCGTCCTTTTGTTATTACAAATACTTTGGTCAGCCTTTGGAAACTGTAGCCATTGTATGTTAGCAACGCCGTACATGTTGCTGACTGAAAATTAATGAAGTTTGTAGACGTCTCAATCAGTTTCTTGGTATAAGATATTAGTTTGCCAGCGTTTCACGGATGCTTGTCTACTTTATCATCAAGTTGTTGGATTAGAATAGAAACTTGTAGAAATCTAGTCGCACTACTTTGACGAGTTCGCGATATATTACATTATAATGTTTGGGAAGTATCCTAGTTCTTGATTAACAATAGTACTTTATCTTATCTTATCTTATAATGTTATAAATGAGAAAGTTTGGATGTTTGTTGCTCAATTACGCTTCAACCTCTGAACGGATCGAGATGAAACTTGGTACAAAGTCACTGGGTAGTTAAGCGATTTTCCCTATACATCGCAATTATAAGCTTTATATTTGGTTCTCATCTGGTTAGGACAATAGTAGTTTATGCAACTGATGCATAATGAGATATTTTAAGGCCTAATTATGTACAGTTGCATACACTACTTTATATACACACATATCATAAGTGCTCTAAGATGGGTTCAGAAGTCGACGACTTGACGACAAAAATGGCGGAAAAGCAAACTTGTGTTGTGTCACGAATATGAATGGTTTTTTTTTAAATCATAGACAATCAAATGAAATCCCTATTTTCATGTCACTCGAGATCAAATGTCATGCGGTTTTTATTTAAAAAACATACTGAATTGACATTTCATATCGATAACTGTATTAATATATATGGATACTAGAATAGATACCCTTTTGAGTTTTGACATCTGTTCTCAATTTAAACTAAGGAAGGGAGGAAGTTCTCATAGTAAAATTGGATGTAATTAAGCTGATCATTTTCTACGGTTTTTGAACGCATATTAGAGAACTAATAACATGTGCGTAGATAAACTTATACTATTCACCCTGGTAAGTTCAAAATTTGAAGTACACGCAGACGAAGTCGAGGGCACAAGCTAGTAATTATAAAACTTGAAGGTCTCAGTTGGGAGCCGATAGTTGTCGCGACACTAATGGTTTCTATGTGTTTCTATGAAATTCCCTCCGTAGCTAGCTACACGAAGCTGCGACGCGTCTCCATCTGAGTTTCTTGCGGCGTTTCTTCTCAGCAATGTGCAGTGGTCTCCTCTTGTGAAGCGCTGGTAGATTCTTGACGTGTAAAAGTGCCCGTGCGGCCTACTTACTTAATAAATGTATTTATGTTTATCTTTATCTTTATAGAAATGTATAGAAACCACAGCAGCAGTCGTCTGCTGATGCTGCATGCAGTCAGCTACCAATTGACACATTTAGACAGACAGTAAAATAGTTGACCAAAGATGAAGTTTACCCTTATGCTATTGTAGTTGGATTCATATAGAATAGACTTCCAGAAATGGAGTCCAGTAGAAAACGAGCAAATATAGCGTAATTCATTACTTACCTAACTTAATTATCCACACTCTAGTGCTTTGGACATACGAACGGGTTGTTTTGTAAGAGAATTATGAAACTTTCTTATTCTGAATAATCTAGTACTATTACTTATTATTACCACTGAATCTCATTTTGTTATTATTAAAGCTACGTGTACCGGAGTGTAATAATGGAGTAGTTCGAGTTATATTAGTAAGTTTCTTAGAATTTAGAAGCTAGACCGCTGTTTACGACTGAAATATTTCAATTTAGGAACCAAATTATATGAACCGTCTAGAGTATTGTTACGTTCTTACAAAACATTGTTAATATAGTTTGTTAACAGAATTTGTCAAAATTATATTAAAGTTGTTCTAAAGAGACTAGTAAAGTTCTAGTACGTAGTAGTAGCAAGTCCTATATGATTACAAGCGGAATAAGAAGCCCTTAATCATGAAATATAGAACATTATATTACAGATGACGGCGAGCGTAAAGGACAGAGCTATACTACGGACTGCATAGCTACGTCAAAATAACCCCCCAGGAATTAGACAAGTATTGACTTGTGAACATTTCTGAAATGTCGCTGAAAAGTCCATAAAACAAAAATGTAAATAAGAACAGCTGTTTCAAAACTTTTTATTTTTTGTATTTACGATAATATTTTCGTATGCATTTCTAAATACAATGATCTCTTTTATTACTCTAAAGTTTTTAACAAATATCAATAATCACGCTTCCACCTATACATAAACCTGGATTTAAATCCCGTGCGATGTTGCCAGTGCACAAAAGGGCCCTGTGTTTTGCTGTCACTCAGAGTTACCAAACAATGGTGATGTTCGGCTGGCAACAAAGGCTGAATAGTGTTGTGAATACAGAGGTGCAGTGATAAGGGAATTGCAACTGTACCGTCAGCAGCTCATTTGAAATTCAAATCAGCTAAATTGTGCTTCTGGATCTTTGAACTAGGTTATCATTAACATATTAGGCAACTCAGTTCATTTTATACAAATACGAGCTCGGTAATTAATATTTAAAAGAAGGGTGTTTTAAGACAAATAATATGTATATTTGACGCATAATTCAAGTAGGTTAAAAAACAGCAAAGTTGTTTTAAACTAAATTAAATTATCTTTCTTTGCACACCCTACGCATGGGAAGAGGATTAGAGACGCAGGCGCATGTCATGAATTTAAAATTAAAACTTTATGACGTAACGCGGACCGACGGCTCGATTGAACGGAATAGTGCGCTGGCTGTACTTTATAGAGTACCTTGTAGTTTTTTTGCAGTGTAAAGTTTTGTCATGAATTTAGTTGAATCGTAAGTAGCATGGGTAGGTACTGAGAGTAGATCATACTTATATTATTAAAAGTGGGAGTTTGTGAAGCTGATTGAATAATTAAAATTGTTTATACGGCCAAAATCTTTACAAAAAAAAGTTTATTGATACAAAGTGAAAGAATATTAATAAAAAAAAATAAAAAAAAATGGTTGTCAACGTCACTTCAACAAAGTAGGTACCTACATAGTGGTCTAGAAATCAAATTGGTTTAATGTACCTACACTTGAAAAACGTATTCTAGTAACGGGGAAGGTCTTAAGCCAACCTTTAAAGTCTATTATAGGTCAAAACAAAATTCAAATATATTTATTTAGTAAATTGGCCACATGCGGGCTCTTTTACACGTCGGAAATGTACAGTGAATCTACCAGCGCTTCGGACAAGACCATCATTGCGGAGAAGAAGCGCCGCAAGAAACTCCAGCAGAAGGTCATTTTTTCAATCATAAAAACATAATTATACTTAAAAGTAAGTTACATTAAGTAATATTAAGGTAATATTCCAATGCGGCGCACGCTTCGTACGCACACTGCGTATGCACACTTTCCGAGTACACACGTGGTTTAAAATGCTCTAAGCGTGTGTCACTGACGTCATTTTGTACTTGTGCCGTTGTGGCAATTCAGCTTAAAGATGTCTGTCTTGTTGCATAAAGTTTTAGTATATGCAACTGATGCTGCTGACTGATAATTATGTACAGTTGCGTACACTACTTTATCTACACACATATAGAATTATCCTACTTTTGTAACAGCAAAAAACCAATAAACAAATGACAATAATAATGGCGGCAATTCGATCTTCCGTCAAGACGAAAGTTTATTTAAATCATAGACAAACGAATGAAGTCTCTATACTCAAGTCACTCGAGATCAAATAACGTGCGGTTTATATTTAAAAACATACAGAATTGACGTTGTGAGTCGATAACTGGTTTAATATCTATGAATACTAGAATAGAGACTCTCTTGAGTTTTGACAGCTGTTCCAAATTTAAACTCACAACGTTACAAAAATCTATACTGTTATAATTATAACATTACTTACAGTACAGATTTTACCGACTACCACAGACAAGAAAGTTTTGACCGCATAATAGAGGACTTATGACATGTGTGTAGATAAAAATCGTAGCATTATTATCGTTGTTATAACGTGTATATCATATACCAGTAATATTTATTTTATTACATTAATGCATCTGTTCTTCTATACTCTGTACAAATTACCCAAAATCCTGCGCAAGAGCTTACAAAACGATTCTGCTTATTGTACTATATAGAAATAAGACAATAATGCATTCAGTACTACGCGACCAGCAGCACTTGACCTATCAAAGCCGTCCGCTTGCTCTTTATTCATCCATTTAGTTCCAAAGACGGGGAGCGCGGAAGACCAAGATATGCTGGTATTCACTCCCCACTGGTTCGTGATAAGCTCTGCTCTTGGCAAAATATCTATTTGTTTGATTTTGTTTCGCGTTTGGGGTCGATTTAGGCTTATTCAGTTTATTTCCACACAATCGATTGTTGTAGTGTTAGCGATTTTAGGGTCGTAATAGCGTGGAAAGACAGAAATAAAGAGTTGTACACTAGTGATTACAGGCATTTGTATTATAATCACCCTTTGTGTCAAATGGCATTGGGTTATGGTTTGAAAAAATGATCTTTTGTATGGGATATGGGTCAAAATAAAAAGTGCAGAATTCTGGCTCATAGCAGAGGCGAGAAAAGGAAGATGTTTTTTTTTATTAATCGATTCCTGTTCAATAAATAAAACATATTTATTGGTAAAATCATTAAAAAAATGATATAACAGAAATATCCTCTACTTTTTTCATTGAACCCTACTTTATAAAGCTGCCTTAATTTAGGATTCCACAAACAATCCTTCCCAATTCTTCCAACTTGATCGTCAGTATCAGACAACGGTATAAAGTAACTACTGCAGAAACTCACAAAAATACTTCTTCAAAACGGGTGCACTGGGGGCCAAGTGAAAATGGTAAGTATAAATCGACTTAACTCGTAATAAAAAAGGGCATATACATAAACGGAGTATACGAGACTTACACCCTTTTTCACTTGATCTGTAGGAGACATACGCCCTTTTTCACTAGGACCCTTTTAATTTACTATCCTTTGAGCTCCTGACAAAGCACAACAGCGCATGCGTGTCCGCGGGCCGTCCGTCGCGTGCGCACGGCGTGGCGCAGATTGCCCGCCTGCTGCGTAGTCTTCTGGAATTTCACCTATTTATATCATATCAACAAAGTATTATTAATTTTACAATGTAGTTGTTTATGTTTAATAAATATTTACCTAATAAATGTATATGCGAACTAACTTTAATAACATACTCGTGCAAATGCCCGGGACTTTTTTTAATTATTTATTTTATTGAATACTTAAGTACAATTTTTTATCTGTTCTCTGTTCTGTTCTGTTCTGGTGACACCTCCAGCCAGCAGTTCTGCTGCAAGGACCCGTACGCGCTGACTGCGACGGAGAGGAGATGTTAGATTAGGCTAGCGGGGAGAAGCACGCCCGCCCGACCGGTCCAGTAAGAGTAGCGAAGAGCCGGCAGAGCACGAGAACCTTAACCCGCACCGACCAGCCACTAATACTAAACCGATCAGGGCATGCGAGCCTCGTCGCCTTTGCTGCACCAACCATCTCCGCCCGCCGCAGGCAGAGCGCACCTGCCCGAGACACCGGAGAGTCAAGTAGATAGGATAGGAGTGTAGGGTTTGCAGTCGATATGACGGGAGAGAAGGAAGGTGGAGCCAACCCGAATTCAGGCATCGTTAAGTCAGCATTAGGGAGATAGATAAAATACTTGGTGTGTAATATGTACTAAAGGTATGGACTGCTTAAAATGAAATCTAATATTAAAAATCAAATTTAAATATATCTATATATATATATTTAACTTTGATTTTATATATATATATTTCATTGCTCTGCTCCCTCAGTATCCTCGAGCTCGGTTTCTGTGTCTGTTTCAGGTTTTTTATAGATCTTTTCGGCTTCTTTTTTGAGCCGATTTCTATTTTCCGCAATGGTTCGCCACTAGGCACGACTCTTGTTAGTGTATTCTCGTATGTCCTGGTCAAGAGAGTCCTCCCATGTAAATATAGGCCGACCTATTTTTCTTCTGCGTTCCTTATACATGAGGGCCGCGTACAATAAGTGAGGGTTACGGCGTCTAAGCACATTTTTTATCAAGCCTAAAATTAAGTATTGCCCCACAAAACTGGAGTAACAGTTTGACTGTAGGAACGGCAGTCGGTAAGAGAGGCATTCATTAACTAACATGTAATAAAATTTAAATTAAATAACAGTATTATGCTGTCCAAATTAATCAGTGAAGTATACTAAACATACATTTCTAATATTATATAAGTAAATCTAAATAATGCTTTTTTAACAGTCTCTTGAATTGATTTTTATTTTTTTCACGTCTAATGGCTTCAGGCAGACTATTGAGTAGGTATTGGATACGCTTCTTGAGAGTTCTGTGGACCTGATCTGAGAGGGACGCAGCTATTGTTTACTATGAGATCGTTGTATAATTCTCTTCTCTTACAACTGATAGGCTAAAATTGGCCGATGGATTATTACTCTATGTTGCCAATAAGGGCCATAGGACACGTTGCAACTATCATCTCTAAGTGCAAAGACCAATTGGCCAATGATGTCAATGATAGAGATAATAATGTTACATAATGACATATAGTGATATATAGTGTTATTATATGACAAAGTCACTGAAATTAAAGTCTTATAATTTTTTTAATTTTTATGATATAAGTCTCAGTCCTACGATGCGCTGGCCTAGTTGGTAGTGACCCTGCCTACGAAGCTAGCGGTCCTGGGTTCAAATCCCGGTAGCGGCAGATATTAGGGTGATGAGCGTGAATATTAGTTTCTGAGACATGGATGTTTTCTATGTATTTAAGTATGTATATTTCTCCATTACTGCTGTTATTATTACTGTTGAATCAATAAATAATTATTTATTGTTTACAAGTAACTGAAAAAAAACATCATACTGAATACGATAAAGCAATTAAGTTCTCTAATACTTATACATGTTATTCTAGTGACAAAAAGTCGATTTGACGTCAACGATGTAACAACAACCAATGTTTAATTACAATATTAAAACATAAAGCATAGCACAATTTTATCACAACTAGCAGTAACTCAATTACTTTGACATAAGTAAGTTCACTCAAGGGCAACAAAAACTGAACTGACAAATACAAATTTACGTACACCTCGTCCAGTTTAATCGCTATCCAGTGTAACAATTCACAATTGCCACGGTAATTACTCGCACTAAATAACATTAAACTTCGCTTGTCCCTCTACAATAGACAAACAAAAATGCAATCCCGTGCCTTGTCAGTATAAATCCTTCGAAAAATACTAACTTTGTGCCTTTACTGCCTTTGTAACGGAAACTCGTAAACCTCAACGCGAAAATTATTTAGCTTTAAAACTTACCTTGTTTGAAAGAGAAGAGGGTTCAAAATGGGGGATTTTAATGACTGCAAGGATGTTACTTTTAATAAATATCCCGTTAATCATGACAGCTAAATAGTATTGCATGTTTGTGAAATTATAAATGGTGCGTAAATGTTTATTTGCAATGACCTGATTTTGGCAAATGTAGCGTAGGAGGCTATTTGTCAACAACCGATTAGTAAGTGTAAATTAAAACGATAGTGTTACAAAATTAGTTTTTGCTGAGTAACGTTTCTTTAACAACGAGATCACCATTAATTTGAAAAAAGAATTTAATACTGTAATGAAATTGAAATTTAAACTAATTGACCAGAAATCAACACCTGTACATATATTTTATACATTTTATGCAGTACACATAAAAACAAAAATGGTGATATAATCAATATCTTGATTCCTTTAAAATCTTAAAATTAATTGGATTATTTAATATAAATCTAATACTGTAAATTTATTCAAGAGGCACCGGAGTTCACAGGTCCAGTCCTTGGCAAACCTTGGGGAAGCCCTGTCTCCAGCAATAGATGTCTTTCGTCCGTAATAATGATTGGAGATCTTCAATGCAGCGATTCTTAAGGACCTCAAACTGTGAATAGCTTTTACTAATAATCAGGATAATATTCTTGAAGATGATGAACCGATGGCATTAAAATACTGTAAATACAACAAAACACATTCAAGAAACTGCGCGAAAGCATTCTCCAAAACGACGATATCATTGTTAAAGGAAACCCATCAAATTATTAAACCCGATACAGTAAATCACACAGCACCCCATCCAAACATCTTTGTTTTCCACGACCGACAGATCTCATAACGCTGTGGTCGAAAAGACGTTCTCGAAAGCACTCTTCCACCGGCTGCAAAAACTGATTTAAAACCAGATGGCGTTGTAAATTGAGAAGTATTTGAAAGATATAAAGGTGTGGATGCAGTTTTGCGTGGGTATGAGTAAGTCGGTGAAATTATATCGAAGTCAGACAAATGAAGTCATACGTCAGAGGCGTCAATCTCGGAGCTCGGTTAACCCGAACGAGCCGGCACTGAGTTGACGTTTACGAGACAATATTTCAATATACTTACGAGGCTGGGCGCTTGTCCATCGGTGCCGGTATTACCATGGTTTTGCATTCTACTTAGACCATGTTATGGCTGTATGATTTTGAATCTGACAAGGAAATTAAAGGCACAGAGATATGACTCTTCTAGCTTTACCTTTTCCACTGACTATAAATTAACGGGCTTTAAGATGTCCAGGTGGGTTATTATGACATAGCTATTCAGTTCAGTTTATAACAGCTATAGCTCTATCCTTTAAGCTCACTGTAAAATGAACTGCTATAATCGGGTTGCCATTTATACTAATAATAATTACAAATTTTAATATTTATGATCTCCGTTTTCAAGCATTTTACTTATTTATTTACTAAATATTATTATTATTTACTCAGAAAATAAAAAAAAAACCTCGTAATTTGGTGATACATTACATATTCTATACTTACTAATATTATAAATAGAGAAAAGGGTATTTCGTCGGTGAAACTACAAAACCGCGTAAGTAACATTTTAAATATGAAGCAAAATGCACCTTTTTAATAAGAAGTTAAGGTTTATTTTGCTCTACCATAAATTTGTTAGTTACGCGATTTTGCAGTATCACCGACGATTTGTAAGTTTGTTTTTAAGTGAAGGGTTCCAGAACCACTGAACACATAGGTGAAAAAAAAAACACCATTTGAAAGATACCTTTTTCTAGATAGACCAAAATAATAATAATGTGTATTTAAAAACAGCGGTCGTGGATCGAACCAAATGGAAAACTGGTTCAGGTTTGAAAACACAAAAGCCACAAAGCGTTGCGAGTGAGGTTTGCAGAGACAATTTCAAAGCGAAACGCTTTTTATTTTATTATTCGTATGCTTAGTATGGGAACCAGAAATGTAGCAAAATTAACTTCATATTTTCCCTGCTATTCTCGCTCTTGTGGATATAACAATAAACCCTTTTTGATACCTTAAATTGAATTAATTTGATGAAACCATATTAAACTAGCTCTCTTTGAAAAAAAACACCACACCGGAATTGGTCCATTTGGGCCCTACGATGCCACAGACAAACACATAGATAGACGTTAAACTTATAACCACTCTTCTCGACTCGCACTTGACCGGCTTTTTTCCAAATTAAAAACTGTCTTCAGAGTTCGAAGTAAAGTAAAACGGTTTCAAATCCATGACATTTCGATGGTGTCCCCTTGTTTTACAGACTGAAAAATTACAGAATTTTGTTTCACAGAAAATGTTTCATATACTATTTGGTCCTTGTATTTTTGCTTCGTATATATTTTTTTTAACTATTTTTTTGAAAGAAACAAATTCGACAGAAAATCAATTCAATGAATTTTGTAATTTTATTTTTTCATTACACAAACTTATCAAACAATATAATTATTTTTCAACGAATATTGTTTGGTCAGTGTATTTTTTCATACTCACTCAAAACTCATTAGAAACTCATTAACGTACAACCTATAAATATGAGTGAGCGAGCAAGACCTCTCTGGGCAGAACCGACTTGAATAGGTTAGGTTAGAAGGCTATGGCGGGAGCGAAGCGAAGCAAGCTCCCGCCTTAGCCTTCGAGGTTATTTTTTTTTTATATCCCTTGAATAAGCTATGCGATATAATTTGATTGTAAATCAAATAATATGAGAACAAAGAATATTTAATTTGCTATTCTATGATATGAAAAAAGAAACATTTTATTTGAAATAAAAAACGATGATTTAAATGTCTTCAAAGTAATTATTCTACATATTGATTATTCTATGAAATGATAATACGAGAAAAATTTTCTATGAAATTAAATTCTAAACAACTTCAGTCTGTAAAATAACGTACAACCCATTTCACTACCACAGTTTTAAATCGTCGTATAATTGAAAGATTGTTAACTTCGAATAAATGAATCTAGTATAAACCAGCAAATTATATCGTCGGTGATGCAGCAAAACCCCGTAACTAACAAATTTGTGATGAAGCAAAATAAACCTTACAATGTTTATAAAAAGGTCAATTGTTCTCCTTATTAAAAATAATAGTTACGTGGTTATGCAGTTTCACCGACGATATCTCGGTCTATACTATACGCACTTTAACAGTGGCTTTAATAATCATAACGTGTCAGTGTCACCGCCCGGTCTCGAACGCGGGACCTTCGAGACTATAGGTGCTAAATCAACCCACTAATCCGTCCGTGACATCTCCAGGCAGTACCCGCTAACTCTTGTTTTTTTTAGCAAGCGGAACGAAAATAAAATGAAAATACTGGCCGGTTGCACTGGGGCCAGTTAGTGGAAACTATAGGACTTACACTGGATAGCAATGAAATAAATAAAAAGTTCTGATATCCCTCTGCGACTGAGGTCACGTCTATCAGACGTCGGCAAAAAAAATCGCCGTATACCGTGATACAGCTCTGTATCGCTCAGTACCTTCTTCTAACGACTCGTGGCATTGTAAGTGTAATCTTTGTGAAAAATACCATAGTTTTTTACCTTATTATAAGTAAATTACATATTTTATTATTTAAATGCCCATATACTTGTTTATTATTAATTTCCCGTGTGGTTGCCGGGTCAGAATAGTGCCACTCCATGTCATCCCTTGGATGTCGTAAGAGGCGACTAAGGGAATAAAGGCTTGTAGTACTATAAGGCGATGGGCTTGCAACCTGTCACTAACCCTGGTAAACATCTTAGCCTATTTGTGCAAAATGTGGTCACAGAATTATCAACAAGTTTTTAAAGTTGTAGGTAATTATGTAGCTCTGCCTACCCCACTCTGGGATTACAGGTGTGAAGGTATGTATTTATTAATTCCGCATTAAAATTAAATAATCATGCTATGCACTAAATAAACAATACTTATCATTGAACCATTACTATTATTTCTATATTTTATCAAAAATGACGTCTGACAGACTCCACCTCAGTAGACTGTAGAATGTTTCTAAAAAAGTCACCACAGTTGCAGAGGTATATAATGGCGCTACTGTCAAAGCCGATATTTCCAGCCCAACCCGAACCCCCGCCCGATTAATTAAGGTTTATTAAAAAAAAAAGTAACTTAATCTGTCCTTGGGAACTCAAGCAACATTGCTTTTCAATGGGTACAAACAAACAAACATAAACTCACGCCTTTGTTCCCGGAGAGGGGTAGGCAGAGCTACAGAATAACCTACAACTCTAAAAACTTGTTGATAATTCTGTAACCACATTTTGCACAATCAGGCTAAGATGTTTACCAGCGTATTAGTGACAAGTTGCAAGCCCATCGCCTAACAGTACTACAAGCCTTTATTCCCTTAATCGCCTCTTACGACATCCACGGAAAGACATGGAGTGGCCCTATTCTAACATTTCTAACCCGGCAACCACACGGGATTTCAATGGGTAGTTGTGGTATAAACAAAAACATCAGCTACGATCGATTAATCGTTTGGCCTAGTTGTAATTTTCGGGATTAATCATGTTCAAGGTTTACTCGAGCAAGGTATTTTTCATTAATTCTCCAGTCACGAGCCTACGCTTATGTAATAATGTTGCCACCTCTGTTGCGTGTGCCATCTGGTTTGGAGGTCAAGTTACTTTTTGTTTTTGTTGGTACTGGTGAGCTTCGGCAGGCTTCACTTCATACTTCAGAGTTTGACACTGTTTACGA
Organism: Acleris emargana; assembly: GCA_927399475.2. NCBI lineage: Eukaryota > Metazoa > Arthropoda > Insecta > Lepidoptera > Tortricidae > Acleris > Acleris emargana. The sequence goes on along the minus strand of OV656836.1, from coordinate 3,159,909 downwards.
AAAGAGAAACGAATGAGTTACATAGGAGCTATGGGTGAAAATTGAATGTGCATTGCCACTTCCATTGCTATTTAAATACGCCAGCTTCATATTTGACTAATTCTGTATTCTAGCAGAATGAAGGCTAGAAAAATAATTGGATGTTAATTTTCTTTTCGTCCATTCTCCTTTTTCTGAGCAAAGTGCCAATAAAAGATAAAAGATGTTTATTCAGTAAGAAGGCTTTTACACGTCAAAAATCTACCAGCACTTTGCAAGAGACCACTGCACTGCTGAGAAGAAACGCCGTAAGAAATTCAACAGTCAGTCGTTTTTTTAATATTGCTTATGATATTATACAATAATAAACTTAGCCTAGCATTATACAAAATATTTTTTAATTATTGACATTGTAATGCTATAAGTGAATTATTATCCTTTAATTTATGGTATCTCAAATGTATTATGGTGGTTCTGTTATATTAAAATGATAATTAATTGTTGTATGTGTATTTATTATAATAATTTCGTTTTGTTTTTTGCATGCCTACTATAATAGTTTAAGACATTACTGAAACAATGTATCTGTCTTCCATCTTCAATAATATACGTGATGTTTTAGCAAAATAAATGAATTTGATTTGATTTGAATGAATCTCACATAAAAAAAAAGAAATATTTATGCGTAGATGAGTTAATTAACTGACCTAAACTGCCTGATTGGAAATAGGCAGCTTCCCAATATTAACCAGTCAGTAACAGCACAGTACCACCAGCCGCCTATCGTACCAAGAAAACCCGTCAATGCCAGCATAAATCCACCTCGCTATTGTACGGCGAGCCGCGGACAACGGCTCTTATAAACACGGGCAAAGCATAAGCTGCCATTGTCGAGGCCCGTAAATGGTTATAAATGGCCATTTATGGCGATAAATGGCCAACACCCATAAATGCTACAAGCTGTAAATAGCTCAAAGCGAAGCATTGAACACTGCTACTAATTTATTTGACAATCTATTTCAGCGTGATAGCTGGAGAATTGGATTTGGATTCCATTCAATTTTAAGTCCTGGAGTTACACGCTTTTTAGCCTGTGGCTGGTTGCAAAAGTGTCTTTTGTAAGATATGCAGTTATAATATTAACTGAGGGGTTATTATGACATAGCTATGCAGTTCATTTTACGTTGAGCGAAAAGGACAGAACTATAGCAGTTATATAGCTCTGTCCTTTACGCTCGCCTAAGCTACGTCATAATAACCCCTCTGGTGTGTGTAAAAGAAGACATCATCAACATAGTTACCAGCCGAAGGTCCACTACTGGCCAAAGAACCCCCCAAGGATCTCCATGATGGTTGGTTCCGTGCTATTCGCATCCATCAGCTTTTCGCGATTTTCACCAGCTTGTCGGTTCACCTTCTGGGAAGTCTGCCAACACTTTGCTCTCCATTCCTCGGTGGCCACTTTATCCTTGGCCCCAACGGCCGTCAGTTCTACGAGGAATGTGCCCCGCCCCATCATTCATAATTTTATCGAACGCTGTTTTCTGGTGAATGTTTTCAGGACATTTTAAACATTGTTTACGTAGGTTAGATTAGGTTAGACCAGGGACTAGCAAAAAAAAAACTGCGGCGAGAAATGCATTTTGATGAAATAAAAATTCTGCGTATTGCATACGTTTGTTAAAGGGTGTTTGATGAAATAATAGGTATGCGCCCCGCCAATAGCCACTTGAGGTTCGGCATTTGCTGAAATATGTCAGCAACTTTGATTTTGGTACAGTCCAGTAGGTACATCAATATGTGTTCACTTTAGTACCTTGTCACTTTAGTCGCTGTGACAATTCATATATGGCAGTTTAAACATGATATGACATTTTTAAATAGACAAGGTACATTCGAGTTAATAAATATACATACATACATACCTTCACGCCTGTAATCCTAGAGTGGGGTAGGCAGAGCTACAGAATTACCTACAACTTTGAAAACTTGTTGATAATTCAGTAAACATATTTTGCACAAATAGCCTAAGGTGTTTACCAGCGTATTAGTGACAGGTTGCAATGCAAGCCCATCGCCTAACAGTACTAAAAGCCTATATTCCCTTAGTCGCATCTTACGACATCCACGGGAAGACATGGAGTGGCACTATTCTAACCCGGCAACCATATGGGACACTGTACACACATATGCATATGCATATGTGTACCTTGTCTATTTAATGTCAAGTTTACGTGTACTTATATGAATTGCCATAGCGATTAAAGTGGTACTAAACTGTACACTACACATATTTATGAACTTGACTGTACTAAAGTGTACACATATTTATGAACTTGACTGTACTATAGTTATAACATATTTATGAACTTGACCTACGAATGAAATGTTGTTTTGGTAAAAGTAGTAATTTCCGTAATATCTGACAGGGTAGAACCGTTTAAGTAAGACAAGTAGAGTTAACTGACAAGCTCAAAGTTTGATTTCTACTATTCCAATTCCAAATACGATATATTGCCGTTACATCATCACAGCTTTAAATTTCGAATGGCACATACAAAGTAACTGTCAGTTCAATTTATCAGCTGTCCAAACTGATCGTATTTGTCAAAGATGCGCCTGCGATCAAGTTCAGTATTTATTTGCCATTGTTTTCGACATTTACTTCACAATTTACGACTAACAAGATCGAACTTAGGTCCCGCCTTAGTTCATCCAGGCTACCAGATTTTCTTATTAAACTGACTCGAAATGGAGTTTTGAGCATTTCAAAGAATAACCTAATCATTTTTGAACATCTCCGTTGTAGGATTTGTACCTATATCTCCTTTCGAAGCGTCACAAAGGTGTGTAAAGTTGATACATAAAGTAAAGTATCACCATAAATTAAAATATCATATCCGTACGGAACGAGGTCATTAATAGCAACTGTCAACTGTGAGTATTCATGAATAAGTGTCAAATATAAAGTTGCTAGTTTAATAAAATTCAATATGTTATAAGAACATACCTACAACATAGACCACATAGTCACAGAACAGATAAGTACAGAAGTAAATCACATGTATGTACTTCACTTTTCATACCTACGCTCGGCGGTCGCTCTAGGGTTGTCAACTATGGCTTATGCACAAAAAACTATCGCGGTAGTGGCACTCGTATCTAGTCGTTTGATTTATTGCTGTGAGATGCTTTGTGACAGACAGACGGACAGCGGAGTCTTAGCAATAGGGTCCAGTTTTAACCCTTTGGGTACGAAACCCTAAAAATACCGTAGGTAACTTCAAAAATAATCGACCAGACGAATTAATATTAAAGTGGAGGGGGTGACTGGAGGGGCTAATCCAAACCCGCAGTACCTACCTATAGCCCGTAATAGCAAAAAACTTATCCTACAAAACAAAACAATAAACCACCTACTAGGTATTACAATACAAAAAGTTTACAGAGCAGAAACATACAAAATTTTACGTTTGTCAATTTTCGGTATCGAAAATTCCTTATAACTTCTAAACGGATTACCCTAGTTACACAATTTCCATTACCATATACGTTTTAGACCTAAACCTATCAAAAGACACTAAAAACAACACAATATCTACACAAACAAAAAAACATGTTTTCAACTTACGTAACGGTGGCGTGAATTTACTTTACAAAAATATAGTTAAGTACTTCGTTTATACTGATTCAAAATAGGAAACTATTATTTAAATCGATCTTAGATATATTCTTCGGGGGCCGGGGCGGGGCGCTTACCTACCTAACTCTTCTGTGTAAGTTTAAAACGAACCATTGAAATACAAGTAGATACCTACTTACCTCTCTGAAGCCACTGGTAGCTTGAAAAAGGACAGTTCACCGTTTAAAGTGGAATTTAAGCAACCGTCCACTGAACAGTTATAATAACTTATTTTTTGTTGCTCCATTATACCTAATTATCGCACAAAAAAGTCCACGGACGCGACGCGTGTCAAGCGGACGGCACTCGCGCTCGCACTTGTCCCAACTACTCCGAGATATCGTGTCCGTGAGCGGTGTCTATGTGTGCGTTGCTCGAGCGCACTTTGTATGTAGATTGCTTTCTGTACCTATCTGTTCTGTGACATAGTCCTCCAAGAAGATGGAGTGATGACCTTGTAAGGATCGCGGGAACGCGGTGGATGCGAAAAGCGCACGACCGGTCTGAGTGGAGAGCCTTGGGGGAGGCCTATGTCCAGGAGTGGACGTCTTTCGGCTGACATGATGAAGATGATGATGATAAGAACATATTTACTATAGTAATTTTTCGTCTTAAAACCTTGTAAAAAGTCAGTTAAAGAAGAAAGAAACAACATATCGCACTGCTAGATCAAAACAGTACTAACTCAAAATACAACTGTATTTTAAAATCAACTTTAATACAACGTCTATGAGCTTGAAACGAAACTAACAATGATTTTGATTTGATACTGTTTTGATCTAGCAGTGCGATTATTGTTTGCTTCATTTTCACTTATTTGGTAGGTACATAAGTAGAGAAAGATAGCTGGTGCAAAGTTCATTTATAGTCCGGTTTCTATACTATTATTATTCTATGGGTTTCTATCTAAACTTTCCAATACTGAAATATGACATAAAATATGACATTAACTCGCACTTTAAGCCGCTTAGTAATAAAAGGACTCAAGTTACATAAAATACACTTTTGTTTAAAACCTTAAACGTTTACCCTTACGTTAGAATACGGAATAGTCATATTTGACACTCAATCGCGTTTGACGAATTCTCCTCTCCTTGCATGCTAAGCCCGCAGATTGCCATTTCGACTCCATTTTTGTTGGTTAATAAACACATAATAATCCAAAGAAAATTTGTATCTATCAAGAAACAATAGAAATACTTAAAAATAAAGATGGCCGCTTACTTATCAACTTTAGGATAAATTTCATGTTACCTGCTTGATTGTCATAGCTTGTTTATGACACTAGAATAATAAAAGGGTTCTTAGAGTTTATTTGACGAAAGCTGACTACACAGTTGTATTATATAGAGCCGCTTTCTTGTGTGCGTTACCACTGCAGATAGCGTTAGAAAGCTAATCATTAATTCATCATTTCTTTTTGCGATTCTCAGTAGGTATTTGTTTTTTTTTTTTTTTCAAATACTTGTATGTGTGTTTTGTGGTTTTCACCTGATGGTTCCAACGGAATACCAGTGCTGACTTTAATGCCAGCATAAAGCGGAGTTGGGATCATTTCGTGGCTCCTTTCTTTTTGTTTTTGTTAATCTGTTCTTTGTTATGTATGTCACGAATAAATGTTTTTCTTTTGTTTTTGTTTTTTTTGAATGAACAAAATAATATACTTAAGTTACATTTTAAACTTTATTAAAACTATCTTGTTCATTTATAGATTCCGTGGTCAAAATAGGAACCCCTATAGTCCGTCCGTCCGTCTCCAGCTTAGCTCTTAGCTCTATAAAGCTTTTTTTTGGCATGAATATACATAAGTATTAGTCACGCCGTCGAAGTGGTATAAAAAACTTTGTTTTTGTTTGTGTATCGTATTTATTTTTCCATATAAGTACCAAAATCAAAAATCAAATCAAAAATCAAAATATTTATTCAGTAAATTGGCCACATGAGGGCTCTTTTACACGTCGGTAACATGGAGTGAATCTACTAGCGCTTCGGACAAGACTATCATTGCGGAGAAGAAGCGCCGCAAGAAACTCCAACAGAAGGTCATACCTATTTATATCGTTGTCTAGTACCCATAGTACAAGCATAGAGCTTAGTTTGGGACTAGGTCAATTTGTGTCACATTATCCCGACTCGCTAGCCTAGTTGGGAGTGACCCTGCCCACGAAGCTAGCGGCCCTGGGTTCAAATCCCGGTAAAGGCACATATTTGTGTGATGACCGCGAATATTTGTTCCTGAGTCTCGGATGTTTTCTTTGTATATCAGTAACTGTTTCTCTATATAAGTATTTACTTCGTTGTCTAGTACACATAGTACAAGCCTAGAGCTTATTTTGGGACTAGGTCAATTGGTATTGGTCCTCTGATATTTATTTATTTATTTATTAACATCTTAGCCTAATTGTGCAAATTGTGGTTACAGAGTTATCAATAAGTTTTTGGAGTTGTTGGTAATTTTGTAGCTCTGCCTACCCCACTCTGGGAATGAAGGCGTGAAGGTATGTATGTATGTATTTATTTATGAGTTATTTGTTAGTAAAATATCGGAGGTGACCTTGGGAATACTTTTGACAACGCTTCTGAAATACAAAGTTACTATCACTTAACAAGTATACTATATGTATTTATTGTGACACTGTATTTAAGTAACCGCTTAGCTTATACCTTAGAGCCAATAATAGAGTGTCAAACACACACGGGCCAATGGCAATATCGTGATTTCCTTTTTGGGACGCCTGTACCCTCCCACTGCTCTTGATACAGAGAAATAGTGCTGTCAAATGTAGGTACAGTCAATGTGAAATATGAATAAAAAAACAATTTAGTAACATTGTGGGAAAATACATTGTACTCGTACTTACTATGGTTTGAACCATTTCGTTATCACATTATTAAGGTTATAATAATATCTCTTATTTATTTTAAATATATGGGGCTGAACTTAACAAAAGTGGTTACAAAAGCTCTTAAGATTTTAGAAAAAAAATAGTTTTTATTTTATGACATAGGAAGGTAATCGAGCACACAGGCCACCTGATAGGTAGTAAGTGGAAACTGTGACCCATAGACATTCGCATTCACAAGACTGCAAATGCACTGCCAACCCTGAGGACCAAGATGGAATGCCTCTTTGCTAGTCATTTCACCGGCTGTCTTATCCCCAAACCAGAACACAACAATGCGAACACTGCCTGTTTGGCGGTAGGTTAATGGATAAGAAGGTGGTACAGACCCGGACGGACCCTGGTCCTCCCACCCGCAATTTATTTAACATGGCCTTGACATTAATTAGAACTCTGATTCATTTTGAAACCACTTTTTAATCACTAGGTACACAAAAAGTGTTGCAAGCATTTTTCAGTCACTCCGTGCGTTTGTCTGTAATGACCGTGCCATGCAGGAATGGATAACAATAGGTGCACTTCAATCAGTATACAAATATTTTGTATAATTTAATTTAACTGATCAATTGCATTTTTTTTTTTTTTTTTTTTTTTTTATATCATAGGAAGGCAAACGAGCACACAGGCCACCTGATGGTAAGTGGAAACTGTGACCCATAGACAATCGCATTCACAAGACCGCAATCCTACGACTGCAAATGCGTTGCCAACCCTGAGGCCGAAGATGGAATGCCTCTATGCTAGTCATTTCACCGGCTGTCTTAATTTTATCTGGCACATGATCGAATAACATAACACAAATTTAATATAGGTAACTATTATTTTCTGGTTATTATGCATTTTAAATCAATTTCTTCTAAATAGGTTAGGTTAGGTTCGAACTGTGATTAATAGTAATGAAAGCCGTTACAAATATTTATTTTATAATTTATGAACATTATAGTTTTTGAAATTATGCATTTCATTTTATGTATCATGCATAACTATTATATCGATGGTTTTTTCAGATCGAAATTATGCAATTCGTGTAATGTAAAATGGTCATTAGACCATTTGTTTTTATGCTAAACATTACACATCCAATTTCAATACAGTAGTTTTACGTGAAAACTTATGTTCTGAAATTGGCTAAGCGTTATAACTTTAGGGATGGAGATCTGCTCGCCAATTGTTTCCATTTTGTGTGCAGACAAGCCTTCGATTTTCAAAATGAAAAGGATTAAGTACTATTGCGAGTGCGCAGGCAATAGGCCCTCGGGCTTTTCAAAACTTTAAACAAAAGCTATCAAAATCTTTATTCAATATTACAGCATTTGATCTGACTGTACCACGAAGGATAAGAAAATAATAAGTTGTCACATCTCACCTCACATTAAAGCACAAAGGCGTCTGCACACTGGGTCCGTCAACACACCGCTTCCTGCCCCAAATGGACAAATAGGCAAAGTACTGTTTGTGAAAGTTTCCCTACCCAAAATTAGTTTTTTTATGTGAGAAACGATCGAGCAAGCCACACGGTAACCCCCTACGCAATCAGAAGGGTTTTAGTTTAGTTTTGTTTATTTATTCATCAATGTAATATTACAATATAAATTGCACTGTATGTCACAAAATACGAAATTACATTAATATCGTCAACATAAACTCAATAAATCAAAGAAAACAAACAACAAATAAACAACTAATAAATGGTCAGTTTCTTATGTCAATATACAAAAAGTAATAACGTCATATAAACAATAATAATTTTAAAATTAAAGTTGCATAATATTCACTGACGGAGTATAATGCAAGTAAATCAAAATCAAATCAAATATTGTATAATTATAGGTACATAATGTAGAATCTTCTTATTATTATTAGGTTATTTATTCAATAAAACACTTTTATCTGACAATTGGTATTCAATTATCTCTTTTTCATACGTTTGTTCCCACCGTTACATATAAAAATCTGACAGCCTCCAACAGTCTTTACAGACATTAAAAATATAATCCATCTCAATAACAGTGTTACCAGTTATGAATATATTTGACTATTTATATGAAGGAGTATTTACGTCGTGTCATTGCTAAGACCATGATATGCATAGTGATGAGCCTAACAATAAGGTGATACAGTAATAGTGGTTTCCTACTATAATCTAGCATATTTGTGGTGTACAATAATTTATGTACGACGTAACCTAATGTTACAATTTATCTCGTAAAAGTTGTACTTAATTTATAATTTCCCTTTATTATCCTTTATTTATAGGCCTCATAAGAAAGCTCAAGGTCAATCAGAGGGCTATGGAGAGGGCTATGCTCGTGGTTTCTCTGCGTGATAGAATCAGGAGTGATGATATCCGCAGGAGAACTAAGGTTACCGACATAGCCCGAAGAATAGCTAAACTATACGCCTGATCACAATTCTTTAGAAAAAAAAATGGATTTCGTCACTAATTTTAATGCAGCTTCACCCAAAATTTCGGTCCATTCAAATTCATCTTTAACAATTTTAGGTTCATCGATTTTTGACGAAGCAATCGATCCGATTATAAATTGTAAATTAAATGTGTTTAAAATACTTCTAACCTTTTGTACGAAATAAACCCCCACATTGTGCTTTTTACTATTCGGTTTTATCTTTTCACTCCAAAGTTCATGTATTTACAGAGTTGTCCAATTTGGAAATATACAGACATCATGACTTCTATTGATATTATTACCCTTCAATCAACTAACAAGGATGAGGAATTCAGGGAACTCCTCAAATATTATACGCATACATACAGAAATATCAGTATTTTTTTAACAAGTCCAGCATTTGCATTCTGCAAGTATCATTTTGTGAAGTAGAACTGATGATGAAGACCACAGATGGCCAACGGAACTCCTCAAAGGTACCTTTCTCAAGGGTAGCGAAAGGTTTCTCGATTAAGATAGTTGAGCGACTATAACGTAGGATATTTCAGTTTAAATATGACTATGACTTTCCCGCGGCGTTACTTGTGGTGAACTTGAAATGTCTTAAAGTTTCATATCAACTAAGAAGTGGGACTACATAACAGCTTATTATAAACTAAAAAGTATAACATAAAATAAAATAAATAAATATCAGGGGACAATGTCACACCAATTGACCTAGTCCCCATTTAAGCTCTAGGCTTGTATTATGGGTACTAGACTACTAGACAACGATATAAATACTTATATAGAGAAATATATACTTAAATTCTGTAGCTCTGCCTAGCCCACTCTGGGATTACAGGCGTGAAGGTATGTATGTATATATACTTAAATACATAGTAAACATCCATGACTCAGGAACAAATATTCGCGCTCATCACACAAATATCTGCCCTCACCGGGACTTGAACCCAGGACCGCTAGCTTCGTAGTTAGGGTCACTACCAACTAGGCCAGCGCGTCGTCTAAATGTTGTAAAAATATTGTGAGTCGTCGACTTCAGTTTGACTGACCTATACCTACCATTTTAAAAGAAGTTATTTTTTGCGTCTTGTATGCAGTTTTTTGTTTTTCAAAACATTTTGTGTAGTCGAATGACCTTACATGTTGCTGGCGGTTAACAACAAATGGAGACCACAAAAACAAATGAGAAACGGCGACAAACTGTCAAAACTCCACAAACTATGTTGGCATCCCGGTGCGAGTTGCCAGAACAATGCTACCGGAGTACCCACCGATCCAAATACCACGTTTGTCTGGCTGGTTAGCGCCCGTTGTTGGGCATTATAGACAGACTTGTTTCCATGGTGATAATTGGATGGATAAAGAGTTTGATTGCGGCTGATGGTGATTGTTTATGGCATTTTTGAGGTTGTTATAGGTTTTTTGCTCTTGGCGTTACATAGTCGAAATACAAACGTTGTTCAGTATTTTTAATGTGTGAGAATTTGGTGGATTGCATAAGGAATATATTAAATTTGGATTTTGATTAAAGATAAGATAAAATTTGGCACACATACTTGCTAAATCTTGATTGACATAAATAAGATCACGTTTTTGCTCAAAAATAAGAATATTACAATATTAATATTAAACTAATGTACAAAGGCGAACTTATCCTTAAATGGGATCTCTTCCAGCTAACCCTGAAGTAGATGAGTTTGACGATTGAAAGTTCGTAACTTTAATTGCTGTGAATGGTTTCGGGAAATCCACACTTTTAAATTGTTCAAATTCAAAATGGCAATAGCGTACTTTGTAATGTTTTCTTTGTAAGTATTATCATATTCTCAGAGATTTTATTCTGTTTAATACGTTTCAAATACTAAATAGTTACTTATTCAGCCTCCGATCCTAACGCAAAATTTGACAAAACAGAACCACACTATTCTGTCACCTCGGTGTTAGTTTTTAAGTTTTAAATTGTTATGTATGTTAGTCTATCAGGTATTTGTTACTATGGGCCTCGTTGTTTGAAATAAAAGTTTATTATTATTATTATTAAGTGCAAAATGTCGTTACAGAATTATCAACAAGTTTTAAAGTTGTAGGTAATTCTGTAGCTCTGCCTACCCCACTTTGGGATTACAGGCGTGAAGGTATGTATGTATGTATTAAGTGTAAACCTTCTCCTTTGCATGCTATCCAGACATCCTCTCTAATTGCATCCAGTTTTTCCCGACCACATTTTACAGCTCAACTCAACTCAACTCAAACAAAAGCTTCAAGAAACCGACCCCTAAGTGTTTCTCCAAGGAGCTCCTGTCGGACGTGTTAATTTGGTCAAATATAATGATAAGCCCACTTAGTGGGCGCGTGACTCTTCTGGGAAGGACAGTGGGCAGTTTACCAGAATAAAAGAGGACTTCTGGTAGTACGCGCCGGGCGGGAGAACAGGGAATGCGTGGCCCGGTCTTACCTATGTTTATTATATCTTTTTTTAACGTTACTGGTTTTGTTTGTTATTTTGTCAGTATGTTACATGTAAGTACGAATGTGTAAATTGGATGGCACTTCATTATTTTGATGTAAGAAAGCGTACAAACCTAGATTTTCATAATAACAAATCGTGGAAATCGGAAATCGTTTAGGGGGTGAGATTTTTTTTCACCTGGAGCTAAGTTTTTATAGTTTTTTTTTACTGCTACGCGATTTAAGCATCCGAACAATTACTTGACTTGTTTCACTAATGAGTCCATGGTGCTTGTCTATAAATAACTGGACTGGTTAAATGGAGCGAAAGCCATTAATTAAAAAAAATACTTATAGGTTATAAATTTTACTGCGATGACACGACTCAGGATTGATTTTGTATCTTCCTTTTACTTTAGTTATAGGAAGGCATGTAAAAAAAAACTACGTGGACTAATATTAGTAGGTATCCATAAGATTAAGAAATCATCTCTCTTTTAATATACATATACATACATATAAACTCACGCCCTCATTCCCAGAGCGGGGTAGGCAGAGCTAAAGAATTACCAACTAGTCTTAAAACTTCTTGATAATTCTGCAACCACATTTTGCACAAGTAGGCTAAGATGATTCCCAGTGTATTAGTGACAGGTGGCAAGCCCATCGCCTAACAGTACTACAAGCCTCTATTCCCTTAGTCGCCTCTTACGACATCCACGGGAAGACATGGAGTGGCACTATTCTAACCCGGCAACCACACGTCTTAATAAGTTTCAATTTTTAATAGTGTAACATTCTAGTCGTCTCCACGGCTTTCCCTGCTCCTCCGCATCCATTACTTGAACAAACGGGGCGTGTGTGTGCGATCACTTCGCACTGCCCTGTTTGTCTGTCCGTAACGCGGGAGAGGCTGTCCTGTTGTTCCAGAGGATTGTTTTTGGTTTATGACGCTGATTTAAGACGCATAGTTAACATAGTTAAGTTAAGAATCGCTATTCCCTAGGGAGCTCATAATTTTTCAGTTATAAAAAGTAGCCTATGTCCTATTTCAGGATCTAACCTATGTGTGTGCCAAGTTTCGTTCCTATCCATTCAGTGGTTGAAACAAACATCCAATCATCCAAACTTACCCATTTATAATATTATTAATATAATACAAGATTTAATTCTGAACGTTTAAAAAAACTTAAACAATTTGCTGGCGACCTTATTGCCAAGTTATTTACAGCCTGTTTCACAATCGACATTTGATACATAATTGACGGATACATCATCATTTTTATTTAGCCCTATCTCTTTCTTACACTTCAAAATGAAAAGGGACAGAGCTAACTTTAAATGGCAGATAAATTTACATGAAGATACCAGGTAACGGCGGTAGTCGTCAAAAGTATCACTATTCGATTATTCGATTATTCATTAGCGCGAGTGATGTGATGACATTGCAGCGTGTCAGTTGTAACGAGTGATATATCAGGTGACTATGTCGGTAGCTTACGTCAATTCCATACATTTTTCTAAAGCGACAGTGATCACCAAATGCTAGCGTTTATATTCGATGGCAACGTGTCTAGCGCCGCTGATGGTGAGATCCTTGCATGAGGAATAAGACTGCACCGCTAAGGACTGAGATGGAATACCTCTATGTCAGTATTCCGTTTATCTTATACATTACTTCTGCCCGCGACTTCGTCTGCGTAGATTTTGTTTAGCGTTATAAAAAGTACCCTATGTGTTTATCCAGTGTATAAGCTATGGCCATTCCAAATTTCATCTAAATCAAGAAGAAGAAACAAACTAACACACACTGCTGGTTATCGATGGGGGAAAGAATGAGATGGTGCTAGCGAGGTTGTATCGTTATTTTATAATAACGTTATTTTAGTATAACGTTATTTTAGTATAACAAACAACTCATACTGTAACTAAGTACCAATATTAACATTTCATTATTAATGTATACTTATTAACAGTGTATACAACTTTAACAATTGCTTGACATGTTTAAAATACACAGCATTCCTCAGTACAACCGGCTCTTAATCTAAGTTTAACCATTGTTACCGACGATTAATGAGCCCGGTTAAACCATGACAATGGAACGGCCGTTTATTGAAAGGCTGTAACAAAAGTGATGCGGCTCGCGTTATATTGCGGCTGTTGGGATTTGTTACGGCACATAAAACATCAGTTGTCACGTGGACTTGTGAATTTTAAAGGTTAATTGTGCAAAAAATGTGTGGAAAAATAAATAGTCAGACATTTATTGAGCTTAATGTGATCATAAGACGCGAAGAGGGCGCATAACGTAAGGTAATGTTTTAAGACTGTTAGGTACTTATAAAAATACTAAGACCAAAAGATAAAATATTTATTTTAAAAGGAATTTTATAAGTAAGTTCATCTATAAAAGTACATTAAGTGGTGAGATTCTACAGGGTAATAATAATTCAATGTATAAAGAAAAAAAAAACAAACATGGTACCCAGATCACACCAAAACACAACAGTGTGAACGCTGCTTGGTGGTTGAAATGGTGATAATAATCCAGATGGACTGTATACGAGCTAAAACAAGATGGAGTGACGACCTTGTAAGGATCGCGGGAACGCGGTGGATGCGAAAAGCACAAGACCGGTCTGAGTGAAGAGCCTTGGGGGAGGCCTATGTCCAGCAGTGGACGTCTTTCGGCTGACATGAGGATGACTGTATAGAAGGCCCTTTTATCCATTAAAATGACATAAGAACCACAACAGCACTGGGCCAATATATTTTGGTAACCTAAGTAATTACGGTTTAAGTTATTTCATCCATAATGAAAATTACCAGGTATCACATTTTGTGCATAGTGTGTTTAAAAACTGACGGTTTAATAAAAAATAACCATAAAAAATTCGTGGTAATTTTAATTTCAATTCAAACCTATTTATTGTGCGATACTTGTCAAAGAAAAACAGTTTGAAGCGTTTCAAAATATTTAAAGTAACTAATCTATTGTCCGGCAGATATAGAGCAGGTCAGCCCTAGCTTGTCAATCAAAGAATAATAATAAAACCTGACAGCCGTCAGAAGTTGTCCTAAATCGCATCGGGCCGAATGACCCGTACTAACGACGCCGACCAAAATCTCTTTAAAACCAACTTAGTCCAACAGCCGGACAACAATGAGAACTAAAAATCCCCCGTAATAAAATTTCTGAAAGCAGTGAAAACAGCGACGTCTTCAACAGCACAAGTAATTTGGTATACCTTTAAGCAATTTGTTTTGTTCGATTGACAATACCGAACAGACTGTCACAATGCATCAAAAACCCTTCCAAAGATTCCTTACGACATTGTGTCTAAAATAAACTATCATATAATATCAATAATGTATTCAAGAAAGCACGGACACATGTATTTTAAATAGTTATTATGTGGAACCAGTTAATATAGTTAGAAGGGGGACGGGAATACGGGATTCGATCATTGAAATTCCCATGGTTTAGTTGGAATCGATTGAAGGGTACCGAGATTCTAAGTTATGACGGGAGCGTGACATGTTTTGTATGAATTTAAATATAAATGCTTAGAGGAAACCATAGCGAAAGGAGTCAAACGGTGTTTTTTTTTTTTTTTTTTTTTATGGCACAGGAAGGCATATGAGCACACAGGCCACCTGATTTTAAGTGGAAACTGTGACCCATAGACATTCGTATTCACAAGACTGCAAATGCACTGCCAACCCTGAGGACTAAGATGGAATGCCTCTATGCTAGTCATTTCACCGGCTGTCTTATCCCCAAACTGGAACACAATGCAAACACTGCTGCTTGGCGGTAGGTTAATGGATAAGATGGTGGGAGCAACCCGGACGGACCCTGCACAAGGTCCTCCCACAAGTAAAAATTGATTTAATAGAGGAAATATCACTTTTTCAAAAGTTTTATTACTTTTGGTTAAGTTCGAAACAATTATGTAGGTATTGAGAGACGAGAAACGGCATAAAGGTAGAAAATTAAATTGTATAAAAAACACGTCTTGGTTAAACATATCCCGCCGGTAATATTCACGATGATAATAACATCGTCTTCATTTTAACTATAACCATCTCTAGACGTAAAATGTGTCATACATTTTAAGACATCGAAAATCGCTCTATAAGCGCTATTAAAGCTAAAGTATAATTTTACAAGAGGTTTCAATTCAATATGGCTTTAAAGTGTCTCACCGATTTTTGGATATTTTGTCTGTATGTTTACTTGATTTCGTTTGTTTGCTTGTTTAAGCAACACGCAATAACTAATACGAGAAGCCCTAAATGCACGTGAATGCCGGCACGGGCTAGTAGGTAATTACTATAAAACCTTAATTATTAATTAATTAATTATAAAACCTTTTCAGCCTCAGCTTTAACCCGTTAACCATTCCGTTGTATTAGAAATTAGAAACGCAATTCTCGGAAAGTGTAATTAAACCGTTTTTAATAGAAAACGTTGTTATAGTCCCGTGTCGCTCCAGAGAGGTATGCTTCTATTGCGTTACTATCCCACAAAAACAACAATATCTTTATGAAGAAAAGGTAGCCTATGTGATCATTTAAGGTATAAATAAATAAATAAATAAATATCTGGGGACAATGTCACACTAATTGAACTAGTCCCAATTTAAGCTCTAGGCTTGTATTATGGGTACTAGACAACGAAATAAATATACACTTAAATACATAGTAAACATCCATGACTCAGGAACAAATATTCGCGCTCAACACACAAATATCTGCCCTCACCGGGATCTGAACCCAGGACCGCTAGCTTCGTAGGCAGGGTTACTACCAACTAGGCCAACGCGTCGTCAACTATATAAGTTACCTGATTAACCTGATTGAGGGAACGCGGTGGATGGGAGAAGCACAAGACCGGTCTAAGTGGAGAGTCTTGGGGGAGGCCTATGTCCAGCAGTGGACGTCTTTCGGCTGACATGATGATGATGATCTCAAAGTCGCTTCCGCGGTCTGTCCGTCTGTATGTACACAGATCTTTCAAACAACGTAACGGATTTTATTGCAATTTCCACCATCTTTTAGATAATTTTCCACTGAAGGTTTTTATTTATAATACATTTTGGTTAATGTACGCGTTTTACAGAAAATTCACATAAACTGAAGCGAATCGAGGGCGGGTCACGTGTTTAAAATATTAGTGTGGTTATACAGGTAAAATACAAGTAGGTACAAAGTAAAGGGAAAATAGGATTGTACAAAGACAAACTTATCCCATTTAGGTTCTTCAAGTTAACCTTTAATCGATAGCCAAATAAGTCCAATACTAGAAGGAGAAAATATTAAATTAAAATAGTCGATCAATGGACCCGATTCTACAGTGGCCTCTAAACTTCCTAATTTTATTTAGGTGTCGCTAAAACACTTTGCTATTCTATGAGCAGCTGACATAATCTAATGACAGCGCCATGACAGCGCTAATTTGAATCTGACGCTTCTTATTTTAGGCGGTCTTATACATTGTTAGCTTGACATTCTGGAATAGCACTGGTTAAATCTGCCGTCGAATCTATGTCTAAGAATTAGACAATTGAGTTTTAGGTTATTTAAGCGCTGTACACGTAGAATCGGGTCCATTATAATAAAATATATCTGAAGACACTACAAAAAGCGTTAGCTCTTAATACGGCCTCTGAACTTGCCTTTACTCAATCGACCTGATACGTTAAGCGAAACTAACAGACTTAACCCGAACCTAAAAAACTTTTAAGACCTCTTGCTCTGTACCAACTGTACATAAATATGTACTTAAAAATAAATAAATACATAGAGGTAGAGGTATTGTCGGATCGTCATTAAACCCTCTTTCAATCAGTTTTTACGACGCACGTAAAAATATTTAACTATCTGTTTGCGAGTAATATTAACGGGCTGTAACGTTAATGTGTGCTTTATGTCTTGGATGGTAAGGGCTGGGATTAATTGGTGTAAATATTTGTGTGTGGATTGCAAAGTAATCTGGCTTGGACGTGGTTATAGGAAGGTTTCAATGTGAAGTGAAAGTTGTTAATATTCTTGAGAAAGTTTAAGTAGTAGTAGTAAGTAGTAGTAGTAGTACTAAAACTTAATATTTAGACCCCGTTATCAATTGCTCAGTTTGGGGGCAAACGGCACAATAGGGTAGTCTGGGGACTAAATGGAACGGTGTTCATTAACACTATAACCTAGTGTATTGGTGTTAAACTGTTTTTTTTTAAATCAGTCATTGATAAATAAATCAATTGACAATTGACTTGTAACTAATTTATTATTATAGTTTTAAAAATATCGTGTTAATGAACACCGTCCGTACCCAAAGAATATAAACGGGACCCTATTACTAAGACTCCGCTGTCCGTCTGTCTGCCAGGCTGTATCTTACGAACCGTGATAGCTAGACAGTTGAAATTTTCACAGATGTTGTATTTCCGTTGCCGCTATACCAACAAACACTGAAAACATAAAAAAAAATGTTTAAAGGCTCCCATACAACAAACGTGATTTTTTATAGATAATTGTATGGAACCCTTCGTACTTTGCCGGTTTTTTCTATTTAATAACTGCAAATCTATTAACACACATACGTTTGTTAACCGACCAAATGAAGTTGACTTTGACACAGTCTCAGTACAAATTGCTTCAAGTATAACAAATAATAACATTAAATAACATAAAGGCAATTCTAGGAAATAATAAAATTACGGGCATTGTCCAAGGCGCGGCAATAAGACGACTGGCCCTTATCTGATTAAGGCGAGTCATTACGGTTTTGTAGATGGATTTAAAATTAGATTCGATAACCTTTCAAAGGGTATGAAGCAAGGGTATGGGTGTTGTATTAAAATCAGGTGCAAGCGCTGTTTATAGTGGTTTTTTTTAAATGTTAAAAGTAAGGAATACATAAATACTAGAAAATTACAGCATAGCACATTAAAAAAAAAACTTTTTTAAGAAAAAACTCCTAAGTTTAATTCTTAAAAAAAAACTTAATACTAATATATTACAAAACATAAATCACCTGTGTCAATTACCTGTGTGGTCACCGGGTTAGAATTGTGCCACTCCATGTCTTCTCGTGGATGTCGTAAGAGGCGACTAAGGGAATAATAAAGGCTTCTAGTACTCTTAGGCGATGGGCTTGCAACCTGTCACTAATACACTGGTAAACATCTTAGCCTGATTGTGCAAAACGTGGTTACAGAATTATCAACAACTTATTTAAGAGTGCTTGGTAATTCTGTAGGTCTGCCTACCCCACTCTGGGAATGAAGGCGTGAGTTTATGTATGTGTATGTATGTACATAAATCAGTTTTTAGCAAGCTAAAAAAATCAAAGAACGTAGAACGTACGAGGGGAGGTCCAAAAGTTCGCGGAATGGAGGGGATGGGGGTGGGGATGACTATATTTTTTAGTATAGTACTAATGGCCAACTCATTAAGAGTATATATACCAACTTTCAGCCTGAAGAGCTCATTACTTTACAAAATATCGTCGAGCAAGCAAGTCAATCTGGAAAAATCCTGGAAGTATGGAGCAAATTGAGTATCGAGCCATCATCAAGTTCCTGACTAAGCAAGGAAAAACTCCTCAGACCATCATGAGTGAGATGTCAGTAGTTTACTGTGATCATTGCCCTGGAAAAACAATGATTTACAAATGGCACGGTCTTTTTAAAATTGGCAGAGAGTCCATTGAAGACGACCCTCGCCCAGGACGGCCTGTCGAGGTCACCACATCAGAAAAATTAGTATTAGAAGATGCTCGCCTGAAGAAGAAACAGATTTCTGCATTAGTTGGAGTATCTGAAACCACTATTTTGCGGATTCTACATGAACACCTCGGCATGATTAAAGTGAGTGCAAGATGGGTGCCGAGAATGCTTACGCCGCATCAGCGACAGCAGCGAATCGACGCGTGTAGCAGTTTTTTAGAACGGTGTGGAGAAGAAAGTACGTCGATTTTGAAGCGGATTGTTACTGGAGATGAAACTTGGGTCCATCATTTTGAACCTGACTCTAAACAGGAGTCGATGCAATGGCACAAGAAGGGTACCCCCCCCACCTAAGAAATTTAAGGTGTCAGAATCGGCCGGAAAGTTGATGGCTACGATTTTCTGGGACTGCCAAGGAATTTTGATGATCGATTACAAAAGCAAAGATGTCACAATTACTGGAGAGTACTACTCTAGGCTACTGGAGCAGTTGCGGGAAGCTATCAAAGAAAAAAGGCGAGGAAAGCTGGCTAAGGGTGTGCTGTTACTTCAGGATAATGCTCCAGTTCACAAGAGTCGTATTGCGATGGCTGCCCTGAACAAATGTGGCTTCGAAGAATTGGTTCATCCCCCCTACAGCCCGAACCTGGCCCCCAGTGATTATTATTTATTCCCAAATTTGAAGAAAGAGTTGCGGGGAAGAAAATTTCACACCGATGATGAAGTAAAGGACGCAATTTTGGCTCATTTTGACAGCAAAGAAGAAAATTATTTTTATGTGGGTTTAGAAAAATTAATATCACGATCTAACAAATGTATTAACCTTAAGGGAGATTATATTGAAAAGGAAAAATAGTAACGTCTTTTTATTTAATTATTTAGCCCTCCATTCCGCGAACTTTTGGACCTCCCCTCGTAGAACGAAAGAAATTGTTATTTCAACGTCGCAATATCGTACCTATTACTAATCGTGTGGTACAAAAGGTTAGTCTATCTTATTTCTCGATTTTGGCATTAATAATCATAAAATTGCAAGAAACCATGACCCCGCAAAGCCCAATTACCGTATGGCCTCCGTGTTCGTATGCCTTACAAAGCTCCTCATCTATATTTTATTGTAATCGACAGCGACATTCTACAAACAATAATGACGATCATTTGCTTGTCACATTACATCAACTCGAACCTGCGCGATGGCGATCTTGAAAGCGACAGAGTCCCAGCTCACACGTGGTTCTTAATCATTTAGGACTTTGTCAGTCTTGAGTTGGGCTACGGCAGGCGATAGTCATTGATGTAGAATCGAGTGTGCATAGTGTAGATGATTTTGTGGATGCGTTATTGTTTAAGTTTTCTGTATTTTCTATTAGTTTTTTAATTTTAAGAAAAAAGGGTAGTTTCGTTTTTAGGTCTTTTGTTGACATGTTTTGCGTCAACATGAAAGAGAAAGAGAGAAAAAAGTTAAAAAAAACTGGACTTCAACACAATTTTTCAGATATTTTCTATATTAAGAATGATGCCGAGGAGATAACAGACAAAAATACACAAAAAAACCAAGGCTTCAAGCTCTTCGCAACTATGATTTTGGTTCATGGACATACATACATAAATACCTTCACACCTTCATTCCCACGGTGGGGGAGGCAGAGCTACAGAATTACCAACAACTCTAAAAACTTGTTGATAACTCTGTAACTACAATTTGATCAATTAGGCTAAGATGTTTAACAGTGTATATTAGTGACAGGTAGCAAGTCCATCGCCTAACAGTAGTACAAGCCTTGATTCCTTTAGTCGCCTCTTACGACTTCCACGGGAAGACATGGAGTGGCGCAATTCTAAGCCGGCAACCACCTATTTATTATATTGCAACTGCCTATGTAAAGACAATCGAGTCTTATTCATTTATACAAACGCACCATTATTTTCATAAACTCCAGCTTCTCAGGGACCCTCTGAGCAGTTACTCTCTGGATTCGAATCTTGATCTCGATAGGACGCCGTCGCAGAGTGTTCTTTTGTGAGCGCGTCAATCACTGATCGATGGAAACGGAGCGATTATACTGCATAGTTGGTAATGCCGATTGGCGGAGCTCCATGGCTTGAATCCAAAAAAACTAGTGTGTCGCGTCAGCAGCTTACGTATAATGAATCTATTGCTTAAGTGAACATAAAAAATCCAAATTGAACTGTATGTTGGCGCGGTATTAGTGGCACTACCATTCTTGTTATGTCTGATAGGTCATGACATTATCAACTCGAAATCATTGCTAGTTTTGTTTCAAGCTTATAGACGTTGTATTAAAGTTTATTTTAAAATACAGTTTTATTTTGAGTTGCTGCACTTCTAATGTAGCAGTGCGAATTTAAATAGCTTGCATAAAATACTTTAATATTTAAGATGTATTCGTCGATCCAAGTGTACAGAAAAACCTTGCATGGTTTATGTTACATTTGTTTTAATGTTCTGTAACTTTTTATATCAAATAAATTTAAATTTAATTGAATTGAACCTCTGCAAGATCTCTTTCTCGTGATCATTAAAATGTTGAAAATAGAACCCGAGGATTCATTGGCTGGCTCACTATAAATGAGGCTGACCGCGTCCTCAAACATACTGCATACGTCCTAAAACAATAGTGACATAATTCACAAATTTTGATTTTCGAGTTAGGGTTCTAACATGATCAATTTATGACTTAAAGTTTGAAAGCTGAAATTTTGAATTAGTTCACTATCGTTCTGAAGGTGCGACATATTTTGTTTGACTTGACTAGAAACTTTACAAAATCAATAAGTATTATTTACAACTCTCGGCCAATTAGTTTTCCCAAGGTCCAGCAGAACGACCACGTCATTCCACTAGTCCCAGACAATGAGGGTAATCGAGGGTCCTCCCCAAACTTGCATTAAACGGTCTTGCCCTGGGGACTGCGCTGCGCGCGTGACTTGGCACTATCCCGGCGGATAAAATGACAGTGGGATAACTGTAAGTTTAAAATTAAACTAGTAGATCTATGAGGCGTTAATTTGATTATTATTACGGTTCTTATACACATATTAGAAGACAAAACGTTCCTGCTTGATGTGTGATTTTTTAATGACTTAGGACAAATAGGACGTAAGAGAAATAGCTAAGCAGACGTTGGTTTTAACAATTAGTGCAATGGTTTTGGTACGAATGGAATTGAACCAAATGTTGTAGTTATTTTCAACAGTCTTGAATTTGCAACTGCTTTGATTTCCGTTACAAAAAGTACCTATCGGTCAAAACATAGTTTTCCAACTCAATATTTTGCGTTTAAATAGTCTCAATCTACATAATGAACAATGTTCAATTGTATTTTATTTCTCAGTCTACGGTTTCTTGATCTCCTGCGATCAAATCCCAGCGCTCTATGCAAAAAGGGTCACGCGCAAGATTGATTGTCTCAGCTTTGAATACGATAGATCCCGATAGATTCCGAATACACCCGAAACTTCCGCAGGTCAGCCTTTGTGTGAACTAGCTGATCATCCGTTTAAAAAGGTTCCCTAAGTTATCTGATGAAAGGTACGAATGGACTGTGATAGAGGAGTGATTTTGCTATTTAAATAGACCCTAAACCTTTCAATATTGAGATCGAGTAGGTAAATAGTGCAATATATTTCATTCGAGACACAAATAATGACGAAAAGCAACAAGTAAAAATCGACAACTATTTGTCCCAGCATTACAAA
The DNA here is from genome assembly GCA_927399475.2 of Acleris emargana. Taxonomy (NCBI): domain Eukaryota; kingdom Metazoa; phylum Arthropoda; class Insecta; order Lepidoptera; family Tortricidae; genus Acleris; species Acleris emargana. Next base: position 3,137,030 of record OV656836.1, on the reverse strand, counting down.
ACTCCGGCAAAGAAGGTATTGTCGCTGAAAAATATTGTGTCTTTTGTATGGATGAGAATGAAACACACACGACTGAAAACTTGTCAACATTAGTCAGAAAAACTGAAGGATAAAGCGCTGACAAAGCCGCCGTGCCGGTCGAGTTAGCGACATAATTACCCGAAATACATACTTTGACAAAGATAATTTTGCAACTGCTATCTTTAGATATTTTTTTAACGCAAACACTTAAGATTGATAATCGTGTACCAAAGCTCTAGACGCCGTTATTTTTAAAGAAGTAATCCTAAAGTACACAGACTATTTGTGAATGTCAAAAATATGATAATTATCCGCATTATTAGCGAAGTTACGTAAAGTTGCTTTATCCACTGGCGAAGTGATAATTTATTGAAGAATATTAACACGGGCAACTCAATTATGGACTTAAGCAAGTTAAATGAGCCCTTATTTTTCATTTACGTGTAAACTTTTGTAATGACGTGTTTATTACCTTGCTTAGCGATGCGTTATTATTCATTTTATGTATCTAATAATACACTAATAAATGCTAAACTTTTGCATCTAAGGGGCAATCATTTTTACGTTACGTTATTTGCCATTTTGTCGTTTAATAATGGTGTTTCTGTTTGTCAAGTGTTACTTAAAAGTATATAATATATATGCTTTCATTACACACGCTCACATGTACCTACTACTAAATCATCATCACCATTTACATTATTATCATGTCTTAACATAGACATTATATTTGTGTAGGTCACGTAGTCCACAATAGGTGATAAGCCTTGTTCAGAGTTCTTATGGAATAATCCGGATCGATATGACTATTGAATTTCGGTGCAGGGATAAGACTGACGGTGAAATTATTACCATTAAAAAATCTCAGTCTGAAGGGCTGGCGATACTGTTTTGTGTTGGTAAATAAACATTTTTTTTTATGGTAGGTACAGACTATATTAGATTTTAAAAAATCCATTCGTTCTATACTATTCAAAGAAATTAATATTTTGACAGTACTGTCATAATTAATTTGTAAGAATATTATATTACAATAATACAAGTAGAAATTAAAACTAATCGTATTAAAATAAAAATAAAACTAAGCTACTGAAATAATCACCACTATAAAAATAACACCCCCTCTAACAGGTCTCTTCGCGGCATGGTCCCTATGACACCTAGCTGCATTACCTCTCTGGATAGCTAGCCCAATCCATTGGGAGATGTGAGCACTAGCTCTAGGATCTATTTTTTCATTATAATCTGTATTCTATCGCAAACAGTAGGTACTCATTTAAAAAAACCATGATCATTTTTCATTTATGTGTACCTTAACTTGACGTCCATCAAACGAGAAGCACCAACATCCTTGTAATCCTCGTGCCGCGTTGTGTCGCAACAATTATCATTGTCGTCAACGATAAACGGTGCGCACACGCAGGTGAAATATTTAGCGACATTGTTAATGACCACGAACGTCTAATGCGTGATAATTTTCAATTCAGATGGTGTGTGGTGCAAGGTATTTGAACGTAAGAACATTTGGAATTGTATATTAATAATATGAATTAGCTCAAATGACTGCATCATTTGATTAATGATTAATACAAACTTTACTTTACAGGAAATGGGTATTTAACGTTTTTGAAATTTTCTGAAGGAATAGTGAAGAAAAGAAATATGCATGTACATGTACACTGGGGTACACTCAAAAAATGAGAGCCAACTAAGAGAGATTTTCTGTAAGTTGACGAAAAATGGATACAATAGTTAAGATATTAGTTAGAGCGATAGAACTACCTACAACTCTAAAAGCTTGTTGATAATTCTGTACTTAACCACATTTTGCGTAATTAGGGTAAGATGATTATCAGCGTATATTTATTTATTTATTTAAACTTCTTTTCACAAAATAAAATAAAGTAGAAATGGCGGACTTAATGCCCAATGGAATTCTCTACCATAACAAGACATGGAGTTAACCACACGGATATCACATCTCATAAATACATATTTAGACAATTATGTAATACATCCTTAAATGAAATCCCCACTTTTGGAGCTGATAACACATAAACGGCCAAACTGTTTTTGAATATATCATATTAGCTAAGTTATCTAAAAAAAGACCATCCATTTGGGAACTACTATGACACAGACAAACATACAGAAAGACAAAGACGTCAAAACTTATAACACCCCTACTTACGACGGGTAAAACAGATTTCTGCACGTCTAGCTGATTATCTCGCTGATTGCTCCTCCTTTCGACCACTCGTCGCGTTGCCTGTCGTGTCGCTTTTATGCTTCCATGTGTCGCTTGACAATGGGGTTGTTTGCCACAAAGCGACAAAGTCAATTAGCATAGGCACACTACGATTGTGGATTTGGTGCTTCTTATTAGGTAACATGTGAAAAATAGATTTTAAGACGCAACTGAGATGCTAAATCATCTTGAAAATGCCTGTTGAAGTCAAAGTTGTGATATCGTTTTGAAAATATAAATGTGAGAATGCATACGCTATGCAATATACAAGTAGTAAGTATTAACATTGAAATTAATAAGACATTTAACTCACCTAACAAATGTTAATCGTACCTTCGTTACAACAAGGGCAGAATGTCCTATACGACAAGAAGAGCAATTGTGCCCTTGTCGTACCGAAGGTGCTTTATGTCAAAATTATCTTTCTCAATCATTTGCATTAGGTATCACCTTTTGTTTTTAGTTTTTCATTCTCCTACAGAAAATCCTACAGAGAGTTCGTGGCACTGGAGCGGATGTATGCTACAAGTGCTACAAGCTACAATAGACCTTCATCTTCTAGTATGTTTTGATATTCTTAGTCACGCTCACGCTACATCATAACCTTCTATAAATCTAGCCAGAACCCAATTAAGGCCCTGTCTTTCGTTCTATAAATCAGACAATAAGACCCTTCTTTCATTACCAGACATATCTCCCATTTCCTATACGATCGATGCATGTTTAGAGAGGAATAATAAGTTTCTATTTAAAGTAGGGCCACGACACAATGCAGGGACAGCCTGGCGCTGACAACAATGGCGGGGGAGTTTTTTAAGAATTTCGCGTCGGACTGTACCTAGGGAGAAGTAGGGTCCGATTGAAGAATTGGTAGTGTAATGTTATTATTTGATTTGAAATTTGCAATTTAAAACGTTATATTTTTAAAGTATTAATTCCTTTGTCCTAAACGCACCTATGAATAAACCGACTCATTCAAATATTATAAAGCTGCACAATAACGGTACTCAAAAATAACAATATAACGAGCTATCATTTTCGAAACGGATATGCCCACTTGAAGCAACAAAAAAACCGCGGTAAACAAAACGCATCATTCTAATCTAAACCTTATTGCAAAGAAGAAGCACACTTATTTAATAACGAAATCTGTATTGTGTGAACAATACAACACTGAGCGAATGGTTTGAACGAATGAACGAGTCCTCTTGAAAACCGGAAAGCTCCGCAGTTTTCGCGCACGACCGATCTCGAATGAGCGAACTAATGTACATGGAATATCTTTTTAATAATATCATAATACAATTATATTTCGAGTGATACGAGGAACAATGTGTGGTGCGTAGAATAACATTTATACAAGGAGGTGCTTGAGATCGGAGCAGGCATGTGTGGCGTAAGGGGTAGCTGTAATGTTACTGATTTGGATCCAATGTGGGACAATGGCCAAGCTTTCTTATGGCTTGTGCTAGGATTGAGGACATTGCATTATGCTGCAATTTGTCCACACCTTTGTTTTACTAAAACTTTTTTAGAAAACTCGATGAAACAAAAAAGCGACGAAGCTTGTATATTTTTGTGCGGATGATGTGATCACCAGCCCCGAATTTTACAAAGTAACAATATTTATGTAAACTATACACTAAAATTACTAATACAAATTATGATACGATCCCACCTGATACTTATTCAGTTTATGTTAGCGCTGCGGTTCCGTGCCACAGCACGCTGAGCTGAAGCCCGCCCTACATTAAAAATCTAAGTTCGAAATTACAATAGCTTCATCCTTGTCACTCGTCATTGGACAATAAATCGATGGATCGGATGGAGCTAACGCAACTTTGAACTTAGATTTTCAAAATTGGGCCTCTTCCATTCTAGTCATTATAGTTATTATATAAGACAAATAGGGGAAATGCGCACTCTTACACAGCCTGGTTGGTAAGTACATGCAGACGTCTGTAAGATTGCGCGCCTATAACCATAGATACTGATTCAAAAGCAATTCAAGTTATTTTCCCTGAAACGATTTCGTGTGTTGATCGAGTCGAGGGTGTTAATAAATGGGATAGACCAAAAAAAAAACTCGGTTTTTGCATTGTAATTCGAAAGATTAGGCAATTTTAAGAGACCAATTTCATTAATTTTGTATTTGACATTTGATTTATTTAGCAGACATTTTATGGATGACATGATTATTTTAAATTTGGATTGACATTTTCTAATAAATTACAACAATTAAATGATGTCTAACGATAAAAAGTGATTTTAATGATGTAATAAAAATAAAACATACTATTTCAAGCGGTTTTCGCCTAACCCGTAAGATAAACTAGGAGGGCTTCAAGCCAAAAATGAAAGTCAAACAAAGGTCAAATATATTTTAGTCGAAATTTCCGAAACAGATAAATATGTCAAAAACTTGATAATGGAGAACTGCTTTAAAACCCTATTCCTCGAAATGGTTTTCAAATTAGAGTAATTTGAAAAATATGAACAATCCCAATTACATAATAATTATATTTAAAAATACCTCCTCAATATGTATCATCTCCACGTTCCAATTCAGAAACAGCCTGATTGTCCTGTTGTGCTCTGTAACAATATGTGACCTAAATAACTCATTGTTGGGGCTCAGGATCTTATTCGCACATTGTCTCAGTATTATACCCGGGGACAAAACGTACGCTCTGAGGCTTCGTAATTGTTGTATTGGTAAGTTTGGTTATTTAACTGAAAGCAGCGTCGCTAGAACTTGAGGTTTACAGCGAGGTTACATTTTGTAATGAAACAATTCTTGGTATTCATGATTCAGCGGCGTAGTTTCATTTATTCCAAGATAATGACCTATTTACGTAAATGTTTAACGTAACGTAGGTACTACATAACATTAATTATGTACAAAAGATCAATATAAAATGTTTTTTTGGTGATGATTGTAACATTTATTTTGCATCTTCTACTTCATCACCGACATCAATTATTACTGATGCATATATAATTGGCGAAAAAATTTATCTCTAGGTTTTTGAATTGGTATCTAAGGAAATTGACAGACAAATGATCAAATTTAAGATATTATTTATAGCTGCCTTGTGGAAGACTCAAGCTACAATGTTCAAAAATGATCATGTACTTGTAACATTGATAATACTAATTCAACTTTTATGACTCTCATTCATTCGTCATGCACTGTAAAAATTATAGTTTTTCACAAAACTGTGATTATTGTAAATAATGTTCTTGATTCCATACAAGTCAACATGATGTTAGCTATCAACTAAAATGTTAGTTCAGTCACAAATGAACTTGCCGTCGTTATATCAGCTTTAGTTGATTACTAATATCATAGCTATTTTGTTCATTTAACGTCAATTAAAATAATAATCTAATCTCTTTTGCTGCAGTCACCTACTTATGTTACTTCAGCAATGCTTAATTTTACAGTCAGTCAAATGTTACCATAAAATAAAACGACTCCATGTGACATATTTAGTAAAAGCCCCAAGCTTTTCACATTATTAGGAACCTTCAAAATGCTTTTAAATTAAGACGTACGCTTGTTATTTTCCCTCTGTCGCCTGAACCCTGCCCAATTTTGGAAAATAATCCATCTACTAACGGTCCCTTATTCCCGAGAACGTTTTAAAGGGCTTTAGGTGCCCTTAGCTAGTATTTACGGCAGCTCTTAAGCATAAGACCCTTGGTGACAAGTCACACGTGAACGATTTGGTTGCTCCCCTACTTCCTCATTACTGTTAAGATTCTGCTAAACGTTATAACAGCCTTTTTAAATATTGTAAACCTACTGTTGAAGCTCAAATTATTTTAATTTTTTTTTCTCCTTTGCTATGATTTTACTGTACTCTAGTAAGCTATATTTTTGGCTTTCTGGTAAACGTAAGTTTTATCTTTGTAGCTTAGAATCAACCAACAACAGTAGTCTCATGTTAGTAGTTTATTTACTTTTTATTTTATAGTAAGATTTTTTAAAATCTCGTTATCTACTTGGAAGCTGCCCAAGTGAATTTCGACATTTTAAAAAACTTTGTATAATATTTCTTGGCTTATCTTCTCCGATACTAATGTTTTACACCGTGTTTTTTTAGTTCAAGAATAATTAGGTCTACGATAAAAATACAAAAAAAAGGATTCATAGTTTCTAATGTTTTCACACTACAACATATTATTTTACGTATAAATAAAAACTGCTATAAAAGTTCATTTCTAATATAACCCGCTTATAGAAATAGGGTGCTTACAACCCAATTAATCTGAATACGCATTATTTATATTGAATTTCCGCAAACAAGAACCAGTTTAGATTCGTAATGCGTATCACAGTATGCGCATTAGCATATTGCAAGTGACGGGTCTGGGGTGGCCCTGCGGGGATCGGACCCACTAAAGGCAATGGCGGTGTGAAAACTGCAATAAACACTAATGATGATGTAAACGAACGAGGGGATCCAAATGATGGGATAGACAGTGAGTATGTTTTGAATGAGCGCTTTGTAAGTAATGAAGACATTATTGAAATATATGAGGAAAACGGTGAAGTAACTACAAGTGCTAAAGACGCTTATTTACCAAGAGGCGTAAACAAGAAAATGAACTTATTTATGACACCGTGATAGTAGGCAATAATTTAATAATATAGATGCAAATGACGTTGATTACTTACTCTGTGAATCATTATACAAATACGTTTCAAAACAATCTATTCAAACTAAACACAATAAAAATCATCGCACAACGGTTTATTAAACTATACATTCCGATATTTCAATGCTACATATTGAACATTAATAAGCGCAAGCATTAATAACTTACAATCGAGAACGCAAATAATCACTCATACCACACAAAGCCATGGAGCTCTTTGTAACCGATACATAATCACTCATAAAAGAAACGAATACATTCGTAATAATTACAATCGAGACTTTTTATTCTGAACATAATACTTGCACTCGAAACACATTAACTTTCAAAACGGGAGAAAAGAAAAACAAAATTAATGATGGCGACTAATTTGCAATAAAAATGCCGCATGCGAGCAATATGAGAGGGGACAATTATAACAAATTAATAACGCACACACTACCCTTAAAACTCCAGTGGAGATTTGCATTCAATGGTGTTCTCGCTTTTGTTGGTTATTCATAGCCCTTACATCTTAAAAACGACCGTATAATAAGCAGCCCTAAGCTCAATTTTTCTCGTTTTACAAGGATGTCTTTCAATCTTTTCAGAATCAACGATAACTGAAGGGTCATCCGCTTTCACCGTTACAACGTCAACTTTACCTCCATTGTCATTAAATTCTTTATCCAGTGTTCCAACAATGCAAAATCACTTGAATATTAAAAGTCCTGGTAATTATTCAGGAATCCATCCATCATTAATCACAGCCTGGGGTTGCAGGGAAACGCTGTAAAAATGATTGTTGAAAAGATAAATTACACAAGACGCGGTGACGTTTATTCGCGAGTCCACGTGTGTGGTATGAGTTGTCATGGATTTATTGCTCCAATGTCGGCGTCATTAGGGGCACGGTTCTGAATATTTGTTTGCAGTGTTGTGGTTTTATTAGATGTCTTTTCTCTGCAGTTTATGGCTGTGTTAACAAAATGTGATCGTAATTTGACATCATCATACACTTAGTTTTGTGTTTTGCATGTACTGTTTATTACGTTTCTAAGCAATTGTGGTTAGACGTAATGTCTACAGAAATGTAATGATTTGTAAAACTAGACAATTATTTCTAAGTCAACAAACCCTGGAAAGGTCAAATTTAAAGAGATCCTCAAGTTCCTTGAACCTTTGACACTTACACAACCTTTTTGAATTAAACCTTTCACTTCATTAAACACTCCACCGGTTAATAAACTAAGAGCGAAAGGTTCATTCGCCAAAATTACGTCAAGTCTTAATTCAGTTAATTCTGGACCAAAGCTTTCATCCCAAAACACTACAACAAAGGGATAAGTAACCATTGAAACGCCGGACGCATTAACCCAATGTGTAGCTGACAGGGCAAACTTTAACAATTAATGCCCACAAGAATAATAGAAACTATAGCAGAATGGTCGACACTACAAATTAATGTATTCATACTTTGTTCCGAGGTCAGCACCCGAATAATTTAACCACTGACGAATTTAAACCCAATCCAATTGGTAAGAAAGTTGATATTAACATAGATGATGTGATTTCAAATATCAATGACCTACAAGGAGAAGTAGTAACTATCACTGATATGGAAGATTGAAAATTGCTTGTAGCTTTTTTGTTTGAGGGAACTGTGCAAGTTTTTGTTATGATAATTAAATACAGAGCAATGATACGTTTGTGATTTTTATTGCACCACATTGCCGGAGATAATGCGATTCGGGACAGTGGAGTCGCGATTGCGATATTAATGCATTCTGGTACCTACGTTTTGTTAATGGTCCCTTTAATTGTTTGGTTAGAGGCTACGCACGGGTGTTCGATGGCGTCAATAACATGATTATCTTTATTGTTTGTAAATATGTATGTATGTAAACTCTTTATTGCACAAAATATAAATATTACATTATAAATATTAAACTTATGTACAAAGGCGAACTTATCCCTAAATGGGATCTCTTCCAGCTAACACTGAAGTAGAGTGTTTGTTCCGTAGCTGCGGTAATACAGTCTTGAGAATTAAGTTGTACCCTAGATTTTAAAGTACTTAACCTTAGTCATGATTGTTATTTTGAACTTTATGTCGCCATGGCCTAAGGGTTAATTTCAGAATGCTCTGAAACCACGTCGGTAATTAAATTATAAGCTCCTCGTTTGATTCATAACATCGCGGTTACTCAATTCAAATTACTTTATCATTTAGACAGCCATGTTTACTAGATATCTTAACTACCTATCCCTTTCACCATTTTTAGAAAAAAATTAAATGCGAAATAAAATCACTTCTCATGTCACGTATTCAAATCAAATACCTATTTTCCCTTTGACGCTTTCAAAAAACTCTCATATTAAACGTAACGTCTCGAAATAATTTCCAATACGAGAATACACAATGCGTACGCCTTATTTGTGAAATCATTCAGTTGCTACTTTCTTTTATATTTTAGTATTCGCGTACGGGTAGGGGAGTAATAATCCGATACGTGGAAACGTATTGTAGGACTTATTTATTTCGCGTAATATATAAAACGTATAAAAGGACATAATATTTCAAAACAATTCTAGAACGAGATAATCATAAATACTCTACGAAGATTAAAGAAATGAAAGTAGCGAAAATATTTGTTTTAGAGTCTTGGATGTTTCTTTGTATTTAAGTATTATTAGGGACATGAGCATATTAATTGCTCATAATTAGAAGCTTAGAGTTTCAAAGCCTAGGTAAGTTTGAAGGAGATTGTTTATATATTTTAACTTTAATTAGATAATTATGTTTTTTTATTATAATAACTATTATATACTAGCCCTGCAAATAATTGATGGATACACTAAGTAATTTAACCTGCCGTGACCAATAATGTTAAAAATTACTTGATTAATTAATGATTCGGACAAAAAAAAAATTATGGCTTAGGAAGGCAAACGAGCACACAGGCCACCTGATGGTAAGTGGGAACTGTGACCCATAGACATTCGCATTCACAAGACTGCAAATGCGTTGTCAACCCTGAGGACTAAGATGGAATGCCTCTATGCTAGTCATTTCACCGGCTGTCTTATCCCCAAACCGGAACACAACGATGCGAACACTGCTGCTTGGCGGTAGGTTAATTTAATGGATAAGATGGTGGTACCAACCCGGACGGACCCTGCACAAGGTCCTCCCACAATTTTAAGCTTGTCAAGCTTACCTTTATTATAACAAATACATAAAAATACAATACTATCTGACTAGTCGGCTTACGTTCAACACGAGCCTACTCCAAACGTGGTATTTGACTATTTCAACACCATACAACATAAAAGCTACCTAAAAGCTTGCTCATTGCACGCGCCTATTATCCCCATACAAACGCATCAAACCATACTTCATTTAGAATTCTAAAACACAAAGGCACCAAATTTTGTAACAACTAACGCAATATACAATATGTTTTAATAAACAGTAATGACAAGGCCGACGCCACACAATCGTGGAGATGCAACTGTTTACCAAAAACCCAATATCAATCGGCTTATTGCTAGCGTCTTTGAATGTGGTAGTATAGCCAACACGACGATGACTTGGAAGAATATTGACGCACACATGCATGACTTGTATAAAGTGCCTGTGTTACATTGAACGCCGGTTGCGATCGTCATCTGTCCATACACGCTTACACACACGAAAGGAATCGCAAGGCCACAGTGAATCAACAAACCTTCTTTCTATTGAACCTACCGACTGCGCAGTATACAATGGCTACCCGTTCTGAATTGCCTAACTAACTATTTAAGCAACAGTTTGGGCTTTAATTAATCTTGACAAGTCATTGTTGGGTAGGAATCATTTATCATTATCAAACTTCGAGGTATCCGGGCAAGAAATGACGTTTTGATCGGGAGAATTACCTTTATTAGGTTCTTTATGGCAACACTGGCATTATGAGGTTATTGTCTTGGTCTTTTTCCTTGTGCTAAAAAAGATCGAGAAGTGTGTGGTTGTTATTGAGTTATTTAAATGTCAAAAATAATTGTCATTATTCATTGAGGGTTTGACGGACGTTCGCGGTCATTATTAGTCATTAAAATACATAATGCGTTGATTATGTTGTATTGTTCCCGCTAGATGTCTCTTTTGTGTTTTGCAAGCTGACGCCATCTTTGTCGCAATGGTAAAGCAATCTGACTTATTATTATTTTTTCTTTAATTAAAATAAGATATTGCGGCCAGTAATCTAATTATAAATCCATGTCTAAGTAATAGACGGATATGACCAAGTTCGAGTCGGATTCCGTCGGTTCCGTACCATTATCTATAAAAACTCACGTTTGTTGTATGGGAGCCCCCTTAAATATTTATTTACATACATACATACATACATTAAATCATGCCTGTTTCCCAGAGGGGTAGGCAGAGACCACTTCTTTCCACTTGCTACGATCTTGACTTTCTTTCGCTTCTTCAACATTAATACATTTATTTAATTCTGTTTTTAGTATTTGTTGTTATAGCGGCAACAGAAACACATCATCTGTGATGACGAGATGATCAGACGGACAGACGGACAGCGGAGTCTTAGTAATAGGGTCGCGTTTTTATCCTTTGGGTAAGAACCCTAAAAAGTACTAGTTTTTTCTACTGTTTGATACCCGAGACCAAGATCTTTCAAAGAAAATTAGTTCTTAAAGGCCTATGCTAGGTTTTGAAATAGTTTAATCCTGCCTCGATTGACCATGTCACCTGTAAAGGTTTCTACCAGTAAGAACAGCTTTTATAGCTTTAGAATCTACCCTTTAAAATATTTTACTATTCCAATACAAATTCAATATGTAATGGGCGGACGACGGATGCAATATGGTGACGAAAGCACATGGTCGATAAGACTTTTATTAAATTTCGAGTACCTACTATTTATGTGTGAAAATATATGAAGTTTTTGTTAGAAATCATTGCATATTTGGTATATTAAGAAAGTACTACAGTATCACGTTACTAAAACGACCCTATTACGTCTGTAGATGTAAAGAGAACATTTTCTCTTTATAAGTAAGTACCTGAAGAAAGAAAAAAAATGATTATTTACGTCAACTATATTATTTTTTGCTATGATGTTGTCTTTTTTAAAATCAATTATAGTCATATCCATATTACGGATATCGTTTGACATTATTTTGACGTAATTTGCATCCGTTATCCGTTCATTAATAATGACTAATGTCTGTTCCAAAACTGTCGCGTCCGATCTGCTAAAAACTCTGATTTTATCATGAAATGACGGAAAATCATTGTAAAACGAATAACTATGTTCGATATAACAAGCACTCCCTGGTTACAGTAATTTATTCAAACTTATACTGTCGCTGGGCATTTTTCGATATGTCCCAATAATAGAAGTTGGATTTCAATTATTTGCCAATCCGTTGCCAGCAGGTATAGTGGTCTTGACTCGATTGCCTCCCGTCTGGCCCGGGAATCGAACCGGCCTGCACAATGAAATACGTCTAAATAAATAACACGGCCTTCGCATTGTAATGCCGCCTCCATACAAAATATATTTTCCCGACAATAGCCACGTTCGGAATGGGAAAAATGGGGCACACTCGAACGGGGGAAATACTCTGTGCTGGCAACACTCGGGCTTAATTCAAACGCGTTCCATTTTTGAAAATTTGAATACATTGTGTTCTCGGGGTAAGGTTTGACTGTGTATTTTTGTGCTGTTTTATTTTTTTCTTCTGGTCTTTTATATTATTTCCGGCCAGCATTTACATTTCGTCATACATACCTATGTTTTATTTAACGACTCTGTATTCTTTGTTACAAGTTTCAAATACACACATGTCTACGAGTATGTGTCTGCTTTTTTGGTTGACTTTTTTTGTAGGCAATCCACAAAAAATAAAGTTTGTTTTGTACCGTTTTTTTGCCATTTGAACTTTCATCAAACATTTTATTCAAATCATCGCATCGTCATAACATAGCTCGGTTTAAAAAACAATCGAAATCAAACCTTCAATATAATACCGGTTATACCCGGATCTCATTATCCGGGTGTTTGACGGTATGAATATTTAAATGGATTCGACAAATTATTTTCCTATAAAACAGACAAGTCTCCATAGGCCTAACAAAGGGTAAGTCGTAACTGCAAACAATGACCCAACTAATAATTAATTCAAAAGTCATTCAGTTTCTTTTAAACGGGGCCAGAAAATCAGCGGAAAGTGTTCTACTGTTATTATTCCAAAAATGTAGGCGATTATCTAACTTATTATTCATTTATTTATTAAAATACTTTATGGCAAAAAAATCTTCCTATGCCATAATTTTTTTTTTTATGGCATAGGCAGGCAAACGAGCACACAGGCCACCTGATGGTAAGTGGAAACTGTGACCCATAGACATTCGCATTCACAAGACCGCAATCCTAAGACTGCAAATGCGTTGCCAACCCTGAGGACTAAGATGAAATGCCTCTATGCTAGTCATTCCACCGGCTGTCTTATCCCAAAACCGGAACTCAACAATGCAAACACTGCTGCATTCAACAAGCATAGTCAACCTTAAGGTTGATGCAGTCAACCAGAAGTGAAAAAGTAGGTAGGTGGAATAAAATGAATGACAATCATTTCCCTTTACCTAAATTTGGACAAATGTTGTTGATGTATTGTCTATACAATGTACTTACCTATAATTATGCTAGTCTCAGAATAATTGGAATGCATTTATATGCGACTTTCGCCGTTCAGATTTAAGTATACTTATTAGTATATTGATGATCCACCCGTGCAAAGCTGCAGCATGTTTTATGAATAAAGGTTCTGATTAAATTGCACACAAATGCAAGTTGCAAATTCTTGTAAGGATCGCGGGAACGCGGTGGATGCGAAAAGCACAAGACCGGTCTGAGTGGAGAGCCTTGGGGGAGGCCTATGTCCAGCAGTGGACGTCTTTCGGCTGACATGAAATTGCACACGAACGGCTGAATCAATTTGAATGAAATAAGGATAGCTTAAAAATAAAATCTAAAAAGACAAAGACATTTTTAGCCAGAACATAGTAGTTATACAGATCTTCGTAGAATAGGATGAGCTTATGTTCTACCTTAATTAGGCATGCAATGTTATACAGATCGTTTTTCATCAAAGAACTCCCGAACGGAGTAAAACATTTTTCCAATAGCCACCTGGTGATTAAATGGTCAAATTTATTCAAGGGACACTTCTAGGGATTGTATTAATAAAATAAATTAACATGTAATATTCGATATTATTAATAAATAAATGAATACCTACTATCTAAGATTTATGTTACAAGATTATGTCGCGTATAAAAAAATACCGGAAAGGGTGGCACATGTTGTATTTTCTCGCTTGTGGCACAGTGCGTCACTATCGTTACTGACTAGATAGAAAGGGAGATAAAAGAGTTGAGAACTTGCTTGCCCGCATCTGTTTTTAGGGGAAAAAATATGAAATTTATTTTGTAAATAATTGAAAAGGGGTCTCGAATGGGGGGTTGAAAAATTAAAGTGGTTTGATTATAGCAAAAGGGGTGTCATTTGAAATGGCTCAATTTGCAAATTTCAAAACATAAATATATTTTTTAAATTGATGTTTTTTTTTTATTTATAGTCAAAAATGTACAAATAATGACGGTATTCCCCATAATCTCCGAAGTTTATGGATCAAAAAATCTTGACGTAAGTAAGTATAGATAATAACTTATATTTTAAGGCAAAAATAAAATAATACGTTAATATTTACAATTTTTGAGAAATAAAAAAAAACTTTAAAAATCTGTATTGAAATTTAGAAAAATAAAGCTCATTTCTTTTGCGGTAACCAGGCATATTATCTTAAATACTGAACTCTCGGTACGCAAGTCCGACGCACACTTGACCGGTAGGGTTTTTTAATTCAATAACCATAACCTGTATCATACGGTCCCCAATTCATTCAACGTTATTCATTTCAAACCCTCTATAAAGCGTTTTTCGTGGCCTCAACTCAAACGCTATGCAAGAATGGAATAAAACAGTGGAATCGAGAATCGCCCCGCCATGAAGGGGCCGTAATTATTAAATCGAAATCCGTGTTCGAGTCAGGGGCGCCGGAATAGGTCCCCGGAAACTTTTGGACTTATTATACTTCATTGATTTTGGAGGTTACTCAGATTTGGTTAATGATTTGTTTATCATCATCATCATCATCATCATCATCATCAGCCTATATTAGTCCACTGCTGGACAAAGGCCTCTCCCATTGCACGCCAACGAGCACGATTCGTGGCCACTCTCATCCAGCTCTTGCCAGCTACCTTGCGAAGATCGTCACTCCACCTAGTCTGAGGGCGTCCTACACTTTTGTTTTGTTTATATAGTGCTTTAATTTAATTACACATAAGTAGGTGTTCTTTTTTCCTTTTCTCTCTCTAAGATTTTGGTGTGTTTTCCTGCAGAAACTACGCAGGTTATTTGATACCGTAAAATGGGCCTACTTTGCTCCCCCACGGGTAATCTTGCTCCATCGTTATATTGAGGTATTCTGTATTGTAAATCATTCTAGTGCTTTCATTCACTGCGCAGTTGGATGTATGCTTCAATTATTTTTAGAAAATTTGTCATCGGCCTTGTCTTATAAGTAACATACAAAAAAGTCACTATGGAGCATAGTTAGTTACCCATGGGAGAGCAAAGTAGGCACATTTTACGGTATATTTTTAATTTACTATTTATAGATTTATATAATGCTAGACTAAGTAGTACCATTGTAATATTAAATATATTTGAAAAAATTACTGACTGCTGAGTTTCTTTCGGCGTTTCTTCTCAGCAGTGGTCTCCTCTTGTGAAGCGCTGGTAGATTCTTGACGTGTAAAAGTGCCCGTGCGGCCTACTTACTGAATAAATGTCTTTATCTTCTTCATCTTTATTACAATACGCACCCTTTATTGTTAAATATGTTTCGTTAGAGCGTCTGTTTGTCTGTCTGTTGCCTAGGGCCCGAACGAAACTAATGTTTTTTTATGTATAAACACATGCAATTAAAACCACGACAAAGAAAACTTAGTCCTAAACTAAGCACTAGACTTAAACTAAGGATACTAGACTAACTTATTTAGAGAAATACATAGTTAAATTCAGGAACTTGTGCTTTATTTGTAAAAAAAAATTCGGCGGTGATTCGAAGATATATTTTTCTTCAAAATCAATTGCGGTAATCAAAAGTTACTTATGAATCGAAGTACATTATGCAATTCCGAGAGTCATAATGCCGAATTCATTCAAATCAGTTTTTGTAATTCGAACGTAAATAGTTTTTTTTTTTTTGGTGAATCCCATATTGGCGTTGACATTGTTATCTCATCAGTTCTATGGTGGGTCAGGGTTCCATTGGGTTGATAGTACCTACGTATACTGTCAAGATGATTGACTAAGGCTAAGGCTAAGGCCATCATCTTGACATCTTGACTACACCATTAAAAATATCAGTGACAGGCTAAGATTTTTTTAAATTTCTAAAATGCGAAGAATGCTGCTAAAATTTATACATATACCTACTAAGATATTTATGATAGGTACGTGGTCATAAAGTCATAAACCTCGTTTTATTGATGCAAATTAAATGCATGGTGCAGATTTAGGCACTAGTGGTGACATCTGTTGAAGCTGAACAAATTCGCCTGTAGTAGGTATTACGTACAGTGCCCACTTACTGGAATTGTATGCAACTAGTACACGCCAGGGCTTCACGGGCAGTGAATTTATTTGTGACAAAAAAGCAAATTTGATTTTTGCGTGACACTATAACACCGCAATTACACTATTTTGTCTATAATAATTGTAACTAAGTCCATGACGTCTCATTTATAAAAATTAGTCAAGTAATTTGATCGTTACGATATACTTACTATTAATACAGAAACCGTTTATTAACATAATACGTGACATAAGGAGTTAAGACAATTCACAAAATAAAATAACTGCATGACCTTAACACCACAAAAAATGGTTCCAGGGTCCTAGCTAGCTGGTCTTCCGGTGGGAGTAGAACCATTCGGTGATTCAATCCAGGGTGAACAATCTGAATGACCTTATCAAGGGGAAACCGTATTTTGTTCTTAGGAACCAAAACTCTATTTTCAAAAAGATAAATACTGCATTAAAACATTAAAAAAAACAAAGCTACTAACTAGCAATCGAACCATGTATTTTTTCCAAACAAGTCCACTTATTGCGGTCAAATCTGTTAGTACCTACGTTCCTATGATTACTTTTTTAACTTTGGAAATGATGTCCTTTTTTAAATTGGGGCCTTGATTCCTGAAAACAGATCATCTACCCTAACTTTTGTAGTCTTTTCTAAAATCATGTTGTTCTTCGCCTTTGGCCCGTATTCGAATAATTAACCCATTTTCTTATGTCCTATCCGTTAATAATTATCAAATCTTGTAAACTGGAGACTAATTATTAATATGGAAGAGTTCCTCAGGGGACATCATTAACAATTTCGACGCAGACGGAGTTGCGGGCAGTTGCTTCTATAGTAATGGAACATTCTTGATTTGATTTTTAAACATAAAGTACTTACTTATGCCCCATACCATACTATATTCAAACCCTACCCTTCCTTCTCTTATGTAGGATAATATGCTCTACAAATCCACACCTGGCGCTAATGTCTTATGTCGGGTTCCTATATTCAATCCGAGGATAGATAAGGCTTACCTCGGGTTAAAATTTGACATTTGCCCATACAAAATGTGTCAAATTTTAATCCGAAGTAAGCCTATCTGTCCGCAGATTGAATATAGGAACCGGACGTTAGTAAATATTAAGTATCCACTCAATAGTCTTTTTTCATTCAAATAATTTTTTGCTTTAATAGATGGATTACTGTCACAAAGTTGTATCGTTCAACAACTGTGCTGTGCAGTAGTTACGTAACCTACCAAGAGTGGTCACGTTTTTTTGTATCAACCAAGTTCAAAACTGATTAATAAGTTACAAGGTAACAGTAAAAGTTCTATTATTATTTATTATTGGAGGGGTTGAGTGGAGATGGGCCTTGTGAGTCACTTCTGCCCTTGACGATAGCTGATCTATTGTGGCAGCCCTTTGTTTAGAGCTCACTGCAAAGGGCTGATGCGTTCAGGAATTTTCAGATGCCGTGGGCAGTGAGGAGTTGTGGGTCCATGATTTCTAAATGTCACCCTGTTGCGCATGAGCAGAGGTAAGTTTTAAGGTAGGCGTGGAAAAAAACGAGATATTAAAATAAAAACAATTTAGTTTATTTTTATGGCATTAACAAAGTTTTTTTTTCAATACTATATAATACATTGTTGGTACTGACATCAAATTATTATTAAACACTATTATATACATTTGAGATGCACTAACACCTTTGTTCAGATAATATTTGTACAGGTAGGCTAACATCAAGTACGCTAGGAATCAATAAATAAATTACACAGCAATATTCATTAACGTAAGACTAAAGTGTTCGATACCTACGCGTGGAACAACAAAACAAGCGAGTGACGAGAAAACAATTCTGGAACCAGTCTTAACTATTCGAAATCTATAGAAAATAATCTCTTTTTGGTACCAATCTCACTTCACATAACTCTTGCTACTTAACACTAAATATTTAAAGACGAATAGAAAACAAAAATCACAGTTAACACTTTTCTCTATAATTAGAGCCTAGTGAGCCTACGATACCAACGCGATCAGCACTTGATATGAGACGCACTGGGTGTGATCTACTAACTATTTCAATAAATAAAGTTCGCGGCGTTTCACAGTTTGTAACACTTATGCTAGGTGCCCGCCCGCTATCATCAGATTCAAGGCAGGAAAGTTGGTCTTCAATATAAGACGGGTACAGGCCGTCGGAGCTGGTCGTCATGCGGGCTGTGGGTCGGCGTGGCCGGAGACACGGGCGACGGGGGAGCCACGCCGTACTGGTGGAACAGAGGCGACGGGAACGGCTTCGGAGGCGCCCCCGGAGATGTGTACAGGGACGAGTAGAACGAAGACACCACTGCGGCAGCGGACGATGACACTGTTGGCAAGTTTTCCACCTTAGGAGTTATCAGCTTTGAGAATTGTAGGTGATCCAACTGGTGCGGAAAGTACTGTGGAACAGCTGTGTACGAGAGCGCGTCCAAGTGTCCCATGCCATGTGCTGGCCCGGCGAAGTATGGTAGCGGGAAGCTGGCGAAAGCACCAGCGCCTGGACCTCCCCCAGACGTCGGGGGCT
This sequence comes from Acleris emargana, assembly GCA_927399475.2. Classification (NCBI taxonomy): domain Eukaryota; kingdom Metazoa; phylum Arthropoda; class Insecta; order Lepidoptera; family Tortricidae; genus Acleris; species Acleris emargana. The sequence continues at coordinate 3,117,838 of OV656836.1, read as the reverse complement.
TAGGCTTCCTGCGCGGCCTGTACTTGTAGTCCGGATGCTCCTTCATATGCAACGCTCTCAGCCTCTTCGCTTCATCAATAAACGGCCTCTTCTGCATCTCAGACAAGAGCTTCCACTCAGCGCCGAGTCTCTTCGAAATCTCAGAATTATGCATCTTCGGGTTGTCTTTGGCGATCTGGCGGCGTTGTAGGCGTGACCAGACCATGAAAGCGTTCATCGGCCTCTTGATATGCATTTCGGACTGCGGCGAGACAGCAGGCATCGGTTGCTGCATGCTGGGGTACTCTGGCAGCATGCCCGGGTGCATGGAGAGCGCGTACGGATGGTGGCTCAAAGTCGACATGATTGCTGAATGCTCTAAGATTTTAGAGCATTGGTTTTATGGTACAATACTTGAATGAGCACAGGAGAATGTGTCGCGTCGAAGTCGGACGATAGACTGGCGGTGCGTTGTGTGGATCGCGCGGGTATCGCCGGGAGCGGGGCGGTTATGGGCGTCGGGGCCGCTGCCAATGGAGCGCCCGCGTGTACAGCCTGCGCCCCACCTAAACACCTTCCTCCATCCTTGTCCCGCAGCTTACCAAAAATGTTGCTTCCTCTGTCGCTCTAACACCCTGCACCGTGGTCGTACAGCTGTTTGGATCTGTCGCGGACTCGGCTCAATGCATCATATAACTGGTGTAATGAAAGGTTTTTTATTTGCAGACATCTCTTTACGAGTGAAAATGATATGAGCAAACTTGTTTAAATCACGTGTTATTAACAAGTATATTTTATTGTGACTTTTAAAGTTTTTTCTATTTAAAAAAGGCGTTAATTGTTGTTAGTTCATTTTAATGCGTATTTTCGACATGTATGTATTCTTAATTTAAGAGGCATTATAATTAGTAAATAACCGTGAAATTAAGTTGAAATTATAACAATGAAATTAGTTTTATCATAAATGTGTTAAATCAATGTAAATATGTATCTATAGGTAGGTACTTTGCACCGTGTCGTCGGCCAAGTTTCAGTTGTTAGTTTTCAACACCCCTTTTTGTAGAAGTTTGCCTGTAAGAGATTGCTAATTAGCGATAAGGCAGCTTGTTAACTCTCCATGTAATTGAAATGTTATGATTTTCTTTAACTTATAGGTAAACTAAATGTTTTTACTTTATTAGTCAAAATTATATTTTTTTATTTGCATAAGTAATTTTACTTTTTCATGTGTTTTTTGGGACTGAAAACTATAACACGTTTAGAGTAGGTAGGTAATAATTAGTGATATTAGTGAAAGTTCCTGGTAGTTTCCAACACTAAAAGCTATTAAACCCTGTCCATTGCGCGCTAACAAAGCTAATTATCTTCGGTTTTGCCAACATAATGAGTAACGGAAAACGACATAAAAACTACTTTTAGTTCTTGTTACTATAGTGTTTCCATGTAGGTATTATCCTAGAGAATTAAAACAGTTAAGTTATTATAGAGATATAAAACAAAAAGTGCGAGTAGGACTCACCCACCTTACAAATTTGTACATAAAGACCCTGTTTTTTGTGATTTAATAAAAAATATTCAATTCTTAAGATTTTTCCCTATACTTATAGATAGTTAGTAGGTAGGTATAAGATGGTATTACTTGCCAAATTTCAATTCTAGTCTAGGTCAACAGAAAATACTCTATACATTTTGAGTCCATTGAGAATTTCGAAATATAAGTACGTTATTTGCGGCATAATCGGCCGTATATTTTTTTTAATTTACTTAGTAGTTTGATTTTTCCAAGGGACTGTGGACCTGAGTTTTCAAACTCGATACTTCCACGCGTTCTCGAGACAAAGGGTCTTGAGAGACAGACGAGCGGACGGATGGACGGACGGACGGACGGATGGACGGACGGACGGACGGACGGACGGATGGACGGATGGACAAAAAGTGATCCTATCCTATCCTACATTTTTGTCGAGTACAGGTAAATGTATTCGTTCGGAATCTATAGTAGGTATGTAGCTATACATACAGGGTGTCCCAGAAACCGACGTTAACCCGCCTAAGGCTGATAGAGCAGCTCATAAGCTATCGATTTAACCCCCATGTATATTCAGCAATTGTTATTAGTTTCCGAGATATTGATCATTTAAATCAGAGTTTTGCCATTTTTCCTTATGTCCGTGGTACGAAAAAACCCTAAATTCATGTATTAATACTTTTTGTGAGAGTTACTACTCCATACTAAGAGAACCCCGCGTTTGTTTTTCACCTAGTATGGAAAAACAAACTTTGTGTTTTTTCTCAAAAAGTTGTAATGAAAAAAAAATTGGCATGTAGCTTTAAAAACTTTCTTATTTTACAGTGATTCTAATCATGCAAGAAAACACTGAAAAAAATGTGAATTAATACATGAATTTAGGGATTTTTCGTAGCACGGGCATAAGGAAAAATGACAAAAATTCCGATTAAAATGATCAATATCTCGGAAATTAATAACAATTGCTGAACATACTTGGGAGTTAAATCGATAGCTTATGAGCTGCTCTATCAGCCCTAGGCGGGTTGACGTCGGTTTCTGGGACACCCTGTATATGTGATTAACTTTGTCGGTTTGTTATTCTTTCACGGCTAAACCGCTAAAAAGATTTATAAGTAGGGTATGTATTTTTACCGCGAGTAGCTATAAGCTTCTACCAAGACGGAGTCGCGGGCAATACCCAGTCCGAAATTAAGAGGCCGTATCCGATCTGCCCTCAGTTATATTTGTATGACCGCCATAAAAATAAACAGTTTAGATAAACTAGGTACCTGCCTACCTAATCAGATGAATTTTAGCGTATCGTGTATTACGAGGTGTCCAAAATGGCGTGATAAAAACCTTACTTAAGTAGGTATGGTCCAGGTGCTACTTCTTTCTCACTCTATTATGCGAGTGTTTTGAAATTTAAACGAACTCCAACGACTTTTTCAGTGCTTTAAACTACAAATCAAATAACGACTCTACTTACTTTTGACAACTTTGTCGGCGAAATGTAAATGTATAAATATGCCAAAATCCACCTTTTAAATAGTGGACAGACGGATAGACGGACATGGTGAAACTATAAGGATTCCTTGTTGACTACGGGACCATAAAAAACAGGTGCTAAACGACTTCTACGCGACAGAGTTGCGGGGAAAAGGTAGTTTATTTAATAATTTATGAAAGTAGAAAAGGTTAGGACTGACCATATAAAACCTAAAAATAGGTAGGTATTTAATCTAATAGGCCAAGTTAGTTTGTGAGGCACGTCGCCGTTACAGATGTAGTGCATAAATTATTTGCCGTGTGGTGCCGGTAGAGTAGAATAGCACCACCCCATATCCTCCCGCGGGTATCGTAGAAGGCGATTAAGGGATTATTACATAGGAAAGATCTCCTCCGGGCGAGATAGGCGTCGTTAGCATTGGGCTGCTACCTATCTAGGAGAAGGAAAACTCCGAATTCAAACCCGGCGGGATAGGCGTCGTTAGCATTGGGCTGCTACCTATCTAGGAGAAGGAAAACTCCAAATTCAAACCCGACCCTGCATAATGGACCATGCGAGCACCATTTAAAAAGTTTATACCCCAGGAGGGTACTGGCAATGCCAGAGAATCCCTCCCTAGGCCTAGCCTGGGCAGCCCTTCGTACTCTGGGGGGGGCAAAATAGTGCGCGTATGTTCGGATCCCTCCGGGGATCGGAACGGCGGCGATGCCGTTTGCCACGCGTCACGCTGTGTTCGCAGGGGGGTTGGCAAAAAGCGGGCCGCTGAAAGCCGCCTTGCTACGATGAATGTTTGTGGAGGGATGGAACATAAATTAGATGAGGTATGTATGATGATGAAAGAGAGAAAGCTGGATGTTCTATGTGTGACTGAGACGAAGAAAAAAGGGGTGAGTACGTCCACACACGGAACCTTGACGGCTTTGTGGTCCGGAGTTCCGGAATCCGAGCACGGTCGTCAGGGAGTCTGTATCGTACTCACAGAGCGAATGGCTGAATGTATGCAAGAGCATGAATGTGTGAGCCCAAGACTTCTCTGGGTGAGAGTCAAGGTAGGTCTCACCCGTTTATTCGTAATTGGGGCTTATGCCCCAGATACGAATAAATCTAAAAAAGAAAGGGAGGAGTTTTGGGAAAGTTTGCATGAGGTTTCAACAAAATGCAAGGAGAATGAGAGGATTATTTTGCTAGGCGATTTTAATGGTTGGACAGGCGTGCAAAGGGATGGTTATGATTCGGTACTGGGTAAGTATGGTGATGAGCGAGTGAACGAGAATGGCAAATGCCTTCTCAATGTATGTTTGGCTAAGAATCTCTGCGTGACAAACACTTTGTTTGATCACAAAGAGATTCATCAGTATACGTGGAGACGTCAGAATGAGAAGTCTATGATAGACTTGATGATTGTGGATGAACGGTTGCGTAACAAAGTTGTAGATACCAGAGCATTTCGAGGAGTTAGCGTAGGTTCAGATCACTACTTAGTGGTAACACGAGTAAGGGGTCTGTTCACACGTTGGCGCCATCGTGTTCCCGTACCGACAACTGCGTTAGAGAGGATAAAAGTAGAGAAACTGAATGACGAAGTTATACAAGATGAATACGTAAGAAAGCTGAAAGATCGTTTTGAATGTGTTAATAAAATGAATGACAGTGAAGTCGAGAATAATGTAAATAATGTATGGGAGATTATGAAGAATGGCATGGTCAAATCGGCCACTGAAGTATGCGGTGTAGTAAAAAGAAGAAAAAGTAAGAATGAACGTCCGGAATGGTGGGATAGAGAGGTAGATGATGTCGTGAAAGAGAAGAAAAAGTGTTGGTTGGATTTTGTAGCTGTAGATCCAGGACAAGATCTAAGCGACAGAAAGAAAAAAGAGTATAATAGATCAAAGAAAAGAGTGAAAGAAGTTGTGGCTAGAAAGAAAGATTTACTGAATGAAAAGTATGATAGGAGTTTCTCTGACAACTTCCGGTCGAATATTAAACTCTTTTGGAGCTTGATTAAATCGGCTCGGGGGAAATCAGAGAAAACTAAATTAAGCGCGGTGAGGGATGAGTCTGGAGACTTAATATGTGAGGAAGAAAAAATGCTTGATAGATGGAAAACTTATTTTGAAAGCTTGTTTGAATGCGAAGATATTTGTCGTGAGCCAGAAAGCATGAGTAAAGATGCAAGTAGCGAAGATGAAAGTGTGATTAGTATGAGTGAAATCATGAAAGCTTTAAAAAGTATGAAAGCGGGAAAGTCAGCAGGTTGTGATAGAGTGTCGATAGAAATGCTGAGGAGAGGAGATGGCCTGGTGGGTAGTCTGTTGTACCGTCTTTTCAATGCATGTTGGAATAGCGGCCGAGTCCCAGAAGATTGGGTCAAGGCCGTTATCGTCCCTCTGTATAAAGGAAAGGGGTCACAGCAAGACTGCAAAAACTACCGCGGTATCAGCCTCCTTAGTGTTGTCGGCAAAGTATATGCGAAGATTCTAATAGAAAGGGTATTGAATGTTACGAATGACAAAATCTGGGATGTACAAGCGGGATTTCGAAAGGGAATGGGATGTACGGATCAGGTCTTTTCACTACGGTCCATCACAGAAAAGTTCTTGGCTGTGAACCAAAAGGTTTTCTGTGCTTTTGTGGACCTGGAAAAGGCCTATGATAGGGTAGATAGAAAGGAGTTGTGGACGGTGCTGTCTATGTATGGAGTGAGCAGCAACCTGGTGCAGGCTTTGAGGTCCCTTTATGAGGGCTCCAGAGCCTGTGTCAGGATCAATGGGGCATACTCGGCCTGTTTTAATATCTCTAAAGGTGTTAGACAGGGCTGTGTTGCCTCACCATGGCTGTTCAATCTATTCATGGACAGTTGTATGTGGGATTTGAAAGAGTATGATAAGGGTTTGCGTATGCAAGAGTTGCTAATCAAATGCCTCTTATATGCCGATGATCAAGTTATACTTGCCTCATCGGTACTTGAGTTGCAGGAGATGGTGACAGTAATGAATGAGGGATTTAAGAAAAAGGGGATGAAAGTAAATGTTGCCAAGACCAAGGTCATGGTGATAGAGAAGGATGAGGAGATGACTGAGTGCGTGATAAATATAAATGGTGAATTAGTAGAACAAGTGAGCGAATTTGTGTACCTGGGAAGTATGTTTACAAGAGATGGTAAGTGTGAGAAGGATATCGAGAGGAGGGTGAATGCGGGGAATCAAATTAATGGGGCCCTGCACTCCTTTGTGAGCAGACAGGGCGTTTCACAAAAAGCCCGGCTGGCTGTTCACAATGGAGTGCTAGCCCCTACCCTGATGTATGGTAGTGAATGTTGGGTGTGGCAGGACAAGCATGTTAGTCGTGTAAATGCAGTTGAAATGCGTTCTTTGCGTAGTATGTGTGGTGTGAAACTGATTGATAGAGTTAGAAATGAAAAAATCAGAGAGAAATGTGGAATGAAAGAAGACGTAGTGACTAAGATTGAAAAGGGCATGCTTCGATGGTTCGGTCATTTGGAAAGGATGGATGAAAGAAGATTGACGAAAGAGATATACAGATCGAAAGTGAGTGGAAGGGTCGGAAGGGGCCGCCCTAGGCGTACTTTTTCGAATCAAATCGGAGAAATACTGGGAAAGGGCCGAATCTTAAGTACCCGAAACCGACGTGCGTGCATGACTCGATGTATGAATGTTGAAGAAGCGAAAGAAATTTGTCAAGATCGTAGCAAGTGGAAAGAAGTGGTCTCTGCCTACCCCTCTGGGAAACAGGCGTGATTTAATGTATGTATGTATGTATTATTTTCCATCGTATTTTCACGGAAACGTACGAACGTGTCTTGCTATTTCAGTCGGTCACAGTACAAAAAGTACTGAGGTTAACAGAAACAGCATGACAAATACGAGCGTTGCCGAGAAAATACAATGGAAAATAATTGACAAGATTTCATATTTTCAAGACTTTAATTTTATTCGTTTTATAGATACTGTTTGGAAGGAGGAAGACACTAATAGTTTTATTTTTCCCTAGGATGTATAATTATTTTATTATTAATTTATTAAGATGTTCTTATTCTAAAAGGGCGTAACTTCATTTCTACGACACAATGGACATATTACATTAGTCCAATCTGTATAAAAAAAAAAAGTTTTTCTTTTATAATGGCGGTCACCCGATCTCAAGTATCTATCCATCTGTCAATAGTGTCAAAGTCAAACTTGAAGTATGACAGCTTTTTTTCTCGTGAAAAAGGCAATGGTATTATATCTGGTTTACCATTGAATTGCCGACAGACTTTTAATCGAATATTATTTCAAAGACAACGTTTCAAGTATTTTCATTTCATCGACAAGTCATTGCGTCGAAGACTCGATACTAGATAATTTTAACCGAGGTCTTTTAATTAGTAGTTGACTTATTTCAATAAAATTTATGTCATGACTAATCATTTCGGGTTTTTTTAATTTGTTTTTTTTACGTGTAATAATATTTATTCCGCATAAAATTATTTCAATTGGTAATTATAAATAGGTTGGTAACAAATATTTCACTTACTAATCCTAATTTATTATAATATTATAATTTAATAATAGTAATGAATGTGTCATGCTTTTCTGTCAACAGTTCATTTTCTTGGGGGTCGCAGTTCTAACCTAACCTAACCCACTTCTGTCAACAGTTCGTTTTCTTGGGGGTCGCAGTTCTAACCTAACCTAACCTACTTTGAAAGCCTCGTGGTTCTATTTCTTGATATAACTGGTTATGCAATAATATTATTAATTTATTTTTCCGTTGAATTCAAAAGTTAAAATTGTTTTAAAATAATACGCCGAAGAAATGAATTGCAATGTTTTGTAGTTCTACCAATTAAGATAATTTGAAACAAATCAGCGATTAAGTAGTATTCGTTGATTAGTATTTCCACGTAGTAAGATAAATTTAAATAAAAAGTAGTTGAAATAAGATAACACAAAACAATATTACTAGTACTAAAGTTTCGATGAATCGTTGTCGATGAAATAATATTCGATGAAAAGGTTGTCGACAAAACAAGGGTACACCATTATATCTATTCAGGCATAGTATTGGTAAAACTCGTTTTTTTTTCAACTTACTTGTAATTATGTCAATAAAGAAAAAGAAATCTAAATAAATATTTTGCCGTGTTCAGGAGGCAAAACCCTTTCGATTCGTATAGTAATTTGCATGTGTCACCAAAATGAAATGTTGTCAATTATGCACTACATCTGTACATAATGTCTCTGTGTAATGAAGTCAATTAATCAGCTGTTTTAGGTACTCTCAGTACCAAAGAATAACACGCTGCTGGAAGGCTCAGTAGATAAGATAGTGACTGATAGTTATATTTGCCTTTATATGACTTCTTCCGTGTACATACCTAAATATAAATTCAGTAAAAATATTAAAGAAAAAAAAAGATAGATACCTATAATAATATTTAAAAAAAAACAAATAATATTTGTGCACCCATGATTATGAATAATACTTACCCTTAACTTATTTTATAATTCGTATACATACCTCACTTGTCTTCGTTGCTAAAAAGTACTCGTTATTAACTTATTACATTCCCCCGATAGACTTGATTTTAAACTCGTTGTAAACGAGACTACTAGCGCCATCTATCGTCACTACGTGACAACTCACGGCTTTCCCCTAACCCTAAAATCCGCGTATAAATTCAAGGCGTATTTTACTCGCGTATAAAAATAAATGTCATTTGAACTTTTTAAAAGTATTTTTAATAAAACATGTGTGTGGACGAATTAAAACTATTATCATGATATTGGGCTACAAATTATAACAAGTTATTAAATAGCAATTTTCAATAAAAATACTAGGTATTTTCTCTCTGCGCACCACAGGAAGGGCTTTATGTAATGTCAGCAATAGAAGATTGTGCAACAAGGGACTAAAACAAGCCATAATAATGACACGAGACGTTTAGCCATGCGAGCGAGCGAGGGTGGCTATAGCTCGAGTAACATTATTCATTGTGGTTGTTTAGTCTCGCGTTAAACACTCTACTTTTCACTTCAAATGCGAGGAAAAAGAAAGAAGTTCTATGCAAAATTACTTGATTATAACAAAAATTGTTACAAATTTGTTCCGCGTTTTTTTTTGTTTTAAGTGACGCTTTAAATGCTTGCATATTAGCCAACAGATTAAATCTTGAAAACGAGGTATTTTGAAATAGTACTAATTGGATCATGCGGTTTCGTTCGTAATCCTCCATTCAAAAATACCATGATTGGATGTTTAGATGTTTCCAAAGGCATCATTCTTCTGCCCTTTTTCCATCTTATATGTGGTTTCCAACAAAAAAAAAACTTTAATTCCTAGAGTTTAAAAAGGAGCTTTAGTCCCCATGTGCAGAGACTAAAGTTGCATTTTAAGAGCATTAGAAGTGTTTTTTTTAAATAATCTGTCTAATCATAATATTTTACGGACTGATTTTCCGGAATTTAAAACAAAATTATATAATTGGTGCTTGGGGAAACCTTACTAATACAATCTTAGTGAGCACTTTAAATGACAAATTATTTTTGTAACTGGTTTAGGTACTTTTTATTATTTTGATCTTAATTTTTTTATGATGTTTCGTTAAAAAGTTTAACGCGTTATGGTATTGTTTAAAACTCGGCCGACTTTACTGTCAAGAAGATAAGAGCTATCGTAACGTTCACAATACAATAACATTTAAAGGGCAATATGGTTTTCCAAGTAGAATGGAAGCGCTGTATTGTTTTTATAAAGACTTAGCTTTAGCAATATTCTGTTGACATTCTTTATACAACCTAAAAAAAAACAACGCGATTTTTTATTACCAAAAACAGCGCCGCGCGCGCTTGTAGAAGCAATAAAGTAATAACTTCTAATAATCTTCTTTACCAACTAAGTAATAAGACAAAGCACTTTTGTCCTGTACCGACAAAGATTGTCTTTCACTCTAAGCATTTTGTCGAAATAATGTCGTTTGGTGTGACAAAAGGAACATCTGTCGTAAAACAACCTTGTTTTTTTTTATTTGAGTCAGAAGTGTAGATAAGAAGAATGTTTTTTTTTTGGGGTTATTATAGTTTGATATTGGCGGTAATTTGGGAGATACCTTCCTAAATACAGTCAAGAGGTAGTTTAAATTCCCGCGGAGGGAAAATAGGTCTTCTAGGACTCGTGGAAAGCATCTAGGCCAAAGCGGTGGGTAGGTAGGTACCATGAAGGACTTTAGATGTTGATCCACCATAGAACCTTGTCATAATGACTGCGTCAAGTGACGAGATGGGATTTACATTGGAATGAATCGTTGGTTTTACGCGACAAGGTTCTATAGTGACCGTACCTCTCTTACGCCCGCCCCTACAAGCGCGGGGTAACTTTTAAATTTACATGATTTAGAGGTGTTTTAGGATGACACGACAGATTGCAGTCTGACAAAGTCAATAAGTCCTTAAATTTATTTCGTCACTTAAGTGGGTTGTGAGTAAATTTTTTCCATGCTTTAGTTTCGGGCGATAAAGTTTTGGGGGGTGGAGATGGACCTTGTGAGCCACTTCGACCATTGCTGATCCTTTGTAGCAGCCCTTTGTTTAGAGCTCACCGCAAAGGCCCGTTGCGTCCAGGAATTTCCAGTTGCTTTGGGCAGTGAGGAGTTGTATCTCTTGTGGATCCATTATAAGTCGCCCTAGGAAGATACTTCTGTTGCGCATTAGTAGTCCGCAAGAACAGAGGATGTGCATTGTCTACTCTATTTCCTGACAGAACCTGCATGTCGTTTCTCACCCCCTAAATGAAGTCCCATGTTTACGATTTTTGGATACGTTGTAGACATTATGAAAAACTACGTTGTACGTTTTCTTTTTTTCTTTTCATTTGTTTTTTCCAAGAAGTATTTCCTTGAAAAAGAAAACGTACGAATTTCGTTTTTCATAATGCCTACAACATATTCAAAAATCGTAAAAATCGGACTTGATTTAGGGAGTGAAAAACGATATCGCATTGTGTGTGGATACCAGAATTAGAGACCCTTAAATCTAAGAGCTAAATCAAGGTTGGCTCCCAATCTAAGCCAGCGTCTAGATTACAAAACTCAAACCAATAATAAAAAACCACGTGTTTAAAATAAGCGAGGTTGAATTTGTAATCAACCATAGATTCCTATAGACTCATTAAAACAAAACATTCATGATATAAATACGCACATCAGCCAACATTAGTTAAAAACCACTGCACAAACCCCGCACCCTAATTAACAACCTCATCCCTGTTCTACCCCATAGTGGGAGAGCGGGACAAACGCCAGGGCGTCAATGTTGGCTTAATACCCATTCGCTTCATCTTCCTATTTTAATTTACTCAAATTTCCCATGACACCTCGACCCGACATAGCATTATGGTTTTTTTTATCAACGCCCGGTGCAATAGGATGTTAAACAACGGTTAACTGTTTAAATAAATAACACATAATGCAAAATAATAAAATAAGTTTTTAAATGTGTTATTGGATCCGATTCTACAGTGGCCTCGAAACTTCCTATTTTTATTTACACACACACTTTGCTATTCTATGAGCAGCTGTCATAATCAAATGACAGCGTCATGACAGCGCTAATTTCAATCTGACGCTTCTTATTTTAGGCGGTCTTGTACATTGTCAGCTTGATATTCTGGAATAGCACTGGTTAAATCTGCCGTCTAAACTATGTCTTAAAATTAGACAATTTAGTTTGAGGCTATTTAAACGATGTGCACGTAGAATAGGGTCCATTGTCATAATAATTAATACGTCCTTTGTATCGAGCGTCGCTCTGGTTGAAAATGAATTCTCCCGAAAATAAGAACTTAACAGATTGTTTTTCGTCTCCGTTCACCCCTATAGCTGATATAAAAATACATACATACCTTCACGCCTCTAATCCCAGAATGGGGTAGGCAGAGCTACAGAATTACCTACAACTTTAAAAATAAAATAAAAAAATAGTCGTTTAATAGTATAGGACATTTTATGATCTCGTTTTCAAAAGTAGCTCTAATGATATCGATGAAATTTGCAGAAAGGGGGCGAAAAATCGATCTGTCAAATTCTCCTTTTCGGGATAATCCGTTTTCATTCCAAGCGACGCTCGGTCTTCTAAGTACCTACTTTTATTTCTCTTTCTCTGCTAATAGGCATAGATAATGATTTAACATTTAAAAAAAGAAAGCAATGGACTTGATTAATTGTTTCTTTTCATTATAAAATCGCCGTTAAAATAGGACGAAAACTTTCAAAATGATAAGCGTTTAACCTAGCTTTCAATGCAATGACTTTTTCGTAAGAATCTCGAACATCACTCAGGCGAAACGCTCAGGTTAAACGCTCCGTTAACCGTAGTTTAAGGAGCACCAGGCCTTCCACATCCTCGCCAGCCATTATTGTTCATGCGCCCGCGCCAGTTAATGGGTTCATGATAATGCGGACGGTGCCGTGGGGCCTCGGGCTCAATGAGACTGACGCTGCATTTGCAAATTAGATATGGGTTTACGAAGCTATGTGAAAAATGGAGCCGTTGGTAGTTAGGCCAATCTATGGTGATCCCTGGGACAGCTGGATAAAGATGAATTACACTGTTTTCTTTGAGTTTTCATAAAATTGCGACGATCTTTAACTGGTAAAAATAGAGTAGCGAAAATTAATACAAAGCGGAATTTTCGTGTTTTTTCTATTACGTAAATTAAAAAGTAACGTAAGTGTGAATTAATAGCAGTTTCGTAAGGATTCGATGATATTTATCTAGGTAAAAGGTACTTAAATCGGGTGCGTCCCACGAGATATAACTACATAATAACTATTTTCATGTTACTAACGTTTACGAGATATAATGAACGTTAGCTATAATAACAAAATCAATATTTTTATAAGGAATAACGGTCAAGTCATATAATATTCATTTTATATAATATTTTTTAATATAACACTCACAATGACTAATTTCAGTTCGTATAACATACATGACATATAGCGATCATAATACATAATATCTTTTAGTATAAGGATTATAAGATCTAATATCGTATGCTATACTCAATGGGTGGGTACTGTAAGGAGCGGGTACAGTCGAGTTCATAGATATGTGTACCTTGTAGTACTTTGTCATTTTAATTGCTGTGACAATTCATATACTTATGGCAGTTTAAACATGACATAAAATAAATAGACAAGGTACTAAAGTGTACACATATTTATGAACTCGAGTCTACCAGAACGGTCTTGCTTGTAATTTGTTTTAATTAACCAGAAAATGCCACGAGCATGACGAATCAGGTCAGAACCGACTCGGTTAGGTTAGGTTAGAAGGCCTAGGCGGGAGCAAAGCTCCCGCCTAGGCCTTCGAGGTTATTTTTTTTTCTGCCCAGAAAATTCAGACTGCTGCCAGTAAAGTTAGTAAGGTAAGGTTGATTGTTAATTAAGAAGGCCACTTAATACTGAAAATAGAATTTAATTTCAAATAAATAACATATGCATGTTTTTATATTATACGTGTATTATGTTTTTTGATGTTAGATAATTTGATTAATATATCTTTTAAATCTTAGGTGTTATGAACGTTATACGTTTTAATAGTTATATAAATTGATATTATATATTAATAACGTTATACTTTATGGAAATAGATATTTTGAAATTATATCTTCCGTTCATTATATCCAGTGAACGTTATACTAAACGTGTTTATACAAAGTGAGCGTATATATTATGAGTGTTATATTACATACATACATACATTAAATCACGCCTGTTTCCCAGAGGGGTAGGCAGAGACCACTTCTTTCCACTTGCTACGATCTTGACAAATTTCTTTCGCTTCTTCAACATTCATACATCGAGTCATGCACGCACGTCGGTTTCGGGTACTTAAGATTCGGCCCTTTCCCAGTATTTCTCCGATTTGATTCGAAAAAGTACGCCTAGGGCGGCCCCTTCCGACCCTTCCACTCACTTTCGATCTGTATATCTCTTTCGTCAATCTTCTTTCATCCATCCTTTCCAAATGACCGAACCATCGAAGCATGCCCTTTTCAATCTTAGTCACTACGTCTTCTTTCATTCCACATTTCTGTCTGATTTTTTCATTTCTAACTCTATCAATCAGTTTCACACCACACATACTATATCAGTTCTTATATCTCGTATTACTTACCCACTTAAATCATAGTAAAAAGTTTATCAGCAGGACAATTATTTTAGGACACAGTGTAATAGTGAGATTAAGATTTGGCTGTTCTAGCTACTCATTGTTTGAAGTGTCATATCATACACTCGCGGTCAAATAATACGGGTCAGAGTGCGGGTTTCATACTAAAGAGGCTATGTCGAAGCCTTGGTTCCTCGCCAGGGGATGCTTTTAGTGAAATCTGATGATGGACACCCCGAGCATCGATACAGGAATTCCAGGGTGCCTAGGATACCCAACTGATTCAATCTGCGGTTAACGGCGGAATTGTGCATGTTCAGAAAAACGTCCAAAATGGCAATATAATATAAGGAAATCCGAGTGCTGACCCAAACTCTCTCGCTGTGATGTTACCTGATTGTGCGATCAGTTAGATATCTTAAGAACTTTTGACCTCCTCTATTGAACCTCGCAGTATCCACCATTGAACCTCACTCAAAACAACCCCTGCCCTAGAACCAAGGCTTCAAAATAGCCTCGTTTGTATGAAAAACGCACTCTGACCCGTATTATTTGACCGAGAGTGTATCTCACAAGGAAAGTACCCAACTGTCCGGCTCTGATTTGATTTATTTTTATATATGTTTGAGAGTAGTCTAAAATAACGGACACGTATTTTTTTTAGCTGCCAAAACTCAACTAATTCGGAGAAATTGTCCTCCAAAGTACTAAAAAGTGACCAAAACCTTTAAGTTCTGTATTGTTAAAACAAATTGCTAGTTAATTACTGGCTTGATTATATTATGTTAGAGAACATGAAAAACTAATGGACCCATGTGTTGTTATTTCGGCTCAAACTTATATTTTACAAAAAAAAGTGAAGTGAGTGGATGAAACTCTGAAGGTGTTTATTATAGTTGATAATTTTTTGATTTATGTGAGATAATTTCTTTAGCAAACAACTTTTCTGTGAAGCCCGTAGTTAAATAATAATTGAAGAGGAAATCGTCCAAACAAGATACCAAAAATTCAGCTTTATTATCGCTTTAAACATTTTTATTTTAAGATATGTCTGGCTAATGTTTACCGGTCATATAATCGTCAGGTAACTTACCTCGTCATGAGGTAGTTATTATTTGAACAAAATACCTGTTATAATAGAACTGATAACGCCGACAAAAAAGGACCAAAGCGCCTTCAAAACTTCAAATGATCCGACCATTGTTGTACCGTTTTGTCTGCTACTCGGAAAACAACGGCATAGACAACGGGCTGATGACAGTTGTCATTTTATTATGGTCACTTTATGGTCGCTCCTTTTGCAAAGGTTGGCTCGATGATATTTGGAGTTTTTAAAGCTGGACATTCACGGTCAGTCCATTGCGTCAGTTAACTCGACGTCTTGCTGATCCTTAATGTTAAATTTTACTAAGGGATTAAAGGGTTGTAGTATTGTTGGGATGGACTTGCAACCTCTCACTAATATACACATCTTAAACATCTTAGCCTGTTTGTGCAAAATGTGCTTATGGAATTAACAACAAATTGTTAGAGTAGTTGGTAATTCTGTAGCTCTGCCTACCCCACGCTGGGATGAAGGCATGATGGTATGTAAGTATTTCATCATCATCATTATCATGTCAGCCGAAAGACGTTCACTACTGGACATAGGCCTCCCCCAAGGCTCTCCACTCAGACCGGTCTTGTGCTTTTCGCATCCACCGCGTTCCCGCGATCCTTACAAGGTCGTCACTCCATCTTGTTGTAGGCCTACCTACAGCTCGTCTCCCGGTCCGCGGACGCCACTCAAGAACCTTCTGACCCCATCGGTCTTCAGTCCTGCGTGCAATGTGCCCCGCCCACTGCCACTTCAGTTTAGCCATTCTTCGGGCTATGTCGGTAACCTTAGTTCTCCTGCGGATATCATCATTTCTGATTCTATCACGCAGAGAAACATAGCATAGCCCTCTCCATAGCCCTCTGAGTGACCTCGAGCTTTCTTATGAGGCCCATTGTTAGCGCCCACCTCTCGGATCCGTAGGTCATCACTGG
This sequence comes from Acleris emargana, assembly GCA_927399475.2. Lineage (NCBI taxonomy): Eukaryota > Metazoa > Arthropoda > Insecta > Lepidoptera > Tortricidae > Acleris > Acleris emargana. The sequence continues at coordinate 3,101,634 of OV656836.1, read as the reverse complement.
CAACACACAGTGTATGTATTTACGTATACGTACGTTTTTGTATGTATTTATGTATGTTAAATTTTCTGTATTTTTTTCGGATCTATCGTCACGCACGACATTGATCGTGACTGGAAAAACCATGAGGTTGACGTGGGCATTGGCATCATACCGTGCAGCTTGTGAATGATCATCCATTTAGAGGATCGTCAACCAAGAATTGAAAGCCAATGAAATTGAAATTGAATTGAAATGACGCCTTGAGTGGGTTACTGAGGTCCTTTTCTCTCGATTTAGTATCCAATGACGTGTAATAGGGATGTAGCTACGTAACTTAACTTCGAACAATGATTTTCAATGTAGGAGCTCTGGTCCTTACAGTTTATTAACTACGATTGGACCACGTGCATTCGGACGGACCGTGAATGAGCTAAGATACTTAACTGAAGAAAGACACGGAAACCTCATTTAACAGGATCCTTGGTGTAAACACCGTCAATTGTTTAATTTATAGGACACCGTTAATTTTTGTTTGGGACTGTAATATCTTTATTGCGGTGATGAGTTTCTTTTGTCTATGGTCTCCGTTTGTCGGTGCGGCTTATTATTGTCCCTTCTGTCTTTGTTGTTTTTCTAATAATGAGTCGTTTTGGTTCTGGGAAGGCGCGCGACGGTTTTGCCCTAAAATGGGCAGGTTTGGAAATACCGCTAGGATTTAATTAATTTTAGATATGCTTTTACGGACATAAGAATTGAATATTTAATTATTTCCGTAGGTTAGTTTAAGGAGTTTGTTTTTCCGGATGTAAGATGCTAAATAATTGGGATAGACCAAAAAAAATAACTCACGGTTTTTACATTCTACTTCGAAAGAATAGGTAGTTTTAGGAGACCTATTTCATTAATTTTGTATTTGACCCAATAGTTTTGTTTTATAATCTTAATTTTTTTAGCGGACTTTATATGGATGGCATGATTATTTTAAATTTGGCTTGTCATTTTCTAATAAATTACAACAATTAAATGATATCGAATGATGAAAAGTGATTTTAATAGTGTATTAAAAGACACTATTTCAAGCGGCTTACGCGTGACCCGTAAGATACCTACACCTATGAGGGATTCAAGCCGAAAACGAAAGTCAAACAAAGGTTAAATATATTTTTGCCGAAATATCCGAAACAGATAAAGCGTGGTTGCCGGGTTAGAATAGTGCCACTCCATGTCTTCCCGTGGATGTCCTAAGAGGCGACTAAGGGAATAAAGGCTTGTAGTACTATTAGGCGATGGGCTTGCCACCTGTCACTAATACACTGGGAAACATCTTAGTCTACTTGTGTAAAATGTGGTTATAGAATTATCAAGAAGTTTTAAGACTTGTTGGTAATTCTGTAGCTCTGCCTACCCCACTCTGGGAATGAAGGCGTGAGTTTATTTATGTATGTAGATAAATATTTCAAAAATGTAATAATGCAGATCGGCTTTAAAACCCTATTCCTCGGAATGGTTTTCGAATCAGAGCAATTGTAAAAGTATGAACAGCCCCAATTTAAAACTATGCTAATTGCTATACTCAATATATCATACGCGGCCCGCTGGAAAAAAAAGTATTTTAAGGCTTTCTGTTTGTTATTACCTGACAGTAATGACGGCTGAGTTAAATACAATACCTACCATTCCAAAACACATCAAACGCAATATTGTTGAAAGTCCTAAAATAGAGGCCGTTACTAGTGATGGGCGGCTTGTAAGTTTTAAAAGTGAAACATTCGCTTAAATTTCTGCAATACTCTGTAAGTTTCAAAAGTGAAACTTTCACCTATAATTTCATACAACATCCTGAAAGATACCAAAGTGAAATCGTTTAATTTCTGAAAATTACTAAAGTTTCGTAATGTAACGTAATGAACGAAAACTTTTTATGAAATTTACTAATTTTTTATTTAAAAGACTGAGGATTTGTGGGGTACATCAGTTAGTGTACTTTTTCATATAATAGATGTAATTGCACCCCATCTAGCATTAATATACAATAATTGCATATCAGAGGGGATCTTTCCAGATCTAATGAAATATAGTAAAGTCATTCCTCTTTTTAAATCGGGTGAGATGAGTGATATAACGAACTTCCGTCCCATTTCCATACTGCCCGTTTTAAGTAAAGTATTTGAGAAACTAATTTTGAATGATATGTTAGGTCACTTTAATAGAAATAAACTACTTAGCAATAAACAATTCGGCTTTACCAGAGGTCGATCAACTATTGATGCGGCTTCTGTACTCATTAAATATATATATAACAGTTGGGAGAAATCTTGCGATGCAGTAGGAATATTTTGTGATCTTTCTAAAGCTTTTGACTGCGTTGTTCACACAACCCTTATTTTAAAATTAGAACATTATGGATTGTCCAATAAAGCTATAAGTCTTATGTCTTCTTATCTAAGTGATAGAACTCAAACAGTTGTTGTAAACAAAACGCAATCTGATGGAGCTACAGTAAAAATAGGTGTGCCTCAAGGCTCTATTTTAGGTCCTTTTCTATTTTTAGTTTACATAAATGACTTACCACCAACAGTAGATAAACTTTGTGATATTGTACTTTTTGCTGATGATACTTCATTAATTTTCAAGGTAGACAGAAAATCCATAGACTACAGTAGGATAAACACCACTTTAATTAAAGTACTTAATTGGTTTACTAGCAACAATTTGCTACTAAATGCTAAGAAGACTAAATGTGTTAGGTTCGCTTTGCCTAATGTTAAACCGTTAGATTCTAGTATTTTTATAAATGACGAGTGTTTGCAAATCGTAGAAAAGGCAGTTTTCCTAGGCATAACTATAGATAAAAATTTGCAATGGAGTCCCCATATAGCTGTACTGGCAGGTAAACTAAGTTCGGCAGCTTACGCCGTTAGGAAAATTAGACATCTAACCAATATTGAGACAGCTCGCCTAGTTTATTATAGTTATTTCCATAGTGTCATGTCGTACGGTATTCTGGTTTGGGGTAAGGCAGCTGACATACAAACTATATTTGTGTTACAAAAAAGGGCCATTCGTTCTATTTACAACTTAAATTCCCGTGACTCGCTGAGAGAACTTTTTAAGGAAATTAATATCTTAACTGTAGCGTCTCAATTTATTTATGAGAATATTATTTATGTTATTAAAAATTTAGATTCTTTCACAAAAAATTCTGATGTACATAATTTCAATACTAGAAATAAAAATAAAATCGCTATTCGCAAATTCCGCGTTCGTAAAGTATATAAATCATTTGTTGGTCAATGCATTCATTTCTATAGTAAATTACCTGACATAGCTTTAAAGCTACCCTTTCCAGCACTTAAAAATTACTTGAAAAAGTCGTTAATGTCTAAAGCGTATTATAGGATCGAGGACTATCTAATAGACAAAAATGCTTGGCCTAAACCCGAAACTTAATATTTTTTATTTTTTTTCAAATTCAGTAACTTTGTCTTGTCTAGGGGACACCGTTGATGTAGGAAAACATATCAATCTTATGTGGTCGTCTTGCAACGTCTTATATACTTACACCTAGGTAGGTGTTCTCTTTTTTTTCTTCTCCCTCTATCTCTCGCAAGATTTTGGTGTGTTTTCCTGCTGAAACTACGCAGCTTATTTAATATATATTTTTAATTTAATATTTATAGATTTATATAATGCTAGACTAAGTATACCATTGTAACATTAAATATATTTAAAAAATGACTGACTGCCGAGTTTCTTGCGGCGTTTCTTCTCAGCAGTGGTCTCCTCTTGTGAAGCGCTGGTAGATTCTTGACGTGTAAAAGTGCCCGTGTGGCCTACTTACTGAATAAATGTCTTTTATCTTTTTTTTTTTTTTTACTTGTGTCAGAATCATTTCCATCAATTAGATGGAAATTGTTCTGATACATGTAACTTTCAGAAGCTGTAATTTTCGCAGTTAAGGAAAGTTTCATGTGGTTTTGAACTTCAGTCCGTTGTGAATCAAACGGGCATAACTACCCCTTGGCCACGCGGCTAATATTGTCACTTGTTGACGAATTTTAAAATCACTATTCGCTCTACTGATGTTAGGAGGAACTGAAATTTGACATGAAATTTACGTGAAATTTATGCGTTAAGTAACATTTATTTGACGACGCGTTGGCCTAGTTGGTAGTGATCCTGCCTACGAAGCTAGCAGTCCTGGGTTCAAATCCCGGTAAGGGCGGATATTTGTGTGATCAGCGCGAATATTTGTCCCGAGTCATGGGTGTTTTCTATGTATTTAAGTATATATTTCTCCATATAAGTATGATTATCGTTGTCTAGTACTCATAGTACGAGCCTAGAGCTTTGTTTTGGACTAAGTCGATTTGTGTGAGATTGTTTCCTGATATTTATTATTATTATTTAGATATTTATTTAATTTTCTGCAAATTAGGTTTTTTATAATAAGTATATATAAAAGTAAAATAACAATACCCATACAAAAATATAAACATTATAAAAAACCTAACCTACGGGTGCCGCCGGCAGCGGGGCAGGGCTCAAGCTACCGGTGGTTAGGGCTGCAGAGAGAGGAACCTCCTCACAATGCGTGCCGTGTCGAGGAGTACTGCCTTCTGTATCTGGCCCTTGATCCAGCCATCTAGCGAGAGTCTCTTGAGGTGTTGGTCGAGACTCTTCGCTATAAGACGGTTTGCCGAAACAACTATCGGGACAATGATCGTCGAGTCAACATCCCACATGGTGGTCACCTCGTGAGCCAAGTCAAGGTACTTGCTGAGCTTATCCTTCTCGGCCTTCACGAGGTTCTCATCATGCGGGATGGTGACGTCGACAAGCACTGCCCGGCGTTGAGATCGATCTGTCAACACGATGTCAGGTTTATTGGCGACAATAGTCCTGTCTGTTATAACAGATCGATCCCAATAGAGCGTAGCACGACCATTTTCGAGAACTGGCGCCGGTGTGTACTTTTAGTACGGTACTTCAGACTCAACAAGACCGTATTGAAGAGCAAGCTGCTGATGAATGATCCTGGCTACGAGGTTATGTCTGTGCAAGTACTCGCCGTTGGCCAAATGCGAACAACCGGAAATTATATGTCTGAGGGATTCGCCGGGACAACGGCACGCTCGACAAATGTCAACCGTGCCATCCCTCAGAATATATTTCCGGTAATTGTTCGTCATTATGACCTTATTATTATTATTATTTCTTTCAGAAACATTTCTGCAAATTTTTAACAGTTGTAGATAATATTTCACCGTTAAGGAAACATGATGTTTCAGAAATTACCCATCGCTAGCGGTTACACGTTAAACGAGCAATTTAACGAATGACCAACAATTTACCCGTCAATAGTACGGACATCTCATTCTTTTACACAAAATTAGAGCAAGACAGCTATATTTTTGCCAGCTATAAATTGCCGTTAAAAGTTGTCCGAGTGTGCATTTTCATTAGATATTAATTAACAATTCACATTTCGCTGATATATTCCTCCTACGTTATTATTAATCCCTAGACATTTCGTACTAAATTCTAACAGCAATTCCTCCTGGTTGGATTTCTAGTGACCGCAAACATATGAGCTATCCGGTATTGGACTGGATAATTCCGGCTGTAACCGGATTAGTCCGGCTAAAACCGGTGGCTGGTTCAGCCACCAGATAGCTTCGCGGTCGGAAGTGCAACGTTGCATTCGTGTTCCTAAGCAACCTAAATTTAGATTTACATGTGCTTAGAATTTAGAATTGTGAAGTCAAAGCAAAATACACGCGATTTCCAACTTTATGAATTTAGCTGTATGGTTCAGTTTTAAAAGGTTTTGTCATGCGACTTACTCGTATGTCGGTTTGGTAGTACGTAAGGTGCATATTAATTAGAGAATTTGGCTGCTGCACATGTGGCAAGTATGTGTCCTAATTGGGCTTAATGCAAATTTCAAGTAAACTACACACATTAAAGCTACCGTCTCTTCATTAATATCTGATTTCTTGATTATTGATATCGCTGTTAATTTGCCGTGTGGTTGCCGGGCTAGAATAGTGCCACTCCATGTCTTCCCGTGGATGTCGTAAGAGGCGACTAAGGGAATATAGGCTTGTAGTACTGTTAGGCGATGATCTTGCAACCTGTCACTAATACGCTGGTAAACATCTTAGCCTATTTGTGCAAATTGTGGTTACTGAATTTTCAACAACTTTTTGAAGTTGTAATTCTGTAGCTCTGCCTACACCACTCTGGGATTACAGGCGTGAAGGTATGTATGTATGTATGATATCGCTGTTAAAAAACAAGGTACATAACATAATAGTAGTTTATGCAACTGACGCATAATGAGAGCCCTTAAAATACGAGTGTGGTTATATGATCCGAGCGTGAGCGAGTTTCATAATAGGATCACACGAGTGTTTTAAGGTCTAATTATGAACAGTTGCATGCACTACTTTATCTACACACATATCAGAAGCCGACAACACTTAATAAAAATGGCGGCAAAACAAACTTGTGCTGTGTCAGTGTCACGAATATGAATGTTTTAAAAAAAAATCACAAACAAACGAATGAAGTTCCTATTCTCATGTCAATTGAGATCAAATGTGGTGCGGTTTATATTTAAAAACATACTCAATTGACTTATCGTATCGATAACTGTTTTAATATATTGAGTTTTGAGAGCTGTTCTAAATTTAAACTCATGACCTTACAGAAATCGATACTGTAATAACATTACAGTACAGATTTTACCTACTACCACAGACAACAGTCTCATAGTAAAATTTATTGTAACAATGCTGGTCATTTCCTATATACGGTTTCTGAACGCATTTTAGACCACTAATGATATGTGAGTAGATAAAATCGTCATGATCGTAGAACAATGACGGATCTGCAAATTGCCAACTTTACAGTTCAGCAGTTTAAAGAATTAAGACAGTATTTAATGTCATAATTTCGTAATCAATCAAATTGTCGAAATTTTGCAAAACCGCCGTTGTTCTACGATCATGACGAAATATTATTATGTTGTTCTATGTTTCACTTGCTTACTTAATAGATAAATCATAAAATTCAAAAAGCTATTGGATAAAATGAATGAAATAAATATCATTCTGCAGCGAGACGATGCCTTACTATATACCTACCTTGTATACAAAAAAAAGAGTAAATATCCCGACCCGACAGTGCTCAATTGTGGTGTCCGACACCGAGATTTCTATATAATTATATTTTTCTTCCATTGTTTGATTTTTTAGCTATTGCTCAATTAATCGATTTTTTATTGAAATATCATGTTTTGTAACTTTATCCATTCTAAAATACTTACACTTTTAATGTCCATTTCACCCAATCATTCAACAAAGTATCTACTAGTACACTTCGCTGCAAATTAATTCTCTTAAAACTCCGAATTGTAAAGCGCGTATAAAAACGTATCTACATCAAAGTCCGGGAGCCTTAATGAGTATTTTGATAATAATCAAATGGCTGCATATTAGAGCGGGCGCTACCCCGGAAAGGCCTAGGGTTGACAATGCCCGAATCCGCCGCGAGCGTACACTAATTGTCTAAGTGCATAATGAACTTGTTTCGTGACAACCCTAGAGGTTCTACTTTGGAAGACGCGGAGTCGAGTCGACTTTATTTGCAATTAGGTTGAGTTTGAATACGAATGTTTCATTTGTAGTTGGCAACCCTTATATGAGTTGTTTGCGTTCTAAATTTGAATTTTATATGATAGTAATAAGGCGGGTTCTAGGGTGGTGTGATCGTGTGTAGAATGTTGTCACCCTAGCCTAGGTGCATATGCGTCGCCTTGTCGCGGGGTAATTAGAAAGTTTGTTTCGAATAGGGCTGGCAAGTTCATTCGAAGAGTAACAACTTTTGGTTCGTTATTTATTTCACGCGCGTAGATTATTTAATTTAACTTTGGTGCTAGAATTTTTAATACGAGATAGGTATTTCTTTGACTTTGCGTTTTGTGTACGTGGTAGTGATCCTGCCTACGAACCAATCGGTCTAGTGCAAAAAATAATACAAGTATTTATTTGTGTTGTGAATGTTTTCTATGTACCAACCTATCTATTTATGTCTCTTTAAGTACCTTTGTTGATCGTTTTTACACAGGCTTTAAATTCAAATTCAAATTCAAATTGTTTATTTCAGAAATATCCATATTGCACATAACAGTAAGACACAAATATACATACACGACACAAAATAATAATAGTACATAATAATTAAAAAACTACAAAAACATCTATTTGGCAGAAGGCCTGTGGAGATTGTTCCAATGGTTCTGGAAGGAGCCATGAAACCTCTCTGCAATACAACATAGCAAGCTGTTCGGGCTGCCCCGCAATCTGTGCAACAGGGATGCGACTCTTTTGCGCAGTATAGCAGTAAAGCCATCTGTGTGAGCATCCGCAAACATCCCCGACGCGATGCAGAATCGAGGCAGCCCCAGCAACATCCTGAAACCATTATTGTACTGGACTCTAAGGGCGTTGATAGCCTTCTGCGTGAAGTTGACCCACAAGCTGCAGGTGTAGAAAGACTGACAATAAGCTTTAAACAGCGTCACTTTTACGTTATTTGTACACCTTGCGAACCTGCGGGCCAACATGTTGCATCGGACTGCCAGCGCTCTCCGCTCCCGTTCTATGTCCTCGTCATCACTCAAAGACTCAGAAAGCCAGTGACCCAAGAAAGCAGAGGGGGATTATGACATAGCAGTTCATTTTACGTTGTGTGTAAAGGACAGAGCTATGGGAGTAATATAGTTCGGTCTTTGTTTCTCAGCGTAAACTGGACTGCATAGCTATGTCATAATAACCCCTCAGGTTTGTGGTTGACTAGCATAGTACAGTCAACAGCAAAAGAAACTGATGAAATAGGGTCTCAAAATAAGTAACAAATTTATGATAGAGCAAAATAAACCTTACGGTCTTATTAAAAAGGTGCATTTTGCTCCTTATTTAAAATGTCACTTACGCGGTTTTGCAGTTTCACCGACGAGATGTATCTGATTATTGTAGTTTAGCATTAGTAAATTAGCTCGTAATGTGTCATAAGTAAGTGACATGCCATTCAAACAGTTAAAGTCATTACTGAGTGTTTCAAATTAAACTGATTTTCTAAAATAGCAATAGTCAGTAATACTACCAAACTATCACATGTAAGTGAATTATAAATGTTTGGGCCTTCATGTCTTCTCAAGACCACCTCGGAATACAAGTCAGACGTTCGGTTAGTGTCGGTTATACTCGTAAGACAAACACGCGAAACAACTATAACACCTCTCATTTCCATCAAGGGTTGAAATAAGTTCCTACTACTTCGCTTTGTTTTTTTTTTGCAACATTTAAAATTTGGAGATTTAGTCATTTTGACTTTATCTTGTTGGACACTTGACACAGGTAAAAAAAAAAAAAACTTTATTTAAATTTTCTATAAAGAGACAGTTATGGCATCGTTTATGATCATTTTCTTTTGACTCATTAAATATTCAGTTGAAAATGACACTTTGTTATAATCTGTTTTATCTGGGGCGTCATGCTTGAACATGTTTTGAAATGTTAATTTTGATCACTTACTTTTGACGTTGACTGTACAAGCCTATAAGTAGAGCTTCTCAAAATATCTTAAAGGGCCCAACCAATTGGGATTGTTCGTATTTTTACAATAACCCTAATCCGAAAACCATTTCGAAAAAACAGGGTTTTTAAAATATTTATCTATCTCGGACATTTTGACAGAAGTAATATTTGACCTTTGTTTGACTTTCGTTTTTGGCTTGAAGCCCTCCTAGGTGTATCTTACGAGTTAGGCGAAAACCGCTTGAAATAGTATGTTTTATTATACTTGTTAACGGAAAATTAACATGTTTTTATTTATTTTTATATCATCGTGTAATTTATCAATAATGTGTGGTTGTCTGTCGCCGGCCTTATAACCATAGTCTAGGAATCTAGTTTATGTATAGATTTAAAATCTATGTTTGTTTTTGGTTACTACTTCGCTTCCGCCCTGTCAATTCACGAGCGTGCGGACGCATATTTCAAGCATATTTCATTTTTATTACTGTATATCGTGATAAGTGTTTACTGTGATTAAATCAGTTCAAATCAACAGTTGTTCATAATTTCACGTCTCAAGAGCCATCAGCGACGCTTCGAACCCGCCGTCTGCGGCTCTAAAGAGAATCACAATCATCACCCACCAGCGTGTCGTTAATATAGCCCGTCAGGACCACGGCTACTGAATATTGCGCACATTTTTGGTGGCCCATGAGGGGAAAACGGCTTGTGAACGCGGAGTTCACCATGCAAGCATCAATATTCATCAACAAGGCGGCGTAAGCAACATCAAGGTCGCAACGCCCGGCAAGTATCGATCGTCATCGAAAATCAGTGTGGTTATTTGCATTCATTCATTAGAATCAGTGATCATCTCAGTGTGTTGTGTGTGATTAAGTGGTACCGTGTCAATCGGCTACTTATTCAACACGCCATATTTGTTACGTCATTCATTTGAGGTTATCTCGCGCGGAGCGGGATAAGCAACCGGTAACGGTTGTCAGGTTGGCAACACTCAGCGACGTCAGTGCTTTAAGGACATTAAGTTTATGTTACCTGTCAACGTCAATGTCAACTTGACTTGACAGTGTATTTAGGTTAGTAATTCATTATCATCGTTACCGGTGTTTATAAACTTAATTTATCAGTTCATTTCTCACCAACCGGTGAGTTAATTTAATTGTAAGTGTGTATTGAGATTTCAAAATGTCGGTACGAAGTGCGCGTACGCAATTTAGCTCTAAATATCAAATGTTAGTGGACTTTGCCGCTACGGTGAGTGACACAACAAGTTCTATTGCCGCCGCAGTCGCTAGGCGACATTTTAACCAATATTACAGTTTGTTTGTTCAAGCTTATGAGCTGCTAGTGGGGGCCGGAGATGAGGTAGATGAGGACGACATGGCTTCCTATAGGGCTAAATTTAGTGAGATAAATAGGTTGCTCATCAAAATCGAGGAGCTCTGTGAAACCGACGCGTCTGTTCCGCCTCGAACAAAGCTGTCACAAACTATAGCGAAATTGCCCGCTATTGAGTTGCCCAAGTTTTCAGGCAATCTCATGGACTGGATACCATATTTCGACTTGTTTTCATCCCTTGTCCATGATAGGGAAAACATGACCGACTCCGAGAAACATTATTACCTCAGGGCATCCTTGGAGGGTGAAGCCCTACATATAGTCAGGCAGCTACTATGATGCTAATTACTCGGTAGCCATCAAGCTGTTGCAAAATAGGTACCAAAATCAGCGGGTCTTGCTAGACACTTACATTGGTAGGATTGTCAACATCCCCATAATCCTTAATGTTTCAGACTTAAGGGCTCACTTTCAGGATCCTCTTCAGGAAGCCCTTCAAGCATTAGAGAAGATGAAGCAGCCTGTCTAGGAGTGGTCTTACTTAATACTATATTTAGTATTACACAAACTTCCCGCTCGCATTAGGGCATTGTTTGAGGAGAGGTATGGTGTAGACCGAGACATTCTGCCTACTATTCACCAACTTCTGGAGTTGGTGGATGAGCAGTGCCGCCTGCAGCAGACAGCTGCACCGACACCGAAGACTGCCAAGACACCACCGCGTGTGTCACCACAGCGTGTGTCACCACAGCGTGTGTCACCACAGCGTGTGTCACCACCGCCTGTGTCACCACAGCGTGTGTCACCACCGCCTGTGCGTTCATCAGTACAGTGGCCAACTCAACGCCAAGTGAAGTCTGGCAAACCCCATCAACAAACTCAGGTGATGTCATCATCTTCCGATCAAGGACCATCATCATCAGCTCGTCAGGTGAGGCCTCAATGTTCTTTTTGTGGTGTCCAGGGACACTCCCTCTATAGGTGCTCCAGCTTTCAACAGCTGTCACGGTCTAACCGTAGATCGTAGGCTACTCAGACCGGGCATTGTTATCGATGCTTGAGGAAGCACTATGCCAATGAGTGTAATCATAAGAACTGGTGTGCTCATTGTGGATCCCCAGCGCATAACTCGCTAATCTGCAATGCCGATGGAGACACCACTGCTCCTCAGCAGCTGGATCAACCTGCCGCTCGCCTGGTCACACAGCAGGCCGCTGATGTGATCCGGGGAGAAGCGGGCTCATCATCAGCGCCTCAATGGAAGGCTCCACCGGTGCGCGCGCATCATTATCGTAGGCTGCCAGTTGGTGCAAGAGCACACTATGCTCAGACACAGTTCAATACCCTCAGGTTCGGCTCTACGCAGGGCTCTGATCAACAATGAGATGCGGTTGCTGTTGGTGCACTTCAGGGTCCATCACTCCCTATAACCATCTGCCCTACTGCAATGGTTATGGTCAGGTCAGGTGATGGCACATATGTCAAGGTCAGGGCACTGTTAGATACAGGAGCTGCTGTTTCAGTTGTCAAACATTCATTAGTTCATAACTTAAATTTGCACCAACAGTGTAACAGTAATTCTTTGTATGGAGTAGGTCATCAACCAGTTAGTACACCTGGCCTTATTGCCAAATTGGTCATCAAACCTGTCAGTACTCAATTACCAGTTGTTAGCACCATGGCAATGGTAGTGTACACATTATCAGGAAATATTCCGGCATATGATACTCAATTAAAGAATCAATTAAGGTCATCAAATATCATACTTGCTGATAGCAACTTTGATAAAGCTAGAGATGTTGACATTATATTAGGTGCAGATGTACTTAACTATGTGCTTGATGGTTCTAAGATACCCACCAACATTCCAGGGATAGCAGCTTACGGATCATACTTTGGTCACGTCATCATGGGAGCCATACCAACTCCACAGACTTCGTCGACGGAGACATCGCCCGCCCAGTCAGCTGGCACGTCAGTGGAAGACTATGGACTTCATGCAGTCAGGCTGGAGGAAGTATTGGAGAAGTTTTGGAAGGTTGAGGAGCCACCCTCAAAGCCAGCTGTTCATCCAGATCATTTGGAATGTGAAAGGTTGTATAATTCAAGTACTCAACGTATGCCAGACGGCAAATATATGGTTAGGTTACCATTACTGTCAACAAGGCCACCATTGGGTGAATCAAAGGCCTTAGCTATTCATAGGTTGCGATCTTTGGAAAGAAAGATGGCTAGAAATTCAGTATTTGCTAATAAATACAAGGATTTCATGAAAGAGTATGAAACTCTTGGTCATATGTCAAAATCAGAGTTTCAGTTTGATTCAGAACATTTTATCATACCGCATCATGGTATATTTAAAAAAGGAACGGATAAGATCCGTGTCGTATTTGACGGTAGTGGCCGCTCAAGTACTGGGACATCCTTAAATCAGTGCCTTCATACAGGCCAACCTTTACAAAATGATATTACCCAAATATTGTTGAAATTCAGACGACATCAAATAGTCTTCACAACCGACATCAAGCAGATGTTTCGAATGACCTGGATACACCCTGAAGACAGGAGGTATCAGCTCATCTTGTGGCGAGAGGACCCGTCTGAACCTATTCAGGTATACGAGTTAAATACTAATACCTACGGACTACGGTCAAGTCCGTTCATTTCAATTCGGACACTGTTACGTCTAGCCGATGATTGGGAGGCCGATCATCATGAATCATTAGCATCAGACGTCATCAGACGAGATATCTTCGTCGACGACATTCTAACGGGCGCGGATTCACTATCAGACGCGCAACACCTCAAGTCGGAACTCATCGCGCTTATGAAAAGCGCCGGATATGAGTTTAGGAAATGGTCATCGAATTGCAATAAACTACTGCGAGATTTACCCCAAGAATATTGCGAGCAACCCCGTCAGTTTGACACTGATGATAAAAGCTTTATTAAAGTGTTAGGGATTCAATGGGACCCAGTATCAGACTCAATGTCATATCAGATCAATGTACCATTAGGTCAACCGATTACTAAGCGTCATATCCTTAGTACAATAGCACGCCTATATGATCCGTGTGGATATTGCGCGCCTATTGTGTTCAGATTCAAAGTGTTCCTTCAATCACTATTCTCAGATGGACTATCGTGGGATGAACACGTCAGCCATCATCAATGTCGTCAGTGGGACGAACTCATTCAAGACTTAAACTATTTGTCGAATTTGCAGATTCCTAGATGTGTTGCACTACCGCAGGCTGTCTCATATTCACTTCACGGATTTGGAGACGCTTCGGAAGCCGGATTTGCTGCGAGCGTCTACCTCAGGACAGTGGATGCGTCAGGGAGCGTCATGGTACGTTTACTTTTAGCTAAATCACGAGTAGCTTCTCTGAAATCAAAGCAAACAATACCAAAGCTCGAGCTCAGTGCCGCTCATCTAGTGTACAAGTTATTAAATCACGTAGCAGAGTCGTATGACCATTCAATTCAATTTGATAGCATCAATGCTTGGTCAGATAGCACCATTGTGTTATCATGGTTAAATACCAAACCTCACATGCTGCAAACATTCGAATGCAATCGAGTACAGGATATTCAGAACTCCAAACGTCACATGACATGGCGTCACATAAGGTCTGAACTAAATCCTGCAGATGTCGCTTCAAGGGGAAGAGCTACTTGGATTTAATTTATGGTGGTCACCAGACTGGTTACTGAGGGAAGAGTCCCAATGGCCTTCACTACCAGTCTCGATGCCTCACGAATTACCTGGATTCAAGAAATTAGTCCATTTTGTTACCCCTGTCGAGCCATGCGAAGAGACGTTATTGTCACGCGTCAGCTCGTTCAGTAAACTCATCAATGTTACGTCATTTGTACTCAGATTTTGCAGGAATGCCAGATTACCGAGGGAGAAACGGAATATTACATCTTCATTATCACTCGACGAGACTCGTGACGCTACGAAACATTGGATTAAGAAAATTCAAATGGATTCATACAAGGATGAAATCATATTGATCAAACAAGGAAAAATGCTCTGTAAATCACTACAGAAATTAAGTGTATTCGTGGATGACGAACACTTTATCAGAGTCGGTGGACGACTACGGAAGTCAGCATTGCCATATGGGGCAAGGCATCCCTATTTGATACCTAAGGATCATAGGTGGGGGCAATTACTGATCGAATATTATCACAAGTCATATTGTCACGCTGCGACAAACGCGCTCATATCGATACTCAGGCGAGAGTATTGGATCACTTCAGTCAGGCGACAAGTGTCTAGGGTTATCCGAAACTGTTTGGTTTGTTTCAGATTTAATGCGTCGACTCAGCCACCGTTTATGGCTGATCTGCCCGCTGATAGAGTCACAGCCGCACGACCATTTTCAGGCGTAGCGACTGACTTTGCTGGGCCGTTCTTAGTCAAAAGCAGTTTATTAAGAAATGCTAAATCAGTCAAAGCTTACCTGTGTGTCTTTGTATGTCTAGGTACAAAAGCTGTTCATCTCGAGGTCGTCTCTTCGTTGAGCGTCGAGGCCTTCATTGCGGCATTCACCAGGTTTGTCAGTCGTCGTGGTCTGCCTTCACTTATCAGATCGGACCGAGGTACAAATTTTACTGGTTCTAATTCGTATCTAAAGGAGATCAATCAGTTCTTGTTGGACAACGAGATCATCCTCAAGGAGGAGTTTAGAAAACAGAGTATTCGTTGGGAGTTCAATCCTCCTGCATCGCCCCACATGGGAGGCCTATTCGAGGCTGCCGTCAAGAGCGCTAAAAACCTCCTCAAGCGAGAGGTGGGCGATATCATTTTAACATTTGAGGAATTATCTACTTTATTTTCTAAAATTGAGTCAATACTTAATTCCCGGCCCCTAGTACCTATGTCAGAGGACCCCTGTGATCTCGAAGTTCTTACACCCGGTCATTTCATCATTGGTCAACCACTAGTAGCCTTGCCAGAAGCTCACTGGCGGGAAACTAAAATCTCGCGATTATCACGCTTTCAAGTCATTCAGAAAATGTATCAGTCAATTTGGTCACGATGGCATATTGAATATCTCACTACACTACAGTCACGTAATAAATGGTATAGTCATACTAACAACGTAGAGCTCAATGACTTAGTTCTTATTATTGATGAAAACTCGCCGCCTCTGCAATGGCGAAGAGGTCGAGTTATAGAATTGTTCAAAGGATCAGATCAAGTTGTTAGATCAGTTAAATTAAAGACTCAATCTGGAGAGCTTGTAAGGCCAGTGGTCAAGTTGTGTAAACTACCAATAATTTAAGTTAACCATTTATGTGTCTGTTCATATAGTGTAAACTTGTGCATTTATTACGTATTCATTATGTCAGTTTATTCATAGTGTTTCAACTTATGTTAAACTATGTTTTTGTATCAATATCATGTGTCCTTATACTATAAGTAGAGTTCATTAGGGACTTCAAGTATTCAGTTCATTTTTCCCCTGGCGGCGGCAGGAATGTTAACGGAAAATTAACATGTTTTTATTTATTTTTATATCATCGTGTAATTTATCAATAATGTGTGGTTGTCTGTCGCCGGCCTTATAACCATAGTCTAGGAATCTAGTTTATGTATAGATTTAAAATCTATGTTTGTTTTTGGTTACTACTTCGCTTCCGCCCTGTCAATTCACGAGCGTGCGGACGCATATTTCAAGCATATTTCATTTTTATTACTGTATATCGTGATAAGTGTTTACTGTGATTAAATCAGTTCAAATCAACAGTTGTTCATAATTTCACGTCTCAAGAGCCATCAGCGACGCTTCGAACCCGCCGTCTGCGGCTCTAAAGAGAATCACAATCATCACCCACCAGCGTGTCGTTAATATAGCCCGTCAGGACCACGGCTACTGAATATTGCGCACAATACTGCTATAATAACTTTTTATCATTAGATATCATTTAATTATAGTAATTTATTCGAATATACCATCCCTAATTTTAAATAATCATGTCATCTATAAAATGTCTGCTAAATAAATAAAGATATTAAAACAAAACTATTTCGTCAAATACAAAATTAATGAAATTGGTCTCTTAAAATTTCCTATTCTTTCGATTTGGGACGTAAAAACCATGAGTTTTTTTTTTTTGTTTTTTTTTTTTTACGACTTAGGAAGGCAGACGAGCACACAGACCACCTGATGGTAAATGGAAATTGTGACCCATAAACATCCGCAAATGAATGACAAGACTGCAAATGCACTGCCAACCCTGAGGACTAAGATGGAATGCCTCTATGCTATTCATTTCACCGGCTGTCTTATCCCCAAACCGGAACACAACGATGCGAACACTGATGCTTGGCGGTAGGTGAATGGATAAGATGGTGGTACCAACCCGGATGGACCCTGCACAAGGTCCTCCCACAAGTAAATCCCAATTGTCATGAAACTAGGTTAGAACAATCCCGATCAAACCAGCTTTCTTAAAAAACTGCGACGGATTTGGTCCATCCATCTGGGAGCTAAGATGTCAGACAGACGCATACATACATATTTTAAACTCATAACACCCCTTTTGTGAGTTTGGTTTAAAAACTAAAGGATCTCCCTTGATCATAGGAAATTCGCAAACTGCCAAATGGATATGTGCTACAATAGTACATTATTGCCTAGGCAGTGAAGCAGGCAATTGCCGTTCCTGTCGAGGCATACATAGTGATTTTCTCAAAAAACGCAAGAAAAAAATTGTGTTGGAGTAAAATCTTCATCACTCATTTTTTGAATTGCATACATGCAGACACTTCACGTGAGAAAAGCATCACTCTTTACCGCCTTTTTGTTTATGACAGTGACAGGGAGAACCGCAAGCTTTTTTAGAAAAAAAACTCAAGCTATTCCAGACACAGATAAATAAGTTACGTTTCGAATAAAATATGGATGTATAAGACTTGTGCCCTCATTTTATTATGGCCGCTTTCACTTTTTTTAAAGTTACAAACTAGATAACAATAAATTTTTTGTGCAACATTTTTTTATTTTATTTGGGAACTGTCTGTAAACTATGTACTTCGCGTCTCAGTATGGAGTTAGTAATGTCAACTTTTCCGGTCAATTTTGAGAAAAGTCAATTATTATACGAGCAAAAACAATAGGGTCATGTTGTTACGAAAATTCTTTATAAAGTTACCCGTTATTTTTGCTCGTCGTTGTAGGTGTTAACGATTTCAAATCACAAAATTGCCTATTTTCGCACGGTGATTACGCGGGATTAGGGCGCGGTTCCGTTGATATACGTCACGTATCGTAATTATTATTGTTATTTGAAGTTGTGATAAGGACGTGTTTTGTCTGATATTGCCTGAGGATATTGCGCATTTAGCTACGGACGAACGTACATTGAGTTGTTTTTTGTATTTTGTTGTTTTCTTGTTTATACAAAATACGTAATGTACGTGGGCTCTACTTTTCGCTGTATCTACATAATTTTTAGCCACGTTCTCACTAAAATATTTTTATTTCAAAAAATGTGAAGCGTTTTCTAACTAAAACTCAAAAAGGGACGTAAATAAGATTTTATTTAAGCTTATATTATAACTATAAAGTGAGTAACGCAGTTGAGGTTGATGTCCCCGCCTTTTCTGTGGAAAAAGTGCTATTTAGCACTGAGTTACCAAGATTCTTTAACGATAATTGAGTTATTTAAGAGTTAGATGTTTTGGATATCGTTAAACTTAAACATTCTAAATTTTTGTTATTTATTTAGACGCGGATTCGTAATGTGGTATACTTTTTATCGGACTAGAA
Organism: Acleris emargana; assembly: GCA_927399475.2. NCBI lineage: Eukaryota > Metazoa > Arthropoda > Insecta > Lepidoptera > Tortricidae > Acleris > Acleris emargana. Next base: position 3,082,925 of record OV656836.1, on the reverse strand, counting down.
CAAAAGATGTACGTAAACAGAAAAGTAGAATGACCCACGTTCTTGAAATAAGCATTTTCTTTTTAGTTTCTTTAATCGTAACCCTCTAAAATGAACGCTGATGTGTTATACAGAAAACCCGAAGTCTTTCACCTTTTTATGGTTACTCAAAACGTGAGTCACGGTTACTAAAAAGGTGCTCTATACAAATTATGCTACCATAGTTGCATGATGCATTTCACATTGATTGAATGTGCGTCTCTATTTGCATAAAGCGCTTGAGTAGATAGTAAGAAGATTTTCTCAAATGTAACAATAAGACTAATGCTAATGCTGAGAAATATGCAATCACATGGTAGAAAAAAAAAACAAGATTTAAAGATGTTACAAGATATTCTTTAAAGGTTTTAATTAATATTAAATGATTTTATTCGATTTTGTTAGGAAAACATACTTTCTACAAGCCCGTAGAATACCTATTTAATACGCGTCGTTTTTTATTTTTTCTTTTGCACGTCAATATTACGAGGTATATCGTGTCGTAAGACGTTTTACAATGAGCACGCAATGGGCGCGGCAGCCAGCCGCGAGTCGCGACAAATTAGCCGGTTTGTTTCGGCGTGTGTGTGGCAACCTTCATTTAGTGGGCGTGTGAGGTCGCCCTAATGCGCGGTTTCGGGTGACAGCGGTTAAGTGTTGCTATATTTCTTTTATTGTTTTGTTCGAGGTTTTTGGTTGTGATTATTGTAAATATTGTCAAGAAATAGAACAAATGTTTAAGTCTGGCGATCATGTTGAGAGATTTATTTTGATGACGCGTTGAGGTTAGTTATTAGTGACCCTGCCACGAAGCAAGCGGTTCTGGTCCTCTTGCTTTGATTCAAAGGCAAATATTGGTGATAACATAACTTCTTCAAAATACTAACTTACTTATTAAAAATTACTGCGTTCGATTAAATAAACAAAATAATTTCAAGATTTATAAAATGTGGAGTACCTGCTTTACAAAAATATTTACATGAATAAAATACACAAACAAAAGCTAAGAGAAGTCACCGCTTTCTTACTTTACATAAAACAAACCAGCTTTAACTTAAGTATCCGCTTATCAAGATCACAAATTAAATACAATGTTTACAAACACAATACTGGCTGCAGTAAATGTTATCAGATCGTCGTATAAAAATTATAAAAAACACAACTGCAATACAAGCTTCCTAAGTAAGAAGGGTACATACACCACCAGATAGCTACAGAAAATAAAACTTTTCGCCGTCAATTTTAAGGTCGCATATGCGGTAGGGCTTTATAATGCATTCGTCTTCATTCTAACGGAAGCTGGTTGGAAACAAAAGAAGTCGAGTGTAGTTCTCAGCAAGCCGGGTGCTTGAGACGAGTACGTCAAGGACCTGTTTTGTAATCGATATTTTAAATTTAGAATAATATTATTGAAGGATTGTTGTCAGGTACTGGCTTATGGGAATATAAAAATCAAATTTTGAATTTGGAGTAAAGAAATAATTTCCGATAGTTCGAGTCCGCAAATAATCCACGATGATTTTTTTGATGTCTGGTAGATTGAATGCTGTCAGGTCAATATTTATATTCAAAATTCAATATATATAGTTAATCGTCATTTTAAAAGCTTTTATTTAACTTGCAATTTATGTATGTATGTATGTATGTTAGGGTCAAATCTTGCAAGTTAAACTTGACCCACTTCCCGTCGACGGAATGGGCTGAAATTTGAACCACATAATGTAAACCCGATGACAATACAATAAAATGGTACCGAAGAGCCGATCTGACTATCGACAGGACAGGACAGGGCTCAATAGTGTGCTCTTAATAAGCAAACGAAGATTTTGCAAAAAAAAAAGTAAGTACAGTCGGCAACAAAAGGTGGTCCCAAAAATGTAATTTTTGACAGAAACTTATCCAGTAAACCACCAACATTATGCATTATGTAATTTTTGACAGAAACTTATCCAGTAAACCACCAACATTATGCATTATGTAATTTTTGACAGAAACTTATCCAGTAAACCACCTACATTATGCATTATGTAATTTTTGACAGAAACTTATCCAGTAATCCACCAACATTATGCATTATGTAATTTTTGACAGAAACTTATCCAGTAAACCACCAACATTATGCATTATGTAATTTTTGACAGAAACTTATCCAGTAAACCACCAACATTATGCATTATGTAATTTTTGACAGAAACTTATCCAGTAAACCACCAACATTATGCATTATGTAATTTTTGACAGAAACTTATCCAGTAAACCACCAACATTATGCATTATGTAATTTTTGACAGAAACTTATCCAGTAAACCACCACATTATGCATTATGTAATTTTTGACAGAAACTTATCCAGTAAACCACCAACAATTATGCATTATGTAATTTTTGACAGAAACTTATCCAGTAAACCACCAACATTATGCATTATGTAATTTTTGACAGAAACTTATCCAGTAAACCACCAACATTATGCATTATGTAATTTTTGACAGAAACTTATCCAGTAAACCACCAACATTATGCATTATGTAATTTTTGACAGAAACTTATCCAGTAAACCACCTACATTATGCATTATGTAATTTTTGACAGAAACTTATCCAGTAATCCACCAACATTATGCATTATGTAATTTTTGACAGAAACTTATCCAGTAAACCACCAACATTATGCATTATGTAATTTTTGACAGAAACTTATCCAGTAAACCACCAACATTATGCATTATGTAATTTTTGACAGAAACTTATCCAGTAAACCACCACATTATGCATTATGTAATTTTTGACAGAAACTTATCCAGTAAACCACCAACAATTATGCATTATGTAATTTTTGACAGAAACTTATCCAGTAAACCACCAACATTATGCATTATGTAATTTTTGACAGAAACTTATCCAGTAAACCACCAACATTAGATGTGTAATGTCGTAAATAAAGCTTTTGGTTACAGAATTAACAACAAGTTTTTGGAGTTGTTGGTAATTCTGTTGCTCTGCCTACCCCACTCTAGGAATTATACCTATGTACCTACCTATATGTATTTTGATTGATTACAAAAATGAAGCACAGGAAAATAGCGTAATAACTGCATTGATACAACTTATCTTGAAAATAATTATAAGTTTGTTCCAACACGTAGTCAAAATCGTTGATTTTAAGCTACCAATCTGTCAGATTGACTTAAATTTTTCTTACTTATGTAATTCCGATGACAATACATTAAAATCGTTCCATCAAGCTGGGATGATGATGGAGTCCGTCCAGTTATGACACTTGAGACAAAGAAAGAAAAGACGAGTATATTTCTTCTACAAGCCAGCAACTTTCTCTCCTAGTGTTGCAGGACTTGCAGGTGTCCATGGGCGGTGGTGATCACTTTTCCATCAATACATACATATATACCTTCACGCCTTCATTCCCAGAGTGGGGTAGGCAGAGCTACAGAATTACCAACAACTCTAAAAACTTGTTGATAACTCTGTAACCACAATTTGCACAATTAGGCTAAGATGTTTAACAGTGTATATTAGTGACAGGTAGCAAGCCCATCACCTAACAGTACTACAAGCCTTTATTCCCATAGTCGCCTTTTACGACTTCCACGGGAAGACATGGAGTGGCACTATTCTAAGCCGGCATCCACACGGCATCAATAATCTCCTGTAAAATAATAATAAAAAAAACTAACGAAACTGGCCTTATCTTACCTTATGATATAATATTAATAAAGCTCAAAACTCCATTCACAATCTGGGAAAATCCGGAATCCGGAATTCTCCGTCCTTAAGGCGCACGGTCAGCCGGCGCGGGGCGCAAATCGAATCATGCGCCAAATTGAGCGCTAATTCGCACCCGTGGGACCCAGCGGGACCACTGTGCAGGGGGGCCACGAAGGGAACGAAAATTGAGACCAGTGTTAAAGTTAGTGTGATTATATTTATGCTATCGGTAAAATTATTTCAATAATTAAAAAAAAAAAGTGTTTTGTGATACGTTAAAATGAGATTTTTATCGTAATTTGAAACCAAATTAACTAATAGAAAACCGAAATAAACAATCGTACACCTTTTCAAATAATTACTAACCTATCTATTTTAATAAAAAAGGACATCATTTTCAGCTAAAGCAAGTAAAAATAACCAAACGATTAGCCTAACGTAGAGTCTGTCTCTAAAACTACGCAACACTGGACCACCCCACTCCCAAGGGCTCCCTCTAGCGTCAGTACCAAAACAGCGCCCCATGAGAAACCGCGGGCAACGCCACTCGAAGATCTAATCGCGCCATTTTTTTGTTTTCTCTTTTTGAATTTCGATTCCCAATTGTTTTCTCTATGCGGCCAGTATTTTTTTCTTTTTAAATAGGGTCTTGAAGTGTTTTTTCAAGTGGCCATGGATATTGAGAACCTCTTGTAGTTTGAAAAGGGGTTGTATTGCACTGACTTTGTATAAAGTTGTGTTGAACAAGATTTTTTTAATCATAATTATTTCTCTCAAGATTCCAAGTCATAATTTTATGAGAATGTGCTTGAGGAGTGTGTAATCACTTAGATTCCTATTACTTTTATAATTATAGCTTACAACCGTTATTTTTAATAAATAGGTGTACTGTCCGGCGGGATAGGCGTCGTTAGCATTGGGCTGCTACCTATCTAGGAGAAGGAAAACTCCGAATTCAAACCCGGCGGGATAGGCGTCGTTAGCATTGGGCTGCTACCTATCTAGGAGAAGGAAAACTCCGAATTCAAACCCGGCGGGATAGGCGTCGTCAGCATTGGGCTGCTACCTATCTAGGAGAAGAAAAACTCCGAATTCAAACCCGACCCTGCATAATGGACCATGCGAGCACGATTTAAAAGGTTTATACCCCAGGAGGGTACTGGCAATGCCAGAGAATCCCTCCCCAGGCCTAGCCTGGGCAGCCCTTCGTACTCTGGGGGGGGCAAAATAGTGCACGTATGTTCGGATCCCTCCGGGGATCGGAACGGCGGCGATGCCGTTTGCCACGTGTCACGCCGTGTTCGCAGGGGGGTTGGCAAAAAGCGGGCCGCTGAAAGCCGCCTTGCTACGATGAATGTTTGTGGAGGGATGGAACATAAATTAGATGAGGTATGTATGATGATGAAAGAGAGAAAGCTGGATGTTCTTTGTGTGACTGAGACGAAGAAAAAAGGGGGTGAGTACGTCCACACACGGAACCTTGACGGCTTTGTGGTCCGGAGTTCCGGTATCCGAGCACGGTCGTCAGGGAGTTGGCATCGTACTCACAGAGCGAATGGCTGAATGTATGCAAGAGCATGAATGTGTGAGCCCAAGACTTCTCTGGGTGAGACTCAAGGTAGGTCTCACCCGTTTATTCGTAATTGGGGCTTATGCCCCAGATACGAATAAATCGAAAAAAGAAAGGGAGGAGTTTTGGGAAAGTTTGCATGAGGTTTCAACAAAATGCAAGGAGAATGAGAGGATTATTTTGTTAGGCGATTTTAATGGTTGGACAGGCGTGCAAAGGGATGGTTTTGAATCGGTACTGGGTAAGTATGGTGATGAGCGAGTGAACGAGAATGGCAAATGTCTTCTCAATGTATGTTTGGCCAAGAATCTCTGCGTGACAAACACTTTGTTTGATCACAAAGAGATTCATCAGTATACGTGGAGACGGCAGAATGAGAAGTCTATGATAGACTTGATGATTGTGGATGAACGGTTGCGTAACAAAGTTGTAGATACCAGAGCATTTCGAGGAGTTAGCGTAGGTTCAGATCACTACTTAGTGGTAACACGAGTAAGGACTCTGTTCACACGTTGGCGCCATCGTGTTCCCGTACCTACCACTGCGTTAGAGAGGATAAAAGTAGAGAAACTGAATGACGAAGTTATACAAGATGAGTACGTAAGAAAGCTGAAAGATTGTTTTGAATGTGTTAATAAGATGAAAGACAGTGAAGTTGAGAATAATGTAAATAATGTATGGGAGATTATGAAGAATGGAATGGTCAAATCGGCCACTGAAGTATGTGGTGTAGTAAAAAGAAGGAAACGCAAGAATGAACGACCGGAATGGTGGGATAGAGAGGTAGATGATGTAGTGAAAGAGAAGAAAAAGTGTTGGTTGGATTTTGTAGCTGTAGATCCAGGACAAGATCTAAGCGACAGAAAGAAAAAAGAGTATAATAGATCAAAGAAAAGAGTGAAAGACGTTGTGGCTAGAAAGAAAGATTTACTGAATGAAAAGTATGATAGGAGTTTCTCTGACAACTTCCAGTCGAATATTAAACTCTTTTGGAGCTTGATTAATTCGGCTCGGGGGAAATCGGAGAAAACTAAATTAAACGCGGTGAGGGATGAGTCTGGAGACTTAATATGTGAGGAAGAAAAAATGCTTGATAGATGGAAAACTTATTTTGAAAGCTTGTTTGAATGCGAAGATATTTGTCGTGAGCCAGAAAGCATGAGTAAAGATGCAAGTAGCGAAGATGAAAGTGTGATTAGTATGAGTGAAATAATGAAGGCTTTAAAAAGTATGAAAGCGGGAAAGTCAGCAGGTTGTGATAGAGTGTCGATAGAAATGCTGAGGAGAGGAGATGGCGTGGTGGGTAGCCTGTTGTACCGTCTTTTCAATGCATGTTGGAGTAGCGGCCGAGTCCCGGAAGATTGGGTCAAGGCCGTTATCGTCCCTCTGTATAAAGGAAAGGGGTCACAGCAAGACTGCAAAAACTACCGCGGTATCAGCCTCCTTAGTGTTGTCGGCAAAGTATATGCGAAGATTTTAATTGAAAGGGTATTGAATGTTACGAATGACAAAATCTGGGATGTACAAGCGGGATTTCGAAAGGGAATGGGATGTACGGATCAGGTCTTTTCACTACGGTCCATCACAGAAAAGTTCTTGGCGGTGAACCAAAAGGTTTTCTGTGCTTTTGTGGACCTGGAAAAGGCCTATGATAGGGTAGATAGAAAGGAGTTGTGGACGGTGCTGTCTATGTATGGAGTGAGCAGCAACCTGGTGCAGGCTTTGAGGTCCCTTTATGAGGGTTCCAAAGCCTGTGTCAGAATCAATGGCGCATACTCGGCCTGGTTTAACATCTCTAAAGGTGTTAGACAGGGCTGTGTTGCCTCACCATGGCTGTTCAATCTATTCATGGACAGTTGTATGTGGGATTTGAAAGGGTATGATAAGGGTTTGCGTGTGCAAGAGTTGCTAATCAAATGCCTCTTATATGCCGATGATCAAGTTATACTTGCCCCATCGGTACTTGAGTTGCAGGAGATGGTGACAGTGATGAATGAGGGATTTAAGCAAAAGGGGATGAAAGTAAATGTTACCAAGACCAAGGTCATGGTGATAGAGAAGGATGAGGAGATGACTGAGTGCGTGATAAATATAAATGGTGAATTAGTAGAACAAGTGAGCGAATTTGTGTACCTGGGAAGTATGTTTACAAGAGATGGTAAGTGTGAGAAGGATATCGAGAGGAGGGTGAATGCGGGCAATCAAATTAATGGGGCCCTGTACTCCTTTGTAAGCAGACAGGGCGTTTCACAAAAAGCCCGGCTGGCTGTTCACAATGGAGTGCTGGCACCTACCCTGATGTATGGTAGTGAATGTTGGGTGTGGCAGGACAAGCATGTAAGTCGTGTAAATGCAGTTGAAATGCGCTCTTTGCGTAGTATGTGTGGTGTGAAACTGATTGATAGAGTAAGAAATGAAAAAATCAGAGAGAAATGTGGAATAAAAGAAGATGTAGTGACTAAGATTGAAAAGGGCATGCTTCGATGGTTCGGTCATTTGGAAAGGATGGATGAAAGAAGATTGACGAAAGAGATATACAGATCGAAAGTGAGTGGAAGGGTCGGAAGGGGCCGCCCTAGGCGTACTTTTTCGAATCAAATCGGAGAAATACTGGAAAAGGGCAGAATCTTAAGTACCCGAAACCGACGTGCGTGCATGACTCGATGTATGAATGTTGAAGAAGCGAAAGAAATTTGTCAAGATCGTAGCAAGTGGAAAGAAGTGGTCTCTGCCTACCCCTCTGGGAAACAGGCGTATTTAATGTATGTATGTATGTATGTAGGTGTACTGTCATTCTAAATCAAAAATATAATATTAGTAGATGTTCTAAAAAAGTATTATTATTAACAATTCGCACTGCTAGATCAAAACAGTAGTAAAACAAAATACAACTGTATTTTAAAATCAACTTTAAAACAACTTCAATAAACTTGAAACAAAACTAGCAAGGATTTTGTGTTGATACTGTTTCGATCTAGCAGTGCGAATTGATAACAATACTTATGGAAATACAAACGCATCAAAAATGACGAACAGACCGATGACAGGATCCGGAATCAAAGGCGCAAATAACATTGTGTAACGAAATGAAACGAGCGCATTATTCTTTAAAGCGATGTTGAAATGATATAGTTTTGTTGAAGTTTTACATTTAAACGTGATAATTATGTATAAAGAAAAGTTAAAGCTTGAAACAATTTTAGGAAAAGCGAACGGAAAAGTGCGTAGAAATAAACTGGTATTACATTTTATTATTGGGTAGATTAGAATACGTTAACTGTCAGGAAATTGAACAGTTACTGAGGGGATAACAATAAACCACTCCTACGTAGGCGCAATCGCGGGAAAACCTTAGTTTGACCATGAAATCAAATGGCTGCAGACAAATTTGACGACGCGCTGGCCTAGTTGGTAGTGACCCTGCCTACGAAGCTAGCGGTCCTGGGTTCAAATCCCGGTAAGGGCAGATATTTGTGTGATGCACGCGAATATTTGTTCTCCTGAGTCATGGATGTTTTCTATGTATTTAAGTATATATTTCTCTATATAAGTATTTATATCATTGTCTAGTACCCATGATACAAGCCTAGAGCTTAAATTGGGACTAGATCAATTGGTGTGACATAGTCCCCTGATTTATTTATTTATTATTTATTATTATTAAATTGGGATTGTTCATATTTTTACAATTACTCTAATTTGAATACTATTTCGTGGAATAGGGTTTTAAAGCCGTCCTGCATTACTAAGTTTTTGAAACATTTATCTATTTGGGTTATTTCGATAAAAGTATATTTAACCTTTGTTTGGCTTTCGTTTTCGGCTTGAAGCCCTCTTAGGTGTATTTTACGAATTAGGCGAAAACCGCCTGAAATAGAATGTTTAAATCACTTTTTGTCTTTAGATATCATTGCATTGTTGTTAATATGCCAGCCCAAATTTAAAATATGTATCATGTCATCCATAAAATATCTGCTAAATAAATAAAAATATTCAAAAGAATACAAGTTTAATGAAATTGGTCTCCTAAAATTACCCATTCTTTAGAATTAAACTGTAAAATCCGAGAGTCATTTTTTTTGGTCTATCCCATTTGCATCAAACTTGTTACGAATATCATACCAGAATAAGGCGCTCGTCAAAACCCCCTGGCGGCCAGATAAGCCAACTTTTCCACCACGTTCAGGGTAGGCGGATAAAAGTTATCAATTTTAAATAAATGAGTCGTGACGTCTGTCTGGGCGTCTGCTTTGGTTACATTTATAAGATAGCTAAAAATATGGTTAAAGGATGAAGGATTCAGATACTTACAGTACCTAGTTTGTATATTTTAATTCTGGTCACTGATTTAGTGAAATATCTCGAAAAATATGAAACTGAGGAAAAAAGACAGAAACGACTAGCAACAAGAACAAAAAATGTAATTTTTTCCTTTTCCCCAAAACTAAGACTGGCAAATCACTGTGCACGTTTCCAATCGGTAAAGGTTTTTAATAATCTGCCGATGGAGCTTAAGGCCATTACTAATCCTAATGTGTTTAAAAGCAGAGCAAGACATTTTTTGCTGTCAAAGCGCTACTATAGTATTTATGATTTTTTAAATTAGTTAATATAGGTATTTAATTTACTATAACTGACATTATTAATACTGCAATGTGATAGTTAGGTATCTTAAGTTATTTTTAAAATTTGGTGCTAGCTTGTAAGAGTCGTTTTCAAACACAATGTTATATTGTTCCTGAAATAAACTTGAATTGAATTGAATTGAATTTGTATTGTAACTACCTATTTCGCTATTTAGTAGTAGACACTAGGGAATGCAACTTAACCGGTTATTAACCGTTTTTGTATGAAAATAACCGGTTAAAACCAGTTATAACCGGTTATTTCCATTCCCTAGTAGACACATCGCACCTTCAAAACAATAGTGACCTATTTCAAGAATTTTAAATTTCGATTTAGGTCTCTATAATAATAAATTTAAGACTCGAAGTTTGAAAGCTGAAATTTTGAATTAGGTCACTTTTGTTTTAAAGGTGCGACATGGATCTTGCGGTACCCCACCCCTCTGTAACCCCCCACTGATCCTGCAATTGCATTTGCCTCAAGCAATTTTCACAAAATTCTATACAAAGTTACTCAAGTCATCTTCAAACAAACATACAAACATACGAATATCCACTGAGTTGACTTTAAGGCGAACGCTAGACGTACAATAAAAACTGATCTACTGATCATTTTGAAAGACGTAGTATTTACTGATCGTGTACCTTATCTAGCTATATTCTGTTAAAGAATATAGTGACGATTAGATTATGTACCTAGTTTGATATTGATTTGTTATTATTATTAAATTTATGTAAATTCCTCTTTTTACATTTCCCATTATTATTGTATTATTGACATTTTATGACTGTAGCATTTGAGCTATATTTCTTATGTTTTATTACTGTTTTTATTTTTGGTTCATTATTATTATTACTTTTGTACACATTGACATTATTTGATTTTTAATGTTTTATATTATTTATTTTTTACACTGACGATCTTATTGTGAATTCATTATAAATATGCGACATATAATAATGTAATTTCCAATATGAAATAAATGACTACTACTACTACTACTAGCGTATTGACGGATGTCAGTACTTATCACGGAAATCTACATTTCTAGATTCATTCACGGCCAATTTTGGGTTCTCTGTCGTTTGCCCGAAAGTCAAATGCAATAATTTAACATGCCCGAATTTCATTTGCCATAATTTTATATTCCATAACAAATTATATGCCATAATGTTCATTTGCAATATTTTCATTTCCCATAACTTTTAGATGCCATAACGATACGTTTGCCATACATCTCATTTTCCCTACTTTTAAATGTGCTAAAATTATATGGCATAAAATTCAATCGCCATAATAATTATCGTTTCTCCAGGCGCTTGTTAGTTGTATAATTTTTATAATGTTAATGTTTGTTGTATAATGTGCTCGCGTGCTGCAAGGTCACGGTTCCACCTAACACTCCTCCTCGCTTCGCTCGTCGTCGTACCTAAAGGAGACCTTCCTAGAGGGATCCCTTCATTTCCCATAAATTAATTTGTCCCCTACATTATATCCACTGTACACACTGGATCTGCTTTTTCCGTAATTATGGCAAATAATAGTTATGGCATAAAATAATAGGGATTATGAATATTATAGAAAGTAAATATTATGGAAAGTGTTATTATGGTATCCAATATTATGGAGGTTGAACATTATAACACTTGAGTATTATGGCATTTAAAAATTATGGTATGTGATGTTATGGCAAATGAAGGTTATGCCCAGTGTCTATTATGGAAAATGAAATTAGTACATATGAATTTATGGGAAACGAAGGGATACCCCAATTTTGATAAATATTGACATCCGTCAATGTACTAAATTACATGATCACTAAATACTGTGATATCTTAGTATAGCTTTTGCGTCAAATTTTAGGTAGTCATTAACATTTACATCAATTTATGTTTCTTAACGGCAGAAAAGGTAGGTACACACAACATCACACCTAACTAACCATTAAAGACAGAGCAGAGAGAAAAAGAAAGAGATGTATATATGTGTATTATGTTAACTTTTATGCATTCTCGTGCGACTCTCTTTCATGCAATATTTCAGATTTCTGAAGTGTATAGCTAGATGTGTTGTTGTGTGTACATTATAAGTTGTTATTGTGACATCTCCTAAATATCCCATATTTTCACCCCTAACGTAGTGTAATAATGGCCGACGTTGCGGCTATTTCCGGTCCGCCCGGAAGTGACGCGGTCCTCTAATGGTCTCTGATGCGTGGCCAATGAGCGGCGATTATTTGACAATAGTCAGAAAATATCCTTTATCTTATTTATAGCGTTTGGAAAAATATTGGTTCATGGCAGGAGGTCGGATATAAAAGACGCCTAAATTATTTTCTTGGCAATGTTTTGCCATTGCGACATACTGTGTGATGCACAGGCGTTCTTTAACAACGACATAATAAAGTAAAGAATGAATTTTATTTAATAAGTACTTTAACTTCTTAATTAGGTACCATTTTTTTACCATGCATAACAGCAGCAGGAGTTGCGTAAAAGATAATATCTGTGACAAAGTTCTACGGTGTTTTTTCACCATTTGAGTATCAAGGCCGTATTAATGAACAGACTGATCTTGGCTGAGATACACATCTCAAGACACGCCAAGTCTTAAGCTGAAATGAACGTCTCAAGACCCAAATCATCGCTTATCTAACAACACAACTCATAATTTTTACCAATTTTACAGGAGAGCAAAAAAATCGTGTATTTTACGCGCATTTGGACCTGCACGCTGTCACTTTTTTGTAAATCTGGTATTTTATTGGCCGAAATATCTAGATTAAGATTAGTTAGTAGTTCGATGCGCAATGACTACTTATTGGATACAGCTAAAACTGGCCAAGTGTGAGATGAACTCGCGTACATAAGTTTTTTTTTTCGATAGAGTTCTTATTTTCCTGTAATCTGCAATTTATATTTTGTGGGTGGGAGGACCTTGTGCAGGGTCCGTCCGGGTTGGTACCACCATCTTATCCATTAACCTACCGCCAAGCAGCAGTGTTCGCATTGTTGTGTTCCGGTTTGGCGATGAGACAGCCGGTGAAATGACTAGCATAGAGGCATTCCATCTTAGTCCTCAGGGTTGGCAGTTCATTTGCAGTCTTGTGAATGCAAATGTCTATGGGTCACAGTTTTCACATACCATCAGGTGGCATGTGTGCTCGCTTGCCTTCATATGCCAAAAAAAAAAAAAACAAAACTATTTATTTTACAATAATAACAAAAATATTACCAAGCATGCTCTTAAGTTATATCAGCAATAAAAACAATAAACATAACCAACAAAAGAACCATCAAGAATCACATTCCGCCATACCGAAAAGAACTTATTGTATGTATTCACAGTTATTCCGGCTTATTTTCTAAGCGATTCTGTGCCTTATGCCCTGGCGATACGGAGCTAGGCGGTGAGGTAGGGTCAACAATAGCCGCTTTGGGCGGGCGGATGCAGGTTTTTTGACAAATGGCCAGCTGGACGATTTGTCTCGGGATGGGCGGGCAAAGAATGGCAGTCACAGACCCGACACTTCTTATGTGGATTGTTAGGCTAAACGCAGCCATACCTTAATTTTACCTTAGAACTAGTCCGACTTTTGAATACGTTGTAGATATTATGAAAAGCTCTATACTTTTTCCTTTTCAACAAAATATTTCGTGGAAAGATACTAATAAGAAATGCAAACGTACAAACCTATTATTCATAACAACTTCAACATATTCAATTCATTTTTGTACTGTTGTCTATATACCTATGTTAAATTGACATTTTGCCATTGTTGCTATTTCAATTTGAACAGTTATGGTATCCTATATCACCCACGATGGTGAAAGGGTTCCAACGATACCACACAGATCTAAATCGGCTCAGGCGTTTAGAATTTATGGTGGAAAGAAGAATCATACATACATAGATAAACTCTGAAAACACTACACTTCTTTTTTTGGACAGTTGTTAATATCGTGAAGATTGGGCTTGACATTTGACAGGTTTACGATTTAAGCGTTAGTTTTTTTTTTCTCAATCCTTTTATGTCACAAGCAACGAGCGGTGACTTTGACAAACCCGTCTGCAAATTAGTATCAAGTACTTACTACTTTCAGCGAGACTATTCCGCCCGCGTAAGCTAATACGCAGTATGTCAGATAAAATTCCTGTAGCAATAACAACCTTATTACTAAGAGCAGAGAACTGTTACTGCTTTGGTTATTGATTCTGGGATACTGATTATGAGGGCAGTATTAGTGCCGCGTTTATCGATGTGGATAAGCATGGGTAAAACATCTGTCACTTTCTAATCAGTATGTAAGTGCAAGAGTGACGCATGCTTTACCAACCGCGATAAAGGCGACCATGATACGGGTAAAGAGGTGATATCTCTTAAACGCTAAACAGTCCAATCGATTGGTACCTATGAAACCTAGTTAAAACTTTACCCTATTAATCAGCTTTCTTTCAAAATAAATAGCGTTCACATCGGTTCATCCATTCCAGAGTATAAATATACGCTTGTTAAAATTATTTTACCCCTCTTTTTATGTAAGTGGTAAAAATAGCACCTACAACTAAAGAAGAAACTTTCCCTAACAAAATAGGTCGAACTAACAAAATAATCGTACAAATATTCCAATATTTTTACAAGATCTGCGGGCCTTACCTAGTTGGTTACTGAGTTCTGTTACTAAGGTTGATGCAAATAAAACTAACTTATGTTTATTTTTTAATTTCAATATGTATAAAAATTAAAAGCTTAATTAATATACATTTTGAAAAACAATTAATCATTTTTCTTAGTTTCCGCAATTCCCGATACGATCTTTTAACATTCACAGCCGGCATCGATGAAACGACGCATGACTTCTGTAAATTTAATTTTTTGAAATCGCATAAAAGTTAGTCTTTGTTTACCAAAGAACTTTTTTTGTATAATATTATAAAAAATCCTATCTCTGTATATGTTAAGAGACCAAAATTATATTTCTCAACATGACTTAATTCCAACTTATGAAGCAAGAGATTTGGTGTGTTTTCGTATTTCTGCAAAATCATGTGAAATCTTAAAGTCGATTTAATGAGTCATCAAGATTGACCGGTGTCCAAGCGGATCTTTAGTTGCTTTGAATACATTCGTATCAGAATTTAAAGCTAGAAGTCTGTTCAATATGTCACGCAAATTTGAACTCTCTACAGGAACTCTTACAAAAGTTGGGGCCGTTATCAGTATCATCGTCGTGCGTGATTTTAACTATGATTTTATCGTCCGAAATGGGATTACTTCAAGCTCGTACATCAAATAATTGCAATAGTTTAGAATACATTATTTTTATTATTATTCTATATAAATCAAAGTTTTGATTAATATACAGGTTTATGCAAAACTGCTTTAAAAAATTTTTTTAATTGTAATTAATCTCAGTAACAGAACTTAGTAACCGACTAGGTATTCTACGCGGTAAAACTATATCGCTTTTGACATGTTATCGTATTGTCTACGTTACGATAGCTCTCATTTACTTGACAGTAGCGGCGACCGAGTTAAAAAAATACGATAACATTTTAAAAGCAACATGGTTTTACTGAGTGGAATTGTCTTACCTTGTAAAAATATTGGGATAGAGTCCCTGATATACTTATCTCCAGATAACAGTGCCTAGCAGATAAAAGTTAGATCTATATATTTTTTAAATTGCATAGAAAAGAAGAACAATAAATTGACTACAGACAGATATTTTTATCTGGGCATGGAATAAACCAGGGCTTAAGAATGATAAACAATGTTATCTAGGTAGCACATCTAGCGCCATCTATATGAATTTCATGGGAGTAAACTGGTGTTGTGTTTGCCGAGAACTAGATGGCGTAACGTCACGTAACCTATATGTATTTGTTTCACATTAAATTATTAACAATATTATCGTTATTTTTTTCCTCCACGCGTTTGTCATTCCTCACGTTGTCCTGCTTATTTACAGTATGGTTGTTTTTTTCAAGTGTTATTATTACTTGACTGCGCGAAGCAAAAAACAAGAGTTTGTTAGTTATATTATTATGTATGTGAGCGAGGAGCACTTTGTTTTTACAAGATTTTTATTAACTTTTAATGTTTTTTTTTATATTTATTTAGGTCAAATCTTGCAAGTTCATTTTAAACCAGTACCCGTGACAATCTTGACAATACTTGAAATTACGTGAAAATAATGTCAAACATTTTTCATAATATGGATATAAATACAATTGATTTAAAAAAAGAGAACAGCGCTGCAAAAAAAGTCAGAGAATTCTATTGTTGAAATACGTCGTAGTAAATAATCATATTTTTTTCTCTATTACTTAATTTTACTACATTCCTTTTATAGTTCACTATATATGTATACTTATATAGGCCGTAAAAGGGGATACTTCAGTACTTTCTTAATATACAAAATATGTAATCATTTATAACAAAAACTGCATATACATATAAGATAAATTTATCAAGTAATCATCATCATTTACTTAAGAGCTAAGCATTTGTCGGTTGAGTAATTTCCATTCTTCCTTGTTCCAAGCCTTCTCTTTAACACACACATATCAAGTAACATTGTTCCAAATTTAAATATAAATAGGTAAGTTTAGTTTTATGTAGGTAACTTGTTAATTTATGTACCTATAATCTCTCCATGGCTGACTACGGTGAGCTCAAATTCAGCTTAGCGGTGCTTACGCCCTTTTCATTACCGCAATCTATCTATGGAAAATGTCTAAATGAATTGAAATAAATGAATTTGATTTGATTTGATTTATATTTTCACTCATAAATAGTGCTCGAAATTTAATAAAAGTCTTATCCATCTTGTGCTTTCGTCACCATTATTCCATCGGTCGTCCGCCCATTAGTAATCACCAGAGGTCGGAATTTTCGTAGCACTTTTGAGCTGTCATAGGGACTTTTCGTTTATCGACTTCGGATAAACATATTTTATCGATACATTATATAACACAACATATTAAAGAACATTAAAAGAAGAGGTAAACAACAGGTGGTATTATCGCTAAAGAGCGATTTCTTTCAGATGACTTTCGAGTACTTAATTGAAAATGTGAAATAGAGATTTGCAATGAAAATAATGAAAAGTTAATAGTTAACATTTTAATCAGTTCAGTTCAGTGTTATCATTTATGAATTTCAGGTTCAAAGTCTGTTTTAGTGCTAAGAAGACTAAGTGTTTCATCATTCGTTTTTCTATAAAAGAAATAGATAGATAGTCATTATCTGAAAGAGATCACTCTTTAGCGATAAGACCGCCTGTTGTTTACATCTACTTTTAATATGTTGTGTTCTATAATGTATCGATAAAATATGTATAACCGAAGTCGATAAACGAGAAGTCCCTATGACAGCTCAAAAGTCCTACGAAAATTCCGACCACTGGTAATCACATGAGATTTTAAATGCTCATAATATATCTATGCAGTTAGCCGCCATCTTAGATATCAAGTCAGCGCTAAGTGGCAGTACATGCGATAGTTATTAAAAAATCCTTCCGTTGGAAATTTCTTGCCTATTCTTTCTTGTTCTATGTATTACTACTTTGTAAGGACTTTCCCGTCTACTCTTTCTGCTCTGTTCGGCCTCGCCCTGGGCTCTGAAAGGATGTTACAATATTATATCATTTCCCGCCACAATGCGTGCGCCTTCCCGGCCTAATGCGAGCCATTCACGAAGGCCGGATCATTCACATTATGGCTTTTGCTGTATTCATTTTTGAAACGGCATTGAGAAATCTTTTCACTGTTAACCACCACCAGACCTAGGAATATGAGCGGCAAAATTAAATGACAGCTAGGGATTGCCTGTATCGATAAACTCAATTATCGATGCTTTTCCGATATAGTTGTGATTACTAATCACTCCTAGTTTTGTTTGTAAAAATATTTTTTAAATGAAAATAGGAAAAAAACTGCAACATAATTCTGGTTATTCTTTATTTTTGAACCTTCATTCATACATACATACCTTCACGCCTGTAATCCCAGAGTGGGCTAGGCAGAGCTACAGAATTACAACTTTAAAAAGTGGTTGATAATTCAGGAACCACAATTTGCACAAATATGTTTACCAGCATATTAGTGACACGTTGCAAGCCTATCGCCTAACAGTACTACAAGCCTATATTCCCTTAGTCGCCTCTTACGACATCCACGGGAAGACATGGAGTGGTACTATTCTAACCCGGCAACCACACGAGAAACCCGGCAACCACCGACCTTCATTCATAATCATCATAATTTATTTACTCATTGTGTACATACATAAACTTACGCCTTCATTCCCAGAGTCTTAAAACTTCTTGATAATTCTGTAACCACATTTTGCACAAGCAGGCTAAGATGTTTCCCAATGTATTAAATGAAATGAAATGAATGTTTATTTGCTAGAATGCGATACATAGGTCTCAGATAATTAGTTAGAACAGGCATTCAGTCGATAAAACGACATGCAAATTTAGGTTAGGTACTTAAAGTCAACTTAAAATCTATCCAATTATTGATGTCCACATAACAATTTACAATTACAATATCAGGCTACAATTATTAATTTAATATCAAAATATAACACATAATGAAATACATATTGTCCAATTTCTTTTGAGATTTTTTTTTCTCTTTATAATATTAGTATAGATTTAACGTTTAACTCCTTCTTTGCCAATAGATCCTTATCGTGTCTATTTTCCACAGATTATATAAACTGAAACTGCGACCATAAAAAGCTCGTCACTAAATCTCGTTCATCTATTCACCATTCAATCCACTCAGTGACTCGTTCACTTAGTGAATGGGCGAGACAAAGTTGCTTCTTCCAACTCAATCACTTTGTCTCGAGCTATCTTTTGATTACGATGCGCGTGGTGCGAATTGGTCACTGCGCGTTTTGATAAAAATGGCCGTATTTTTTTAAAATATATAAATATACATACATACATACATAAACTCACGCCTTCATTCCCAAAGTGGGGTAGGCAGAGCTAAAGAATTACCAACAATTTTTAAAACTTGTTGATAATTCTGTAACCACACTTTGCACAATTAGGCTAAGATGTTTACCAGCATATTAGTGACAGGTTGCGAGCCCATCGCCTAACAGTACTACAAGCCTTTATTCCCTTAGTCGCCTCTTACGACATCCACGGGAAGAAATGGAGTGGTGCTATTCTAACCCGGCAACCACACGGCTGATATAAATATGTATTTATTAATTTGGTTTTTTTTTTAAATGATAATTCGAGAATCGGTTTGGGGATAAGACAGCCGGTGAAATGACTAGCATAGAGGCATTCCATCTTAGTCCTCAGGGTAGGCAACGTATTTGCAGTCTTGTGAATGCGAATGTCTATGGGTCACAGTATCCACTTACCATCAGGTGGCCTGTGTGCTCGTTTGCCTTCCCATGCTATAAAAAAAAAACGTTATGTGGAATATTCGTTTCCTGTGGTCACCGGGTTAGATTAGTGCCACTCCATGTCTTCCCGTGGATGTCGTAAGAGGCTGTAAGGGAATAAAGGCTTGTAGTACTGTTCGGCGATGGGCTTGCTACTTGTCGCTAATACACTGGTAAACATCTTAGCCTGATTGTGCAAAACGTGGTTACAGAATTATCAAAAACTTATTTAAGAGCTCTTTCTACCCGACGACTCGTTAGCCTAGTTGTTAGTAACTTAACTAGTTGGGTATCGAACCCAGGACCGCTAGCTTTGTAAGCAGTACAAAGCTAGAGGCCCTGGGTTCGATCGGTATGGGCAAATATTTGTGTGTTCTTGGATGTTTTTCTAAGTAGTTTTGGATTTTTCTTCTTTTTATAAGTATTTATAACGTCGCCTAGTAACCATTGTACAAGCCTAGAGCTTAGTTTGTGTCTAGGTCGAACCCGGGACCGCTAGTTTCGTAGGCAGGGTCACTGCTAGAGCATCTAATATCGGGGTTTTTTTCCAATACCGGTATTTTTTCGATATGGATATTTTAAATACCGGTTTTACGGGATGTCGACATTTTTTCGATATTCATACAAAAATTTGAAATGTTAAAAACCTAATGGATTTTAGAAGCGAAGGTGGGTGAAGTATGAGGCCCTTAAAGGTAACCTATCACAAACGCGATTTTTTTTTGACCGAATTTCATTTGACCGAAAACGTTTCGTTTTTTATCGTTTCTCCGATGGCACGATTCGTCAATTTTTTATTTCACCATTTGACTTTAAGTAAATGGTTCGTTAGTCCAAGCAACTTTTCTCCTTGTAGTCACGTGCCCTATGTATTGTTACGTATTTTATTTCAAAGCCCATTTTTCATTACACCAATGCTACAACTAGCCTGTGGATCGTTTTGTATTTTGTTTCTTAACCCATTTTTCACTTCATCAATGTTACATATAGATTTCGCTACGTTACGTCAAATATTCATTTCGGCCAAAAAATCTTGCTTGTAATTAGTTTCAACTATCTACAAAATGCAACGAGCAAGACGAGTCAGGGCAGAACCGACTCAGATAGGTTAGGTTAGAAGGCCCCGCCTTGGCTTTCGAGGTTATTTTTTTTCTGCCCCGAAAAACGAATAAACCGAGCCGTAATATTGGGCAAAGGATACTAAGGTAAAATCAGAAATAGGAAAAAGACAAATAGACAAAGCATTACATTGGACAACTGTTGATACGCCGAAACCAGTAATGAGGTATAGATAATTTGTCAAATCGTTAAAAAACCAAAACAAGTAATGAATAAATAAAACTATTCGAAATGATCATTCGGCCAAACGTAAAAAAACCCAAACCATAATTGACGAAAAGTATTTGTCGAACCAAAATTCGGTCAAACATTTTTCGAAGTTGTGATAGGTAACCGCCCTTAAATATATAAATCAGCTCATGCGTAACAAATATATGTATATTTATTTGTTAAAACTCACAGCTCAGCAGCAAATTGCCGGGAACTCGGGAATAATGCATCCTATAGCTATTTAAAAATGTCATCAAAATAAAACGTTACTTTATTGGAAAAATTATAATTATATAAAACTAATCTAATATCGAAAAAAATATCGAAATACCGTTTCTTTTGCGAGCTCAAATATCGGTTTTATAATATCGGAATTTTAGTCCAATATTCCGGTTTTTCGATAGTATCGAATACCGGTATTCATGCTCTAGTCACTGACTGCCGAATGGAGCTTAAATGGCGTCGTCAATTGGACCTACGTTTATCTCGTAGCGCTACGAGTATTGGCCTCGTAGCGCTAGAACCGTCCAGAGTCACAGCAATACAGAATTAATACGACGCGCGGATTAGGCAATGATAGGCTCTTGGTCAACGTCGTAAGAAATCGTAAATAATCTTCTGTTGCGATACAGACACGTTGATTTAGTAATTCTGTGGGTACGCTGTTATTTTGACACTTTGTTTTGAAACAAACAAATCGAACCTGTAACAAACCTGTTTGGCCTAGTGATTGGCCATTTCTGAAACATTACAAAACTTTCCTTAACTGCGTAAATTACAGCTTCTGAAAGTTACATAATTAGATGGAAATGATTCTGACACATGTAAATTTCATGAAAAGTTACATTACAAAACTTTAGTAATTGTCAGAAATGAAATGATTTCACTTTAGTAACTTTCAGGTGAAAGTTTCACTTCTGAAACTTTCAGAATATTGCGGAAATTTAAGTGAAAGTTTCATTTTTGAAACTTACAAGCCGCCCATCACTAGTTTGGCCGAATGTTTCTATTTCTACTTATATTTTTAATTTTCAAAAAGCTACTTTCAGTCGTTGCTGTTTTTATTTGTATTCCTAAATATAACCTTATTTAACTGACGTAATTAACGGTTTTGGTAAATGTTACATAGGATATTAAACACCGAAGTTATTTCTATTTTTCGACCAAAGGCAGGCTTATAAGCATCACGGTTTATGTGGAGGAAAAATCATGTATCTATATTTTTAATAATATTGTGAGTAAAAAGGCTCTCACCAGTTGTCGCTACCGTCTTCTTACCCCTAAACCTGTCGCCAAGCAGCAGTGTTTGCATTGTTATGTTCTGGTAGGGTAAGAAACCGGTGGAATAACTAGCATCAAGACATTGGCTGTTGGCAATGCATTTCCAGTCATGAGATTGTCATCGTAAGACTGAAAATGTGATACTGTGTGATCGTTTGGATTATCTAAGCCATAAAAACCTTGCCAGTTCAAACCCTTTCCAGGGTCATTATTTGGGCGTTTCAACCGCCTCATTTTCGTGGTCACATTTTTGTAGAAGTGACTTCAGATTTCGATTTTGTTTTTGGTTAGGTATCTAAGTTTACCGGACATCTATCAAATATCCAAAAACGCTATCAAAATATACGCCCAATTCTTCAAAAACATGTCCACGAAAGTGAGGCGGTTGAAACGCTCGAATAATGACCCTCCACCAAAGATAGACACGAAAAGAGTCTGGCCATAAAAGATAATAGTACATTGTGTATTAAGGTCGGTAAGTAAGGAATTACGATCGAGGCTCTAGTAGAAGCCCGAAGTCGAAGACTGAGGGCTTTCTGAGTCGAGGTACGTAATTCCCGTACCGCCCGTGAAACATACAATGTTTTTCATCACATTTGCGAGTAAATAAACACACAAGTCATCACAACTATTATTACGAATGACTTGAACTTTTTTTAAGCGGATGGCTGGCGGACTGCACAGATTATGCAAATGTTTCGTTCAGAAACGTTAAGGGCAAATACTTACGTAGGTATACAAACAGCCCTGAAGGAGTGTAAAAAAAAACGACGTTTGTTACAGACAACTATTAAAATCGATTATTAAGAATATTAATTGAGTATTTAAGTAACATGTAGCGAGATTGCAATAAAATTCCTGTTTAAATAACATTTTAAGACAATTTTACAATTGCGTGTAAACTCTTTGCTTGAACTTGCATGACCTGTGTGCTGTGCTATAAATTAAAAAAAAATTACTTACCGACCTTGGGTTTCATGGTAAGAAGAAAGGTCGAGGGTTTTATATGGGGCATTGCGGTCAAGTTAACCTGTATGTTTAGATACTGTTTACATGCAAGTGTGATGAAAAAGATCTTTATTCAGTAATAGTGCATTCCTATATTCAAAACCGTTGGTAGAATTGTGACGTCTCGTTCAAATTTGACACATTTTGTACGTAGCAAATGTCATAACGCTACTGCCCGTAAGGAAAACGATTTGTTTCTTGAATATAGGAACCGGGCATAAGTAGGCCATACGGGCACTTTTACACGTCACTCATACAACATTCAATACTCTTCAACTAAATCGTCGGTGGAAAAGCACTTTAAAAAATACCGATTTTTACTTTCGTTAGCCAATTGATTATGGACGCACTATACTTTGTATTTATTCGCAATGTTTAAACAGCCGGGCTATAAAGTGGCCCGGACTGTCTGCCCGGAAATCTGACATTACCATCCATGCAAGACTAAATTAGTCGATAGTGACCGTGAAGATGACTCACTGTAATAGTACATTACTACAGACGCCGGGAAGTAGGTGGTTGCAGGCCGAGTTCATATAGACGGCCGAGCGAAGCGAGGTCGGATAGATACGAGGCTGGCAACCCCTTTTCACGGCGAGGTATGTATAGTGCTTTTCTCAAACATATGCAATGAAATAAAAAAAAAATCACTCAAAAAAACATTTGTGTAATAGGCATTAACGCGGATATTTTTGGTCCGAACCACACAGATACAAAAAAAAAACGATTTTCAGCTATTCATCCTGTTCATAAAACCAGCTGTCATGGCCATATTAAAATTAAAAAAAAATTACTTCCCGGCCTAGGCCTTCAATTTTGTATGAAATTCCTTTACAGTTCTCTCGAGTTGTTCCATACAAGGCATACGAGCACACAGGCCACCTGAAGGTAAGTGGAAACTGAGACCCATAGACATTCGCATTCACAAGACCGCAATCCTAAGACTGCAAATGCGTTGCCAACCCTGAGGACTAAGATGGAATGCCTCTATGCTAGTCTATGCCTCTATGATGTAATGTTCCTTACATTTGGCGCGGCTAGGAGAATAGGTCGTTAATAGAATTTCATACAAATCTTGCAGGCTTAGGCCGGCAAAGTCCTCTTTTTTAATTTCCATTCTACACAAATTTGTGGCACCAGGCATCATGACATTCTGCCATTACACGTATTAAAATTATCAATAAACGATTTGGTATGTACATATTGCAGTTTTATTGACATAATAAATCCACATTATTTTCAGTTATTTTTTTTCAATATATTTAATATAACAATGGTATGTACTTTGTCTAGCATTACATAAATCTATTAATAGTAAATTAAAAAATATATCAAATAACCTGCGTAGTTTCTGCAGGGAAACACACCAAAATCTTAAGAGAGAGATAGAGAGAGAAAAGGGAAAAGAACACCTAACTTATGTTTTGATTTGGCACCGTGTAAGTTATGACTTCACAAATATAATTGAATATGGTTTCTGTTATATTAGACTACTCTCTATTCCTTTTAACATGTATCAAAATAAACTAAATCAGAGCCGGACAGTTGGGTACCTTTCCTTGTAAGTCGAAACTGGACATGGATTTCGGGTTTGTGTTCCTTATAATGCTCCTATGCTAGTCTAAGGAATCCAGAATTTTCAGGGTTTCCGTTTGTCTGCTGTTAGTGGGCTGTATCTGTATAAATCGTAACCGTTAAAGGAAGACAAAGCAAACTTACACTAAGTGTGTGTATTACGTTTGCTAACACGGACGTACATTCAACTGAGGAGGTGGGAGGACCTTGTACATGGTCCGTCCGGGTTGGTACCACCATCTTATCCATTAACCTACCGCCAAGCAGCAGTGTTCGCATTGTTGTGTTCCGGTTTGGGGATAAGACAGCCGGTGAAATGACTAGCATAGAGGCATTCCATCTTCGGCCTCAGGGTTGGCAACGCATTTGCAGTCTTAGGATTGCGGTCTTGTGAATGCGAATGTCTATGGGTCACAGTTTCCACTTACCATCAGGTGGCCTGTGTGCTCGTTTGCCTTCCTATGATATAAAAAAAAAAAAAAAAAAACTTTTAATGTATCTAGCCGTTTTTACATACATACATACATTAAATCACGCCTGTTTCCCAGAGGGGTAGGCAGAGACCACTTCTTTCCACTTGCTACGATCTTGACAAATTTCTTTCGCTTCTTCAACATTCATACATCGAGTCATGCACGCACGTCGGTTTCGGGTACTTAAGATTCGGCCCTTTTCCAGTATTTCTCCGATTTGATTCGAAAAAGTACGCCTAGGGCGGCCCCTTCCGACCCTTCCACTTACTTTCGATCTATATATCTCTTTCGTCAATCTTCTTTCATCCATCCTTTCCAGATGACCGAACCATCGAAGCATGCCCTTTTCAATCTTAGTCACTACATCTTCTTTTATTCCACATTTCTCTCTGATTTTTTCATTTCTTACTCTATCAATCAGTTTCACACCACACATACTACGTAAAGAGCGCATTTCAACTGCATTTACACGACTTACATGCTTGTTCTGCCACACCCAACATTCACTACCATACGTCAGTAGGGGCCAGCACTCCATTGTGTACAGCCAGCCGGGCTTTTTGTGAAACGCCCTGTCTACTTACAAAGGAGTACAGGGCCGTTTTTATAAAAATGCTAATAACGAAAAGATCACTCTCAAAAACTGCCATTAGTCAAAGATAGTGGTTAACTATAAGCATATTGTAGCGACACATAAACTGGATAAAACTTTTGAATTAGTAATGCCGGTTATAAATTCGATGGTACGATCGCGTCGACTTAACTACGGTTTCGGATGCATAATGTAGCCGTGAGCGCATGATGTAAAGCTAAAGCTGTTGTTTGAATCGCTTGTGTCGCTCATCGCGCCGCGCCTGGTGATGGGCGGCTTGTAAGTTTCCAAAGTTAAACTTTCACTTTAATTTCTGCAATATTGTGAAAGTTTCACTAGCGAAACTTTCACCTAAAATTTCATTTCATATTCTGAAAGTTACCAAAATGAAATCGATTAATTTCTGAAAATTACAAAAGTTTTGTAATGTAACGTAAGTAACGGAAAGTTTTCATGAAATTTAAATGAAATTTACTTGTGTCAGAATCATTTCCACCTAATTTGTAATTTTCAGAAGCTGTAATTTTCGCAGTTAAGGAAAGTTTTGTAATGTTTCAGAAATCGCCCATCACTAGCCGCGCCTCAGTGTAGCCTCGGCCTTATAGTTGTGTTTAACGATGAGGATAACGCGTATAAAGCCCAGTGCGATGTATGTATGTATGTATGTATGTAAACACTTTATTGTACACAAAAAAAAAAGAAACAGACAATCTAATACAATACAGAGTTAGAATGTACAAAGGCGAACTTATCCCTTTAAGGGATCTCTTCCAGCTAACCTTTGGGTGATTGAGTAAAATAAGAAAGCAGAAAGCGGCAGACATTATTTAGTACAAAACAAAGTTTACAGAAACGGCGTTAACAAAATTTTAGACCTTGTGAATAAATACTAACAGAGACATATAAAAGTAAAAATAAATAATAAACATAAAAACAATTAAATACACAAACTTATATATATACCTACACACATACATCATAAATATACAATACATATAATATATATAAAAATAAATATATACGTATATATATATATATATATATATATATATATATATATATATAATATACCTATATATATCATAAAATTAAACAAAGGATAGTACACAGTTATAAGGAGTCAAGCCAGTATGTCCTCAATCTTCCTTGTAGAGATGCGACCGATTGCGATTTCCTAAAATCAGAAGGGAGCCGGTTCCACAGTCTAACAGAGTGCACCGAGAAGGATTTGGATGTGTGGCGGCGATCAACCTTAATTGAAGAATTAGTTTTTCCCCTTTCGCGTAGTTTAACTGGTCACTTAGACATAATAAAATCAACGCAGTAAAAATAACAGTCTTCCAGCAGAGCTCGTGGGTTGCCGATCACTGTCTTGATTTTCGAATATCATTAAATCAATAACATTCTCGAAATGCTCCAAAAGTATCAAATTTTGTATATTTACAGTGTTTTGCTAATAGGTATGCAAAAAATAGTGTCTAATTTTATTTAAATTAATTGTACTGTGAGATTAGTCGATTAAACCTCTGGAATTATTTCGAGCATACATTCAGAGATCCCATCAGGGGGGTTATTATGACACAGCAATGCAGTTCTGTTTACGCTGAGAGAAAAAGACAGAGCTATATAATTGCTATAGCTCTGTCCTCTGTCCAAGAGGAACTGTAAAAGAGGGGTGTTTATAAGTTCAGTTTATGTGTTTTAGGATTAAGCAGACTTTGTTCGGCCAGGATCATGCCTAAATATGGGTGTGTTGAGGGCACAGAACAGAGGCTGCGCCTGCACATCGTGCCGGCCACCTGGCGGGACGCGCTGCTACGCTGCCAGCTTGAAGGTAAGTATTTTAGTCAAATACGATAGTTAGACCGGTCTGAGTGGAGAGCCTTGGGGGAGGCCTATGTCCAGCAGTGGACGTCTTTCGGCTGATGATGATGACGATAGTTAGTAGTAGGGTTAAAATCTTTTTCATTGCACTAAAATTCTCCACTCAGTCACGATCGTAATTTAATTCTTTGAGTAAGTAATAATATTTTTGTAATCTAAATAAATGTTTATTTTATTTGAATGAAGCGAGCCGTATTAGATGTTCTCCTGGAACAGAAACCACATACTTTGCTCATTTTTGGAATAAAACATCGTATGTGCCTCACCTACTTCTTATCCTACTGCATCAGAAAGAGGGTTATTAGTAGTGTAAAAAACCGTCAAACAAAATAAAGTATGAGTTCCATAAACACCACCCTGTCACATATCCCGGGGACAAGTTTCAATGCAACGAACAAGATTTCTACCCAGCAACATTATTAAAAAGGAAAACTGAAACTCTGACATTTTCACACAGTTCTCGAAGTAATTCTGAAAATTTCGGTCAAACATGATGAAGTAAACCACTGCAAAATTGATAGAAAATAAGCTTCTATATTTTGTTTGTGGTGTTCAAGATCTGGCTGTTACTTAACAAGAGTTATCTGAAAAAGTATCTGTTCACAACACGACAATTTAATTCTTAAAAAAGGAAGTTGCTTAAAAGCGAGTAATCTAAGCAAAATGGTATGTCAATGTCATGGCTACTCAGGTTTTAAACTAAACGATTTTAAATTTATTGCCGTAACAGGTAGTACCCTAGCGTCGCCGATTAATGCCAATCTGACGCAGGCAATGAAATCCATTATGGCCGCCAACAAACTGGAAAACTGCACGATACTGACTGGCATGCACTCCACATTAATAAAGGGAGATTTCGTTAGTCTGAAAGGTGAGCCAACCTTGATTACGATGACGTCTGCGTTTAGATTTATTTCTGAAAAGGAATTCTGTCAATCTTTTTGTTTTTTGCAGGAATACTTCTCTCTAACATCTCACTTCCATGGGCCAAAAATGAGCCCAATAACTTAAACAACGACGAGGACTGCCTGGCGCTGACCGGCAATGGCGAGTTGGCTGATGTGAGCTGCGCTAGCGTCCATCCCTACTTCTGCTATAAACACAACCCCGAACTGACTGAATCTTATAGTCAAACAAGTGACAGTCAAGCGAGCAATTGCGGTTCCTCTGACAATGGTAGGAATAATGAACACATAGTACCTAGTCTTGTGGCGAATGGAACATCTCCTGGAATTCTGGTACCCACAGTTCTGATTGTGTCAAAGTTGCTTTCCAGTTCGGTTTTTTTTATAAATGAGTCTTAAGAAGGTGGTGGTAATAAGCGGTGTTTGTACGAACAGGGTACACGTGGGAGCCGCGGACAGGCAGTTGCTACAAGTGCCAAAGCGTGGCTCTCCTCTGGCTCCGCGCCGCCATGGTCTGCACCAACGAAACCGCGACCCTCGCCGTTATCAATAGCAAT
Organism: Acleris emargana; assembly: GCA_927399475.2. NCBI lineage: Eukaryota > Metazoa > Arthropoda > Insecta > Lepidoptera > Tortricidae > Acleris > Acleris emargana. The sequence continues at coordinate 3,053,962 of OV656836.1, read as the reverse complement.
CTAGAGTCCAAAGTCCTAAAGGAACTCTACGCCCAAAATCCCCCTGAGACCCACATTGGGTCCAGATACTAACTTTCTAGTACACATTGGCATCTTGGACTGGAACAAAAGTGGAAATTGGTTAACTGTATTTGGTAAGTGCAAATACCGTTGTAAACGTTGTATCTTAACATACATGGTTTTAACAGTCATTTCTGTTTGTCAGGATAACAAATTTTGTTTATGAGATCCTCTGAAGTGAATAAGATTAGGTGGAATACCGTAACCATTCGTTTAATGAAAACATACTGACACACACACACGTCATTAAAAAATTACCAACTATGGCGAATCATGTTTGTTGTATTTTATTTTTAACAATAAATTCATCATTGATACTGTTGACAATAATTATGGTCGCCTTGATTCTCAGCTAAATAACAGAGTTTGGCGAATTTTATTCTAAAGGACTAGTTTTTGATATTACCTTTTCAGAACGTTTTTAATCTAGACTAAATTTGCTATAGTATGAAACTTCAGTTGTCTCTGCAGATCCGATAGTTCCCGAGATAAAGTTTTTTTTTCAATTCATATTTTTTCAAGAACCTTGACAAGCTGCGGTACCAACTATTCGCCAGAGCTGCGACTAAAACCGGCTTCAATCTGGCCAGGTTACCTCCTACACGAGGCTCTGCTCGATTTCACTCCTTGCAGACTCAGGTGCAAATTTGTCCTTGCATTCACTTATACACACTCCATTCATCATTTTCTATTCAACTGCTCATATACCATCACCTTACACTACAGACTTGTTTGGGAGTCCAATCTCAAATATCAAAAACTAGTCCTTTAGGGTTATAATCGCCAAAATCTGAATTTTGCTGTGTGTTTAGATTTTTGACAAAGGGCTAACATCATAAACAAGCTTGATAAAAATCAGAACTATTGGATTTGACGCAAGCTCTGGGGGTTATTATGACCTAGCTATACAGTTCAATTTACGGCAAGCGTAAAGGACATTGCTATAGCAGTTATAGCTATGTCTCTTTCTCTCAGCGTAAACTGAGCAGCATAACTACGTCATAATAACCCCGCACATGTATAAAGTTACTGGCGTATGAGAGCAACTATAGTCGAGTCCGGAATTAGGCGAACTAACTTGACAGCCGAAAATGTTGCCAGACATAGGAAAAAATAAATAGTGATAGGTTTATGTCGACACAAATATGTCGATATAACCTTGTGCCTTCTATAAATCTGATTATATTTATATTTTATCAAGTAATTGTCATCGAAACTTTCACACTCATACATACTTGCCAAATAGGGAAAAACCACAGCAATTTTTACGATATAATATGATCTGAAGGATGTACGGTTTAAAGCGGATATTTACGATACTTACTCCTCAAATTAGGAATAAAATACAAAAATAATGCTGACATTACAACAGGCCATTGTGATCCTTTTAGGTGGCTTCCAAATTATTAGTTAGATTTCAAACACAATAATAATGATAAACTAGACTTTTTAAATATCGATATTAACAGCACTAGCCAAACTGTGGCAACATTAGTGTACAATGAACTGTCAAGTTAGTTCGCCTAATTCCGGACTCGACTTTAGCTTATAGTTGAATTATTTAATCAAAATAAAAGTACAAATTGTTTGTTTTTTAATTAAGTATGTGTTGATAATCTCATATAAGTATTTATTATTTTGTCAACCAGGTGATACTCTGGACGAGGCCGGGTTTAAGACGTGGGACCGGAACGAACCGAACAATATCGATGGCTCCACCGAATAAACGTGCAAGGGTTAATACCGTAAAAATTTTTTTTTGCTGATTTCGATTCCTGAGGTTGTAATACACCCCCCCTAATTTTTTGAGGGGGCCATGCTTATTATTTTTTTATTTATTAAAAAAAAACTTTTTATTCTACGGAAAATATAATCAGCAAGGCCACACGAATATTGGCACTCTCACTTGTTACACAAATTACAATCCATCGTCTAAACACGAACAAACGTGCGTGAATATAAAACACGTTTTCTCACATTTGTACTAAACTTTATATTTTGTGTATTATTCTGATGCACGCTTTTTCGTGTTATGGTCGATACGAGTTTTGAGAGTATTGTTTCTTGCCGTTTAAATGTGCTATAAAAGTTATAGTAAGAAGTGTTTGCTATTTAATGAATAATACTCAGAATTTGTAATACCGGTTACAGCATAGAATTTTCTCTATGTGATATTGTATTAATTCAAATACGAATATTCATTCATAATAATTCTGTGCCTCCTGTGACAAGTGATACAACTCGAAAAACACGATTTTACAGGAGAGCAAAAACAAGTTTAAAAAAAATACTGCTTTTAAACGAATACGTTTTTTTGAACATTTCTTTCGATTTTTATAACATGTAATATCACTTTATTAACTGGTTTGACAAAAATAATGATACTAGTTATAGATTTTAAGATATTTGAAGAAACGTCCGAAATGTATCATTTTACATTTCAGATTAATCTATTTAACTCGTGTATGATGATACAACTCGAATTGTATTACTTAACACAAAAAAGTGTAATCAAGGAGCTCTGGTGATCACTGATACAATTTTTTTTTTAAAGCTTAATTTTTCTATTATTTCTTGAGTTAGAGGTCTAACCTTTATACACAAGTTGTAGGGAATTGAATAAGTAATCTTTCTGAAAACGAACGGGCGTAATATTTAAGATTTTAGTGAGTTGCATCATTAATCACAAAAAATAATCTTAATTTAAACCGTGACTAATGTTACATATCGAGTTATTGTTAGGTCTGGTAACGAAAAAACTTGTGTCAAATAATACAAGTAATTGATCAAAACAAACGATTGCAATTATGATAATTTTGTTTTTTTAAATATAAGGAATAAAGGAACTAAACATGAAATTAAATCACTGAGGAAACAAATTAACTTATACTCCTTCATTTCAAAGCAAAATTACGATGTTGCAACAATACAGGAGGTAAATTAACCAGTGCATATTGCCATCCAAAACAAAAACTAAATAGGCACCTACACAAAAAAACAAATTTCAATTCTCAATCATCAGCATAATCTAATCACCTACAAAACATGAAAATAATGATAACTAAAACTCAGGTAGGTAAGATATGAAGAAAGTTAAATTAAGCTTGCCGTCAGTCGAAGTAGTGAGTACGAATAGGTAGTTAAGTGACATAGCGCATGGTCCACCTGAATTTCATCTTACTGAATTTGATACAATAATTTAAGTCACCACAGAACGGTAGCATTTACTAACCTGCCACTTCACAAAATAAAACGTGTTGGTTGGTAAATAACTATTTCTTTCCGTCGCGAGATTTTTACCGTTTTTATCTTCTGTCATAATATTTTACACAAATAACTAGTTCCATACACATGTAGATCATAATATTGTATCGCAGCCATAAAAGGATATTAACATTAAGTTACCTACAATAGAAATCATGCTTACGCGTCGGTTCAGGCCACAGCGAGCGTGTGCTCCCACCCTCGATGACAGGGTGACCATAGCTATGAAGAAAGAGACCAGACTCATTTTTCGGAACATGAGTTAGCTATGCCATCGTAAACTAGATTTTTTAAACTATGTTATGTTGAAAGCGACCTATTTTAGCACGTCAATTCACTAAATTATACATAAACTTATGTATAAAACCGCCAATAACGAAATGTGCGTTCTATAATGTCGAACGCAGCCAAAGTACTTGATTTAGTCTATTTTTTCCGTTAAAAGATGATACTTTTAATCTGCAGAACACAGCCAATCGTCAATTAGTCGGAATATACAATATTTCTATATAAATACTATAATCTACTATTTGTAATTAGCATGAGACAACTAGGGTAATAGCATATAGCACTTTTTATAACAATACAAGAATTCAATTAATGTATGATAGTGAATCTTGGGAATGGCAGAAGAAGAACGCAAGCCGGAGTAATGCAGTTGAAATTAGAGCTCTAAGAAGTATGTGTGGTGTTAGGATGATAGATAGAGAAAGAAATAACGAGATCCGAGAACGATGTGGATTGAAAGAAGATGTAGTGACTAAAATCGAAAAGGGTATGCTAAGATGGTTTGGTCATTTAGAAAGGATGGATGAAAGAAGGGTAAGGGTAGGGTATATGGCGAGCGAGAGTGAGTGGATATGTCGGTAGGGGACGTCCTACACGGACGTACGGTGATCAGATTCGCGATGTTCTGAATAAGGGCCAAATAAAAAGCACCCGAAACTGACGTACGTGCATGAAGAGATTGATGAATGTAGAGGAAGCGAAAGTTGTATGTTTAGATCGGTGCACCTGGCGTTCCGTAGTCTTTGCCTACCCCATTGGGAGACAGACGTGAAGTTATGTATGTTATGTATGTATGTAAGAATTTAATATTGTAATCGGTATAAATTGGCTAAAGAAATTGTCACTTTCGTAAAATTACGATTGAAAGGAGGATAGCAAATATTATAATTAGTTGTATATAAAACATCCAACTACATTGTTTTTTAAAAAACCTACGAATACTCCAGTTAATTTGTTTAAAATGTGCTTAATACACTGCATTATACTTAGTTTTAACAATTAGGGTTTTTATAAGAAAACATACTAGGAAGTAATAAATATATTTTTTTCCTAAAAACGGCTGTATCTCGATACCGATTTTTTATTATTGGTCTCTTTTGCGTAACTATTAAAGATAAACCATTTTATTCTCAACCTATAAAAACTCAGTCACAAGGTAATATTAGTAGACCTGTCGATTTAAATATTACACTGTATTATGACACGGTTCTATGGTAAGTATCAATAAATTTGTTTAGATATATTTTTAAGATTTGTATGTATATATGTATGTAAACACTTTATTGTACAACAGAAAAACCATTGCAATACAATTAATATAAAAATATGTACAATATGTTTATATTTTTCTATATAAGTATTTATATCGTTGTACTAGACAACGATATAAATACTATAACCAAAGTACAAGCCTAGAGCTTAGTTTGGGACTAGGCCAATTTGTGTGGGATTCTCCCCTGATATTTTTATTTTTATTTTATAGTAATTGTATCACTATGCACCAAACTTTACAAGTTCTAAATGGTCGTAATATTCTCACATTTTTGATACAACTGACTTATACATTTGCAAAGATTAGGAAATATTTGAAAACATTTGATATAAATCGAGTTGTATCAATTAACACAAACCAAAAGAAGCAAAAACAGGTTTAATTTTTGATCTAACTCAAGTTGTAACTTTCGAAATACGCAAAACTCTGGTGATAAATGATATAACTCAAGTTATATCAAAAGACACAGAAAATTTTAAAGGTATAAGAACCGTGATTTATGATACATTTTGAGATATATCATCTGGCACGAGAAAAAAAATATCTCATGGTTTTTTGACGTGGTTTAACTAGAGAAATAGCATTAAACACGGAAAATCAGAAAAAAAAGGGTCAATTGTATCATTTTACACGAAAGTATCTTTGAAACTAGAAGGCCTAGGAACACGGGAGTTGGAGCAAACGATGCGTTATTTTTTTTTAAGGTGTTTCATGAAAGAAAACGAAAACTCCTATAACTCGAGTTGTATCACTTGTCACAGGAGGCACAGAATTATGAGCGTCAAATTTCGTTTGACGTACTTAGACTATCTTCTTTTAGTTTTTTGTCATTTAAATTAGTGTTTTTATTCATAATGACAAGAGTGTCAACAACGGTTGGTTCAGCTCGGTGCAAAAGAATACTATACATACATGATAAGGGAAGAATCTGGAAAAGGTTAGTAGTTATAAGAGTTATAATTCATTTAGTGTTTGTACATAATAACGAAATATTAAACTATTCACGACGAAATCCTGTTTATATAAGCACTGTGTCTAGTAATTACGAGATTGATTTAACCTATTTAGCGTTCTTTAGGTGTCGGTACTGAGGTTTCAATGTACGAGGGGCGTTCAATAAATTCTCGGTATTGGTATCTTGCAAACCTTTTTAGTAAACTTCTTAATACTGGCCGCGAAGAGTCATTCATCGACAGTAAAAAAAAGTAAATTTGAAGCCCACACGTTCTTTTGTTTTTCTGCTACTGCTGAACAAACGTGACCACCATGAGCGATTTTACAATGATAATTAAATTGGAGCATCGAGCCGTGATAAAATTCTTGACTAAACAGGGTAAAAATCAAAAGTGTATTAAAGAAGAAATGGATTTAGTTTACCGTGAGTCCGCTCCTTCATTATCTATTGTCCAAAAGTGGTCAAATGAATTTAAGCGTGGGAGGGAGAGCATAGAAGATGACCCTAGACCTGGTCGGCCTGTTGAAGCTACTTCACCAGAAAACATTCAAAAAGTGGAGAAAATTATACTGGAAGATGGTTGAGTGAAGGTTACTCGTAGGTCTATAGCACAAAAAACCAATATTTCTATTGGTACAATACATGATATTATCCATGATCATCTTAACATGTCCAAAGTTAGTGCGAGATGGGTACCACGAATGTTGACACCGTTTCAGAAGCATACGCGTGTTGCTTGTTGTTCCGACTTCATTGAGCTGTGTGGTGAAAACCCTGATGGTTTGCTCCAAAAAATTGTTACCGGAGATGAAACTTGGGTTCATCATTATGACCCTGAGTGCAAACAAGAGTCGATGCAGTGGCACGTTAAAGGAACACCTCATCCCAAGAAATTCAAAGTCGTCCCTTCAGCTGGCAAGATCATGGCGACAATATTCTGGAATTGTGAAGGGATATTATTAATAGATTGTAAAGAAAAGGGTTTAAATATTACAGGAGAGTACTACGCTAACATTTTACGCCAATTACGGGAAGCAATCTAAGAGAAGAGGAGGGGAAAATTGACCAGAGGAGTGCTGCTTCTTCATGACAACGCCCCTGTGCATACTGCTCATGTTGCCAAGGCTGCTGTTCTTGAATCTGGGTTCGAAACAATTACTCACCCACCGTACAGTCCAGACTTGGCCCCCAGCGACTACTTTTTGTTTCCCAACCTTAAAAATGATCTTCGTGGACATCGATTTTCTAATGATGAAGCGTTGAAGGCAGCGGTGGTGGAGCATTTTGACCCCAAAGACAAAAAATATTTTTATGAGGGGTTAAAAAAACTAATTGACAGATCTTATAAGTGTATAAGCATAGGGGGGGGAATATATAGAAAAATAAAAATAAAACACTAATCGTATGCTTTTGTTTTCCTTCTCATACCGAGAATTTATTGAACGCCCCTCGTAGGTAGGTACCTATTTGGTAGCACGGAACAGAAGTTTCTTTGAAATCACACGGTTTTAATCGATTAGATTGTTTAATCCTGTTTATATAAGCACTATTTCTAGTCATTACGAGATTGATTTAACCTATTGAGCGTTCTCGTTTTAAGGTTATTTTTTTTCGTTTAGGGTAATTCCGGGGTAGATGGCCATAAGGGCGAGATGGCCAATTGAAATATATCATGGTTCTAACGGCTGGATGTCGCTAGTTTTTGTTTAGTTCGCCGCGCGTCGTGGGTGGAAGCAAGGGTATGGCAAATATTTTGGCGAAAAACAATGAAAAGTAAGTAAAATCTGTGTTAATTGTTTTGACAAGTGAAAATATTTCAAAGGAGGTTCATATTTTAACTTGTGGTGATGTTAGTTTTTGAAAATATTGTTGTTTTTTGTTTTAATTGCCAACTATACGGTTGTCGTTATGTTCTAACCTCAAACTTATGCAGATCGAGTATTGACATGTTTTCTGTTTAGGTGTGGTCATCTCTCCCGGAAGAAAAGGAGAGATGGCCTGTTTAAATCGGTGTAACATGGCCATATGGCCATCGAGGCAAAAAAAAAACGGCTCAGGTAAACAAAAGAAAGGCTATCCGACAGCCTTCGGATAGCCTTTCTTTTGTTTACCTGAGCCGTTCTTAATACCGAAAAACAAGAAGAAAAAGAACTTGAAAAGGAAGGATAACTTAATATCGCCGATCTTAATATCGAAAAACAAGAAGAAAAAGAACTTGAAAAGGAAGGATAACTGTCGTGGAAGCGGAAAAAAATATTACGAGACTCTTCTTGTTGAAGATTGGCTCCAGTGCACGATTTGTATGTTTTGGGTTCATGAAAATTGCACCGAATTTGACGATCCATGCTCCAAATGTGGCCAGGAAAAGAAGAAGTGCCTCTGGACCAAAAAATAAGACTGAAGACATACAATAATTTAGAGTTAGGTTATGGCCATCTTTCCCATAATGATATGGTCATCATACCCAGATACCCCGGGAGAGATGGCCAATTGTGTTTTTTTTTTAAAACGATTTTTCAATCTGATCTCATGAAAAAATATTTTTGTTTATTTAATTATCTAACGTTGAATGTTCAAAGTTTATACATAAATAAAGATTTCTTTGATAACTCGTATACTTTTTTTTTTATTGTGCACCAAAAAAAATATGGCCAACTACCCCGGAATTACCCTATTACTTTCTTTGAATAAGTTTGTTTGGATTTTAAAGCTAAGTAAATGTTTATGTTTCGTTGACTTTGCATTAAAGTTTTATAGAAAAAATATTTCCTTGTTTTAATAAGACACAATGAAAAAATCTTGACCGAGCCTGCTGTATTTGTATCAGTGATAGGTACAACCACGGCGAGTATGCGTTATTTTATATAAATCGGTTTATATAAAGATTTTTTATAAAACTTATTAAATAAAAAGAGGTTTGTTTGGTTTTAACGTTGTTTTAACAGTAAAGAAACAAGAAAATTTCAGTTACAAAACAATCATTAAAACGCTTTAGTTATTGCTAAGTATTTTTGCACAACATAAATTATATAACCAAATCGTGGAAAAGTAACTTGCTGTTTATAACAATCGTATATTTCTACCTAAAGAAGCATGCAAGAGTTTAGTACACATCAAGGCAATAGTCTTGATTCTACACAAAAACTAACGTTACTTTGCATTACATATAAAGTAGACGAGCCTTATAACACGAAAAAACGTGTAAACGTTTAAAACACAAATTAACTTCGCTTACCTGCACTAGAATAATAAAATAACAGGCTTTTTCTCAATTTTCTTGAAAACTAGCTTTTATACCTAAGTTTTTTTTTTTTTAATACAAAGATTATTTTACTATCTATCTTTTTTGTATACATCTTATATACGTATATTGTCTCAGTTAATCGTAATTACAATTTTAACGTTTTTATTTTTTCCTGTAAAATCAGCTTTTTTCACATACACGTTTATTCGGTGGGACCATCGATAGGCAATAGAGAGTACTGCGGGTCGATGACGCGTTCCGGCTTACTGAACGACTCCCCGTGTGCAATTTTTACTAGGGCGTTCATCTGCGAAATAACTCCTAAAAAAAATAGTACCACGATGACAATATCCCATGATTAAATGCCATTTGCACCAAAAACATGACTATCGTTTTATTCTTCTAGGCACGCCGTTCCAATAGTCCCAACTTAACAGCAGTCGACTCAGATCAGAATGTGTTTAAGGCAGGTTATATTTTGTGCTGCGTTGCTGTCAAATCGGCCCTCTTAAAATGGCTTTATTTATACATTGAGTTTCACTGTATCAAATAAATAAAATGTATTGAGATTAAATGCCTTGTCAAGAAGAAAAAAAAGGAATGTCCAATTTCAAAGCTTTAATACATTCGATCAGAATTGAAATGTTGATGCAAGAATTTTACTAGAACTGTATTATACCTTTTTATGTAATTTTTACACTACATACAAATTGATATGTACCAATTAAATTCCACATATCCAGACCAGATGCAACCCCAGTCCTCAAGTATCATGCGGAAATTCGGATCGATATTTACCTATACTTTCGCGCCGGCTTCGTTGTTCAGTTGTATGGAGGTGGACTCAATCATATAATTCACTAGCGACCCGCCCGCGGCTTCACCCGCGTGGAATGTATTATACATATAAACCTTCCTTAAGAATCACTCTATCTATTAAAAAAAACCGCATCAAAATCCGTTGCGTAGTTTTAAAGATTTAAGCATACATAGGGACAGACAGCGCAAGCGACTTTGTTTTATACTATGTAGTGATAATAAAATTTTCGGGATTTCAAAATAAATAAATTACACCGGCATTAATTCATAATTATTTATTTATATTAACTGTTTCAAGTTATTTTCAATGTATATGTTTAACCAAATGTTATTTAATTTACCTGGAACTTATTAACCTAACGAATTTATAGGAGCAAAACAGAATGTTTTATCCTACATGTAAAGTTGTAACAAGGTTGTTACAACCTCTTTTGTTTGAGTTCCTGGCCACTATTCTGCCGTGCTAGTGTAAAAGGCGACTTTTCGACAAAAGACACTTTCGAGATAATCGCAAAAAAGTGACCGAAATCTTCATTTTCATATTTCTAGGTAATTTAAACAGATATTGGAATGAAACTTTTTGTGTCGGATAGACATTGTGTTTTACTAGTTTTCTACATAAGCAATGTATTTTTATTACCTACTTTTTTTTTTTACACGCATTTTTTCCTTTTTGTTTAGTTGCCGATTAATAATCGCCACTGAAAAACAAGCAAAAAGGCGGTATATGAGCACTATACCGCCTTATAGGCTAGGTATGAACCCTGAAAACATTAAACTCCTTTTTTTCAAATATGACCGGAAATGTTGTCATTACTAACTCCATACTGAGACGCGAAGTACATAGTTTACAGACAGTTCCCAAATTAAAAAAAAAATACATTGCGTGCTCGCTACACAAGCCCGCAATGTTGCATACAAATTTCATTGTTATCTAGTTTGTAACTTTTTAAAAAGTGATAACGGCCATAATAAAATGAGGGCACAAGTCTTATACATCCATATTTTATTCGAAACGTAACTTTTTTATCTGTGTCTGGAATAGCTTGAGTTTTTTTTTCTAAAAAAGCTTGCGTTTCTCCTTGTTATAAACATAAAAGCGGCAAAAAGTGAGGTTATTTCACGTGAAGTTTCTGTTTATATGCGATTTTTGAGAAAAGCACTATATATGCCTCGGCAGGAACGGCAATTGCCTAGGCAATAATTTATTTTTGGGCAGTCAATACATACGCTAAAAAACATTACGCTCTTTCTCGGCAGCTGGGTAAAGATACCATATTTTCGGAACGTTGTTTTGTTCTAACTTAGTTGATAACCTCGCCCTGGAGTCATCTAGAAAAGTCACGCAGACGCAAATTCAGATAACGGCCATTCTCTGAACAGTGAGTTTTTGCGTGTCCGGCCCGATATTTATCCCTAAACATGGTCAGAAATAACTATATATATTTTTCTTACATAGATTACGGATTTATCTATACGGTATAAGAAATATATTAGCCCTGTTATTTAGTTATCATATTTATTTTATTTTTCAAAACCTCATTCTCCATTTACCGTAGCCTGTCCGCACGCTACCTTGGTCTTCAAATTTTCTTCTAATTTCAAGTAGGAACGGCTTCTACGTGTACCATTTTAAATCTTAGTAGGCTAATAGTGACTGTATAACCAGATTTATTTATATTTCACCATTCCTTAAAAATATAATAATATTATTATTATAAAACCGCCTGTCCGGCCCGAATATATAATTACCATAGCCGTCGCTTTTCGAAGTGCTCATCGCCAAATTACATAATATTTTTTCATTAAAATTGCAAGAGTCACGAGCTGAGGGTTGTGCCTCGGTACTCAAACTATGCGAACGTATCAGATTTGTCGTATTTTCCCACAGTGCAAATAAGTGTCTAAGTACCGTAACTTTGGACTACAAATTTTCTAATTCCCGTAGCCCGTGTTTTAAATTTGGTTTTAAAGGGAATTCGTTGTCGCTTAGTAGAACAAAAGAACTCTTAAGCCTCTGTGTACGACAATTTTGAAGTATTTTTACAACTTCAAGTTTTTGTTATTTTTAGAAAAATGTGAATCATCTAAGTACGTACCGTAGTGCTAATTCCCGCAGATTTACTAATCACATACATACATACATACATACCTTCACGCCTTCATTCCCAGAGTGGGGTAGGCAGAGCTACAGAATTACCAACAACTCTAAAAACTTGTTGATAACTATGTTACCTCAATTTGCACAATTAGGCTAAGTAGGTATGTATTAAAAGAGTTTCAATAATACAATCAATTTTACAAAATATAGTGCAAGAAAAAACACGATTATATATTAAATTATAATTATTATATTTGACAATTAAAACAAGAAGAAAACAGGCCCTTTAATTAAGACACTTGCGGCTTGTCTGCAGACAATACACATTTAAATGTATAACTAATTATTACGTTTGGCCATCAGATTATTGAAGTTATGTAGTTAATGGCGAGTCACCGTATGCCTTTTCAAATTCTCTCATTATTAGTTCCTTAAACTCCTGATTGGCAAAACCACAGGTCAAGAATAAAGTAATATTTCTTTCTAAAAATACAGGTATACATCCTAGTCTGTCTTGGATGGGTGCAAAAGTTTTGCAAAATAATTAAATGATTAGCCGAGTGGGTAGTGACCCTGCCTACGAAGCTAGCTAATATTTGTTCATATTTCTACGCACCCAACTGCTTATATCACATTTTTTTATCTATTCCATCAGTTCCATAGTAAAAAAAAATGGTAGCTTATTATTGGCATATTTAGGCGTAGTAGTGTGGGATAGAGAAGTATGTCATGGCATCGATCGACTGGACACTCCGTAGCTGGTTGGATCAAAATGGTCCAGGCTGGCGCAGTCGTACGTAACGCAGTACACGAATGGTATTTAAAACAGCTGATAACGACTTAGCAAACTGGTTCCAAGAGCGCGTGACGTCACAGGGTACTTCATCATCCCAGTTGAATTTTAGTAACCGCAGAAGTTGTAATAACACCTTAGCCCGCATTAGCGTAGGACTCAGTAAACCTAAAGGGTCAAATGTTTGCGACACATGAGACAAAATAGTGCGTTTAGTGACTTTGTCATTGTTTACGACATCAAATTGATTCATTTTTCACCTGATGGTTCCAACGGAAGATCAGCGCTGACTTTAATGCCAGCATTACGCTGAGTTGGGACCTTTTCGTGGCTACTTTCTTTTTGTATTTTTTAATCTGTTCTTTGTTATGTATGTCACGAATAAATGTTTTTCTTTCTTTCTTTCTTTCTAATTGTGAATTAAAATAAAACATATCGTCAACATTGTTCCATTCTATTCCTAATGTTTTAGAGCTGCAGTTGTTATCGAACGTTAACTGTTTTTGTGTTCGAACCGATTGATGACTCATTAAAGTTGAATATCCACTTTCTTAGCGGAAAACAACTCAACTGCAGAGTTTGCGCGGTCTCTTTGCAAACGCGTAATAAGTGACCATACCATCGACAAAAATCTTCCTTAATGATTCGTTGGACATTGGGATTAGTACACTCAGCGGCTAATTGTTTTAGGCAACGTCGACGTTAATATTATTTATATCAGGTAAATTAACAGGGGTGGTGGATAATACGACCGGTTTAGAACAACGCTGTGCTGTGCGGATTGCATAGCAATCTGTGTATGGGCATTGAACGGCATCAGTGGAGGACGTTGCGGGGACGGGAGGACTGGCGGGGCAAGGCTGGAACAGCCATCGCTCGGAGGATGAATTAGCGAATTATGCTTCTTATTGCACCACCGGCACGGCCCGAACACGCATGTCGCAACCTTATGCCCCGCGCGCAAGCAATTCTCGCACAGATTGTTATCTTTAACTATTTTAATTTTGAATCGTGATCGGTCTCAAGCAACTTAACACAGGAATAAAGTGGATCATTTATTTTGCACATCGAACACGTAAACTTGGGTACAGCTTGTGTTTGTTGCGGTGTATTGGTGGACTTTGTGATTGAAGTTAGAAGTGTATTGTTTTTTGTTAACTTCATGTTTATCGCGCGTAGTGTGTGACGTCTGTAATGTCTCCAACATGTCCGCTCGGCTCTTTAAGAACTGCATTAAATAATTCAATTTAAGCTTGATTTGAGATTCGTGACAAGTAAAACTGCCTCTATAAGTACTGTTCGTACCAGTGTTCCATAGGACTTGAGCCTTTTTAGCCGGAATTTTACAGCTCCGGTCTTTTTAGAGCTGGCTTAATGGAATGTGTTTAGCCTTTTTTGAAGGGTTTAAGTTTTTTTAAGGCTTAAGCCTTTTTTCAAGGTGGTAGCCGCTGACCTGAGCCGAGCTGAGCCTTATAAAATGTTTCACTTTTATGAATGCAGTTGCAGTTCGGATCATATTCTTAAAAATCAGTTGTGTATTTGTGTTGCTGCTATACTTACAAAAAAAAAACAATTAAATATTTTTAAGTTTCAATATTTTGACAAGGACTTTAAGTTTAAAAATATATTGCCTTTTATTAAGGTTATGAGCTCCGAGAGTCAAAGCTGCCGAATATAACAAGGCTTGTGGGCTAAATATTATGAGCTTTATAGGCTTTCAGCCCTCTAGGCCTCAAAATCGAAGCCCGGTTAAAAAAAAGAGCTAACATGCTCGAGTCCTTTGGAACACTAGTTTTATCAAGCTGCGAAACGAGAATAAAAATAATTAAATTCTTGTGTGTAGTGTCAATTAACTTTCTAATAAACATATGCGATTCCTTGCTAAGTGTTTCCATGGTAAATAATGCCTTGACGTGATTGTGAACTATACTATCCGCAAAACTATCTGGCCGGTAGGGCAATAAACGTCGGCTACCGTTAGGGGTGTAACATGTCGATAACTTATAATGTAAACGTCTATATAATCATTATATTTTGAAATGTTATTGATATTGTTTTTAAAGTTATTCAATGAATAATACTAAATGTTTAAGATAATTACATGTTTAAGATATTTCTTAAATAATTAGCTAAATACGTGATTAGGTAAGTAGATAATGAGAAATCTTCTTATATAAATATAAATATAAATAAATAATAAATAAATATATATAAAAGGAGAAACTGACTGACTGACTGACTGACTGACTGACTGACATATCAACGCACAGCCTAAACGGCTAAACGTAGGCACTTGAAATTTGGAAGGGACGTAGCTTAGGTACCGTAGAGGTGCACTAAGAAAGGATTTTGATAAATTCTACCCCCAAGGGGTAAAATAGGGGATGAAAGTTTGTATGAAACTTTGCCAATTTAAAACCGATAGGGCTGAGACTTTGCATGCATATAGCTACTATGATATAGGCATCCTTTAAGAAAGGATTTTGATAAATTCCACCCCTAAGGGGATAAAAAGGGGATGAAAGTTTGTATAAATCTTCTTAGATTTTCGACTGATTGAACTGAGATTAAAGATTGGAGCTACTATGGTGAAGACGTCCGCTTAGATAGGATTTTGATAAATTCCACCCCTAAGGGGATAAAAAGGGGATGAAAGTTTGTATAAATCTTCTTAGATTTTCGACTGATTGAACTGAGATTAAAGATTGGAGCTACTATGGTGAAGACGTCCGCTTAGATAGGATTTTGATAAATTCCACCCCTAAGGGTATAAAAAGGGGATGAAAGTTTGTATAAATCTTCTTAGATTTTCGACTGATTGAACTGAAATTAAAGATTGGAGCTACTATGGTGAAGACGTCCGCTTTGATAGGATTTTGATAAATTCTACCCCCAAGGGGATAAAATAGGGGATGAAAGTTTGTATGAAATCTATCTAAATATATAAAAGGAGAAACTGACTGACTGACTGACTGACATATCAACGCACAGCCCGCTTAAATAGGATTTTAATAAATTAAACCCCATGGGGATAAAATAAGGGATGATGGAGGATGTACATGTATTAATTTGAACCTATCAGTACCTAATGGAACAAAAAGGAAGAGAGGAGTGAATGTTGAAGGATGGTCAGGGGTCAAAAAAGAACACGTTCTAGGTAGGGTTTATACTGTTCATCCAAACAATACAGAATGCTACCACCTTCGAATGCTTCTACATGAGATCAGAGGCCCAATTTCATTTGAAGCGTTGAAAGCTGTAGATGGTCACTTACATCCCATTTTCCAATCCGCGTGCAAGGCTCTAGGTCTAATCGAAGATGATCGTCATTTGGAGTCAGCTCTTGAAGAGGCAGCATTTTGTCAAACACCGCATATCATTCGAGAGCTTTTTGCTATAATTTTATTGTTCTGCCAGGTTTCCGACCCCTTATGTCTTTGGGAAAAATACAAAGAATACCTTTCTGAGGACTTTAAAAAACAACTGGAAAGGCAAGGTGACGTGGATGTAGAGCACTCATCGGACCTGATATTTAACAAATGCCTGTCGGTATTAGATAATGCCGTATTATCATTAGGCGGCCGTCCTCTTAAAGAGTATGGATTACCTCAGCCAATTCCATCAATACAATTTGGAAATAGAGAGTACATGAAGGAGACCAGTTACGATACAGTGGCCTTAGAAGACGCAGTAAGACAAAATGAAGCATCCTTGAATGACGAGCAACAGGAAGTTTACAGTAAAATTATCACGAGTGTAGACGCAAATCACCAGTATCTGCATAGTGAGTACGCCGACATGCACTTAATTTATGGAGAAACGAGGCACGTCTCAAATCGAGGCAATGTTCATAAAAATTGCAATGCCAAACGAAGTGCCATTGTTGATAATATCTATATTGATGACTCTTAATCATATTTTTAGTGATTTAGTAAAAATTACATTTAAAGAACATTTTTAGTCTCTAATTTAATCTTGTTTTTAAAAAACGTCCTTGTAATTGTCAATAAAAGATTTATAACGATTTATTGTACAAATTAGGTTGTCCGTAACCATGGTAATAACAATGCCATAATAATTATAAAAGAACTGTTATTACCATGGAAACGCTCATTATATAATTGTTTCACGCTTCGGTTGCGTAATAGGTAGTGTTCTGATACCATTAACGATATCAATTTAACGATTTTGATTTAAAGTATGCGAGTAGAAATAAAATTTAAAACATTTGTAACGATAAGATACCAAAGCTTTTATTTTTTCTAATTATTATGTTTTTTGTCGCTAGGCAGTAATCTACTTTGTTTATGGTTATCGTACTTTGAATCTTATGATTGCTCTTATTAACTTGGCAGTTAGGTGGAGTAGAAAAACATTACGAAGAATCGTTTTTGGTCGGCTAAGTTAGAATTTATCTTGCTTTTTCAGTCAGCTTTGAATCGATAAGATAAGAGTAAGCAAGACGATTAAGATTTTTTCCGATGCAAAACTATACATACACATACATACATATCATTACGCCTTCATCCCAGAGTGGGGTAGGCAGAGCTACAGAATTACCAACTACTCTAACAATTTGTTGATAATTCTATAACCACATTTTGCAAAAACAGGCTAATAGGTTTACGATGTGTATATTAGTGACAGGTTGCAAGCCTATCGCCTAACAATACCACAGCCTTTAATCCCTTAGTCGCCTCTTACGACTTCCACAGGCAGACATGGAGTGGCACTATTCTAGGCGGCCGGCAACCACACAGCAAAACTATGTCGCATAATTAAACACTATATTTCCGAGAATCTACAGGCTGTGCTATTCAAATGGGTCCAAATGGGGATTTCGGAAACTATAACACGTCAGCTTCTTAGGAACCAAGGCGTCGATTTTGGAAAACAAAAACGCAACCCATTTGGATTCGTCAATCTGCATAGTGAAAGACCAGTGCTGGCTTTGAAACCAACCGCATGATGATTCTAGAACGTATCATGCATTAGACCAATAGGCCAAGGCTCGGAAAACTGGTTAATATTTTAACTAGCTCGTCAGGAACGCCATATATTTTAAAAAGAGCATTTTCATTTAAATAAGGTCAAGCGGGGCTATTCCGTCAGTGGGGCAGTTACGTATAGTGGCCTTAAGTAGTGTTGTAAAGTTTGTATAGAAGAGTGAAGCGATTGAGGGAAGTAGAGAAAAAAAATGTCTACTTGTAAAAGTATTCCTGCTCGAAATAACGGTTAATTTTTCTCGCTAATTCGTTCGCACCGCCCACCACCATCATCGTTTTCTCGTCTTTCCTATCCTATTAGCTAATAGGCTATACTCGTATTAGCTAGTTACCTCTCTCTTTAGTTGCAATTTCGCTTGTTTAGCTTGAATTTAAGCCGACCTTATCATTTTAAAACGCCATAGTTACTTCGCTATCCAACTGTAAAATAGGATAATCGCTGCAATCAAAACGCTTGGGAATCCATTCCGCTCCGAATAAGTGTTTCTTAGATATCTGGTTATGAACCATACTTAACCGATATTTTTGGAACAGTTGTCAAGCCCAGCATTAGGCGACTAGGTCAGCCACAAAATTTTTCTGTCCTTTTGATAGATGT
The DNA here is from genome assembly GCA_927399475.2 of Acleris emargana. Lineage (NCBI taxonomy): Eukaryota > Metazoa > Arthropoda > Insecta > Lepidoptera > Tortricidae > Acleris > Acleris emargana. The sequence goes on along the minus strand of OV656836.1, from coordinate 3,035,561 downwards.
TCTGTTCTAAAGATAAAAAAAAGATTTATTCAGTAAGTAGGCCACACGGGCACTTGTACACGTCCAGAATCTACCAGCGCTTCACAAGAGGAGACCACTGCTGATAAGAAACGCCGCAAGAAACTCGGCAGTCAGTCATTTTTTAAATATATTTTATGTTACAATGGTATACTTAGTCTAGCATTATATGAATCTATAAATATACAATTAAAATAGTAGATTGTACAACAAGTGCATAAAACGTACCATTTTACCCGAGACGTGCATATAGCCACCCGAGCCGGTACGGCGAGGGTGGATGGTCACGTCGAGGGTAAAATGGGTTTTATGCTCGAGTTTTACACTCTGCTTTTCACTTCGATCGCAAGGAAATAAAACAACGATTAAGCATATACAAGAAAAAATAATTAATTTTTATAATGTAGTAATTAATATGTTCTATCACGCATAAAATGTAATGTCATCGACAGTTCGTCAAATTAGCTTAAAAAAACACACTCCGCACACATGTTTACGCTTTTTTGGTTCCTCCAAATCATAAAACTTTCGTATGTGCTGAGATAGATTTTCTTCGATTTAGGCGGCTATATCTGCTCAATTACCTACATTTTTCGCACTTCTGTACATTAAAGTCTCAAGCGAAATCATTTTTTGATCGTCACTATCACTAGGTACTTGAAGACATTGTTCAATTACTTACGAATAATTTATTGAATTTTCAACCGCAACACAACAAATTTAGTTAGTTTTTAATTTTGTTTGACGAATAATTAGCTTCCCGCTACACAATTTTTCTTAAGTTTTTTTTTTAATTTTCAACTATGTGACGTTTGACTATGGACACGGACACTAGGTTTGAGCCTTAATGCCAAGTTATTATAAATATTTGCGTTACTTATATTTTTTTTACGTAAATGCACGCCCGTATTAATCTTAAAGTATTTAGATAGTATAGTATTACATTATGTCGTAATTAAAATAAGATATAACCTAAATGTCATAAAAATATATCAATAAACGAAGGTGTATTGTGTATGTGGCTGTAAGGCCTTATTGCCTTAGTCTTAAAAGAAGAAATTACTTTATGCACTAGAGCATAAAATGCGATTTTAAGCATAAAGAAGGACTTTACGAGCATGAGAAGTGAAAAATATATTAAATAAGCTGCGTAGTTTCAGAAGGAAAACACCAAAATCTTGCGAGAGAGATAAAGTGAGAAAAGGAAAAAAAAAGAACACCTACCTAGGTGTAAGTATATAAGACGGTGCAGGACGACCACATAAGATTGATATTTTGAAGATTGTTTTCCTACATGAACGGTGTCCCCTAGACAAGATAAAGCTACTGAATTTGAAAAAATAAAATATACCTATATGAAGTTTCGGGTTTAGGCCAAGCATTTTTGTCTATTAGGTAGTCCTCGATCCTATAATACGCTTTAGACATTAACAACTTTTTCAAGTATTTGTATTACATTGTTCGAAGAAACGCCGATTTCGAATGTGTCCTGGGCGGACGGAGAGCCCAACAACAAGCTCAATGGCGAGGACTGCGTGGCCATGTCCAGCGCTGGCGACACCTCGGACGTGGACTGTGACAGCGTCCATCCGTACATCTGCTTCAAGCAAGACCAACGCCATGATGTCCAAGTCGATGTGTGGCAAGGCGGATAAAGGTTACTTACAAAGATACATACCAGAGTAATCCCAGAGTGGGATAGGCAGAGTTACAGAATTACCTGCAACTTTACAAACTTGTTGATAATTCTGTAACCACATTCTGCACAAGTAGGCTAAGATGTTTACCAGCATATTAGTAACAGGTAGCAAGCCCATCGCCTAACAGTACTACAAGCCTATATTCCCTTAGTCGCCTCTTACGACATCCACGGGAAGACATGGAGGGGCACTATTCTAACCCGGAAACCACAATAGATGTTTAATAACCAGTTTAAATTAGGTGTAACCTACTGGTAGCGAAGCATTACATGTTTATTTTATTTTACAGTATTTATAGGTTATAATAATATTTGCTAACATTACGCTAAGAAATTGTAACTAACTTACATCTTAGGCCCTAGGTTTGGCAAAGCATAATGCAAATTAAAATTATTTTTATATTAATATTATAAAGAGGAAAGATTTGATTATTTGTTTGTTTGCTCTCACTTTGCTCACCACCCCGTGCCGCCAGGAACCGCGCTCTAAATTGGGATCGACAAGTACTACGTAGTCCCCTACTTTTAAAGACCTAGCCTCTTTGGTCCATTTTTGCCTAGGTAAGAGTGTCGGCAAGTATTCTTTTATCCACCGTACCCAGAACATGTCGGCAAGCCGCTGGGCTACACGCCACCTTTTTCTAAGACAAAGTTCAATGTTTTCGTACTTACCAAACGAAGCTCCGGTCGACGAACTACCGATTAAAAAATGGTTTGGCGTCAGAGCCTCTGGGTAACTGGGGTCCGTTGACACGTGCGTTATGGGACGGCTGTTAACTAATGCTTCGACTTCAGCAAGAAGCGTAGATAATGTTTCCGGGTGTGGGGCACGTTCTTTTAAAATGATTTTTAGAGCTGTTTTGACTGTGCGAATCATCCTTTCCCAGGCACCTCCCATCTCCGGGGCGCCGGGTGGAATAAAACGCCACTCAATTCCCCTCACTGACCCGTCATCACGTAATTTATTTAAATTCAAGTCCTGTAGACTCTTTTTCAGTTCAGTGTCTGCTCCTCGTAGGTTAGTGCCATTATCGGAGTGTACCTCGACGGGCTGACAAGCGTTTAAGGGCCATTATTGCTGAATCCGTACTAAGCGTCTCCGTCAATTCGATATGGATTGCACGGACGGTAAGACATGTAAACAGCATGCCATATCTCTTTTGTCTGCCACGTCCTATTGTAGTTTCCATCGGGCCAAAGAAATCGACTCCGCAACAAGAGAATGGACGTCGATTATGCTGCAAACGCGCCGAAGGTAGATCGCCCATACGCTGCGGCTGCGGCGCCGCGCGACGATAGCGACAGAACAGGCAGCGCGCCGCGACACCGCGCACGGTCGGGCGCAGCTTGACAATCCAGTAAAATTGCCTCAGCTCGTTGACAACATGCTCATTGGCTATGTTAACGACAGCCACCGCCGAACCCTGGCTGACAGCAATGTGTTTGCACGTGACCCTAGTATATAAGGATACTGTAAATAGTTAAGTTAGTATATAAGTGTTGTATATAGTATTAGGTAGATTTTAGGTATATATAATAAAGGTGTTTAGTTAGTTTTAGGTTTAAAATGGGGATTTGGCTTAGGGAGGTACTTAGTATTACGAGCTGTGGATGAACGATGTATAGATTTAAGTTTTTTATGTGTGAATTAGGTAAAGTCCAGCCCGAACTACAAGCTGGACTGAACCCCGAACCGATCCTTGCTCCCTCAGCTAAATCCCATTAGAATAACTACGAAAAATTTGTGTAAAATAGACCGCCGAACGCGGCTATTGTCCTCCTGACCCGGTAACCTAGTTCCGATATTAGAATGGAAAAGGTTATCGGGTCAGAGATCCTGAGCCGGACCTAAGCCAGGAAGAAAGTAATCAGATCCGAGCAGCGAGATAGGAAGTATGATTGATTATGTGTTAGTTTATAAGGAAATATTGAATCAAATTTAGGATAATTTGATAAAGCGTGCGGCCAATCAGACGCAGGCGGTATTTACGGGCGGCGACGGGGAAGAACCTCGGATGTTTCCACCCGAAGGTCGAGTGGAAAGCGCCCGGAAATGCAGGCGCTCTGATTGGTCGTCCCGATTAAGTTTATTGAGCTAAGGCTTTTGATTTGTGCAGAGGCTTGGGACTCCTCGGACGTAAAGGCACTATTTGAACCTGTATGAAATACTATAAATACGGAGCCAATATTTTAATTGTTTGTACTCGGTTTCGCAGTGAATACTCGTTTCATAGTTAATACTCGTTTAGTTTCGTTTAGTACTCGTTACAAGCTCTTAGTATTCGTAGTGTTTCGTACTGCACTCGTCGTATACGGTGCATGCGTGTTTGTTAATCTCTCTGCCCTAAAGTAAAATCGTTTTTGTTTATATTGTTTAAAGTCTATAGTGTTTAAGTAAATGTAATATCAAAGTGTTTGTCTGTTTTAATAATTTAAATTCATTTAACGTTTTTATCTAGTTTCATTTTATTTCCTCTCCTAATAGTCGCGTTTTGTTTAGTGTTTTTGGAACTCTGAGCTATCGGGGTTAGTCAACTGTTAGCGCGTATCGCCAATAGTGTTATGGTCCATCGAACCGGATCTTAACCTGCGGTCGCCAACAGGCTACATGCATGGCACGTCTATGGTAGTACTCGACTAACAGACGTGTAGTTTTATGTCTACCATCTAGTATGGCAGGTCGTGTCGCAGTCAGGTTAACACCTGCGACTTTATCTATGCGACCACCTACACGAAGGATTGAGTCACTATCAAGATACGGTGTTAGCTTTATAATACGACTGTTCGACGGTATCGGTTTTCCGTGAGTCAAGCACGATATTTCCGCGGCAAACGTATCATTTTGAGATTTTTTTATAATGTGTTTTTCAGCAATCGTCATTAATTCTTTATCCAAGTAAACCGTTTCATAATCTGATTTATTTACTCTCTGTTTACGGAGTTGTCGACATTTTTTTATGAAATAAACAACTCTTGCAGCGGTCCGTAGAAGTCGGATCCACGAGGAAAAACGTTCTTCATCGGGCACAGGTAAGTACTTATTTACTGTCGTAACTAAATTAACGTTTCTTCCTTCGCAGGTTGCCTCATCGACCATCTTCGCGTTCTTGAGGTCCTTGGGCCAGTAGTCCTCGGGCTGTCGTAAGAACGCAGGGCCTTGAAACCACGTATCGCTGTACTTTAAGGGCGGAGAATCAGTTTTCGTGGCTACGTCAGCTATGTTCAGAGCAGACGGAACATAGCGCCATTCATTAACATTAGTGAGCTCGTCGATCTCGCCTAATCTATGTGCTACAAAGGTTTTGTAACTTCTTGGATCGCTTCGTATCCATTGAAGGACGGTGCTGGAGTCAGTCCAAAAGAAGCGTTTACTTATTTTTGCGTCCTTTTGCTCTACGCCTACTGTTTGAGCCAGACGAGCACCGAGCAGGGCTCCTTGTAGTTCAAGCCTCGGAATCGATACCGGGCGCAAAGGAGTCACACGGCTTTTACTGGCTACCATGCAAACAAGAACGCAGCCGTCTGCACGGGTAAACCGCCAATACAAAACAGTAGCGTACGCCTTGATCGACGCATCGTTAAATATATGTAGTTGAGTGTCTACAAACTCGATACCGGGCGATAAGCCGGCCGGCGGCGCGTAGCACGGCGCCCAGGCGCCGGCGCGCAGGCACCAGCGCGGGATGCGCAGCGACTCCAGCTGACTCAGCTCAGCGAGCCACTCAGTCCACCGAGTATGTTCTTCTAGGTGGATGCGGCATTTCCAATCAACACCACTTCGATGTACATCTTGAAATAAAATTTTACTTTTTATAGTAAATGGGGATAAGAATCCGTGAATGTCATAAACAGACATAATTATACTCAGCATTTGAGCCTTCGTTGGTGCTATGCTACCATTTAATATCTCTACCGGAATTCGATTAAAATATACTTTTATACTAAATGTGTCATCAGCGGGATGCCACATCAATCCGAGTGTGCGCTCAGTCGTGTTCATAGCTCCGTCTTTAAATCGAACAGCTGACTGCGCGAGCGCCTCGTCGGGAATAGCCTGCAGTACCTGTTTACTGTTACTAGACCAACCACGTATCTCGAAGCCGCCGCGGTTGTGTATATAAGTTATTTCGCGAACTAATTTTATGGCATTCTGCTCACTTTTTGTGGAATAATAACAGTCATCCATATAATGAGAATTTATAATAACGTGAACGGCTTCGGGATACTGGTCCTCATATTTCATTGCATTTTTGTTTTTTATATGTTGTGCTACGAATGGAGAACAAGTTGCGCCAAAAATTAAGCTTTGCATGACGTACGTCTGAAGTGGAGCCTCGGCAGACGCTTGCCATAAAAATCTGAACACATGCTGATCCTCGGGGCGAATTTGAATACGCAAAAACATATCTTTTATGTCGCCTATAATTACGAATTCGTTCTCGCGAAACCGCAACATGATGCCCATCAGCGAGTTGTACAGGTCGGGCCCCGTGAGCACGAAGTCGTTCAGGCACTTGTTGTTGACCCGAGCCGCGGCATCGAACACTAATCGCAACTTACCAGGCTTATTTGGGTTTTGCACTCCAAAGTGCGGGATGTACCATATGTGGTCGGCTGAGGGTTCATTATCCTGCAACTCACGCGCATATCCCTCAGTTAATAACTTATTAATTTCTTTATGGTACCTATTAGCGTAAACATTGTCTTTCTCGAACTTATATAATAAAGATTGCATCCGAGACAGTGCATAGTTATATGAGCTAGGCATGGTGAACTTGTCAGTTTTAAAAGGTATGCCCACTTCCCAGCGATTACCAACTTGACGTGCGGTTTCATCAAGAATTTGCAAAGCACGTGAATGTGCCGTATTTTCACGACTTAAAGTTGATATTCCTATGGACTCTAGACTAAATGTATGCTTAATTAGGTCATTCAATGTATTTGTGTCGTATGAAGTATCGTCGATCCCATCATTAGAGTGAGCGAGATGGCAAATAGGGTGACTTACGTGCGATGCGGAGTAGTGAGCGCGACCACAGTAGCCGTGTATGGACCATCCCAGGCGACAGCGAGTTGCATACGGTGCATTTCTTCCACCATGAATCACTTCAAGTGGAGCTATAACAAAATAATTATCCTCGCCGACTAGTAAGCGCGGCACAATACGTTGTTTACAAACAAGTTCTTTTACTTTAGACAATCTGTTACATGAAATTTTGTTAATAACTGCTAAATTTTGAGCCGGTAAATTTAATTTTGAAACTTTACGTAAACTGATATCATAAAACTTATTGTTTTGGCCAGCTATGTCGACACGGACTTTCGGAGCATCTGATTGATACACTTCGAGACCGAACGCATCTATAAACTTAATCGCACTGGATCTTTCGCAGTTTAAACCAAGTTCATCGGCTAAGTCGGAGTCTATAATTGAGACTGACGCTGCGTCGTCAAGTAATGCATAAGTTTGTACTTCACCTGCGGGTCCGCGCACTTTGACACTAACCACTTTCAGCATGACGTTCCCTTCGGGCGCCGACGCGGTGTCGCCAGGCGCCGCGATGTGGGCCACCGTAGCGTTGGCGGTGTCCGCGCACGGCGGGTTGGCTGGCGGGGCCGGCGGGAGCGGCGCACGCGGCTCGTCATTGCACATTTCATCTGATTGCGGCCTTTTCCAATGTAGTAAGCGATGGTGTGCGAGGCCACAATGGTCGACGTCACACACTGGCGCTGTGCACGTATCTTTATCATGACGTGCGACTAGGCATCCGAAACACAATCTTTGAGTTTTAATGAACTTCCACCTATCTCTGCGCATCGCGCGTTTAAAGACACGGCATTCGGGCAGTATGTGTGCTTCTTTATGACAGAATTTGCACTTATTTGACTCAGCGCGCATAGTAGTAAGTACAGGCCGAATATAGCGATGTTTTTCTTCGGGTCGCTTTACAGGTGACTCGTTCGGCGATGGTTTTTTATAATCGCGCACTTGAACAGCTCCAGCTACTGAAAGCATTTCAGCTTCTCTCTTTAAGAATTGTGCCAATAGTTCTAGCTTTGATTCACCGGCTTGCAATTTATCATAAGCAAAATCCGTCCATTTTCCCAATAGTGTGCTCGGCAGATTAGATGCAACAGCTGACGCGAGTTCTGGGTTACGTTAGTGCTCATTGTGATTAAGGGCACGGATAGTGGCTATACAATTGTTTACTTTCATGGCAAAGTTAACCAATTCTTGCTGATAATAAATAGGCAGTGGTGGTAACTTACGTAGTTGCGAGGTGATACTAAATATTATGGTCTCAGACCGTCCAAATTTCAGTTGCAGTGCTTCCATAACAGTTGCAGGCGGAGTGTTACCAATCAAAAGGTCGGTTACTGCTTCTTTAGCTTCTCCTCTCAGTGCACGTCGAAGTCTGGAAAGGTTCTCGTGATCAGTAAAACTGCATGCAGTCGATGCTTCATCGTAAGCATTTTTAAAATGCAGCCATTCAATGCAATCTCCACTAAATACAGGCAGGTCGCGCGGGGTACCTAGGCGGCTTAGTAACCGCTGCTCGCGTTGTGATGACGTCTGGTCCATCATGTTATTTAGCGTGCTAGCTAACTGCAGGATGCTGTCGGCGGGGTCCGTACGCTGCGCGGGGGCTGCACGGTCGGCGAGGGGCGCGACCGGCTCGGGTTGCACAGGCGGGCGTTGCTCATCAACATCCTGGCCTTGTCCGGTGTTTAGCCAGTCGGAAACTCGATCAGGTGCGACATCACTTTGGCTTGCGACTTCAGATTCTTCATCTTCAGCGTCAACGACCGCCAGGTCTGCTTCGAGGCGCTTGTCTATTAGTTCCATCTGTATCCGGGCTTTAGCCTCGGCTGCTTTGAGTTCCAAGTGTTTGCGCTTTGCCAGCGAGGATGCCGTCGACCTTTTAGATTTATCCGTGCCGACGGAGGAAGGCGGAGGCAATGCTCGACACTGAGACTCACTCTGCGGTTTAACATTTAAGGTTTGGGCAGCAGGCGGTAATCCCTCAAACTTCATGTTGGTAATCTCTGACTCGGACTTGGTAACTACTTGGCCAGCTAATTCGCGGTACCGTTGTCGAGTTAATACCATCTTCGGAGGCGTGTTGAACATTAATTCTGTCACTTATTATTGTAATCCGTTTCGAAGACCAGCTTATTATTGCGTATGGAGGCCGAAAATGAAACACCAACATAAAATTAATACTAAATTACAAAGCGCTCGCGTCCGCGTGTCGTAGAACGTCATGGACCTCGAGATAAGAGTTTTTTGAGGTTATGGTTTGGAGAATAATTGCGTCCACGAGCGCCCTCTAAGATTTATTTTACGATATAATAGGCAAGTGAATTAACAGATGGCGTTACTATGTACTATGTTACTTAAAACTAACATTAGAAATGTTTGCACATAATTTATTTATAGAAACATAGTTACTTCGCATCAATGAAAAGGATGCCGTGATTTAGGTACATACTAAACCAAAGTAAAATATAAAACAATAAACAAGTACAAAATGTATCATGTCACCTACAAAGCCTATTGTAATAATCAGTTAATTTTCATAGACATTTAAAAATAAATTAATTTTACTAATAAGAACACCCCAACCATAATATGGCATTCTGAAGATTGTCCAATCACCATCAGGTAGCCTATGTGCTCGTTTGCAGTCTTCTTGAATTAAAAAACAAGGGTTGCCTTTATCAATTTCAGTGTTTACAAGATTTTATTCAACTTGTTTTGTTTGAATTCCTTGAAAATGTCCATCTTTCGAGATGAAATATATCTCAAAAGATGATTTGTGTTCTGTTCAATTGTTGTTGTTGACGACGCGCTGGCCTAGTTGGTAGTGAGAGTGAGCCTGCCTACGAAGCTAGCGGTCCAGGGTTCAAATCCCGGTACGGGCAGATATTTGTGTGAATATTTGTTTCTGAGTCATGGATGTTTTCTATGTATTTGAGTATATATTTCTCTATATAAGTATTTATACCGTTGTCTAGTACCCATAGTACAAGGGACTAGGTCAACTGGTGTGACATTGTCCCGTGATATTTATTTATTTATTTTATTTTATTAAGGTAAATCGCTTGAGGATGCTGGTTTCGCTGGGTGGGACAAGGACAAGCTCCAGCCCCAGGGCGGCGAGGAGTTCTGCGGCGCTTTGACGCGCGACGGCTTGATGCACGACATCCCGTCAGCAAGAAATACGCGTACATCTGCGAGATTTCTCCCAAATAGAGCTTTGCACGGAACAGCGGTTTTATTTCTTCCCTAATAGTAAATCCACAAAGATGATTGTGAACTGACGCTTATATTGCCCAGCTGTCAAAAACATTCAATAACTACTAATGTTACTCCAGGCCATTACGTTTCCTACCCCTGAATCAAGTCAGATTTTCACGATTTTTGAATATGTAGTAGTTATTATGAAAAAAATATGTCCATCTGTACGTTTCTGTTTTTTTGTTGGATTCTTGAAACGGAAACCGTTCAGACCTAGGTTTTCATAATATCTACAGCATATTTAAAAATAGTAAACATAGGAGTAGGTTTAAGCGGAGAAAAAATGCACCGAACATGAGGAGTTTTGTTATTAATTTAAAGGCTAAACTAGTACACATACATACATACCTTCACGCCTCTAATCCCAGAGTGGGGTAGGCAGAGCTACAGAATTACCGACAACTTTAAAACTCGTTGATAATTCTGTTACCACATTTTGCACAAATAGGCTAAGATGTTTACTACTAGTAAACTAGTATCTGATGCATATTACACTATCGATGAATTTCTCAACGGCTAAATTGACTAGTTGCTGGTTCGCTGCCCAAACAATTGACTCCACATAGGGGAAGTATGTACAAAATGACATATAGTTTTGTTTTTATATTATAACTTTTAATTGGTAGTTCACTGCACAGCCATAGCTTACATTAATCATCTTTGGTCCTTAATCTATCCAACCTAATAAACATTTTCAGTAAAAAATCAACAGAATAAAAAATAAAACATATTGAACTGAGATCAGTCATAATCCATTTTGTCCATATGCTTCGGACAAAATGACATATTGCTCATGGACAAAATGACATACAAATTAAGGGTACACAATTATTGGCATAATTCGCAAATGAAACGCTTAGTTCTTCTTGGAACATCGGCACAGGAAGCATGAGACCAAAGCGAACATTGTAAGCACCGCAACCAGTTTTCTCCGGGCTTAGATCTTGAATAGAGGTCGTTACAATAAATACAAGCACAATCCTCTTTGTCATTATGAGAAACGGTAGGAAAAGCTTCTTCCTCGTCACTGTCTTCGAACAATTTTTTGGTAGCTTTGCGTTTTCTCTTTGCTGGGGGTGCTTTGGGTTCATTTTTGGATTTTACTTCCAACATATTAGGAGTACTAGTCAACACCAATGAGCTCTGTCGAGTTTTTGGTTTACGTTTACCTTGGCCACTAATAAAACGTCCTTTTGGGACCGGAGATAGCACCTCAATGGGAACAGCAAGAGCAGAAGACAATGAGCGTGCATTGGTAGCATCAGCAGTCAAAGCATCTTCTTGACTGGAGTTTGCTTTTTGAACTTGACATGAACTTTCAGCTTGTGGTTCGGTCGGTGCTGTTATTTCGGCTTTTTTTTTTTTCAGGCAACGTTTCATGGGACCTTGGTTCATCTCGAGGTAATGCAGCCACAGTGACCTGGCACGTATTTGTTACAGGAATAGAATCATCTACTTGATGCGAAGATTGTGCCGAAACCTGTCCAGACTCGACAGAGTTCATTAGTGTTGCAGGCTGAGAAGGCTGCTCATTGGGATTGTCTTCCAGCGGTATGTTTGTAGTTTCAGCGGGTTCGTACATATAATCCGGAAATATATCAGGGTTCAGCAGCCAGATACCTGTGCTTTTAAATCCGTGACATACATTTTGCACCGTAGCTGCCTTGCCATATGTTTATGTATAATAAAAAAGCTATGGACAAGTTGGACAAAATGGCATACCTATGCCATTTAGTCCGTTATACATGTATGTTGTATTGTCCGTACAGCGTTTTAAAACAATAAAATTTAAAAATAAATACACACAGAGAACTTTTCCTAAAAATAACTTATTTATTATAATGATAAATGTTTAAGGAATGAAATAAATGCTAAGTTAATAGGTACAATAACAAAAAACTTACCATTCGAACAAAAACTTTGTCGGTATGAAAAAAACTCGCAACGTGTGAATACCTGTCTTCGGCCATGACACCCAGACGAATGAAAGTGATGCGTTCAAAATATGGCAGGTTATAGAAAACCAATATGGCCGCGATGTGACACTGTCAGTTTCGTGTTAAAGTTCGCCAAATTCAAAATAGACCGCCTGTGTCATTTTGTACATATATGTCATTTTGTACGTACTTCCCCTACGTATTGAATGACATACATAACATATTGACATACTTTGTATAGATAATTTAATTTAATATTTATAGAATTCAGTGTAGAATTATTGTGTTTAGAACTTTTGACATGTAAAACTCTGTTTTATCAAGGAAAGAATAATTCAATAAATAAAACCACTATCGCATTTTGTCTGGATTATTAGCTCTGCAATGCTCTTAAGGTTTACTTACAATTTGGTGACGTTTAAAATTACCGCACGAAAATTCATGTTCATATTTTTGGACGTCCATGTCGTTCGGTTTTGTAAAGTGATCTGGATTCATTTAACTTAGTCATTATAAAACACAATCATAACGAAAGATAAGAAACAAAAACATACATACATACATACATAAACTCACGCCTTCATTCCCAAAGTGGGGTAGGCAGAGCTACAGAATTACCAACAAATTTTAAAACTTGTTGTTAATTCTATAAACACACTTTGCACAATTAGGCTAAGATGTTTACCAGCGTATTAGTGACAGGTTGCAAGCCCATCGCCTAACAGTACTACAAGCCTTTATTCCCTTAGTCGCCTCTTACGACATCCACGGGAAGACATGGAGTGGCACTATTCTAACCCGGCAACCACACGGCAATAGAAACAAAAACATTATTTTGAATTACTGATCCATACACGTTTAAAAAACTTACTTTAAAACCTGAGTACCGATAAAACCAAACTTTTAATTATACGATCGCCTTATTTAGATATTAGTACTTAGTATGTCATCGCCCATAATAACCCATGAGTTTTCTTGTTTTCATAGCAACCAGTCATCTTGTCAATGCAAACCTATTTCATGCGTTAATTGTGTAACTTACCTTGGTCTTAAGGTGGATGAAAGCTTTTCATGGTCTCATCATGTCGATTTTATATGCAGTAAACTCGAGTATTGTTAGGCAAGTTTTACCACTTAAGTTCCAAGGTTCCCTTAGGTACATTAAAGTGTTTGTACAAAACTTTAGTGGAATCTATTATAGATTATGCTCTTCACTGTTATGGATTAACCTTTAAAACAAATATAACTAAAATTGAAAATATACAAATTAGATTCCTAAAACTTCTTGTAAACAGAAAAACTAAAGCTAAGTGTAAAAAAGACTATCATCAACTGTTCAAAATCTGTAAAATTCTCCCGGTTAGCCTTAAGCATAAATTCCTGTTAGTACTTCACCATCACAGCACTCAAGAGCATAATCTATCCCTTGTCAACAATTCATGCGGCACTAGGTCGGTGGCTGCGGGGAAGTACGTTGTGCCGAGGGTCGCTAACTACTACTGTGACAGATGCCTGCAGAAACGTCTACCCTACATTCTCAATAGCTTGCCCACAGAATTAGTTTAGAGGCCAATAAGACAAAGTTTAAAAGAAGAATGTTCAATTATTTAGTTAGTATTATATAAAAAAAAATCAGAGATTTTGTTTGTGGAACTGAAACGACTACTCGGCACTCTTAACGGAAGTTGATTTCGCTTTGTAAAATGTTTTTTTTTTTTGGGTGATGTTTGAAAGACAATGTTTATTCAAAACCAATAATTAACGAAGAGGAACTACGGCGACGTGTCTTCAATGCAGCCCGAGACATATCGGAAACCAGTTTCCGACAATTAAACCGAAATTTTATTCAAAGATGCCATTTGTGCCTTAGAGTCGGAGGGAAACAATTCGAACATTTACTGTAAAAACTAATGAAAATTAAATCCGTTTTTTATTATCTTTGAACCAAGGTCAACCAAAAAACAATCATATTCTTCAAAGGAGCACAAACAAATCGTTGCTTAAATACAAAAGCGACACAAAACAAAATGTGTTTGTGTTGCATTTAAATTCGGAATGCTTTATACTTAAAGTTTTAAATCAAACTATATTTGTTTTTGATTTGTGGCGCTTTTGTATTTAAGCAGCGAAATGAGATATCGTAGAGTACAAGATAATTTTTTAGATGATTAGCATTGATTTCCGAGGATCCATATTGGCAAATGTCATACGAATTCCTACTTTTATGCATTAAGATATCATGTGTCATACCATTTTAGATTTGGCATAAAATAGGCATGTTTTTAAAGTTATTTGCTCATTTAGTTTCTAGTAAAAAAAAGTTATGGCAGGTGTTCAAAGTTTAAATTACTATGTTGATGATAATTTAAGTCAAGTTCATTGCAGTATTTTTCCAACTTTTACATTAGTTATTGACATAATAATGCTTCTATCATCTTAATCAACTATTCATAAACGCGCACAAATAAAAAAAACTAAATTCTAAAGCTATCCCAGTAAATGCGAGTACTTACAATGTCAAAAGAGGTGAAAATTTGGAAAAATCTTTAAATTGGTATAACTCGAAAACGGTGCAACTTTTACTGAGGTCATGTTAGGCTGGTTTGGTTTGTCTGAGGCTGGGAAATCTCCAGTGTCACTGTGACGTGCTATTTTTGGGACACCCTGTATGCGATTTTTGAGAAAAGCACTATATATGCCTCGGCAGGAACGGCAATTGCCTAGGCAATAATTTACTATTTTTGGGCAGTCAATACATACGCTAAAAAACATTACGCTCTTTCTCGGCAGCTGGGTAAAGATACCATGTTTTCGGAACGTTGTTTTGTTCTAACTTAGTTGATAACCTCGCCCTGGAGTCATCTAGAAAAGTCACGCAGACGCAAATTCAGATAACGGCCATTCTCTGAACAGTGAGTTTTTGCGTGTCCGGCCCGATATTTATCCCTAAACATGGTCAGAAATAACTGCAAATATTTTTCTTACATAGATTACGGATTTACCTTTACGGTATAAGAAATATATTAGCCCTGTTCTTTAGTTATCATATTTATTTTATTTTTCAAAACCTCATTCTCCAATTACCG
The DNA here is from genome assembly GCA_927399475.2 of Acleris emargana. Classification (NCBI taxonomy): domain Eukaryota; kingdom Metazoa; phylum Arthropoda; class Insecta; order Lepidoptera; family Tortricidae; genus Acleris; species Acleris emargana. Next base: position 3,020,519 of record OV656836.1, on the reverse strand, counting down.
TCTCCAATTGTCTTCTAATTTCAAGTAGGAACGACCTATGTATTCCATTTTAAATCTTGGTAGGCTAATAGTGACTGTATAACCAGATTTATTTATAATTCACTAGGACCATTCCTTAAAAATATATTATTATAAAACCGTCTGTCCGGCCCGAACATATAATTACCATAGCCGTTGCTTTTCGAAGTGCTCATTGCCAATAAATAACATTATATTTTTTCATGTGGTTGCCCCCGTGTGGTTGCCGGGGTAGAATAGTGCCACTCCATGTCTTCCCGTGGATGTCGTACGAGGCGACTAAGGGAATAAGGGCTTGTAGTACTGTTAGGCGATGGGCTTGCAACCTGTCACTAATGCGCTGTTAAACATCTTAGCCTAATTGTGCAAATTGTGGTTACAGAGTTATCAACAAGTTTTTGGAGTTGTTGGTAATTCTGTAGCTCTGCCTACCCCACTCTGGGAATAAAGGCGTGGTATGTATGTATGTATTTTTTCATTAAAATTGCATGAGTCACGAGCTGAGGGTTGTGCCTCGGTACTCAAACTATGTGAACGTATCAGATTTGTCGTATTTTCCCACAGTGCAAGTAAGTGTCTAAGTACCGTAACTTTGGTTTACAAATTTTCTAATTCCCGTACCCCGTGTTTTAAATTTGGTTTTAAAGGGAATTCGTTGTCGCTTAGTAGAACAAAAGAACTCTAAAGCCTCTGTGTACAACAATTTTGCAGTATTTTTACAACTTCAAGTTTTTGTTATTTTTAGAAAAATATAAATCATCTAAGTACGTACCGTAGTGCTAATTCCCGCAGATTTACTAATCACATACATACATACCTTCATTCCCAGAGTGGGAACAGAATTACCAACAACTCTAAAAACTTGTTGATAACTCTGTTACCTCAATTTGCTCAATTAGGCTAAGTAGGTATGGTATGTATTAAAAGAGTTTCAATAATACAATAAATTTTACAAAATATAGTGCAAGAAAAAACACGATTATATTTGACAATTAAAACAAGAAGAAAACAGGCCCTTTAATTAAGACACTTGCGGCTTGTCGGCAGACAAAACACATTTAAATGTATAAATAATTATTACGTTTGGCCATCAGATTATTGAAGTTATGTAGTTAATGGCGAGTCACCGTATGCCTTTTCAAATTCTCTCATTATTAGTCCCGTAAACTCCTGATTGGCAAAACCACAGGTCAAGAATAAAGTAATATTTCTTTCTAAAAACACAGGTATACATCCTAGTCTGTCTTGGATGGGTGCAAAAGTTTTGCAAAATAATTAAATGATTAGCCGAGTGGGTAGTGACCCTGCCTACGAAGCTAGCTAATATTTGTTCATATTTCTACGCACCCAACTGCTTATATCACATTTTTTTATCTATTCCATCAGTTCCATAGTAAAAAAAAAATGGTAGCTTATTATTGGCATATTTAGGCGTAGTAGTGTGGGATAGAGAAGTATGTCATGGCATCGATCGACTGGACACTCCGTAGCTGGTTGGATCAAAATGGTCCAGGCAAACGAGCTGGCGCAGTCGTACGTAACGCGGTACACGAATGGTATTTAAAACAGCTGATAAGGACTTAGCAAACTGGTTCCAAGAGCGCGTGACGTCACAGGGTACTTCATCATTCCAGTTGAATTTTATTAACCGCAGAAGTTGTAATAACACCTTAGCCCGCATTAGCGTAGGACTCAGTAAACCTAAAGGGTCAAATGTTTGCGACACATGAGACAAAATAGTGCGTTTAGTGACTTTGTCATTGTTTACGACATCAAATTGATTCATTTTTCACCTGATGGTTCCAACGGAAGATCAGCGCTGACTTTAATGCCAGCATTACGCTGAGTTGGGACCTTTTCGTGGCTACTTTCTTTTTGTATTTTTTAATCTGTTCTTTGTTATGTATGTCACGAATAAATGTTTTTCTTTCTTTCTTTCTTTCTAATTGTGAATTAAAATAAAACATATCGTCAACATTGTTCCATTCTATTTCTAATGTTTTAGAGCTGCAGTTGTTATCGAACGTTAACTGTTTTTGTATTCGAACCGATTGATGACTCATTAAAGTTGAATATCCACTTTCTTAGCGGAAAACAACTCAACTGCAGAGTTCGCGCGGTCTCTTTGCAAACACGTAATAAGTGACCATACCATCGACATAAAAATCTTCCTTAATGATTCGTTAAACATCGTCATTAGTAAACTCAGCGGCTAATTGATTTAGGCAACGTCGACGTTAATATTAAACACGGTTAAATCAACAAGGGCGGTGGATAATACGACCGGTTTAGATGAACGCTGTGCGGATTGCATAGCAATCTGTGTATGGGCATTGAACGGCATCAGTGGAGGACGTTGCGGGGACGGGAGGACTGACGGGGCAAGGCTGGAATAGTCATCGCTCGGAGGATGAATTAGCGAATTATGCTTCTTATTGCACCTCCGGCACGGCCCGAACACGCATGTCGCAACCTTATGCCCCGCGCGCAAGCAATTCTCGCACAGATTGTTATCTTTAACTACTTTAATTTTGAATCGTAATCGGTCTCAAGAATCGGAATAAAGTGGATGATTTATTTTGCACATCGAACACGTAAACTTGGGTACAGCTTGTGTTTTTTGCGGTTTGCGGAAAAGTTACTGTGCACCTTGTGATTGAAGTTAGAAGTGTATTGTTTTTTTGTTAACTTCATGTTTATCGCGCGTAGTGTGTGACGTCTGTAAAGTCTCCAACATGTCCGCTCAGCTCTTTAAGAACTGTATTAAATCATCCAATTTAAGCTTGTAGCCCAAGACGATGTAGGTTCTCCTAATATCTTTAAAGCGCGTAGATTTTGGTGTGTAGTATCAATTAACTTTCTTATAAACATATGCGATTCCTTGCTAAGGGGTTCCATGGTAAATAATGCCTTGGCGTGATTGTGAACTAGCAAGCGACTATTGTTGTACCGATTAAGAAGAAGCTCCCAAGCTACTGCATAGTTGCTCGCCGTGAGCTCGACCGAGTCTATTACTAGTATAGCACTGCCTTGTAGTAAAGACTTTAGGTAGTGAAACTTTTAAACGGCCCAAAAGTCGGTAGAATCATGAACTAGTGATAGGGAAGGGTATCTGAACTTGAGCCAGTTTTCGTATGACCCGTCAAAGGTAGGCATAGGTATAGTTGTTAATTTAAATGACTTTAATTAATTGTGTGACCTCGTGGAACTCACAGCTGTAGCATTACTTTTAAGCATAGTCTCGGCCAAAGCAAGTGTACCTACTGTAGTAACCATCTCATAACTGCTCTCGATTCGTCAGCTGATTTTCGAGGTTAGAATCGACCACGTTAGATTCAATTTTATTTTGAAGATTGTTAAATTTGGTGTACAAGCTTGGGTGGGGCACATTTAATTAGGATTATCATTATCATTATTAAGGTAGTTTATAAACTTTGTAAGAGAATAAAAATGTATAACATTAACATCTTTAAGTAAGCAACTTAACGGGAAAATTACACGAAGTTCGATTCTTATGTAATATAATATAAATTGTGTATTTATCTGTACGACAAATCAACTCTCCGATTAAAAAAACACTTAAGTTTATTATACATTAGTCCAAGTTTCTATGGACTATATAATATTATGACATGAATGTAATGTTATTGAATGTAATGTAATTTTGTTTTTTTTAAATTAAATTAAATTAAATTTTAATGTAATTATACACTACTAACATAGAATATTAATGAACTTTTGAATCTTACTTATTATGGAATTTAATTTGTTTTTTTTTTTAACAATCCTGGGACTCTAGGAGTCCCGGACCTTTGGATGGCGTACATGGAGCCGAAGCCAACACGCAGAGGCCCTTTAGACAAGTTTAATTTAGTAAAGTGATGGGTCACCAACCGGCGATTGTCCCTGAGTTCAAACTATAGAAGTATGCTCCCACGGACAACCAACGTTTAGTGTAGGACTATTTAAGAAGGATGGAAGTTTTGAAAATAGGCTTTATGAATGAACAGGTATGGATTGATGAACTAGGCTATTGATGAAACTACGGTGCCTGCCTGGCCAATGCTAATTACTTTGGTTGAAATGGCAGGCGGTGACTCGCCAACTCAATGGAACGGGCCTCCCGAAATAGCCGCATATATATAGCAGCAGGGAGGTAACAGTTCCAGAGGGGCTTAGGGTGGAGAGGTGCTTCTGGACTTTAAACGACCATAAGGTGCCCACATTGTGTTCGGGAAGGTAGCGCCCCTATCAACGACGCCGCCGCAAGCAAAGACCTTTGATTGAGCATAAGACCAATAATCATTGATCATTAGTCTTAGAAACAGCTTAGACCATTTAACAAACGTTTTGAATATACAAATTGTTAAAACAGTCGGCCAAATGTTTAAGAGCATTAACTAAGCGTATTATTTTAATTATATTATTTCTCTGATATATCCTTGTAAACATTTAGCTTTAACTAAGTTGATAAGCTTGACCCGAAGTGACCTGGTAAAACCTCTCATACCCAATCTTTGTTATCTGTCGCACTTATACAAAGTGGTAGTATTACTTTATGAAACAAGCGCGGTACCTAATATTTGTATTTTTTTCAAAGTCAAAGCAAAGACATAAATCTTCTCATTTTTCATGGTTTGTGCATCCCCGGCCTTCTACCGGTAAAGTTACCAGTGGTCAGCCAGATACCAGTAGTCGACCTTATATGAGTGCGAAGAGTGGGAAATATATATTTCGTTCTCTTCCCACTCATACGCCAGTATAGGCAGAGGCCGACTACAGTTCTCTGGCCGACCACTGGTGACTTTACCCTATCTCTTTCTGGCCAAGGCTGATAAGGTTGGTTAAGTTAGGTTTTTATTTGCCTCTTTGTATGTTTAAGCCTCAGTCATCAGAAGTGGGGGCTTCTTGGCGGCCTCTACAATCCTTGTCCTTATTATTAATAATAATATTAAATGCAAATGTGTGTTTGTTCGTTTCTTATTTAGTACAGTTGAACGCCTTAAACAATCAAAGTGAAATTTTATACAGAGACAATCAAAGGGAAACATCGATAAATGGACGGAGACAGGGAAAATCAAGTAAATAGATTACAACTTGTTATTTATTTAAATGGCATAATTATTGCAGTAAAGTTGAATTAGGTCTGAGAAATAATAAAGATAACATGAGCAGAGCATATCTTTCCTTCGGTCATGAGACGACTCGGCATCAGCTATTTTAAGACTTCCAGGAATATTACTCTCCAACTGTTTGCCTTTAATTTAATAAAAAAATATCGAGGCACAACCACAAACAAATCGATCTAGTTTCAAATTAACCTCTAGGCTCGTAATTACGCTCAAATCATGACCAGGAATCGATCCCAGGGCTGCTAGCTTCGTAGGCAAGGTCACTACCAACTAGACTAACTGCGTCATCAAAGCGAGCTTACAAAAGAGGTATGTAGTGAATGAACATGAAAAATGACTATGAAAATAGGTCATGTAGTAAAAGAACTACATTTAAGGTTATTGAATTAAACTCCCGTGCCCGTGTCCCGTGTGGTTACCGGGGTAGAATAGTGCCACTCCATTTCTTCCCGTGGATGTCCTGCCTGATTTTGCAAAATGTGGTTACAGAATTATCAACAAGTTATTAGAGTTGTTGGTAATTCTGTAGCTCTGCCTACCCCACTCTGGGAATGAAGGCGTGAGTTTATGTATGTATGTATGTATGTAAATTAAACTCGAGAAGTACATCGGCCCGACTTGGAAGTATAGTCGTCGTTAAAGTAGCGTGTAGGGATTCGGAAAATTGGAAATAATTGTAATGCTATGGAGTAAATACTAAAAATACCAGTTAAGCATGTAAACAAAGTATCTCTGTGACCGTGACAAGCCTTTGGTTTGGTTGGTTTAGGGGACACCGTTGATGTAGGAAAACATATCAATCTTATATGGTCGTTTTGCACCGTCTTATATACACATAACTAGGTGTTCTTTTTTCCTTTTCTGCCTCTATCTCTCTCATAAGATTTTGGGCTGTTTTCTTGCGGAAATTACGCAGGTTATTTGATATATTTATCAATGTAATATTTATAGATTTATATAATGCTAGACTAAGTAATATATTTAATTTTAATATTAATATTGTAATATTAAATATATAAAAAAAAATGACTGACTGCTGAGTTTTTGGCGGCGTTTCTTCTCAGCATTGGTTTCCTCTTGTGAAGCGTTGATAGATTCTTGACGTGTAAAAGTGCCCGTGCGTCCTACTTACGGAGTAAATGTCTTTATCTTTATCTTTATCTTTATCTTTATCTCTGTTTGGCCAATTTTATATAATAATTTGATAGGGGTGACTATTTGCAATAATTTTGACCCTCATATGCATTATGCAAAAGTGAACCATTTTTGATTTATCGCATTTTTTAGTTTTTTTTAAATTAGTCAGCAGAAATTCAACTTGAAAAATTTATTACAAAAAAAGTATAAATTTAAATCTTATTTTTTTTTCTGTTTTATAAATACTATTAAACACTGGTTATTTATCAATATTAAAACAATAATTATCGGTCCAAATTTAAAAAAGCGAGACGGAAAACGAAAATTTTTCAATATTTTTTTACGATCGCTTTCCTCTAAAATGCCTTAAAAACAAAAAAAACGTTATGAAACTTGGCTTGCAGATTATTTTAAAAACTTAACTGATTTCTTAGCTCTCCAAAAATGCATAACAACTAGGAACTTATTTAAAAAAAACAAAAAAAATCATCACAAAGGAAGCGGGCGGAAGTTCGTCTTCGAACTAAACTAAAGTCAGAAATGAAGCTACGACACTATCTCTAAATTGTTTTCTACGCCTTAATCCACTGATATAACATAAAAAACAAAAAGTGCGTTGCTACATGAAATTCGGCCAAAATTAAATTCATTATAAAAGTCATTACACCGCTACTTAGAGGAGCATTGATAAAGGTTTTTTTTTGTTTTTTTATCGCATTGTAAGGCAAATGAGCACACAGGCTACCTGATGGTAAGTGGAAACTGTGACCCATAGACGTTCACATTCACAAGACTGCAAATGCACTGCCAACCCTGAGGACTAAGATGGAATGCCTCCATGCTAGTTATTTCACCGGCTGTCTTATCCCCAAACCGGAACACAACAATGCAAACACTGCTGCTTGGCGGTAGGTTAATGGATAAGATGGTGGTAGCAACCCGGACGGACCCTGCACAAGGTCCTCCCACAAGTAAAATTCTCGAAATTCATAAAATATTGTCTCACAAATATAATTCCCTGACTGCAATAAAAGGAAAATAGTCGCAGGTTGCCGTTTGAATTTCATATACTTATGGTTTAGGATATTTATTTCTCATAAGATTTACATAAATCACTTACTGAGAAACAATATTAGTTAACTTAAATCTAAGTAAGAGAGGGTAGCATGCAAGAACGGTAGACCAAATGCCCACCAACAAATGCATAAAAACGGATAGTCGGAGACAATGAGTGCTATGCAACAATTATTTAGCTACTAGTTTTACAGGCCAGTTAAACCATGATACTTTGTTACATCAGTTAACAATTGGTTACATACGAGCGGTTTAACTTTCAATAATGAGGTAATAATTATTAACTTTAAATACATATTAAGTACATTTTATATTAATATTATGTCGACCTTTTTACTTACCTATTTTTACTTTGTACACTGTAAGATAGTCGACGAACTCTTTTTTATTGCGTTACGGAATAACATCTCATTAACGGCTATGATCAACTTGTTATTTGTTATGGTTATGATAAGAGCAGAAATTATAATTATGTCTTGTGAAATGGACAAACGGATTCCAGCCTTGCATAGAAGAGCACGACTCCAAACTCAAAAATATATAGTTTTAAAATACCTATATTAAGGGTATAAAATGGCGCGGGGTTTGAAGATATTTGGTGCTTTATGTGTTTTTATAGCGGGTGAGTAGTTTGTCTATTATTATTAATCTAATTTAAGCTATTAAAGTAATTATTAATTAACATCCTTAAAGTCTCTGTGGGACGTTTAAAATTAATCCAAAAATATTAGGAGTGTTAAACTAGTTAGTTACTGTAAATTTATGTTAAAATCTTAGTTGTAAGTACCTACTTAACATTAAGGCCATTAACACCCTAGTAGGGTCCATGTCTTGTACTGATTCAGATAAACAACATCTTGTAATACCATGGTTGCACGAAATAAATGAATATGAATGTGAATATGATAAAACAACGTTGTCTCAGCAACAGCGATTAGTACTTCAATTTTGCTTCACAGAGCAAATTATACAGCATAATATTTCGTATGTGACTTTTGGCCGGAGCACCGGCTTGTCCCGATTTTACATTAGAATTGATCAGAGAAGTCTACGTTGTAAAGACATCTCTTTGCGTTTTTTACTGTCTGTACAATTGGGAATTCAAGAAACTTTTAAGACGCCATTCCACATTGGCACCTCTTTCCTAAAGTCATCGGCTAGTAGTTCACCTTCGCCTCCTTATTAATGAATTATGTTTATTCAGTAAAAAGGCCACTTTTTGAACAAGGAATGCTATAAAGTAAAGTTAGCCCTACTGTCCACGTAGCTACACGTCAGACGCACGTTGTCGTCATTTTACGCTTGCGTGCCGATTGCATGCTTCTTGCGTAGAAAAGAACGAAACAGTGTCCACGGAGATGCAATGTTGCATTTGCGTATCGTCAGATGTTCGTCATATGTCATATAGCTCTTGCAGCGGCATGTCAGTACTAAAGCGTACTGCAAGACGCAAACACTCATTTCCTTTAATTCCTTCTCTGGGCTGACACACTTTCAAATTGCTGTATTTTGTTTTTGTATCATTTGCATTAATGTTCAAAATTCATGTAAAAATTCATGTCCATTAAGTGAGACTAAATTTTGCTTAGTATGTTTTTCGTTGCAGCAACAAACAATCTACTACAATTAATATGTTTTCCGATGTATGGATGAAGCCAATACAATCGACGACGTCGTCGTCTTCTAATAAAGTTGTATGCCATATTCACATCTTCATCATCACTTGACATTTTCACGTGCTCTCGCGATGCCTAACTTGAAAGAACTACCGTTTTGTAGCTTGGATGACGATTGCATGTCGATTACGTGGACACACCTAGGGCGCAAAATACGCCTGTCGACTTTGTAGGTTGCATGCAAGCGTCAAATGACGCCGACGTGGACAGTAGACCTTACTTAGTTTCTAGTCTTGCGGCACTCACTTGGTGGCCACGCTAGCCTACCGGCCCGTGCGGTGCATGAGCCAGACGTGATCGGCCCAATTCCACTTAAGCCTGGCGGCTTTTTTGCCTGCGTATCGTTAGATATCTCTTAAATATATGTGTTTACCATAGCTCTTAGAGATAGCTCTTAAAATATGGTCTTAAATCTCGAGGGCGTTGCACAAATCGCTCTAGAAGGGGCTATTGAACCGTTAGACCCCCAAAAGCGGTTACCCTGTGGGCTTGCGTTCAGACGGGGATAATTACCAGCTCCATCGCTTTCTCCGCTGCAGGTGATCCGTTACAGTGGCATGCGGTTTACGTGTAAGCCAACGGCCGACGACACAGTCGCCTGCGTCGCATTGGCAGCGCTTCAGCTCAACCTTATTACTATGTCGCTGAAGGTCACCACCGCGTCCCATCCCTCCTTGCCGCCTACCATGGTTTACGCCAAGGCAGCCAGCGAGGGCTTCCCGCCTACTATGCTAGACTCCTAATCTAACCTAACCTATTTCATGGTAATTTCAGGGTTAAGCCAGCTGTGTTTGGCAGTCTCTATCCAGCATTATGAGTACGATCAGAGGTCTGAAGGATGGTGGCGCCTGCGCAGCGAACCCGCGGCGTGGTTGGAAGCGAAGCTGCAGTGCCAGTCCGAAGGTAGATCAAAATTCCCCGCTAATAACCGGCGGCAGTCAATGATATTACTAAACGCATTTAAAATCCGTCGCCAATTACTGACATTTGCTACGTTGCCATATTTCTACAGAAAAAGACGGCAATCCGCAGCGAAAGCTATTGTTAGAAAGAGATAAATGTACAACTATGCCAAATTACAGCTTTGGAGTACCAAGAGTCTCTAAGTTAAACCGCTGACATACAGACAAACAGATGGACAGTCGGACAGCCGGACATGGTGCAACTATAAGGGTTCCTTGATAACTACGGAACCCTAAAAACATAAGATACAGTAAAAAAAATAAAAAATAAGATACAGTATGCTTTATATGAGTTGACTTCTACTGTTACAGAAAGCTCAAGAACAATTATTTAAAATCTGAAAAATTAAAGGACATAGTATAACGAATTTAAAAGGAAATATATCATGACTAAGTAGACTAGCATAGGTCCCTGAGATATAGGCGACTAAAGTATCGTATTAATATCTACAAACAATCATCTTCGTTCGTACACATGTAGTGTTTTAAGATAGTTTTCTTGTGTTTGTAGTAACGGCGTCGGAACTCTACACTGTTAATTACCTACGTTATTCCAAATGCCAGTATTCCGCTACGGTAATATTGGTATTGAGTTTAAAAACAAAATGAATGGATGCATGATACTATTATAAGTATTAATAGTATAATTCATTAAATATAGTACATTGTGTATTAAGGTCGGTAAGTAAGGAATTACGATCGAGGCTCTAGTAGAAGCCCGAAGTCGAAGACTGAGGGCTTTCTGAGCCGAGGTTCGTAATTCCCGTACCGCCCGTGAAACATACAATGTTTTTCATCACATTTGCGAGTAAATAAATACACAAGTCAGCATAACTATTATTACGAACTACTTGAACTTTTTTTAAGCGGATGGCGGGCGGACTCCACAGATTATACAAATGTTTATACAGATTATGCAAATGAAACGTTAAGGGCAAATACTTACGTAGGTATACATACAGCCCTGAAGGAGTGTAAAAAAAAACGACGTTTTGATACAGAAAACTATTAAAATCGATTATTAAGAACATTAATTGAGTATTTAAGTAACATGTAGCGAGATTGCAATGAAATTCCTGTTTAAATAACATTTTAAGACAATTTTTCAATTGCGTGTAAACTCTTTGCTTGAACTTGCATGACCTGTGTGCTGTGCTATAAATTAAAAAAAAAATACTTACCGACCTTGGGTTTCATGGTAAAAAGAAAGGTCGAGGGTTTTATATCGGGCATTGCGGCCAAGTTAACCTGTACGTTTAGATACTGTTTACGTGCAAGTGTGATGAAAAATAATTTATTGCAATGGCGTATGTACTATACAATCACATGTCCAGCCTATTGCCTGTCTATTGAGTATGATAGTCACTATTTTCTAAACAGGTGGAATTTTGGCGTCGCCCACAACGGCGTCACTGACCTCAAGCATGATATCGAAGATGGGTCAGATCAGGAGCGTATTCACTGGCATTCATGCCAACTCCTCCGGCGGAGACTTCATGACCACTGATGGTATGCAATTCCCTTTAGACCATTATCATAAAATTAAGCTTTGACACTGTTGTACTTTTCAATGTTTCATTATTACTAAACATTTCAAAAGAAAGGGGACTTAAACTTCCAAGTGTTTATTTTCATATCATATCAGAAAGCGTAGGTACTTAAAATTAAACCAGTGAATTGGAATTACTTTCTTTTAAGGTATACCTCTCTCGAACGTGCCCGCCCCGTGGGCTAGGGGGGAGCCCAACAGCTTGGGCGAGGACGAGGACTGCCTGGCCATGAGCAACGCGGGCGAGCTGGCTGACGTGAGCTGCGCCAGCAGGCTTCCTTACTTCTGCTACAAGAGTAAAGCTGTTATGGCTGGCAACCTATGTGGCACGAACAATGGTAAAAACAATTATCGTTTAATTTTATTTTGTTACTAATTACACAACAAACGAGACCAAACAAAAACATTATTCAACGTTAAAAGTTCAATTCCCTTCCCCTACACTTTCAAATTGAAAAATTGTTTCATATGAAATCTCTGAATAGAATCACATTTTTGTGGGACTCTTAAAGTGAATGCCTTACTTAAAAAAAAGATGTTTGTTTACTCAATAGGCTGCAAGTGTCCTAACTATTACACATCAAATGTCGCTTCCCAAGGGGAAAAAGAACTAAGTAATTCAAGGGTCAATTTCCCAAGCAATATTTTAAGCTGGCGGCGCTGAAAATCGGGGTGAACTATGGTTAAAAATTAAACTGTTATTTTTTTCTGAATACTTCACGCAGTTGCCTATTTTGGGCAATAAGTAGAATTAGAATAATAATGGAAATAATAATTTAAAAAAAATAATTAAGACCTCATTTCTCATCACAGTGGGCTGTCCGCAACCCAGTTTTGATTGCAAAACGTGGAATAAATCAAAAACTATTAATGATTATGAAAAACATTTACCTTTTTTAAAATACTAGATAGTTAGTGTACAAAAAAAAGCCCTGACTTTTTTTTTAACTATTACACATACCGTCCGGTACGAGGAAATACGTTTGTCCGGAGAAACGTTATCATTACCACCGTCAAATATTCTGTGCCTTATATCTGCTAAGCTTCAATATGTACGCCCCCCACCTCCCGCGCACTCGTAGAGTTAGTCACGCGCAAGAGTTTGGTGCTAGCGGTTGTGTTGTGCGCGTTTCTGGCGATAAAATATAAAGGAAAGTTCTTGCTTCAGGTGGGGTGGGGACAAAAAAATCCTCATTCCGACGGTTGATTTATTTTTTGTACTTTTTGTGTGTTTAGTTTGAGATTTATGTATAACACGTACGTCATATTTCTTAATTCTGGAGTAACGTTAGTTTAAAGAAACCAGACTCCGTTGTTTTTTTTAAAATATTTTTGTACAGGTTTTATCATTCCGTGTTTCTCATTCCGATGTTTCCGGTGTATGAAATACACACAGAAATGATAAGCAACACCGGCATGATACAAAAGTAGCTTCACTTAGTTATCCAAATAATTATCAAATTTAATTATTTAATTTTATGAAGTCAAAGCAAATGAATAAATATTATAAGCGTTTAAACGTAAATAATTAAGCGTTTAACGATAACCAAATGTCAGTTATTTTGTACTACTAAGCATATAATATGCATACATACTACATAGCGTCACGCCTTCATCCCAGAGTGGGGTAGGCAGAGCTATTACCAATAACTCTAACAATTTATTATATAATATTATATTATAATAAAGAACGTTCTCACCGATGAAAAAAAAGATTTGTTACAGATTTATTTTTCAATTTACTTAATTATAATTATAAAGGGCAATGCCAAGTGTTAAAATTGGACGTGATATTCAGTTTAAAAATCTCTAAAAGGTTTTAATTTAAATTAGTTTTAGGATGTTTTTGATTTTTTTATATGCTCCTTGATCTCTACACATTAAGACTGAAAAATGTTCAAGTACACATATGCGACTGCATTTTAACTGTTACAGTATTTACTTAAAATTTATTTAATTTAGATTATTACTTTTTTTTTAAGATCTGGGATATGTAAATTCACATCTAGTCTTGCAAGACTATGTTATCATGATTTCATTATGTTACATTTTTGACTGAGTTTTTTAGGTATTTCATATTATATTTTTGAGGCCGTCCTTATGACGCACTAATTATTAAGCATAAGTGATCTAAAGTCAGTGATAAATGATATAATTGCCACTGGGATATTTATAATATTAGAATTATTGAGTTATATTTTGCTTGGTCAGCGAACTGTTCCTATTAGATTTACATAGAAGATTGTTATTTTTTTTAAATTTATAACTAGTTTATTATCATAAATAAATCACAATATTTAGAATATTTTTGAAAACCATATGAAAGAAATAAGTAATAAATCAGTCCGGTACATTATAAAAAACTGTAAAGTATTTTTTTTAAATTAAAATATATGTTTATTTTATTTATAAGCGAATTGTTTCAAAACATTAATAGAAATGTAATTTTTACTCAAACAAAGACTTATAATTATGATCATTATTAATAACATTAATCTAATTTTTACTCAAATAAAGACTTCTAATTATGTTAGTTAATAATAACATTAATGTAATTTTTACTCAAATAAACAGTGATAATTATGATAATTATTGACTTTTTTCATTTATTTTCATTCCAGTGGATAAGATTTCATTTACGTGGGGTCGTTTCTATCATTCCAGTGGGTATTTATCACTTCGGTGGATACTTTTTATCATTTCGGTGTGTATTTATCATTCCATAGTTTTATCAAATATTCTATCTCGTATATCTCATAAACTATTTATGATTTTGAGTGACCCTTAACACCACGTCTACAATATATAACAATGCATAGCTTAAAATGAAAAACGTTCAAAAATACACAAAACTTAAAAATTGCACCGAAATGAGACAAAAATCAGAAATGTTGAAATTGACCCTCAACGAAACCTTAAAACTCGTTAATTGTGGCTGGTTTTTTTTTTGCAAATTTTGATTAAGTCCTTAGGAGCTGTGGGTACCCCAATCTCTTCTGAGGTTGGTAAAATGTCTTTGTTGTCCAGGATACACGCTGGAGCCGCGCACCGGAAGCTGCTATAAGTTCCACCGCACCGGTATCCCCTGGCACCGCGCCTCCATGAAATGCACTTCGGAGCGCGCGCACCTGGCTATCATCAACAATGAGGAAGAGTCCCGTGTTCTCAAGGCCATATTCGCCCAAAACCCTCCCAGTACAATAACCGGAGGTTACACCCATGTTGCTCACATTGGCTTCTTGGATTGGAATAAAAATGGAAACTGGTTAACAGTTCTTGGTAAGTTTAGTAATCTGAATCTCGCTCACTTTGGCATCTGATAACTTATTGAAGTAAAAGTAGTTTATTCCCCACTAATATTTTAACCTGTTTTTTGTTTTGGATGAGTAAATTTTTCGCAATACGGCGATGTTTATTACATTCCTGGTTAACCAATACATTGCATACTTACCACATACCTGCCGTGTGGTTGCCGGCTTAGAATTGTGCCACTCCATGTCTTCTCGTGGAAGTCGTAAGAGGCGACTAAGGGAATAAAGGCTTGTAGTACTGTTAGGCGATGGGCTTGCTACCTGTCACTAATATACACTGTGTAACATCTTAGCCTAATTGTGCAAATTGTGGGTACAGAGTTATCAACAAGTTTTTGGAGTTGTTGGTAATTCTGTAGCTCTGCCTACCCCACTCTGGGAATGAAGGCGTGAAGGTATGTATGTATGTTTTGTTTGTCCAGGTCAAACGTTAAACGAGGCTGGCTTCGCGAGGTGGGACGAAGGGGAGCCCAACAACGTCGCCCGCGACGAGTACTGCGGCTCGGTGTCACGCCACGGAACCCTCAACGACTCTCCTTGCGTCAACAAGGACATGCCGTACATCTGCGAGATCACCCCTTCTAACAATTAATATTTGAATCAAATAAGCTGCCAAGGGCTTTGAAATAAATATTCAATTCTATTCAGTGGTGTCATTATTTTCCTTGATGTTAATGCTGTGTGGTTGCCGGCCGCCTAGAATAGTGCCACTCCATGTCTGCCTGTGGAAGTCGTAAGAGGCGACTAAGGGATTAAAGGCTTGTAGTATTGTTAGGCGATGTGTTTTTGCAAAATGTGGTTATAGAATTAACAACAAATTGTTAGAGTTGTTGGTAATTCTGTAGCTCTGCCTACCCCACCCTGGGATGAAGGGGTGATGGTATGTATGTATGTTAATTTCGAAATGTGATGTACCTATTGGGATTTAAGTACCTTAATTATGATTTCAATTAGATTTTCCAAGGATTTCGCCGTAGTTATTAAGGCAAATAAAATACAGACTTTGTAGCGGCAAGGGCTAGAGCTTAATTAAATGAAGTGAAATGAAAGTAATGTGTTAGTAAGATACAATATGTGTACTCGTAACTTAGATATGAGGGCTATTTCAAATTCCAATGCCTGGAAACGGGACAGTCCAGCCTACTGGCGATCACACCAAGGACTTGTTGGCGCTGTTCTGGGCCTCTATTCTATGCTGTAAAAACCATACCGTCTTTGACCTGTCATGGTTTTGTTCTTAACTCAGTCGCCATTGCTGTCGACTAAGTAAGAGCTACCAACAATACGATAACAGTTCAAAGACGATATGGTTTTACGGCCTAGAATCATATTATAATAAATACGTTATGCCTAGGACGTTTCGGATCATAAAAAATATGCCCAATACACGGCACTCTAAAATTATAAAACCAAAGCTAATTAAATAAATAAATATTGTTTCTACGTAACAAACGGAGGATAAAACTTTAATATTTGTAATCACGTAAATTAATCGACGGCCCTCATCGCGGTTTGAAAGAAATACCTATAATTGGGCCCTATTTCTCGAAAGTATTAGTTTACTAGTATATTAGTTATTAGTTATTAGTGAAAATTTTACGAGTTCTAATATTTTCTGTTTCTCAAAAATAATGATTAGTCTGGTAACTAATACTGGTAGACTAATAAAAAATAATAGTCTGGCTCGGCTGAATGCACCTAATACCCATGCCTTCTTACGTATTAAAAAAAGCGGGGAAAGTTCCCGCCACTATTGTAATCGTTTTCTTTTGACGTTTGCACATTGGCGGTAAAAGGGGATAGTTTCTTTAATTTAGTTATTTTATATTTTAAAATGGATCTAAAGTTAATGGTTCTAAGAAACATATTAGAAGCGAGAGAAATTCTGTTTGGAAGAGTCCGAATCAGTCCACATTTTATTAATTTGATTGTTAAAATGTGACACTAATAGTTTCGTCTAATATTTTTTATTAGTGAATTTTACTAGTGTATTTTTTTTTCTTTATGTTCTTGAAACCAAAACCTAATTAATTCTAATAATATTAGCTAATATTTATTAGTTGGTAACTAATAACTAATACTTTATTAAAGTAGCTTTGAGAAACGTACACTAGTAAACTAGTAAAAAATATTAGTTCATGGACTAATATTATTAGTCTAATAAGTTTCGAGAAATAGGGCCCTGGACTAATTTGATAATTTCTTAGTTGTTATAACTTTAGTCGCACGAGAAATCCTGATATATTTAGGTATAGTTTAATTTGTAACGAAGAGTAATTACACAAAGTTTCAAGTGACCAATTTAATCGGTAGCTTTTGTCCATAACTTAGACCCCTCTTTTCCCCCCTTTTACTATCATATGTTTGTTTTTTATTATATATAAACCTGGTCACCGTTTATTTATTTATTTATTTATTTATTTATTCGAGGAGAACCAACAGCTTTACAAAACAATATAAAAACATGAGATAGCATCAACTAAGCCAGTAACAGGATCTCGCTTATGGAAACAAAATTAACCACTAAACAAGGTGCCACACATAGACACCACGACACATGCAAGAGATTGAGTTAAATTGATGAAGTAGTCAACAATTGCAAAATTAATATTTCAGTTGCGACTTGACAAGATACAAGTGAAAAGAAGATACATATACCTAAAGTAAAAACAACGCTAACCTACCTACAAAGAGTTAATTCGCTTAAGGCGCACTCAGTCAAAACACCTCTCAGCTAAAATCCGCCTCACCGAAGGTATTTTAGAATTAAAAATATCAATATCCAGTTCATTCGCTAAAATATTTAAGTTACGGCTAGCACGATTTAGAAAACTATTTCGTCTGTAATTGGATGATGCAGGTTTCACAGAAATTGGGGAGTAATGTCTTCTAGAGCGGACGGGTGCACTGAAAGAGAGGCTGCTAAGCAGCTCGGAACAATCGGTAACACCATTGGTGATGTTTAACATATAGACAGCATCTGCTATTTCACGTCGCTTTTTTAAAACCTTTTTTTATTGAAACCTTTTAGTGAAAACCGCATTAATATTGGTTCAGTGGTTTTCAATTGATGCGAAGAGAAACAAAATTAAACAGATATATAGACAAACATACACCAACTAAAAAATTTAGAAACGTGTTCTGCTGCTTATTTTGCTCATAGTATTTTTAAGTTCATATCTCAAATGAACTGATTTTTTCCCTTCTACAATTTAATTATATTTATAAATAGATATTGCAAAAGATGCTTTGATTAAATCTTTGTAAGCTCACATAGGTATCATGCTGATAGGTTCCTCCGTTATGAAGTTATTAATATTTCAAAATAAATTGACGAAGCGAAACCTTAAAAGAGCTGTCACATCTCTATGGCATTAAACTTTAGACGGTAGGCGGGAAACTTGATGACGTTTTGGTAAATGATATTTTATTGAAACGAATCGCTTAGAAATTATATGATAAATAGGAAGAACACATTTTTTTGATTCTAAAGATTTATTATTTTATTTATTTATTTTTATTGCATGGGCAGGCAAACGAGTACACAGGCCATCTGATAGTAAGTGGAAACTGTGACCCATAGACATTCGCATTCACAAGACTGTTAATGCGTGGACGACGCGTTGGCTTAGTTGGTAGTAACCCTGCCTACGAAAGCTAGCAGTCCTGGGTTCAAATCCCGGTAAGGGCAGGTATTTGTGTGATGAGCGCGAATATTTGTTCCTGAGTCATGGATGTTTACAATGTATTTAAGTATATATTTCTCTATATAAGTATTTATATTGTTGTCTAGTACCCATAGTAGGTACAAGCCTAGAGCTTAGTTTGGGACTAGGTCAATTTTCGTGAGATTGTTTCCTGATATTTTTATTTTATTTTTTGAACCCTGAGGACTAAGATGTAACGCCTCTATGCTAGTAATGTCTAGCATAGAGGCATTACACATTATTATTATTTTTATGTCTTAGGAAGGCAAACGAGCTCAAGACCGCAATCCTAAGACTGCAAATGCGTTGCCAACCCTGAGGACTAAGATGGAATGCCTCTATGCTAGTCATTTCACCGGCTGTCTTATCCCCAAACCGGAACACAACAATGCGAACACTGCTGCTTGGCGGTAGGTTAATGGATAAGATGGTGGTACCAATCCGGACGGACCCTGCACAAGGTCCTCCCACAAGTAAAACCCGTACACCCTACCCTTAACATGTATTTTGGTTCAGAGATAGCCGCACCATAAGCGAAAACCCTTTGGCTTTGGGAAGTTGGGATTGGGATTGTGGTTTATTTTGTAATTAAGTAATCAATTTTAAAATAAAATCTTGACGAGCTCTCAAATTGTAACAGAAAAATGCGATTTTTGTATTTATCATATAATTTCACACAACACACAGGGTGTTTCACAAAAAGCCCGACTGGCTGTTCACAATGGAGTGCTGGCCCCTAACCTGATGTATGGTAGTGAATGTCGGGTGTGGCAGGACAAGCATGAAAGTCTTGTAAATGCAGTTGAAATGCGCTCTTTGCGTAGTACGTGTGGTGTGAAACTGATTGATAGAGTAGGAAATGGAAAAGTCAGAGAGAAATGTGCAATAAAACAAGATGTAGTGACCAAGATTGAAAAGGGCATGCTTCGATGGTTCGTTCATTTGGAAAGGATGGATGAAAGAAGATTGACGAAAGAGATATACAGATCGGAAGTGAGTGGAAGGGTCGGAAGGGGACGCCCTAGGCGTACTTTTTCGATTCAAATCGGAGAAATACTGGAAAAGGGCCGAATCATAAGTACCCGAAACTGACGTGCGTGCATGACTCGATGTATGAATGTGGACGAAGCGAAATAAATTGGTCAAGATCGTAGCAAGTTGAAAGAAGTGGTCTCTGCCTGGTATGTATGTGTGTCAAATAATTTCGAAGCGATTCGTGTTAATAAAATACATTGTGTTGGATTAAAGGGAGAGATAGTTATCTCCGTTAGATCCAATACTTGATTATTACAAAGGAAGTCATAAATGATCTGGATTAATTTGTAAGTTTTCTAAATCACACGTTATTTCGCGAGTTTTGTTAGACGTGTGGCTACGCAGTAGACCAAATCAAATAAGAGAACGTGTATATTAATTAAAAAAACACTTGACAAATAAAAATAATTAAAACACAATTTGTTAATTCAACATTTTTTATTAGCCAAATCGATGTGATAAATTTAAATAAGTAATAAGACTGTTATTACAATTTGGGAAGGATCTCGCAGATATAAGGCAAGTTCACCGAAGTGCAAGTCATGTCGTTAAACTCCCCGGAGCGTGACACCGAGCCGCAGTAATCAGTCCCTGCTGGTACGTGGTTTGGCTGACCATTCTCCCAATTTTTGTAACCGGCCTCGTCCAATGTTTCACCTGATCAAGGAAAAATAACAAAAGGTCAATAATGTGTTAAATCATAGTACATTACTACAGAGGCCGGGAAGGGAAGTAGGGGGCTGCCGGCCGAGTGATATAGACGGATAGGTACGAGGCTGGCAACTCCTTTTCACTGCGAGATTATGTATAGAGCATTTCTCAAACATATGCAATAAAATAAAAAAAACATCACTCATAAAACATTTGTGTAATAGGCATTAACACGGATATTTTTGGCCCGATAACCGTTCTGCCACTAATAAAAATTAAAAAAATATAATTTAGCAATTTATCCTATTCATAAACGCAGCCGCCACATAAAATATAAAAAAAGAACTTTCCGGCCTAGGCCTTCAATTTTGTATGAAATTCCTATACAATTCTCTCGAGTTGTTCCGCCCGCAACGTGACACTTTGAAGCCAAAAATAACCAAGATAACGCCAAAATTTCATTGCATGTTTGAGAAAAATGCATTTTATCTAGAATACAAACTACATAATTCATAATCAATTCTTTGCCAAATCCTACACAGTCCGTGGTGTCCAACTTTGGAAAGAGCTTCCGTTGTCCTTAAGACAATTGCCTTCTACTCGTATAGTCTCTATAAAGCGAAATTTAAAAATGTTGTGGCTGAATGAGTCCTGAAGCCAAGTTCCTATAATGATTATGTTATATTTATTTAATAGTAATTTAATATTTATACTTTTGTGCAATAAAGAGTTTACATACATACAAACATAAATTTTGAAAAAAATATTTGAAAAGTTTAATGATTTTGCTAGTACGAGACGGATGATTTTGACAAATTTTTTTGCTCCTTGATAAATTTAGTTTTAAAGTTCAAAATTATAATCATGAGAAACGTCGCACAAGGGTGCTGATTGCTTTAGTCATTCCTGAGAAAAAAGGACTTGACATACCGACACGGACGGACAGGCGGACAGCAAAGTCATCTTATACTCGTAATAAGGGTTACATTTTTCAGTATTTGGTACAGAAACCTTAAAATAAATAACCGTCAAATAATTCAATTTTATAACATGTTTTTTGGCAGCTGCTTGTACAGTAATGTTTTTTTGGGTTGCACTGAAACAAAGAACTTTCCGTGTTATTTTTGCAACAGGAATCTGATACACGAGCGTTTTGTAACTGTAGAATAAGAGATTTAGAAGAAGAAATGATTCAAGGAATCAAACTTACCAAAAACTGTTAACCATTGTCCGCTGTTATTCCAATCAGAAATACCAATGAAAGCGAACTCATCCATATATGCGTTCATTATTGTTGATGGATCGTTTTGGTTAAAGAGCTCCTTGAGGACCTTGGACTCTTCCTCACTGTTGATGACGGCGAGGTGCGCGCGCTCCGAAGCGCACTTCATTTCGGCGCGGCGCCAGGGGATGGCGTCGCGGTGGAACTTATAGCAGCTTCCGGTGCGCGGGTCCAGCGTGTATCCTGGATTAAAATAGTTATCAATGCAACTGGCATATAAGAAAGTCTCTTAAGGTACGAGTGCCGAGGTCCTTACCGCGCGAGCGACAGTGGAGCGAGCGCTCGGCTCTAATAATAATAAATCATTTACTTCAGACAACATTCCATACATTCATAAAAAATAATAAAATTAAATTATGTTAGTAGCTTAGATCTAAGTGTTAGTAATTAATTGACAGGGGCATGTAACTCACAACAATGACGGATGTAGGGGCAGTCGTACCTGTCCCCTATCATTCTCAAGAGGTTGTTGGGACTGCCACGCACCCGGCGCACCAGGGATGCGGGTCTTTTGCGCATAGTCGCATAAAAGCAGTCCATTCTTGCTTCTGCAAACATCCCTGATGCGCTACAGTAGCGGGGCAGCCCCACCAACACCCGGAACGCGTTATTAAAGTGGACCCGCAGAGCCCCATAGGCCCGTTGCGTGTACCTACCGTTGCAACAAGCTGCACGTATAGAGAGAGGTGCAGTAAGCTCTTAACAAAGCTATCCTAACCTCTCCCGAACATCTTGCAAACTTGCGCGCAATGGTAGGCGCGAGTATCTTTAGATTATGTACCATTGCATATAATATTTATTAAAAACTTAATATGATAGTGATCAAAATAATCAATGGCTAACTTTTCTTCTAGGTATACTTTCCTTGATTTTTCTGCTAACTAAGTTCTTGGCAGCAAAAATATATTAATTGCTTCGATTGACAAATTTTGTATAGTTACTAAAACCGTTCTGAAAATTTATCATAAAAAATGGAATACCAAATGAAATAATGGCTTTGTTGATATCCATATCGAGTGTAACCATAGTAACCAAATAAGGTGTCCATGATTGGTGATGCATACTAATAACAAGTAGATGAATATTAAACATATTTTTTTAGTGATGTAATAGAAATGTAGTTATAGAAGTGTAGTAGTAGAGGAGAGTATCTTTAGGATTACGTACCGTTGCAAATTAGTATGTTTTTTTACAACTTAAAAATAATAATGTCAAAAATAAACAATGGCTAACTTCTGTTGATTTTTTTACTAGTAAGGTACTAGTCAGTAAAGTCAATTTCATTGCTTCAATTGGCGTTAATACTTTGTTTAGGTACTGTTAAATGTTGACTAATTTCATGCAAATCTTAAAAGTTACTAAAGCAGTTCTGAAAATTTATAATAATAAAATGGAATGCCAAATGAAAGGCCATTGTTGATATATGGTTAATTGGATGGTTGAACGCCATCATCGAGTATAATCATGGTAACCAAATGACAAGTCTATAATTGGGATAGATAAAAACAATCTAATTCGAAAGAATAGGCACTTTTAAGAGAGCAATTTCATTAATTTTGTATTTGACCCAATAGTTTTGTTTTAACCTTTAAATTTATTTTGCAGACATTTTGTGAATAATATGATTATTGTTAATTGGGGTTGGTATTTTCTAATAAATTACAACAATTAAATGATATCTCAAGATAAAAATTGATTGCAATAGTGTATTAAAACATACTATTTCAAGGGATTTTCGCCTAACACGTAAGATACGCACACCTAAGCGGCTTTCAAGCCAAAAACGAAACTCAAACAAAGGTTTAATATACTTTTGTCGAAATATCTAAAATTGATAAATATTTCAAAAACTTAATTATTCAGAACGGCTTTAAAACCCTATTCCTCGAAATGGTTTTTGAATTAAATTAATTGTAAAAATTTGAACAATCCTAATTATTATTGCTTTTCCGTATTAAGCGTAACCATGGTAACCAATAACAAGTCGATTAATATTTAACATCTCTTTATAGAGATGCAATAAAAATACAATTTCAAATACATATTATTAGAGTGGAAATTAAAGTCCTAGCTAATCTACGTCATGTCAATTGAAATAAGAACCTTTTGTAACGATTTATTATACAAAATTGTATGTCAAGTTACGCCAAGAATAAATAAATAAATAAATATTGGAGGACAATGCCACAAAATAGACCTAGCCCAAACTAAGTTCGAAACAGGTGTTATGGGTACCAGACAACAATATACATAGTTATATAAATAAATAAGTCTTATTTAATTTTAGTTTTATTTTTCAGTTATTGTGTTATGATGGTGGTTGTAGTATTTTATATCGTTTTTCATTAAATAAATGCGTACACAAGATCACTCGAAGTCAAAAAAAAAAAAACTTATAAATGTAGATAGAGATCCTGCACCTGCATGTTATGAGGGCCTATTATGAGGGTTCGTGGCAAAGTCTCTGATGACTGTTTCGATCGAAGCCGGTAGAAAGCGTTGGCTAAGTGAACTTGAATTTTGAAAGTAATTTTCAGAGTTTATTTATTTTTAGAGTTGTTGGTAATTCTGTAGCTCTGCCTACCCCACTCTGGGAATGAAGGCGTGAAGGTTGAAGGAAGGGATGTACCTATCTAGAAACGCGTGGAGCTAACCCCGTGTGCTTTTGTTTAGTCCATGAGAGGAAATACTCTTTTACCGACCAATTAATTGTCCTCACGTGTGATATCCATGGATTTATATCTCTAATAAGTCCGTGGGAGTGTCTACAAATAACTCGACATTTGTGAAATACATCTGAACAGGATTGAAAGGCATTAATTAAATTAGAATTAGAACTTAATATAAATACACATAATAATGTCTCTAACATGCGGTAATTGTTTCTGATTGATGATTTCTTGCGGTTATTGATATTATTTAAATATATTTTTTTTTAAATAATATAATACTCGAATATACCTTCAGCTGTGGTGTCGCATTGCTTCTCTTCTGGTGCGGTGTTGCTTTGATTGCAATAACTGGTAATATTTCGTTTTAAGCAGAAGAAGGGGTGCACGGCGGAGCAGCTCACGTCGGCCAGCTCGCCCGCGCCGGTCATCACCAGGCAGACCTCGTCGTTGCCCAAGTTGTTGGGCTCTCCGACCGCCCATTTTAGGTTGATATTTGACATGGGCAACCCTGCAAAAGACAAGACGCCTATTTTCTGAAGAATGGTATAAACCTATTTCACATTTGTTGCTATACTTGGAGGCGAAATAGACAAAGTCCAACTAGTTACTTCTTAATTGTTAAGCCAAAACAAGACTATGCATCCTGACTTGATTTCGTCATCTTGACAGAGGTTTATCGTGGCTAAACAATAACAGTTGTTAGACATCGTCTAGAAATCGTGCTCCGATCCGACGTGACGGTAAAGTTTGTATTTATCTTGATTTCTCAGATTATTTTAGTAGTTATATGTCCAGCGATAGCTAAGCGAAACAAAAGAAATAAGTTGAATTTGTAATTATCCGCAAAAATACGTTTTATGTATTTATACACTATGTCTGTCTTTTATTGATTGTTAGAAACGATGTCCACTCAGGGTCTCTATTCTACAAGGTATATTGCCTTTGGCATGTTGTCGTATTGAAAACG
Organism: Acleris emargana; assembly: GCA_927399475.2. Taxonomy (NCBI): domain Eukaryota; kingdom Metazoa; phylum Arthropoda; class Insecta; order Lepidoptera; family Tortricidae; genus Acleris; species Acleris emargana. Next base: position 2,995,346 of record OV656836.1, on the reverse strand, counting down.
TTGCGATAGCTCTTATTGACTTGACAGTAATGCCAGCTGAGTTAAAATCAATGCCTTTAGAAGTCAAAAGCGGCTCAGAAGTAGCACAGAAAAACCTTATATCATTAATCTATCTATATAATCTAATAATATAATACCTTTAAACGAGCAATTCTTGTTTAATATATATATATCGATAATCTATATAATTTATATATCGATCTAGATAGGTATAATTTTTAGAAAACTAACATTAAAAAAAAACCTAGCAAAAGTCGGTCATCCAGGTAGGTACTTATAAGTTTTATAATTGTGGTACGTGAGAGTACCTATAGGTAAGGTGAGGTTAAGTATAGGTTCCGAATTGTGAAAGCCTATAATATGACGGTGGCAGATGCGTCTCGGCCTGCACCCCGCCGTGGGAGCAAGATGCTCAGGTGCAGGCCGAGACATACCGGAGGAGGGCGGGGTTCCGGGCGAGAGGAGAGCGCCCGGACTCAAAAGAGGTGGCGGAGGCCCGTCGAATCACGGAGCGGCGCCTTAGGGACCGGTGGAAAAGCGACCTGGAGGACTCTCCCTATGGACTCCGCACCATAAGGCCACTCCTCCCGTCACTCGACCATTGGCTGGGTCGGAGGTACGGTACCGTCACCGGGTAATGACCGGGTACGGATGCTTCTGTCATTACCTGCACAAGATTAGGAGAGAGCCCAGTCCGGTTAGCCATGAGTCCGGCGGTCCGGAAGACACAGCCCAGCACACCCTAGAGGCGTGCTCGAAGTGAGATCCGGAGCGCCGCACTCTGGTTGCGGACTCGTGGCTCTCCGATCTCTCACTGCACAGCGTGGTGTCGGCCATGCTGAGCATCTCCTCTCCCGCGGTCATCTCCTTCTGCGAGAGCATTATCTCGCAGAAGGAGGCGGCGGAGCGGGAGCGCGAGGAGGATGTGGATGCACCCGCTCCGGCGTAGATATGTGGGGCGAAGGCGGAGGCAGATTGGCGCCCGCCTGAACCCCTAGTAGGACCGTGGGGACATTATGGTTCTACATACCTGGGGGAGGGTTAAGAGGCTTTACCGAACCCTGCCTCCTTTGGTGCAGGTGCCCCAGCAATAGGCTGGGGTGGCTGGGGGGCACCCAGTGGTGGCATAGTCATCAGCCCACTGTGTCCCCGTTAACAGCCCCGTGGAGGTTAACACCGGAGAGGTTTTAGACGGTACGCTTCCAAGCCAAAGATGCTTCCAAGGTCAAGAGTCCATCATACCCCCCATTGGCTACCCTGGCCGGGGACGCCGACGCGTAATGTCATTTCCACTCCGTCAAAAAAAAAAGGTTAAGTATAGGTTAGGTATAGTTGCGTTAGACTTGACGATTTTTTATTTTTATTTTATCTTACCATGAATGTTTGTAAAGTCTCCTTTGGGATTGGAAGCGTACATATCAGTGAACACGCTGCTCTCGGCAAGTCTGTGCGCGAGCATCGTTTTCTTCATCGCCACGGTGATGGCGCTCGTCGTAGGCGCAGTCAACGTGGCATCTGATGGAAAGTTACATCGTTTAACCTCTTATCCAGAATGTCTTTAAGGCTCTATACCTGCAAACGTCTGTAAATCTGTAATAAATTAAATAGACCGCACAAGATTGCCTTTGCACAAAATGTTTAAATATGTACCTATTAGCTATAAATGTACAAAATTCAAGTTACTCAGGAAATGGTGCTATTAAAAATTGTAGTTGCAAAAATAATTTTGAAAAATGCTTGCGGCAACTGTAGTTAAGAAATAGATAAAAGGCTAAGAAATAGGTAAACGGAAACCTTCGAGGTGGCAGCGCAGCTGCGCGTCCGCCCAGGTCGCCGGCACGATGTTCAGGCGCAGCCAGCCGACGCCTTGGACGTACTCGTAGTCCGGTAAGTAGGTGGCTTGGCTTAAACCTGGGAATTATGGAATACAATAATATCATTATCATTAACATGTTTGTAACTATCATTGCTATTGAAAAAGGATCTAATTTTATTTGTGTAATAAGGTCTGTTTTTGGTGTCAACTGTACTATTTTTTTTGCAAAGTCTTATCCTTATCGCAAAGTCTTCGTCAAACATAACGGAGATCCCATCGCCACGTTCCGACCCCATCATTAAATCAGCTTTTAGATAGCATTATATTGCATTCTCATCGGGTTTGTATACCTACCTACGTGGTCCAAATTTCAGCCAATTCCATCAAAGGGAACTAGTCCTAAATTCACTGGCAAAGAACGGACAACATAAAAACAAAGGAACAGTGCAATTTAAAAAATAATGGTCATATTGCATAAAATGTTGTGTAGCATAGCATAGTGGGAGCGAGCGAAGCGAGCGAACAACATAAGTCGGGGCAGAAGCGACTCAGATTGTTAGGTTTTCTTTCATATAGGCCGGGAACTTCCTGCTGCCTTATTTTCATGCTTATGCTGTTTAAAACGTTTACTGTATATTCCTTCCGAACATTCGACTCATTAATTTTATTATTTTAATTGCATTAAGTGTATTCAATCAACAAAATTTAAAACGTACCTAATGATTTCCTAATGATTTAATTATTATTTTTATTTCTTCTATGGTTTGTAGCACCTAGTGTGACAACATGGGATACGCTTTGGACATTCTGTTTAGTTAGTCTATGTCAAAAGCAGCGGTGACAGATTGACGTTGACAGCGTTGACATATCCGGATTTTAATATTTTTTCCACCATTTTGAAGACTTTTTCAAAACGAATTATTTCTATGGCTGTATAATATTACCCGGGCAGCACATACTTTACTTGAGGGAGGACCTTGTGCAGGGTCCGTCCGGGTTGGTTCCACCATCTTATCCATTAAACTACCGCCAAGCAGCAGTGTTTGCATTGTTGTGTTCCGGTTTGGGGATAAGACAGCCGGTGAAATGACTAGCACAGAGGCATTCCATCTTAGTCCTCAGGGTTTTCAGTGCATTTGCAGTCTTGTGAATGCGAATGTCTATGGGTCACAGTTTCCACTTACCATCAGGTGGCTTGTTTTTAATATGAGGGCGGTTATTATGATCAGTCGGAAAAAAACGGGCAGTAATGTTATTTATCGGCGTTTGGTTACTTAGTGTCGCAGTAAAACATGAACAGTTATCAAAAGAAAATCTAAAATAAATCTATGCATCGAAACATATTATATTTCTGTAAAAATTAAATACGTGTAATACCTATATAACCATATAAATTTACAACATAATTTTGAGAAATAATACTTCAGAGAGCTTAAAAGTCATCCGTAGCACTTTTTTCAAAAGGCTTCTGTCCTTTATAAAATAAGTTTGAATACTATTATAGATTCTTAACTTTTTAAGGAACAGAAAACCCCAATTAGGAGAACCGGGAGCGTTTACATAAAACGTAATGTTATTATCTCGCTGTCAAAGCGCATGAGTGAGGTCGTCTCGTAACGTTAAGCGACCCAGTGCAATGTGAAAAAATGTCGCGTAAAAAAAACGTTGTTAAGTGTAATACTTGTGACATTGTCATAAATGAAGTGCTGTGTTTTGTGCAGAACAAAATTGATGTAATGAACGATGTGAGTCTGATTCAGATCTGCACTTCTACGTTCTCAGTGAAAGAACTAGAGGATGCCAAAAGTCTGCTGTTTCAGGCAATACCAGACAACGGTAAAGGGATGATAGTACGAAAAAATAAGGGAAAGGAATCTAGAATTCTAGAAGATATTATCGAATTATTTAAGAATTCTAATCCTCGAAATACGTCGATTTTTGTAGCCCGGGATGTAAAGAGACTTCTCCCGATATGTTTCGATCATGTGGACGTAACGCAGTTGTTAAAGGATATTGTGGTATTAAAATCTGAGATCGCAAATATTACAAATACTTATGCCACATTGGAACAAATTAAGCAATTAAGTTGTGAATTAAACAGAATAAAGGAAACTGACAATAATCAGGTGGGTTTTAACTCGAGCTGCAATGTAAATAGACGAAGAGGAGCCCAAGTTTTTACAGATAGTTTTAGTTGAACGTGAATGTGAATTACAGCAATTCATAGTAGTTTGTGTATTTAGGCCACCCTTAGGTAATTTCGAAATTTTTGAAAAGAACATGGAAACTGTCTTAATCAATTTATCACAATTGAGTAAGAAAGTTATTATATGTGGAGATTTTAATGTTAATATTTTCTGATGTATCGATGTATGTATAATTGGGAATCCAAGGAACTGTTCAGACGTCTTCATTCCTCATTGATACCTCTTTCCGACCGTCGTCGGCTAGTACTGCTCTCGGAGAAAAGGCGTATCTTCTATATGAATCATATTGAACATCCAACCTTATTATAACCAGAGATCGGACAAATGGGTGTCATTACTGTCAGTAATGTGGACATGAGACCAAAGATTTTAATTAAACAAATCAAATTACATTAATTGATTAATTAATTTGTCAAGATCGTAGCGAGTGGAAAGAAGTGGTCCCTGCCTTTCCCTCTGGGAAACAGGCCTGATTTAATGTACGTATGTATGTAATTGAATACTTACCCTAAAAATAATTTAGTTTTTTTGCAAGCCAGTAATAAATAAATAATACAAAGACTTGTTATTGTGTAGATTTATTAAAGGAAATAAGGGTAAGGACCAAAAAGTTTGACAATAGTTAAGCGCTGTTAACCATACAAACAACGAAGTCGAAAAAAGTTCCGTTGTGCTACGAGAAGTATCCCTACAATTGTATGGCTAATATTCGTGCCACAACTGAGTGGTTAGTGTAGCCAACTTTTTTGTCCTTACCCATACACAGTAATTTTTATAATTTCTCCGTGGTTAGTTTATTCCTTTTTACGGTTAAAATAAACTTATGTGGTGAATAGCTCCTTTCGAAGTCCACGGATGTTTATGGAGCAAACTTAAGTAGATTAATATTAATGGCCACTCCTCACGTCTTTTTATTATTTATTTATTACTGTCCTGCAAAGGATCATAATTAAAGTTCAGGTAAGAAATCAAACAATGTAATTCAATTGGTTTAATTAAAATCTTTGTGGTCATGTCCACATTATTGCGAGTAATGACACCCATTTGTCCGATCTCTGATAATAACCCTTGAGAGTTTAATTATGCTTCTATGAATTAATTGCACATGCGACTTTTCACCGTAGGAGGGCAGAGTAGTTCACCCTCGCCTCCTTAAGATGAACATAAATTGTTCTGTCCGTTCGCTATCTGACTCAGAGACTCGACACCAGAGGGCGTGAAAACCTGTTTTTTTAACCAGCTCTTCGGAAACGCCATACATTTCAAAAGAGCATTATAGTTCCGATTCCTCTTGAACAGTATCCACATGAATTCTGTGGTGAGCAAAATTAAAAATAAAAACAATTTTAATAGAACAACTTTCACGACTAAGTAGACTTCATTGTTTCTTGATCTTGAGATACTGCAGCTGACTTGAACATTTATTTATATTTATACTTTAACAGAAAGTATACCTTATAATTGTGCTTTTTTGCGGTGGTTCTTAGCTAGGTTTCATGAAAAATGGCTAAGCCCTTAAAGATATATCAGCTTTGAAACAAGGGGTCACCATTAGGTATATGGTCGGGTCTGTTATCTATGTAATAGTGATTATAAAATTTGAAAGAGAGGCATTGAACAAGCGATAGTGTCAAGAAACATTTGCGTAATCGCTCAGGCCGCTGTATCTGAAACGTCGCAAGGTTAATGGCACGAATATACATACATATATACATTAAATCACGCCTGTTTCCCAGAGAGGGGGCAGAGACCACTTCTCAGAACGAACAATAGGGTCATATGCACTGATTACTGAGCTATTGTATGCTTTAACACGTTCACTGTGCATGCATCATATGTGTAGCATTTTAGGGTATATATGATACGTGTATGCACCACGGATGATGCACGACCCCGTGTAATCTTAAAGCGTTGCCAAAATTGACACGTGTGAGCTAGACGTTTTTTATTTGCATTTTGGGCACCAGTTTGAAGACTCATACGTGTATGCATCACATGTGGGACACTAGGAAAAACAGGAAAATTCGGGAAAATAGTCCTTAGGCATGGTGTTTTATGCACAAATATAATAATATATACCATATAAAAGTAATTTACAAAAAAACAGAAATGCACATGAGGAGTCGATTTCTGGTAGCCAGTTACACAGGGAACGTGTTGAACCTGGCCCTTATAGCGAAGACTCCTTAAGGACTTCAAGATCTTATCGTCGGGTTGGGTGCATCTTGCCGTAAATTAGTCTTTAAACCTGCTCTGCTTCCTTATTCATGAACGTACAATAATCATATTTTGGTAAAAGTATGATAGTTTGCAGTATCCGTAGGCCAACCGCCGCCGGGGGGGGGGGGTGTTGGCATAGTCATCAGCCAACGGTGCCCCCGTTAACAGCCCGTTGAAGGTTAACACCGGAGTGGTTTTAGACGGTAGGCTGCTCCCTCTACTCTCGTGAGAGAGTAGACGGGAGGAGAGAATCCGTCATACCCCCCCTATAGCATGGCCAACCCTAGACCGGGGCATGATCCGTAAAGCATTTCGACTCCAAAAAAAAAAAAATGGCCAACCGCCTCTGACCGTGCCGACCCACTGTTCAACCTCACGCTGTTGCCCCACCGCTTCCTTCAGTGCCATTACTTGGTCACTGCAGGTCACCACCGCGTCCCATCCCTCCTTGCCGCCAACCATGGCTTAAGCCAAGGCAGCCGGCGAAGGGTCCCCGCCTTCTATGCTAGATTCGTAACCTAAACTATTTCATGATCATTTCAGGGTCAAGCCGGCTGTGTTTAGCAGTCTACACAAATCATTATGAGTACGACCCGAGCACGGAACCCTCACATTTGCACTTGCACAACGAGTCCGCAACGTGGTTGGAAGCGAAGCTGCGGTGCCAGTCCGAAGGTAGATCAAAGTTCACCGCTAATAACCGGCGGTAGTTAATCAAAAGCTATTGTTTAAAGTAAACCTCCTAGTTTTAGTCGAACATTTGCATTAAAGTAGTACCCGTACATGATCGAGAAATCATTACACATACAAAATTCCCTCCTTAATTATTATATCTATCTATAAAAATCGCATAAAAAAACTTACATAGTTAATAAGATCTAAGCGTACATACAAACGGACACGCGCCGGGATTTTTTTGACCCATTGACATTCTTGATGTGTTAATTATATACAATTTCATTTATCTCGTGGTAAAATTTCGATTAGCGGAGTATGATTACCTTATCTATCATTAAGAATCATGAACAGAATAGTAGTTTATGCAACAGTTGTATAAGAGAGGTCAAAAAAGACGAGTGGTGTGGTTACGATGTGAGCCGCAGGCGAACATCGTAAAGCAAGACGCCACGAGTATTTTTTGACTTAGTTATACACCGTTGCATACAATACTTTTTCTACGACTAGGTTTCAAATAAAATGCAAAATTAAATTAATATACCTAGGTTAGAATACGAACGAACGAAGCACAGAACAACAAACGAGCGAGAAACATTCGAAAACAACAAAATATGTGTCTATGGTTAACTTTGTTTTTAAATTGATGTGCACTTGCCAGGTTTCATATTTTTTTTAAAAGTTGCACAATCGATTTAACTTGTGAAATAGGGACTAAAAAACACCTAATGATTTGAGAAATGAATTCTTTTACCTGATTGGTCGATTTTAATATAGCTGCGTTCTGGTTGGTTGATACCAAATAAAATGTTTTTTTTTAAGACTTAAATTAGTAAAAGAGTTTACATACCAAAAAGAACCTAACGTTCCGATTGACAGTCAATGTGTATTGTGATTGGTGGTTTAATTTGGTGAAGTATTTTGATTGGTCAAATTAACCTAGGTGTAAGCTTTGGCAGCTAGGCATATCGTTTTGGCTCAAAAAAGCACAAGTGCTGTTAAGGGGAATAGACTAGATAGACTTTTCTACGGAATGTTCTGCGGACATATTATCTATATTCTTATATTAGTGTTCGTGACTATATAAATGACAAATAAAAGTACAGGAGTAGGAAAACATAATTAAATTTCTGTAGTTGTACATTTACTACGCCGACAAACTTGCCAAATGTTTTTTTCGGGTATGTACCTTCTATACGTATAATGCAAAGGTTTAAATTTAACATTATAACTAGGGTTACGAATTTTGGTGGCATATCGTGGTTCTAAAATCCATGGAGTCGCTATTTCTTACTTTTTATAATAAATACCATTTTGATTTTGACCTTTAATTTTTTAATATTCAAATTTCGTTTATGCATTAAACCACTAAACCAATTTCAATGCAATTTGGTATGAAGGATATCTCTTCTGTGAAAGCGTTACAAACAAGCAAATATTAGTAGTTCATTTTAAAATATATGACCACACTGAAGGTCAAAATCAAAGTGTCATGTATTATAATAATTAGGAAAAAGCGACTCCATAGATTTTAGAACCACGATATGCCACCAAAATTCCTAACCCTAATTATAACATCGAATGTCATTCGATAGTTATAAGAAATGATAAGTTTGATTATGTTATTATCAATTTTTAGATTTAGGGGACTGATTAGGAAATAATGAACTCGAAATATGTAATTTTCGCTAAACTTGCGTGTCCCCCCCTCCCGCTCCTATAAGCAAATCTACAAGTACTAAATCTGAAAATTATCTTAAATCAAGCGCAAAATATCGAATTTGAAAGGAAATATATCACGATTAAGTTAACTTGTTTATACCTACACAAAATCTCTATGCTCTCTCGATTTGCTCTCGCCCGAGTTTTATTTCATTTACGCAATTCCAAATGGGATTGTTTATATGTTTATAATTACTCTAATTCTAAAACCATTTCGAGGAATAGGGTTTTAAAGCCGTTCTGCATTATGACGTTTTTGATATATTACTCTTTTTCGGATATTTCGACAAAAGTATATTTAACCTTTGTTTGACTTTCGTTTTCGGCTTGAAGCCCTCTTAGGTGTATATTACGGCTTAGGCGAAAACCGCTTGAAATAGTATGTTTTAATACACTATTACAATCCCTTTTTATCATTATAATATCATTTAATTGTAGTAATTTCTTAGAAAATGCCAACCCGAGTTTAAATTAATTATGTCATCCATAAAATGCCTGCCATATAATTGAAGATTATTAAAACAAAACTATTGGGGTCAAATACAAAATTTTTTTTGGACAATCCCAAATCGTCGATCATACTGCAAAACCGCGTAACTAAGAAATTTATGATAGACCAAAATAAGCCTTAATATCTCACTGAAAAGGTGCATTTTGCTCCTTATTTCAAATGTTACTTACGCGGTTTTGCAGTTTCACCGACGAAATGCCAGTATTCGGCTATGGTAAAATTAAGTATTGAGTTTTATAAAAGTGATTGAATGGACGTGACATGTGACCAGCCTGATGCCTGTCCTGAGTATGATGGTCATTATTTCCTAAACAGGTGGAATGTTGGTATCGCCCACAACGGTGAAGCTGACCTCAAGCATGATATCAAAGATGGGTGAGATCAGGAGCGTATTCACTGGCATTCATGCGAACTCCTCCGGCGGAGACTTCATGACCACTGATGGTATGCAATTCCCTATACTTAAACCTTTTTCATAAAATTAAGCTTTGATACTGTTGTACTTTTGAATGTTTCATTATTACTAAAGATTTCAAGAGAAACGGAACTCAAACTTTCAATCAAGGTACAAGCGCCAAGTGTTTATTTTCATATCATAACAGAAAGCGTACTTAAAATGAAATCAGTGAATTGGAATTACTTTCTTGTAAGGTATACCTCTCTTGAACGTGCCCGCCCCGTGGGCTAGGGGGGAGCCCAACAGCTTGGGCGAGGACGAGGACTGCCTGGCCATGAGCAACGCGGGCGAGCTGGCTGACGTGAGCTGCGCCAGCAGGCTACCTTACTTCTGCTACAAGAGTAAAGCTGTTATGGCTGGCAACGTATGTGGCACGAACAGTGGTAAAAACAATTATCGTTTAATTTTATATTTGTTACTAATTGCACAACAAACGAGACCTAACAAAAACATTGTTCAACGTTAAAAGTTCAATTCCCTTCCCCTACACTTTCAAATTGAAGAGGCCATCACAGAGTTTCATATGAAATCTCTGAATAGAATCACATTTTCGTGGGACTCTTAAAGTGAATGCCTTACTTAAAAAAAAGATGTTTGTTTACTCAGTAGGCTGCAAATGTCCTATTACACATCAAATGTCGCTTCCCAAGGGGAAAAAGAACTGTGTAATTCAACGAAACCTTAAAACTCGTTAATTGAGGCTGATTTTTTTTTTGCAAATTTTGATTAAGTCCTAGGAGCTGTGGGTACCCCAATCTCTTCTGAGGTTGGTAAAATGTCTTTGTTGTCCAGGATACACGCTGGAGCCGCGCACCGGAAGCTGCTATAAGTTCCACCGCACCGGTATCCCCTGGCACCGCGCCTCCATGAAATGCACTTCGGAGCACGCGCACCTGGCTATCATCAACAATGAGGAAGAGTCCCGTGTTCTCAAGGCCATATTCGCCCAAAACCCTCCCAGTACAATAACTGGAGGTTACACCCATGTTGCTCACATTGGCTTCTTGGATTGGAATAAAAATGGAAACTGGTTAACAGTTCTTGGTAAGTTTAGTAATCTGAATCTCGCTCACTTCGGCATCTCATAACTTATTGAAGTAAAAGTAGTTTATTCTCTACTAATATTTTAACCTGTTTTTTGTTTTGAATGAGTCAATTTTTTGCAATACGGTGATGTTTATTACATTCCTGGTTAACCAATACATTGCATACGTACCACATACCTGCCGTGTGGTTGCCGGCTTAGAATTGTGCCACTCCATGTCTTCTCGTGGAAGTCGTTAGAAGCGACTAAGGGAATAAAGGCTTGTAGTACTGTTAAGCGATGGGCTTGCTTCCTGTCACTAATATACACTGTGTAACATCTTAGCCTAATTGTGCAAATTGTGGTTACAGAGTTATCGACAAGTTTTTGGAGTTGTTGGTAATTCTGTAGCTCTGCCTACCCCACTCTGGGAATGAAGGCGTGAAGGTATGTATGTATGTTTTGTTTGTCCAGGTCAAACGTTAAACGTGGCTGGCTTCGCGAGGTGGGACGAAGGGGAGCCCAACAACGTCGCCCGCGACGAGTACTGCGGCTCGGTGTCACGCCACGGAACCCTCAACGACTCTCCTTGCGTCAACAAGGACATGCCGTACATCTGCGAGATCACCCCTTATCACAATATATAATATTTGAATCAAATAAATGCTGTCAAGAAGTTTGAAATAAATATTTGGAGTACTATAAGGAGTACTTTTTTCGTTAGCTTGTTTTTTGTACCAATAATCAAAAACATTAACAACCTCAGGTTAATTACCATGATCATAAGTTGATCCGTTTCAGTTCCTAATTTATGCCAAAGAAGATCGTAAAAACATTTGAGAAATTCGAAAAACACGCATAGACGGGCGTCTTCTGGTCAGTGTAGTAAGTACAGTACAACCGCCCACACAGCTGAGTGACCAATGAAGATAAACAGAGAGAAACTGCACATGAGATTCTAAAAAATCTATATTTTATTTATATTATAGTTTATTATAGTTATTTCCATAGTGTTATGTCGTACGGTATTCTGGTTTGGGGTACTTAAGGCAGCTGACATACAAACTATATTTGTGTTACAAAAAAGGGCCATTCGTTCTATTTACAACTTAAATTCCCGTGACTCCTTAAGAGATCTTTTTAAGGAAATTAATATCTTAACTGTAGCGTCACAATTTATTTATGAGAATATTATTTATGTTATAAAAAAATTGGATTCTTTCACAAAAAAATCTGATATACTTACATAATTTAAATACTAGAAATAAAAATAAAATAGCTATTCGAAAATTCCGCGTCCGTAAAGTACATAAATCATTTGTTGGTCAATGCATTCATTTCTATAATAAATTACCTGAGGTGGTATTAAAGTTACCCTTTCCAGCACTCAAAAATTACTTGAAAAAGTCGTTAATGTCTAAAGCGTATTATAGGATCGAGGACTATATAATAGACAAAAATGCTTGGCCGAAACCCGAAACTTAATCAATAATATATTATTTTTTTTCAAATTCAAAAGCTTTATCTTGTCTGGGGGACACCGTTGATGTAGGAAAACATATCAATCTTATGTGGTCATCTTGCACCGTCTTATATACACATAAGTAGGAGTTCTTTTTTCCTTTTCTCTCTTTCTCTCTTAAGATTTTGGTGTGTTTTCCTGCGGAAACTACGCAGAATATTTGAAATATTTTTTAATTTGCTATTTATCTATATATATAAAAATCAATGCCATTTTTCGTTGTAATTTTATAACTCAAGAACGGGCTCACCTATCCAAACCAAATATTTAGTAGATGGTTTATGTGACGTTTGCACAAAATCGGTCGAGCGGTTCTTCATTTATCACATTTTTTGTAACAAATGAATTGAAAGTCAGAAAGCAGCGGGGCGAAGCCGCTGGCGGGCCGCTAGTAGATTTATATAATGCTCAACTAAGTTGTACCATTGGCATTGTAATATTAAATATATTAAAAAAAATAACTGACTGCTGAGTTTCTTGCTGCGCTTCTTCTCAGCAGTGGTCTCCTCTTGTGAAGAGCTGGTAGATTCTTGACGTGTAAAAGTGCCCGTGCGGCCTACTTACTGAAAAATGTCTTTATCTTATCTTTATCTTTATTTATCTCTTTCTACATTTTTTCACTTATGTTTTTAATGGGCAGTTAAGTGGCGTTATGCTGAGACCAGGTATCTTCACAAACATTTCTTTAAAAAAAATCGCGGTTGAAAAGATACAGCCTTGTGAATAAACTGAACCGTACTAGGGGATTATTGTTAGTGAAGGAGGAGGTTATAGGTGTCCGAAGGCCATGGTGGTCAGCGCTCTAACAGCCAGACGTAGGTATATAAACGAACGAATATCGGCTGAATAGAGGCTGTCATTCCTAAATAGGCCAATATTAATTTGGTTAGCAACTTCGGACTCCTATTACCCCTTCCTCTTCCGTAATTGTATAAAACCCTCGTGCCCTGTGTGCTGACTAACCTCAAAATTTTAAAAACATAAAAAAACCTCCGACTCAAAACAGTCAGTGAAAAAATCTCTAAAAAGTAATAATTTTTGATACAACTGTCGATACGTCGGGGGACCGGTAAGTAGCTGGGGTATTTTATATTATTTCAGGGCTTTTTTAATGACTGTTTTGAGTTGGGGTTTTTTTATTTCACGCTTTTAAACTTCTCAAAATTATCAATACGACTACAGCTAGCAAAGTCTATTGAAAGACATGAATAATGTCTACTTTTTTTTTAGTTCTGCGCCTGAAACCGTAAGAACTTCGTCGTATGACATAAATAAATAAAAAATGAGGAGTGTTAGAAGTTAATAACGCGCGTCTCTATGTCTATGTATCTGAGTGTCTGTTTGTGGCATCGAAGCATCCAAACGGATGAACAGATTTCCAAAATTTTATTTAATAAAGCTACATTAATTGGGATGGTTCTTAGTAAGATTTCATGAAAATTGGTTGGGTTTTTTATGAAATATCAGCTCTGAGAATAGGGTTGCCGTTGTATCGGGGGCTTTTAACCCATTAAAAGCTCAATATCTCAAAAACTGCTGGACTGATTTTTATAAAACACGTGTAAAAACCAATTTTTTCAATTTAAAAAAATCGCATCTAGATCGGTTCATCCTTTTAAGAGCTACAGCGTCAAAGACAGCACACACACACACACACACACACACTTACACACACACACTTACACACACTTACACACACACACTTACACACACTTACACACACATACACACACTTACACACATACACACACACACACACACACACACACACTCATACACACACACTTACACACACTTACACACACACATACACACACTTACACACACACACACACACACACACACACACACACACACACACACACACAGACACACACACATACACACACACACACACACACAGACACACACGTCAAACTGTACTCTAACTGGGAGTTGATTACAATGAAATAGATAAAATCCCCCAAAGTACTATACCAGAAAGGTTTAGGTACTTAACTAAATGTAAACAAAAAAACCACGCGATTTAGTTCGTCAGCCAATAGCAGCAGAGCACTGACACGTCGAAGCTCGACAAAATAGTTGTGATTGGCTGTTTAACAGAGTCACGTGGTCTGGTTTGTTTACATTTAGTAAAGTACCTAAACCTTTCTGGTATATTAAACCGATGTCTATTAAACGGTTTCCTAATGATTCGCCGACAATTATTTGGCAGATTATTGATTGGCAGACAACGTTTCGCCGAGTAACGGTACGCCGATGGATTTGTTCGTAGATGTATTGTTTCGCAGACTAACGTTTCGTAACTCAACCTCTAGCAGCTGTTTTAATTGGCTTATGAGTCAGTAAGCTGAATCACTATTGGCAGAAATTCGTTTAGCCTATTAATCACTACACATTTTGAATGTTTGCACGAAAAACTGTTCGCTTTTAAACGGTTCATACGGTATGTTTTTTAATTGTACTTAAATCATAGATTTTTGTAACAAATAAAATTCACTGTTCCGATGTACCTTAGTATCATTTGCCCTAAGTAACGGCTCGGTTTATTAATAGTTTACCTATTTTTAAATTGACTTTGTTGTGTTTGTTATTTACTGGGCAGATAAAAAAAAATAACCTCGAAGATCAAGGCGGGAGCCAAGCTCCCGCCTTGACCTTCTAACCTAACCTATCCGAGTCGGATCTGCCCTTACTTTAAGTTACTTAACTAAAAAAATGCCGAAACAAAAATCGACTGAACCTTAAATCTACTAAACAATAATGATGCCATGTCACAACTCTGCTTATCATGTTTCGACGAACAGTTGTTCGGTAAAATGAAACAATTACGAAACAAACAATCGACTAAACGTAACTCTGCGTATCGCTTTACTGTCTACCGACTATTCGGCGAAACAAATAATAGGCGTAACGAAATTATACCAAACGTTACTCGGCCAAAAGAAAGGTCTGCCAATAGTTGTTTGCGAAACAAAAATCTGCGTAATTAAACTCGGCGAAACGACAGGTCACCCTATTAAACCTAGCTAAATCCGTCCGGTTCAGACCAGCTTTCTTTAAACAAAACCGAGTCCAAATAAGTTCATCCTGACACCGATCGTCACACAGACACACGGCAAACATGGAATACCTCTCTGTTTGCGTCGGAGGTTAATATGACACGGAACTTGCAAAAGGTCATTGATTACAATTCACTTCAAATACAAATTTCACTCCATGCAGAAATGACACGACATAATAAAAACATAAATATTTATTCAATAACCCTTGATAGAAAGAAAGCAGAACTTGAATACGTAATATAGATGTTAATTTTTTACATGATAATTACAAAAAAACGATGCAATGAATTTAAATCATAAGATCGTCATTCAGTTTGGGGGTGATCTCGCAGATATATGGCAAATTCTTCGCAACGCAGGGAGAGTCGTTCAATTTCCCGAAACGTGACACCGAACCACAGTAATCGTCCCCACGGAAGTTACTTGGTTCATTTGCGTTCCACTCGGTAAAGCCGGCCTCTTCAAATGTCTCACCTGAATAAAGGGAAATATCGAAAGATCAGCCATGCATTGAATCAGTTTACTACAACTTATAATGGAACACAGCAGCACGTCCACGGCCTGGAGTCTAGGTGGTAGAACCATGTCGTGTTGATCTGTTCAGTTCTGGTATTGTTGTTAACTCGGCCGCCGGTACTGTATAGTAAATAAGAGCTTCTAGAACGTTGACGATACGATAACAGGTCAAAGACGACATGGGTTTTACCGTCTATAATCTCGGCCCAGATCAGACCACAATTGGGATATACCAAAAAAAAATCCCTCGATTTTTACATTCTAATTCGATACAATAGGTAATTTCAAGAGACCAATTTCATTAAATTTGTAGTTGACCCAATAGTTTTGTTTTAATATCTTTATTTATTTAGCAGACATTTTATGGATGACATGATTATTTTAAATTTGGGTCGGAATTTTTCTAATAAATTATAACAACTAAATGATATCTAGTGATAAAAAGTGAGTGTATTAGTGTAATAAAACATACAATTTCAAGCGGTTTTCGCCTAATCCGAAAGATACACCTAGGAGGGCTTCAAGCCAAAAACGAAAGTCAAACAAAGGTCAAATATATTTTAGTCGAAATGTCCAAAATAGATAAATATTTCAAAAACACAATAATGCAGAACAGTTTTAAAACCCTATTCCTCGAAATGGTTTTCGAATTAGAGTAATTGTAAAACTATGAACAATTCCAATTCAAGCCACATGGGCAGCGCCGATAATGTGATTGGATTAAACTGGTGAATCAATAGGTTATTGTCCAGACCTCGGATCCCATGTTATAACTGGTAGGACGCACTGGTTTAAGAGTTTTCGTCTAGTCTTTGCGATGTATGGGCGATGAAAAGATTACTCTGAATTTCCTAAAGTATGCTGAACAGTTGATAATGCGGGCGCTTTATTACTATTGAATAAGATTGTAAGACGTCCATCAGATTTAAAAAAAGAAAGCATTCAGAAAACCTCAACTTACCGAAAACCGTCAACCATTCCCCTGTTCTATTAAAATCTAAAAAGCCAATATGAGCATATCTGGAGTCGTGCGTCTCCATTATTGTTTCAGGGGGGTTTTGGGCGAAGAGCTCCTTGAGGACCTGGGACTCCACAGCACTATTGATAACAGCGAGGTGCGCGTACTCCGAAGCACATTTCATGGCGGCGCGGTACCAGGGGATACCGGTGCGGTAGAACGCATAGCAGCTTCCGGTGCGCGGGTCCAGCGTGTATCCTAGATAACAAAGATTTTTCTAAATGCAACCTTGAAAATTGGCCTTTAACTGTGTAGCAAAAAATAAGTAAAAATAGATATATTTAATAAATTTAGAATGTTTAATGATTACATTATATGATTATGATTATGAATATACGAATCCTGAAGTGGTATGCAACTTGTTAGTATAAAAGGTATTTTAGGGTTCCATAGTCAAACTAGGGACCCTTATAGTTGTCACCATGTCTTCAGTCTAGCTCAGAGACTCTTAGTACTACAAAACTGTAATTTGGAATGAATATACATATTTGTCACGCCAACAAAGTGGTAAAATAAAATCATGAATATTTATTTAGTGTATCTCCCCTACACGTATAGTGGGGATTTTTTTTCTCGTATACCCCATAGTGTGGAGTGTCGTTAGATAGGTCTTTCGAAAATATTGCGGGCGTTTATTTTCCATAAACAATTTAAATATTTAAAAAATAATATAATACTCGAATATACCTTCAGCTGTGGTGTCGCATTGCTTCTCTTCTGGTGCGGTGTTGCATTGATTTGCTTCATTGGTGCAGTTGCATTCGTTCTCGATTTGTGCGGTGTTGCATTGATTGCAATAACTGGTAATATTTCGTTTTAAGCAGAAGAAGGGGTGCACGGCGGAGCAGCTCACGTCAGCCAGCTCGCCCGCGCCGGTCATCACCAGGCAGTCCTCTTCGTTGCCCAAGTTGTTGGGCTCTCCGACCGCCCATTGGAGGGTGATATTTGACATGGGCAACCCTGCAAAAGGCAAGACCTCTATTTCCTGAAGAATGGTATAAACCTATATCACTTTTGTTGCTATACTTGGAGGCGAAATAGACAAAGTCCAACTGCTTCTTAATTGGGATAGACCAAAAAAAAACTCACGGTTTTTACATTCTAATTCGAAAATGGGTAATTTTATGACACCAGTTTCATTAATTTTGTATTTGACCCAATAGTTTTGGTTTAATATCCTTATTGATTTAGCAGATATATTATGGATGACATGATTATCTTGAAATTGGGTTGGCATATTTTGTAACAAATTACATCAATTATATTATATTTTATTGATTAAAAGTGATTGCAATAATGTCTTTAAACATACTATTACAAGCCATTTTCGCCTAACCCGTACGATGCACCTAGGAGGGCTTCAAGCCGAAAACGAAATTAAAAAAATCGAAATATCCGAAAAAGATTAATATTTGAAAAACTTAATAATGCAGAACGGCTTTAAAACTCTATTCCTGAAATGAGGTTCGTTGAGTCATTGTAAAAATATGAACAATCCCCATTGTTGCTTAGCCAAATAGGACCAGTCTTTTCCTGACTTGATTTCGTCATCATGACAGACTTTTATCGTGGCTCGACCAAAACAGTAGTTAGACATTGTCTAGACGTCGTACTCCGATCCGACGCGACGGTAAAGTTTGTATATCTTGGTTTCTTATTTCAGTATTCAGTATCCAGCGATGCCTAAGCTAATTTTTAAAACAAGTTGAATAAGAAATTATCTGAAAATAATACATACATACCTCCAAGCCTTCATTCCCAGAGTGGGGTAGGCAGAGCAACAGAATTACCAACAACTCCAAAAAAATATTGATAATTCTGAAAATACGAGTAGTTATTTTGGTTATTTTTACACTACGTCTGTCCTTATATGATTGCTAGAAACAATGTCCACTCAGAGACTCTATTCTACACGGTAACAGCATTATGGCCTTAGGCATATTGTCATATTGTTAATTGACATAACGATGGCTCTTATTGACTTGACAAAAATGTCAGCCGAGTTGAAGACAATGTCTTTAGACGTTAAAAGCAATAGCGTATTCGCGTGTAAACTACAGCGGCTCTGACGTGGCACAGTAAAAACTTTTGCCATTAATTATAAGTTCAATAATTGTGGCAGGTGGGGGTAAAGGTTAGGTTAGGTGTAGATGCGATTCAGCCCACAGTGCCCCCGTTAACAGCCCATTGGAGGTTAACACCGGAGAGGTTTTAAACGGTATGCTTCCACCTGAGTTCTCGCAGGAGATTGAGGTGGTCGAGAGTCCGTCATACCTCCCCCCCATTAGCTACCCTAGCCGGAGGGGACGATGAGTAATGTCATTCCCTCTCGAAAAAAAAGAAAAAAAGGTGTAGATGCAATAGACTTCTCAATTTTTTGTTTTTATTTTCTCTTACCATTAACGCTTGTAAAATCTCCTTTGGGGTTGGAAGCGCACATATCGGTAAACACGCTGCTTTCGGCCAGTCTGTGCGCGCGCATCGTTTTCTTCATCACCGCGGTGATGGCGCTCGTCGTAGGCGCAGTCAACGTGGCATCTGATGGAAAGTTATATCGTTTAACCTCTTATCTTGTTATAATTAAATATACCACAGAGTGGCAAGAATAAGTAGTCTACGATTCAAATGCAAGATATTAACTGTGCACGAAATATTTAAATATGTATTAGCTATAAATGTACATAATTTACGATACTTAGGACATAAATACATGTTCTATTGAAAATTGTAGGTGACATTAGTTAAGAAATAGTTAAAAGGATAAGAAATTGGTTAAAATAAACCTTCGAGGTGGCAGCGCAGCTGCGCGTCCGCCCAGGTCGCCGGCACGATGTGCAGGCGCAGCGAGCCGACGCCTTGGACGTACTCGTAGTCCGGTAAGAAGGCGGCTTGGCTTAAACCTGGGAATTATAGAATACAATAATAATACAATTATCATTAATATGTTTGTAACTATCATTGCCATTGATTTTGTGCCGCTTGGAAAAAGAAAACAAGCACACATACCAACAATGGTAAGTGGGATCTAATGTAAATATAAGTTTCTAAAACCCCGTCGACTAAGTCCCGTTCTGTAGAAGTCGAACATATCGTAGTCGCGAACTAAAATAAACATTTATCTCGACGTTTCGACCGTGTCACTAAAGCCGCGTGACCACGGGAAGACTGAAGTGCAGGGTGTTCTACTGTTTTATACTCTTATTTTGAGTGAAAATCGTGTTAGTTTAAAACTTTAAAGCAAGGTATATAAGTTTCTATTCAAAAAAATCATTTTCCGGATAAGTTTTTGCTGAGACTCTACTTTTTTGCCAATTCCATCGGGAACTGGTTCAAAATTGACTTGCAAAGAACGGACAACTTAAAAACAAACGAACAGTGCAAGTTAAATAAAACCTTGTAATAAAAGTAAAATAACTGCGGACAAGCGGAATGATACGAGCATGTCCAAATGGTAAAAATATTACGATATTAAACTGGATAAAATATACACATTGCAATAGAATAGCACTCTTCTTGCAGCTAAGGACATGGCCCGTTTCTGCCCCAACCAGTTACCCGATTAAGACAATTATTTAGGATTTAGTCAATGTATGTAAAAAAATAGTAAATAAATGTGTGCATTTGGAACCGAAAACTACCCACATAATTATGTATTTAGTTTTATATTTATGGTCTTGCCTGCACACACACGTCCTACCATTTTATTAGAAACTAGCGGCCCGCCAGCGGCTTCGCTCCGCTGCAAATTCCTGACTTCCTGGTGAACTTTTCCATTATTTTCTTTCATAAAAACCTTGTCTTGTCAATGACGAACACAACAAAAAAGAAATCAGCCAAATCGGTTCAGCCGTTCTCGAGTTTTGCGCTTAGCAACACATTTAGCGATTCATTTTTATTATATAGATTGGTGAATTTTGAACCATATCCACGCTTATTACAAGATTTTTTGTGACCTTTCCAAAGCTTTTGATTGCGTAGATCATACGACTCTTATATTAAAATTAGGTAATTAGGTCTGTCAAATAATTCTCTAAAATTCATGGCGTTATAACTTTTAGTGATAGAACACAAACAGGTCTTGTAAACCAAACGGAATTGGAGCAGCAGTTAAATGAGTTATAACTTACGGCTTTATATTAGGTCCTTTCTTATTTTTGGTTTAAATAAATGAATTACCACCCACAGTAAATTAACTTGGTTATTTGGTGATATTTTCTGTTGATACATGATTAATTTTCAAGGTAGAAGGAAGTCCGTCAATTATAGCAACGCTAGGTAAAGTACTTAATTGGTTTATTTGTAATAATTTGCTACTCGAAGCTAAGAAAACTTAATATTCGCTTTGCCTTATGATGTTAGACCCGTAGTATTTATCTATATATATTTATATTACGCGAGGCCGATTTTTGTACATGGCAGATCTACAGTTATGATCTAATTTTGATAAATGATTTGTCATTGTATTAGTCTCACCCTCGAGAGTTGCATAAATTTCTTATTTTTTTTAATTTATTTACGACAAAGTACTGAAACCCCCTTGTGGTTGACGGGTTAGAAAGAGAAAGAGTGCCATTCCATGTCGTACCGTGGATGTAGTAAGAGGCGACTAAGGGAATAAAGGCTTGTAGTACTTTTAGGCGATGGGCTTGCAACCTGTCACTAATACACTGGTAAACATCTTAGCCCGATTGTGCAAAATGTGGTTACAGAATTATCAACATGTGTTTAGAGTTGTTGGTAATTCTGTAGCTGTGCCTACCCCACTCTGAGAAAGAAGGCGTGAGTTTATGTACGTGGGAGTACTGAAAATTTAATTTTAAACAACTACCGTGCGCTGACCATGTATGACTGGCCGCGAGACGTCAGGTGACCAGACCCCGGTTTTGAATTGAGATGATACTTAATAAAAAATAAAAATACAAGAAATCAATACTAACCTGTTGTCAGTTCTTCAGCGTAACAAAATATAAGTTTTGAGTCGGCTACTTATATCCGCAACGCCAAGGAAATTAACAAAACACGAAATAAACGGGTGGCCGTCTGGTTGCATAACCACTATTGTCATAATTTCGATTGTAATTACGCATAAAGTTGACGCTCACATTTTTTTTTGGCATAAATTGTACTATGGCATAATTGTCCCCTGTCATAATTATACAGAATCATAATTGATTTAACCATAATGTAGAATGTCTGTAGAATTTACTTAGTCATAATATTAATATAATATATTATAAAGTTAGTGGCAAATCCGACTCGGATCGCGGATGAGTTAGGGTTATTTTTTTTAATAAAAGACCGGAAAAACTCTATGACCGTTATAAAGTAGGTATGGTTAAATAATTTTATGCACATCAAATTTATGCGCGTTACACAATATGTTCTTAAACATTATGATTAAAAACGTTATGCGCATAAATGTATGACTATTTACAGTTATGCGTAATGATGAGTATGACGAAGCCACGTATGCCTGTCCAAAATATGACTTCAAACTTTATGCAACCCGATATGGACCCGAAATAAACAGCCTATTGCCATTGTATTTAGCATTGCCACTGGATTTGATTTACTCACGTTAGTTAAAGGAAGCTTAGCCAAAATTTTATTTGCACGTTTTTCACCATTTGTTATTTTTTAATGTAATAATAAAATAAAATATGCGAAACTAACCTAACCTTACACTAATTTAATAATCAAACTGCCAACCCTAATCGGCAGTTACGAGTACTATTAAGTTTGCATTTGGCACGAAATTTTCAGGCAGTTTTTAACCTTCTGAATAATCAGTCACGGAGAGTCGATAGTTTCCCCAAAAACGAGAAACAAAAACTTTGCACCAATTAATAACCCCGCCAGTTTTAATTTATTCCCGTACTTCTACTTTTACACGTTCAGCACCGGGCTAGCAAGTCTTCATACAAATCTGACTCAACATGGAGTTCTTAGAATTAAACGTGCCAATGCATTCTCCTTGTAATATCGAACTAACCAGGGCTGATATTGACATTAATTAGAGCAATTACGGAACAATTTTACTGCTAGTAGATTACCACTCGGTATAAAGTTAATATTTTATTGTTTCCAACTGTATTTATTGATCTGTGAATTGCAAGAATAACGTTATTAGAACAGGTTTGTAGAAATAGAACTTTAATTGCATTTCTATAACCAATATTACCTAACCTCTAACAAAAATAAAAATATATCTTCAATTAGGCTCCGAGTATGTCTATTAATGTCTAAGCCATGGTTAAAAAAATGTTCAAAATCGCAGAATATTTTATAATGTATTCAGACGGGCTTTGCTCGCACTTCCCCAAGTGTCAAGCTACTTGAATACAAGTCACTCGTACAAGGCACTTGGTGTTAACAGTGTGTCGTGACTGGCCGTACGCATAACTGACGTATTCATGCATTCTAGCACGAGTCTTGTCGCGTGCGAATCTAAATAAAAATAGATATTATTACCATTGCCATAGTTATCTATGGCAATGATTAAAACACCATTTTGTTGTTGCAGTTGATACACAAACTCATTTTCGCATAATTAAGATTTTGAAAGGAGAATGCGGGTTAGCCGTATCTTAACCGGGTTGTCGTGGACGCCCGTCTCTGTTGGAGTCAATTTTTCTACAGTCCTACTAGCGATTTTACCCTTTAGAACGTACACAGAGTGTAAAATAGACTTGCCACCGAGCATCCGGGCGTAAGAGACAACACTACCAAATTTTTGCTTACCATAAATTTTGCCTATAACACTACTTAATTGAAAACACTACTAAATTGTATTATAGTCTAATTCTATGGAACTTGCTAACTATGTAAAGAAAAGACTTAACTTTGTTTTGGCACTTTTTCTCATTGAATTTTCACACCACCTCATCAAACACCATTGAAACCATAAACTATTGAAACGGTCGTTACTGTAAAATACAAAATCACCAATTATATAACTCTATCTTGGATATTTCATTAAAAGTTTAAATGGTTTCATAAGTTAGGTTATTAGGACCTGATGGAATGACGTTTTGTTTCTTTTAAATTCTACAATTGTCTATGATGGGTAGTGTTCTGGCTAAAGTTGGCGATATATTAAGGCCCCTACACATTACCTAACTCACGCTGATCACACTCACAGATGATATAACGGCACCTTTAATAATAAATACTGGTGATATATCATCTTCAAGTACCGATTTTTCTTCAGATCGTGATTAAACAAATAAGAAATAAGTAACTACTTGTTTATTACTTTCGGTATTTTATTATTCGATATGGTTTGATATAAGTAAAGGAGTATTGCCCATCACTAGTAAATTCATCATTCAGAGACAATTTCAATATGGCGGTTTGTTTACATAGTTAGCAAGTTCCATAGAATTAGACTTTAGTTCTAATTATGTCCATAATCGTGATAATCGTGATATGGACAAAACATGACACTCTTTTCTATTGTCGATTTCCGTTTGCGACGATTCCGATCCTATAAGAGTCCTGTAGTATAGGACTCGCAATAAGGCTATCTTCCTCTATGAAAACGTGCTAGGCCCTTGCATTAGAACGTTCGGATCATAAGTAATGCTAATATTAGAAATAAAAAATGCTAAAGAACCTGTTGAACGTCCAGACAGCGTTTGGAAGCAAATTTAATCATCCCTCATAAGCAGTGATCGGATTGCACGGTGCAACACTGCGGGATATAGAGTAGAAATCTTAATATGGATATGACTAAAATCCCGGGATCTGGTTCGAAAAGAAAATGCGATTGTTGGGATATTTATAAATAGGCATTAGGATAGGATTTTAGACGTGTAAAGAAATCGATTAAACATATTAAATATTGAGAAAATAATTGTATGCTATTTCAATTTCATACAAACTAATAAAATATAATATCCGTGTGTAGTGTGGTGAACTGATAATGCGTACCGTGTTATATATTTTATTTATATTCATACCCAAAGACTGTTGGGCAGATCAATTTTAAACAGAGTATAATAAAAACTATAATTTTTTATTTTTTTACATAGTTACCTAAATTACTTTTGTCAAAATATTTATTTTACACGTTTAAATTGTATTGAAATTTATTTGAAGTAATACATACATACATATACCTTCACGCCTGTAATCCCAGAGAGGGGTAGGCAGAGCTACAGAATTACCTACAACTTTAAAAAAGTAATAAAATCAGAATAATATTTAACAACATAAGTCCCGGAATCCCGGGGCATATCCATATTAGCATAATGTTTGAGGTCATTCACCCCGTGTTGCACCGGGATATCCGATCATTACTCATAAGTAATTATAAATATGCCATACTACTCACTTGCTAAAACTAATAAAGCACCAAATATAGTCAAACCTCGTGCCATTATATAATTAAATAATTATATAATTATTAAATTTTTAAATATTTTAAACTTGATAATCTTCTGTAGATTATATGCTTGCACAACACAACACACGTGCTCTGTTGACAAAGGCTAGTATCTGTTTTTATTTAAACTGTTCACAAAACGGGGTTATATATAAGTTCAGTTCTTATCTTTTTAAACAAATAACAGGATAAATCTGGTAAAACCGGATAAAACAAAAAAACCCAACTATTGTGACCAATTTTATGTTTTCCCGTCACTTGCAGATAAGCACCCATTGAGTTTCGAGAATTCCTTTCTTACTGCTCGTCTTCGGGGTAGTTGTTGTTTCCGGAAGGAACTATAAATAATACAGATTATGAATATCAATCGACCGTCAACTTTTGATCGATTATTATACTTCGACAAGTACTTATAGTATGAATCTTCCCAGGTGAATTTTTCGCTTCGAGCACTAATCTTTCAATCAAAGGCCAACATTGTCTCTATTATCCCAAAGCCGCTAGCTACCGAGTTAGCACGTGGCACTACAACATTCATATTGAAACACAAACGGTATCGTCATAGCATTAAGGTTCAAATTTAATGTCACTGATATTCTAGATATAACGTTTTGGTAGTGTAGGACGATTGACCGCCCTGAGGCAATACGGCACTCATGTCTATCGTACTATTCTTGGTTTTTTTTTATTTCGCAACTTTTCGCTTGGTACTGGCAATCTTTCACAAGCCAAAGCATTATTAATCGAAAACAAAGTGATTGCTGCCGTTATAAGCGTGTCGTGGGCCTTACTCGGCCGATGAGAAGTCAATTCGAACACATGGCACGACCATGGAGTTTCTGAATTGGTTATGTTGACAGCACAAAATCAATGCTAAACTTATTTGTTGCATGTGAAGCAACCGTATAGTACGAATTGTATGAAGTGAACCGATTAGCAAAGAGAAAGGATCAACAGAAAGGGCCAGATTAAAAAGTTGCAACCGCAATGACAGCATTTTTTTATCAGTATTTAGAAATTTTGTGGTTGTGCATTGTGTCAGGAAATACTAGACTAAAGCCGGAAAGTCTACTAAGCTTGTAGTTGGGAGGGTCTCAGCGCTGGTTTTCAGCGGGAGTCTGAAATGGAGGTAGATGAATTAGAAAAAGCGCTCAAATATACATAAACTCACGCCTTCATTCTCAGAGTGGGGTAGGCAGAGCTGAAGAACTACCATCAAGTCTTAATACCTCTTGATAATTCTGTAACCACATTTTGCACAAGTAGGCTAGGAGGTTTCCCAGTGTATTACTTCTCCGATCGGTCGCGGGGGCCCCTTGGTTTGTTCGCAACGCGGACCTTCACAGGGACCTCGGCGTCCCGTCGATTAGGCACACTATCAAGGACGCGTCTAGGCGCTTCTTTGATAAAGGCCCACACCACCCAAACCCGCTCATCGTCCGTGCCACCTCCTACACTCCCCAACTCACCCCGTCCGATCCCGACGTGCTCGCTGCGCTCGGGGCACCCGTCAGGCGCCCCAAGCACATCCTGCTCGATCCCACCGATCCCATCCAACTCGCAGTGGATGAGGGCACTGAAGACCGCAAGAAGCTTCGGCGCCAGGGACGTCGCGGCCGCCCCCCCAGATCCGGACCTGAGCCTCATAGCATCACTGCAGGGATCGAGAAGATCGAAGAAACCGAAGAAACCGAACATACTCAAGAAACCGAAGAAACCGAACACTTGGAAGCAACCGAAGAAAACGAAGTCCCTCAAGACACTCAGCCGGCCGAGCTGCGCTCGACCGGCCTGACTCCCGACGGAGGCACCCCTCCAGAGGTGCGACCACCACCGCACCTCTAACTTAGGGTTCAGCATGCCCCCCGCTAAGGGCATCGCTACCCGTGCCCGGGTGAAGTAGTTACGGTAGAGACATACCAACTACACAGTCAGTCATAACATAACTACCAGTGTATTAGTGACAGGTGGCAAGCCCATCGTCTAACAGTACTACAAAAACTACCATATTGCAAAAAAACATTAAAAACAATAAATATAATAATTAAACAACAGCTTCAACAAACATGTGCCTTAAAACACGTGTGCCCTTTATGTAGTAGGTACAAAATGTTAGAAAATGCCAGTTAGAGAATTCAATAATTCGATCAAGAGAAAAGAAAAACGTAAAAAATAACAAACATAGTGGAAGTTATTGTTGATGAAGAAATAAATGCTCTAAAAAACAAAAAACAGCCTTCAAAAACTAAATATTTCGCCGACTTTGGTTGGACTGACCTATTACCTATCATTTTAAAAGAAGATTTTTTTGCGTGTTTGGTTTGTAGTCCCACTTCTTACTTAATTGATATGAAATTTCAAGACATTTCAAGCTCGCTACAAGCTACGCTGTAGGAAAGCCAGTCATAATTAAACAATTAAATGTTCTTCGTTATAGTCGCACAACTATCTTAATCGAGATATCTCATCGAAAAATTCGCCACATACTAAAATGTTCGTAGTTCAAAGGCTCATAAAACGTCCTGAAAACGCCTTAAACTATTTTAAGTTATTCGAAATAATCTTATACGTAATAGAGCTAGCTACCATTATCTCTGAAACTCCATCTACGCTTTAATCCACCGATATGACATGGTAAACAAAAATATCGTTGCTAAATGAAAATAGGTCCTTATGCAAGTCAGCACACCGCTACGTAGAGGTGCAACGACAAAGGATTTCTCGAAATTCATAAAATAATTGTCTCTCAAATATAAGTAAGACCAAAAAAAATTACTCACGGTTTTCACATTCTAATTCGAAAGAATAGGTAATTTTAAGAAACCAATTTCATTAATTTTGGATTTGACCCAATACATACATACATACATAAACTCACGCCTTCATTCCCAGAGTGGGGTAGGCAGAGCTACAGAATTACCAAGCACTCTTAAATAAGTTGTTGATAATTCTGTGACCACGTTTTGCACAATCAGGCTAAGATGTTTACCAGTGTATTAGTGACAGGTTGCAAGCCCATCGTTTAAGAGTACCTACTAGAAGCCTTTATTATTCCCTTAGTCGCCTCTTCCGACATCCACGGGAAGACATGGAGCGGCACTATTCTAACCCGTTGACCACACAGGTAACCCAATAGTTTTGTTTTAATATCTTATTTTTATTTAACAGACATTTTATGGATGACATGATTATTTAAAATTAAGGTTGGCATTTTCCAATAAATTATAACAATGAAATGATATCTAATGATAAAAAGTGATTGTAATTGTATGAAAAAACATACTATTTCAAGCGGTTTTCGCCTAATCCTTAAAATACACTTTTGTCAAAATATCAAAAAGAGATAAATATTTCAAAAACTTAATAATGCAAGACAACCGGTTTTTAAATTAGAGTAAATTAAAAAATATGAACAATCCCAAATAGCCTCAGGTTGCCGTTTGAATTTCAAATGCCCATTTATACTTTTTACATTGTTAGATTAATTCTGTAGCTCTGCCTACCCCTCTGGGAATGGAGGCGTGAAGGTATGTATGTATGTACATTGTTAGATTTGTAAGATAGTCGACGAATTCTTTTTTATTGCGTTAAGTAATAATATCTTTTTAACGGCAATGGTCTACTTGTTATTTGTTATGATTATGATAAAAGCAGAAATTATAGTTATGTCTTGTGAAATGGACAAATGGATTCCAGCCTCGCATAGCAGAGCACGACTTCAAACACTAAAAAATATTACGTTGTTACAAAACAATTAAATAGCTGGTTTCTCCGTCTTATTCAATTATATTTAAGGTACAAAATGGCGCGTGGTTTGAAAACATTTGTGGTTTTATGTGTTTTTATAGCAGGTGAGTGGTTTGTCGGTACTATTATTATTAATTTCAGTTAAGTTACTTATTTTATTATTGACTAATAATTTTACTAATGGGACGTTTAAAACTAGTTGAAACAAAGTTCTCAACTCAACAATGGGTCACAGTTTCCACTTACCATCAGGTGGCCTGTGTGCTCGATTGCCTTCCCATACAATAAAAAAAAAAAAAAAAAAAACAACGTTAAATGCTTGAATTTTGGTTAACAGAGCAAGTCATTACGTACCTACACTTGAAGGATTTCATCTGAAAGGGTAGGTATAGGTATGAAATGGTTGGATTGGTTTTTAAGACCAAGATTCTTTGAATTGCCGTTTTCATACTATTGTTTTATTTTGTTAGACTCCTAATCATTTTTGTTTGACCCGTTGAAAATGCCTATGCATGCCCGCCCTGACGGGGGCCAGGACTTGTTATGTTCAACTTGCACGGACTCCGAGGCGTTGCACGAATCTTTTAAGAAGGGGGATACGACGGTTGCCCTGCTGGCTCCCCTTCAGGCGGGAACTTTACTAGCACCATCGCCTTCACCACTGAAGGCACGCTGGAACACAGTAGGAGCTTCAGCTCATATCCTCTTACTTTAGGTGATAGACCTCCGATCTATCACCCGCAGGCCTCCGTTACGATGGCATGCGGTTAACGTAAGCCAACCGCCAGCCACGCACTCGCCTGCAGTGCATTTGCAGCGGTTCGGCTCAACCTTACGCTGGAGGTCCCCACCGCCTTCCAACTCTCCTTGCCGCTAACCATGGCTTCCACCAAGGCTGGCAGTGAGGCCTCCGCCTTCTATGCTAGACTCCTAACCTATTTCATGATCATTTCAGGGTTAAGCCAGCTGTGTTTAGCAGTCCCTATACAGCTTTACGAGTACGACTTGAGGACTGAAGGATGGTGGCGTCTGCACAGCGAACCTGCAACGTGGTTGGAAGCAAACCAACGGTGCCAGTTCGAAGGTAGATCAAAGTCCTCCGCTAATTGACGACGCACTGGCCTAGTTGGTAGTGACC
Source organism: Acleris emargana (assembly GCA_927399475.2). Classification (NCBI taxonomy): domain Eukaryota; kingdom Metazoa; phylum Arthropoda; class Insecta; order Lepidoptera; family Tortricidae; genus Acleris; species Acleris emargana. Next base: position 2,965,322 of record OV656836.1, on the reverse strand, counting down.
CTGCCTTCGAAGCTAGCGATCCTGGGTTCAAATCCCGGTAAGGGTAGGTATTTGTTTGATGAGCGCGAATATTTGTTCCTGAGTCATGGATGTTTACGTATATATTTAAGTATATATTTCTTTATATAAGTATTGATATCGTTGTCTAGTACCCATAATACAAGCCTAGAGCTTAAATTGGGACTAGTTAAATTGGTGTGACATTGTCCCCTGATATTTATTTATGATATTTAAGATATTTATAATAACCGGCGGTAGTTAATTTAAAGCTATTGTTAAAAGTAAACCTCCTAGTTTGTTTAGTGTTTATACAGTCGAATATTATTTGCAATAAAGTTATACCTGGGGGGTTACCATGACATACTAAAGCAGTTCAGTTTAGGTTGAGAGAAAGGGACCGACCTATAGCAGTTGTATAGCTCTATCACTTTCTCTCAGCCTAAACTGAACTGCTTTAGTATGTCATGGTAACCCCCCTGTTCATAATCCAGAAGTTTGCTATACTATGCTATTGATGAAAACCGCATTAAAATCTGTTTTGTATTTTAAAAGATCTAAAACTACAGACGGCGGGAAGCGATGGGATGTGTTTGATCCTTTGACATTTTTGATGTGTGACTGGCGAGAGTAAAGGAGAAATGAAAAGAAGATATTGGAGATTAATGAGATTATAGAGAACAGAAGAAGAAGAGGGAATGATTGGCCATTTGTTGAGGCTCGATATGCTGATCACAATCATTATAGAGAGAAAGATTGAGACTGAGAAAGAAGAACCTACATGGACCAAATCAAAAGTGCATGCCGTGTCTATAAAGTGGTCAAAGAGCTGGCAGAGAAGAGAGAAGATTGGAAATTACTCTACCGACAAGAGCAAAGACTGTAAATTAAGAGAGAGAGATACTATTGATCTCGTGGTCAAGTTTCAATTATCAGTATCATTAGATATACTCATGTATCAAAAATCATGAAGATAAACATTATTAAATTTCTGTAACAGTAGATTTCGCCATTTGGAGTCAGCAGCTATCTTACGTTTTTAGGTTTCCGTAGCTTATAGTTTTGCCATGTCCGTCTGTCTATCTATCTGACTCTCCACCATTATTTTCTAAACAGGTGGAATTTTGGCATCACCCACAACGGTGAAGCTGACCTCAAGCATGAAACTGAAGATGGGTGAGATCAGGAGCGTATTCACTGGCATTCATGCCAACTCCTCCGGCGGAGACTTCGTGAGCATTGATGGTATGCAATTCCCTCTGGAGTATTTTCATATACAATGGTAAATTTTTGACTCCTTCCTTATTACTAAAGATTTCAAGAGAAACGGGATTTAAAGTTTCAATTTAGGTAAAAACACCAAGTGCTTATTTTCAAATCATAACAGAAAGCACAGTTAAAATTAAACCAGTAACGTGGACTTTCTTTCTTGTAAGGTATACCTCTCTCGAACGTGCCCACCCCGTGGGCTAGAGGGGAGCCCAACAGCTTTGGTGAGGACTGCCTGTGCCTGGCCATGAGCAACGCGGGCGAGTTGGCTGACGTGAGCTGCGTCAGCAGGCTTCCCTACTTCTGCTACAAGAGTAAAGCTGCTATGGCCGAAAACGTGTGTGGAACGAATAATGGTAAAACAAAAGTCGTTTAATTTTATACTTAGGTATTACTTAAGATCACACAAACAAAACAAATGACATTATTTAAGGTAAAAAAAAAAATACCCCGTACACTTGTGACACTACGACTTGTCGTAGTCGTCTGTCCCTGACACAAATATAATGATTTTATTGAGATAGAGCATAAAGAAGTAGATTTTCAGTTATAGATAGTGTAAAGCCACCATAATATCTTGATTTTTAATTAGGTATTGGTTGAAAGAGTTTTTATCTTTGATAGTAAGCAAAAATTTTGTAATAGGTATAGCTGGTATTTATAGTTTTGACAGGAAAATCATCATATCAAAATTTAGCAGTAAAGCTCCCTAACTATGAGAACTGTCAGTTTTGCGAATGTAAAAGTTGCAAAGTGCAAGATTACGTATCAATCAAGACTATGGGCTGCTTAAAAGTACTTTATTCTTCCCTACGGGAATTCAAAAGAGGCGAAAATTAAGCCCAAAACTTGGATTAATTGCTAGCTCAATTACGTCATGAATAGGGAATTAAGATATTTTTTTAATGGTTTTCATTTTTGATTAATTTTTTCATATATCATAACCTTACATTATTTTCTCTTTGGCTTTAAAAATAATGCCCTAACAGAATGCCCGTTTCAAATGAGCTTGAAGAAAGAATTATGAATAATCTACGCACTCTATTTGAGGGTTTCTGTCTTTCTCTATCTTCGACTACACTGACTTACAGAACAGGAAAAAGTCCTTTAGAATCGTCCTAGCTTCAAGTTTCTTCAGAACGTGCTAGAGAGATGATCAGCCAGGTGTCGAGTCCCATACGACTGGAGATAGCCAGAGGGCATTACCAGCTACAGAGCGGGAGTGCTCCAGTTCCTTAAGCACAATCCATAATCCTTCCAAGCATTCCTTAGTTTGATTAAGTATTCACTCTCATATTTTCATATCATAAAACTCGCTCTCACTCTAAGGAATATCGTATTTATACAGGTTTTTTTAACGTCGTTTGCTATGGTCATTTCAGGATATCTTTATTTGTTCTTTTAGCTTACTAGATTTGTAGGATTGTTCATCTCAGTACCTCATCTCCAAAGATTTTAGGTTACCTCTCGGTTACTAATGTGGGATTTTCAGACCCTAGACAGATCACTTAGCCATTACAGTTTTCGTTGGTTTTGTTAAAGGTTTAGCGCGGCAGCGTAGGATATGACGACGGGTTTTGGTGTTTTTTTAGGCTTCAAACTAAAGAGGTAGTAATCAAAGAGATTTAAATGAAATCTCTGATTAGGCTTAAAAATCTTGATTTAATTTAAAAAACGGTGAATGTCAACCAGCGCTGCCGAATGGGAAGAACCACTGCGTACTAGGGAATGAAAATAACCGGTTATAACTGGTTTAAACCGGTTATTTTCATAGAAAAACGGTTAATAACCGGTTAAATTGCATTCCCTACTGCGTACTTCATCGAAACCTTGGAACGAGTTCATTGAGTCTGATTTGTACCTTATCAAGTGTTTAAGAAGTTGTGAGTACCCGGGTCCCTTCTGATGATGCATTTATAAAATGTATTCGATTTTCAGGATACACGCTGGAGCCGCGCACAGGAAGTTGCTATAAGTTCCACCGCCACGGTACCACCTGGCGCCTCGCCGCCATGAAATGCGCTTCGGAGCGTGCGTACCTCGTTGTCATCAACAGCGAAGAGGAGTCCGAGGTCCTTAAGGAGCTCTTTGGTCAAAACCCCTCATCAACAATACATTCTGTATTTGACCCTAACTTCGCTCACATTGGTATGTTAGATTGGAATGAAAGCGGACAATGGTTAACAGTTTTTGGTAAGTTTGATTCACATCGCTTAAATAGCCTAAAACTAAATTGTCAAATTTTTGGACATAATTATTATATATATTTAACCAGTGCTATTCCAAATTGCCAAGCTGAAGCTGATTCCAAATTGTCAGATTCAAATTAGCGCTGTCTTGGCGCTGTCATTTGATTATGACAGCTGCTCATAGAATAGCAAAGTGTTTTAGCGACACCTAAATAAAATTAGGAAGTTTAAAGGCAACTGTAGAATCGGGTCCAATATCTTATTCTTTAGTTACAAAATGCTCGTGTTACAAAATTATTGGCCGACAATAAGAGAAAAAAATTGCAGTACGATTCGACGACGACTTCTCTCCAATAGGTATGCTTGGATATATTCAATATACCTAGTGTAAAAATAGCACAGGAAGTTCTTCGTTCCAGTACGACGCATTTTTTTTATTATGAAATTTAATTAGTCGACGTTTATTTATTTAAGGGTCGTTCTAAAAAAAGTGGCACCGTAACCTGTCAATGCGTTTTTGAATACAAAGGGTGTTAAATGTTTGTTTTTCAGAAAAAGTAAAAACGTTCATAGATAAGCACAGACCTTTTGCATCGAGGCCAAGGCATTTTTTATATTTTTTTTAAATTAAATTTGTTAGTTAGTTAGTGTTGAGACTATCTGTAATAATTTTGTGGAGATTAGTGATCAAATGCGGTAGTCTGGAGTTTCTAACGGGTATGTTAACTTTATCTTGTCTCGATTATTTAATGTTAACGGTATGGGACATAATTAACTAATCATTTAAACGTGGTATTCTGATGTATCTACTTATATTACTAAGAGTGGAACAATCATATTTTCATCGGTTTAAGAGTAAATAAATAAATAAATAAATATCAGGGGACACTGTCACACCAATTGAACTAGTCCCAATTTAAGCTCTTAAGGCTTGTACTATGGGTACTAGACAACGATATAAATACTTATATAGAGAAATATATACTTAAATACATAGAAAACACCCAAGACTCAGGAAAAAACACTCGCGCTCATCACACAAATATCTGCCCTTACCGGGATTTGAACCCAGGACCGCTAGCTTCATAGGCAGGGTCACTACCAACTAGGCCAGCGCGTCGTCGTAAATGTCTTGTAAATATACTTTTAACTGTAACCTGTATAACTTTAACCTGTAACTTGGTTAGATTAGGTTAGGCACAGGTTAATGTAACTCTTGGCAGGTTACAGGGACATAATTATGTGAACTAATGTGCAGGTTAGTGTGATATTGGCAAGCTAAAGTGAATAAATATTTTAAATAATTTTTATTTAATAACTTGCATATAATTTCCCTGAAAAACTGTACAGATGCTTTATTAGGCAGTACCCATTAACAGTGCTCTACCAAAGTAAATGTAGGGAATTTATTTTTTATAGTAATTTGTATTTTAATATAACCCTCTTTAACCTGGAACCTTTTCTCTTCTAACCTGTCTAATGACACTTTCACCCGTATCTCCATATTTCAACAAGCCATAATTCTTTTATTTTCATGAATATTCCGTTCCCTTTTATAAATATGTAACAATTTGGAACACAAAGAAACTTATAAGCAAAGAAGGTAAAAAACCACAACTTTTTTTTTGGAGAAACTTTAGCCTGTCTGTGCCACTTTTATTAGAATTTCCCTTAAAGGGTTCTGTACCAAATACAGAAAAACGGAACTCTTATAAGATGACTTTGCTTTCCGTCTGTCCGTTTGTCCGTGTCGGACTGTCGAAACCCTTTTTCTCAGGAATAACTAATCAACTTGGAAATGATAAAAGCGACCTTTCTAATTATTATAATTTTGAACTTTGAAACCATTTATGCAAGGAGCAAAAAAGCTGTCATTTGAAAACCTTTGAATAAAACGGAATACCTAATTGTATTTCATTTGATCATTAAAGTCAATGACCATTGAGATATTTACGTAATTAGAAAAAAACCCGAATTCTATTATCAAATCACTTTCATTATTTAACCCCCCATTCTAGACCCCTATTTAAATATTTAGAAAATCCAATGCAATGGCAAAGTTATTAAATTTTTCAGATATTTTTCAAGCAAAATGAATGTAGTTGTAATCGATAGAAAATGTATTCGATTTAACATAATAACGACTTTTTGTTATTTTTCCTTGATCAGGTGAAACATTGGATGAGGCCGGCTACAAAAAATGGGCCAGTGCTCAGCCAGACAACTTTCACAATAATGAGTACTGCGGGTCGTTGACACGCTCCGTGCAGTTAAACGACACTCCTTGCACTTCTATGAACTTGGCGTTCATCTGCGAGATCAGCCCCAAAAATTAAATGTAATAACAGTCTTATTACTACACATCGGTAACTCGTGGCATTTAGGTAGAACTTGACAGTTTCTAACAGACTAGTGATGTGACAAAGTTCTTCCTGTACGAGTCGAGAAAAGGAAACCAATAAAAAAAAAGTATTTTCAATCATTTCATATATGACATTCGTGATAAACTAATCATATTTTGTTCTTAATTTTTACAAGTCAGCCTACGGTTCTAATTGAAAAAATCCACTTTGTGTAAGAACATGATCTTTCAACTACTACTGATGACGTAATGAGTAAAAAAGGCATTAATTTGCAAAGTTGCAGTGTATTTTTATGGATGTTCTCTTTGATTTCTACTTCTTTATTATGAATGAATGACAATATCATTGACATTGACATTGATGTTCTTAAACTTGTGATCAAACCTGCTTCGTCATATATTATGTTAAGACCATGTAGGTAATATTAATTTATTATTTTATCTTATGTGAAAATACACTTAGAAATTTTGTCCCATCACTAATCTGTCAAGTGCTACCTAAATGCCACTAGTTACTTATTCGTTACATCGATTTCGCTTATTATATCAAAATGTTAAAATAATAAATTTTATTGTATAAATAAACACATTATATCTTTATTCTGTCGTGTCATTTCTGCACAGACGTGAATTCCCTTCTGGGGCAACTCATTCCACATACAACTCAGCCCGCGGGCTCAGTTGACCACTTTTATTTTTTCGGGGGCGATTCGGCCCACTAAATTTTCAGCCCGCGGGCGCAGTCGACAACAGTTTACTGCTATATGGTCCACTCAGCCCGATTGGCTTTGGCCGACTTACATACAGATTAAGACCAAATATGTTCAGAAAAGTACCTACATCAATAGAGATTGCAAACTGGACACTAAATAAATAAATAAATAAACTGGACTGATTTTCAAGACACACAGGGGGATTAGCCAAGAGCCCAACGCTACCAGGCTGAGTTGACCTTATAGCGATAGACAGTGGTTAATTGAGCCCGCGGGCATCCATTGAGTTATCCGAGTTTCCCCCAACATAAACGGTAGAAATCGACTTAGCCCGCGGGCTGAGTGGTGTGTGGGCTGAGTTTCCCCAGAAGGGAAAATAACGTTTAACTTGTATTAACTTACAGAACAACAGAAGTTCAGTTTCAGGAGTAGAAATGATCTACGCATTTATAGCAAGCTCAGAGACACCATGTATATTGAACGTAATCATGGTAACCAAATAACAAATCGATGGATATTACATACATACATAAACTCACGCCTTCATTCCCAGAGTGGGGTGGGCAGAGCTAAAGAATTACTTACAACTTTAAAAACTTGTTGATAATTCAGTAACCACATTTTGCACAAATAGACTAAGATGTTTACCAGCGTATTTAGTGACAGTGACAGGTTGCAAGCCCATCGCCTAACAGTACTACAAGCCTTTATTCCCTTAGTCGCCTCTTACGACATCCACGGGAAGACATGGAGTGGCACCATTCTATCCCGGCAACCACATGGATATTAATCATCTATTTTTAGTAACTCCATAACAACATAATTCTTAACACATAATTAGCCTCAAAATAATTTTGTTTTTTAGACACGTAATTTTAACTGGTATTTAAATATGTTTAACGGTTCTTTTTTCAAATTTGGATGTCAAATATTCAGTAAACGCCAAGACTGATATCCGGAATGACCGTCGCCATGGTAATAACAATGCTATAATAATTATTATACAACTATTATTACCATGGAAACCTTTATTATAGAATAGTTTCACGCATCGGTTACGCTATAGGTGATATTCTGATACCATGACCGATATCAAGATTAGCGGTTTATAATACGCAAGTAGAAAAAAACTTTTGATTTCTATAATTCAACCGCTGTCCGATCCAGGCAGCAGGCTGTCCTTATCTATTATATGTGTGTTGTCGGTTCAAAATTTAGGCTTATCTATTTTGTTGCTTATGTTTATATTTTTTATGTAAACCTTACCTCCCACACTAAGATCATCTCGTCTCTTTCTGTCAGCGTATTCGTACGTGCGCTTGCTCATCAGTTTAACTTGACAATGTGTCTTACTTAGGATGCGGTGCGTGCGAATGGTTGATTTTAACATAAATAACTGCCTCACTCGCGATAGACCCGTCTACTTATACAGCGTGTCAGTGGGGTAGCGGAAAGGCTTTTTGCGAATTACCTTTGCTACGTCAAGTTGGGCGCGTTCCACTTGAATAACACTTAAATATTTATTATTGAAGCAATATGTAATAGCTCGCTCGCAGGACTGATGGCCGATGGGGCAAGAAGGTTCTTGAGTGGCGTCCGCGGACCGGGAGATGAGCTGTAGGCAGGCCTCCAACAACATGGAGTGACGACCTTGTAAGGATCGCGGGAACGCGGTGGATGCGAAAAGCACAAGACCGGCCTGAGTGGAGAGCCTCGGAGGAAGCCTATTTCCAGCAGTGGACGTATCCGGCTGACATGATGATGATGAATATTTAAAACACGTTCAGACGGGAGAAAAAAGACAGACAAGACAAACAGGTCCGGCGAAGCGTCTGAATGTGTCCACAGATAATTATCTATCTCTTTACATAACTGACGTAGAGATGCGACAGTGTTGCCACATGCACTATCAGTCAAATGGAATGTAAGAAGTGTCAAACAAATGGTTTTATAATGTCAGTTTGACACAGTTCTATGGCGGATCAGGGTTCCAAATTCCAATGGGGTGATAGTACATTATTTAAAATAATAAAATGGAGTGGCTGAGAATGTACCTATGATGATAAATAGCGCTGGAAATGATCAGACCTAGGAATATACCGAACAAAATTAAATGACAGCTAGGGATTGCCTTTATCGATAAAATCAATTGACAACATTTCAAAAAAAAGGCATTATTGTTTTTTCGCGTTTATAATAGCTAGTTAAATATTAGACTACCCGTATTTCTCGGTTTTTCTTTATTTAACTTAAATTCGTAGTTAATAATTAATTAAAGAAATAGTCATTAAAAAGACCGTATATACATAGTTAGGAATAATGATGTCGTGATCTTAGCACAATATAAAATAAAATAAAGTAACTTTAAACAGAACTGACTGTCATGTCATGTCACTCACTTGTCAATCATTCGATGCCGTTCGTTCACAAATTTGTTATTTTGCGTAATTTAGTTAATTACATAATTAGTAGACGCCATTAAAATAAATAAACTATTTTGCATTTACTGCTTTGCAAGCAGATGCTTTGAGTTTTTTTCGTCAGACAGATAAAAAATGAACATGACAGTTGTATATATTTTTTCATCACACTTGCACGTAAACAGTATCTAAACATACAGGTTAACTTGGCCGCAATGCCCCGTATTAAACCCTCGACCTTTCTTTTTACCATGAAACCCAAGGTCGGTAAGTAATTTTTTTTTAATTTATAGCACAGCACACAGGTCATGCAAGTTCAAGCAAAGAGTTTACACGCAATTGAAAAATTGCCTTAAAATGTTATTTAAACAGGAATTTTATTGCAATCTCGCTACATGTTACTTAAATACTCAATTAATGTTCTTAATAATCGATTTTAATAGTTTTCTGTATCAAAACGTCGTTTTTTTACACTCCTTCAGGGCTGTATGTATACCTACGTAAGTATTTGCCCTTAACGTTTCTGAACGAAACATTTGTATAATCAGTGGAGTCCGCTCGCCATCCGCTTAAAAAAAGTTCAAGTAATTCGTAATAATAGTCGTGCTAACTTGTGTATTAAAGCTATAATTCATAGTTATTTACATTTTATATTTGAAGACAAGTAAAAAAGTTATAAAAAATGTCGTCGTCATCGTCCGATGAGTGTAATTTAAATGCAACACCGCCAGATATTATCCATGCAGCAAAAACAATTAATGAAATTACTCGCAAATGTGATGAAAAACATTGTATGTTTCACGGGCGGTACGGGAATTACGAACCTCGACTCCTAGAAGCTCTCAGTCTTCGACTTCGGGCTTCTACTAGAGCCTCGATCGTAATTCCTTACTTACCGACCTTAATACACAATGTACTATTTAATTCCTTTGGTAATAAATGGCCAAAGGATGTAAAAAATATGGATGGATTGCGAATGTTAGGAATACACTTATAGTGATAAGTGTATTCCTAACATTCGCAATCCAACTTTTTTTACGGTTTTTCCTAAATATAAAAAAACCTACTGCATAAAAAAATCCAAAGATATTTTTACTGTAATCAGCAGTGTAAATAAAATCTAGAAACAGTATTTTATTTTACTACCTTGGCACATAATGAATTGTTGTCAATTATCGATGCTTTTCCCATATACTAGTGATCGCTCCAAGTTTTGTTTGTAATTTTTTTTTATTATTATATAAAAATAAAACAAAATAGCAACATAATTCTGGTTATTCTGTATTTGAACCTTCACTCATAAATCTCATAATCATCATATTTCTTTCCTCATTGTTAAAGTAACTGACAAGAATTTGTTCCAAATTTTCGGGTGTTAACTTTCTCCGTGTCGACTGATGAATCCATTTCAAGTGGCTAAAAGATATTTCAATTTCTGTGTAGGGGGCAGGCGCAAAACAAAATTTAAAAAAATACACACTTACAAACAATGCTGGGGGTGATCACTGGTATATAAATAAATACATACATATATACATATCTTCACGCCTGTAATCCCAGAGTGGGGTAGGCAGAGCTACAGAATTACCTACAACTTTGAAAAGTTGTTGATAAATCTGTAACCACATTTTGCACAAATAGGCTAAGATGTTTACCAGCGTATTAGTGACAGGTTGCAAGCCCATCGCCTAATAGTACTACAAGCCTTTATTCCCTTAGTCGCCTTTTACGACATCCACAGGATAACATTGAGTGGCACTATTCTAACCCGGCAACCACACGGGATAAATAAATAAATATATGGAAAAAGCATCGATCATTGAGTTTTGTCGATATAGGCAATCTCTAGCTGTCATTTCATTTTGCCCCGTATATTCCTAGGTCTAGTAATGATCGTTGATTCGAACTTACCCATACAACAAAGGTAAATAACAGAGTAACAGTTAATTAATGCCAATAACTACGTCGCTAATTCCACAATTATGATAAGAGAGTTGGCAGCATGTTTTGTGAAATAACCAAGTGGTTTTTAGCTGTGTTCAAGAGAGAACGTGAATGAATAAGAAAAGAAACTGGTTTCGATTTTGCGGTTTTCGTCCTGTGGAGAGTTTCGATAAAATTATTAAAGTACGCCATGGTACATTTGGAAATGTTTTGGTTTTGTGTTATTTTGTTCACAGGTAAGTTTTTTTTTTTTTTTAAATAACTTTAGAATGGTTATTTATTTATTTAAACTTCTTTTCACTAAATACAATAAAATACAAATGGTGGACTTAATGTCCAATGGCATTCACTACCAGTAGGTGAAACAGGACAAAATCCAAGGTCAGTTCCAAGAAAAAAAGCGTTTAAAAAAAAACAGTTTAAAAATTATTTTTAAAGATACGGGTAGGTATATTTTATATACCCGTACACGTAAATATACGCAAATACGTAATATAAATATAAAAATACATGCAAAATATATAAATAAACAGATAAGGCGACGTGTGTCCATCTCATACGATTACCTACAAATATTACTTACCAAAATTGACAACCAATCAAGAACTTATTTTATATACCCGTCTACGTAAATATACGTAAATACGTAATATAAATATAATAATACATGCAAAATATTTAAATAAACAGATAAGGCGACGTGTGTCCATCTCATACGATTACCTACAAATATTACTTACCAAAATTGACAACCAATCAAGAACTTATTTTATATACCCGTCTACGTAAATATACGTAAATACGTAATATAAATATAATAATACATGCAAAATATTTAAATAAACAGATAAGGCGACGTGTGTCCATCTCATACGATTACCTACAAATATTACTTACCAAAATTGACAACCAATCAAGAACTATAGTTGATCAATTTTATTGCTATTATTCAATTCGTTAGCTGATTAAATAAGGTTTAAAATGGCTTATAATAAAATTATTAAATGTTTTTTTAAATTTACCGGTACTGTATGTTGTACTTCAAAATATCTGTATTGTAAAATAGCACGATAATCAAAAACTGCAATACAATATGATGTCAATGTGTGGTAAGTACCTACCTACTTAGGAACTTTTTCTATAGTCCGTTCGCGTTAAGCACGGCCGTGACTCATCAGTACAACTGAAGGGTAAAATCGCAGTGGAGTTAAAATTCAAACAAATTATATTTAAAAAAAACAAAACCTAATTTTCAGCGACCTGGGCCTCAGCTCTATTCTGGCTGTTTTCCAAAACAACCGTTCCCGTCACTACCGTTTTCTTAATAATCCGTTTTTGGCATATAAATGTTTCAAAAATTAGCTTTTCCTAAAAGGTTACCATCAGGTGGCCTGTGTGCTCGTTTGCCTTCCTATGATATAAAAAAAAAAAAAAAAAAAAAAAAAAAAAGGTAATTTTAACAAAACCTAATCCCAAAATGACCATTCCCGTCACTACGGTTTCTCGTTCTCATTTCTGTGACCCAAAAAAAACGGGTGAGATACGGTTTTGGGCATACGGGTGTCATGAGAAACGGATTTTTTGGCGTACTGATGCTATGAGAACCGGGTGTTTTGACATATTGATGCGATGAGAATCGGGTTCTTTGGGCAAGCGGGTGTCATGAGAAACGGATCTTTTGGCATACGGATGCTATGAGAACGGGGTGTTTTGATATACTGATGCAGTGAAAAACTGATTTTTTGGCGTATAGATGCTATGAGAACCGGGTGTTTTGACATATTGATGCGATGAGAATCGGGTCCTTTGGGCAAACGGGTGTCATGACAAACTATGAGAACCGGGTGTTTTAACATATTGATGCAGTGAAAAACGGATTTTTTGGCCTACGGTCATTAAAAGAAAATGTTATTTTGGAACGGGTGATTTGGAAAGGGTGTTATGGGAAACGGACAGAACGGTCCGCAACCGTAAAAACGATATCATATTTGACCTGTTATGGTATTGTCTTTAACTAAGCCGCCATTGCTGTCGAGTAAATAAGAACTATCAAAACGTTAACATTACGATACCAAATCAAACACGCTGTAGTCTTGACTGGCAAAAAAACCGAGCCTGATTGTTTAGGGGGCGAGGCTAGGCCGTCGGACAACAATGATTTGCTGCATTCTTAGTGCGATCGGACTATAAATAGTTTATGTTAAAAAACGATGGTTAAAAACATTGATTGACTAGAAACCGAATTGAATACACAAAGTGGGGTAGGCAGAGCTAAATAATTACCAACAACTTTTAAAACTTGTTGATAATTCTATAACCACACTGTGCACAACTAGGCTAAGATGTTTACCAGCGTATTAGTGACAGGTTGCAAGCCCATCACCTAACAGTACTACAAGCTTATATTCCCTTAGTCGCCTCTTACGACATCCACAGGAAGAAATTGAGTGGTACTATTCTAACCCGGCAACCACACGGGGGTCACCAAATGTAATAACTTTTGAATTGCCATTTCAGGGTTATACCAGCTGAGTTTGGTATGTTCCGTTAAGGAGTACGAGTTTGTCTTGGACGCTGACGGGCGGCTGCGCCTGCACATCGCGCCTGCGCCGTGGCCGCACGCGCGGCGGCAGTGCGACTCTGATGGTAGGCCAAATAAAAAAAAATGGGAAATATGTCACGCGTTCGGGTAGGTTAAGGTACAAGGCTAAGTTAAGTTTGGGGCGAGGTCTAATTTGTTTGTAGTAACGGCTTCGGAACCATACACTGAGCATGGTCCGACATGCTCTTGCCCAGTTATATAATATCTACAACATATTCAAAAATCGTAATATTTGGAATGGGTTTAAAAGAGAAGAGAAACGTTATCGCATAAAATATTATGTTTTTTTTGCTTCATAATCCTTTTAAATTAACAAAAAACAAACACTCGCGTTCATCACAGCTTTTTTTTTCTTACCAGGAATTCAGCGTCCCAGGCAATGCCACTGCCAACTAACGCCTAGTTACTTCTTGCCACCTTGTCTATAAATAATAATAATTATAGCACAATCTTTTTGAGCTCATCTAACATCTAAGATTTAAGAACATCATTGCTCATCACTTATCACACAAATAATCATAATAATCATAATAATTTATTCGTAAAGCCAATTTACATGTCAATAAAAATGTGGTACATGGATGTCAAAAGTAAAATAAATTAGGCTACATAGGTAGCAAGTAAAAATCGTGTGTCAAAAAGTAAAAATTTAAAATTCATTTAAACTACGACTACAACGTCATGAACTCACTGTAGCTGTAGAACGACTGCTCAATAAGCCAGCGCTTGAGGCAACTTTTAAAGCTAGATAGGGTCGATGCCGCGATTATGTTTGCTGGTAGCTTATTGTAGACCGCGGGACCCATGACATGAGTGAGCTTAGTCGACTTAATCAGCCTATGTTTTACGCCGACAAGCTTATTTGCGTTGCGTGTGTTGTAGGAGTATTTCACCTTACTAATAATGGACACCAAGATTATGATATTCTTTTGAAATAAGGTGCAAAAGTTAATGCATGTCATGCAAAGAAAGAAAAAAATAAAAACTATATTCACAACAATAACACAAGGGCACAAAAACAACTAATAGGAAAGAAAACGAAAATTAATACATGCTGTAGTGATGATTGTAACGAAAACGGTCCCAACTCAGACTCAGCATTTGTCGACTTAGAGTGCAAACCTGCTTAATTAGGTTTTTGGATTTAATAGGTTTGCACTCTAAACAGATGAAATAAAGAGCAAATCTGCTAATTCTTAAAAAAGGATATAGCAGGTTTACACTCTAAGCCAACATGCTGGCTGTCAAGTATACTACGATAAGAAATATTACGATATGATGATGATGATTTTGCAAACAGGTGGAATTTTGGCATCGCCTACTACAGATGCATTGGCCAAAGCGATGACAGAAATAATGGCCGCGAACGACCTCCACCATAGCAGCGTGTTTATTGGCATTCACGCCAAATTTTGGGGAGACTTCGTGAGTTTAGACGGTAAGTATTCGTCTTATTCAAACCGATGACGATGTTGATTCTTCCTTTTAAGTTAAACAATTGTATAAGGAGGAATTAGGATAGACCGAAAAAAATAACTCACGGTTTTTACATTATAGTTCGAACGCATAGGTAATTTTTAGAGACCAATTTCATTAATTTTGTATTTGACTCAATAGTTTTGTTTTAATATCTTTATATTTATTTAGCAGACATTTTATGGATGGCATCATTACAACAATTACATGATATCTAATGATAAAAAGTCATTGTAATAGTGTATTAAAACATACAATTTTAAGCGGTTTTCGCCTAACACGTAAGATACACCTAGGAGGGCTTCAAGCCGAAACCGAAAGTCAAACAAAGGGTAAATTAATATACTATTGTTGTAATATCCGAAATAGATAAATGTTTAAAAAAAAAAGATGCAGAACGGCTTTAAAATTGTATTCCTTGAAATGGTTTTCGAATTAGAGTAATTGTTAAAATATGAACAATTCGATCTTTTTTTTCGTTGTTGGTAGTAATGTTAAAAATAAAAACTAAGTATAGTTGTAGTCTATAGCAAGTATCCAACAACGCAATATCTCGTCAAATCTTTTCCGTTAACTTCATAGCACCTTACAATTTTATTAATGTTTACGCATTTGCTTAGAAAATAATTTCCTGAATTCATACAGATTAGTAAATAATAAGTAAATTAAAATTAAATGTGCGAACGCGAATTATGAGTTAAAGCATAAGTAGTTCAATATCATCGTAACTTTTACTTTTGAGCCAAGTTGAAGTTACATTTTTACATTCTCTGAAGGTTATGTAGTAAATTTTAGTTTTTCTATAAATTTTATTATAACAGATAATATATTGAATTGTCTTTTAGCTAAATTAATCCTAGATTTGGATATTTGCTTTATTACTGTCTGTGTAGGGATTACGTTTTATTAATGTATTATCATCACCGTAAGAACATTGGTATCTATCTAAACGTCATTAGTCATTAGTGCTGTATATTTTGTTTTTACCTAAGAGTACTTTAAGAATGGACCTTTGGGCACGTTAAAGAATCAAGAGTTTACTTTTGTGTTCTGTTCTTTGTTTGTCTGGTCTTGTTTGTCCTAGGACTGATTTGATTACATCTTTTGCTATTTCTATTGACTCTGGGATACCTACCTGCCTATCTATACCTACCTGGGATCATTAGAGAAGGATAAGATTGTCCTTATATTCTCATATAAAAGGAGGGAATAGAATCAACAAAATTATAGTTTTTACTCATAGTCTTGCTTCAATCCGAGCGCTTCTATTTATGTCTTAGCCTCACATTTTTCAATCGTTGTTGTGGTACTTACAGTCAACTAAAAAGAAATATAGCTACGTTTGAACCTTATTACAGTAAGGTATACATCTTTTTGTAGTTGAATGTACATGTCGTTCATTGAATACATAAAGGACACATTCCAAAATCAGTCAGTGTTGCATGTTGAAATTAGAAGCTGTTCGTATAAGATTTTCAATGCAAGAGAAAATTGTTTTGGAATTGTTTCCGTTTTGTATTCAATGAGCCATGTAGGTTTAGGTCAAAAATCGGCCAAGTGCGAGTTGGACCCGCGCACGAAGGGATCCGTACCATTATATCTATTAAAAATCACGTTTGTTGTATGGGAGCCCCCCTTAAATATTTATTTCATTGTGTTTTTAGTATTTGTTATTATAGCGCCAATAGAAATACATCATCTGTGAAAATTTCTGGTAACAGACAGATGGACAGACGGACAGACGGACAGACGGACAGACGGACAGATGGACAAACGGACAGACGGACAGCGGAGTCTTAGTAATAGGGTCCCGTTTTTATCCTTTGGGTACAGAACCCAAATGTCGCTTTAAGTCACCCGCTTTTACTTAGTAGACGGGTGAATCAATAAAAACCAAAGGTGAAGGTCACCTTGAGGCATTATTTTCATTATAATTATTATTGAGTTTTTATTGGATTATATAGAGTGCTGAAATTGTTGTTGCATGTTTAGTTTTGCCACGCAATTGCCACCCAATATAAAATATTAAAAAAAATAGTGTTTTAGGTCAACCTCTCTCTAATTTGTCTGCCCCGTGGGCTGAGGGGGAGCCCAGTCGCTTGGGCGATGATGAAGACTGCCTGGTGCTGACCGGCGCTGGAGAGTTGGCAGACGAGAGCTGCGTCAGTGCCCTTCCCTACTTCTGCTTTACAAAAACCGCTTCGATGACTAAGAGCAAGTGTGGCATGGATACCGGTAAAATGCTCTTTTAACTGGTATTTTAATGGGATGATGAAATTTGTTCACAAATAGTCATCATAAGTGCAAGATAAAATGTAAATGAAAAGGGCCTTGGTGTGAGTTTCTATGGAAGAAGATGTTGGCAATAATCAAAGTCATCAGAAAAATAAATTGCTACACAGTCAAATTGAGCTCAGTCGATTTCAATTTCTAGAGAAGTTTTATGGTAATTTTTACATTGCGCGTTCAAAGGATGCTCCATAGTCATATCATAAAAATAATTCCCAAGTGTCGATAGGATACTAGGTTTTTTTTGTTTATAGGCCCGAGAAAAACCATAGAATCAGAAGAACAATAGTGAAGGCTGCACCAATCACGTGGGGTTAATTTAATTGGTCATTATAGAGAAACAATAATGTTTCATTGATTGAGTTATTTTTTGCTCCACCATTACATTAGTCGCCATTACGCTTGACCTACCGAACTCACTATCTAGTACAAACTTTAGTTTTTTTAATGTTCAACGACAATAAAAAAAAAAATAGAACCATACAGTTTTTTTTAATATGTCTAAAGAAAGCGTCTTTTTGACACTGATTGCATAATCTTCTTTCATAAACCTTTTAAAATGACAAAGCAAATACTTATCCAACAACACATAAGAAAATTTAAACAAACACATTAAATTCAACAGTGACACTTAATTACAAAAAATATATTTGAGTAATGACATTATGGCGTTAAAAATTAGCATAGCGTAAAGGCATTCCATCTTAGTCCTCAGGGTTGGCAGTGCATTTGCAGTCTTGAAAATGCGAATGTCTATGGGTCACAGTTTCCACTTACCATAGGGTGGCCTGTGTGCTCGTTTGCCTTCCTATGCCATAAATAAATAAATATTAGCGGTTGTATTTATTCCTTTTTAATACGGTGTCACTTTTGAATTTAACGTGAGGCCTTTAAATAAGGAAACGAGCGTCCAAGCGTTGATGGAAGCCTTGAAATATGTTTATGTATTTTTGGTTTTACTATCAAAGGGTACACAATGGAGCCACGCACCGGGAGCTGCTACAAGTTCCACCGCGAGGGTCTTCCCTGGCACCGCGCCGCCATGAAATGCGCTTCAGAGCGCGCGTACCTCGCCGTCATCAACAGTGACGTGGAGTCCCAAGTGCTCGCAGAACTCTTCGCCAAAAACCCAGAAAATAGTATTACTGGAGATTACAATCATGTCGCTCACGTCGGCTTTTCAGATTGGAATATGAAAGGAGAATGGTTAACAGTTTTTGGTGAGTATTTTTTTGGTAATAAAACCGGGCAACAGCATGTTGGAATATGCTCAGTGCAGGGTTCCGAAGCCGTTACTACAAACAAATTAAACCTTGCGACAAACTTAACTTTGCCGTTGGAAAACTGTTATGCTCATACATCGAGTTAGAGGTCGCGGTCAGTTTACCAACACCGCAAATAAGTTTTCGGTAGGTATAAACATTTAAACCGTTTGTAACTCAAGAACCACTGAAGTCTTGTTAGCAATATGTATTATGAGCAATATGTATTATGACACATATGTATGTATGTACAGTCAAAGAAATTGATCCCTAGACCATTTTGGACTATGTCATAATGTCGCAATCAACAAAAACGCAAAAGCCTTCATGTAATTTTATTAACAGTGTCACTTTGAAATAGGCCTTAGATTTGTGGGCGCGAGTTAGCTCCCACTTGACCGGTTTTTTTTTTCAAGGTGAAACGTTGAACGCAACAGGATTTGAAAAGTGGGACACTGATGAGCCAAACCACATCAACAACCAAGAGTTTTGCGGCTCAGTGTCTCGCAACGGCAAATTAAATGACTCCCCATGCGTCGAAACGAAGATGCCGTTTATCTGTGAGATTATGCTCAATTAGAAATTAAAATAAAAATGATACATATTTCATTTTACTGTTTTAATTCTGAAATGACCCGGAATATCTCATTTTACGTATCATTGCTTAACGTTTTCACTGTACAGTCGACTTCAAAGAGATGTATCCACTTTTTCACTTTACATATATACCTTCACGTCTGTAATCCCAGAGCGGGGTAGGCAGAGCGACAGAATTACCTACAACTTCAAAAAGTTTTTTTTTATGGCATAGGAAGGCAAACGTGTGGTTGCCGGGTTAGAATAGTGCCACTCCATGTCATCCCGTGGATGTCGTAAGAGGCGACTAAGGGAATAAAGGCTTGTAGTAATGTTAGGCGACGGGCTTGCCACCTGTCACTAATACACTTGGAAACATCTTAGCTTACTTGTGCAAAATGTGGTTACAGAATTATCAAGAAGTTTTAAGACTTGTTGGTAATTCTTTAGCTCTGCCTACCCCACTCTGGGAATGAAGGCGTGAGTTTATGTATGTATGTATTATTTATTATTTATTATTTATTTATTTATTAACCATAAAAAAAATACATTTTTTCTTAAAAAATAGTCTGCAAAACTGTCACAACAGTTTGACTGCAGCTGAGTCCTTTTAAACTTGATAGTAACAATTTGGTTCCTTAATACTAGCTATATTTATAATTATTTTATAATTTAATTTATAATAAATGAAGTAGATGTTTTTTAAGCAGCCTTTTAAATTTGCGTAAATTAGGTTCTAATCGGATATCTTCGGGTAGACTATTTAAAGTGTAGGGTATTCGTTTTTTAAGTGTTCTGTCTCCGTAATAGTTGTTGATCCTTGGTACCTTAAATTTACCCTCCGACACCGATCTCGTGCCATAGTTATGACTAACCCGAAATAGGTGACACTCCTGACTGCCATGGTTATTAACGGCAAGAAGGTATTTATGTTTCATGCTAACGGGAAGAATACTACATATTTTAAATAATTTTTGGTAATCATTTTTATATTTTTCTTTAATTTTATTATTTACAATTAATTTTATAAATTTTAATTGTAATGTCTCTAATTTATTTATATATGTTTTAAATGTTAGACCATAGCTATCAAGAGCATATCCCAAAATCGGGTCAACCAATGCGTGATACAGACACTTTAAGGTCCCAAGGGGTACCCTATAACTAAGGTGATAAAATTTGTTTAATAGTGTTCTTAACTTTATACTGATGTAATCGATATGACAAGCCCATGAGAATTTAGTATCAATTTTAACACCCAGATAGGTAGCACAATCCACTCTTTCAATTGGTACACATTGACATTTAATTAAATTATTATGTAAACAAGAATAACTATGTAATAACACAGCAGAAGTTTGACAGCCTATCTCTAAATGTGGCGAATGTATTATAAGGTGTTTAGTTTTCCCTGAGTTTAAAATAATGCCATTGTCATGAGACCATTTTACAATAGAGTCTATATCCTGCTGAGCCGCGTGGTACATCTCCGCAAGGTCCGTTCCGACGGTCACGGTGCACAGATCGTCTGCGAACATGTAGGGAGTGCTGTTCTGTACAACTCTACCTAGGCTATTAACATGCATAAGATAGCAGACCGGGCCACACCCCGAGCCCTGCGGTACCCCGCAGCGCACCAGCATCCGCTCACTGAGCCGCCCGCCCACCTGCACGCGATAGGAGCGCGCAGTCAGGTAGTCGCCGAACCAGGCGTTAAGCGGCTGCCCGACCCCGCACTCACCCATCGTCTGCAGAAGGGTTCCTGTATCGAGAGTATCGAATGCTTTCTTATAATCATAAAAAGTTACTAAAACGATTTTTTTACTTTCCAAACTTGTGTTAATTTCATTTGTAAACTTAGATAATAAAGTATGTGTATGTAGGAAGGCAAACGAGCACACAAGCCTCCTGATGGGAAACTGTGACCCATATACATTCGCATTCACAAGACTGCAAATGCACAGCCAACCCTGAGGACTAAGATGGAATGCCTCTATGCTAGTCATTTTACCGGCTGTCTTATCCCCAAACTGGAACACAACAATGCAAACACTGCTGCGGTAGGTTAATGGATAAGATGGTGGTACCAACCCGGACGGACCTGCACAAGGTCCTCCCTCAAGTTGTTTATAATTCAGCAAACACACTTTGCACAAACAGGCCAAGATGTTTACCAGCGTATTAGTGAGAGGTCGCAAGCCCATCGCCTATTTTCCGTTAGTCGCCTCTTACAACATCCACGGGAAGACATGGAGTGGCACTACTCTAAACCAATATTGTAGTCGATTGTAGAAATAATTGTTATACATATAATGAGTGTATTTATTTATGGCACTCAACCTCAAGGTCATTTCATAGATTGTTTTTTAAGTAATACTTCCAAGACTGTATATCGCCTCAATAATTTAAAAATATACAAGACGATATTCAGATTTTGGAATTAAAAAATAAATTTTAGTAAAATATAAAAATGAAGAAACGGCACGCACAGATGCTCTGATAAGGAAAACATCGTGAGGAGACCTGCACATTCAGACAGTTGAATGTGTAAGAGGAATTGCACAAAAGATTAAACAACCGTGCTTCGCCGTGTGGTTGCCTGGTTAGAATAGCGCCACTCCGTGTCTTCCCGTGGATGTCGTAAGAGACGACTAAGGGAATAAAGGCTGTACTGCTAGGCGATGGGCTTGCCACTTGTCACTAATACACTGGGAAACATCTAAGCCTACATGTGCAAAATATGGTTAGAGAATTATCAAGAAGACTTGATGGTAATTCTTTAGCTCTGCCTACCCCACTCTGGGAATGAAGGCGTGAGTTTATGTATGTATGTATGTGTGTATTAAACAGCCCTGACCATGACAACCCTTTGTCATGACATGGCCAGGTAGAATCATTTTACGGCGAGCGTAAAGGACAGATCTATAGCATTTATAGTATAGCTCTGTTCTTTTCTCTCAGCGTTAACTGAACTGCATAGCTATATTAACTTGATCCATTCGCTACAAGGGTATCTGGAAGACATCGCTATGTAGCGATAAGACAACCTGTTGACTCACTTTGCTGCCGGTAAAGACTGTCTTATCTTTGACATGCTTATGCTTGCGTTGGACTTTATAGCTCCTATCCTGTCCAGCATCATCAAATTTCCCCTTCTCTTCCGCCTCTTTTTCCTACAGGTGGAAGTATACCCACGTCATTCCACTTCTTAAGTCTTCAAATCCTTCTTCTTTAGCTAATTACCGTCCTATCTCAACCTCAACTACATCAATAACCTTTTTTTTTGTACACTGGGGAAATGCGTTTACGCATACGACCAAGGTCCAGAAGACCCGGGATGGTTATGTAGGACCCACCAAGCGAAAGCGGCCGGAATACCTACTAAAATCCCAACGGCAACTCTACGTCCTTAAGGGAGGGTCACACAACCACAGGGCCGTGCAGGGTCCGTCCGGGTTGGTACCACCATCTTATCCATTAACCTACCGGTTCCGATTCGGGGATAAGAAAGCCGGTGAAATGACTAGCATAGAGGCATTCCATCTTAGTCCTCAGGGTTGGCAGTGCATTTGCAGTCTCCACTTACCATCAGGTGGCCTGTGTGCTCGTTTGCCTTCCTATGCCAATAAAAAAAACAGCGCATGCGGCGGAGGCACCTTGACGCCAACGACTTCCGGAGTGTGCCTTGGTTTAGTAAGGAGCGCCCAGACCTTCTTGCAATAGTAACCTAACCTAACCTAACGTTGGCTGAGAGGTAATTCTCAAGGCGCGTTAAAATAATTGTGAAGTCGTAGAAAACTGTTAATTTTGAGATGTCTTTAGATGGTTAATTAGGCCCTAACAAGGTTCTACTGTCTGATTAATTAAAGTAGGCGTTAAGTGTTTTTTTCTATGAGCTTGGTGTCACGGTAACAGACAGTATTGGATTTATGTATATTAATATGGAAGAGGATTTAAAATAGATAAGGACCTTATTCGGTCTAAAAAGAGGATATAAACATCTGCTTTATCGCTAGTTGCTCTTGTGTACTAAGTAAATAAAATCATTCATCACACTACGTAAATCCACTATTAGATATACGCCTCCCCCAAAGAGCACCCAGTTTGGTGTCAAGTGTGCCACCGCATCCTGCAGTCCCTTTCTTTCGTAGAATGCAACTTCTCTCATTATTCCAAACAATCTCTTGTTCGAGAATGTTCGCTTGTCACGGCGTACTATCGCGCCATCACTCGCTTCTCAAACATCTAACAAGACTCCACAATACTCGACAAGCGTCCAACACGCATCACTATACACGGGGACAAAATTTCACTACAAACAACTTTACACCCTCCAACTTAAAGACGAATATCAAACCCTCGACTTGGATTTAGATACAATCCTGAGTAACTGAAGGCTTCCACAGGTTCGTTATTATCTGACAAGTTTAAAAACGTCTTTACGTATGTAAACCTGCAAGCGAATTTAACATTTACACACTGCATCTGAAGAGTGAGAATCTTTTGCGATTAATTGCACTGTGGTTCTTTGTGGAACGGCTGTATACAATCACGTCTAAAGCTTTGCAAACTTTGCAACGCATTTGCACAATCAAAAAAGGTATGTATTATAATAGTTGTTAGGTTGACGCCAGCAGCAAAGGCGTTGTGTTGGAGCGAACGTCATAATTGTCACAGACGTCTTTCACAGCGAGTGAATGATGGATGAAACGCAGCGAGAATCCAGTTTTTTCCATGTGTGAAGATCCCGTATAAACCTTTCCTAACAATTTTCAACTTTACGCTCCAGAAATTAGAGTAGCATGTTACTGTTAAGAATATGTTTGTCGAGGATCTTTGTGTATTCAAACGCGTTGCATATGGGCCAAAAGTTGTATGCTGGAAATAGGACAGCTTAAACGAAGTACTTAGACGCTTTGCAGGAAGAGTTTGATACATTTTAAGTAACGTCTAGTTGGCACGGTTCGATGTCATATTGGGAAGCTGGAGAGATATTATTGAAACTTTACTTGGAAACTTTTAGAGAAGTCACTTAAATATATTTTCTACTTACGCGTTCAAAACCTGTTTGCAATGACCAGCAATACCTGTGTTAGTAGGTTACAGAATGACAGCTGTAACGTAATATTGCAATTAAGTTGTCAAATATTATAAAGTAATGAGTTTCAAATTTGGAACATCTCCCAAAACCAATGAAACGTCAACTTGGTGTTTATTTATCAGTACAAAATCGTACGACATTTGATTTCGAACGACAGGAGAAATACTAAATAAAAACCGTTCATATTCATGTCACTGCATAGAAAAAGTTGGTTTCGACGCCATTTTTGTTGTGAAGTCGTCGGCTTCTGAACCCATCTTACAGTACATAATAATGTGTGTAGATAAATAATGTATGAAACTGTACATTATTTAGCCTCGAAACACTCCTGTGATCTTATTATGAAACTCGCCTTTGGCTCGTTTCATAAAACGACACTCGTGTTTTAAGTACTGTCATTATGTATCAGTTACATAAACTACTATTATTGGTTGTATCCTCAGTGGGCAATCTTGTTAAGACGTTACGAATAAAGTTTTTCTCAAACATGCTCGGAAAAAACGGTTTTCCGATTGAAACACAAGGACGGAAAGAGCCTCATTTTACTCCTAGGAGTAAAAAAACCATATGAAAACACTTTCCGTCCATGTCCGTATATTTCTTAAAAATGCTGTCAATTTGCATACAAAATCAAAAGGACCAAGACAAAAATTCCAAACAGCCAAGGTAACTGCTCGCTTTTTTAGCACAGTGCGTGTGTTTCTTTTTGAATTTGCATTCCAATGTCTATAGTTAGTATTTAAAAACAATTGACAGTCGGTAACATTCGTTCATTCTGCATAATATAATTGTGAAACCGAATATTAAACTATTTGTTGTGTGAAATACTTACTATAAAAAATGAGCTCAAGCGACGAAATAGGTACCACACCGCCTATATTAAAATCTGAAGCTGCCTCGGTTAGGCAAAACCTGCTTCCCGCTAAATCTAAGGAAATTAAATTACTTGCTTTTTAGAAATGTATTTGTATTATTTCCTCACATGTTTGAGAAAAGCATTATGTATGCCTCGGCGGAAACGAGGATTTCCTGACTCGTATTTTAACAGGCCTCGCTGTTGCTCGGCCTGCTAACCACCTCGTCAGGAAAACCCTTACTTTCCGCGCCTAGGCAACAATGTACTATTTTACTTTTTATCCTTAAAAAAAGGGTGGTGTTTGATGCTTTTGTTTTATGTGTGTGTGTGGAACTGTGTCATATAAATGAATATCCTTACTAATAATTATAAATGCGAAAGTGTGTGTAGTTGGTTTATTCTACCTTAACGGCTTAATGCCTGAATTAATCAACGCGAAATTTGGCACAGAGATTAAGATTGCCTGGAGTTAGAAATAGGGTACGTTTTATCCAAATAGTTTGACAAATCCCGAGGGAATACCGATAAAAGACATTATCTCAAAAATGACCGGAAAAGTTGACATTACTAACTCCATACTGAGACGCGAAGTCGTTTACAGACAGTTCCCAAATTAAAAAAACAATACATTGCGTGCTCGGTACACCAAGCCCGCAATGTTGCATACAAATTTCATTGTTATCTAGTTTGTAACTTTTTTTAAAGTGAAAACGGCCATAATAAAATGAAGGCACAAGTCTTATGCATCCATATTTTATTCGAAACGTAACTTTTTTATTTTGTGTCTGGAATAGCTTGAGTTTTTTTTTTCTAAAAAAAGCTTGCCTTTCTCCTTGTCATAAACATAAAGGCGGTAAAGAGTGATGTTATTTCACGTGAAGTTCTGTTTTTATGCGATTTGTATTTTGCGATTTTTGATAAAAGCACTATATATGCCTCGGCAGGAACGGCAATTGCGGGCCTCGTATTTTTAAATAATAACCAATTCTCGGCCCGCAATTGCCTGCTTCACTGCTTAGGCAATAATGTACTATTAAATAAGCTAGGCCGTAGGTGGTCCTTAAAACTGACGAAAATTGGTTTGAATGTCAAAGAGGCATCAGGTCTGAAAATAAAAGTTTACTTACAGGTTTAATTTACTAGTTTCACACATCCAGGTGGCTAGATCTTTGATAGTAGGATAATTATTTGGGTCTGAGCCTTATCGTTAAGCGTAAGCGACTAAAAATGTTGTATGTTTTACCAGCATGTGAAATGAATACGATATCATTTCTAAAGCCCTTTCTGCGCCTTTGGTTTTATTTTAAAGGAAACCTAATGGTGCATAAAAACAATTCATGGAAAAATGTTTGCGTTCTTTAAACATATTATTTTTCTAGTGATGAAATGTATTTTTTAACGACGTGCAATGTCTGTCTAAGGTTGTAAAAGCTAGAGCTTCTATGGGATATGAACAAATTGTTAACACAAAAAGCTTTTAATTTTTTATTTTTTTTTTATGCATAGGAAGGCAAACAAGCACACAGGCCACCTTATGGTAAGTGGAAACTGTGACCCATACACATTCGCATTCACAAGACTGCAAATGCGTTGCCAACCCTGAGGACTAAGATGGAATGCCTCTATGCTAGTAATTTCACCGGCTGTCTTATCCCCAAACCGGAACACAACAATGTGAACACTACTGCTTGGTGGTAGGTTAATGAATAAGATAAGAAAATAGACAAGTAAAGTAAAGTTTTTAGAGCACAAGTCATTTTCATTATCAATATCCAAGCATTTAGTAAAAATATTACTCATTGTGAAATGCTTTGGGACCAAAGCGGAAACAACGACCGACATTTTAATTCCAAAGCATAGTTTCCTACTCCCATGCATTTTGTAGGGTGTTAATAAAAATAGGGGATATTTGAATATAGTTAGTATGATGATTGTGATTGATAAGAATTAAGTGTTGATTTGATTTCCACACCATCCTAGTATAGAGAACCAAGCTTTACAGTAAAAGTACTTACTGTATGTTCATAAGTATTTATAATAAGCTACCCAATATATTAAAAACCTTATCTTTAATTAATTTCAAGCAGGGACTAAAAGCTGACTCATACAAAAATATTTATATTCTATGGACGAGTATTTTAATAATACTGACTAAATTGTAATAACCTGATATTATTGACATAACTTATTCTAATAAAATCCATAATTAATAACCTTATCTAATCACTAACCTCTTGATTTTCATAATTAATAATGTTAAACTTTACCTTGTAAATTCAATAGGGAAAATTATTTAGTGTACTCCTACTTGTATTTTACGTGCTGCTTAGCGTCAGATTATGTGTTGCCAGTGTAATTTTATAAGACCATTCAGTACACCATCATCTATGTAAAAAAAAAATGATTTGATTTTGATTTGGTCGATGTTTGAACATCTGCCGGCTGACGGTGTTTAATTTTACGATACCATTTCACACGACACGCTTACCTGCTCAACCACCCATGATATTTTTATTTTATATAATGCTAGTTTAAGTATCATCATTGCCATAAGCAATATAAAAAAAAATAGACTGTTGAGTTTCTTGCGGCGTTTCTTCTCACTGCTTGTTGGGAGGCACTGGTAGGTTTTTGACGCGTATAAGTGTGCGTGCGCGGGCGCATAGCGGTCGCTATAACAACTTTTGATACGAGTACACCATCAAAATAGATACTTTGTTGTTACGGGTATATCAAAAGCTTATTATGCCCCTTGAGTGATTATATTCAATTAAATTATATCAAACTAGCGGCCTGCCAGCGGCTTCGCCCCGCTGCAAATTTCTGACTTCCCCGGTAGATTTTTCAATTATTTTCTGTCATAAAAACCTTGTCCTGACAATGACGAACACAACAAAAAAGAAATCAGCCAAATCGCTTCTGCCGTTCTCGAGTTTTGAGCTTAGCAACACATTTAGCGTTTCATTTTTATTATTATAATGTATGTAGTGAAAATATATCAAAAGTTGTTATACCGATCGCGATCATTACACACCCCCTGTGCGCGCTTATAAGATAAATTATGCTTATTCATTAAATAGGCCTATTTAATGAATAATTTTAAGTCTACAGCATATCTAAAATCTATTTTCATACAATTCCTTACGCGACTAACGATGTTTTCATATCACAAGATGTAAACATCTTGTATCTTTTTAGAATTGACCGGTAACATTTGGCAGAATTGGTTTGCTTAGGTACTTGCTTGCCTGTAGATGTCTGTTTTTTTTTGTTTGTATGAAAATATCGATAGTCGTGTAAGGACTTGTTTAAAAATAAACATGCTAAAGACTTGAAATTATACCACGCCGTGGATTCATGTGTTAAATCTTCCTTATCAGATTTAGGTTTAGATAGATCAGGAAGTCTAGATCAGGTTTAGGGAGAACGAAGAACACAAAAACACAACCTTCAACACTTAACAGTTTATTTCACCAATATAACCTTCCACTTTATCCATCCAAAGACTTAACCATAAGCTAATGTTTGTCGTTTGAATTTTCGTTAGTTAATAATCCCAGTTTCATCCAAATCACCCGTTACTTACAAATCTTACAATCCTTGGTACCATAAGTCCGGTCGCCTGTTATTGGTTTAACAACCAACCAATAGTATCCGTTCAAAAGTCGTTTTAGTACTAATTAACACCGGAAGTGACTAAAATAACGTTTATAAATGTTGCCAACAACAATAATTGATAAAATTTATACACAATACCAGTACTGAATAATACTATTGTTAAACTAATTATACAAAATACATTTTGAATGCTAACACATGACAGCTTTAGAGCACGGAAAGGTTTAAAAATTGTATTATGATACGAGTATCATTAATAATGTTTTAATTAAAACACTAGGTATTGTAGACACTTCTCTTATTTTGATGACACGAGTTATTATAAATCTCGAATTATATTAGTTACAAGAAGTCATAACTTACTAAAACTCCATAATATATTACAATAGGAACTTAAGCTTTTATTTGTGTTAAAACAGACGTAAATTATCCGCATTATATTTCGCAAACTTACTTAACTTCGCCATTACCAACAATGCATACAACGTAAACATATAAATAAAAACCGGGCAAGAGCATGTCGGACCATGCAGTGCAGGGTTCCGAAGCCGTTGCTACAAACAAATTAAACCTCGCGACCAACTTAACTTTGCCGTTGCAAAACTGTTATCCCCATACATCGACATAGGTCACGGTCAGTTTACCAACACCGCAAATATGTTTTCGGATGGTATAAACAATTAAACCGTTTGTAAATCAAGAACCACTGAAGTCTATTTAGTTGTCATAGTTTTTCTTAAAAATTCGTATGTGCTTTCATTTAAGATATTTTCAGATCTTTAGCATTTGTAGTTTCAACTATAGGGGGTGGGAGGGAGAGACACTTGACTCTAACAAAAATTAGCGCTAAAATTCCTCCAAATAAAATCGTGTACGCCGCGTGCGTGTCAATAATAATCATTTACTGATCAATATTACATATTCAATAACAAAATAAAACAGTTTTATTCACACAAATACTAATATTTTTCCGAAATATTTAGGGATCTACTTACGTTGTTTTCAGCGAGTCGCCATTGTCACCTGTTGCTGGCTACTAAGAATAAATATGGCGTCTTTCTTTCGCTTGATTCGACGCGTGGGATAGACACAAATATATGACGATGGAGATAATGCTGTTTCTTCTAAAAAATCGGGGTAAATTTGAAACACTCGATTTTGTTCTTTTAATAGGTAGTTCGGTCATAATGATATAATTTATTTTTGAATTGTCAGGACTTAATGATGGTTGCCATTTTGTTCTATAGATAGTAAGTTAGGTCTTTATGACAAGTAATATTTTAGGGACCCGGGTCTCAGGAGGATAAAGCTTAATTTTTCATAAAAAAATACCTTAATTGTAAAATTGATGCCACAAACCGTCAATATTTTAAAAAGACCTATCTAACGACACCCCTCACTATGGGGTACACGAGACAAAAAATATACACATACCCACTTAAAGTAAAAAAAAACTAGATTTTATTTTACCACTTTTTTGGCGCGACTAATATACGTATATTCATGCCAAATTACAGCTTTATCTGAGCAAGGCTGCGGACGGACGGACGGACGGACATGGCGAAAATAAGGGTTCCTAGTTTGAGTACGGAACCCTAAAAATGAATGCAGTGAGTTCCGAGTCATTTGACACGTCGGTAATAATACGTTTCCTCTCACAATTCATTTTGTCCATTTTGGCAGCGATTCGAGCCATTGTGCGATACATTAGGGAACCATTATTTAGGGGCCGTTAGTGATATTTATCCGGAAAGTTCATTTACCGGACAAATTGTCGTTTATAGTTGTTTTATGTTAATTTGTCGACTTCTTAAGCTACTGATGTTATTAAGAGGGTAGCTAAATGGTTTTTGTGATAATTTTTAAAGATATTTTCGTATTTATTTCATTTATCCGCGTAAGAAATGTATCTATCTATACATATTATAATAAATTTGTAGAAGGGAATATACGTAGGTAGGTAGATATAGGTAACGCCAACAAAGTGGTGAAAGAAAATTTTGAAAAATATTTTTTTTGTTGTAGGTACTTCCCCTAGACGTAGCGTGGGGATGTATTTTTCTTTCTTGTCTACCCCATAGTGTAGTACCCCAAAAATATTGCGGGTTTGTACAAATACTAAAGATCTGAAAAGTATCTTAAATTACTACTACTTACCTTCACGCCTGTAATCCCAGAGTGGGCTAGGCACTACAGAATTACCTACAACTTTAAAAACTTGTTGATAATTCTGTAACCACATTTTGCACAAATAGGCTAAGATGTTTACCAGCGTATTAGTGACAGGTTGCAAGCCCATCGCCTAATAGTACTACAAGCCTTTATTCCCTTAGTCGCCTCTTACGACATCAAAGGGATGACATGTCATAGAGTGGCACTGACTATTCTAACCCGGCAACCACACGCAAATTAAAGCACATATCGCACTGCCAGATCAAAAGTGTAATAACTCAAAATACAAATGTATTTTAAAATCAACTTTAATGCAACGTCCTATGAGCTTGAAACAAAACTAACAATGATTTTGAGTTGATGCTGTCTTGATCTAGCAGTGCGATATAATGAATTTAATAGGAAAACTATCACTACTAAGTAGACTCCAGTGAGTCTTGAGTTACAAACGGTTTAAATGTTTATACCTACCGAATACTTATTTGCGGTGTTGGTAAACTGACCGCGACCTATGTCGATGCATCGGGATAACAGATTTCCAACGGCAAAGTTAAGTTTGTCACGGGGTTTAATTTGTTTGTTGTAACGGCTTCTGAACCTTACTTACCAAAAAATAAAGATAACGAAATGTACGATCATTGTACCCGTATGAGAGGTTTTCCCCGGTCACTTCGGGTCGAGCTTATCACTGAGTTTGACTTAGTTATCGTTACTGTACGCGGAATTTATCACAACAAGATAAAATCATAATTAATAATATCCGAATACGAAATTAACTAATTGCTTTTACGTCGCCTCTTGCTATTTGTATAGTTTGTACCTATATTACCAATGATCGGATATCCCGGTGCAACACGGGGTGAATGACCTCAAACAATATGCTAATATGGATATGCCCCGGGGTTCCGGGACTTATGTTGTTAAATATTATTCTGATTTTATTAATTCAAATAAAGGCCGTGCCAGGATAAGCTAAGAATTCCCGGTACCGACTCAGTACCGGAAATCTTAGTCCCGGTTCCGGTAATGGTACCGGTACCGCATGCCCTAGGTGTAATCCTATGACCCAAACACACATGTGCACAGTATTAAAAATTAAGTTGCAAACCTTACTGTGTCTTATATTAAATGGAACCGGGGCTCGTTATGAGGATCTCAAATATATTTTTATTGTTAATGTAAAAATAAATAGTTTTGATTTTATTCATGAAAGAAGACTCAAATTAACCATCCTCCATCCTAATCTCCAAAACTATTGAGCCTAACATTTTGAAAAAATACAAAATATAGTCCATTGCATATCGATTACAGAAAAACCTATCGGAATTATATCGAAAAAAAAAATGTTTAACTCGCACTTGGCCGGTTTTTCTCTATAAAAGCATCGGACAACTTTCGCGTCGTAATTTACGAAGGCGATCGTTTTATTTTTTAAGTTTGTCTCAAAACGTCTTATGAATACACGAGGCATATTTCCTGTTCTACATTATACTTATTTGAGATTTTTTACAGTGAAATCATCCAGAGAGGTAATGCAGCCAGTGTCATAGCGGACCTGCTAGAGGGGGGTGTTCTTTTTATAGTGGTGATTATTATTTACATCTTTAATATTTTAAAATCATAATGACATGTGTTTATGTCATAATCATAATTATTGCAGGTCGTAATTTTTTCAAAAAACAGTCGCAAATCGTCTATAGCATTTCACACCTTGTACGGGTTTATATTTTCTGCCATAGTAGGTATTGGTGTCATGCCATATTTGTGATCTGTGGCAAATATACCTGTACAGTCAGCGTCAAAAGAAACTGATCACTTAAATACCTTGTCGCTTTACTGTCACATAAGCAATGTCAAACAAGATTGTCTAATGTGTTAATGCGATAAAGTACAACAGTAGCTTGAAGTGACCAGTTACTTTTGACGCTGACTGTACAATACTTTTTTGTAAATTTTATACAAATATTTACACTTTCAATAAAAATTACCATACCATAAATTACTGAAATAAAGTTGTATATAATGTTAACAAAATGTATTCACACCTCTTAGTATGTACACATACTCTTCAAATGATTATAGTAGTGTATTATAATTCATTTACAATGAGTAATTTTAAGGCCAAATTATGTTTATAATATTTTTTATTTGATTTAATCTCATATTTTACTAAGAAGAACATCGTAGCAAGTGGAAAGAAGTGGTCTCTGCCTACCCCTCTGGGAAACAGGCGTGATTTAATATATATGTATGTATATTTTACTAACATTTTTTCTAATGTTTCAGCCTGAAATAATAATCATAACACTCTTGTCGCCGCACGTATTTTCCGTGTTATTCCAATTTAAAATACAAACGAGATAAAATAATCATGAGGCAATATGCTATCAACTTGAGTCGTCCATTGGCTCTGCGGACGCTATCTATATTTATTTAATGTTTGTTGCAATAAAAAAACAGTACGAACATAATAAAACAGTTTTGGTTCAGTTCATAATGTTATTATTCTCATGAGATACAAAAGTTTAGTAACAATTGTTTTTTCTCAAAAATGGTCAAACGGTTTTGTGATTGAAACACAAGGGCGGAAAGTGCCTCATTTTACTCCTAGGAGTAAAAAAACCATATGAAAACACTTTCCATCCATGTCCATATTGTTGTTTAAAAGTGCTCTCTATTGCGTATAAAATCCGTGGCAGCATCGGCTCGCCGTGCGTAGAAATATCTTAAAACCCTATTCCTCAAAATGGTTTTCAAATTAGAGTAATTTAAAAAGTATGACCATTCCCAATTATCGTTCCTGACGTAGCGACCTCGTCATGTTGTTCTCCTGTTATTGAGCCTACATTTTGTAATGATTATTTGTGTTCGTTTTAAAATAATTATTTATCACTTTATAACCTTGTAATGTAGGTAAATTACTTTTATGTATTATTGTTTCTTACGACTGAAAAATGACCTTCTGCTGGAGTTTCTTGCAGCGCTTCTTCTCCGTAATAATGGTTTTGTCCGAAGCGCTAGTATATTGTCCATACATACATACCTTCACGCCTGTAATCCCAGAATGGGCTAAGGCAGAGCTAAAGAATTACAACTTTAAAAAGTTGTTGATGATTCAGTATATTATTATTCACTCTATATTACGAACGTGTTAAAAGGCCCTCATTTGGCCAATTTACTGAATAATAATTTGAATTTTGAATTTGAATTTTTGATGTTTAGCATAAAAAGCAAAGACGGCGAGGCAGACCCAAGCGGAGATGGCGGGATGACTTGGACGTTTTTCTAAAGGATTGGCCGAAGATTGCCACAGAGAGAGAGGTGTGGAAATCAAGGGAGGAGGCCTTTGCCCAGCAGTGGGACACTATATCGGGCTAATTAATAAAAATAAATAGCATAAAAGGCGTGTAGCTTTATTTATGACTAGATCAAATTCTATGAGATTAACCCCTTAATAGTTACTATTTTTATTTCTTGTTATACGGTAAATTTAGTTAGTTAGTTTGGGACTAGAACTGGGTTTCCTTGACATTGATTTTATTTCTTAATATTCAATGTGGAAGAACCGAAAGAAATTTGTCAAGATCGTAGCTAGTGGAAAGAAGTGGTCTCTGCCTACCCCTCTGGGAAACAGGCGTGATTTAATGTATGTATGGATCGTATTAAAATTGAAATCTAAGACCATCTTATGTTTATGAGTTTTTTTTTTAATTTTACGTACCTTTCTTTTTAAACTGTGAAGATAGAGTTATAAGGAGCACGTCATGTTTTGTTGTTGGTCGAGTTTAATAACCGTATTATTAAATGTATAAATAAAGTTTTGCCACGGCTCCTTCCTTTGTCCATTATTTGCTACACCGTGAATCATGAGACAAACATGAACTTGTTAATCCAGTAAAAAGGCCAAGTCTTAAATTTACATACATACATACCTTCACGCCTGTTATCCCAGAGTGGGGTAGGCAGAGCTACAGAATTACCTACAACTTTAAAAACTTGTTGATAGTTCTGTAACCACATTTTGCACAAATGGGCTTAGATGTTTACCAGCGTCTTAGTGATAGGTTGCAAGCCCATCGCCTAATAGTACTACAAGCCTTTGTTTCCTTAGTTGCCTCTTACGACATCCACGGGAAGACATGGAGTGGCACTATTCTAACCCGGCAACCGCACGGGTAAATTATTAGTAGTCTTAAATTTTCTTTACAATAAAGGTAATGGTAAGTGGGATCTGTTCCCCATAGACATTTACGTTTTCAAGAGTATAATCTACGAGGCTG
This sequence comes from Acleris emargana, assembly GCA_927399475.2. Taxonomy (NCBI): domain Eukaryota; kingdom Metazoa; phylum Arthropoda; class Insecta; order Lepidoptera; family Tortricidae; genus Acleris; species Acleris emargana. The sequence goes on along the minus strand of OV656836.1, from coordinate 2,930,196 downwards.
GCATAGTCGCTACGCGACCAAAGCCTCTTTTTTTCAGTAAAGATTTTAAAGAAAAGACAACAATCTTAGGACAGGAGGATAATATTTAAATTCTCAAGAAAAAAATGTCATGACTGAAATCCCAAGACCTCAAATGCTATGTTACTACTTTCACCGGGTATCATATGGGAACACAAATTGTTTTGTTTTTAACTAAGTAACAAATAAACCATCTTGGCTTTCAGCACTTCCTGCTTGAATTGATATTATAATTTTAATTTACCTCACTTTGTTAAAAATAACAGCTTAGTGTTTGACCAGTGTTATATTTCAATAGACGTTTAATTATTATTTATTTATATTTCGGGGAGACTCGGCTCAACAAAGAACTACAAAAGTACAAGATGCTCGGAAAATATAATTTTGTATTTTTTTATATTAGTGTGTTTATCGGTAAGTTGTAGCACATTTACATCTTTTTTTGTTTTTACGACGTGCATTATACTGTTTTAATGATTTTAAAGAAGCTCTAAGTCCGAGCGCAAAACGGAGGTCAAAAAAAAAAAAAAAACACATCATTTATGTGTATCTCGTTGATACATAATTTACAAAGCATTAGGTAATATTATATGTACATTTAGTGCTATTTGCTGTTTTAAATAATAACTTAAGTAATTATTACACGGATTTGAAGTCATTTATTATTGCGTAGTATTTTTTTTAACAAATAACCATTGTCTTGGAAATCCCGTCAAAAAGCGTAAAACAATGACAGCTCTCCTTAGAATAGCATATTCAACACCAGATTCTAATGTTTTGTAAATTAAATTTACATACATACGTACATAAACTCACGCCTTCATTCCCAGAGTGGGTTAGGCAGAGCTAAAGAATTACCAACAAGTCTTAAAACTTCTTGATAATTCTGTGACCACATTTTGCACAAGTTGCCTAAGATGTTTACCAGTCTATTAGTGACAGGTTGCAAGTCCATCGCCTAACAGTACTACAAGCCTTTATTCCCTTAGTCGCCTCTTACGACAGCCACGGGAAGACATGGAGTGGCACTATTCTAACCCGGCAACCACAAATAAAATTTAGATGAAATATATCCAAGGTTTTTGTATCGAGAAACAACAGGCGCGTAACCAACCGTCCTTGTCACCGACTTCAAAATATTCGCCGCCCACCTGGAATTGTACCAACTGGTGAATTCTTCAATTTTGAAATTATACATACATACATACTTACATACCTTCACGCCTGTAATCCCAAAGTGGGGTAGGCAGAGCTACAGAATTACCTACAACTTTAAAAACTTGTTGATAATTCTGTAACGACTTTTTGCACTAATAGGCTAAGAAATTATTAATTATATTGAAATAATTTTATGAGAAATTATCGTTAACTTTCAAGAATGGTACTCTTAATTTTAGTACAAAAATTCAGAGTTTCTTATTAAGTTTTTTTTTTCAAAATTTAGAACATTTTCTGCAACTTGTACTAATCAGCTCAATACAACTCTGACCCACCATATAACTGTGTCACAGTGACGTTATAATTCAAGTCGTAAGAAGTGTCTAACAAATTATTTTATAATATCACTGTGACACCGTTCTATAGAACTATAGTGGGTGAGGGTTCGATTGGGCTGGGAGTACCTCTAAATAACACTGGTTGCTATTCTAGGATCAGGTGCGTCTAGTTCAGCTGACCCTGGGTATGATTATATCCAAGAGCTGGACGCCTGGTTGCGCCTGCACATCGTACCAGCGACCTGGTCGGACGCGCGACTGCGCTGCCACCTCGAAGGTATAAGTACAAAATAGGTAATAAATATAAAAAGGGGGAACGGTCATTTTTTGTCAGGAAAAAAATTAAATAGTTTTGAAATGAGCACATTGAACCATTTTATAATAACACCTCGTTTGCTGTATTACTCGTAATCTAATCACTTTAATTTTTGAACCTCCATTCTAGACGCTTTTTAAAAAAAACAATATTTTTTTATACCAAAAAAATTTTTTTAATGCAAAAAAGGACTACATACATACATACATAAACTCACGCCTTCATTCCCAAAGTAAGGTAGGCAGAGCTAAAGAATTACCAACAATTTAAAAAAAGGACTAAATCACTCTAAATCACAAAATAAAAGGGTTCAAAAGCAAAATCTCCAAAGAGATTCTGCAACTCAAAAGAAAAAAGACTTGCGCAGTGACTAGGATCCTAACTGGCCACTGCAAACTGAACAGACATCTGTTTCTAATGGGTATAAAACAAGACGCCACATGCAGGTTCTGTCAGGGGACAGAGGAGACAGCAATGCACATCCTCTGTTCTTGCCACTAATGCGCTACAGAAGTATCTACCTAGGGCGACATATAATGGACCCATAAGAGATACAACTCCTCACTGCCCAAAGCATCTGGAAATTCCTGGACGCAACGGACTTTTGCCGTGAGCTCTAAACAAAAGGCTGCTAAAAAGATCAGCAATGGTCGAAGTGGCACACAAAGCCCATCGCAAGCCCCCCAATAATAATAAGTTAAGTTTTTTTTACCATTTTGGTACGAGACCCAACAAACGGTATAAGATATTAATATATTTTCTGGTCAGAGGAAAAAATGTGTTACTAATTAACCTAATCTAACATTATTTTAGGCACAGTCTTGTTTCTGTTGTGGTCGCAGTTCTTATGTAGGTACCAATCTGAACCAAGTAAATGGTAGCGAAAAAAAATCATTATACCAAAAAATGGTTGAAAATAGCAAAAATCAGATGTTGTTGAGTACTAAATAACGCCTTTTATATGAAACTAGCGACCCGCCCGCGGCTTCGCCCGCGTGGAATGTATTATACATATAAACCTTCCTTAAGAATCACTCTATCTATTAAAAAAAACCGCATCAAAATCCGTTGCGTAGTTTTAAAGATTTAAGCATACATAGGGACAGACAGCGCAAGCGACTTTGTTTTATACTATGTAGTGATTATGAAGTAACTATGCTAAAAATATTAAGAGCAGCTAAATTTACAAAAAAGTTTAGGTCTCATTTACGTAATCAAAAAAAAAAGGTTTAACATCAATAAATACCGACTAACGGCCGTATTAAAAATAAAAAACTGGTCTTGCCCATTCGTCTGAATACCCGTCGAAGTAAACGTCAAGTCATAGAGGACTATAATTTCTGAAGAACTTGAGATGTGCATCTCAGCCAAGATCGATTTATTACAATGGTGAGCGTTTTTCTGTTAGTGGACAGCATAAAAATAATAACAAGCTGTCATCCTGAACCCAAATCTGCAAAACTGAACATCCGTATTCAGATATCGGAAGAAAGTTAATTCAGAACTACATACATACATAAACTCACGCCTTCGTTCCCGGAGGCTAGGAAGAGCTACAGAATAACCTAAAACTGTAAAAAGTTGTTGATAATTATGTAACCACATTTTGCACAATTAGGCTAAGATGATTACCAGTAATTCAGAACTCTTTCAAATAAGATCAATACAGTACAGACCTATTGTAACAGGTGGAACCCTGCTGTCGCCTTCAACCGCTGCTCTAACCACGTCAATGAAGAAAATAATGAATGATCAAAGACTTGTCCTGAGCAGAGTTTTCACCGGCATTCATGCTTCGTTTTCCAAAGGAGATTTCATGACTATAGATGGTAAGACCTTGAATGATGAAATTAAATAACATTACCGTGTTCATCATGTCAGCCAAAAGACGTCCACTGCTGGACATAGGCCTCGCCCAAGGCACTCCACTCAGACCGGTCTTGTGTTTTTCGCATCCACCGCGTCCCCGCGATCCTTACAAGGTCGTCACTCCGTCTTGTTGGAGGCCTAACTACAGCTCGTCTCCCGGTCCTCGGACGCCACTCAAGAACCTTCTGACCCCATCGGTCATCAGTCCTGCGAGCGATGTGACCCGCCCAAAGCCACCGTGTTACTCGTATTTAAACTGATCTTTGAGGACACGTCAAAGAGAAGATCAAATTGTAGAAAACTGACGGGCTCTAACCAGATGCAAACGGTACTAATGTTTTTCTTATCAATCTTTTAAAATGTATGGGATGTCATTTGACAACTTGGTTTACCGTAACGAACGAGAATTTCATTCCATACATTTTAAAAGAGTATGTGGGTGTTATAAAAAACCGTTATTACCGAATGCATCTTGGCTAGGAGGGCTCCTGACACATTTTAATACTTAATTTTATGAAACTTTTTTTATGCGCTATATTTTCAGGAATACCCCTATCAAATATTTCCTTGCAATGGGCTGACGGAGAGCCAAATAACTTGGGCAATAATGAGGACTGCCTAGCAATGACAGGCGCGGGCGAGTTGGATGACGTAAGATGCGACAGCGTGCATCCCTACTTCTGCTTGAAGACCAACGCCAGGATGTTTGTGAACAAGTGCGGCACAACAGCCAGCGGTGATTGAAATTTAATCTTCTTGGTAATCATGCACACATAAACTCACGCTTTTGTTCCCAGAGTGGGGATAGGCAGAGATACAGAATTACCTACAACTCTAAAAACTTGTTGATAGTTCTGTAACCACATTTAGCACAATTAGGCTCAGGTTTACCAGCGTATTTAGTGACAAGTATTAATTTATCTAATAAACCAAATTACTATTCTTATTTTTTATTTCTAGACTACTCGCTGGAGCCGCGTACGGGTAGCTGTTACAGGTTCCACCGCGAGCCTCGTCCCTGGCGCCGCGCCGCCATGGTCTGCGCCGCGGAGCATGCGCACCTCGCTGTTATTAATAGTGACGTAGAGTCCGAAGTCCTCAAGGAACTCTACGCCAAAAATCCTCATGAGAGCATCAAGCTGGCGGACTTTACCCATATCGCTCATATCGGATTTTTGGACTGGAACGAACGAGGGGAGTGGCTGACAATCTTTGGTAGGACTACATTTCTGTATGATTTCACTCACACGTATTGCTGTCTCATTTTTAATCATTGTGATCTTTTTAGACGCTTCTTGAATGTTCTAAGTATTACTCTCTCGTTCACATGCTATCTCTTTCACACTTAGAGAAAAATTGCCGTCTTCTGAAATGTACTTCAATGGCCCACAAGGGGTCCTGAAAATGGGTTTTCAGGTTATGGCGTAATTTGATAGAGGGTGGCCTGAAACTGACTGAAAACATGTTTCTAGCACCAGGTAACAGGCAAGATGGTCGGAATTTAGATAATTTAGTATGTGAAACCAATAATCACGATCGAAAATTAGACGCCTTAATCCTTCGTCACAATATTCAAAAAGATGGTAGGCGCTATCCAGCGTAACGCTAAAGCCGTTACTCTAAGTTCCTGTTTTTTTGTCAGGTGAGACGTTTGCTGAATCTGGATTTGGGATGTGGGACAGAAACGAGCCCAACAACTTCAGGGGTAATGAGTTCTGCGGCTCTGTGTCTCGGAGTGGAATGCTCAACGATGTCGCTTGTGACAACGTCAAGACACCGTTCATCTGCGAGATCACTCCCTAGTATATCCGTATTTCGATTCGTTGTTAGCAATACAAGATCTTTCAAAGCCCTGCTGAACTCTTCTTTATCTTTTATATTAATGGCGGTCTACCGCAGTTCCGCAGTAATTTTGCCAATGTCCAGTGAGTTAGAGTAGGTATAATCAGTAAAGAGAAATCAAAAGTAAAAGCTGGAGATTTTTCAATCGGCCATCTTCCCTCGCCGAAGGTTACCGGAATCCTACTCCCTGCTCAACTCAACTCCAGACCAAGATACTGCCAATCACACAAAGATTAAGTATTGCCATTCAATGTAACAATGCTGCCAGCATTTTCGAAACGAAGCCCACTAGTAGAGGTTTGGTAGATTAGTGTAGTTTTAAGTAAGTTTGTATAGTTTTTAAGTAAGTGTTAAGTAAGCAAGTTTGTATGTTATACGTTTGTTTTAATTGTTCTTTTTTCACTTGTAGATGATTAATTGTTTAATAAATACGTTTTACACCCAAGTTTTAAATTGTAATGTTGGATTTTTTACTTTTTGGTATTTTCCTTTAGGTTGTAAATTGGGTTGTGCTGTTTTTTAATAAAATCTATAGGTGAAATGTTCTGTTCCGTGTTTTGTTTTTTTGGTGTTCCATAATAAAACATTATTGCCTAGGCAGTGAAGCAGGCAATTGCGGGCCGAGAATTGGTTTAAACGGACGAGCTTGCGAGTCCGTTTGAAAATACGAGGCCCGCAATTGCCGTTCCTGCCGCCGTAGTGCTTTTCTCAAAAATCGAAAGATACAAATCGCATATAAACAGAAATTTCACGTGAAATAACATCACTCTTTAACGCCTTTATTTTTATGACAAGGAGAAACGCAAGCTTTTTTTAGAAAAAAAACTCAAGCTGTTCCAGAAACAGATAAAAAAGTTACGTTTCGAATAAAATATGGATGTATAAGACTTGTGCCCTCATTTTATTATGGCCATTTTCACTTTTTTTAAAGTTACAAACTAGGTAACAATGAAATTTGTATGCAACATTGCGGGCTTGTGTAGCGAGCACGCAATTTTTTTTTAATTGGAACTGTCTGTTATCTATGTACTTCGCGTCTCAGTATGGAGTTAGTAATGTCAGCTTTTCCGGTCATTTTTGAGAAAAGAGTATTTGTATTGTATTGTGAAACAGGCGGTAAATCAAATATCATGTTTGGTTTACATCTTCCTCACAAAGGGTGATGGGCAATTTTGTATGGACCCCGTCCCCACCCTCCAACAGTCACGGGATGCATGTTTATATGTTCGTTAGGACCCAAAACAAGACAAAATAACTATTTTGTACTCGTCGATTAAAATGTTTGTATTACGATTTCATAGAGAATACTGTAACGTCACTCTTTTCATCGTTGAATAGTCTATGTTACTTCCGAAACAACCGAAATAACTATTTCGATACGCTCTAGACAACCGAAAAAAAATTGAAAATAGAACTTCGTATTTAAATAATATGTGCCCTTGTTTAAGGAGACTCGATGCGGTACAAAATTTGCCAATATTGTATGGCGTTTTGGAACGTAGCAGCATCGCGTCATCTGTCAAAAATCTACTTAAACTTGCTGCTGTATCCAGGACATTAAAAAAAACCGGTGGTGTGATAACTTTTCTTTTAAAAGCCAAGAAGTTTACGTTTTCTCTGTGGAAATAAAAATCATCATTCATAAAGATTTCATAGAGAATACTGCAACGTCACTCTTTTCATCGTTGTTACTTCAGAAACAACCGAAATAACTATTTCGATACGCTCTAGACAACCGAAAAAATTTTGAAAATAGATCTTCGGATTTCCATATATGTCCTTGTTTAAGGAGCCTCGATCCGATACAAAATTGCCAATCTGTGGCGTTTCGGAACGTAGCAGCGTCGCATCATCTGTCAAAAATCTACTTTTAGTTTTCTTATATACTCGTATTAATGACTTACATTATTAATTTTAATGAACTCGTACAAAAAGTATTGTTCACAATAGTGTCATAATTAAGCTTTTTAATCTCGTACCTTACTTAGGCCACTCAGCAAGCTTCGTGGCCTAAACACGGTACTCGACTAAAAAGCTCTCTATTATAACACGATTACGAAAAATACTATTTTAGTATAGTATGAATCTTCTCAAATGAACTTTTCGCTTCGAGCCCTAATCTTCCAAACAAAGGCCATTGTTTCTATTATCGCAAAACCGCTAGCTACCGAGTTAGCACGTGCTACTACAACATTGATATTGAAAAACAAACGGTATCGTCATAGTATTAAGGTTCAAATTGAATGTCACTGACATTCTAGATGTTACGTTTTGGTATTTGCCGTATTGCCTCGGGGCGGTATCGTCCTACACTACCAAAACGTAACATCTAGAATGTCAGTGACATTCAATTTGAACCTTAATACTATGACGATACCGTTTGTTTTTCAATATCAATGTTGTAGTAGCACGTGCTAACTCGGTAGCTAGCGGTTTTGCGATAATAGAAACAATGGCCTTTGTTTGGAAGATTAGGGCTCGAAGCGAAAAGTTCATTTGAGAAGATTCATACTATAGCTAAATCGATGGGATTTTTTCTATAAAAAAAACCTTTCAAGAGTCATGCAATTCAAGAATGTGTTCATTTTTAGACCAATTCCATACGATATGATAATGGTTTTCCAAGAAAACCCCATACATAGGACGATCGTCGTCTTAGTAAAAAATCATAAGGTTGCCAAGATCTATCAAATGAGATATGTTTCGTTTCTGTTGGTGGATGGGGACTTTTTGTCCATTGTCCTTTTACAGTTCACATCATTAACGATATTTACCGCTTGAAATCAAAGGACTTTTAGGATAAGTCCCCGATTACAAACGCTATATTTGAGTAAAAACCACAAACAAACTCTGAGAAGCGGTGAAATTTGAACTGACAGGCGTAAGGCAACAGTGCCATTATGAAAATCGATCTATTTTTTCATCGAGAAATATAAACTTATTCGTTAACAGCATAACTAGCAACTGTTATTTTATGTTTCATAAGGATAACCTACTGTTTTATTTAAGCCAATTATTTTAGCTCCGTTGGAGTTAAATATAGGTACTTAAACAATAATCTCGAAAAAAAAAACTGGTTAAAAACATTCTTATCTATGGATTTTTTCGTTATTCTCTTGGAAATATTTATTTTAAGTTACGTAAAATAGGGCCAAGTCACTTAACACTTGAATAACAAACAAGCGGGTTATGTTAAAGAAAGCAAATTAAATACTGAAGCATCTGCTGGCAGTTCAGAAGGCAAAGCGTGGCGCAGACTAGCTCAAAAAAATGCAGAAGTATATTACCTCTTGCTTTAACTTCATTTCTAGAGCAAGATGCAAAATTTTGCTTTCTTTTTCTAACTTGAAAGCTAGAGTAAGATAGCTGTCGACTTCTGCAATTTTTATTGCTAGAATAGCTTTATTGTAGTTTTATTCTTCGATGCACTTAACGTTACACTAACTAGAGGTGACTCGTAGTTATCGCGATAGAAATGCCATGTTTTATCCCACTATTAAGATATTGGGAGCTAACGATGGTCTTAATAAGAAAACTCAAAGTCCCCTCTAAGAGCAATGAACAGGGCTATGCTCGGAACTTCTACGAGATCAAATCAGAATTGAACGAATCAAATGGTGAATAAGAATCGAACTTACCGACTTAGCCCTAAAAAATACTAGACTTAACTGCACATCGGCTTGCATTACAGACGGTCGATCAAAAAAAAAAAAATTATACGTCAAAGAGTTCTGCCATTAGACGTAGCGTGTAGGGAATGCAATGTAACCGGTTACTAACCATCTTTGTGGGTACCCCTTATCTTGCACAATCTCTGTTGTCCGAAATACACTTCGCATAACCGTTTTCGCACAATTACTTTCAGCCGAATGATACTATCGCATAATTATATATTTACCACAATTATTATGTCGCATAATATTCATTTGGTACAAATTTGAATAGCAGAATACTAATATCGCCGACTTTCATTTCGCAGAATTTTATGTAGCAGAATATACCTTCCGCCGAATTTATTATGGCATAATTGTACCATAGCATAATAATTAGTAACGAACTGCTACCAGTAAAATAGGTTGGGTTAGGTTAGAAGTTCTACAATAACAGCGCGCGAGCCGAGCGAGCGTAGCGAGCGTGCCGCGGCAGCGGCCGGCGAAGCGCCATGACCGCATTGCAATTGGAGCAGTGGGATAAATAAGGGGTTCCCTACATCTTGCATAATATAGATTGTCCGACGTACGATCAAGGATGAAGTACCTAGTAAAATATTACCGTAGGAGTATTGTTCTAATCAACATTATGCCAATGAAAATTGTGGGAAATGATTATTATGCCATAACAATTTCGGCGATACGATTATTCGGCCATAGGAGTATTGTTCTAATCAACATTATGCCAATATATTATTCTGCCAAAGAAAATTGTGCGAAATGATAGTGTGCCAAGAAATTTAGGCAAAAAGCAATTGTGCGAAATGATGATTGTGCCAATGGTTGCTATGCGAAACGAAAATGTGCGAATAAATTTTGTGAAAGACATTAGTAATCCCATCTTTGTATGAAAATAACCAGTTAAAACCGGTTATAACCGGTTATTTGCATTCCCTAGTAGCGTGGGTAGACTTCCAATATGGTGGACCGACGACGTGGCTAAGTTTGAGGGGATCCGATTGGATGCATGCAGCGCGAGATCGGTGCTTCTGGCAAATCTTGAAGGGGGCCTATATCTAGAGTAGACCTCTTTCGCATAAAATAATAAAAGTTAAGATATGGAATTACCTACTCTTCGAATAGGACACATAAAATACGTTTGTAGATACAAAAGACTAAGCGTGGCGTTCAAAAATGTGCATATTGTTATAGGAAAAACAGATTTAGGTCAAGTAATATTATACGACACAACAGGAGCCCCTGTTCTAATTCTTCATGAGGAAACACGAAAGCGAAAATACACTTTCAAACAGAACTTGGCTTTCAAACTATGTGCTTGTTATAAGTTAACGATATAAAAGCGACGTCTCAATTTCAAATCACAGAAGCTGAAGTCTCGTAGTTGGTGGAATTTACGTGTACGTAAAAACATTTGGCACAAACGTTAACAAGATGTTAAAAGACTGTCACCTCTTAATTGGTTACGGCCTTTTGGTTTTGGGTGAGTATTGTATATAATTATTTCAAACTGTGCTTAGAGATTAATCTCGTTGTCAGGTCCAGATATTCAGACATAATACATGATGACACGTTAGTCTAGTTTAAAGTCAAAAGTCATTTTTTTTTTTAAACAATTTTGCCATTATTCTACGCAAAGTAAACAAGATTTTAAAAGACTGTCACCTCTTAATTGGTTACGGCCTTTTGGTTTTTGGTGAATATTGTTTGTAATTATTTAAAACTATGCTTAGAGATTAATCTCGTAGTCAGGTCCAGATATTCAGACATAATACTGGGTGTCCCAGAAACCGACGTCAACCACCTAGGGCTGATAGAGCAGCTCATAAGCTATCGATTTAACCCCCATATATGTTCAGGAATTGTTATTAGTTTCCGAGATATTGATTATTTAAATTGAAAGTTTTGCCAATTTTCCTTAAGTCCGTGACACAAAAAACCCCTAAATTCATGTATCAATTCATATTTTATTCAGTGTTTTCTTGCATGATTAGAATCACTGTGAAATAAGGAAGTTTTTAAAGCTACATGCCAATTTTTTTTCATTACAACTACTTCAATACCTATTATACAGGGTGTAACAAAAATACCCGTAAAGCCGAAAGGGGGTTAAATGGTGCCTTATAACTAGTCGATTTACAATATTTGAGAACCGTACTATCACTGTATGACTTAACGCCAAAAAAAATGAAACCATTATATTTTTCATTGATGTGCAAACCCTATTTCAGTAAAATTAAAGAGTAAACAACGCAGAATGTTTATGTACATTTTTACCTAATTCGCGAAACATATTACAAGTCGAGTTTTGGAAGATTTTAAACGAAGAAACTTAAACTAACACTTACTTTTTCGTAATGTACGTCAAATTTATAGGAACGGCTCAAAGTGAGCTCCGCCTTGCTCAATGCACAACCTCCGATACAGTTCGCGAGCACTATTTAAATTGCTATCTTCATGGCCTACGCATAACATCATAAATCGTAATATTCTGAGTTAGAAAACATCGTCATTTTGGAAAAAAATATGGAAAAACACGGAACAATTGTAGAATATCGATAAGAAGATTTGAAATTGACAACATATTTTTTTTCCCGTTTTGACGTTTTTTGAAGCCAGTACTTTAAGCATAATGATATCATAGTATTGAACATTTACAACGAACTTTATGACAATTATTAAAATTGGTAGGTAGGCCTCTCTCTTGACGTGTAAAAGTGCCCGTGCGGCCTACTTACTGAATAAATGTCTTTTTTTTATCTTATCTTTAAATAATCTATGCTAACTCCGGTTCACTGACATGACAGCTTACTAGGGTTGACAATATTTTTGGCTTTGATAATTTATTATATTTTTTACGGGGTATTTTGTAACACGTTGTATAACCTATTTTATTATGAGATAAGTCAACTTAGCCTAGTTGTGCAAAATGTGGTTACAGAATTATCAACTTTATTTTTTTTGACCTGTTGGTAATTCTGTAGCTCTGCCTACTCCACTCTGGGAATAAAAGCGTGAGTTTATGTATGTTGGCAGTCCACAACTGTGCATTTCACCCGGAATTTCCTACCTCGCACAAATAAAATAAGGAATGGTCAGTCGCCTGCGGTATTTCCGGACCGTTGCGACCTTCAAACCTTCAAGAAAAGAGCGTACTCTCATCTCAAAGGCCGGCAACGCACCTGTGACTCCTCTGGTGCTGCAGGTCTCTATGGGTGACGGTAATCGCTTACCATCAGGCGATCCGTCTGCTCGTTTGCCTCCTATACCATAAAAAAAAAACTTAAAAACCTTTAAACGCCTTTTTCTCGATACTATGGTTTTTGACTTGCAGCGTGTTGTGTTTTGCTGTTGGACGGTAGTTACAGGTACTCTGGTTTACTAGGACCCCAGAATATAATTTATCTCAAAAATGACCGGAAAAGTTGACATTACTAACTCCATACTGAAACGCGAAGTACATGGTTTACAGACAGTTCCCAAATAAAATTTTTTTACATACAAATACAAATTTCATTGTTATCTAGTTTGTAACTTTAAAAAAAGTGAAAACGGCCATAATAAAATGAGGGCACAAGTCTTATACATCCATATTTTATTCGAAACGTAACTTTTTTATCTGTGTCTGGAATAGCTTGGGTTTTTTTTTTCAAAAAAAAAAGCTTGCGTTTTTCCTTGTAATAATCATAAAGGCGGTAAAGAGTGATGTTATTTCACGTGAAGTTTCTGTTTATATGCGATTTGTATCTTGCGATTTTTGAGAAAAGCACTATATATGCCTCGGCAGGAACGGCAATTGCGGGCCTCGTATTTTTAAACGGACTCGCAAGTTCGTCCGTTTAAACCAATACTCGGCCCGCAATTGCCTGCTTCACTGCCTAGGCAATAATGTACTATTATCATCTTATTCCTAGGTTTAAGCGAAGCTGCCTACTTACCGGACTATGAGTACATCCAAGGTGTCGGCTGGCTGCGCCTGCACATCGTGCCCGCCACCTGGGCGGACGCGCAGCTGCGCTGCCACCTTGAAGGTATCTTTTACCGACGCGATTTTGTTGACGACGCGATAGCATAGTTGGTGACCCTGCCTACAAAGCTAGCAGTCCTGGACTCGATCGAAAAGTGATTTAATAAAACTTAACTTTCCATCAGATGCCACTTTGACTGCGCCTACGACGAGCGCCATCACCGCGGTGATGCAGACGACGATGCGCGCGCACAGACTGGCCGAGAGCAGCGTGTTCACTGATATATACGCTTCCAACCCCAAAGGAGATTTTACAAGCATATATGGTAAGAGTAAAAACACACAAAAGGTTTTTTCAGCAAACGCAACTTGAACCTAACTATAACCCCACGTGCCACAATTACTAAACATATTTTATGCTCGTGTCTTAACAAAACTTTTTTTAAATATTGTGGTAGTTGTGAGTTTACATTGTTTCTGGCAATTAAATATGTACAGATGTAGTAAAATCATAATCAAATCAAAATCAAAATATTTATTCAGTTAATTGGCAACATACAGGCACTTTTACGCGTCGGTAATACAGAGTGAATCTTCTAGCGCTTCGGACAAGACCATCATTGCGGAGAAGAACAGCCGCAAAAACTCCAGCAGAAGGTCATTTTTTCAAACTAAAATAAAAAAACGAAAAAAAATAGGGGCATTGTCACACCAATTAGCCAAAGTAAGCTCTAGATTTTGTACTATGGGTACTCGATAACTAGAAATATAAACTTAAATACATAAAAAACAACGATAACTCAGGAACAATTATTCCCGCTCATCACACAAAATATCGTATTTAAAGTAAAAAAAAACTACTTAAATGTAAGTTACCTTACACTACAAGGTAATAGAGTAACAATTATTAATTACTAATTACTAGCACAAGTAAAAACATTATAAATGAAAGCTCAATTATATTAAACTAAAAATAATGACTAGGAAAACAATAAGGTTTCTACGTCAAAAGCCATAACTAGAATAATTAACTGAACAACAAGTCTTTGCAGACGTTAACAGACCGGACTCCACAGACAGCACCAGTTCACGATTATGGAGTGTATTACGGCCATCGCCTTCTGACCCATGTCACAGAATAGATAATAGTACAAGTACAGAAGGCGCACTGCTTTGATCTTTACAAAAGCCGCTCTTTTCTTAGCTAAAACATTATTATTTATAGCCCTCTGTCATCGTTTACTCCAGCGCAAGCCAAACGGAACGTTAAGGCTGTGGACGAACGGAGAAAATGAATTGGCTCACTCGCCGCGTCGCGCCGATAGTGAGGGCTGTCAACGATTAAAAATAAAATAATTTAATGTTAAAAAAATAATTTACCAAACAGACGAATGGGGGATATTTTATTTTTAGATACGTAAATTTTAATATGCTCATACTAAACGCGTTCAAAGCTTGTCCACTATCATTGACAGTTGCTACGTTACCATATTTTTGCAGTTAAAGACGGCAATCCGTAGTGAACGCTATTGTTAGACAGGGATAAATAGCTGTTTCAAACTATGGACCCGAATGACGCGGCGTGCCTATATGGTGCCTGTCTATCGTGGCGGCCAATTAGCTACCCATCTTTATCGCACTCATGCGATATCTTATGATGTATTAAATTGGTGGCAGCCCCTGAATAGTATCCATCAGATGGGTAACCGGCATGAACTTGTAGCGATTAACGAAAATCGCGGAGTGAGCCGCGCCTGCCCATGTGTTCGGGAAGCTGGCGACCCGGTCAACGACGCCGCCGTGCAAACACCTTTGAGCGAGCATTTAAATATACAAACCGAATTTTGTACGATAAATTAGCTTTGATATCAATGTATACAAACTATCCATTCCATTAAACAGCAACATTTTTTTATTTTCTTTACCATTCTTCAAAAAACAGTATCGTCCTTTGTTTTGCAGGGTTGCCCATGTCAAATATCACCCTCCAATGGGCGGTCGGAGAGCCCAACAACTTGGGCAACGAAGAGGACTGCCTGGTGATGACCGGCGCGGGCGAGCTGGCCGACGTGAGCTGCTCCGCCGTGCACCCCTTCTTCTGCTTAAAACGAAATACTACCAGTTATTGTAATCAATGCAATACCGCACATATCAAGAACGAATGCAACTGCACCAGTGAAGCCAATCAATGCAACACCACACAAGAAACGACCCAATGCGACACTTCAGACAAAGTGAACGAACGCAATTCCACTATCATAATAGTCAACAATTGCAACAACATACTTGAAGTAAACCAAAGCAACACTGCACACAATGAGAACGAATTGAGCTGCACAATCGAAGCGAACCAATGCGACACCCCATACGAAGGTACCGTTAATTTGTTAATTTCTCAGAACGATGACTGATATGATCGTTTCAAAATAATTTATTTCCTTTAGCTTATTTTTCAATCGCATTTTACCCTATTTATGAATTTTATCACATGCATTTATTTTACACCTGACTCTAACAAAAAATTGCGCTTTAAAGCTAAGTATTTGAAAAATTATTTTGGCGAGATGGGGTAGATGAGAACAAAAAAATACATACCCACGTACCCAGAGTAGGGTAGCAACAGTAAAAAAAAAAAATTCATGATTTTATTTTACCATTTTGCTGGCGTGACTAGTATATTCTCAAAAGATTGGGCTAGCTATCCAGAGATGTAATGCAGCCAGTGTCATAGAGACCATGCCGCGAGCGGACCTGGTAGAGGGGGTGTTCTTTTTATAGTGGTGATTATTATTTACATCTTTAATATTTGAGTAACTTAGTTTTATTTTAATTTAAATAAGTTTTGTTTTACATTTTAATTGTTAACATCAATAAATACTAAGTATTATGTATATGTATGCCAAATTACAGCTTTCTAGTAGGTACTAAGAGTCTCTGAGCTGGGCTGTGGATGGACAGTCGGACGGACATGATGAATCTATAAGAGTTCCTAATCTGACTACGGAACCTTCAAAATGGGTAAATTACAACTTTGAAAAAAATAATACATACAAACATACCTATACATAACGCTCACGCCTTCATTCCCAGAGTAGGGTAGGCAGAGCTACAGAATTACCAAGCACTCTTTAATAAGTTGTTGATAATTCTGTAACCACGTTTTGCACAATCAGGCTAAGATGTTTACCAGTGTATTAGTGACAGGTTGCAAGCCCATCGCCTAAGAGTACTAGAAGCCTTTATTATTCCCTTAGTCGCCTTTTACGACATCCACGAGAAGACATGGAGTGGCACAATTCTAACCCGGTGACCACACAGGTTAAAAAAAAAATATTTTTAATTAAATAAGCAGCATGAGTTTGTATTACCAATTTGAAGTCACCCGTTATGTAGATATGTGTTGTCCTTGAATCAAAGAACTGACTTTGCATCCTCACAGGCTACACGTTTGAGCCGCGCACGGGCAGCTGCTACAAGGTCCACAACGAGGGGCTTCCCTGGCGCCGCGCCGCCATGTTCTGCGCCGCGGCGCATGCGCACCTCGCTGTCATCAACAGTGACGTAGAGTCCGAAGTCCTCAAGGAGCTCTTTGCCAAAATTCCCTGGAATTCTTTGAGCAATATTAGTGATAAATATCGAGCCCATATCGGTTTTATGGATTGGAACGGACAAAACCAGTGGGTGACGATTTTCGGTGAGATAACACTTATATTTCGCAATTTTCCTGTTACGATAACTGGTATACGAGGGTGGATTGAAAAGTTCTGAGCCTGGTAAAAAAAAGTAACGGGCTCACTTTTTATAACAATTTTATTTTTCGACATATTCTCCATGAAGGTCAATGCACTTAGTCCACCTCGCCTCCGACTTCATTATCCCATCAAAAAAAAAAGAATCGCTGAGGTCGTTAAAATATGAGTCTACTGCTTCTTGTACCTCCATATTTGTCGAAAATATTTGTCCTCCCAAGTGTTTTTTGAGGTTTGGGAAGAGATGATAATCGGGAGGAGCTAGATCCGGCGAGTAAGGGTCATGCGGCAGCACTACAAATCCACAATCATATATTTGTGCCATTGATTTCGCCGAAGTGTGAACGCGAGCGTTGTCTTGGTGAAACAGTACTTTTTTCGACAGCATTCCAGGTCTCTTTATTTTAATTTCCTCACGCAGACGACGTAAAAGAGCACAATAGTAGTCCGAATTTATTGCTTTGCCCTTTTCGAGATAGTCTATCATGATATTCATGATAACCCCCCTGCAATCCCAGAAAACTGAGGCCATTACCTTATTAGCTGACAAAATGACCTTGGCTTTTTTGGGTGGTGGTGAACCTGGTCTTTTCCATTGCCTGGATTGTTCTTTCGATTCTGGTGTACTGTGGTGGACCCATGTCTCGTCCATAGTTATAAAACGATTGAAAAAATCGTCGGAGTCACGTTGAAACATACATAAACAATCTTGGGAAATTGTAACACGTACTCGTTTGTTCTCGACTGAAAGCAGTCTAGGCACCCACCTGGTTGACACCTTAGAAAATCCAAGAACATCGGTGATGATGTTCTGTGCCCGCTCATAAGAAATACCCATTGCTTCCGCTATCTCCACAATCTTCAATCGCCTATCCTTCATTATCGCATCTAATATATTATTGACATTTTCGTCCGTAGTAGCCGTCAACGGCCGCCCACTCCTAGGCTCGTCTTGAACAGTCTCCCGGCCACGTTTGAAACCAGCTACCCATCTTTTTATGGTAGCATACGATGGAGCAGATTGCCCTTATGTTTGATTCATATCTTCAAATATTTGTTTTGGTGTTAACCCCTTCTTTTGCAAACATTTTATGACAGAACGGTGCTCAATTTTATCCATTACTTGAAAAATCAGTGACCTTATGTAGCAGTTCGAGCATAAAATGCAAAATTGTGACAGGAAAAAAACAAAAGATAGTGCATAATGGCGACTAAATATGGCACTTTGACCTGCCAGTATTTATTTGTTTTTTTTTCATTATATTCAACCTTAGGCTCAGAACTTTTCAATGCACCCTCGTATGCATCGTCGTATATAATGAAATTTCGGGAGTAAAAGGAGTGCAATATGTTACGTCGTTCATTGATTTATAAGACGTTATCACGTCAAAAATAATCTACTTAATTAAGTACATACATAAACTCATGCCGTCATTCCCAGAGTGGGGTAGGCAGAGCTACAGAATTACTAATAACTCTAAAAATTAGGTGATAATTCTGTAACCACATTTTGCACAATTAGGCTAAGATGTTTAGCAAGCCTAAAGCCTAACAAGCCCTTACGATAATTAAGTGTTTTTTTTGTTATCAGGAGAACCAATCAAATCTGTGTTCCATAAGTGGGCTAATGGAGAACCTAGTGACCCCGGCGTGGAGATTTGCGGGTCTGTGACGAATGAAGGATTGCTGAGCGACGTCTACTGCATAACCCAGTATTATCCATTCATCTGTGAGACTCCTCTCAAATAGATTACGGATTATTTGTAATAAAAATGAAGTTATAAAATTACATATTTGTTAATTTAGTTATTGCAATAGCTATTAGCATGTACAGTTTAAGTAAATGATCTGTTTTATGTAACTATGCTTTATGAAATAAATTGATATTATTAAATTATTATATTATATGTATGTTTATACCAATAACGGGACTATGAGAGTTCCGAACCTTTGGAAGGCGTACATGGAGTTGAATGAAAGCTGAATGTTGAGTCATTATAATAATCTATGTATTCTACAGATCGCAATACAATAAAATAAATTTAGTAAAGCGATGGGACACCAACCGGCGATTTACCCTGAGTTCAAACTATAGAAGTACTTATGCTCACACAGACAACCATCGGTTAGTGTAGGACTTTTTAAGAAGGATGAAATCATTAATAATAGGCTCTATGAATGAACTGATATTGATTGTGAATTAGGCTATTGATAAAACCACGGCGCTTGCCTGGCCAATGCTAATTACTTGGGTTTAAATGGCAGGCGGCGATTTGCCAATTCAACGTAATGGGCTTCCCGAAAGCAGCAGGGAGACAGCAGTTCCAGAGGGGCTAGTGATGGAGAGGTTCTTCAGGAAAAATGTATAATTTACAAAATTTTCCCTATACTGGTAGTATAAGACGGAATAACTTACCACATGTCATAGTTCTAGGTCAACGGGAAATACCTTATACACAGGGCCCGTAATTTTCATGCCGATGACATCAATTTGACGTCACGCTCCATATAGGTTGATCCCAAATAGTTTTATTGTAAATTATTAATCATTAGTCGTCAATCATTTTAATTATGTACAAATGACTTCAAAAGTATTCTATTTACACGTTGAATAAATAATACTTACTTGATACGTGAAACGTAAATAAAACTATTTGATTTGTTGTTATACATACATTTTATTAAATGGTGCAAGTGCCACTGAGAAATAAAAATACTGATTTCCTAATTCTATAAGTTGTTAAAATCAGAAAAAATGTGTCCATCAATGATACATTTTCTTTTTATCAAAGAAGTTGGAATAATTAACCAAATGTGTGACAAAACGAACAAAAATACGATTACAAAACAAAAGGATTTTTATGAATATTGCATTACGTATGAACGCGAAGATGACTTAGATTTTCTTTGCAATTAATGCAAGAAGGATGGCGTGCTTTACGTTAGAGAGGAATTCTGTTTTCTACGTAATTATTTTAATGCGTTGTTAACAATACCATTTAATAAAATGTATGTATAAAAAAAAACAATTAGTTATATTTACGTTTCACGTATCAAGTAGGTATTATTTATTCCACGTGTAAATAGAGTACTTTTGAAGTCATTTGTACATGATTAAAATGATTGACGACTAATGATTAATAATTTACAATAAAACTATTTGGGATCACCCTATATGGAGCGTGACGTCAAATTGATGTCATCGGCATGAAAATTACGGGCCCTGCATATAAATATTGATTCCCTTCAGAGTGTCGAAATATATGTTTATTGCGGAATAAACAGCTGTATCTTTTTTTTACGTTAACTAAGAAGTATGAATTTTTCACAGCTTCAAGAGACTGCAGATTTTAGTGTATGGTTTCAATTTCAACTTGATAACTCTACAAGTTCCGGAGATAAAGCGTCTTGACAGACAAACAGACAGACGGACGGACGGACAGACGGACCGACAGACGCACAACAAAGTGATCCTAAAGGGTTCCGTTTATCCTTTTGAGGTACGGAACCCTAAAAATCATACCAACTGTATTTTAGACCATTTAATCAAAACAGGGGGCTACATTTTGTTTAACATACTCGTAGATACAAGAGCTATTGAAGCTTTGGCTATTGTTCTGTGAAAACAATACATTCTACGCAACCGTGTTTTACATAACAATACATTTTAAACAATTCCATATTTGAATTGCTACCTATTTATGACAAAACATTGTTAAACTAAACCCGTGCTTAGGTAATTAGTGCGAAGTGATCTTAATTCAGTAACATTTTTAATGTTAATTTTACAAATGGAAATAGTGAGTGGAAGGGTCGGAAGGGGCCGCCCTAGGCGTACTTTTTCGAATCAATTCGGAGAAATACTGGAAAAGGGCTGAATCTTAAGTACCGGAACCGACGTGCGTGCATGACTCGATGTATGAATGTGGAAGGAGCGAAAGAAATTTGTCAAGATCGTAGCAAGTGGAAAGAAGTGGTCCCGCCTACCCCTCTGGGAAACAGGCGTGATTGAATGAATGTATGTACATGGTCGTTTTCGTTTTCGCCATTTGACTGTACCCTAAGAATGACGCAGGCAAACTAATTTATTAAAATAATCTTTAATTAATTGGCGTATTTATCTACACAATTAAAACATTACAAAATATAAAGTAACTCTGTTAATCGGATACGTTTTCACATGACAGGAGACAGCTTGGACCTCGGGAAGGACATTATAACACTTTTTATTCCGAGAATTCAAAAGTTTCTGAGGGATTTATATTGCTATGTTGCGGGCAAGTGCTAGTTGCATATAAATAAAGCTAGCTAGTTCAGTAACAGGACAGTCTTCTTGCAGACCTCGCGGACTGAAGTTCAATGTGGGTAGTAGCTGCAGAGCTTTCACACAAAAACTACAATATGATTCACACGGGTCTAGAATTGTTTGCAAGCCTTATTCTGATTGGTAAGTTACGTTTTCGTTAGTTTTACCCGACTTCAGCGAAGCCCAAAAGGAGGGTTACGTGTTAGTCCTGTATGTACGGTTCAACCGATTTTGGTAGATGATACGTCATAAGATTAGTCTTGATGGCGCAAGTGTCAATGTTGTGGCGTTGTTAAACTGTGAAGATGGAACTAAAAGAACAAACAAACAAACACATTATTGCATTTATTATTAGTAAATCAAGTAATTGACTATACTACGTATATACTTACTATCTATAAATACTGGAAAAGGGCCGAATCTTAAGTACCCGAAACCGACGTGCGTGCATGACTCGATGTATGAATGTTGAAGAAGCGAAGGAAATTTGTCAGGATCGTAGCAAGTGGAAAGAAGTGGTCTCTGCCTACCCCTCTGGGAAACAGGCGTGATTTAATGTATGTATGTATGTATACTAAGAATCTTTAGAGCGATTTCCGAAAAATTAATTTTACGTAATAAGCCATAGTCAAAATAGATTAAAAGTGTAAAGTAACCAAAAAACCTCCTCTATGATTTGTTGTTGTGATTGTGACCTTTGAAAACACACTAAACACCAATGATATTTTATATATAGATACGTTATGATCATACTAAACGCATTTAAAACCCGTCGCCAATTACTGACAGTTGCTGTTGCTACGTTACCATTTTTCTACAGACAAAGACGGCAATACGTAGCGAATACTATTGTTAGAAAGACATAAATAGTTGTTTCAAATTGCTCACCCCATCTTGCCAAGACAAGTGCCCGCTCACGTGTAGCTACCCGTCTTTATCACACTCAGGCGACATCTAATTGTGTGTCTCATGTTTCACTGGTAATAGTGACGCCGATGCAAATTAAACAAAATGTAAATATTTATTTATAATAATATTTTATTGTCTTTGATGCGAGCGTGTCAGAGCTGCGGCGCAACTAAACAGTAGTAAGGTAAATTACCTTCCTTTTTAAGGAACGCTTTTTCGCGCAGATGACGTATCTTAATATGAAATATCATTGCTAAACACCAACTTTTTATTGCATATCATCGGTGATACTGCGAAACCGCGTAACTAACAAATTTATTATAGAGCCAAATAAACCTTACTGGCTTATTAAAAAGGTGCATTTCGCTCCTAATTTAAAATGTTTCTTACGCGGTTTTGCAGTTTCAACGACGATATAGATATTCGACTAAGGAGGAGGAGGCTAATTGGCCCTAAGGTCCAATAAGGACAAGCGATATGTCACCGGATATGTAATTCTGAGTTGTAAAACTTTCATTATGCAGGTAGTTCCAAATCTTTGTGTGAAAAAATATATCGCATCATAAAAAAGTTACTATTCAGATTCAGATTCAGATTCAGATTCTTTATTTGCAATAAACGTGGTACAAATGGTCTTAATTTAAAACATAATCCGACACATTTAACCGTCGGTGACAGCATGCAAAACATGACTATTATAACTAACAATTTACAAAAGTTAAATAACATAATATATTAAAAAATAAATAAGTACAATGGGAAATAAATTAAATTAAGTACATGTTAATGTTTTGTTATTAAATATTCATTTACGGATAAATATATACTTAAATACATAGAAAGCATCCATGACTCAGGGACAAATATTCGCGCTCATCATAAAAATTCTGCCCTTATCGGGACTTGAATAGGGAATGCAATTTAACCGGTTATTAACCGATTTGTATGAAAATAACCGGATAAAACCGGTTAAAACCGGTTATAACCGGTTATTTACATTCCCTAGACTTGAAACCAGTGTGGCGTGTGCTGGTAAATAAAACATCATATAATAAGACTGTATTTAACCCCCGACGCAAAAAGAGGGGTGTTATTAGTTTGACGTGTAAGTATGTGTGTGTGGTTTAAATTAATTAAACGGGTTACACTTTTATAACACTTATTGCTATGAACGCTGTGATGTAGCGATTGATCTCCTCTCACATTATTGTGTGCCTTGTCTTGCACACCCAGGACCGCTAGCTTCGTAAGCAGAGTCCCTAGTTACCAACTATTCTGCCCTCCTAAGGTAAAATACTCAGTATGTCAGATAAAATTCCTGTGGCAATATCAACCTTATTACCAAACTAAAACTGCTTTGATTATTGATTTTGGAATAGGTACTGCTTATTTGCTTAGGAGGGCAGTATTGTAGAGCCGTTACCATCTGACCATCGGGGCAGTAAATCATTATAACGGATTCTCTTTCTCGCACTCGTGGGGCTTATGGCGAGCGTAAGGGATACAAGATAACGCTGGTACTACACGCATCCCTTACGCTCGCCATTAATCCCACGAGTGCGAGCAAGAGAGTCTGATAAAATGATTTACTGCCCCGATGCGATCGTCAGATGGTAACGGCTCTACAATAGGCCTATGCGTCATTAACTAACTACTTACTACTCATGAACTATTACATATTCCACAAAGCATTAGGTGAGGCTGCTTTTATGCCGGACTTCGAGTGTGTTAATGAAGAGATCGGTTGGCTGCGCCTGCACACAGTGCCAGCGACCTGGGCGGACGCGCGGCTGCGCTGCAACATAGAAGGTATCTTAAAGAAGAATACATACATACATAAACTCAGGCCGTCATTCCCAAATTGGTGTACGCAGAGCTACAGAATTACCAACAACTATTATAACCTGCTGATAAATCTGTAACCGTACATACATACATTAACTCACGCCTGTTTCCCAGAGGGGAAGGCAGAGACCACTTCTTTCCACTTGCTACGATCTTGACAAATTTCTTTCGCTTCTTCAACATTGATACATCGAGTCATGCACGCACGTCGGTTTCGGGTAGATACTTAAGATTCGGCCCTTTTTCAGTATTTCTCCGATTTGATCCGAAAAAGTACGCCTAGGGCGGCCCCTTCCGACCCTACCACTCACTTTCGATCTGTGTATCTCTTTCGTTAATCTTCTTTTATCCATCCTTTCCAAATGACCGAACCATCGAAGCATGCCCTTTTCAATCTTGGTCACTACATCTTCTTTTATACCACATATCTCTGTCATTTTTTCATTTCTAACTCTATCAATCAGTTTCACACCACACATACTACGCAAAGAGCGCATTTCAACTGCATTTACACGACTTACATGCTTGTTCTGCCACACCCAACATTCACTACCATATATCTGTAACCACAGTTTGCATAATCAGAATAAGAAAAAGAGACTAGTGTATTAGAGACAGGTTGTAAACCCAAAGCCTTAGGGTGCGGCTCCACTGAGGCGGAGACGAGAGGAGCGAAGCGGAGCTGTGCCAATATTAACCAATAAAAGGCGCATGCGGTCACGTCGAGCGCGCCTTGCACAGATTCCATTGGTTAATATTGGCACAGCTCCGCTCCGCTCCTCTCGTCTCCGCCTCAGTGGAGCCGCACCCTAACTCCCCTACAAGCCTTTATTTTCTTAAAGAAGAATGATGTAACCGAACTAGCTACTGGCCGACTTTGTCCGCATAGATTATAATACTACGGTTCTTTAGGGTCCTGTCTACAGGAATAGCGTAATGCCATAAGAAACAAGAAGGAAGGATCCCTGAACAGAGCGATCAAGTGGTAACGATTTCCTTGCCTCGCCTTGATTAGCGTAGTGAATCTTGGCAGGACCCTCTGGTGCCCCGTCGCATGCGCGGGGTTTGTACTCGTTTGTGTGTTATTTTTTCTGCGTTGATAGTTTTTCTCTTAGAAGACCTTCCTAAACGGCGAGTAACTATTTTATGCTTGGATAAAGTCAGTGGCATAGTGCGAAGGCCATGGAGGTCATGTCAGGGAGAATGAGTCAGACAGGGAGCGTTTCTAGCGTAGTATAATTAAAGGCACCCTGTCTGAGAGACAGGGTACTCGAGAAACAGGGCCTGAAAGAACGCGTAGTGTGCTCAATTAATACGTAAGCTACCTTTTATCCCGAAAACAAAATTCATCTTGGGAAGGCCAATTACCTGCTAACTCTACGCTGACATGGGCAAAGAGTCTTGGAAAGTAAAATCACCGTAAAACTATCTTGCACCAGTAATAGCTTTTTTTTTATTTATTTTTTATTTTTTAAAGGGCCTTTATACATATGTATACATCGGCCCTGTTAAGTCGAATACCGTATTGACATAAAATAATTGAAAAATAAATCATAACATAACATAATACAAAACTTTACACTACAAAACTATTGGTTTCTAGTAACATCAGCTAACCTATACACCGTTAATGCCAAATCTGACGTGGGGTTCGCGAGAATGCCTATAAAAGCACCAGTGTCATATGGACTGAGATTGACTGCCGCTATCAACGACTCCCTTTGTGAGCGATTCCGGCTACACTCCATCAGCAAGTGCTGCACATCCTCTATAGTGCCACAGGTGTCACAATTTGGGAAGTTATTTTTTTCATAAGAAATCCAAACTTATTGTGTGGAATGTGTCCGGTCCGTAGCATTAATAGTTGATTGACAATATTTTTCGACCAGGTGGTAACTTAGCGTCACCTACAACGGACGCCATTATAACATTGATGAAGACAACAATGTCTAATAACGGTATGGCTCAGAGCAGCGTATTTGTGGATATACACGCCAGCGATCCTAAAGGAAATTTTACAAGCATTGAAGGTAAGGGGAATTCATTGTTTAAAAAATGTAAATGAGTACGAGGAAACTTTGGTGTGGATGTAAACTTACAATAATATCCATGAGTGTGTCTACCTGGACTTCGGTCCCCAGGCATAACACCGGCGCCTGGAGAGAGATCTCTCTATTGTCCTCTCTTCCTAAACATTCATTAGGCGCCTTTTTGGAGTTTCTCCGCAATGATGGTCTTGCCCAAAACGCTAGTACATTCACTACATATTACCGACGTGTAAAAGAACCTTCATGTGGCTAATTTATTAAATAAATATTTTGAATTTGAATTTCGACCCATTTTTAATGAGTTTTATATTGTTTTATTTTCTTTCTTTTCTTGTTTTTCTTCTTTTCTTTTTATATTTTGTAGCACTCACCTCTTGTAGTCTTTGAACTAGATATTTAGGGATAGCGAAAAAAATGATATTATTCTTTAGTCAATAATATCAGTCCGGCCATTTGCAGGAAAGCTCGTGACAAGTATATCTCTCGCCTGGGCTGCCGGGGAGCCCAACAACTTGGGCGACGATGAGGACTGCCTGGCAATGAATGGAAACGGCGAGTTGGTAGACGTGAATTGCGGTAGCGTACTTCCCTACATATGCATGCAGAACAACGTTGAGATATTCAAGAAATGCGACACAGGGAAAGGTATCATTAAATTTTTAACCTCAAGTACGACCAGCGTAGATAAAACAGCTGTCACTGTTTGACACGTATACAGTACGAGAGTGACAGATGCTTTATCAACATTTTGTCACGCAATAAACGCAATCATACTACGTACAGACGTACATATAAACGTTATAAAAAATAGCGATATGGCAATGAAATCGAAACCATAACTAACGAAATTAACAATATGAATGACATACTGTTGCTGGTTCTTACGTTTAATGATAAAAGTCAAAGACTCGTACCGCTGGCAACACTGATGATGGATATTTAGATGACCGCGTACTTAGGTAGTATAAGGTACCAAATGGTGAAGACGTATTTCAGTAGTGTCATTCATGTCAGCCGAAAGACATCCACTGCTGGACATAGGAATCTCCCAAGGCTCTCCACTCAGACCGGTCTTGTGTTTTTCGTATCCACCGCAGCTACTACTCAAACTTAAGGGTATAGGGCACTGAGCAACGCCCATAAGCTAATTATGTAAACGATTTTTGATTATTTTTTCGAAATGTTATTGGTTCTTGGCTGCACAAAACACTTTTAAAATGAGAGCATAATTAATATTGTGATGTTTTTCGCCGTACAGCTGTTTTGTCCGGCAGCATGAGCATTGTCATGCTCACTCAAAGGTATTTGCGGCGTCGCGTCGGTGATCGGGTCGCCACATCCGAACATAATGGTTGATGGAGGCGATGGCTGAAATACGCGACATACTCGTGAACGTCTGTCTGTTGTTCCGGTCTTTTGTTGGTTTAGCGCTAGTATTACTTTTATCCTCTTAAGATCCACCATACAACGAGATTTGCCAGTGGAAAATAAACTTATTGCGATTGCGATAAAGTCTATTTTCTTATTTAATTGCCAGTCACAAAAACAAAGAAAATTCTACTTTATCTTCTTAACAATTGATATTAAATTGCAATGGCCGTATTTTGTACATTTTTTTGTACGCGGGGACTTAGGAGGTTAAACAGCAATATGAATCCGGGTATAATAATAATACAAACATTCACGCCTGTAATACCAGAGTGGTGTAGGCAGAGCTACAGAATTAACTCTAAAAACTTGTTGGTAATTCTGTAACCACATTTTGTATAACTAGGCTAAGAGGTTTTAATAATAATAAATAACGTATAAATAATGTTATATGAAAATAGCGCTATTTCAATGTCTGGTGGACGACAATGTTGAATGGAATGGATACCGTGTCAGTACATTGTATCGTACATTGACAACGTCTCGGCCGCGCCAACCTATGCGCATCCAGCAACTGCCTGCTTTCCGGTCTCTACAATAATGTACTATTGCTCCCACAGGTTACTGGCTGCAGCCGGGAACCGGCAACTGTTACAAGTTCCACCTCGACGCCCTCTCCTGGCGCCAGGCCTATATGACCTGCGCCACGGAACATGCGCACCTCGCAGTCATTAACAGCGACAAAGAGTCCAAAGTCCTTATGGAGATCTTTAACAAGTACCCTTCTGCAACTATAAAGGGAGCTACTCATAATCAATGGTCTCATATCGGTTTCTTGGATTGGAATAAGAACCGTGAATTTTTAACCGTTTTTGGTGAGATTATAATTTGTTACAAGTTTTCTCTGACTGATAAACTCAACTGCTAAACAGTAGTGAAATTGGTTCACTAATGTTTTAAAAAATCATGATTATACAAACTTTCGTTTCGTATGTATTTCTCCATATAATTAAGTTTATCGTCACCCTTTGTACATACAAGCCTAGAGCTTAGTTTGAGACTAGGTCAATTTGTATAAGACTGTCTTTTAATATTTATTTATCTATGGTCATAAGCGGACCTAACTATTATTAAAGTATACCCCGCTTACTTATGGTTATGAGCAAGATCACTTGTCTGAATTTGTCCTTTAACATTTATTATTTAAAATTAGAAACACTAATTTTAAGTTGTAATTTGTTTCAGGTGAGACGTTAAAAGAGGCCGGGTTTGACAAGTGGGAGAAAAATCCACCCAACGATAATAAGACAGGGCAGAACTGCGGGAGTATGTCGCGCAAGGGCCTCCTCAACGACATACAATGCGTCACTGCAAAACTTCCCTTCTTCTGCGAGACATCTTAAATACTAATTCATTTTCACTAATTCAAATTCAAATTCATATAATTTATTTCAAATAACTTTGATTCATTTGGTTAGTGACAAGGAGAGATTATCCTTACATTTATGTTAGTGATACATTGAATAATATAAGGTGCTAACAAATTAGTCACGGATATTTAATCATCGATTCTAGAGCCTATTTGGAGTAAATAATGTGGTATAACATGTAGTCCAATAACGCATAATTACCGAGATTTTCATTTATTTATAACAAGAGTATTCATAAACACACATTTGACAATGATGGCTGGACGTGATCCTGGCTATCCAACTCAAGAAGGAGTTCCCAGAGTGGATCCAGATAGGAGGGATGAAGTCTGGCAAAGGCAAAGTTTTTAAAATTACTTCTGGTCTTAGCTTGCTTGCATAGCTTCCAGTTCTGTTATTAATCCTCCTTGAACTTGTAGACGGGTCTCTTTGGATTTCTGCCAAGACTTCATCCCTCCTATCTGGATCCACTCTGGGAACTCCTTCTTGAGTTGGATGGCCAAGATCACGTGCAGCCATCAGTGTCAAATGTGTGTTTATGAATACTCTGTGGTCCGGGTAATGCTGCCGTGGGGCTTCCCGGTGCTCCAATTGTTGCCGGTACAGCCTTGCCGCTAAATGTCCATTACCTTGAGCTGCACCATAATAATAATGCATTTCTAATAGGCTAAGTTCAAAAGTCCAAAACACAAGCACAGGTCGGTCGTAAGGCAAATCAATCAGAGTCCAGTTAACAAAGCGAGAAGAATTCAGAAATTAAACGTAACGAGAGCAGAAGTAACTATTAGTTATTTCACAATAAAAGACGTGATTCCTTTCTTAAGACAAAGGAAGAACAAATTTATTTGTTCATAAAAAATATTACATGGCTTTATTGATGGCCAGTACCAAATTAGGTTCGACCAAATAAAAAACAGTTTTATGTTACAGACTCTTTATTACACATTCTACCTTAGTACGTTTGCAAGTCGAATCCAGCAAATTATGACCTATTGAGTGTCACTTTTTTTGTATTATTCTGAAAGTTTAGAGACTGGCAAAGTTTTTAAAATTACTTCTGGTCTTTGAATTCTAAGATTTTTAGGTTTTTTTTAATTTACAAAATCATACTCCGATCTGCTCAAAGGTAAAACTTTCACTTTCGGACCATTTTATTGTAACTTGCGTTAAGGTTGGGAAGCTGATTATTGTATGTGTGAAAGTACAGTTTGTGAGGATAATGTCGCAAAATAAAACATCCAAAAAAAACGTAACCAAAAAAAGTTACATGTTAATAAACGGCTCGGCCCGAAAATTCTTGAAAAATTCTTTAAAAATTAATTACTTGAAAACAACAAAAAATCGGCCAACATACATGGGGTATTTTCGGATAGCCCCGGATGTGAGGCATCTAAATTTTTTTTTAGACGTCAGTCTTTGGACCACCCTGTATGTACATTTCTACATAACTTTACGATTACGAGTGACCTGGGTCCGAACATGAAGACTAATGCAGTGATTCAAGTACGGACAATCCAGGCGGTCGGCGATCATGGCCACGACGCTGTTGCGGCTGGTACGCACTCTGCTAAGCAGGGACGCGCACCGCTTGCGCAGAGTGGTGAAGAAGCAACCTCCGCGAACATCCCCGACGTGCTACAGTAACGCGGCAGCCGCAACAGCACCCTGAACGCGTTGTTGTATTGGACGCGCAGGGCGTCAAACGACTTACGAGTGTACTGGGCCCACAGGGTGCAGGTGTACAAAGATGTACCTACATAAAGACTTGCAAATCATGCATTCAATCATGTTAGCTCGCGCCGCTAGCGCCTTAAGGTCTCCCCAAACCAGTCGACGCCGTTTCGGCAAATAGCGTACGGAAAAAGCTTTATATCAACGCAATAAGAGCGAAAAGGACGTCGCTCCGCTCGGCTCGTCTCGGCTCGGCGTTGCGAACGGAACGACGACATTTTCGCTCTTATTGCATGGACATAAAACTTTTTCTTACCGGCTCAAGCCGATTCGGCATCGATAAGTCTGGGGAGACCCTTACGCGCCCTTTCCATGTCCGTATCGTCCTTTAAGTCTTCAGTGAGCAGGTGACCTAGATACTTAAATCCTTTTACTCTGGTGAGAGCAGTATCATTTTGGTTAAGGGGTGGAACACGCTGTGGGCATTTCACTCCCGCTTTGAAGACCATGATCTCTTAGCGACATTGTAAATTTTAATGAGACCATGATCTATCGCATTACTTTTCGCAAGTTCTAACCAGCGTTCTTAGCCATACAGGGTGTCCCAAAAATAGCACGTCACAGTGACACTGGAGATTCCTCAGCCTCAATTTAACCAAACCAGCCTAACATGACCTCAGTAAAAGTTGCACCGTTTTCGAGTTATACCAATTTAAAGATTTTTCCAATTTTTCACCTCTTTTGACATTGTAAGTGCTCGCATTTACAGGGATAGCTTTAGAATTTAGTTTTTTTTATTTGTGCGCGTTTATGAATAGTTGATTAAGATGATAGAAGCATTATTATGTCAATAACTAATTTAAAAGTTGGAAAAATACTGTAATGAACTTGACTTAAATTATCATCAACATAGTAATTTAAACTTTGAACATCTGCCATAACTTTTTTTTACTACAAACGAAATAAGCAAATAACTTTAAAAACATGCGTATTTTATGCCAATTCTAAAATGGTATTACACATGATATCTTAACGCATAAAAGTAGGAATCGTATGACATTTGCCAATATGGATCCTCGGAAATCAATGCTAATCATCTAAAAAATTATCTTGTACTCTACGATATCTCATTTGTTTGTGGTCCTTTGAAGAATATGATTGATTTTTGGTTGACCTTGGTTGAAAGATAATAAAAAACGGGTTTAATTTTCATTCGTTTTTACGGTAAATGTTCGAATTGTTTCCCTCCGACTCTAAGGCACAAATGGCATCTTCGAATAAAATTTCGGTTTAATTTTCGTAAACTGGTTTCCGATATGTCTCGGGCTGCATTGAAGACACGTCGCCGTAGTTCCTCTTCGTTACTTATTGGTTTTGAATAAATATTGTCTTTCAAACATCACCAAAAAAAAAAAAAACATTTTACAAAGCGAAATCAACTTCCGTTAAGAGTGCCGAGTAGTCGTTTACTGCACACCTCATAAAAACTTAGTTCTAAATGGCTTTGATTTTATTTGTTTCTTGGTTGAAACAATTTAATATTTGCCACTACTGTCAACTCTAGCACTCCACCAAAAATGCTGGAAAATCCACGATCACTGGTCATGACATACGGAGCCGAACCGTGGACGCTTACGATAGGGCTGGCTCACAAATTTAAAGGCGCTCAGCGAGCTATGGAGAGGGCTATGTTAGGAGCTCCTCTGAAGGATCGGATCCAGAATGAGGTGATTCGACAGAGAACTAAGGTTATCGACGTAGCCCATCGAGTTAGCAGCTTGAAGTGGCATTGGGCCGGTCATTTGTGCCGTAGAAACGCTAATCGCTTAAGTTATCGTATTCTTAAGTGGAGACTGCGAATTGGCAAATGTAGTATAGGACGCCCTCAGACTAGGTGGAGCGACGATCTTCGCAAGGTGGCTGGCAAGAGCTGGATGAGAGTGCCCACAAATTAGGCCTATAAATAGTCCAGCGGTGGACTAATATAGGCAGATAATGATGATGATGACAATACAATATTTAACACATATTCAAAGATAGTAATAACCTAGTGAGTGGAAAACTTATAATAAAATAATTATAAAAACAAGAAACTGTATTTTAATTTGTTACCCCATTCTGAAAAATCTATGTACAGTGCTATAGCTATTAAAATGGTGTCTACAGATTTGGAGTTTTCTCTCACTCGCTGTCATACGCTCCTATGCAAGTCTAAATGACTTCACCAGAATCGAATTAATTTGTACGTTATGATTATATATGAAAATTAAGCTAGTCCTAAACTAATGTCTAAGCTTGTACCTCTATGAACTAGACATCAATAAACATACAGTACCTACGCACGCGATCTGAGTGTAGTCGGGGAATGAGGTGAACGCCCCTCCTCTCTTGCCTGCAGTGTGCACTACACTGTATATAGCGCCGTCCCGTACTAGCACATTCCTAGCTCGGCACTCAGATCGCGCGCGTACTACCTTTCATTTGAAATACATACTTAAATGTTCAAAAGTCTGAGACATTACCCGCGTTGATTTGCTGAAATTGGAAATCGAACCGGAGCACGCTAGGTTTCTAGGCAGGGTCACTGCCAACCGCTCACCGCATCGTCAATAATTATTATTGGAGGGTTGAGAATGGGCCTTGTGAGCCACTTCGACCATTGCTGATCCTTTGTAGCAGCCCTTTGTTTAAGAGCTCACCGCAAAGGCCCGTTGCGTCCAGGAATTTCCAGATGCTTTGGGCAGAGAGGAGTAGTATCTCGCATCGCATCGACAAAGGTGTAAGTGTTATTTTTCCATACAAAAATCAAGAATAGGTATTCATTAAAATAATTCTGACCGGAAAGTTGTAGAATTTAAAAAGTTGGTCGACAAACATTTCAATAAAACGTCACGATTTTAACCTCTTTTTACTATTTGAAAACGAACTCTGATTTGACTCTGAAACGAGTTCATAGCACCTTAAAATCGTGTTTTTAGGGTTTCAAAGTCAAACTAGGAACCCTTATATAGTTTTATTCTGTCCGTCTGTCCGCGGTTTATTTCAGAGACTAGTACTACAAGACTGCAATTTCGAATACTTATATATTTTAACTCAATAACGCTGACAAAGTTATAAAATAAAATCAAAGACTTTTTCAATAAGTAGGTTGCACAGGCACTTTTACATGTCAAAAATCTACCAGAGCTTCCTAAGAAGAGACCACTGCTAAGACGAAACGCCGTAAGAAACTCAACAGTCAGTTAAATTGTTTTGCGATATTTATTATTATTAATACGGAAGCTATTAAAGCTTAAACTATTGTTCTGCTGTATCAAAACATTCTACACGTGTTGGATAACAAACACATTTCAAACAATCGTGTATTTGGATTAGTATGAATGACCAAACCAAATCATGGAAAGTTACAAAATTATTATAACCACGATTTTATCGGTAATTCCTAAAACGCCAGAATTATAAATTATCGGACTCTTGTTATACCGGAATCCTAAAACATTTATACTTAATTCAAAATGAATGTTGATGTTGATGCAGTGGCGTGCCTAGGGTTTCAGAATAGGGCAAGCCGAGAGATATGTTTTGTAGTTTTTACGGTTATTATGGATAAATTTATCTTGTTACCACATTACTGATCAATCTTCACTTCACTCTGCAGTTGTAGGTATAGGCATTTGCTTACGTGGACGAGCTCACCAAAGCACCCCGAAGGCATGTTACCACTAGATATAATTTTACAGACATATCAGCAATTGCATACTTTCGGTGGCCTTGAAAAAAGCCGCTTGGTTTGTATGAGAGAATAAAATAAAGGTTCAACTTCTTATTTTAACTTTGCTTGCCTAGGGAGAAAGCAATAAGTAGGTACTTACTTTTATTTCAATTACCTATCTAAAAATTACATACATATTACACAACATAGTTAAATTAAATTATTATTTGTATACATCGAATGTGTTTTTCTAAAACGCCATCGTACCTATTTTGAAAGAAGCGACACAAGCTCTAAAAAATTACCCTTATTCAATGAAGTTTTAGACTCATCGTGACCTCTGAAGGGAAGTTCTTGTTGTGCTAAATGACAAACAACATCGACTAATCTTTGAAAAACGCTACTATTGTTATCAACACGCATGTTGTTTTGTAATTTCCTTTGATAATTGGCGCGATAAAGATGTCTCAATTCGCTGTTTACCAAAATCACTAAAATAAATTACCGCGTTCATGTGTTTTCGAGAATTCATGTGTCTTTTAATGGCGCCAGCTAAATTATTTAAATCGTCATAACCAGACCAGATGTATTCCACACGTTTTTGTCGTTAGAAAAGAAAATACAACACCAGCAATGTAACTTATTAGAGTGCGAACAACCAACAATCCAATGAGTTTTGTACACTGACCTGTTAAACTGTCTTTTGTGCGATTTACTACTCTGAGAAATACACAAGTCAGGCGTAGGTTTTGCCGAAGAAATAAGTACCTTTTTCTCTGCAAAGTCCAAACATTTTACCTTTCCGTCGACAAGCAAAGTTTGTGCACACTTTAAAATATCACAGTCACACAGGACTTCCTCCATTGTCAATCTAATTGAATCACAACTCACAACACCACAAAAAAAAACTTATTATTGCACTGACCGCGCCGCGCCGCTCAACGCCTAAACAAACTATTCAACACGTGAATAAAAGCATTTGTCAACAAATAGCAATAAAGTGAAGTTGGCCGCTAACGCGGCTCAACGCGCGCTCCGCGCCTGCGCGAAGCTAATTTCGCATTTACTATGGACTCGTGTACAACTTCATACGCAATCAGGGCTTTTTACTCTCATACTATTTGCCATATTAATACACGACCAGTCGTGTTTGGGCATATGCCGTTTCGGTGGGTAAGACAGAGAATATGAAAGCCCGATTGCAAGCCAATACGTGCGAGCGAGATACGAGCTAGCCGCGTCATGAATAGTTCGACTGGTTGCCGCACAGCGCTGAGCGCTGTGCTGCGTAGGTGGCGGCCGGCGGTGTGCGGTAAAATTTAGTAGTTACTACTGTTGCATGTAATTTGATTTGAAGAATTTAGTGAGAGCGCGCGGCGCGCGAAGGTGAAATACCTATCTAATACATTACGTGCATTTAATGAATAGTTATTTTTGTAAGGCAAGGCAAGCCCGGCTTTTGGGCTTATATGGCAGTACCGCCACTGTGTTGATGGTAATTCTGTGGCTCTGCCTACCCCCCCGCTCTGGGAATGAATGCGTGAGCCAAAACTTTTAATTTCGTGTATCGGGATTCGGAATACTAGAATTGAGATTGTTCATATTTTTTTAATTACTCTGATTTGAAAACCATTTCCAGGAATAGGGTTTTAAAGCCGTTCTGCATTATTACATTTTTGAAATGTTTATCTAATTCGGATATTTCGACAAAAGTATTTAACCTTTGTTTGACTTTCGTTTTCGGCTTTAAGCCCTCTTAGGTTTATATTACGGGTTAGGTGAAAACCGCTTGAAATAGTATGTTTTATTACACTACTACAAATACTTTTTATCATTAGATATCATTTTATTTTTGTAATTTATAAGAAAATGCCAACCCAAATTTAAAATAATCATGTTGAAGAAGCGAAAGAAATTTGTCAAGATCGTAGCAAGTGGAAAGAAGTGGTCTCTGCCTACCCCTCTGGGAAACAGGCGTGATTTAATGTATGTATGTATGTATGTCCTCCATAAAATGTCTGCTACATAAATAAAGATAGCTATTGGGTCAAATTCAGAATTAATGAAATTTGTCTCTTAAAATTACCTATTCTTTCGTATTAGAATGTAAAAACCGTAAGTTGTTTTTTTTGGCTATCCCAATTGGGAGATACCTGTTTACATTCGATATGACTGTCAATCCGGTCATCAGCTTACGTTAATCCAATACAATATTTTGTACGAACTTAGAAAATCGCTAACTTAGCGTTATGCACCTTGACTAACATCACATAATCTAACGCTTTTGTCATAAATAACAGTATAGTAATTTATTCTTGATCATATTAGTAATGTTTGAGAGTATGTTGGGTTTTAAATCATGCATAAGCTACTGATTCTGTTTGGATTAATCTGGGCAGTTAGGTAAAATTTTGGAACGAAATAGAACCAAACACGCTGACCGTGTTACCTGCACACCATCGGATTTGTCATTTCTAACTTGTGCCTTGCGTTTACATTGATTTCAGTAATGCCTTTGATAAGGTCAATCATTGTATCTTCATTCAGAAATTGCGTCATTTTCGGGTTAGTGGTTGTATACTCAATTGTTTCGAGTTATATTTAAATAATCTATATAAAAACTCTATCAAACAATGGCTATATATCTGATACTTTGTACCCTGAATCCGGAATTCCGCAAAGATCACATCTTGGTCTCATACGACAGCAAAAAACACTTTCATTTCTTTTTTCTACATGGGTTTCCTTGTACTACGTTTTTTAAATTATATATAACTAAAAATGGGTCAGGCCCTTGGTATACCACATTGCTAATTTTATCTGGTCTTAAAACTATAGTTGTTAATAAACAGAACGGATCCGCAATAATGATGACATAATATACATAGTACCTCCATTATAAACACAATTTCCTTTTTGCACTAATTACAACATGTGCTGAATCGATTTGTTATTAAATTGAATTGATAAATATTGAAGTCTTTGAAAAACATAATAATAGTCCCGTCATATCAATAAATAACTTACGTCCATTGGTGACAGTATTTATAAACGGTGTCAAAGACACCAAACCTATCGAATAAGTAAGACAAGGTTTTACGGTGTAGCTTATTATATTCCCTGCTCGTGCTTTATTCACATCGTACCATTGATTTTTTTTAATGAAATTTCGTATAACAGTTGAAAGCATACACAAATTTTGAGATCGATCGTTAGAAGTATCGGTTATAGGGTAACGAAGAAAGATGGAATTACAAAGCTTTTAACAAAATTATTTATTTTTCTACATACTTTTCTTTTTTATTGATTTTTCATAATGGAACAATAAGTAATAACAAAATGAACCTGGACACAGCAACACTAGAAAAGAGAGGCATAAATTAATTAGTATATTACAAGTAATTTAACAATTCTCAATTGGGATAGACCAAAAAAAATAATTCACGGTTTTAACATTATTTTTCGATAGAATAGGTAATTTTAAGAAACCAATTTGATTCATTTTGTGTTTGACCCAATAGTTTTGTTTTAATATCTTTATTAATTTAACAGACATTTTATGGATGACATGATTATTTAAAAAAAATATTGGCATTTTCCAATAAATTATAACAATCAAATGATATCTAATGATAAAAAGTGATTGTAATGGTATAATAAAACATACTATTTCAAGCGGTTTTCCCCTAACCCTTAAGATAAACCTAGGAGGGCTTCAAGCCAAAAACGAAAGTCAAAGGTCAAATATACTTTTGTCGGAATGTCCGAAATAGATAAATATTTCAAAAACTTGATAATGCAGAACGGCTTTAAAACCCTATTCCTCGAAATGGTTTTCAAATTAGAGTAATTTAAAAAATATGAACTATCCTAATTATCGTAATGCGTCTTCTGTATATTCTACATACTTTTCGTTTGGAAAGCAATCATATCAATTGATTTAAAACGCTAGGTGGAGTAGTCATCGTGCTTACACGGAATAAATAACACACTAGTTCAGTAACAACCCAGTTCTCGGACAGGGCTCGCGGGTTGACGTTACTGTCGCACTGTAATAGTCATTCCGATTTAGTCATTATTAGTCACTAAAGTTTAGTGTAAGGCCTGAGTGGACGCCCGAATGGGGCGTGCAGCGGGGCGGGGCGGGTGGCGGGCATGTTAAACAAATGAAACTCATACTGGTGTAATGAGTCGACGCTGCACAGAGCGAATGCAGAGCGGGCAAGTTGGCTTTCATCTCATACTTTATGCAAAAATTTACTATATAAAATTATTACTTTCTTATAATTAAATTTTACAAATAAATCTTGTTGTTCCAAAAATAGTGAGAATATCGTATAAAGTGGAAAACTCTCCAAACCGTCTTATTTCCTTCACTACGATACTAGGGCCTTGTTTTGTAGATAGAGAACATAGCCATAAATTCTCTTCTAAAAAGAAATCAAAAATGTTATCTGACGTCGTTGCCATGGTGATCGCGACCGATTCACATGAGCGGTGAGCGTGCACTGAGGCCAGTAGCACGACGCTCTATCTCACGCTCGCCCGCCACGCTGCACGCTCCGCCAAACGCCCCGCTTTGAGCGTCCACTCAGGCCATACACTTAGGCGCGATGCTATAAGTACATTACTTCGCTTCTCTGGGGGTTACTCCGCACTTAAGGCGCAAAGCTACAAGTCTTCTCTTCTCTGGGGGCTATTGTATGGGCTGCACTGCGTACAAATGAATACGAATTATGCGGTAGAAGAGGAAGGAAGTTAGTAGACGCGTTCCAACTACCAAAACGCTTTGTTAGAAAGAGCAGCTTCTGTGGTTGTAGTCTTGTATTATTCAGCAATTGAACGAGCAATATGCTCCAGGCATATCAGGTTTTATTATCTTACCTTATTCTGCTTAAAGGTAAGTGAAATTTTGTTTTTGGGGTTGTCGAGCTAAGATATCTTTTACTACAGATATTTAATATTTTTAAATCTTGAAAACATAGATACAGGTAGTTTTAATATAAATAATGTTATACGTAAAAAACAAGTTTTAAAGTGCATGAAAACAAAATCTACTGGTTTTTGAATATAGACAAATTTAGGTTTATCCGGTTAGGTACATATTCATACTAAAAAGTTTTTTATTGTAATTTATATAATTGAATATAACTCGTCGGCAATTCTTAACTACGCTACTTTCTAAGCTATGTTTTCCAAAATTTCGAAAATACTTAAAAACTTTCACATCGGTTTAATTTGTAACATGAAAACTTTTTTTATGGATGGATGTTCCAACTTTACAGATGTTTTCTTTCGGTCGATTTTTATGCACAAAAATGTCTTTCTACTTCTAAGGGTGTTCTTTAGTTTGGTTATCTCATTGACTAGGTACTTTATTACCCTTTTTGAAAGTACTTTCAAAAAGGGTAATAAACATTAAAACTTTGGCCAAACTACTTTTGCTAAAAAAATACATTATCTGAAACTTATTTATGGCTGTGATGAAATTATTTCCAGGTTTAGGAGAGGCGGTTTTCTGGACAGATTACGAGTATATCAACGAGCTCGGGTGGCTGCGCTTGCACATGGTGCCGGCGACCTGGTGGGACGCGCGCCTGCGCTGCAATATAGCCGGTACCTTGAGGCCACCAATGGTGTCACGCCCCCACAAGAATGAAATAGTACATTATTGCCTAGGCAGTGAAGCAGGCAATTGCGGGCCGAGTATTGGTTTATTGAGCTTGCGAGTCCGTTTAAAAATACGAGGCCCGCAATTGACGTTCCTGTTGAGAAAAGCACTATATATGATAGTGATTTTCTCAAAAATCTCAAGAAAAAAAATTGTGTTGGAGTAAAGTCTTCATCACTCATTTTTTCAATTGCATACAAGCAGAAATTTCACATGTAAAAAACCATAACTCTTTACCGCCTTTATGTTCATGACAAGGAGAAAGGCAAGCTTTTTAGAAAAAAAAACTCATTCAAGACGCAGATAAAAAAATTACGTTTCGAATAAAATATGGATGTATAAGACTTATGCCCTCATTTTATTATGGCCGTTTTCATTTTTTTTAAAGCTACAGTCTAGATAACAATGAAATTTGTATGTGAGATAGAGATAGTTCGTGCGCGCCATGATGGCAGCGTCAAATTCAATTAATTGCTGTTTACTTTAAAACCACAACATTTATTGATAAAATTTTGTGTGATGAGCGCGAATATTTATTCCTGAGTCATGGATGTTTTTTATGTATTAAAGTATATATTTCTCTTTATAAGTATTTATAACGTTGTCTA
The DNA here is from genome assembly GCA_927399475.2 of Acleris emargana. Taxonomy (NCBI): domain Eukaryota; kingdom Metazoa; phylum Arthropoda; class Insecta; order Lepidoptera; family Tortricidae; genus Acleris; species Acleris emargana. Next base: position 2,889,703 of record OV656836.1, on the reverse strand, counting down.
GTACCCATAGTATAAGCCTAGAGCTTAGTTTGGGACTAGGCTAGGGCTCAATTGGTGTGGCATTGCCCCTGATATAAATTCAAAGATTCAACCAATTCAAAGATTTCATGCTTATGAGGTGTCATGTTTGAAAAATAAAAGTATTGGTGATTTTATTTGGCCAGTTAGGCCGGGGTAATTAGATAGAGAAATACCTTGCATGAATTAAACACGGCATTTCTTTTTCATTCAATGTGTACGGTACAGAGAGGGGAGTTTATTGTGTTTATCAATTTAAATACATACATACATACATAAACTCACGCCTTCATTCCCAGAGTGGGGTAGGCAGAGCTACAGAATTACCAACAACTCTAATAACTTGTTGATAATTCTGTAACCACATTTTGCAAAATCAGGCTAAGATGTTTACCAGTGTATTAGTGACAGGTTGCAAGCCCATCGTCTAACAGTACTACAAGCCTATATTCCCTTAGTCGCCTCTTACGACATCCACGGGAAGAAATGGAGTGGCACTATTCTATCCGGGTAACCACACGGTGCTCACCTCAATTTAAATATTGGTCGTATTTATTATTTATATACAGGGTGTAAGGGACGGCTCACCGAAAACTGAAACCATAGCTGCAGACCATTGTACTGAACTGAAATTCAGTGGAAATTTCCCCGGGAAAACGAAAATTTTCCCGTTTTTTTTTCCATGTTTTTGCATATAAACCGATCTAGGACAACATTATTAAGACATACTGAAGCATAAAAAAAACTGTGAAAACGGCATTTTCACGTAAAAAACGAGAAAATTTTCGTTTTCCCGGGAAAATTTCCACTGGATTTCAGTTCAGTACAATGGTCTGAAGCTATGGTTTCAGTTTTCGGTGAGCCATCCCTTACACCCTGTATATATACCTATACAGGGTGTAAGGGACGGCTCACCGAAAACTGAAACCAACGAGAAAATTTTCGTTTTCCCGGAAAATTTCCACTGGATTTCAGTTCAGAACAATGGTCTGAAGCTATGGTTTCAGTTTTCGGTGAGCCGTCCCTTACACCCTGTATATATAATTCTGTCGTCGGTTGCATAATGGCTTAGGGGTCGACTCATGATCGTAAGGTACCGAGTTTGAACCCCAGCATTCACCATGTAACTATAAGTTTATCTAACTTAAGTACATTAGCCGATGCTCTTACAGTGAAGGAAAAACATCGTGAGGAAACCTCCACATTTGAACAGCTGATTGTATAAGAGAGTAATTACACAAAAGATCCGAAACGATTGAAATGTATCCGAAAGGCGCCACCTGTAGGATAATTCTGTTTGTATAGGATATTTTGAAGCTTAATACGTTTTTCTTGAATATTGACGTTAGTACACGGTTATGACACCAATCAACGAAGCTCTTTAAAATGAAAGGCATGCTTAACAATTTTGAAATTATGACCTTACATTTGACGCCGCGTTGGCCTAGTTGGTAGTGACCCTGCCTACGAAGCTAGCGGTCCTGAGTTCAAACCCCGGTAAGGGCAGATATTTGTGTGATGAGCGCGAATATTTGTTCCTGAGTCATGGATGTTTACTATGTATTTAAGTATATATTTCTCTATATAAGTATTTATATCGTTGTCTAGTACCCATAATACAAGCCTAGAGTTTAAATTGGGACTAGGTCAATTGGTGTGACATTGTCCCCTGATATTTATTTATTATTATTATTTACATATTTGTTAGGAGAGAGAAGGTAATATTAAGTGTACATGAGGCTAATTTTTTTTAAATTGTCACGTCTAATTGATAATAATATTTTATTTAGGTGATATTTTGGCGTCGCCTTCAACAATCGCTATCAGTACATTGATGAAGACAACAATGTCTCAACACAAACTTACGCAAGGGAGCGTGTTTGTTGACATACACGCCTTCCTCCCCGAGGGCGATTTTATTAGCATTGATGGTAAGTTACATACATACATACATACCTTCACGCCTTCATTCCCAGAGTGGGGTAGGCAGAGCTACAGAATTACCAACAACTCCAAAAACTTGTTGATAACTCTGTAACCACAATTTGCACAATAATTGACAAGTTGCAAGCCCATCGCCTAACAGTACTACAAGCCCTTATTCCCTTAGTCGCCTCGTACGACATCCACGGGAAGACGTGGAGTGGCATAATTCTAAGCCAGCCACCACACGGCATGATGGTAAGTTAATTTGTAGTAATAAAAAAAAAGTACTTTTCTGTATACGAGGAATCTTTAGTAAGGATATTTAATAGCTAAGGCACAGCGAAATCTGGCAAATAAAAAATAATAAATACATTCTAGGTGTATTGTTAAGATTTTTATAGAAGGCATTATAAACTAGAGTCTAATAGAGTATTTTAATGAGTAATTATGGAAAGAGAAAATTAAAGCAGGCAAACCCTTTCCACTTTGCATATTCTTTCAATGACGCGTTCCTTTTTGAATTTCCTCAAAAATAAGGCCTGAAATGGTATTGAGAGCCTTGTTAAGATGCAAAAGGTAATTTAGCGATTTTCGTAAATTGACAAAATTGACGTAAACTGGTGACTTAATGCAATCAACGCCATTGCAACTCGAGACATTTTGAGTTTATAGAAAATAAATATGTTAGTAGCGTTTCACGACTAACTGCAATGTAGTAGTCGAACCATTAAATACTCTTATATTACCTTAAGTTAGCCACCATTTTTGATAGGACGGGAATGACACAATGTGGATTTACAATGTTCGTTAAGTAATAGATATCTGATAAGTGAGCAAACACGCTGCAGAATATTGGTGAACAAAATAATTATATTCCTTTCTCTTGGTGAAAATTTAAAGTGTAGAGTGTTAATACAGTAAAAAGTTTCAATTGCACCTGCAATTGCCTGCAATTATTAGTGTGGAAAGTTTTCTAATTCATGCTTATCCCTTGAACGTAGTAGGTACTTAACAATCGAGTATATTATTATCGCAGAACGGTAATCTCTTGCAACGGGGTCGTCGCAAACGACAAGTGCTTACATTGATTACATACATTTTCATATTTCCTATTTTTAGCAACACGCACCTTTTTTTAGACTTATTGGCTTCAATATTATTACCTAACACAGCGGAAAGGGACTAGTTTAATCATATTTGACGACGCGCTGGCCTAGTTGGTAGTGACCCTGTCTACAAAGCTAGCGGTCCTGGGTTCAAATCCCGATAAGGGCAGATATTTGAATGATGAGCGCGAATATTTGTTTCTGAGTCATGGATGTTTTCTATGTATTTAACTATATATTTCTCTATATTTGTATTTATATCGTTGTCTAGTACCCATAGTACAAGCCTAGAGCGTAGTTTGGGACTAGGTCAATTGGTGTGACATGGTCCCCTGATATGTATCTATTTATTATTTATTTATATTTACCTTCAGTAAACGATAACGTGTATTTTTTAGGAACGCCTCTTTCAAATATATCTCTCAAATGGGCTGAAGGGGAGCCCGACAACTTGTTCAACGAAGAGGACTGCATCGCGATGACCAGCGCGGGCACGTTGGCTGACAAAAGCTGCGACAGCGTGCTTCCCTACTTCTGCTTGAAAGAACAGAGTTTTAGAAAGGGATGCGACACACCATCCGAAGGTAAGCGATTTTCAGCTACTAATGGATCTTTGACTCGATTCGATACGTCAAATGAATGAGTTTTTAAAGTGTCTGCAATAATAGTAACTATTGTGTGTGGTTGTAGTCATGATCATTGCAATTGGGATAGACCAAAAAAAAACTCACGGTTTTTATATTCTAATTCGAAAGAATATGTTATTTTAAGAGCCGATTTCATTAATTTTGTATTTGACCGAATAGATTTTTGTTTTAATATCTCTATTTATTTAGCAGACATTTTATGGATGACATGATTATTTTGGGTTGGCATTTTCTTAAAGGTATTTAATGACAAAAAGTGATAGTGATGGTATATTAAAACGTACTACTTCAAGCGGTTTTGACCTAACACGTAAAAAACATATAAGTAGGTTTCAAGCTGAAAACGAAAGACAAACAAAGGTACTTTTGTTGAAATATCCAAAATAGATAAATATTTAAAAAATTTAATAAGGCAGAACGGCTTTAAAACCCCCGTATGTACAGTCCCTATTCAATCTCTCAGGATTTTATAAAATTAATGTCACTTGACCTAAGCCTCTAAGTACCTGTAGGTACACAAATACACAATCCAGCGAGGAAACCTTTTTAAAACAGTGCCATTCTCTTTCATTTATCTCGTTATTATTTTTGTCTTTTTGTAGATGTACTTATGTTAATAAACATTTTTCGTTTTTCTTTACATAAATACCAAAATGATGGTAAACTTACAAGGAACTCCCCAATTTTATTTATCGAGCTCAAATTGTTAAAAAGCTTCCAAAAATAATCGGTGATGTCATAATCAGAAATTTTCGTTATATAAAACTTCTGAACCGTTTACCAATTCAAAATATTTATTCAGTAAATTGGCCACATGAGGGCTCGTTTACACGTCGGTAACATGGAGTGAATCTACTGGCGCTTCAGACAAGACCATCATTGCGGAGAACAAGCGCCGCAAGAAACTCCAATATAGATAGTTTTCACGTCAAAATGGCTCCACGTCCGCAGATTATAAGGTAGAGCCGAAAACGGGCAGCTGCTACCGGTTCCACCGCCGCTCCCAACCCTGGCCCCTCGCCGAAATGGTCTGCGCCTCGGAGAACGCGCACCTCGCTGTCATCAACAGCGCCGCAGAAGTTCAGGTCCTCAAGGAACTGTTCGCCGAAAACCCCAAAGATACTATTAACGGGGGATACCCAAATAATGCCCATCTCGGGTACTGGGATTGGAATGAAAGTAAACATTGGGTGAACATTTTCGGTGAGTAGGTAAATATTACTATTTATAAGCAGACGCGTGCTGACTCGGGGCACGTTCTAGGTATTTGAATGCATATCATCACTGTAGCTCACTCTGGGAATGAAGGCGTGAAGTCAATGCTAGTCAAAAATATGTGATTTCATATTCCACTACAGATCTTATAGCCCAGGGGAAATACCTTATACCTTCCGGTATCCAGATGAACATACTAAAAGTCCTCAAGTATAGAGGGGGGGGGGGGGGGGGGTTATGCTGAGTGTGTTAGGGGAGGTTGAAGGAAGTTTTTTCAGATTTTTTGGTTATATCTAGAAGATCTGAACTGATATCATTATGACAAAAGTTTCTACATACAATGGTGTTTAAGTTAACAAGGAGATATAATTAGACAATATAAGAAGTAAAAACGAAACAGGTTTTTATATTTTTTTATTTAAAAATAGAATAAGCAAATCAGATCGTCTTTATTACGTTGCCCATCGTCTTCTATCTATCACTTATTTATTTATTTAATCTTAGTGCTTTAAATTGGATAACGTAATCATCTTATCCCTTACACTGAAGTAGGTTTGACTATTTGTTGTTTTTAAACATGTCCCAATTGTTCAAAGATTAATTCGAAGAGATCTCTTAAAGAGATACGTTTGCCTTTGTACATACCTTTTGTGTTCTGTCTATTTTGCTGTTTGTTATTTTCCCGTTTGTACAATTAAATATTTTACATTACATTACAGTTTGTTCGTTAAAATAGTGCGCAGAAAAACCCTTTGAATTCGCTAACACCCGCTTGCAGCGATTGTAGTGGCCCATCAAAGCATGCATACTATTTTAATGAACGCACTGTAAATAATAATGTTCTAGGTAAGACCTTGGCCAAAAATGGGTTCGAGAAGTGGGGTCCGGGAGAGCCCAGTAAACCTGGAGTGGAGAACTGCGGGTCCCTGACGCGGTCAGGAGTCCTTAACAACATAATTTGCTCAACGTGGCATCCCTTCATCTGCGAATGCGCCGCCAACGACTTGTAATGCCTAGACTACACAATCGTCGATGGTTGCTGATCGTCTGATCGTCTATAATCGGCACAATCATTATGCGAGCATCCGCAGATCCACACGATCGACCGTAGTAGTTATTTGAATAGGCGTATGAGATGTACGTGAAGTATGTTGCTGCTTTATTTATTTAATTTTGGTGAACAAACATTATGGCAATGTGATTTAATGAAAAATTGTGAAAAATAAATTGAAGAAAATGTGTTGGTATTTGAACATTACTCATAATAGAACGAAGTAAGTAGGTACTATCACCAAGAATTATAGCTGATCGTGTGGGCACATCAACGTAACAACCTAGAATTTATCTTTGATGCGTGCGCGAAAAACCAACTCACGAGTTGCTGGCGATCATTGACGATGATGTGGACTACAGTATACGCTCCACACGATCGTGCTCGCCCGTAATCGTCGGAAATTGACGATTGTGTTGAGGAGCCATAATAGTTATACTGCCCTCTCAAGCCAATAATCAGGTAACCCATAATTATCGAATTACACTACATCTTTTGTATCATTCCATCGAATGAATGAATTATAATTTCAGGATATAACATTATTTAGGTCAAGTTTGAGAAATGGTTCTCTATCGTTTTCCCGAATATCAATTGCCATAATTGTATCACTTGCCATAATGTTCATTTGCCATAAAGGCATTTTTTCTAAAACCGTGAACTATTCAGAATTGTTCAAAATCAAACCTAACCTAACCTAATGGGCTCTATACGATGGCATGTAAAATTTACCTGAAAGGTTTACAGTTTCAGAAAAAATGCCTTTATGGCAAATGAACATTATGGCAAGTGATACTATTATGGCAAATGAAATTCGGGCAAACAAAGTGATCCCCAAATAAACACTATCTAAGATTCGATTGTCAAAGTAGATTCAATCCTCTTCTGTTATAAATAAGTTTGTGTTTGCTACAGGAAATTTATTTGAGATGCTGCTGTTTGGTTTAGCAAGACAAAACAATAGGTAATATGCATGGATTTTAAAAATCGCATTTCTCATCAAAATATGAAAATACCGTAAAAGAGATCACCAAAACGGAAATTAAAATTAAAATCGGTCAAGAAATACGGAAGTTATAAGCATTTCAAACTTCTAATTAGACAGAGAGATCCGATGTGCACCGTGACGTCATTGTGCACTGCTGCCATATAAACTCCATGTAAAATTCCGTTTTTCTAGAAAGAGATAGGAACAAATCTTTGTTGGCTTATATCTTGGTTATTTTTATAGTTATTCAAAAAATGATTTTTGTGATCTGTTTGTTACATGAATCCGCTTCAATTGAAGCTGTAAAAAAAAAACATGCATATTCCCTATTTCATCAAAATAGGTTAATAAACTTGCAATGTTATCTTAAGACTGCGCCGAGCAAGTGCCTGATGATTTCAGATTTTCAGATTTCAGATTTTATTACTCAATATAACACGGTATAAATTACATGGCATGTCAAATTATATGCAGTTACATTGAGGTCGTCAGAAATAGAATTAAATGATAATAGTAGAAAGTCAACACAAATACAGAGTACATTAAAAAATTATAATAATAATAAAAAATTAAAAATAAAATTAAAAGTCAATCTTATTTATAAGTCAAGTTGCATATACTCATTCACGGAATAGACTGGGTTATCCAACAAAAGATTCTTAAGCCGGCGCCTCAACATGTCGTCAGATGGTTCGCGTTTGAGTTCGGCGGGTAGACGCTCGTAGTAGGTGGGACCGATGACGCGCGGGTTCTTACCTGGAATGGATGTAGAATGGACCTCTCATTGCTATGGTCGTGTTTCCTAAAAACTATAAAAAAATCTTGAAACAAAGAATGTTAATTAGCTGTACATATGAATACATTTTTTTTAGGATATAACCAAATAGTTTAGTAGTGTAACAAACTTATTACCGGATAAAATTCACAACTTTTTTTTCATTAATATACTCATTCATCGATAAATTTAATTAGTCATATCGTAATACTTACCCTTTCAATTGTGTTTTTTTTTATTATAATAGTACTCGACGTTTGCACGGTGCAGTCTTAAAACAAATAGTTATACTTTTTTTATGTTCACGTTGGTGAATAAAACGGTCACCTGTATACACAGACAACTTTTTTTTTTTTTTTTTGCCCCCGCGGCGACTTGAACATCTACTACCGCAGGGATAATGGCGTTTCCACGTGAAGTGACTTCGCCAGTGTCAAGGTTTATATGAGTATAAAACAATATAGCAATAAAACACAATCCAATCTTCTCTAGGAAGATTGGGGGCAACGTTGTACAGTGATTTGTAGGTCAGAGGTCAAGATAGTTTTAACCTCTGCACCACTGCGAGTCCACTAAAAACGAGAAGAAAGATGCCAGATACACGAAATAAGTCCAAGTCTTCAATCACTGTGCGACACAAAGGCATAAAAAGTACAAATCACTATCAGAAAAGAACTTTGAACACCTCATTACCCAAAAATTAAAGTCTAAAACAAATTACACGTCCGCCATCTTTTAACGTTGCAAATGGCCTCCACAGACAACTTTGGTGTTTCTTGAAGAAATGACAACCGCATTTTGTATTACATTGTCAGACTAGTTTTAAAAACAATAGGTTTGCATAAAATACGCATAATATTAAATAAATGATCGTTACAGAGGTTTTTCAAAACTTTAATAATATTATTCGTCATGCAATAATATAAAATATTTTTTACTATAAATCTGTTGTGTGCCGTGTATTTGGCATATTTTTTACTTTCTTAAACCTATCTGTCATAACATTTTTAGTACTTATAACATGGTTTCGCCGAATGTTGATATCGTAGAAAACAATTTATTTAGTAAATATTTGAATGATTGTTAAGTCGATTTTTAAATAGTTAGACTGATTTTCATTGCGAATAATTTTGTTTAGTATAATGTTCATATGTTTAGTTGACGGTCATTTAAGTAAATATAAATTAGTTTTGTAGCATAATGGAGGCGAGTGAAGCAAGAGAGCAACATGGGTCGGGGCAGAAGTAACTTCGATAGGTTAGGTTACTTAGGTCTTTTTTATAAGCCACAAACATCTTGCTACCTTGCTTTCATGGATTTAGTGTCATTAGGTACAAATGGAAAATCGTCCACGTGAAATAATTAGTCTGAAGTTGAGTCAAAAGGAATAGTATCCAAAGTGAATTTAGTCAAACTGTAATTGTGCTGAAATGTATTTTTAGCCAAATTTATTTTCGTTGTAAATTAATTAAATCCGAATGGAATTTTGTCCGTTATAAATTATGAGCAAATTGAAATACGCACAAGTGAATGTAGTCTAATATGAATTAAGACCATAATATAAATTGTACATATTTCAGGAAGGACGTATTTACAATTGGTGAAATTTCTGAGTGTATGTAAATACAAATAGACATATTTTTACCGACCAATATCACATTGGGCAATTTTACCATGGGACATGATTCCATTTTAGACGTTATTCAGAGTGAACAATTTTCCTTTTTATGATATTTCAAATGGTATTTTTTCTGAACTGACGTATAATTTCAAGTGGACGAATTTCCATTTGTAGGTACCTAATGACACTAAATCCTTTCATGCTTATGCTATTTAAAATATGTAATTTTTTGTCTTTCATCATTGCGATTTTGTGTGTGAATGGTGATCCTTAACAAGTCATTAAATTTTCATGACGATTCCACAAAGCGTAGAAACTAGTATAACGCAGCTACATATCGTAAAAGGTGTAAGAAATAAAATTATTTTTAAATGAAATAATAGTTTTATTGAAAAAGGAGGTCACACTTAGCCCACGATACCTATAATGTTGTTGTCTATAATTTAATGTTACTACAGACAAATATATTTAATGTTATTTTAATTTAGCCTCACAGATAAAGGGAAGAAGAACTTTGGCGCATTTTGAGTTTTTAAGCAATGCATCACGTGACATGGTCCCGCATAGTTTTTTTTGGTTGGGGTCCGGCTTTCCTCCCTCCCATTTCGCGTACCCGGCTTTTTCAAGAGACTGACCTTAAATGAAAAAAGTCCATTAGTAGCTATAATGTTTTATTTTCACTATACGCCGCTTGAAAAACATTGTGGTAGATTTTGGTACGTATATTCAAACAGATGATTCATTTCAGACATTTTTGACGACGCGTTCAAATCCCGGTAAGGGCAGATATTTGTGTGATGAGCGCGAATATTTGTTCTTGAGTCATGGATGTTTACTATGTATTCAAGTATATATTTCTCTATATTATTATAAGTATTTATATCGTTGTCTAGTACCCATAATACAAGCCTAGAGCTTCTGTACATTATTTATATTCATGCAAACATGTCTTGTAATTGTTTATGTGCTATAAAGAGTTTTACATACATACATACATAAAATGCGAAACTTACTAAAATTGGTCAAAAATACTCACCTAATCCTAACACGGTGTTAGCTTTATCTTTAACCATGTAGAAACCAACATGACAATATGTTCCCTGTGTTGCGCCCTTTATAGAGTCTTCGGGGTATTTGGCGAAGAGTTCCTTAAGGACCTGGGCCTCTTTATCTCCGTTGATGACTGCGAGGTGCGCGTGCTCCGCCCAGCAGATCAGGTCAGCCAGCCGCCAGGGGATAGGCTCGCTGTAGAACTTGTAACAGCTGCTCGTGCGCGAGTCAAACGTGTATTCTGAGGATGGTTCAGTTTCATTACGAAGACATTTTAGAGTTTCTTAACTCAAAAGATTATGACCAGGGCCCGTACTTTTCCACCGTTGAAGCAAAAATGACGTCACGCTACATAGAATATGGTTCCAAATGGTTTTATTGTAATTATTAACCGTTAGGCGTCAAAAGTTGTATCATGTTATCTATTGACGCGTAGAAAAACAAATACCTACTACATACCTAAACGTGAATGAAACTGTTTGATTGAGAAGGACAGTGGCAAAAATCATCAAGTAACGTCATCATTTAAAAAAAAAGTTTTTTTGTAATAAAATTACATACATACCTTCACGCCTTCATTCCCAGAGTAGGGTAGGCAGAGCTATAGAATTACCAACAACTCCAAAAACTTGTTGATAACTCTGTAACCACAATTTGCACAATTAGGCTAAGATGTTTAACAGTGTATATTAGTGACAGGTTGCAAGCCTATCGCCTAACAGTACCTACTACAAGCCTTTATTCCCTTAGTCGCCTCTTACGACTTCCACGGGAAGACATGGAGTGGCACAATTCTTAGCCGGCAACCACACGCACGGCGGGGGGTTAAAATTAATATGATTAAATACTTAATCATGGCATTGACATCCTTAGATAAAAGAAAATTGTCTCAATTTTTATAATAGATTGATGAAAAAAATTGTGATGCTGCCGTGATCCATAGTTTGATTGCGATTAAGCTGTTTTTAACGTTAACACAATATATATAATACAAAGCCAAACACACTGTGCGTTAAATTTCGTCATTTTGACGTCATCCGCATCAAAAGTACGACCCCTGATTATAACCAGTGTCTGACGGTACAGGGTAAGTATCGCTGAGACGTTTTGTGTCGAAGATAAAAGACTCACTTCTTGAATATATTTTATAATTTATAATAACTAAATACTTACCAAATAATATAGTAAATTAATGAAAGCACAATAATGGTGAGACACGCGTACGCGTGTCTAGTTCTTTTGGTAAAAATATGGAGAATGATCCTAGGATCAATATCGGAATAGAATCTAATAAATTTGACATACATACATACATACCTTCACGCCTGCAATCCCAGAGTGGGCTAGGCAGAGCTACAGAATTACAACTTAAAAAGTTGTTGATAATTCAGTAACCACAATTTGCACATAAATAAATAATATAAATATATATTTTGCTAATAAATTTGAATTTGGAAGATTTAGATCGAAATGTAATAGTGGCCAGGAACTCAAACAAAAGAGGTTGTAACAACCTCGTTACAAGTGGATAGGTAAAACCCCCCACATAATTTATCCCCCTTCTTTCTTAAACGGATCAACCAATTTTCATGAAACCTATCTTACAACCACCGCTAGAAAACCTGTTAATAAAAAAAGTATTTCTTATTCCTGTTACGTCCATTAGACTATGGTAGGGCCAGTACGAACTGAGCGGATGCGTGTAGTATCAGCGTTATCTTGTATCCCTTACGCTCGTCATAAGCTCCACGAGTACGAGTGAGAGACTCCGATAAAATGATTTATTGCCCTGATACTCGGTTGGTAATTCTACAATAGCAAAGCGTATGATTACGAGAGCAAGTAAAAATAAGAACTACAAACCCAATTGCTGTCTTAAAATCTATTGCGCTGTCTAAGATAATATCAATGGTACCTTTGCTTGTGGTGTCGCATGCCTTCTTAATTATTTTGAAGTCATTGTTTATGCAAATGTAGGGAAGCTCTATTGCGCAATTAACGTCAGCCAACTCTCCCGCGCCGGTCATCGCTACGCAGTTCTCATTGTTGCCTAAATTGTTAGGCTCGCCGGCAGCCCATTCAAGAGAGATATTCGCCACTGACGTTCCTGAAAAAATCCTAGTCAATAAAAAAAAAAGATGTTTATACAGCGCTTCGCAGGAGACCACTGCTGAGAAGAAACGCCGCAAGAAACTCAACAGTCAGTCGTTTGTTAAATATTGCTAATGATATTAAATATACAATAATAAACTTAACCTAGCATTATATAAAACAATAAATCTCACATAAAACCAAAAATTAATATATTCATGCGTAGTTGAGCAGGAAAATGTGTCAAAACTAAGAATTGTCGCAAAACTAATAAGTAATAGTAATAAATAAAAAAAAAATATACAAGTTATACTTACCTGTGACGGTGCAAGACAACCTGCATAAAAGTTTCGATACATTCTCCTACAGAAACCGTGGCCTCTAGACAATATACAATGTTTACATATTTTTTATGACTAAGTTATTATTACGTTATTTAGGTGTTTAGGCTAAGCATTTTATCTGTTAGATAGTCCTCGACCCTATAGTAAGCTTTAGACATCGACGACTTTTTCAAGTAAGTTTTAAGTACTGGAAATGGTAACTTTAAAACAACGTCAGGTAATTTATTATAGAAAAGGATGCATTGACCTACAAATGATTTATAAACCTTTGCACTTTGGCAAAAGAGCAGTATCTGAAATTAAATAGCCAAAGATCTGATCTGATGATGTTGTATGGTTGCCGGGGTAGAATAGTGCCACTCCATGTCTTCCCGTGGATGTCGTACAAGGCGACTAAGGGAATAAGGGCTTGTAGTACTGTTAGGCGATGGGCTTGCAACCTGTCACTAATGCGCTGTTAAACATCTTAGCCTAAATGTGCAAATTGTGGTTACAGAGTTATCAACAAGTTTTTGGAGTTGTTGGTAATTCTGTAGCTCTGCCTACCCCACTCTGGGAATGAAGGCGTGAAGGTATGTATGTATGTATGTAGATCTGATCCTCTTCGGTTGGTAATGAGGTTGCAATTGCTACAGGAGCTTTATCTGAGATGCTGCCTATTGGCTTAGAATGGCAGAATCGTTTTACGAACACATGTTCAGTTCACACTAGAACCCGATTCTTAAACTACTCGAAACATAAAATGATGTCAAGATAACAACAAAAGTTTTTTCGAAAAAGTTATCTGTGCCATAAAAAATGCTATTAAAGGGTGATGGGCAATTTTGTATGGACCCCGTCCCCACCCTCCAACAGTCACGGGATGCATGTTTATACGTTCGTTGGGACCCTAAACAAGACAAAATAACTATTTTAGTAGCTAAATCGATGGGATTTTTTCTATAAAAAAAAACCTTTCAAGAGTAATGCAATGCAAGAATGTGTTCATTTTTAAACCAATTCCATACGATATGATAATGGTTTTCCAAGAAAACCCCATATATAGGACGATCGTCGTCATAGTAAAAAATCATCAGGTTGCCAAGATCTATCAAATGAGATATGTTTCGTTTCTGTTGGTGGGTGGGGACATTTTGCCCATTGTCCTTTAAAATTTAAAACCATACCGTGGTGAGATGTTGTGCTAATTTATTACATTATATGGATGATTTTCGATTTATTTCATCGTAAAAAGTACTAGGGTGCACAGCTCAGCTCAGCTCAGCGGTACATAGCTCACCCTACTAAGTGAACTACCTACTATATGGATCTCTAAATAAAATCATGTCAACATGACAAAGGATCATTCTGGGGTCCTAGTGAAAAAGGTCTTCTGAAGATCAAGTAAAAAAGGGTATAAGTCTAGAATACCGACAGCCGCGACCATCACGCCAAGTTTGGCAAAACAGAACCACGTTGTTTTGTCACCTCGGTGTTAGTTTTAAGTTTTATATTTTTATGTATGTTAGTCTATAAGGTATTTGTAACTATGGGCCTCGTTGCCTGAAATTAAATTTATTATTATTATTATTATTAATATTATAAAATGTCTGCTATATAAATAAAGATATTAAAACAAAAATATTGGATCAAATACAAAGTTAATGAAATAGGCCTCTTAAAATTACATTATTCTTTCGAAATAAAATGTAAAAATCGTGAGTTTTTTTTTTGGTCTATCCCAATTCTTACCATCAACGCTTATAAAATTTCCTTTGGGTTTGGAGGCGTGGATATCAACAAACACTCTGCTCTTGTACAGCCCGTGTTCAGACATGGTCCTCAGCATCAATGTACTGATGTTGGTTGTTGTTGGAGACGCCAAGGTACCACCTGATCGGAATACAATAATATTGTCAATCAACCGTAACCTCGACACAGAATCTTTCATTGTAAAAGTAATAAATAAATAAAAAGTAAGCTTTAGAAACCAGACTGCATGTGTTGGTATACTCGTCGATATAATGATAAAAACACTAAAGGGGAAAAAACAGCGAAAATTGTAGGTAGGTAGGTAACCCAGTTATCAGGAGGAATTTGAACACATCATTTATCAAAATCGGTTGACCCGTTGAGTAGGAAGGCCCCCGACGAGGGGACATAGGAACGGAAATACATACACTATACAATGAGGTCAAACACATGACCTTCCTTTTGAGTTTAGCCGCAGTCGAGTAAAATCTGACTGGATGACTAATCGATCAACGCACGGTTAAAATTTGAAGGGAATATTCGTAGGGGTGCATTAAGAAGCGATTCTTCGAAATTCATCATCTAAGGGGTAAAATAGGGGGGAACTAATTCTAAGCATATAAAGACGAGCATACTCAAAAAAAATGCAAGTAAGGCTCTCGCCTAACAAAGCAGGGTTTTGGATGGTTGCACGTGCCTACTGTACTCGTATACTTCCATTTCTAACTTAAAAATGTTTGAACTTTTGTATTCGCATTCGCATACAACCTAGCCTATGCAAAAGCCACACCTGGACATGCAAGCGAATGTCGAGTGAATTTTGAGTGCTCCAAGCCTGATCGTCGCCTTTTAAATAGGTACCGTTGAGGACTTCCGGTGGCCATCTGTGGTCTTCATCATCAGTTCCACTTCACCAAATGACACTTTTTGAATGCAAATTCTTGGTAGACTTGATGCTGAACATACTGCAATTGCTATTATGTATGCCTATAGTTAATGTTTGAGGAGTTCCCTTAATTCCTCATCAGATACCAAATTGGTGGCAATGGGACCACCTTGGAAGTAAATCAATATACTCTTAGAAACAATTCCAAAATCGGTCTGCAGTTGTCAGAGAACTATTCCTTTTCCCTTTTTGAATTCAGTTAGCAAAAAGCGTTATTCTACCTAGTTAAATATACCTTCTAAGTTGCAGCGCAGGCGCGCGTTCGACCAGGTCGTCGGCACGGTGTGCAGGCGCAGCCACCCGAAGTATTTAATGTACTCGTAGTTCGGCATAAAGGCAGCTTCAACTAATCCTAGAGAATATTGAGTGACAAAGTTGATCAACAGATGGCGCTGTATCATCGGGAGATCTAAACTGAGTTAACCATGGGTAAGCGGAGTACACTTTTATAACATATTGGTGCTCTTCTGGCCATTTTTTTATGGCATAGTAAGGCAAACGAGCACACAGGCCACCTGATGGTAAGTGAAACTGTGACCCATAGACATTCGCATTCACAAGACCGCAATTCTAAGACTGCTAATGCGTTGCCAACCCTGAGGACTAAGATGGAATGCCTCTATGCTAGTCATTTCACCTTTTTTATTATATTTATATTATCCCCAAACCGGAACACAACAATGCAAACATTGCTGCTTGGCGGTAGGTTAATGGATAAGATGGTGGTACCAACCCGGACGCACCCTGCACAAGGTCCTCCCACAAGTAAAGTATTTAGACAAATAAATAAATATCAGAAGACAATCTTACACAAATTGACCTGGTCTCAAATTAAGCTCTCCACAAGCCGTCCACAATGAACATACTTGTATTGAGTAATACATACTTAAATATGTATATAGAACACATTCAATACTAGAGAACCAAAACTCGTGCCCGCCACACAAATATTTGCCCATACGGGGAATCGAATTTAGGATCTCTAGTTTCTTAGGCAGGGTCACTACTGACTAGCTAAACATGTAGTCATAGTACCAATAAAGCAAGTAATACGATATTTAAAAAAAAACAGCATACACTTAATTGGGTAAGAGGACATACGGTTTTTGTAAAAAAAGCACATTGAGTTAAAAAAGTGCAGGAAAAATATACTGACCTGTGAGCCTAATAACAAAATAATAAAAAACTAGACATCTCGGAAACATTTCGTGGATCCTGTATATATATATAATGAGTAATTTCCACGCAGCAGTGAACGTCAATCCACCGGCTCTACTTTAGGACTGGCTTGTTAATACACTAGCGGTAATTTATACGTATTGGGATGGTAAAACTGGGGGTCCACTGTTAAGGCCATTTTATTTTAAACGACCCTCGCCCTCGTTTTTCTCCAAATAAACAGATAAAAAGAATCTAGGTCCATTCAGAATAATAAACCTTTCAAATAGTGAAAGGATTTTTCGAACTAGTTCCGTGGATCCGGAGTTTGTTTATTGGATAGATACTAAATGACACAATAAAAGTGTTTTTTTTTTTTTGTCACGGTACAATGTCACACCAATTAACCTAGTCCCAATTGAAGCTCTACATAGACTTGTATTATGGTTACTAGACAACGATATAAATACTTATATAGAGAAATATTATACTTAAATACATAGTAAACGTCCGTGATTCAGGCACAAATAAATATTCGCGCTCATCACACAAATATCTGCCCTTACCGGGATTTGAACCCAGTACCGCTAGCTTCGTAGGCAGGGTCACTACCAACTAGGCCAGCGCGTCGTCAAACCATACCATTGTTGTTCCGTACCATTATATATAAAAGAATCACGTTTGTTGTATGGGAGCCCCCTGAATGACAAAATTTGCACTTTCATCTATAACTGAAAGATCAGAGGCCCGATTTTTGACTTTCGAGCGCTCGAAAGTTTCAGTCGGAAGTGAGCAAAATCTGTACACATACATACCTTCACGCCTTCATTCCCAGAGTGGGGTAGGCAGAGCTACAGAATTACCAACAACTCCAAAAACTTGTTGATAACTCTGCAACCACAATTTGCACAAATCTGTACCCCTATTGTTATCGTATTGTAACCGTTACCTCTAAATAACTTGACTTGATGAGTTGTAAACAATACGGCAGTAATAGTAAAAACAACGTAGAATGAGACACCTGGGGCCTCATTATTTTGTTTATAAAATATAAGCTATTAAAGCTTCGTGTGTTATGTGATAACAATACATTCTGCAAATTTATGTTAAACATTTGAAACAATCGAGTATTTGAGTCAGCATGAATGTCACAAGCAAAATTATAAATATTATGGTAGGAATGTAAACTAACGTTTTCATGTTAAATTAAAGTAAGGTAATATTCTTACTCATATTATGAATGTTTGTGAAAATGTTTACATATTTGAACGTTTGTATTTCAATTACGCACCAACGGCTATACGGATTGGCAGTTTGGTACAAATAATTCAGTGAGATTTAAATCAAGAACGATTACTAGTAAATAAACAAACAAACATTTCTTGAGAACTAACCAAAAAGTAAAAAAGACTTTAATGCACGTACTTACATACATACCTTCCCGCCTGTCTCCCATTGGGGTAGGCAGAGACTATAGAACGCTAAGTACACCGGTCTACATTACATTACAATAAATCACGCCAGATTCCCAGAGGGGTAGGCAGAGACCACTTATTTCCACTTGAAGATCTTGACAAAAATTACACCGGTCTATAGAAACCCTCTTTAGAAACTTTTCATTCATCCATCCTTTCTAAACGGCCAAACCATATGAGCTCTTTTCCTTCCATTACCTCTTCAATATCTGTCACTTTAATATTTAGTTAGTTTTCGAATCAAATCGGAGAAATACTGGAAAAGGGCCGAAACCGACGTGCGTGTATGACCCGGTGTATGAATGTGGAAGAAACGAAAGAAATTGGTCAAGGTCGTAGCAAGTGGAAAAAAGTGGTCTCTGCCTACCCCTCTGGGAAACGGGCGTGATTAAATGTATGTAGGTATGTATGGTAGAAAAATAATAACAACGGACGTTTTATCACAAGCTTCCATTTAAATTGCTTAGTTCGTATGTCTTTGTTTTCGAAACTTGCTTTTTAGTTCCTGTTCAAATCTTGCAACTCTGTTGATCACTACCTGGTATCGTAATGGGCTAAAATTTGGATCACTTGTGCAGGGTCCGTCCGGGTTGGTACCATAATCTTAACCATTAACCTACCGCCAAGCAGCAGTGTTTGCATTGTTGTGTTCCGGTTTGGGGATAGGACAGCCGGTGAAATTACTAGCATAGAGGCATTCCATCTTAGTCCTCAGGGTTCTTGGCAGTGCATTTGCAGTCTTGTGAATGCGAATGTCTATGGGTCACAGTTTCCACTTACCATCAGGTGGCCTGTGTGCTCCTTTGCCTTCCTAAGGCATAAAAATAAAAATAAAACTTAAATAAACCTAAAGCCAGTACAATTTTATTGTATCTAAAAGCTAATCTGATGTTGGAGTCAGAAGGTGGCAACAGGATCTCTACTGTTATTAACATAGAGCCACGGAATGAAGTTCGTTTATTTGTTCTCAAAAAGCAAATGATTAATGTACAAAAATAGTGCAGACAACAACAATGGTTTGTCTGAAAAATGTATTCTTTGTCATAAATTAAGTTTTGGACACACCAACTAAGCATATAATAACACGCTTGTTCAGCGACGGCTCAGTCCTACAACCGAGCTCGGGAACAGCTGGTCGCTGGTGAAAACTTACGCTCAATTCAAAATGTTCCAGAAACACTTACATTTGTTTACTTTTCTTATTCTGCTCAAGGGTGAGTAAAAACACCAATCTCCCTCAAATTTTTCGACGGTAACTTGTAAATAGGTAGTTTGCTATTTTTTTTAAGATACAATGCTCCTCGTGCCGCCTAAGAAAAAAACGCGAGATAAGCTAAACGCGCAGTCTCCAATGTGTTCAAACTGCCCATGTTAAAAAAATATATATAAGTCTCGGCGTTTATCGCGCGTTAATACGCGTAATCCATACCTTTCAATTATATTGGCCGTCACTTGCAACGATCCTACAGGAAATAGTAGTGTTGTTCTGGTGTTGCCACACAAATAGCATTAGTCTTTGTTAAGTTTTTTCTTATATTGCTTTTTACATTATTTTTTTATTTCACTTGTCACTAGTATTTGTTATGTTACTTGTCACCTGTTTACTGTTACTCGTCTTTTTGTTTATCGTAGATTAGTTTTTAAGTCAGGGTCCCTCTGAAAATCAGCGCCGCAGTTTTCCTGCGGCACAATGCTGAGAGAGATCCTGTTCAACGTACAGTCAAGGAATTAAATTTGCTACCCATCCAAAGTCAATCTGACATTCTACAGCAATAAGGTTGAGTTTCCTATCAATTACAAATGACTTGGCATCTCTAATGACAATGACGTCTTCAATCTGATTTTCTTTGAAAAGACCCAACTTCCGTGACCGTACCTAGTTAATGTCTTCTTTTTACTTTACATTTTTTCTACTGTATTTTTGTGTGCGTTGAATAAATATTTTTTATTTATATTTCTATTTATTTATCGTAAGTGTCACTTTGTACAATATGATGTACATTGGGCGGCACGAAGTTATTGAAATGTGATCAATGACCAACCTTTTATATTCTGATTTAATATAACATGTCGCATCTTCAGAATAAAAGTGACATAATTCAGAAATTTTAATTTTCGAGTTTGAGCTCTATCATAATAAATTTCTGACTTAAAGTTGGAAAGCTGAAATTTTGAATTAGTTCACTATCGTTCTGAAGCTGGCATGTATACCTAGGTACCTCAACACAACACACAACACAACACGTCATCATGTTGCGTTGTATATAATAATGCCACGGCACGCTAAATCGATGCATGCACTTGGCCTTACACATCTAGGTTCTGGAGGAGTTTTTTTTTTTCAGGATTAGTTGATGCTATCCTCGTGCCAGACTATGAGTACGTCAAACATGTCGGCTGGCTGCGCTTGCACATGGTGCCAGCGACCTGGTGGGATGCGCGCCTGCGCTGCAACATAGCCGGTACCTTAAAAAAAAACGTCCAAGTGCGAGTCGGACTCGCCCATGACGCCCATACGGGTTCCGTAGCAGCGATTCTATTAAACCTTAATCGATGTTTTAAAAAAAACTACTTACTAGATGTCGTTCAAACCAATTTTCGGTGGAATTTTCCATGATAATGTTCATCATATTTTTTTTTAGTTTTATTATTCTCTTATTTTAGAAGCAGGGAGACACATTTTACCACTTTGGAAGAGTCCCTCGTGCATACTAATCAGTTTAGAAAAAAAATACATTAAAAACCTCAATATCATTTTGAAGACCCGTCCCATACCCCACAAGTATGGGTTTGATAAATAAAATATTGAGTTTCAGTTCTAAGTAACGCCCAAAATTTATTGTTTTTTTTCTATTTTTGTGTGAAAATCTTAATGCGGTTCACAGAATACATTTACTTACCCAGTTTCAACAGTATAGATTTTATAGTTTCGAAAAAAAGTGGCTGTGACATACGGACGGACAAACAGACAGACAGACGAATCCATAAGGGTTCCGTTTTTTGCCATTTGACTACGGAACCCTAATAAACTGTCAAAAAAAATAATTGTAACATGCTTTTGTTGCCTAATGCACTTTTTTCAGTCTTTATCTACTTATCAAGACCAAACTAAAGGATCCGATCACAGTTTGTCTACTTTGAGTATAGCGGAGACCCAGTCGCCATTTTACGACTTCAATAACAAAACAACTTTTAAATACTATTATTATATTGCATTGCCATCGGGTTTAAATATGTGGTCCAGATTTTCAGGTCATAAATATTCGCGCTCATCACACAAATATCTGCCCTTACCAGGATGTGAACCTCGGACCAAGTGTGTGACAATCTCTGTTTTTTAGGTCAAAAATTCTACACAAAATGCGATAGCGTTTCTCTCTCCTTAAACCTAGTTCGATGTTTACGATTTTTTAATATCTTGTTGATATTATAAAAACCGGGCAAGAGCTTGTCGGACCATGCTCAAGTGCTCAGTGTAGGATTCCGAAGCCGTTACTACAAACAAATTAGAACTCGTGCCAAACTTAACTTAGCCGTTGAAAAACTGTTATCCCCATAGGTACATCGACATAGGTCACGGTCAGTTTACCAACACCACAAATAAGTTTTCGGTAGGTATAAACATTTAAACCGTTTGTAATTCAAGAACCACTAAAGTCTACTTAGTAGTGATAGTTTTCCGATTTCATTCATTATATGTAATATTTTTCAGATTTTCTGTATTTGTAGTTTTGGTTTGGGGGGGGGGGGGGAGGAAGCTAAATATTTTTGAAAGACCTATCCAACGACACCCCACACTATCCTTATTGGGGTAGGCGGAAAACATCCCCAAGTTACGTAAAGGGGAGGAAGGATAAAAAAAAAACTTCAAGATTTTATTTTACCACTTTGTTGACCTGACTAATATGTATAATTATGCCAATTACAGCTTTCTAGTACTAAGAGTCTCTGAGCTAGGCTGCGGACGGACGGACGGACGGACATGGCGCAACTATAAGGGTTCCTAGTTTGACTACGGAACCCTAAAAAAACGAGGTCTGTACGTTTCCTTTTCCAATATTGACTTGGAAAAAAAAGAGAAAAATAGAAACGAACAGACCTACTTTTTCAAAAATCGTGAAATTCGGACTTGATTTAAGTAGAATTTTTTGACAGCTATTCGATTTAAACGTTCACAATACTCATGTAAGTAATGGTATAGTCGGAATTTAAGTAGTGGCCCACGTTTGTACCTTGTCGTTTTAACCCCTTGAGAGATTAGTGCAGTAGTTCAGACATGATGTAAGAGTGACACAGCACTAACGTGCGCAACTCATACTTGGTACCGATAGTGATAACTCTGAATTTATAGATCTTCAACCCTATACTTAATATTTTCCTAGTCCTGCACTTAAGTACTACAAAAATATTAAATAAATAAAAAAACTTGAATTTATTAGTAAGTTATATCACATTACAATTAAAAGCTAATTCAAACTTATTTAAATTAAAATAAAACTAAGTTACTCAAATATTAAAGTTGTAAATAATAATCACCACTATAAAAAGAACACCCCCTCTAGCAGGTCCGCTCGCGGCATGGTCCCTATGACATTGGCTGCATTACCTCTCTTAAATAATAGTACATTATTGCCTAGGCAGTGAAGCAGGCAATTGCGGGCCGAGAATTGGTTTAAACGGACGAGCTTGCGAGTCCGTTTAAAAATACGAGGCCCGCAATTGCCGTTCCTGCCGAGGCATATATAGTGCTTTTCTCAAAAATCGCAAGAAAAAAATCGCATATAAACACAAACTTCACGTGAAATAACCTCACTCTTTACCGCCATTATTTTTATGACAAGGAGAAACGCAAGCTTTTTTTAGAAAAAAACACAAGCTATTCCAGACACAGATAAAAAAAGTTACGTTTCGAATAAAATATGGATGAATAACACTTGCGCCCTCATTTTATTATGGCCGTTTTCACTTTTTAAAAAGTTACAAACTAGATAACAATGAAATTTGTATGCAACATTGCGGGCTTGTGTATTGAGCACGCAATGTAATTTTTTTTTAATTTGGGAACTGTCTGTAAACTATGTACTTCGCGTCTCAGTATGGAGTTAGTAATGTCAACTTTTCCGGTCATTTTTGAGAAAAATAAATTATTGGCAAGCTCAAATCAGATGTTTAAAGTACCTGTGAGTCATTATACTGTAAAGTAACCTCAAACTGTGGAAGTTTCTTACGAGAAATTCTCGGAAATTTCTAAACATACTCGGAGTTTTTTTATGGAAAGAGAACACTCTCAATGTTTCCGATATTATTATTAGTAATTTCTTGAGAAGGTTTCTTAACTTCTGAGGATGCTCTGCAACTTGTACCTACGACTGACTCTGAAACACTAATTCAGAAACTTTGTATGACTTCTTTGTGTATCATTTTAACCAAGTTTTCGAAAAACTATTTAGATTCCTATGAGTTCATCGGGTTAGAATAGTGCCACTCCATGTCTTCCCGTGGAAGTCGTAAGAGGCGACTAAGTAGTACTCTTAGGCAATGGGCTTGCAACCTGCCACTAATACACTGTTAAACATCTTAGCCTAATTGTGCAAAACGTGGTTACAGAATTATCAACAACTTATTGAAGAGTGCTTGGTAATTCTGTAGCTCTGCCTACCCCACTCTGGGAATGAAGGCGTGAGTTTATGTATGTATGTATTTACATTCTACTTTTTTTTTGTTTCTTGAACGTTGTACGGTGAACGGAGTAGTCGATGTTATGGTATATTAACAATATCTTTCAATCAGGTGATAACTTGGCGTCACCTACGACCAGCGCCATAATGACATCGATGAAAAAAATTATGACTAAGCATAAAATAGCCCAGAGCTCGGTGTATGTGGATATACACACCTCTTTCCCCGAAGGAGTTTTTATGAGTATCGATGGTAAGCATGAATTTATTGTAATGTAGAAAGTTCTTAAATATGTAATGACTCCTAAGCCTGGCTCTTAAATAAAGTAATTAGAAGACTGCGTCAAAAAACCGGTCAAATGAAATTTAGACTCGCGCACCGAGGGTTCCATACCGTGGCACAGTAGGTTTTATGCATTCAATTAGAAAAAAATAATCAGCACAAGCCCAACTCATTCATTCATTCATTCATTCAAGTCAGCCGAAAGACGTCCACTGCTGGACATAGGCCTCACCCAAGGCTCTCCACTCAGACCGGTCTTGTGCTTTTTGCATCCACCGCTTTCCCGCGATCCTTATAAGGTCGTCACTCCATCTTGTTGGAGACCTAAATACCCACAACTCGTGTCCCGGTCCGCGGACGCCACTAAAGAACCTTCTGATCTGACCCCATCAGCCATCAGTCCTGCGTGCGATGTGCGCCCTCTCATGCTTATAGAATCTAAAATTGGTCTTAAATCAAATTGAGCCTGGCTTCTTGCAGGAATCTCTATGTCAAGAACTGCCCTCAAATGGGCTGCCGGAGAGCCCAACAACTTAGTCAACGACGAGCACTGCGTGACGATGAACGCGAGGGGCGAGTTAGCCGACGTGCGATGCGCCACTGTCAATCCCTATTTTTGCTTGAAAAAAAACCTGACATCTACAAATGAATGCTATAGCCCCAACGCAGGTACCATTACCTTAAAAAAAAAGATAAAGATAAAGACATTTATTGAGTAAGTAGGCCGCACAGGCACTTTTACAAGTCAAGAATCTACCAACGCTTCACAAAAAGAGACCACTGCTCAAAAGAAACTCAGCAGTCAGTCATTTTTTAATTATAGAAATGAATGCATTGACCAAACATGATTTATATGTATAGTTTTTGAATGCGGAATTTTCGAATAGCGATTTTTTTTTTCTAGCATTTAAATATTATATTTCCTTCAAACAGTACTACAAAAAGAAACTACTGCAATTTCAACTATTTAGGTTTACCATAATACTGATAAATACTGGTGGTGGCGTTCACAGGATACAAACTGGAAAGACGTACAGGCCGGTGTTACAAGTTCCACCGGGAAGCTTCTTCCTGGTACACAGCCCTCAAGACCTGCGCCGCGGAGCACGCGCACCTCACTGTCATAAACAGCGACAAAGAAGCCCAAGTTCTCAAGGAACTCTTCGCCAAAAACCCCTCGAACACATTGACGGGGAGCGACCGAGACCGAGCTCATTCCGGCTTTATGTCTGTAGATGCAAAGACTATGTGGAGGACGATTTTCGGTGAGATTGTGTTTATTATCAACTAGCTTCTGCACGTGACTTCGTCCGCGAAGATTTCGACTATCGCATTGTCAATTATATTGTCATTATTTTTTAATTTATTCGGTAGAAAAACTATACTATACTCTAATCCAGGACCAAAATGTGTGCCAAGTTTCATCCCGATCTTTCCAGTGGTTAAAGCGAGATTGAGTAACCAACGTCTAAACTTATATTACATTAGTGTTAATAATAATAATAAGCTATTTATTCAAAATTTCTTAGGTACATTTCAAAAAAAAAATTTATTAGTTGTTAGTAAGTTTATTTAAATTATTGTTATTAGTTTTATAATCATTGTTAGTCTTCTTTAATTGAAATATGGACTCCTAATTGGATAAAGGCCTCCTCTATCTTCTTCCATGACTCTCATGTCCTTGCCTGAGTTAAGTAAGGAATTAGTGTTAGTAAGATTTAAAAAACCGACTGCCAAAAGGAGTCAGATATAAATATTTAAAACTATATATCACCAGAAAAGGAGAGGTACGAGAGGTAAGGAGCAAACTAGAAAATAATTGCGTATTACTGCGTTAAGTACCTACATTTATTTATTTATTTACTTATGAGAATAAGAATTGAAATGCATTTTCAATTTGAAGGACGAAGTCAGAGCGTACCAACAATATTTTTATATTGTGCGCTCTCAATTAGGTACTTAGCATAAAACTCAGTTGTATGAGGTTGCTTGCTCAATTTATAGATCGATAAAAAACCGAATTTAATAGTATAATAACCTCACGCCATAAACCGTTCTTATCTTGCTTTGTCTATTAGTTTCAGTACTTATTTGCAATTCGTAGCAAGTTAATATCATATTTTTAGAAACAGTTTTGAAATTAACTTTGGGTCGGATTGACTCCTCAGTAGACTCTCACCATATGACTAGATCGAAGTTCAGTATCCCTAGACATGATACAGTAGGTAATTATCGTCATCGAGAATTTTTAGGTAAGATTTACGTTAGCTGGCAGGCAGGTGCGTTGAGCGCTATTGTCAATTTCATACATTTTGCTAGTTTTCGAAAATCATTCCCCTTAACCACAGAATCTGTTCTGTGCCTTAACGTTATATACACGGTCATAGGCACGTTTTATTTTTTATTTTTTCTCTTGTAATTCTGGCTTTTGACACGTTTTCCTGTTTCACTTCGCATGATATTTTTACTACATTCATTGTTTTTATAATACTAGGGTAAGTATTATCATTTTCACAAGCAGTATTTTGAATAATTGACTGACTGTTGAGTTTCTTAAGGTGTTTCTTCCGAAAATTGCTCTCCTGCTGGGAAGCGCTGGTAGATTTTTGACAAGTAAAATCTCGAACCCTTTAAACAAACTCACGATTTTATACATAAACTTATTAAAGTATACTTCACCTTTGATCTATACCTACTTAATAATATAATAATAATAATTATCGAAAACATATTCTCAGGGATAGCACGGTCTAGATTTATCGAGCGTGCCGTTGCCCCGGCGAATCCCTCAAACACATAATTTCCGGTTGTTCCCATTTGGCCAACGGCGAGTTCTTGCACGGAGCCAGGATCACCCATCAGCAGCTTGCTCTTCAATATGGTCTTGTTGAGTCTGAAGTGCCGTACTTTAAGTACACACCAGCGCCAGTTCTCGAAAATGGTCGTGCTACGCTCTATTGGGATCGATCTGTCATCACGGACAGGACTATTGTCGCCAATAAGCCTGATATCGTATTTACAGATCGATCTCAACGCCGGGCAGTGCTCGTCGGTGTCACCATCTCATCCCGCATGACGAGAACCTCGTGAATGCCGAAAAGGATAAGCTCAGCAAGTACCTTAACTTGGCTCACGAGGTGACCACCATGTGGGATGTTGACTCGACGATCATTGTCCCGATAGTTTTTTCGGCTAACGGTCTTATAGCGAAGAGTCTCGACCAACACCTCAAGAGACTCTTGCTAGATGACTGGATCAGGGACGAGATACAGAAGACAGTACTTCTGGACACGGCACGCATTGTGAGGAGGTTCCTCTCTCTGCTGTGCAGCCCTAACCACCGGAAGCTTGAGCCCAGCCCCGCTGCTGGTGGCACCCGTAGGTTAGGTTTTTTATAATGTTTATTTTTTGTATTAGTATTTTTTATATTGAATACTTATAAAAAACCTAATTTACAGAACATTTAATAAATATCTATCCTAATAATATATAATAATACAAATAATATTATAAAGAGTTAAAGTAGGTGAAGTTCTAGGGGGTAATCTCTGGATCTACTGAACCGCTTTTGAAAATTCTTTTCCAATAGAAAGCCACGTTATTTGTGAGTATATTAAACCAAAAACAAAGTTGTTGCCCAACGAAGTGGGCACGGGAACAGCTAGTACCTACTCGATAAAGATTACGAAAGTCAACGTCAATGTGAAGTTACTATCAAATTCAAGCATTATACATAGACTAGGAGGGCGCTGACATCAATATCACCTAATTGATAAAATGGAAAAGGTCGTGCTCGGGGTACTGCGCTAACTATCAGTAGCATACTAGCAGTCTGAAGGGGCTGTATATTATGTTTCTACATGTTTGTATAAATGTTATTTTACTTTTGTTATATATATTATATACCAGTGACTCCGTCAGCGTAGTCGTCTGATGCTATTCCCTGTAGAACAGTAAATTTTCCCGAATAAAAAGTAACCAACCCCATGTCTTTACACGAGGGTCTAACACAAGTTCAAGCATTTTTCTACCAAATTTCATCAAAATCGGCTCAGCGGATAAGCTATGAAGACGTAACAAATAAGCTTTCGCATTTATAATACACCTCCTTGCAAACGGGCATATTAGTAACAAGGCGTTTAAATATACTGTAAAGAAGTGAAACTTAATGGTATTTTGCAAGGGAGTTTATGAGTTCATACAATATGTGTGGATAGTTTATATTTTTCTATGACAGTAAAATACTTTTTTTTTAAATTAACTAGCCTGTTTTGGTGTCCCACTGCTGGGCAAAGGCCTCCCCTCTCTTTCGCCTCTCGTCCCTATCCAGAGCGCATGCCAATCCCTCGCAAACGAATCTAGGTCATCTCTCCATCTCCTTCTGGGTCTACCTTTGCTACGATGTCCATCGCGTGGCTGCCAATACAAAAATAAAATACTTAAGTAATTTTGTTTTTTGTTTTAGGCCACTCGTTTTCCGATGCCGGGTACGAAAAATGGGCCCCAGGTGAACCTAGCAAATTGAAGTATGGCTGCATTACGCGCGATGCACTGTTCAGCACTGTAGACAAGCAAGGATCACCTCTACCTTTCATCTGCGAATCGACTCTCAATAAATGAGAATAGATTTATTTGTAATAAAAAAAAATGATAATGAAAATCATTAATAATACGAATTTGTATATTTTTTATAATATGTTGCATGTAACTAAATACCTATAATATAGAACTAAATAACCTATTTAAAGTATCGAAATCTTTGGAATGGAATATAAATGTATCGATATAAAATAACTTGGTTAATTTCTCGAATCTGATTTAATAGGAAGTAAATCTTACCACAGGAATCAATTACGAACCTTCCAATTTCAATGCTTTCAACTAACTGAAAAGTGTTCAAAAAACTAATTTATATTATCTTGATCTTGAAGTATCTTAACAATGTTGTGTGATCACGAGTTGGATTCAAAATCCATCTTTATACATCTCAAAAGTATTTGAAATTAAACGTTTTATTTTGATGTTAACAGTAATTTTATGATTCACAGAAAGTCAATGAGAAGCTCAAGATTAAGTCTACAGCAATCGCATTCAGAATCCTGTTGACAATTAAAAAAATGGTATAGGCAAGGCAAACGAGCACTCAGGCCACAGGGTGGTACATGGGATCTGAGACTGAAGACTGTAAATCTGTAGTCAACCCTGAGGACTAAGATGGAATATCTATATGATAAAGTTAAGTTAAAAGATAATAATAATAATAATAGGGCAGGGTAGCTAGTGGCGAGCTGTTGGTGAGTGGCGATACCACGGACCTGAGTGCTCCCGAGGGTAGGTCCTGTTCCTCACCTCACGCTTGCCTTCACCAGCCGGCTGGAGTGTATAATGACGAGGAACAGACCCTCACCTCTGGCTTGCCTTTATTGGCCGGTCAGAGTCGAGTCGCAAGAGCTATATGCTCGAAGGGTGGATGTGTTGAATGTGGTGAGTGGGCACCTTATGGTCGTTTAAAGTCCAGAAGCACGTCTCGACCCTTAGCCCCTTTGGAACTGTTACTTCCCTGCTGCTATATATATGTGGCTATTTCGGGAGGCCCATTCCATTGACTTAGCGAGTCACCGCCTGCCATTTCAACCAAAGTAATTAAAATTGGCCAGGCAGGCGCCGTAGCTTCATCAATAGCCTATTCACCAATCCATGTCTGTTCATTCATAGAGCCTATTTTTAATACCTTCCTTCTTAAATAGTCCTACACTAACCGTTGGTTGTCCGTGGGAGCATACTTCTATAGTTTGAACTCAGGGACAATCGCCGGTTGGTGTTTTTTTTTTTTTTTTTTTTTTTATATCATAGGAAGGCAAACGAGCACACAGGCCACCTGATGGTAAGTGGAAACTGTGACCCATAGACATTCGCATTCACAAGACCGCAATCCTAAGACTGCAAATGCGTTGCCAACCCTGAGGCCGAAGATGGAATGCCTCTATGCTAGTCATTTCACCGGCTGTCTTATCCCCAAACCGGAACACAACAATGCGAACACTGCTGCTTGGCGGTAGGTTAATGGATAAGATGGTGGTACCAACCCGGACGGACCCTGCACAAGGTCCTCCCACCTCTTTACTAAATCCCATCACTTTACTAAATTAAACTTGTCTAAAGGGCCTCTGCGTGTTGGCTTCGGCTCCATGTACGCCATCCAAAGGTCTGGGACTCCCATAGTCCCGTGATTGGAAAAGACATATAAACTTTTATTTCGAGCAACGAGGCCCATAGTCACAAATACCTTATAAACTAACATACATAACAATTTAAAACTTAAAAACTATCACCGAGGTGACAGAGCAGTGTGGTTCTGTTTTGTCAAACTTGGCGTGATGGTCGTTGTCGCCGGAACACAACACCTTTCGGCCAGAAGTCAGGACATTCGACGGTTCCCAGCATAAACCGCGGCATGCGCACTATAAGCGACCTGAAGTGCCTGTAGCGAAGCGACCGCAGCTGGAACACCATCAGTATACAACCTTCTGATGGACGTACTCCACCACGTAGGAGATAGTAGTAGCAATTTAAATGATCCCTACTCAAGGTCCACCTACCACTAAAACCACCACAACTAGTTTAATGTAATCAATCTCGGATTCCAAAATTAGCCCTACTCAGTTTGTCATAATATTGTATAAACTATTTTTGAGTGGCGTCCGCGGACCGGGAGACGAGCTGCGTGTAGGCCTCCAACAAAATGGAGTGACGACCTTGTAAGGATCGCCGGAAAGTAGTAGATGCGAAAAGCACAAGACCGGTCTGAGTGGAGAGCCTTGGGGGAGACTTGATGATGATGATCTTAAACTATATTAAAGAAGTCTCGCAGATGAAGGTAAGCGCGTCATATTTGCAGTTCCCGTCGTTGAGGAGGCCGTCCCGCGTCACGGTCCCGCAACGCTCCTCCCCGATGTTGTTGGGCTCGTTCGGGGCCCACTTCTCGAAGCCTGCTTGGGTCAACGTGTCACCTGGTGAAACGAGTTAAAGATTAAAGCGCTTCACAAGAGGAGAGCACTGCTGAGAAGAAACGCCGCGAGAAACTCAGCAGTCAGTCATTTTTTCATTATAGCAATGAATGCATTGACCAACAAATTGTTTATATACTTTACGGACGCGGAGTTTACGAACTGCGATTTTATTTTTATTACTAGTATTTAAATTATGTATATCAGATTTTTATGTAAAATAATCCAAATTTTTAATAACATAAATAATATTCTCATAAATGAAATAGTTCATAGTTTTTGTTAAAAACTGTTGGGCAAGCTGTTCTTGCTGATTTTTATATTTTACAATGTCATCAGCTGCATATTGGGATATACAGTGGAGATCTATTTATTGAGGATTGTTATTTTCATTAAAAGTCAGCATGAAACTCATTTAATTAGTTAATAAAAGCCCTTTATTTGGTAATTGAGGTGGATTTCGGATTTCAAGATGGTGGAAAATTTTTCAAACTTAAAAATAACAATGGACAATTTTTGTTTTAGAATTTGTCAATGTCACATTTTTTAGAGAGCTAAGCAAACGTAATCTAAAATTAGCGGCTCGCTTTAGCTAAATTGGTTGCTTTTATAGCGTAACAATCATAAATACATTTGAAATTCTCACCATAAATCGTCAACCAAGAGTTATTTCCGTCGATATCCACTATGCCTATTTGAGCTTTGTCGTTGTATCTCGCTCCTATTAAAGTTTCAGGGGGGTTCTTGGCGAAGAGTTCCTTGATGACTTGGGATTCAAGGTCGCTGTTAATGACAGCGAGGTAGGCGCGCTCGGCGGCGCAGGCCATGGCGGCCTGAGGCCATTTCAGAGGCTCGGTGTGGAATTTGTAACAGTTGCCCGTGCGTGGCTCCAACTTATATCCTGTGAATACGAAAACAGATTTAGTATACAATATAAGAAATACCCAGTCACGTGCCTCATGCAGCTAGAGTTGCAAATTGTATCAACATATAATATTCGAGATATACAGATCGAAAGTAAGTGGAAGGGTCGGAAGGGGCCGCCCTAGGCGTACTTTTTCGAATCAAATCGGAGAAATACTGGAAAAGGGCCCGAAACCGACGTACGTGCATGACTCGATGTATGAATGTTGAAGAAGCGAAAGAAATTTGTCAAGATTGTAGCAAGTGGAAAGAAGTGGTCTCTGCCTACCCCTCTGGGAAGCAAGCGTGATTTAATGTATGTATGTATATAATATTAATACCCGCTAGCTTTGATCGTTCCTTGAATACCTGTAACTACATATACCTATACTATAACTTAATAAATAATTTTAGTTTTTCCAAAATACATATTCATGAGGACTCTACGGTTACGGACAGTAAATTTTGCCATTAATGATTAATTAAATCACATCGCTCTCAGAATAATAATTAATAAAGGTACCTTTGCCAGTGGCGTCACATTTCCTCACATAAGTCTCGACGTTAGTTTTCAAACAGAAGTATGGATGCACGCTCGAGCAGCTCACGTCAGCCAGCTCGCCCGCGCCGGTCATCGCCAGGCATTCCTCGTCGTTGTTCAAGTTGTTGGGCTCCCCGTCAGCCCATTGCAAAGTAATATTTGATAGGGCGTTTCCTGATACGCAACAGACCTCAAATTATTTGTGATGGTAATTGAAAAAGTTGAGTTACATTTAATATTGTTTCATGTTTGTGTATGGTTTCATCAACATAGTCATCTTCATTATTACTAAGTAAAAAAGGGATAAAAAAACAGTTGGTAGACTTAAGTAACTTTGAACCTGATTCCGGTGTGCCACAAGGGTCACATTTTAGGCCGTTTTTGTTTCTCATGTGCACAATAAAATAATTCTTACCATCAGTACTCTTGAACTCTCCTTTAGGGCTAGAGGCGTGTATATCAGTGAACACGCTTCTCTGCGCCAGCCTGTGCGCAAGCATTGTTGTCCTCATCACTGTGCTTATGGCGTCCGTCGTAGGTGATGCCAGGATACCACCTGTTTTCAAAGAATCAATCAATAATAACTGTCACAATTAGTTGAACTGAGGAGTGTTGAATCTAAAAGGTAATTATTGTACTATTTTCTATATTTATATTTTTACTCACGCATTTTTTTGAACAACAAGATTAACAATAAAATTAACATTACAAGCTAAAGCAAAAGACTTAAGTTGTTCTAGGGACCTAATTATGATTTCACTCCTATGATACAGTTTCATTCATCAAGATTAATAGTATAAAAAAGGAGACAGAAAATAAGTACACTAGTGCGTAATTTTAGAGGTTCCTTACTAATTAATGTTGTAACTAAGCACTGTGCATTCCAAGTTGTTTATTTTTCCTAATTAAAGTTTTAAACTTTACACTATTAATAAGTAATAGTTCTATGTACGGAGAGGGGCGGGGGGGTCAAGTAAGGAGCCTCTCTGTACGACGCATTCGCAACTCACTGGCGATACTACGTTCGTCTTAGCGTCTGGCGCACCCCGGGCAACGTTCAGGGGGGTTATTATGACATGGCTATGCAATTCATTTCATGGCGAGCGTAAAGGATAGAGCTATAGCAGTATATAGCTCTGTCCTTTTCTCTCAGCGTACACTGAACTGCAAAGTTAGCTCATAATAACCCGCCAGTACCAACTACTGAGCGGCTAATCCTTATAACACGATGGTTCCACCATAATAATATACATGCGAAACAAAACACCAACGGCAATTTTCAGAGCCAGCCCTGACCGTCATCTGGGTAACATAGAGGGCTTCTCAGATGACAAAGCGCTACTCCTTTCTAGAATGTGCCACGAGACGCAATGCCGCGTTCTATGCGTCTAGGAAACCCTTCGCGACGCAGGCCAAACTCGGCCGCGAATACCTGGATTCCGCACTCAAATCAGTGCCTTTTTGGCTAAACCAGACGTAGTTGTCTCATCTTCTTACTCTATCTGTCACTGACACTATGGAGCTTATTTCAGTTTTTGTTTATTGTCTCGGGGACACGATTTCTGTGGGAGAATGTGTCGAGGCTTTTTATGTGGGTTGTCTTGCACCGTCATAGGTGAGTGTAATTCCTTAAATTTATATATTTTTTTATAACTACTTCTTATTAGTTCTTGTGAGTTTTGACACATTTTTCTGCTCAACTGCGCATGAATGTATTAATTTATATTTTATGTGAGACTCATTGTTTTATATAATGCTAGGTTTTTAATATGAATATGAATAGGTTAGGTTAGGTTAGGTACACCAAGAAAAAAAAACAGACTATAAGTACGTCCAAACCAGCCAGATACCTTCAAGATGGCAGCGCAGCCGCGCGTCCGGCCAGGTCGCTGGCACGATGTGCAGGCGCAGCCAGCCGATGTCTTGCACGTACTCATAGTCCGGCAAGAACGTAGCATCCCCTCTTCCTGAGGATAGCAACACATCTGTAACTGACTCTATCTCACTCGTACTAGTAGTTAGAAAAGGCAGCAAGATGGTGTTTCTTGCTCTAGAACAGCTCCAGAGTTAAAGAAAGACAGCAATCAAATGAAGATGATCTACTTAGGATAACTTTGAGTTTTAGCAGAAATGTATTCTACACACATACCCTCACGCCTGTAATCCCAGAGTGGGGTAGGCAGAGCTACAGAATTACCTTGCAACTCTAAAAGCTTGTTGATAAATCTGTAATCATATTTTGCACAATTAGGCTAAGATGTTTCCCAGTGTATTAGTGACAGGTGGCAAGCCCATCGCCTGACAGTACTACAAGCCTTTATTCCCTAAGTCGCCGAAGCCGTTACTACAAACAAATTAGACATTTGATTCTAACAAAAATTCGCGTCATAAAACTTAATATTTCATAAACAGATACCTTAATCGAAAAATTGTTTGCATGAACCCGGAATATTTTTGAAAGACCTATCTAAAGGCACCCCACACTACGCGGTAGACGAGAAAAAAAACATACCCACGTTACGCGTAGGGGGGGTACAATAAAAAAAAAAAAAAATTTACCACTGAGTGGCGTGACTAATATGTATGTACATTTATTCCAAATTACAGCTTTCTAGTACTAATATTCTCTGAGCTAGGCTGCGGACGGACGGACGGACGGACGGACGGACATGGCGAAACTATAAGGGTTCCTAGTTTGACTACGGAACCCTAAAAACCGAATGAAATCCACGATTTGAATTTGAATCAATACTACCTAATAGTAACCGAGATACGACACTTTTATGGCCAGTGGTAATGGTGGATTAAAACTTATTAATTCCCCTAGAATTCAAAACTGTAGGTACAATCCAAAGTTTAGAGCGCGTGGAAGAACGTCAAAGTAAAAAATATATATATACTCGTATATATCTGTATAATATATGCAAAAATAGTAAATAACCGACTGTACCCCTAATCCATACTTATTAGGTTGATTGTTATGTTATACCTATTCAAATGTTTCACGGTATGAATATACAACAAAAAAAACTTACCAATAAGCAGATTGACGCAAGTAAATAAAACTAAACTTCTCCGGAGCATTTTAGTGGTTTTCGTTGAGAAACCAAGCTACCGCAACTGTGGACGGGACAAGCTTTACTAAAGGAATGTCGTTACAGTACTGAATTATCACCTTATTTATATAAAATTAGGTAAACAGCGGGAATTCCGAATGTAAGCGAAAACACTTACCATCGCATTTTGGAGGTTATTATCGGTTATCTGCGTGCTTGTTTGGGTGCTTTTAGGGTTCCGTACCAGATAAATAGGAACGCTTATGAAATTATTTTGTTGCTCGTCTGTCTGTGAAATTTCGTGTATTTGTAGTATTAGAAATAAGAAAATAATAGTTTTAGGAGTGAAAAAAAATTGTAAACTTATTATTATTTTTAAATTATTCCTGGTAACACGTCAAATTTATGCTCTCAGAAAAAAAAATGAGGCATTTGGTTAGTCAACGTAGAGTCATTTTATTTCAGAAGCTATGACCTAAAAATAAAAAAAATACATAGTTTTTCAATTTATTAAGTATAACATAAAAATGAGTTGATCGTATCTTAAGGGTTATTTAGAAAACTGATAAAAAAGGACACAGTTATTGACAAATTAGTACAACTTCTACACATACATACATACATAACTTCTCGCCTGTCTCCCAATGGGGTAGGCAGAGACTATGGAACGCCAGGTGCACCGATCTAAACATACCACTTTCGCTCTCTCTACATTCATCAATCTCTTCATGCAGGTAGGTACGTCGGTTTTGGGTTGCTTTTTATTTGGCCTTTATTCAGTACATCGCGAATCTGATCATCGTGCGTTCGTCTAGGACGTCCCCTACCGACGTCTCCGCTCACACACACACACAACTTCTATTTTCTTTAAAAAACGTTATTACTTAAGGTCATGCGCTGTGTGATACTTAACCTTCTATTCATAAACGCACAATAACTAAAATATGTCAGTGATATTTGCATCTGACAGAGAGTGAGAAAGCTTATTTTGCTAAAATAGGTTTACAATGCGTTGTTGAATACGGATGTAAGCACTACATAATAGTTTCTTATATTTTTATACAAATAAGAATTAAGCGTGAGACCCTCGGTGCTTGAGCCTGACTTGCATTTGACCATTTTTAGGACTCCGTACCCAAAGGGTGCATAGGGACATAGGGTCCAAGCCAAGCCAGTTAGTCACTCTGTTTGTCGACGGCGGGGTGTATCTCATGAACCGTAATACTCGTAGGTAGATAGGTAAAGTCACCAGTGGTCAGCCAGAGACCTGTAGTCGGCCTCTGCCTATACTTTGTATGAGTGGGAAGAGAGCGTAAGATATGTTTCCCACTCTTCGCACTCATATACCTAAGGTCGACTACTGGTCTCTGGCTGACCACTGGTGACTTTACCCTAATTGTTTTTTTTTACAAAGTGTATACAGGGTGCCTCTGACCTTGGGGCTTTAAATGCATAGATCAATTCTACTTCTTTTGTTCTGTAAGTTGTTAAAAATATGTTCAGTTTAAATTTATTTTTTATCATACAAGTTAAATCTAATTTTCAATGTACGCGATCCAATTCTCCATTTTCCTTTAGCCCTCGTACCAAGGTAATGTCGCTCCCGTACCATGAGATAGTGATTACATGGCCAGTATGGGCAGTATGTAATACACTGATTTTACAATTAGATTTTAACATCAATTAGTTATCTAAATTTA
Organism: Acleris emargana; assembly: GCA_927399475.2. Lineage (NCBI taxonomy): Eukaryota > Metazoa > Arthropoda > Insecta > Lepidoptera > Tortricidae > Acleris > Acleris emargana. The sequence continues at coordinate 2,852,393 of OV656836.1, read as the reverse complement.
AGTTATTTTTTCATGTTGCAGAACAAAAGTAGTTCAGTTTAGCGAGTAGAATCGATCGTTGAAATTAAAGCCCCAAGGTCAGAGACACACTGTATATTGTAACAAAAAAAAAGTTTAATATTAAAGACGCTAGGCGTTGTAGCTCCATTTTAATATTTTATTGTGCTACGGAACGGAGTCTGACTCACGCTTGGCCGGTTTTTTTTATTGTTATATACTATTATGTACAATAAACGTCCTGAGCGGTTATAATGACATAGCAATGCAGTTCATTTTACGTTGAGCGTATAGGACAGAGCTATAGCAGTTATATAGCTATGTCCTTTTCTTTCAGCGGAAACAGCCCCTGGGGCCCTAATATGGCTGCGCTACTCGGGTGATAAAATGCTAATAAATCATCCGTCACTTTCTGACACGTTTATAAGTACGAGAGTGACGAATGCTTTGACCAAAATTTAGTCACGCGATAAACGCAACCATACTAAGCTCGCTGGGCCTTAAGTCGAAATTTTATCGTGTTATCAACGATAGCTCTTATTTATATGACAATTAATGTTGGCCGAGTTAAAAATCGAATAGCATACATACATATATTAAATCACGCCTGTTTCCCAGAGGGGTGGGCAGAGACCACTTCTTTCCACTTGCTCCGATCTTGACAAATTTCTTTCGCTTCTTCAACATTCATACATCGAGTCATGCACGCACGTTGGCCCTTTTCCAGTATTTCTCCGATTTGATTCGAAAAAGTACGCCTAGGGCGGCCCCTTCCGACCCTTCCACTCACATTCGATCTGTATATTTCTTTCGTCAATCTTCTTTCATCCATCCTTGAATAGCATGTCAAAGGTAATTATCGTTTCATCTATTAGAATAGGGGCATGCTCGTTTGACCTTTATAATGAAAGTGTTTACTATTTAATGTATTTAATTTAACAGTACCTACCCATGTGTAAATATAAAAAATGGGTCTTTTTAGAAGCTGAACATTTATAAAAACCATGTTCTCGAAATATTGCTCTGTTATCTGCTTTATTGCGATAACTTTGTGGGTTACCAAACAAAAACAACTGGTTAGAAGACTTATTTTTTTATCTAAGTCATAATAAAAAGTTTTATCGTTTATAGCTAAATTTGATAAATCTGCAGGATTTCTTCTAGTAATTAAAACCTCGTTACACTTTTTTACATAAACACACGCCTTTATTCCCAGAGAGGGGTAGGCTACAGAATTACCTGCAACTCTAAAAACTTGTTGATACAGTAACCATGTAGCAAATTCGATTGCCACAAATGGGTATTTTTAAAGATATGGATTTATCCGCGAAACGAGGCAAACTGAGCTAGGCTATATGCTGCAGTCACTGACCTTGATGGCTGAACGGGCTGGAGCTGGATCCTCTGGGTATCTCCACGATACCAGGGTACGCGACGGCTGCTTCCTCGTTCCACTAAGTATTTGATGTACAGTAACTGCCGGCCGGCTTTGCACTTAAGTCTGCACTGTGAGGGTTAATTTTGGACACCACAATTGAGAATTATATATGAACGATAAAGTTTTTGATGTTAGCACGTTGGCGTTTCAAAATGGAGTCATCGGTCACGCCATTTCTTGGGCAATCACCGTCTCGTTTTCGCGTTACGGGCGCGGCCATCTTGCCTCTCTTTCGCGTGACTGCAGGCGCAAGCTAAGACGCTTACGTTAACCAATCAGAACGCATCGTGTATGAGTTTAGTGGCGCGAAAATTCAAGATGATTATTTGAATAGTGAACATTCCGCCCACCAAAATACAACATTTTGTATTTTAATATACAACGTTTTTTTTTTTAGATATAACGTAGACGAGGAATGAGTGTGTGTATGAACAATACTACTAATTAACGCTACCTGGTACTTATTATTTAAAACTAAAACTAAACTTAATTTAGGTTTATATTCTACGCTGAGTCACACTGATTAGGAAGGGGGCATAGTTTGGCTAGTGGTCGCTTGAGGAGCGTTCCGTTAGCGGTCCGGATGGTCGCTACGCGAACAATACCGTCCGGTCCAGGATGCAACTCTACCACGCGGGCGAGTGGCCAGTGAAGCGGTATAGTGTTTTCAGTTTTTATAATTACGATTGAATTAACTTCTAGAGGTTGGCAGTGAGAAGTCCATTTTGCACGTTTTGTTAGCGACTGTAAATATTCAAACTTCCAACGTCTCCAAAAATCTTGTTGAAACCGTTGGATTAATTGCCAGCGACCCAAACGATTCAACTTAATAGAAGTTAGATCTTCATCAGGAACCGAAGTCAACGGCTCTAGTGTAAGAAAATGTCCAGGGCTCAAAGCGCTCATATCGTTGGGGTCAGAGCTGACCGGGCACAGCGGGCGCGAGTTTAATACAGACTCGATTTGAATGAATAGAGTGGTCAACTCCTCGAATGTGAGAGTCTGATCTCCAATGACACGGTATAAGTGCGCTTTTGCAGCCTTAATTTGAATTTCCCAAACACCTCCAAAATGAGGGCTGGACGGAGGATTGAATCGAAACTCTATGAGCTGTGAGTCAGCTGCCGACTTCAGACAGCCGTTAAGCAGGTTATTGGCCCCTACGAAGTTTGTCCCACAATCTGAATGAATGATCTTAACGCGACCTCTACGACCTACAAACCTACGAAGAGCCGCAATGAAGGCTTCGGAGGACAAGTCAGATACTGTTTCTAGATGCACAGCCTTTGTTGTGAAGCACACGAACAAGCATAAGTAAGCCTTTCCAATCTTAGCACCTCTGTACGAACCCAGTCGGATGCGAAATGGTCCTCCAAAATCAACACCTACTATCGAAAACGGCTTTACCTGATTCACGCGAACGGCCGGTAAATCGCTCATGAACGGTTCGAGGGGAACGGGATTTAACCGATAACATCGAACACATTTTGCTAAACAGTGTCTGATCGCGCGTAAAGGACAAAGTATCCAAAACTGCTGTGTTATGAGAAAATGCATGGTATTCGTTCCGGGGTGACAGTTTTCCCGATGGACAGCTTCGATAATACGGTAAGTCAGTGTAGCGTTCCGCGGAAGTACAGCGGGGTGTTTATGTTCAAATTCAAGCCCGGCTCTCGCCAAACGTCCGCCCACCCTGAGAATACCATTTTCATCTATAAAAGGGTTTAATTTACGCATGGACTTAGAAAGAGGTTGTTTTGATTGAAGTCTTGCAATTTCATTATGAAAGTATCTCGATTGTACATGTCTCACGATAACGGTTAGAGCGTTGTGAAGTTCGCTCAGACTAAGGTAAGCGGACTGACGACGTGATAGCTTGTTACGTACGTTAGTAATAAACCGATAGCAATAGGATATGATCCTCTGAATTTTACGTAGCGATGAGACTTTATCCAGTAACTCGTCGATCAAGTGAGTGTCGTCGTTAACGATAAACGCTTGAACACGCTCTTCCGCAACAATGTCGACATCATCTTTAATAACCGACATGTCTAACGATGGCCATAGTTCAGAAGGTTGCGTAAGCCACTCTGGCCCCGCCCACCATAGGGAATTATGCACAAGGTCAGCTGGAAGTTGGCCCCGAGAAGCTATGTCTGCAGGGTTATCTCCGGAAGGTACGTGGTTCCAAATAGCCTCTGGAATCGCTTCCTGGATATGACTCACTCTATTGGCGACAAACGTTTTCCAACGGTGTGATGGCGCTTTTATCCATGAGAGTGTGACCGTGGAATCGGACCAGGCAAACATTTCGAAGACGGGTAACAATGATGAGTAGATCTGTTTTACGTATTTAAGCAGATCAGCGAGTAGCACAGCTGCGCATAATTCCAATCGTGGGAGAGAAACTCGTTTGGTGGGAGCAACGCGGGATTTAGCGATAAGCATGTAAGAATGTACGTCGTTGTGATCATCGGTGGCGACCAGGTACACCACGGCCCCGTATCCCGCCTCCGAACTGTCCGAAAACCCGTGGATCTGACAAGTCTTGATTTTAGAACCGGATAAGCATCGAGGTATTTCTACAGACTGTAACGATGACAGTTGATCAGAGTAAAGCTCCCATTTTTCCACGATGTCTCTAGGTGGAGTTTCATCCCAACCAAGACATAAAATCCATAGCTGTTGGATGAAGCCCTTAGCGAGGAATGTTAGAGGGGATAGAAATCCCATTGGGTCAAAGATACGAGCCAATTCACTAAGAATAGTGCGCTTGGTACAGTTACGATTCAAAGGTTTTACTTCGAACGTAAATACGTCCCCGCGTGGGTTCCATTTCAGGCCCAACACCTTGAGGTTATGAGTTTGATCATAATCCATTGAAACGGAGTCAGTTAGACAATGTTCGGCTGGCAGATGAGACAGTAACTCGGGGCGATTACTCGCCCATTTTCGAAGTTCAAATTGACCCCTGTGCAACAAAGCTATGACTTCAGCTATGGTTTGTTCTGCTTCCTCCAAGGTAGGGGAACCACTGACGATGTCATCGACGTATACGTCGGATTGCAACACTGACTTGGCTAAGGGATATTGATCGCCTTCGTCGTGAGCCAATTGCTTCACCGTTCGACATGCAAGAAATGGAGCCGAGCTTACGCCATACGTGACGGTGTTCAGCCGGTACTCCTGTATAGGCTCAGATTGGTTGAAACGCCAAAATATCCTTTGATAGTCGCGATCACTTTCGGTCATCAAGATCTGACGGTACATTTGTCTCATATCAGCGGTAAACACGATGGGATTGACACGGAATCGGCATAATATATCAAGGACGTTAGTTTGTAGTTTTGGGCCTATCAATAGCTTTTCGTTAAGCGACACGCCGCGCGCGTCGCTCGCAGAGGCATCGAACACCACTCGGAGTTTCGTGGAGACGCTATCGGGACGTAAGACACAATGATGTGGTATAAAGAATTTACCTTGAGACAATTGGTCGATGGGAACCAGACTCATGTGACCGCTTTGTAGATAATCTGCCATGAAATCGGAATATTGAGCATGAAGTTCTGGCTTGCTTACCAGTTTTCGCTCCAGCGAATGAAATCGCTTTAGCGCCATTTTCCGTGAGCCAGGGAAGAAGAGATCCTTGGCGTTCTCTTTGAACGGCAAGGTGACGATATATCTCCCAGTAGGGTCACGAGATAAAGTTTCGGAGTAATGTTGTTCACACTGGATTTCTTCATTACTGAGCTTTGGTATAGCCTGAGGCACAGAGTCGAGCTCCCAAAATCTTTTTACTTGCTCATTTAGCTGTTCACTTTCATTGATAAAAAACGAACTAACTTCGGATATTTGCGTAACCCTAACATTGCCTAATAGAACCCAACCGAATATTGTGTTCAGAGCAGAAGGTTGTGATTGTCCTCCGCGAACGTTGCCTGGCAAAAGAAGAGAAGAGAAGACTTCTGCGCCTAGAAGAACGTCGATATCCCCAGGCGAGTTGCAGTCAGGGTCTGCTAGCTTCAAATTCTGAAGATGAGTCCAAGTGGTTTTGTTAAGCTTGATTGTGGGCATAGGGCCGCATATATTAGCTAGAGTAAGGGCTTCAACATTGAAGACAGTATTTCTATTTACTCCCACTTCAATCTTAATCGTGCCTGATACGGCAGCCGGTGATTGACCTAGACCACGTATGGTACGAGACGTCGATGATCTGTCTAAGCCCAGACGATTGGCTGCACGATCAGTTATAAAATGAGCTTGACTGCCCGAGTCGATCAAAGCACGAAAGGTTTGAAAGTTACCGGATGAGTCACGGATGTCAATCATGGCGGTCGATAACAATACGAGAGAACTTTCGCGACTATTTGTAACCATACTTACTTGGGTACAGGTGTTAGAAGACTCTTCAGTGTCACAAATGTTTTCCGCTACGTTAACGTCCGAACCTTCGAGATGTAACAACGTATGATGACGTTTATGACACTTCTGGCATTTAAAGATAGATTTGCAATCTCTTAACCCATGAGACGATTTCAAGCAGTTAAAACACCAGTGCTGCTGTTTTGCGTAGTCGAATCTCTCTTGAGGGGTTTTACTAGAGAACGCCTTGCAGTGGATAATTGAATGATCCTCGCCACAGAATGAGCACTTAATAGTGGGAATGGGCGTCATCAAAGACGCCGATTGCATAGCCGCTTCGATTTCGGTACCAGTGCCTGACAATAAAACCGTTGACGCCGGTTTCCTTCCGAAATTTGATTTGTCAAACAACTTACTAGAACTGTTAGGGTTACGGTTCCTATCAGGTATCCGAGGCCTATCCAAAACGCGATTTTTCTCACTAGCCGAAAAGTGAGTATCGCGCACAAGTGCATCGCATTGTGTGTAAAGAAAGGTCTTAAGTGACTCGTACGTAGGTAGTTCGCTCGTTGACGGCTGTTGTTCAAACATGCATCGGGTTTTTGAATCCAGTTTGGAAAGAAGAAGGTACGACAAGACAAAATCCCATTTATCAGTCGGCAGATCGAGGCGCGTCAGCATGGTTAAATTTTCGTTAAATGTATCAAGCGTTCTCCGAAATTCATGAGGTGAGTTTGACTTAAAGTTTACGTCTAACATCTCCTTCCAACATGTGAAAGCTAAGTCACGTTTACCACGATACCGTCCAACCAAAGACTCGTACGCAGCGGAGTAGTAGGCCCCTGTTACAGGGAATGTACGGATGAGTGCTAAAGCATCACCGGATAAACACGACACGAGGTAGTGCATTCGTTCTGTGTTCGATAACGATTTATTTTCGTGAATGAGCGAAGTAAATACATCGTAGAACTCAGGCCATAACTTGATGTCTCCGCTGAAGTTGGGCAACACTATTTTTGGAAGTCGTACCTGAACGATGTCATTTTTCAAAGGACAAGACAGTTGATTCAATTCGTCAGAGGTTACTACGAGCTTGTGGTGTATTGAAAGAATTTCAAAATAACATTCGTCAAATCGAGATCGAATTTCATCTTCCCTGTCCTCCGCGTCACAATCGATTATGCTCAGTATGTCGGCGTGAGCCTCCTCGAACTTCATTGCGTATTTTCGAACTTCCGAATAATACGTCCGAAACGCGTCAATTTTAGTTACGTCATTCTTCGCCTGTAGCGCGATCTCCAAAGTTTTATTCAAACGGTTAAACGCGAGTGTACGTACGCGACGTAAAGCGGGCAGATCATGCACAGATAAACCGTCCATTTCAATAGATTTAGATTTTGTTCCTTTAATAGATTTCTTTTTATACATTGTTCAAACTATACCTTACTTACCGTACTTATAAGTGTAATAATATGTAGGTATAGGTAGGAATCGCTAAGTAAGTATACGTCCCTAACCGCAACACCGTTCTTCGATCAATCGACCTAAGTATGTTTTTAGGAAAACTACGCTTATAAACAGGCACACCCATACACAATACACATTACTTACACACGAATTCGAAATGCAGTAACAGATATGCGAACGTTTCGATAGTAATATAAACAGGTGGGTTGAACTGTTCCAACTTAATAGATAAGTAACCATCAAAATTGTCGTGGGTGAAATAATTACCAACCCACCTATTATATAATATTTATAACGAATAGTTTCGAAACTTACAATTATCCACGGATAATAAACAGCGAATAGTAGGCATACAAGTTACAAAGCAAATATCGAACAGCCTATAATACCTAATGATTACCTACAATGTACCTACGATCACCTGTTACCGTGTCCTGCACTTATTATTATTACCTACGCGAAATATCGGACGACTGTAATTTCGTAGTTTCTATTTAAGATTAAATGCACAACGCGAATAATACGCACAACTAAAACGGTGAACTTTGTTAAGTATGGATATCTGTTAAACGTACCTATTGAGATGTGCAAATATAACTACCTACACAAATTTTACACAAATTATTACGATATACAGCGCGACTAAATTAAGATGGTAACCGTGCAATACGAACTTCTCGTGATACTAGTACAAGACTACAAATAAAACGACTTTCCAAATCGGTCGGGTTATATTTTAGATGATTTGCAATAATTATTGCGTTATTTTTTACTAAAATGACTGTTATTTATCGATAATCTTATTAGAATTGTATTGTTCGTGCACACAAACACTTCGGTGTGATAATTATAGGTATATTTACTACTTAAATGAAAGTTACACCGCGCTCTTACTAATAATAGCCGGTAGGTTTTTATTGAAGGTTACGTTACGAACTTTCTCGAAAATATTGTAACTAGGTGGTCAATGTTATTCAAATAAATGGATTAAAATTCAATTAATATACTAAATGTAACTGAATCTAAAGGTCCCTGGTTTCGGCACCAAAAAATATGTAGCAAATTCGATTGCCACAAATGGGTATTTTTAAAGATATGGATTTATCCGCGAAACGAGGCAAACTGAGCTAGGCTATATGCTGCAGTCACTGACCTTGATGGCTGAACGGGCTGGAGCTGGATCCTCTGGGTATCTCCACGATACCAGGGTACGCGACGGCTGCTTCCTCGTTCCACTAAGTATTTGATGTACAGTAACTGCCGGCCGGCTTTGCACTTAAGTCTGCACTGTGAGGGTTAATTTTGGACACCACAATTGAGAATTATATATGAACGATAAAGTTTTTGATGTTAGCACGTTGGCGTTTCAAAATGGAGTCATCGGTCACGCCATTTCTTGGGCAATCACCGTCTCGTTTTCGCGTTACGGGCGCGGCCATCTTGCCTCTCTTTCGCGTGACTGCAGGCGCAAGCTAAGACGCTTACGTTAACCAATCAGAACGCATCGTGTATGAGTTTAGTGGCGCGAAAATTCAAGATGATTATTTGAATAGTGAACAAACCATATTTAGCACAATAAGGCTAGGATTACCAACGCAGTAGTTACAAATTGCAAGGCCATCGCCTAACAGTAGGTACTACAAGCCTATATTCCCTTAGTCGCCTCTTACGACATCCACGGGAAGACATGGAGTGGCATTATTCTAACCCGGCAACCACAAGACTAAAATCATATCTCTTTTAGAGTCAAGGTATTATTTAGATATCAAGTCCAATTGTTTAATAAAATAATTGTCTTTATATTGACGCAGTTGAGTTTCGTTTATGAGATTTTTTTGTCTCAAACTTAGCCATGGGTGAATTTTTTTCATCAACTTAACAAAAATTTGCAAAAGTAATCTCATACATAATAAAGAAATCACAATCAGTTACTTGAATTGAATTCATATTTTTTTTATTTGCGCCACCTGTCGATAAAGATGTGTACTACTAATACTTTATGAAATGCGTCACTACCAGCGCGTGGCATAAAAGTTTACAACTTAGTTCCATTATACGTTCATAGATGGCTAAAATGGTAGTTAGATAAAAAAAAAATTGTAAGTAGGTAAAGCAACCATTGAGTTTCGAGGCAACTATGAAATTGACGAGTTTTATTGTTGTATATTTGATTTTAAATTGGCGATTACTGATTACGATAGTTGAGCGACTGTAACGAATAACATTTAATTGTTTAACCTCTAACATGGCACGACATGAAGGAATGTCTTTTTGTACACAGAATATTTTTCGTGTACTTAAATTAAAGCTTAAAAAATTCAAAATTCAAAATATTTATTCAATCAATTGGCCACATGAGGGCTCTTTTACACGTCGGTAATATGGAGTGAATCTACTAGCGCTTCGGACAGAACCATCATTGCGGAGAAGAAGCGCCGCAAGAAACTCCAGCAGAAGGTCATTTTTTCAATTAATAAATGCAATAATATTTAAAAGTAAGTTACATTACCGATATATATATATATATATATATATATATACAGGGTGCCCGCGAGGAACCGGCAGGATTTTAACCATCGATTCTAAACCCTATTTGGAGTGTATAATGTGGTATAACATGTAGTCCAATAACGCATAATTTCCGAGATTTTTATTATTAAAAAAAAAAAATCATAGTTAATTTAATTTGAACTCTGTCACCTTAAACTAAAGCATTATTTACTAAGAAAGATTCATGTTGTAGTAGCAATATCATCAACGTACAACATAAATTAATTTAATCTATTTGTAAGTAAATAATGCTTTAGTTTAAGGTGACAGAGTTCAAATTAAATTAACTATGTTTTTTTTTTTTAAATAATAAAAATCTCGGAAGTTATGCGTTATTGGACTACATGTTATACCACATTATACACTCCAAATAGGGTTTAGAATCGATGGTTAAAATCCTGCCGGTTCCTCGCGGGCACCCTGTATTATGAGTAAAGTAATAAATAATTATTTTTAAAACTAACACAAATAAAATCATTACAAATGTAAGGTCAATAAAATAAAGTCAGAAATAAAGACTAGGAGAACAACAACGTTTTGACACAGAACAGATAAGTACAGAAGTAAATCTTATGTATGTACTTCACTTTTCATACCTACGCTCGGCGGTCGCTCTAGGGTTGTCAACTATGGCTTATGCACAAAAAACTATCGCGGTAGGTAGTGACTTGGCACTCGTAAATAGTCGTTTGATTTATTGTTGAGAATGAAACGGGAAGAATGGAAATGAATTTAATTATTTATTTTTAATGTGAAGATACCACTAAATATTCTGTGAATATTTCAAGTGTCTCTCTGTTGCCGTTATTAATATCTAGCAAAAAAACGGCAAAAAAGTCAAGTTTCTTGTATGGGAGGCCCATTAAATATTTATTTTATTCTATTGTTAGCATTTGCTGTTACAGCGGCAACAGAAATACATCTTCTGTGAAAATTTCAATTGTCTAGCTAGGTATCACGGTTCATGAGATGCTTTGTGACAGACAGACGGACAGACGGACAGCGCAGTCTTAGCAATAGGGTCCAGTTTTAACCCTTTGGATACGAAATCCTAAAAATACCGCAGGTAACTTCAAAAATAACCGACCAGACGAATTAATATTAAAGTGGAGGGGGTGACTGGAGGGGCTAATCCAAACCCGCAGTACCTACCTATAGCCCGTAATAGCAAAAAACTTATCCTACAAAACAAAACAATAAACCTATCTACTAGGTATTACAACAATACAAAAAGTTTACAGAGCAGAAACATACAAAATTTTACGTTTGTCAATTTTTATTATCGAAAATTCCTTATAACTTCTAAACGGATTCCCTAGTTACACAATTTCTATTACCATATACGTTTTAGACCTAAACCTATCAAAAGACACTAAAAACAACAGAATATCTACACAAACAAAAAAACATGTTTTCAACTTACGTAAGGTGGCGTGAATTTACCTTACAAAAATATAGTTAAGTACTTCGTTTATACTGATTCAAAATAGGAAACTATTATTTAAATCGATCTTAGATATATTTGGGTCAATCAACTTTTCTTTGTAGCTCGTTGCCATGGTGACGTCTCCTGGGTCACTCTTTAAAACTATGATTTCAAAGGATATAAGTCCACTAAAAAACTGTTATATTGGCAATTACACATCCATTCTTTTATGGCCTTTCTCCTGAGTGTGCTGGAAGTATTTATTATAACATTTTTTCTAAGAAACTCTATCACTGTTGTCTCCTGGCTTACGGGACAGAATAACAACAACAAAAAGTTGATCCACCCATTTATTCTTCGGGGGCCGGGGCGGGGCGTTTACCTACCTAACTCTTCTGTGTAACGTTAAAACGAACCATTGAAATACAAGCAGATACCTACTTACCTCTCTAAAGCCACTGGTAGGTTGAAAAAAGACAATTCACCGTTTAAAGTGGAATTTAAACAACCGTCCACTGAACAGTTATAATAACTTCTTTTTTGTCGCTCCATTATACCTAATTATCGCACTTAAAAGTCCACAGACGCGACGCGTGTCAAGCGGACGGCACTCGCGCTCGCACTCGTTCCAACTCGTTTGAGATATTGTGTCCGTGAGCGGTGTCTATGTGTGCGTTGCTCGAGCGCACTTTGTATGTAGATTGCTTTCTGTACCTATCTGTTCTGTGGTTTTGACGTGTAAAAGTTTTGAGATGTTGTGCATCGGGCATGTTCGCCGAAGCCCGTGTAGACCAATACAAATCGTCGGTGCTACTGCAAAACCGCGTAACTACAAAATTTATGATAGAGCAAAATAAACCTTACAGTCTTATTGAAAAGGTGCATTTTGCTTCCTATTTAAAATGTTATTTACGCGGTTTTGCAGTTTCACTGACGAAATCTCGTGTATACCACGTGAAAGGTAGTTATATAAGCTTCATTTTCTACTACGGGGACAAACTTCAAAAACCCCGGAGAAGAAAGTTATCAGACTTAAAATATTTACACACACTCACAACGTTTAGCTGTGCCCCGCATGCGTTACAATGCTATTTCCCGTATATCCGACTCACGCTTCACCGATTTTTTTAAGTTAAAATATTTGTCATGAAACTGGCTATCATGTACAAAAAGATTTATTCCAATCCGACGGGTAGTTCTAAAGATAACCCGTTTAAACATACACACAAACCCACAAGCAAAAAACTCTTCTGCTTTATTAATAATTATATTAGTATAGATTTATTCTTAAAAATAAATACAATAGCACTAATTAAATAAATAGTTGCAAATCAAATCTTCAACATGTGCCATAGCACAGAGTTACGAGCCTTATGGAAAGCGAGATCAGTCCATCATAATTGCTGAATGTGTTTGGGTTTGTCCTTAACACATCCCCATAGAGTTGAAAGTTACCCTGGCTGTCATTCCGGGTCTGTACGAACTTAAATATTTCATCATAAAATATCTCGATTCTCCCAGCCTGCACAGTCGTCATAATAACAATTACAGCAAATCATCATCATATCAGCCCACATCCACCCACTGCAGGGTAAAGGCCTCTTCATTTCCACGCCATTTTTCCCGGTCTCGTGCTAACGCCATCCATCCTTTCCCAACTGTCTGCCAAATGTCATCAGACCAACGAGCTGGTGGCCTGCCCACTGATCTGTGACCTAATCTCGGCCACCACTCTGTTAGCGCCCTCGACCATCTACATTACAGCAAATAGTGGGACGTTATGGTACGTTGGTGTTTGGGCTGGGTTCCATACATTTTTGCCCATTATTCTTTACTTTAAGTGGCTCAGAGCGCTAGGACCGCACGGACCAACAGTCCGAACGGAATAAAATTATGTTCTTGGCTGATAGCACTGTATTTTCCTACTTTAAATCTATCTCACAGATGAAGGGTTGCTTGGCAAGAAGGCAATCAATATCGCTGAGCAGTCCATCCCTTGTCATGCTCCCGCAGTTCCGCCCGAGCCCTTTGTCACTGGGCTCATCTTCAGTCCACTTCCCAAACCCGGCGTCATCCAAGAGTTCACCTGAAAGAAAGTGAGTGTTCGTTCATATTTTTTTAATTACTTTAATTGGCCTATGTCCAGCTGAGCAGTGGACGTCTTTCGGCTGACATGATGATGATGATGTCTCTAATTCGATAAACATTTCGAGGAACAGGGTTTTAAAGCCGTTCTGCATTGTTAAGTTTTTGAAATATGATTGATTTTCGTTTTGTATCTAACAGGTTTGGCGTAAACCGCTTCAAATTGTATGTTTTAATCAACAATTTAAGTTATTATAACAATATATTTAGACTCTCTATGATGAGTTTACTGCTTTTACAATTGTTTTTTTTTTGTGTAATCATCGTATCAAGAAATACTTAAAGTTAAATCACTGTGTTCCTTACAGCGTGCCTTAAAATTTTATATTTAACTGAAAAGCTCGAAAAAAACTATAATTGCGTTTTAGGGCTTGCACGGCAATTGTAGATAGCGTGCAGCGGTGATCGTTCTCTTTACTTCTCTGTATGGTTATTAGGTGAAGCGAATGACACACTAAGTGAACTTGTACGCCAGAGAGAGTAGGCATGATTAGGAATCATTTCATACCTATAAACACCGGTTTTGTTCTAGAGCGATCCTTCTGTACGTTAAGACGTAACTACTTACCTAATCTTTCGTGTAAATTACGGACACATACTAACATATTGGCCCGAGGTACGATATATTGCAGTAGCGTTATCGTTATCGAAAAGATAGATATACATACATACATTAAATCACGCCTGTTTCCCAGAGGGGTAGGCAGAGACCACTTCTTTCCACTTGCTACGATTTTGACAAACTGAGGTAGATATAGAAAAAAAGTAAGCTGGAGTATGGTCGCATCGAGAACCTACGTCAATTCCAAACATTTTGTCGATTTTAGAGATTGGCTTACGTTAGCGTTAAGCAACTTGTCTTGTTTCGCTACTGTAGCTGCACTAAAAAAAAGCCAATCGACGGAATTGTAGATTCTTGACAATTAATAACATTATACTTTCTCGCGTATGGTTGCCGGGGTAGAATAGTGCCACTCCATGTCTTCCCGTGGATGTCGTACGAGGCGACTAAGGGAATAGGGGTTTGTAGTACTGTTAGGCGATGGGCTTGCAACCTGTCACTAATGCGCTGTTAAACATCTTAGCCTAATTGTGCAAATTGTGGTTACTGAGTTATCAACTTGTTTTTGGAGTTGTTGGTAATTCTGTAGCTCTGCCTACCCCACTCTGGGAATGAAGGCGTAAAGGTATGTATGTACTTTCTCGTAATCATTTCCGAAGACTTAAGAGATGTCTTGGTGTACATTTTTGTGTTACGAATATGCTAACACATCAATTTTGATCACAGATCTTGATTCCAAGTTAGTGTAAGTTTTTATTTTTCATTGAACGTGAAAACATCGTTCCCAAATCGATTAAAAATTAATAAACAATAAATAAATAAATATCACGGGACAATCTCACACAAATTGACCTAGCCCCAAAGTAAGCTCTAGGCTTGTACTATGGGTACTAGGCAACGATTAACTTACTTATATACATAAATACATACTTAAATACATAGAAAACACCCAAGACTCAGGAACAAATACTCGCGCTCATCACTCAAATATTTGCCCGTACCGGGGATCGAACCCGGGACCGCTAGCTTCGTAGGCAGGGTCACTACCGACTAGGCTGTCGAGTCGTCAAAAAGCTTACTGCCTAAAGAATGTATTAGACACTCATACATTTATTAAAATTAATCTCACCGTGAATTGTCCTAAATTCACTTTCTTCATCCCAATCCCAAAAACCGATAGAAACACGGTCGGGAAGTGTTGCCCCCTTAATAGTTGATTCGTTGTGTTGTTTGTACAGATCTTTGAGGGCTAGTGACTCTGAGAAGCTGTTGATGACCGCCAGGTACGCATGCTCCGCATTGCAGATCATCAGGGCGCGGCGCCAGGGGACAGGGAAGGAGACGAACTTGTAGCAGCTCTCCAATTCCTGGTTCACCTTGTACCCTGTCGACATGAGGTCAGTTATTAGTGTTATTACCACTAGGACACATTTTTGTAAGGTTCATGTGCAACCATTAGGGATTAAGTAACATTATATCATGATCTGATCATTAACCAGCCTGATAAGTAGCTGTATACTTTAGTACCTTGTCGCTATAAAGCCTTTGATAGAGCAGTGATGGTTCCAACTGAAGACCAGCGCTGACTTTAATGCCAGCATTACGCTGAGTTGGGACCATTTCGTGGCTTCTTTCTTCTTGTATTTGTTAATCTGTTCTTTGTTATGCATGTCACGAATAAATGATTTTCTTTCTTTCTTTTTTCTTTCAGTGCAACAGTTAAAACATGACTTTAAAGAGACAAAGCCTACATACAAGGCCAGGATTCTAGGCGCTATAGACCATATAGTCTTTGACCTTATCGTGTTGTTAACGTTTTGATAGATCTTATTTACTTGACAGTAATAGCGGCTGAGTTAGAAACAATACCATAACAGGGGGGTTACCATGACATACTAAAGCAGTTCAGTTTAGGTTAAGAGAAAGGGACAGAGCTATGGCAGTTATACAGCTCGGTCCCTTTCTATCAATCTAAACTAAACTGCTTTAGCATGTCATGGTAATCCCCCAGGTCAAAGACGATATGGCTTTCACAGCCGAGAATAGAGGTCCAAAATTGATATTTTAACTGACATTAGGAAAATACTGAAGTTGTGAAATGGAGAAGTAACACATTTTAATTTCATAAATCGTTGATATAACAGTATATTTAAGAGACTTATATAATATTAAATAATCGTACATACACACATACATACCTTCACGCTTTCATTCCCAGAGTGGGGTAGGCAGAGCTACAGAATTACCAACAACTCCAAAAACCTGTTTATAACTCTGCAACCACAATTTGCACAATTAGGCTAAGATGTTTAACAGTGTATATTATTATTAGTGACAGGTAGCAAGCCCATCGCCTAACAGTACTACAAGCCTTTATTCCCTTAGTCGCCTCTTACGACTTCCACGGGAAGACATGGAGTGGCACAATTCTAAGCCGGCCACCACACGGCAAAATAATCATATAAATAATCGTAGTGTATTAATCGTTTTTTTTTTTAATAATAAGGTAATCTTTTAATAACGAACGCTGAGCTCTTCCGAACTCTGTGAATCCAGATTGACATGCCTTTACAGGAATGCAGTGGGTAATTAAAGACTGTTTGAGTCTACCAAAAACTGGAGCAGCTGGTCACGTGTTTTTAAAAAACTAGGTACTTAAGCAATGTTTCCGATTCTGCTGCAAAATGGTTTATTCTTGACAAACATAGGTACTTAATTAACAAGGAATATATCAATAATGCATCATCATCATCATCATCATTTCAGCCATTTCAATAATGCATGGTTTGTCACAAAATGGTCTTAATTCAGCGTGACGCCGGCAGAGCCAGCTCTGGTCTTCCGTTGTGACTATTTGGTGATGACACCAGCAGCAGCGTTGACTGCCCTGAACTGCTCGGTAGTCTCTCTTTCAACACTCCGCACAGGCTAAAGAGATTCTATCCTCCTATCTCCGTCCCCTTTGCACCAACAAAATATAGGCGTAACAGTTTCCTGGTTCGCGCTAGTAGGACCTTAAATGAGTTATCTAAATAGATCAACATTTAAGTATGTGTTTAACATGAACATCCAAACTGTGAGGCGTAAATTAGCAGATGATTTCTTCAAGTGAGCACTTCTTCTCTTTTCTTTTCCTTTGTAATTCTGATATCCCACCGTATTTCGTTGTATAAACTCACTCACTAACTTTGGTTAATACCCATTTGTGAACTTCTCTGTTAAGACCCTTTCTTACCTGTGTATTAATTGTTACTAATTGTACTTGCTGTTAATAGTTATTAAGTGTTAATCTTTTGTCCACTGTTAGTTTAGTTCTATCAGCGAGAACATATAATTGGCTTTCTACATCTAGTTTAAGTTGGATATCCTCAAATATAAAATAAATAAAAAAAGACACGGCGCAATGACGTCACGATCGCACACGCATCAATCGTTTAAAAAAAAAACCTTTGTCTGTGGTGTCACATGTATGTGTCGTTTCTTGAACTTTAACGCAGATGTATTGCAGTACTTGGGTGCAGCTCACGTCACTCAATTGGCCATCGCTGGACATCGCCAGGCAGTACTCGTCGTTGTTCAGGTTGTTGGGCTCGCCCTCAGCCCACGGCAGACCGAGATCTCCCAAGGCCTTTCCTAAACAAATACAATTTTCATTTGTAAGTTCATATTAGCTTTCTCAAACATGCAATGAAATGTTGGCGTTATGTTAGTTATTGTATGCTTCAAAGTATCACGTTCTGGGCGTCTATATAACTCGGCCAGCAACCCCCTACTTCCCGGCCTCTGTAGTAATGTACTATTATGTACTTGTTTATTTGTTGCATATTTATTTATTTATAAGTATTATCATCTGTATTTGTGACTTTTTATGCATAACTTGTTTGTGTCCAACCCCACGCCTCACTCTTTCCTCAGCCTGCCTCGTCCTTACTCATCTACTTCAGGGTGAGCAGGATCCCATTTAGGGATAGGTATGTTCGCGTTTGTACATTAGTTTACTATTAAAATTGTAATATTAATATTTTTATGCAATAGAGAGTTTACATACGTAATACATACATTTTATGGAGATTGCGCGTCTGTCGTGAATGCGCGTTCTTCTAACGCTAGAGCAGCGTAACGCTCACGTGTGTCCTCTAAACGCCGGAGCGATTTTTTTTACCTGACTCCGCGACACACAGGAGAGTAATGTGTTTACATACATACATACATACGTTCATGCCTGTAATCCCAGAGTGGGGTAGGCAGAGCTACAGAATTACCTACAACTTTAGAAACTTGTTGATAATTCTGTAAGAAGATGTTTCCAGCGTACAAGTGACCAATTGTGACCAGCGTATTAGTGACAGGTTGCAAGCCCATCGCCTATCAGTACTACAAGCCTGTATTCCCTAATGTGTTTATCAGCCTATATTACATATGTATGTATTTTTATTTCTTTTTGGCGTTCGATCAATTTGTCTTTTTACTGTGAGTGTCACCAAAGATATTATAGTAATCAACTTTCAATATGGCGGCTAACTGTCCACGGAGCTGCAATGTTGCATTTGCGTATCGTCAGACTTTCGTCATGTAGCTCTTGCAGCGGCATGTTAGTACTCAAGCGTACTGCAAGACGCAAACACTCCTTTCCTTTAATTCTTTCTTCTGGGCTGACACACATTCGCATTACAGTATTTCGTTTTTGTATCATTGTTGGTTCAATAAGTGAGACTAAATTTTGCTAAGTATTTTTTGTCATTGCAGCAACAAACAATCTACAATTATTTAATATGTTTTCCGTTGTACTGATGAAGCCAATACAATCTACGCCGTCGTCGCCTTCTAATAAAGTTGTATGCCATAATCACATCTTCATCATCACTTGACATTTTCACGTGCTCTCGCGATGCCTATCTTGAAATAACAACCGTTTTTTAGCTTGGATGACGATTGCATGTCGATTACGTGGACACATCTAGGGCGCAAAATACGCCTGTCGACTTTTGTAGGTTGCATGCAAGCGTCAAATGACGCCGCCGTGGACAGTAGACATTGCGCAGAGGCTGAGAGCGGCTAGCAGCGAGATAAACAAATGAAAAACGAACGAGACATCAGATTGGAGGTAATTCCTCACCCCCGCTGTCACAGCCTCGCAAAGCCGTGGACCGACTAGACGTCAAATCTCAGTACCAAATGTTTCTTGTCTAAGTACATCTCGAAACTTCCAAATTACAATAAATTCATTCTTACCGTTGAGACTTGAAAAATTTCCTTTAGGTTTCGAGGCTATGATATCAATAAACACGTTTTGCTTCAGTCCGTAGGTTTGCATTGCATGCTTTATTACTTCAATAACGGCGTTCGAGGTAGGTGACGCCAAGACACCTCCTGTTCACAAAAGAATATATCTATAAATAAAATGAATCGCTGAAATATATGTACGTGCATAACTTTCAAACGACTGCACCAAATTGGATAAAAAAAACAGTTTTCGCTATTATCAGGCAAAGGTTTGTGTATGTGTGAAAAAAAAAGAAAAATTCACAGGTAGGTCGAACATTTTCAACGGGGCAAAGCTGCTGGCGTGCTGGACGCAAAAATGACGTCACGACACGATACATAAAGTGTGATTCCAAATGGAACCACACTCTATACTTAAGCTTCTTCCATCCATCTTTTCTAAATGGCCAAACCATCTTAGCATACCCTTTTCAATTTTTGTCACTACATCTTTCAATCCACATCGTTCTTGGATCTCGCTATTTCTTACCCTATCTATCATCCTAACTCCACACATAATTCTTAGAGGTCTCATTTCAACTGCATTAATCCGGCTTGCGTTCTTCTGCCATACCCAAGATTCACTACCATACATTAATGTTGGGGTCAATACTCCCTGAACAATAGCAAGGCGATGTAATCGTATAAGTAATAGGTTTTTAATCGACTATTTTTTTCCTTATCTCAGACCTTCCATATTGCAGCGCAGGCGCGCGTCCTCCCAGATCGCCGGTATGGTGTGCAGCTGATACCAGCCAAAGTCAGGGACGTACTCGTATTTTGGGATAATACCAGTACCAGCCCTTTCAGCATTGCTTTTACCGTAATCTTCTGGATTTAACGTGACGTTAGATTCTTGGAAGTGTGATTTTTTTTGTATCCAAGCTGAAAATAGAGATATAAATAAATATAGAGAAATTGATGCTTGTTATTAAATTCATTATATCCCGGTACTTTTTGGAAAACGGTGACTTTAATCAATTTAAACGACCAAACAAGGGTTTTATTGTCACAATAAATCGCCAGTTAATCGAGCGAGAGTCAGTTTTCAATTATACTAACGATAATTAGTACGATGGCGTCCATATTTAACCCGATGGTCAACATGCGCACATTTTTTTTAAGGCACGAATAAAAAAAGTAATAACTCGAACAGTAGAACAGATCATCGTATACTTAAGAGCTGCTCTTGTCGGTCGTAGTAATTTCGAATATTTTTTAACCCGAGCTGACTCTTTAACACACTGCTACTTGCTAAGTTCTTCTTACAAATAAAATGGAAAGGTAAACAAATGAGGAAGTACTTAACATTGTGGAGGAAAAGAAGCATCTATTCTGCCCTCCTTAGAAAAAAGGGCGCATGTTTCATAGGACGACGTAAGAATAAGTGACCTTATCTTTTAAGGCAGAAGGTTAAATTTGCTTTGAATATCGAAATGCGCTTGCGTCCTTTTTATTTAGCAGGGCAGCCAGGGCTTATGAGTGATAATTGAAGAAAAATGGAAGGACACAGGTAACAAAGCTAGATAACATTATAAAATTACATTTCTTCTTACCAGTAGTACTTTGTAGAATAAAGCAAATGTGTAAAACTGAATATCTTCGGCGCATTATGTGGGTTTGGTGTGAACGCCACCACGCGTCTGATACAGCCTAGTGAACCCGTGAGCTCTTTTACTATAAACTATAATAATTATAATGATGTTTCATAATTTTCTTTGTGTCATATGTATTAATTGGAATACACATTGTTCAAAATGTATTGTTATATTAATACTCGACGGCTATGAAGGTATTGTTAGCACACATTAATCGCTGAGAGTAGGTCGGGCCCGTAAAGGGATAATATGAAAACGATCACGCTGAAATAGTTATTACTGCAGAGACCGGGAAAAAGGCCGTTGCGGGATGAGTATGAGTTATGTATAGTGTGCTTTACACCAACAATGAGAGAAAATAGAACACACATTTTAAGGAACAAAAAACCTACTCCAAAAACGCAAATATAACTTTTTTTTAAATGGCAAGCTTTTGGTTCAAATTATTGTCCCGGCCGACTTCAGTTCGACTGACTTATTATTATTTTTACTTACCATTTTAAAAGGAGTTATGTCATGCCTTTAAGAAGGCGGTTTTTTGTTTTTATCCGACGGGCCTTGAATTGTTATGGTATGCTTTCAACTTGGTCGCTTTTGATTACGCTACGTTTTTTTTTGTGTTATATGAGGCCAACGAGCAGGGGACCGATTTTTGACTTTCGAGCGCTCTATTTCAAAACCGACGATAGAAAATATTCGAATGCGAAAATCTTTCACGATTTATTTTCGAATGATCCCAAATTCCATATTTTTGAGATTTTCACTCGAATGTGAGGGATCGAATAAATAGTATTGTTAAGTTGGAACTTGTTTCATTATACGCAGAAAGTCGATGTTTTACCGGTTTTATTTATTAATATTTTAATTGCGAATAAATGTTTGAAGCTAACAAAAGATGAAATCATAACAAGCAATTTAATATTTCAGTGCCCATAAGATTTTTTTACGCTTATTTTACAAATTCTTGACTGGTTTAGAAAAATGAAACGCTTTCTCGTCCGTGGATGTTTATGGCATTGTGCTAGGTTTGTTTAAGCTTCGTGTACATCCCGGCATACATACCTACCCAAGTTGGTAACCTAACAGGTTTTAAAGATGTCAAATGATACTTTCTATTGATAGAATTCAAAACGAAGGCCACGGACCACTCGTGTTCATATTTCCTATCGCTCGCAAGTCAAAAATACCATTTCATTGTTTTTTGTCACTTTCGAGTGAAACTTTCAAGTGTTTGAAAGTCAAAAATCGGTCTCCAGATGGATCGCCTGATGGTAAGCGATTACCGTCACCCATAGACACCTGCAGCACCAGAGTAGTCACAGGTGCGGCAGGAATGCAGAGTGAGGCTACATCTCTACACAGCGCCAAGGAGTCAAGCCGATCAGAAGCACGCTGGCAGCCGACAATTCGAGCGATTCGACGTCAACGTATTTTACGCTTCGGTGTAAATTTGGGTGGTTTTCGTAGTGGTTTAAGAACGGACGAACATGTAACATCGTGCCTATTGCCGGTAGCAGAGAGTTGATTATAGTTAAAATATAAATATATCCGATTTATCTGCTGACAAACGTATAGAATTGTCCAGATATTATTGCGATTCATGATTCCGCACAGTTTTTTTTCCACTTTTCCTGTCCGACCATGATTGAAGATGAAGATTGGGGGAAACTGAAATAAATACGCCCATTTTGAATCAGTTTACGTTCTTAATCGTCTAAGGGTCTTTCCAGACCTATCGACGCCAAATCGGCTTGAGCCGGTAAGAAAAAGTTTTATGTCCATGTAATAAGAGCGAAAATGACGTCGCTCAGCTCGGCTCGGCTCGATTCGGCGTTGCGAACGGAACGACGTCGTTTTAGGTCTGGGGAGACCCTTATCATAGTTAAGAAATTGAAAAAGAAAATTCGATTTTTGATTCGATGTGTTTTTTATTCGATAGTTATTTATGTAACTGGTACATAATAAAGGTACGAGTGCTGGGGTTAGAGCGCACAAATCACAGGCACGAGTACCTTAAGAGCTTTTTTTTTTTTATAGCATGGGAACGCAAACGAGCACACAGGCCACCTGATGGTAAGTGGAAACTGTGACCCATACACATTCGCATTCACAAGACTGCAAATGCGTTGCCAACCCTGAGGACTAAGATGGAATGCCTCTATGCTAGTCATTTCACCGGCTGTCTTATCCCCAAACCGGAACACAACGATGCGAACACTGCTGCTTGGCGGTAGGTTAATGGATAAGATGGTGGTACACACAGCAACACATCTAGCTATACACTTCAGAATTCTGAAATATTGCATGAAAGAGAGTCGCACTAGAATGCATAGAAGTTGACATAATACACATATATACATCTCTTTCTTTTTCTCTCTGCTCTGTCTTTAATGGTTAGTTAGGTGTGATGTTGTGTGTACCAACCCGGACGAACCCTGCATAAGGTCCTCCCACAAGTAAATTATGTACCGTTGCATACATAACTTTTTCTACAAGCTTAAAATGATACTGACAAAAATAAATAATTGTCAACATTTCCTGTATACTTTCCTCGATTATTCTGCTAACAAATTTCTTACTTGTCAGCAAAGTCATTTTCATTAATCCGATTGGCGTTAATAGTTTTTGAATTTCATCGCTATATGTTTACAAATATCATGCAAAATTTAATAGTTACTAAAACGGTAAAAGGAAATATTTTAGGAGATAATCAACAGTTTATTCTACTAATAAGTTCAATTGATTTCAAAATAGTAAAAAATATTGTAAAGAAAAGTCGTATTGTCATATTATTATTATTTATTAATAATACAAGTTTTACATAATTGCTACGAATTTTACATAACCGTGATAATCGTAAACATCTCTCACTTTCTGACCAGTATATAAGTGCAAGAGAGCCGGATGCTTTGTACCCAAATTTATTTACCACGATAATTGCGACCATAATAATGTAGACGAACCAAAGGGTAACCGCGACGATGCTTTAAATGAAATGAAATTGAATTAAATTAAATATTTATTTGGCGGAATACTTATAAATGTGCTTATGATACGGTAGGTCCAGAGTGAGCGTCCATACTTAGGATACGCGTGCTTGATACGATACGCATAATTGTGAGCGCCAAAACCCACATACATGAACCCAGAAAACATCACACTTCTTTTTTTGGGCAACCGTGGAAAAAGAGGGGTGTTATAAGTTCGACCGCTATGTGTGTCTAAGGCACTGTAGCTCTTAAATAGGTCAATCGATAAGGATGCAGTTTTTTTTAATTGAAAGCTGCTTTTCTAGAAGTGGTTCTTACCTAGGTTTCATGAATATCGATTGAGCCGTTTAGAGATATCAGCTCTGAAAGAAGGGGTCATCAATATGTCAGGGGATTATATCAATCTAATCCAATATAATCTAATTTGAAGTCAGTTTGTATAATATTTAGGCTGAATCAAAGGGCGCCTCGCAGATGAAAGGACAATTATCCTGGATGCATGAAACGTCGTTGAGCTCTCCAGAGCGTTTCATACTCCCGCAGCGCGGCCCTTGCCTCTTGGTACTGTTGGGCGGTTCTGGCTCCCACCTCTCGTACCCGGCGTCCGTCAAAGTCTCACCTAAATTAAAACAAAAACTGGTCAAGTCCGAGTCGGATTATTATTTTCATTTTCATGTTTTAGCGTTTTTACACCGAAATATAAATTCGTTGAAAATAAAACGTTTCATTCAGAAGGCAAGGAGTGGTTGTCACAAAAAAAGTAAAATTCCAGTATGTACTCTTGCATGCAGAGTTTTTAACATAGATAATGTTGACCAAAAAGACAACTTTGCACAGTACTGGAGAATCTTTGTTATAATTAAGGATTACATAAAAGGTGCCGCCGAATCAAGATGTAACGTTATGTATTAGATTCGTATGTAAATGTTTTTGTTCCCTTACACCTCTGTAAACAGATGGCCAGATTTCGATTAAAAACTTGTAGTTATACTTTTGATAGAATAATCCCGACGTACTCTGATGCCACTAAGGATGATTATTTCCACAGACCCGTAATATTTTTGAAATACCTATCCAACGACACCCCACACCATGGGTTAGACAAAAAAAAAGAAACGTATCCATGATACGAGTAGGGGAGGTACATATTCAAGACTTTATTTTAAAACTTTATCTGCATGACTTATAATGTCAAATAACAGCTTTCTAATACAAAGAGTCTCTGACGGACGGACGAACGGACATAGCAAAACTATAAGGGTTCCTAGTTTGATTAAAGAACACTAAAAATCTTTGTTACTAGTTACTATAAAATTAATGGCTATAATATCACTTTCTCCAAATTCATTTGCTATAATCATCAGTCACATGGTATACATTCAAATGCTATAACAATTCGTCTCCATAATCTTCAGTTACTGTAAGTGTTACATGCTATAAAATTATTTGCTTTACTAAAAGTATATTATAATTTAAAAAAATACTCTAATCATTATTAATCATAAGCTTTAAATGACATAAGATTTATTTACTTTAACCTTCGAAATCTCTAATCAGCAGTAGCTAAATGGTGATGGTGGTTAAATACGCATTAAAGAAAATGGCAAATGAATGATTATAGCAAGTGATTTTATAGGAAATATGGTATACTACTAAACCAGTGTCAAGAATTGTCGTAACAAGTAACTCCATACACTGATCCTCGTTTATTTGCCAGTTTTCTGTTGGTAAAAATCACGAACATATTTGCTGACGATCTACTTGTAACTTGATATCAATAATCAATATTTATCTCACCAAAAACCGTAAAATAATGCCCGTTTTCATCAGGATCTAAGAAACCGATATGAGCATAAGCTTCGCCATAGGCTGCCCCATGCAAACTTGTTACGGGGTTCTTGCTAAAGAGCTCCTTGAGGACATTAGCTTCTTCGTGGCTGTTGAGGACAGCTAGGTGCCCACGCTCTTTGGCGCAGACCATGGCGGCTCGGCGCCAGGGGACAGCATCAGCGTGGAACTTGTAGCAGCTATCGGAGCGCCGGTCCACCTCGTACCCTGCGGACAAACCCAATAGACTATAGGTGAAAAACTTAAGAAGTAGATCCATTCAGTGTCAAAAGTAAGATCAAAAACCACTTTAAAACATGTTCTAGCATGACGCGCAGTTATAACAGATTATACCAAAGTGTCATTTCGTCGGTGATACTGCAAAACCACGTAAGTAACAAATTCATGATAGAGCAAAATAAACCTTACAGTCTTATTAAAAAGGTGCATTTTGCTCCTTATTTAAAATGTCACTTACGCGGTTTTGCAGTTTCACCGACGATTTGCAACTGAACATTTTTAATCAAAAGAAAATGTTAAATATAAACATGTCAAAGAGTAATTATAACTATCTATAACTGTAAACTTAAATAAAGATGATTAATTATTTTAGGCAAATCTCTCAACAACCTCAGTAAGTGAATGGAGTCCACATGAACGTATAAAATTAATTAACTACAAATTTTTACCTGTGTCAATTTACAGACAAGAAAAAGTCAAAAACTTCAAAATTTCTAAAGAAAACTATACCATTTAACTAAATAACTCACTGTAGTAAAAAATCAAGATGAAGAAATAACAACTTTATTCAACCCTTGACGGAAATAAAATTAAGCTTGCTCAAAATATTTTTTCGTAGATAAGTGGTATTTATACATTCGTCTAGGCACTATATGACATGTACATACACATTTTGTAACGAAAGCAAGCTTTAAAAAAACCCAACTGCTCTTTGGATAATGTCGTCAAAGTAATGTTACTTTCAATCATATATTTTTTATTCCGCCAATTTCACATTTAAATTTTAATATAGCCTCTGAGACCCTAGTGGTTAATGCGAATCTAGCCGTTTAGTAGTTATGAGCGGATATTGAGTCGGACATTATATACAAGTCAAACACATAACCCTCCTTTTGGGCTTTGCCGCAGTCGAGTAAAAATGGTCTAAAATCTCTGTGCTCGGCTGTACACGAACCGTTAAAAATTACGAACCAGCAAATATTTTTACCGCAAAAGCAGGGGAAAGCTATATAAATTTTCGTACTCAAATTTAACAAATAACCCCGGATTAGTGAAAAAAGGGACAAGTCTTCTGAAGATCAAGTGAAAAAGGGTTTGTCTAGTATATTCCGTTCAAGTATATACCTAGTTGGGTACTAAGTTCTGTTACTAAGGTTGATGTAAATAAAACTAACTTATGTTTATTTTTTAATTTCAATATGTATAAAAATTAAAAGCTTAATTAATAAACATTTTGAAAAACCATTAATCATTTTTCTTAGTTTCCGCAATTCCCGATACGATCTTTTAACATTCACAGCCGGCATCGATGAAATTACGCATGACTTTTCTGTAAATTTCATTTTTTGAAATCGCTTAAAAGTTAGTCTTTGTTTACCAAAGAACTTTTTTTGTATAATATTATAAAAAATCCTATCTCTGTATATGTTTAGAGACCAAAATTATATTTCTCAACATGACTTAATTCCAACTTATGAAGCAAGAGATTTGGTGTGTTTTCGTATTTCTGCAAAATCATGTGAAATCTTAAAGTCGATTTAATGAGTCATCAAGATTGACCGGTGTCCAAGCGGATCTTTAGTTGCTTTGAATACATTCGTATCAGAATTTAAAGCTAGAAGTCTGTTAAATATGTCACGCAAATTTGAACTCTCTACAGGAACTCTTACAAAAGTTGGGGCCGTTATCAGTATCATCGTCGTGCGTGATTTTAACTATGATTTTATCGTCCGAAATGGGAATACTTCAAGCTCGTACATCAAATAATTGCAATAGTTTAGAATACATTATTTTTATTATTATTCTATATAAATCAAAGTTTTGATTAATATACAGTTTTATGCAAAACTGCTTTAATTTTTTTTTTTATTGTAATTAATCTCTGTAACAGAACTTAGTAACCGACTAGGTACCCTTTTTTAGTACGAATTAAGTGGACTTATAACCCTTTTTCACTTGAACCCCAGAATTATACCTTTGTCTGGAGTATGGCATTGCTTCGTCGCTTCAATAATCACGCAGATGTATGGGTGGACGTAGTTGCAGTTCTCGTCAGCCACCTTGCCATCGACGGTCATCACCATGCAGTTTTCTTCGTTATTTAAGTTGTTAGGCTCACCAATAGCCCACTGAATGGGGAGATCTATCAGGGGCTTTCCTGAAAATTCCAGATGATTTCTTAAGGACACAATTTCATTCCAACTCGTATCTTATGCAACTTGTCCGCTAAAGTTATCTACATGTACAAACTTTTTTTTATTTATTTAACCAGATGCAAGCAATATAGCAAGCGGATAAATCCATTGAAAAGGACACAGGAATTTGTGTCTTTTTTGGAACAATTTAAGTTTTAAGTTCGTATACCAAATTTCAAGGACATATCCGAGTTTGCAGTAAAGCGACTCATTTGAT
Source organism: Acleris emargana (assembly GCA_927399475.2). Taxonomy (NCBI): domain Eukaryota; kingdom Metazoa; phylum Arthropoda; class Insecta; order Lepidoptera; family Tortricidae; genus Acleris; species Acleris emargana. The sequence goes on along the minus strand of OV656836.1, from coordinate 2,824,117 downwards.
ATGTTCAGCAGTTGCTGAGAATTGATGTGACACACAAACAGACACCGAAGACACCTTAACTACCGTAGTTACCAGTTCTTATTATTAAAAACCCATAAGTGTACCACAAACTCCTTAACTAATGAACATATCGTAGGTGAAACTGCAAAAACCGCGTAAGTAACATTTTAAATACGGAGTAAAATGAACTTGTTGGTAATTCTGTAGCTCTGCCTACCCCACTCTGGGAAGGAAGGCGTGAGTTTATGTATGTATGTATGTATGTAAAATGAACCTTTTTAATAAGAGAGTAAGGTTTATTTTGCTCTATCATAAATTTGTTAGTTACGCGGTTTTGCAGAATCACTGACAATATTAGAAAATTAAAAGATATTCTGGCACGGTATAAATGGGGCTTTATAATTTTACGTTAAGTTTTGGGACACCCAGTATGTAGTAAATTTAGTCTTACCATCAATACTTGTGAAGAATCCTTTGGGATGGGAAGCGCGGATATCAACAAACACTTTACTCAAGGACAGGTCGTGGTTCAACATTGTTTTCTTTATCACTTCAATAACGTCATTCGTCGTAGGTGACGCCAGGACAGCACCTTTCCAAAATATGTAATCAATTAACTACATAATGATATCGATATATCGTTACTACTTTTGAAAAAACTCGTATCTGATATTTCAAGATTATTTAGTTTAAACTTAATTCTCTTCACGCTTAAGTTCACAATCGTACGTCACAAAATATGAGATACGAGGTTTTTTCAAATCAATAACGATATACAAAATACCTTCAGGTTTGATCAGCAGATCACAGATAAATATAGTCTGTTTGGCAAGTACACTCATAGAACTGACATCTTGACATGCATATACAGGGTTATTAGTAAGTCGACCTATTCCCCTCTAGGTGTTATGGGAGAGGTCATTTTCAATTATTTTGGTCCCATAAAATACCCTATGCAACAGTGAACCATTTCTGAGATAATTTAAATTTAATTATTTTGCTTTAAAAGTCAGGAACCAACTTCAAAAATTTCAAAAAAAAATGCGCATTATATAAAAAAAAATCTTTTGTACAAGGTAAAACTGCTGTTCTTATGCAATAATTATAGTAGAATTATCTGTACACGTTTAAGAATGCGAGACCAAAAAGTAAAAAAAACAAGTTTTTTTATCAGTTTATATCCAACATAAATAACACAAAAACAGAAAAAATTACTAACTTTTGCGTAGGGTGCTATGGGACCAAAATGATTGCAAATGATCTCCCCAATAACTCCTAGAGGGGAATAGGTTGACCTGCCAATAACCCTGTATATTACTATATGTTTTTAATGTATTTATTTAGGTATTGCTGGTGCTTACCTCTCCCAAAGGATTTGGCTAGCTATCCAGAAAGGTAATGCAGCCAGTGTCATAGGAACCTCCTAGATGGGGTGTTCTTTTTATAGTGGTGATTATTATTTACATCTTTAATAATAAGCTAAATAAGCTAAGATGAGTAAAGTTTAATTTAAATTTAAATAAGTTTAGTTTTAACTTTTAATTGTTAACATCATGTTATTGTACCGAATTAATTAACAATATTTTCAGACATTTATCTATTTGTATGTGACTTTGTTTTTTAGTTGCATGATATAATTCTCTTAATGCAAGTGTTTGTATAATATTGCTCCACCTACGTCAATTTTCTGATTTTCTCAAAGGTCAACTGGTAGAAAATGCCATTTAAGTTGACATTTCGTGCTCAAATTAATAAATAAATATTATTTCAAGAAATAAATCATTGCATTAAAAATAATTATACCTAACTGTTATTTTATCGGTTTATTACACAGATCGAAATTATGCAATTAGCTATGTAAAATGAAAATTAGTACATTACAGTAACCGGCCGAAAACCAGTCAGTCCTGGCACATTGTCCAACCATAGAGTTTTTGGATATTAATGATATCGACAACAGAAAAAAAATACTAAACTTATTTGTTGCGTGTAACGGAACAGTAATAACAGCATTGTTTTACTACTGTCAACATTGTTCATATTCAGAAACTTCATGATTGAGCCATGTGTCAGGATTGACTTGATATCGGCCAAGCACTGCAGTTGTCATGCAAGTCATTGCACAGCCTTTGCGATACCTTCCATGTGGCAGCGCAGCCGCGCATCCGCCCAGGTCGCCGGTAACTTGTGCATGCGCACCCAGCCGAACTTATCTACCTTCTCGAAATCCGGCAAAAAACTAGCCGCGGCGAATCCTAGAAAGAACATGATGTTTTGACTGATTTACATTGGTCCAACAAAAGCAAGCAGTAGAAGTTCATTGCGTTGTTACAGTTGGGATTGTTCATAATTTTTACGATTTACTCCAATTCGAAAACCATTTCGAGGAACAGGGTTTTTAAACCGTTCTGCATTATTAAGTTTTTGAAATCTATTTCGGATATTTCGCCAAAAGTATATTTAACCTTTGTTTGACTTTCGTTTTCGGCTTGAAGTCCTCGTAGGTGTATCTTACGAGTTAGGTGAAAACCGCTTGAAATAGTATGTTTTAATTCACTATAACAATAACTTTTAATCATTACATATCATTAAATTGTTGTAATTTATTAGAAAATGCCAACCCAAATTTTAAATAGTCATGTCATCCACAAAACGTCTGCTAAATAAATAAAGCTATTAAAACAAAACTATTGGGTAAAATACAAAATAAATGAAATTGGTCTCTTAAAATTACCTATTGTTTCTGGTCTATCCCTTTTGCTCCCGCGTCAAACGTGAAAACCTACTCGTCAATTTATTTCTACGGGCATGCTTGTGCTGTACCAATGTAAATCTAACCAATGGGTTTTTAATAACAAAAATGGACTATGTCAAAGTGACACTGTAAATAAAATCATGAAGTCTCGAAGAATTCGTAATTTTCGCGTGTTATGCGTAACCACAACACACTATTTAATGATTTCAATTTTTTTGCTTCAAATTTGCGTATGTTTAAAAAACAAGTAATGGACAGATTGTTTGACTTATAGCGTTGACAATATATAGCTGTTTTATTTCTAACGTTATTGTTAGATTGGTCGTACACTTGTACCTAGTTCCTTCTGACTGAATGTTTAGTTACCAACTCTTTACATTTACTTTGTAAAGTTTAATTGTCATTAACGAAACTCCAGGTTTAGTTAAGTTGTAATAGTTAAACAAAACTGTATGTTTCTTTCTGTATGTTTCTGTATGTTTGTTTGTTTAATGATTGATTTTCACTTTAACATAGTCCAAAGTGGTCTAGGAATCAAGTTCCTTGACTGTACATTCCGTTTTTAAACTACGTGACGGGTTTTAATGAGGCTGAGGATAAAGTGATTCAAGATGAAGGTTTTAGTTTATAATTAACCCTGGTTTAAGTACATGTGTTAAAAAAAAAAAACTAAAGCGAAGCGGGGGAGGGACGCTAATATATTATATTCCTACAGACTTTTAAAACAAACGACTATCTGTAAGTTCAATAGAATTACTCTTTCAAGTTACAACGAACAGACGGACAACAAATAAGATCTCTTTTGGGTACTTAGCCCTAATAAAAACCATTCACTAACCTGTAAGCAGAATAACGCAAGTGTGCAAAACTAGACATTTTTGAGGCATTTTGTGTGGATGTGAACTTCCGCTTCCGCTGCCGCTATTCATACAATATACTTTATGAGTGAACTTCAATCCACGAGCTATTCAATAAGACTGATATGTTATGGAACTTACGCGTTATTTATACGTAACTAGGACTAACGTACGTGCGGAGTTTCCCGCTAGACTCAAAAAAAATGAGAGCCAACCTAGAGATTTTCTTTAAGTTGACAAAAAAAAGTCATGAGAGTCAAAGATACGAGTTTTAACAACAGCAAGATCCTTTTATGATTCAACTAACATCTTAGATGATGTATCTAATTTCTTGTTAGAAGCGACCAAGTTAGTTTTTGAGTGTACTCCACCTATTTTTCCCGTTGGGGGTCGATTTTCAGAATAAGTATACTTTCTTAGTACCCCTAAGGTACCCAAGGAATATTCCCTTCCAAGTCCCTTCCTAGATCCAACGGTTTCGTCTGTGCGTTGATTGATTAGTCAACTAGTCCGTTTCTTATTTTATCTCCTTAGATAGCTAGATTCATATTTAAAAAATAGGCCTCAGGCTGTAACTATTAAGGGATTTCAGTCGTCGTTTGTACCGGTAACATCTGGTGTGCCTCAGGGATCTCATCTCGGCCCATTATTATTTAACAACTTCATAAATGACGTGGCTAATATTTCCAATAATATTTATAGATGATAATAAAATATTTAAAATAAATAAAATTATTTTAATATCCATAGGAATAAATTAAGAATGTGAAAGAAACTATGTCTGATTGTAACGCATCGACGGCTAACCCAATGAACCGATGTTAATGAAATTTGAAAAATAAATAGAAAAAGATTTAGTGCCCTCTCAGCACAGTTGATTTAAATATTATTCCTTAAGTGAGATAGATACAAAGACTACAACAATTCTTAACAATGACTACCAAAGTTATGGCTAAAGGTTCAGGACTCAGCATACGCTGTGAGGCAGGTCTGCACAGCGCTATTTTACTGCCTCTACCTGTCTCTCGGTGTGTGAATAAGCCTTTAAGGCACACTCCATACACCACGATGTAAAATATAAAACAATACTTAACACAGAACAAAGTTATACTACGAGACCCACATTCAGTCGGCGACTTTTAAGACTTGGGAACAAAAAATTGTTTAGCATAACCTAATACTAACACAACCACTTAATACAAAAAAATGATTTTCATCAAATAATCAGACAGAGCATTCCTAAAACCAGAATTTAATTTAAATTTAAATTTTACGTTTAGTATGCAGATAGTTTGAAGAATAGCTAAACTTAAGTGGCAGTGGGCGGGGCACATCGCTCGCAGGACTGATGGCCTATGGGGTCAGAAGGTTCTTGAGTAGCGTCCGAGGACCGGGAGACGAGCTGTAGGTAGGCCTCCAACAAGATGGAGTGACGACCTTGTGAAGATCGCGGGAACGCGGTGGATGCGAATAGCACAAGACCGGTCTGAGTGGAGAGCCTTGGAGGAGGCCTATGGTTCAGCAGTGGATGTCTTTTGGCTGACATGATGATGATGATGCCGATAGTTTGAACCTTGCTAAAGGACATAAGGTACTTCTTTCTGCGAGTAGCGATGAACGACTTCGTCGCAGACGGAGTAGCGGGCAACAGCTAGTCTAGATATAAATCAAATAAGTGTTTTTTTACCAAGTAGAATAAAGGCCTAGGGCAGATTATATTACAGTAATTGAACATAAGCATATCGCATAGAGGCTGCGAAAAGCACAAGACCGGTCTGAGTGGAGAGCCTTGGGGGAGGCCCATGTCCAGCAGTGGACGTCTTTCGGCTGACATGATGAAGATGAATTGAACATATAAGTATGAAAGTATCAAGGGCCAATCTCACACAAATTGACCTAGTTCCAAACTCAGCTCTAGGCGTGTACTATTTGTACAAGCCTAGAGCTGAGTCAACGATAAGCTTACGTATATAGAGAAATATATACCTAAATACATAGAAAACACCCATGACTCAGGAACAAAATATTCGTGCTCATCACATAAATATCTGCCCTTAGCGGGAATTTAACCCAGGACCGCTAGCTTTGTAGGCAGGGTCACTACCAACTAGGCCAGCGCCTGGCTAGGTAACGTAATTGATAATATATTAAAACAATGTAATAAAACAACGTCTTATAATAAAGTTTGAGTCATATATGTTCATTTAAATACACGATTGATAAATATGAAGGTATTCATTATAAAACATGACATGAATAAGAGCATGTTGAACCATGCTGGACTATCAGCCCATTGGAACGGTGTCACAGTATTATTATAAAACAATTTGTATGACACTTCTTACGACTTGAATCATTTGGTTACTATGACACAGTTTTATGGTGGGTCAGGGTTCCATTAGGTTGATAGCACTTCTGTCCGTCTGTCTGCTGTTTTACTCTGAGACTTACAAAGCTGTAATATTTAAGCATAGTTACACAGTTACATTATACGAAAAAAGTGGTATAATAACATACATACATAAACTCACGCCTTCATTCCCAGAGTGGGGTAGGCAGAGCTACAGAATTACCAAGCACTCTTAAATAAGTTGTTGATAATTCTGTAACCACGTTTTGCACAATCAGGCTAAGATGTTTACCAGTGTATTAGTGACAGGTTGCAAGCCCATCGCCTAAGAGTACTAGAAGCCTTTATTATTCCCTTAGTCGCCTCTTACGACATCCACGAGAAAACATGGAGTGGCACTATTCTAACCCGGTGACCACACAGGTAGCTAATAATAATATTGGGAATAACATTTTTTTTCGGATTCCGGATACCTTTATGTAAAGTGTTTTTTTTTTAATATTATAACATTTATTATTATATAATTATCAATTATATCATTGAATATTTCCTTAAAAATATTTTCACTTCTTATACTCTTAAAATGTTACTTTAGTCTCTGCGTATCGGGACTAAAACTCCTTATTAATTTCTAGGGATTAAATATATTTTCTAATTTACTTTGGCAACCCCTAAACATTCAGTCACGGTTTGTGAATGGAGGATTATCGCCATTTTCAGAGATTTTGCATAGACAATTTTTGAGCGTGGAAATAACTTCAAAATGACCCCTGTGCAAAAATAGAATTAAAAAAGATTTTATTTCGTGAAACACGATTAATGATTACGAATATTAATATATTTAATTATATTAAGGATTAATTCATTTTATAATGCATGGTCCAATTAATTTAAAAAATGTTTTCAAGTTTGAAGCTGATGGCTAAATATGCAAGCATTTAAATCAGCACTACACAAAAAAATACCGCGGTACTTTGTAAGAAACTATCTTATAATCAATATAATAATTTTATATAAAACGTCGTCAGTGCAGGATTGAGCAAGCACGGGGTCCGTAGCAACTTCTATAAAGAGACCCCTGGTTTGTTTTAGGTTGAATGATGATTAGGTTTCAATGATGTTCACTTTAAAATTTAAATTTACCATGTGTCTTTTTCGTATTTTTTGTTAATGATTCTTGTGTGCACAAGACATTCTAGAATTGAGAACACATTATGATGTTTCTCACCGGACAGATACTTTTTTACTGTTATCTTTGTCCGGCAGCATGAGCATGTCATGCTCACTTTAAGGTCTTTGCTTACGGCGGCGTCGTTGTTCGGGTCGCCACCTTCCCGAACACATGGTTGAGGGAGGCGATGGCTGAGATACGCGTCATACTCGTGAATTGGTGCTGTCTGTGGAGTCCGGTCTGTTCACGCTTGCAAGAACCTATTTTCCAATTTAGTTTTTTTAATTATCGTTCCTGACGTAGATCATTCCTTATCCCTCGTCATGTTGTTCTCCTAGTCATTTTACCTTTTATTTTTATTTTTTATTGACCTTACATTTGTAATGATTTTATTTGTGTTAGTTTAATATAATAATATTTTCATCTCACTAGCTCGGAAAGCCCTTTTTGTTTGTTTGATATCTATTGAGAAAATCGCTTTTTATCCACAAGAGGGGGAAGAGTTTTGACATTTGAAGGCAGCTTAAGTGATATTTGACAGCTAACGAAACGTAAAACCTTACAAGTGCTGAATTTTTAACATCACAATTAATGAATTGCATCGAGTAAAAAACACTAAATACAGTTTTACTACTTTATTTTAATTCATAAATATCAGCATTCAAAATTAACCTTCATTCTTGTTTTAAAAACGGATAAAATGTTCTGACAGTCCAAATAAGTCGATGTGCAAACAAAACGCATCCGAAATAATAATAAAACAACTTACGTCAAAACTTTTCTATTAAGCCGTCAACGTTAAAATATTCGCATGTTTTTCTAGTTTGTTTTGTTATTAAAAATGAGTGATTCGAGTGATAAAGGCGTATTAACACCCGTGGAATTACAGGAAACCGTGCAAAATGCGGAATTGAGCTTACAGTACAAACCATTTTCTTAGTTTCCTCGCTGTAGTCAACGTTAAATATTCGCATATTTTTCTAGTTTGTTTTGTTATTATAAATGAGTGATTCGAGTGATAAAGACGTATTAACACCTGTGGAATTACAGAAAACCGTGCAAAATGCGGAACTGAGCTTACAGTAGGTACAAACCCTTTTCTTAGTTTCCTCGCTGTAGTGAGGTGAAAAGTTTTGTGTTATACACGGGTGAAAAGTTATTTTACGTCTCGTGTCTTGAAACACTTGCTACGCTCAGGATTCTATTTTTGAACCACTCGCTTCGCTCGTGGTCAATCATAGAATCCTTTCGCTAGCTCGTGTTTCAAATGAACACTTGCAGGTAAAATACAACTTTCCCCACTTGTATAAGAAATAACTATTTATTACTATTATACCTTGTAATGTAACTTACTTTTAAGTATTATATAATTGAAAAAATGACCTTCTGCTGGAGTTTCTTGCGGCGCTTCTTCTCCGCAATGATGGTCTTGTCCGAAGCGCTAGTAGATTCACTCCCATGTTACTGACGTGTAAAAGAGCCCTCATGTGGCCAAATTACTGAATAAATATTTTGAATTTGAATTTTGTTACAAGTTGTGGCGGGCTCTTTTCCGCAACTAGGCGACTTAGATATGCGCCTATTTTGCGTGGGGGTTTGTTTTAGGTTATTATGCTGAAGAATACCGACTGGATTATTCATCCTATCGTCTGATGGATATAATCATCATCATCATCATTTCAGTCGAAAGACATCCACTGATGGACATAGACCTCCGCAAGGTGTGCCCCAAGGACTGATACTACGCTCTAATATATTCTATTATGTTATGATACATTATTGTTTATGTCGTGACAAAACTAATAGGGATGAAAGAAAATAAATAAAAGACATAATTATACTGCGACCTTGTAATAAAAAGTATAAAAAGTAATGAAAAACGTTAAATATAATAATTAGTATAACAAAATCTATTTGAGGGCAATAAAATACTTTTCATCACACTTGCACGTAAACAGTATCAAAACATACAGGTTAACTTGGCCGCAATGCCCCATATAAAACCCTCGACCTTTTTATTTACCATGAAACCCAAGGTCGGTAAGTAAATTTTTTTTAATTTATAGCACAGCACACAGGTCATGCAAGTTCAAGCAAAGAGTTTACACGCAATTGAAAAATTGTCTTAAAATGTTATTTAAACAGGATTTTCATTGCAATCTCGCTACATGTTACTTAAATACTCAATTAATGTTCTTAATAATCGATTTTAATAGTTTTCTGTATCAAAACGTCGTTTTTTTTTACACTCCTTCAGGGTTGTATGTATACCTACGTAAGTATTTGCCCTTAACGTTTCTGAACGAAACATTTGTATAATCTGTGGAGTCCGCCCGTCATCCGCTTAAAAAAAGTTCAAGTAATTCGTAATAATAGTTGTGCTGACTTGTGTAAGTATTATAAGTGTTTTCTGTCCTATAATTTTATTTATTTACTCGCAAATGTGATGAAAAACATTGTATGTTTCACGGTCGGTACAGGAATTACGAACCTCGACTCAGAAAGCCCTCAGTCTTCGACTTCGGGCTTCTACTAGAGCCTCGATCGTAATTCCTTACTTACCGACCTTAATACACAATGTACTATAATGCTTATACCAAAAGTATTCAAAACCCGTTGCAGAGCACCATCAGTTGCTAAGCTGCAGTAATTCTATAAATACGTAACGGTATAGATAGAGACGACTATACACAGTGAACAAAATATCTACGCGCTGTTATTAGAAAGAGATAAATATGTGTTGATGTTGACGCGTGCGTGTCGGCGATTAGCGAACTGAGTGGTAGTTTGAAAATGATTACTGATTTTCATTGGTCCAGCAAAAGCATGCCAGTAGATTAGATGTACATTGACGAGTTGGTTTTCACGTTTGAGGCGGGAGCTATTGTAACGACGCAATGAACTTCTACTGGCTTGCTTTTGCTAGACGAATGTAAATCAGCTATGACTTTGGCACGGATAACGTATTTATATATAATATTATGATGTTTTGACGAAAGACTCGCAGATGAAGGCAAGTTCTAAAAGACAGGGGACGTCATTCAGCAGAGCATCGCGGGACATAGACCCGCACTTGTCTTTTTCGGGTTGGTCATCATGCTTCTGAACCCAACTGTTGTACCCGGCTTCAACCAAAGTGTCACCTGCAACAAAATAATTTTAGCAAAGCAATGATAACTTACTAATACACACATAAAAAATTTCTAGGTATCAATAATACGAACACATTATTTGAAACTTCGCTATCGACCAATTTGTTACATAGTTGCATAGGCTACTAAGAAACTAGGTCAAATCGACGTTTTTATTCAATTCTAAGAAGTCACTTACGATTTTCACCATTACGTTACTTCAACATTGCATTTGCATATTGGGCTATGATTCATTTTGTTTAAATTGGTTCTTTGTACTGCGTTGCCATAGATATATTTTTAAATATCAAAATAATAAAGGAATACGTTTTATACATACATACACTCACGCCTTTATTTCCATAGTGGGGTAGGCCGAGCTACAGAATTACCAACAACTTTAAAAAATTATTGGTAATTCTGTAAACACATTTTGCGCAATCAGGCTAACATGTTTACCATGTGTATAGTATTAGTGACAGGTTGCAAACCCATCGCCTAACAATACTAATATTCTTTATTCCCTTAGTCGCCTCTTACGAATTCCATGGAAAAATATGGAATGCACTATTGTAACCTGGCAACTACACTGCAAACGTATTATCCGTATTATAAATGCGATAGTGTAACGTGTTTGTTGGATTGGTCTTCCTCGTATGACAACTCCATACATTTCGAGTCCGGAATCAAAAAAGTTTGAATCTTGGCTTGGTCCACTGCGGAACCATTGAGTGCGAGAGTGACGAAAATTTATCCACCGCAATAAAGGCGACCATAATATGGGCCCCGCCGCCCGGCCAAGTATGGTTGCGTTTATCGCAAGATAAAATGTGGATAGAGCATCCGTCATTCTCGTACTTATCTACGTGTCAGAAAGTGACGGATGATTTGTCCACATTTTACCAGAATAGGCCCGCTGGTGTTGTGTTGACCTACACGCTGACAAAAAATATAATCTCACCAAAAATGGTGACCCACTGATTGTTTTCATTCCAATCCCAGACGCCAATATGAACATACTCCGTATGATCCAGCCCCTCATGATATGGGATTGCGTGGGGCTCTTTAAAGAAGAGTTGCTGAAGGAATAGAGCCTCAGTGTCGCTGTTGATGACAGCGAGGTTCGCACTCTCCGAGGCGCAGGTCATAGATGCTCGGCGCCAGTTCTGAGGCTTGCGGTGAAACTTGTAACAGCTTCCCGTGCTTTTCTCCGCCTTGTATCCTGCGGAAGTAAAGATTACATAAATACAAAGACTAATTTTGCCTACGATAAAAAGAACAGATCTAAGTTAAATCGTCTCAAATCATCCTAGGTAGCTAAACTAATTTAATGCTAAGTGCACATGTAGAAAATCAATTACCTTAAATGAATAATCTTAGAGTTCACAAATCGATTAATGTCATTATGAAAGAGGAATTAAGTAGTATGCCCGGCTTTAATTTTGATTTACTATTCTATTTACTTTTTTTCGCGAAATCACTTTTTGAACCGCCATTAATCATCATCATCATCATGTCAGCCGAAAGACGTCCACCGCTGGGCCTCCCCCAAGGCTCTCCACTCAGACCGGTCTTGTGCTTTTCGCATCCACCGCGTTCCCGCGATCCTTACAAGGTCGTCACTCCATCTTGTTGGAGGCCTACCTACAGCTCGTCTCCCGGTCCGCGGACGCCACTCAAGAACCTTCTGACCCCATTGGCCATCAGTCCGAACAATCCCTGTTTCCGAAAAGGCTATAGTACCGTAGACCACATACATGCGTTGCGGCAGGTTATACAGAAGACCGAAGAGTATAACCTCCCCCTTTGCCGCCATTAATAGAAGTAGGAAATTTCCAACTGGCTAGTCATCGGACCTAATCTAAGGAGTACCTATGCTAACGAAATTAAACCTAACACCTAAATTTGTAATTTGTGTACCTTTAGTCGAGGCCTGTTGAAAATGTTAGTATTAACATAAGACGGTTCATCAAGTCCATAATCGATTCATGCTTCAACTCTTTTTGCAAATCAGAGAGCGATAGGCAGACATGACACAATTTACTCTCGACGTATTTTGTGTAACCAACCTTTTTGGTATAACTCACTTGTTCCGTTTTATTTCGGAGAAGAATCTAAACTATGATTTCTAATTTATGCCCAAAAAAAGAATGACATTGTCTTTTGTACAGATAGAAAGAGATATTTATTTTGCATGGGAAATTAAATAGTAAATATGCATAATTCCACCTTGGTTCATATAAAATTTATTACTCCTTAGGAATGCGTGGTTAAAATCTTTCGCAATCCTCCCGGGCATCTCTATTTAGATATTTATTAAGTATTTATTTATTTTATTTGGAACATCAACAACGATACATTGAATCAGATATATAAGATATGGATACATTTGAGTAAGCCAATAATAGATGACCACAAGGAATACAAAAATAGAAGTGGAGTTATTATAACTAAGTAAATAAGGTAGGTACCTACATTTTATGATGCCAGGACAATATTATTTATCCTTATGATAAAATAGTATTTTTTAGTTTTCATTTGTATTATTATTATATTATTTTTTATTATTATAAAAATGAAAACTAAAAAAAAAAGTTATAACATTTACTTAAGCGAGTGTGTGTGTGAATGTGCGTAAGTATGTGTGTTTGTGTGTGTGTCTGTGTGTGAGTTGAGTATAGGTATATATAATTATTTACTAACCATTCTCTTTGGTATCGCATCTAAGGACGGCCGTCTCATTAGCTTTTAAGCAGAAGTAGGGATGCACGGTGTCGCAGCTTTTGTCAGCCAACTTGCCTTCGTTGGTCACGACCAAGCAATCTTCCTCATTCCCCTGGTTGTCAGGCTCACCTTGAGCCCATTCCATGTCGATTTCTGAAGGAAGCATCCCTGAAAAATGTTTGGATTGCATTCGGAGGATGTGGAAGGTTAACCTCCTGGCTCCCCCGATCCTCGCTTGAGGACATAACAAATATAAAAGGCACCCTATAGTTGTTTGACAAGGTTGCAATTACAATGTTACCGTGAGCACCCCCAGGTCCCAGGAGGTAGTCAAACACCTGATTTTTTTTAAAGGTGTTTCTTTTAGAGGTTTGTCTTTAAGGCACGTTTTTTGATGATTGTTTTCAATATGGATATATTTTACGATTGTCTTACTTATTTTGTAATAATTTTAGTTCATTATGTTTAAAGTACGCCAATTTTATTTATTTATTCTCTAATTTGTATGTATAATATTGTTGTATGTGGTAGATAAATTTATACGTTTGGATAAACAGTAGTATGTTCAACCAGGGATCAAAACATGCCATAAGCGAGTCAGCGAGCGAGAATGGCTATAGTTCATTATCGACGGTGAAACTGCGAAACCGCATAAGTAACATTAAAAAAAGGACCGAAATGTACATAAATTTGTTAGTTACGTGGTTTTGCAGTATCGCCGACGATACGTCATTATGTTCGTTTAGTCTCGCGTTAAAACACTACTTTTCACGTTGAATGCAAGGAAAAATAACGACGTTCTATACAAAATATTTAACAAATTGTAGAAATCATTGCGCATGCTTTTAGTGATACATTGCGTCGCTGCAATAGCTCCCGGCTCAACAATGTTAACACGACTCGTCAATGGATTGAAAATAAGCCCTTACCATCAATGCTTATGAAAATTCCGTGCGGGAAGGTGATGTGGAGATCAACAAACACGCTTGCTATGTTTCCTAGAGTTTGCATTGTGGTCTTCATATGCTCGATGGTAGCGGTTGATGAAGTTGTCGCCAAAACATCACCTAATCGAAAGATAATGTCAATCAATAATAACGTCTATATGTATACACTGTTCAACTACAATGCCGTGACTAGGGAATGCAAATAACCGGTTATAACCGGTTTTAACCGGTTATTTTCATACAAAATCGGTTAATAACCGGTTAAATTGCATTCCCTAGCCGTGACTTTCTGCGTTTAATAATAAAAGTTCTAAGATTAATTCCGTTGCAAAATTTATCTTACTGACTTACATATTAAGGTGTATTTGGAATCTTAATTAATTTGTTTGATCGGTGAAATTGACGGACTCATAACAGGGTGCGTCTCATAATATATGTCAATGTTTGATACAAAAATACATTGTAAAAACGTTCATGAGATATAAAATCGTTAGATATAACATCAAAAACTATTATTTTATTTCATTTTAGAAAAACGTTTAATTAATATAACATTTATTATATACATAAGTATATAAAATCGTACGGTATAATTCATTTGGACTAATTTTATTTCCTATAACATTTTGAGGCTCATCTAATTTGAAATGGGAGCGCATTCCAGAGACAAGTTTGGCGAAAAAGTTTGACATGAAATCAGTGTGTTGAAAAGGAATAGCGACTTTCAGAGAGCGGGAGGAACGCAGTTCACCCCCTGGACGGGGAGTTTTATCTATCTACTAAGTAGTTATCCTTAAAGATACCTTCTAAGCCGCAACGCAGGCGCGCTTCCTGCCAGGTTGCAGGCACGGGATGCAGGCGCAACCAACCGACGCCGTCGACGAACTCGTAGTCCGGCATGTCGACACCCTCGCCTAGTCCTTATTTAAAAAAAAACTGAGCAGAATCATACTAATTTTACGAATGCTTTTTTTTGGCATAGAGAAGGCAAAACACACAGGCCACCTAATGGTAAGTGGGATCTGAGATCTTACGACTGCAATGTTTTAATGTTTTAATGTTTTATTTGGGCACAAACGGTACAATATAACTTAAAGATAAAAAAGAACATGAATTTAACATAAACCAGCGAAGTTGCCACAAGTTACAGAGACATATTAAAATTTAAGGAAGCGTAGGTACAACCATAGGAGTAACAGCAAAAGAAAACAATATTTCAAACATGCAACTAGACAACACTACTTACTTACTCTAAGGGATGACTTAAATTTAGAAAGTGACAGACTAAACATATCAATATTACCGAAACAGTTATTATATTTACTACACACTCTATTAACAAATGAGTTTCCAGCGTATTTAGTGCGTGTAAATGGGACATGAAACAAGCAATTTGTTCGTCGTGTGTTGGGGCGAGGTACTCTAAAACCTATTTTACTTAAAAGATAAGGGGAGTCAATATTATTAGAAATAATTTTAAATAATAATGTTTGGTTGCAATCCCAACATTGCCCTGAATCTTGAAGACTACTATCTACTTGTGGGAGGACCTTGTGCAGGGTCCGTCCGGGTTGGTACCACCATCTTATCCATTAACATTTATACCGCCAAACAGCAGTGTTCGCATTGTTGTGTGCCGGTTTGGGGATAAGACAACCGGTGAAATGACTAGCATAGAGGCATTCCATCTTAGTCCTTAGGGTTGACAGTGCATTTGCAGGCTTGTGAATGCGAATGTCTATGGGTCACAGTTTCCACTTACCATCAGGTGGTATGTGTGCTCAATCGCCTTCCTATGCCATAAAATAAAAATAAAATAAAATAAGACTAGGATTAAGCAATATTTAAAGAACGGCTGACTGTTGAGTTTCTTGCGGCGTTTCTTCTCAGCAGCTTGTCTTTTGCGAAGCGCTGGTATATTTTTGACGTGTAAAAGTTCCCGCGCTGCCTACTTACTGCATAAACATCTTTTATATTTTTATCTTTATTTTAAATGTTTCTATGCTCGTAGTTAATCTATCATGGTATTGTTATGTCAGCAGCCGCAATTACTGTCAAGTAAATAAGAGCTATCTAGGTTTTTACCGTGTTGAATATAGGCCCAAGTGTCTCATACATACCCACCCTAGTACAGTCAACAGCATAAATAAGTGATCATTTATGTACCTTGTCACTTTAACGTTGTGTTTGAAATGTTATTCAAAATTGTGAAACGATTGAAAGCGACGAGGTACATAAATTATCACTTATTTATGCTGTTGACTGTACATAGCAATGCTTATCGGCGGTAGATTGAAGGATAAGAATAAAATTTTGGGTGGTTATTTGTTTGTATGTTTGTTAATTTACTTTTTAATTTCCTTATAAGTAAAAGTTTTGGAGGACAACAAAACAGCTAGATGAATTTTGCCATAATTTTGTGATATAACCCTTGTCGTCGGAGTGTGCGGTTGTAATTGATGTAATTTTTAACGTGTCTATAGTCTATGTTAATAAAAATTTAATAATATTTTCTCGCAATCCAGTTGAGTCTTGACTAAAGTGAAATAATGACACTCGAACGAACTATTTGCTCGGGTGGCTATAATAATCTTGTGTCCCTTGATAAACAATCTACTATTTTTTCTCGCAATCGAAGTGAAAAGTAAGTTTTTAACTTTTCACTTTTAATGCGAGGAAACACATTGTGCACATTTAATATAACAAAGTTTCTTACAAATTTGTTCCACGGTTATTTTTTTTGTAAAATTACGCTTTAAATTCTTGCATCTTTAGCCAACAGATTCAAACAAGAAAACTATTTTTAAAAGTAAAGAACCATGCATAATAATATTAATTCATTATTAATATAATTAAATTCATATTCGTAAACATTAATCGTGTATAACGAAATTAAATCTTTGTTTTTTTATATTTTTGCACAGTTGTTATTTTGAGGCTATTCCACGCCGATAATGGCGACAATCCTCCATTCACAAACACCGTGATTGGTTGTTTAGGAGTTTCCAAAGTAAATAAAAATAAAAATAAATTATCTTTAGAGATTAATAAGGAACTTTAGTCCCGATGTGCAGAGAATAAAGTTACATTTTAAGAGAATGAGAAGTGAAAAATCCAAAGTGACACTCGACCATCATCCACCCTCGCTTATCTCGTGTCATAATGGCTTAGTTTAGTCCCTTGTTGAACAATCTACCTACTATTAAAATCAATCAATTAACCTAGTTTAGAAAATAATTATGCATTATCGTAAATTCGGAGGTATTCTTTTTAATGCAACGAGATTCAAATTGGACACGGGACCCTAAAAACGAATATTTACTTACCTACATAACATAAATTCACCACGCCTTCATTCCCAGAGTGGCGTAGGCAGAGCTAAAGAATTACCAACAAGTCCTAAAACTTCTTGATAATTCTGTAACCACATTTTGCACAAGTAGGCTAAGATGTTTCCCAGTGTATTAGTGACAGGTGGCAAGCCCATCGCCTAACTGTACTACAAGCGTTTATTCCCTTAGTCGCCTCTTACGACATCCACGGGAAGACATGGAGTGGCACTATTCTGACCCGGCAAGCATAGGGCAATTTACTTACCTGTAAGCAAAATAAGGCAATTGAACAAAACTGGACTCCTAAGGATCATTTTCTAGGTGAGAGAGCTACCACGCTGTAGTGAACTTCAATCCGCGAGCTCGGCAAGATAACTGTGCCCACAGATCACAGAAACAAGGGAGATATGTCATGAACGCCAATTCGTACAAGACCCGGTGTCGCCACTTTTAAACATGTGTGCGTCTTACGCTTACGCTCTATTAACTACTACAAAAACAACCTCCTCATAATTGGTTACAGCTTACGAACTAAAAACGCCGTAACATAGTTTTGATAGTAGCAGAAAATTAAGCTTTATACTAAGTTCTCAAGGTTGAAAAATGCTGAAAGATCGTTTTTTTTCCATCGTAGTTCAGTCACTGAACGTAAGGTAGCGCTTACTCGTCACTTAGCTGCCATCTATGCGACGAGTAATTAATTAGTTCCTCAGAGCTAGATGGCGCCAAGGTAGTAGTCCCTATGTTCAGCAGGTTAAGGACTACCCACACACAGCGACATCTAGTTATACTTTTTTCAAGAGGTGTGCGTTTCTCTCCTGTCGTCCACTTAGGGATGCCACAAGGAATGTTTCAAAATATATCGATAAACAATTCAAACTTGTTTGCAACGTTAATATAGGTACTATTCAATTTACAGGCAATAAGTACTATTTTTATTATTCTACTACTAGGTTAATACAATTACATCATTTAAACTTAATATATTATTGTTAGAATAGAATAATATTTTATTAGCAAGAATACGGTTTGCGTAAAATTGATACATAAGATTTTAAATTTGGAACGATACCTATATTAGAACGTAACAAAAAAATGGCCGAATTTCTTTGGTTAAATTTTCTGGAGCTGTTTAAGATTTTCGTTTTGATTAGTACATAAAAGTCTAAATTGTAAACTTGGACTTTATGATGTTAATACAAATATACTAATAAAATGGGTTCGGTTGAGTGTCACGTCACAAGATCTCAGTTTGGGACAAACCATTAGTTTACCGACTTGATTATGTAAACTTTATTTCATAAATGGTACAAATTACTTAAAACAGAAAGATAGACTTAATACTTGGGGCAATCTCTACCATCCAACCTTTAGGCTTGAATCCTTTTAAGAGCGAGTCGGCGCGAGCTGTCAATCAGCGCTGTGTGCAAACACAGCTCAATACTGAGCCAGAGCCCTTTGCCTTTGTGGTTGGTTAATTTATTTTTATCTTAATTGTATGATTTGCCTACTTATATTTGAATTGCTAGAGTCCTTCGTCGTTCGTTAATATTGTAAAGAAAATTAAATTTTGTATAACGTGAAAATTTATTAAAATTATTTTTCTTCTGTTTTAAGCGTGTCGTGGTAGTGATAAATAACTAGAACTATTAACACATTGAATTCTATTGATAGCTGTAGAATAAGCCATTTATCGATAGTCGATAGAAATCACGTCAACACAACTTTCACAACCTTACGCTCTGAAATCCATTCAAATATAAAATATTCATTTAAAAATATAAATAATGCTTAAAAACAAAATTTACCGGTGGTAAGTTATGCCCTTTGATTTTATATTAACGTTTGTATTTCGATTTTTGCACACTTTCACGCTAAATACAGTCATTTTATCATTTAAACGGAGCTTCTATACTGACAGCGTTCAGTGAGTGACTGTGTCAACGCTTGACACGCCTCGTGCCGATATGGTCAATTTGACCATATCGAGGCGACATGAACCACGCCCCCATAACATATCTCCCTTGTTTCTGTGATCTGTGACTGTGCCTGTAACAGAACTAGCGCGTTATTTATACGCAAGTGACAACATTTCAAAAAAAAAGTATTATTGTTTTTTCGCGTTTATAATAGCTGGTTAAAAATTAGACTACCCGTATTTCTTGGTTTTTCTTTATTTAACTTAATTTAGACGTTTATCATTTATTAAAGTAATAGTCATTAAAAAGACCGTATATATAAAGTTAGGAATACTGATGTCGTGATCTTAGCCTGATATAAAATAATAATAAAGTAACTTTAAACAGAAACAGAACTGACTGACTGTCATGTCATGTCTCTCACTTGTCAATCATTCGCTGCCGTTCGTTCACAAATTTGTTATTTGTTATTTAATTAATTAATACGTAATTTGTAGACGCCATAAAAATAAATAAACTATTTTGCGTAGAATCGAAAGCGTGTCATTAGAATCAAGCAATCCGTCAGACAGATAAAAAATGAACATGACAGTTGTATATTTTTTTGAATTCCTTTAAATAAATGGACTAAGGGCACTATAAGTGTATTCCTAACATTCACAATCCAACTTTTTTTACCGTTTTTCCTTAATATAAAAAAAACTACTGCATAAAAAAATCCAAATATATTTTTACTGTAATCAGCAGTGTAAAATCTAGAAACGGTATTTTATTTTACTACCTTAGCACAAAATGAATTGTTGTCAATTGGGATGCCCATTTATTTCCCGGGGGCTCCGTACCTAAAAAATATCTTTCAGGTGCAGACTAACTTTTGTCTGTTCGTCTGTCAGTATTACATTTCAGCAACAAGTAATAGAACAACGCTACAATAAATGTTATAATGGAGTCGACAAAAAAGAGTAGAGCTAACCCCTTGTGCTTCTGTTGAGTCAGCTGGAATAAATACTCTTTAATCGAACAATTATTGTCCTCGCATGTGATATACATGGCCTTGTTTCTTTAGTAAGTTTATGGTGGATATCTATAACTCGACATTGGCGAAATATAACAAATAAATCAAGGAGTGAAAGCCATTAAATAATAAAAAAATGCCGTGTGGTTGCCGGCTTAGAATAGTGCCACTCCATGTCTTCCTGTGGAGGTCGTAAGAGGCGACTAAGGGAATAAAGGCTTGTAGTACAGTTAGGCGATGGGCTTGCCACCTGTCACTAATACACTGGGAAACATCTTAGCCTACTTGTGCAAAATGTGGTTACAGAGTTATCAACAAGTTTTTAGAGCTGTTGGTAATTCTGTAGCTCTGCCTACTCCACTCTGGGATTGAAGGCGTGAAGGTATGTATGTATGTACGTGTGTGGAATTAAAAAAAAATTAATATATCGCGCTGTGTAACAATTAATTTAGCTTATAAGTATGTAAACTCTATGTAAGTATGTTTTGTTCATAATTAGTTTCAAAAAAAATAGTGTTGTCCCATACAAACTTTCACCCCCATTTTATCCATTTAGGGATAGATTTATATTTTTCGTTTATTAATACTTCAAAATAGTTTCTTAATTCAGCGGTTTTGGCTCTGAGTTGATGTATCAGTCTGTAGGTCTGGCTTTCTATTATGTTAATAAAGATAAAATAAAGAATAGTGTTTGATCATTTTGTTTGACATTGAACCGAATCGAAAACACGATTGTTTAAAATGTATTATAATAGCGATGAGTCATATTAGAATTATAATTTATTTTTAATGTCAAGAAGAAAAACTTTAGCTTCTTTTACTTTCATTTCTAGCCCTCGGGGTCTAAGGTCGCCACGCCAGTTGCTCACCTCCAACCAAATTCGTCGTGAATATTTTGCCAGAAGGCTTCTTTTTTGCCAAGCGTTTTGTTAATTTTACAGTGTGTCCCAGAAACCGACGTCAACCCGCCTAGGGCTGATAGAGCAGCTCATAAGCTATCGATTTAACCCCCATGTATGTTAAAAGTATAAAGTGGGAGTTTAGCCCCGCCCACCGCCGCGAGCCGCGCGATGTACCTTTGTTTGAAGACGTTCTACTGTTCTTATACTGTGTAACGGTGGTGTCTTTACAAGGGAGCAAAGAAACATGCAGCATACATATAGACAGTTCAAACATATTTCAATACTAGCTGACCCGACAGACGTTGTCCTGCATGATATCTGCCATGCAGGACAACACCATCTGCCGGGTTTATTTCTGAATCTAAACCATCCTCGAATCCACTTGAACACACACAAAAAAAATGATTCATATCGGTTTAGCTGTTTAGGAGGAGTTCACTGTCAACACACGTACAGAAGAATTATAACTAGACCCCGCTATCGGAGGTGCAAAATGGTAGCTGTCAAGTTCTTAGGGATGGGTAAAAATTATTTTGAAATACTAGCTATATGTCGATAATTATAGCTATGTGTCGATAATTTTTCTTTGCCATAATGAGAGTCTAGGACTGTAATTAAACGTGTTTATTTTATAAAACAGGGCTATATAATTACAAAATGAATGTGTTAAACATTTTTCATTTTTATAAATAAAATTCTTCAATATTTCATCATTAATAACAAATTATCGTTATCTTAATAGCACGAACCATTCATATATAAATAAAAAAATTAAATAATTAATAATTGTCTCTTAAAGGGATATCGTATTGTTAATGAACGATCAGTTTTTTTTTTCAGTTTCTCTGCAATAATCTAGTGCAGTCACGATGAATTTATTCAACAATAAACCCAATATAATCTGAGCCCTATTTTTTTTTTTTACATTTCTGATGACAATGATTATCATGGATTCCAAAAAAAAACTTGTTAAATTGTAGTCTAAAAAATGGTATAGGTACACATATAAAACTAATTGTACAGAAAAAATAGGAATATCGATATCGACATCATGAATATTTTTACCCATCCCTAAGAACTTTTCAGCTGCCATTTTGCACCTCCGATAGCGGGGTCTAATATAAAGAATTTCCTTCTTCAACGAACCTTTGTAAGGTACCAGCTTTTTTAACATTATGACTTTTAGGACCTTATCATACACAGACTTATTGCTATTTTCATGTTCTGCGGGGTTATTATGACGTAACTTTACAGTTCATTTTACGGAGAGCGTAAAGGACAGAGCTATAGCAGTTATATAAGGCTGTCCTTTTCTCTCAGCGTAAATTGAACTGCATAGCTATGTCATAATAACCCCGCTGCGTTATGGACGTTATGTTAATTGGGCAAAACGCTAATATGACACCTGACATTTCTCTCCTTGGTCAATTTGCATCACTGGAGATTTTGCTACATAGTCGATTCGGTCCTGGGCCAACTTAAGAAAGTTTCATTTTATGACACCCGTTTGCTATGACCAATCCTTTTTTTTATTTTTTAGGTAAGTATAACTTGTATACTTTCAATTTTTTTTATTACTGTTGCTTATTAGTTTTGTGACAATTCTGAGTTTTGACACATTTTCCTGCTCAACTACGCATGAATATATTAATTTTTGGTTTTATATGAGATTCATTGTTTTATATAATGCTAGGTTAAGTTTATTATTGTTTAATATCATTAGCAATATTTAAAAAACGACTTACTGTTGAGTTTCTTGCGGCGCTTCTTCTCAGCAATGGTCTCTTGTGAAGCGCTGGTAGATTTTTTTTGACGTGTAAAAGTGCCCGTGTGGCCTACTTACTGAATAAACATCTTTTATCTTTTTTTATCTCCTTTCTAGCCCGCTTTTCAACTAGGTATTTAGAAAAATAATTTATTTTTTACTTTAAACAGACGCAGGCAAGCAAGTTATACAACTATGCCAAATTTCAAGTTGATAGCCTCTATAGTTTTAGAGAAAAACTGTAGGGGTCCATTTGCAACGTTAAAAGATGGCGGACGTGTAATTTGTTTTTTAGACTTTAATTTTTGGGTAATTAGGTGCTCGAAGTTCTTTTCTGATAGTGATTTGTACTTTTATGCCTTTGTGTCGCACAGTGATTGAAGACTTGGACTTATTTCGTGTATCTGGCATCTTTCTTCTCGTTTCAAGTGGACTCGCAGTGGTGCAGAGGTTAAAACTATCTTGACCTTTGACCTACAAATCACTGTACAACGTTGCCCCCCATTCTTCCTAGAGAAGATTGGATGTTGTTTTATTGCTATATTGATTTATACTTATATATACTTGACACTGGCGAAATCACTTCACGTGGAAACGCCATATCCCCGCGGTAGTAGCTGTTCAAGTCGCCGCGGGGGCAAAGAAAGAAGAACAAGAAAAACTGTTGTGACATACAGACAAACAGACACCGTAGTCACATCGTAAGGGTTCCTTTCCCAAATATTAACTTTTAAAGAATTCCGATACAACCTTCGCTTGACTTGTAATTTTTTAGAATATCATCATCATCATCATCATCATCATATCAGCCGAAAGATGGCCTCCCCCAAGGCTCTCCACTTAGACCGGTCTTGTGCTTTTCCCATCCACTGCGTTCCCGCGATCTTCACAATGTCATCACTCCATCTTATTGGAGGCCTACCTACAGCTCGTCTCCCGGTCCGCGGACGGCACTCAAGAACCTAAAATATATTATGTAGAAATCCAATTCATAATTCTTTCTCTTCATTTTATATTTGTAACACTGTTAGGGTGGTTTGAATGCTTCTAATCTTTAGCCTAATAGTTATTGTATTACTATATTTTATGATTAAAAAAATACCTTTTCCTTGAGTTTCTTGCGGCGCCTTTTGTCTGCAATGATGGTCCTGTCTGAAGCGCTGGTACATTCACTTAATATCACCGAGTAGGTAAATGAGAATTTATGTGCCTAGGAATGTAATTGTGTAATTATTTAATATTATCTCATTTCTATGCTTTTTGCCTTTTTCCAAAAATGTTATTTAATTTTTACCAATCCCAATAGGTACAAAGTTATCCTTGGGACAACTTAAAACTTTTTTCAAAAATCCTTTTTTCTATGGCAAGAAAAACGCACAAAAGCAGTCTGGATAGACGGACATACTTGAGCTATTTTGTTTCTTTTCTTAAAATAATGGTTGTGAAAATCAGAGATAGGTTTTTTTTTCAGTAAGAATATTGTCAGTTTCTATTATACATTTAATAAATACATGAAACAACTTATCGAGCTAACTTATGAAGTTATGAGTAAGTTTACATACATTAATATTTTATTTTCTGCAGAAATGAACAGGTATGATTTTTTTTTAATGAAAGACGATTTATTTGCCAACGATTAACGACTAATATCAATAGAGTTAGGATTTTGGTGGCAAATCGTGATTCTAGAATCCATATGGATACCACTTTGATTTTGACCTTTATAATCATGTTATATTTCCACTCCATGGATTCTAGAACCACGATATGCCACCAAAATCCTAACCCTAATTATCAATTTGACATAAAATGGTTTGATTGATTCTATGACTAAGATTGCAAAGACTGATTGAACTTTTTATTCAACCCCCAACGCAAAAAGAGGGGAGTTGCAAGTTTGACCGCTACGCGTTTGTGTGTGACTATCTGTTACACGGTAGCTCTTCAACTGGTAAACCAATATGGATGCCGTTTTTTTTAATTGAAAGCAGGTTTTTTTGTAGTGGTTCTTAGGTAGATTTTATGAAAATCAATTAGGCCGTTTAAGAGGGGTCTATATCGAATGGCATACAATTATTAGTCCTATCGTTGTGTCGCATAACGTCTTTTGTCCTAATAACGTGTGGCATACACTTTGTTCCGCATATTTTTGATTGTCCGAAATTGTTGCTCCTATTATCGTTTGTCCTAAATATTATTTGTACTATCGTTTGATGTGGCTAAGTTTTTTTTTTTATGGCATAGAGAAGACAAACGAGCACACAGGCCACCTGATGGTAAGTGGAAACTGTGACCCATAGACATTCGCATTCACAAGACTGCAATGCAATCCTAAGACTGCAAATGCGTTGCCAACCCTGAGGACTAAGATGGAATGCCTCTATGCTAGTCATTTCACCGGCTGTCTTATCCCCAAACCGGAAAACAACAATGCGAACATTTCTGTTTGGCGGTAGGTTAATGGATAAGATGGTGGTAGCGATCCGGACGGACCCTGCACAAGGTCCTACCACCCGCAAAACTCAACAACTGTCGAATCATTGATGTGCATAATTGTAATATGATAATATATAAAAAAAAAAAAAATTACAAACCTAACCTTGTCAAACTTGTTGGTTTTGGTGTTTCGCTCGCTCGTTAGGGTCACAGTTCTACCTAACACTCCTCCTCGCTTCGCTCGTCGTCGTACCTAACCTAACCGAAATCTGACCTGCCTGAAGGTAGAATACGTAACGATTCTGACTTCACGCCTACCATAGTTTAGTTTAGGTGCTGTAATTGTAGCCAGTTTAATAATAGGCAAAATAATTATTAAGACAATTCATGTTAGGAATATTATGCTTTAGGTAATTAGACTTTAGAGTTATCAATATTAGGACAAACTTGCTTTAGGACGTTAAATGAGTATGCGCAAAAATTATTAGGACAAACGAGTAGTATGCCATTCAACATTATGCCAAACATTCTCGGCCAAACATTTTTAGGACAAAAAACGTTATGCGATACGACAGGCGCCCGTTTAAGAGATATCAGCTCTGAAAGAAGTCACTATTATTTTCGTTTTATCTATCTATCTAAAAGTTTAGGGAGCTTTTGTAGTAAGCTTGGACTCGCATATGTAAGGAAGCTGCATTATGCAGTAGCCGTCGTTCAGCTTTGCGTCCCGCGTGATAGAGCCGCAAAACTCTTCTCCAGGGTTGTTGGGCTCGTTTGGTGCCCATTTATTATATCCAGCATCCTGCATCGTCTCACCTGAAACAATAGAATGTAATATTCGGGGTTAGGTTTGTTTCATGACGATCCTGAAAAGGTTACGGTTTCAGAAATAAAAAACAGTATATTATAATTATGACCATTATGTACTAGAGCTCGTCCGGAAATCATCATATCAACATCAAGTCAAAATCTTTATTGCGTATCACATTATATATATGAGGTGGAAAATAAACAATAGGTATCCATGTGACGCCCTGCAACGGCACAGCAATTTTAGAGGGCTAACTAGGTTTTTTATTAAATCATGTTTGGCCTAATTTTTACCCCCTCTTCCTCCTTGGTGATATTTGGTGATTATAACACCTCCCCCCCTCCATTCAAGGTCGAGTAGTTTTAGGACTAAGGATGAATTAAGTTAGTAATAAAAAAAACAGCAACAACATATTAAAAATGGTTTTAATTTAAGCAATGTCACCCTACATCATGTCCTCGGTCCACGGGTTTTCACATTATTATGTTTTGGATGGTGATGGTTCCTCGTTGACTTCGGAGCGAATTATTTTGAATTATTGAGTAATTTCGTCAATCGTGATAAATTGTGATATTTTTCAGACCC
Organism: Acleris emargana; assembly: GCA_927399475.2. Classification (NCBI taxonomy): domain Eukaryota; kingdom Metazoa; phylum Arthropoda; class Insecta; order Lepidoptera; family Tortricidae; genus Acleris; species Acleris emargana. The sequence goes on along the minus strand of OV656836.1, from coordinate 2,797,417 downwards.
CCATTGCTCCATAAACGATGATTTCTAGACGAGCCCTTATGACCGATTATGTATTTTGAATTTTATGTATTATGATAGGTGTGTAGATACCCGTCGTGACGACTTGTTTTAAATATGACGCAGTGTTGTTACTAGGGCCACCACGTAACTAGGCTATTTCGTTAAGTACACATTGGAGCGTTGCGCTGTATATTGACGAACCGTGAATTACGTAAAGTTGTGCATAATTTGAGTGAAGTCAGTACGAGTTGGTAATGGTGCTTCTGCTTAAAATTTTGCCAACATTGACAGAAGATACGCGGGACGGCGTTGTTTGGGCAGAGCTGTCAAGTGCATACTTTTAAAACTTGTGAACTAGTGAGTAAATCTGGCATGGTAACAAAGAGACATTGGAATGCACCTGCACACAAGGAAAGTCATTAAAACGGAGACTCGAGATGTGGAATCAGTCTTTGCTGAAAGCTGATAAGCACTGTGAAAGGCCACATTGCCAACCTCTTACTGAATTCACCGCAATTTCCTATTGAAATCTATTACTGAACCTCGATTACGAGCAAGCAAGCCTTTAGGAAATAATGAACATTATGGCATCCATCTCGGACCTAAAAACGTAACGTTGCACTAAAAAGGTGTGAAGCACACAAGATTGGCACTTTCGTTCGTTGTACACGACTTACCGCACGCACTGAGATACACTATACTTCATTTAATTTAGAATGAGAAACCACAACAACATTATATTGCGGCTCGTGAACTGTAATCTCTTTACAATTTGTACTAGAGTAACAATTGACGACACGCAAATAAAGTGACATTAAAACAATTTTATTTTGCGGCTCCCAGACTATTGTACTGTACTATTTGCTAGGCAATAAATAGTTGACCAAACGCAATATAATGTTATTGTGGTTTCTCAACCTAAAATAAATGAACTATAGGTAAGACAATGCACCGAGCCACAGCACAAGTGACAGTTTACACACACTAACAGCAATTTTGCATGCTTCACTCATGATTGCAACCTGCGTCCGTATTTTTTTAGGCCCGTGCCTGCGACAAATAAATTAAGTTCATAAAATAATCTCACCGAAAATGGTCAGCCACTGCGTTTTTTCATTCCAATCCCAAAAACCGATATGAGCATAGTGAGTGTAATGTGCCCCTGTTATCGTTTTGTTGGGGTACATTCGGTAGAGCTCCTTCAGGATGTGGGCCTCCTCGTCACTGTTGATGACGGCGAGGTGCGCGTACTCCGCGCTGCATTCCATGTAGGCGGGGAACCAGGCGACGGCCTCGGAGTGGAACTTGTAGCAGCTGCCCGTGCGCGGCTCGTACTTGTACCCTGAGGACACGAAACCAGACTTATCTGTGTATATTTGTGTCTATGTATCTGTATGTCGAACTTATAACCCTTTTCTCTGCGTTAGGGTTTTAAAATACTTACACCAAAATGTCTAGGCGCACCTTTGATGTAGGAAAACATATCTAAAGTTTCATGTGATCGTCCTGTGTTTTTTCTTTTCCCTTTCTCTCTCGTAATATTTTTGACATGTTTTTCTGCTGATACGCATGATATTCGATATTATATTTTATTAAATATTAATAGCTTATATAATGCTAGACTAAGTAGTATCATTGTAGTATGAAATATGTTTAAAAAATTACTGACTGCTGAGTTTTTTGCGGCGTTTCTTCTCAGCAGTGGTCTTTCCTCTTGGGAAGCGCTGGTAGATTTTTGACGTGTTAAAGTGCCAATGTGTATTTTTACCGAATAAATGTCTTTTATCTTTTTATCTTTGAAACTTTTACCCAAACCTTTGAATAAATAGCTACAATTACCCTCGTCGTCGGTGTCGCATACCACCGTTTGCGCCGCGGTCGATCCCATGGGTTTTAAACAGAAGAAGGGAAGCACGCTGGTGCAGCTCACGTCAGCCAGCTCGCCCGCTGCCGTCATCTGTAGACATTCCTCTTCACCGTCCGTGTTGGTGGGCTCCCCTTCAGCCCATTTGAGAGAGATATTTGAGAGGGGCGTTCCTGAAAGTTCCGAAGATTTTTTTTTGTATAACTTTAGTCCAAAAAAAATCAAAGAGAAATGTGGAATAAAAGAAGATGTAGTGACTAAGATTGAAAAGGGCATGCTTCGATGGTTCGGTCATTTGGAAAGGTTGGATGAAAGAAGATTGACGAGAGAGATTACAGATCGAAAGTGAGTGGAAGGGTTGGAAGGGCCCGCCCTAGGCGTACTTTTTCGAATCAAATCGGAGGTTTTTTAATACCCTAAACAGTCATCTGTCAAACCATGTTTTTTACCTTAATCTATTCTTACCATCAATGGCCATAAAAGCTCTTTCTGAGAGGGTCGTGTGTATATCAATAAACACACCCATTACAGTTCCTTTCTTAGCCATTAAGTCCTTCATCATTGTACTAATGCTCTTCGTTGTAGGTGACGCCAAGATATCACCTAAATAAAAATATTGTTAATCAACTGCCACCTCGAAAACATCGTTCAACTACTAAGGGCAAATCTGGCGAACAGGTCGATTTAGAACTGTCAGATTAAAAGGCTTATAATATGAGATATAATACATTTTGATGAAAGTGCCGAAAGTATGTCATTTTTCAAGAGTCCCGAGGGGCAAGCTAGGGACATGACTCGGGACGTTTATCAAACGATGATTTTTAATACATTCGCGAAAAAAATACTAAGAAAACCAAAATAAAACAGTACCTACCTACCTTATTAAAAGAGATAATTTTGTCTAATCTTAGTCTGATAAAAATGTACAGAGCCATTAAGGGTAATTAAAGTTTTATCCAGGCAAGTTTATAGTTTGACTTAAGAAAGGGGTTGAACAGGCAATCTCTTTGGTTGGATGTATGGCTTGTATGTAACAAGAGTAAATAAAAAAAATCCCTCCCTCCCTCTCGGTCTATCGGTCCGATTGTTAGTCTGAGAAGACCAGAAGATACTTTTACAATGGTTTTAGTCTCTAAATAGAAGATTGCAAATCAACAACTTTACCTATTTTTCTGAATTATACAAAGATAAAAAGGTCGAAGAACAAAGAGGACGCTGTATTATATAATACATAAAATAGGTAAAGAGGTTTTCTTGCTACAAAAGACCCTCAATCAATGGTGGTTTCCGCGCATCAGTTTTTTCACTAGATGGCGCCTACGTAAATAATATAAATTGAAATGTGTACCTATATATCAAGTGAAAAAGTAAATTGTCACTAGTTTGGTCTTCTTCTAGGCATATATTTTAACATCAACTGTCAAAAAGACCTCACGTCACAGGCGTCATCTAGTGAAAAAACTGATGCGCGGAAACCCCCTTTTGGTCATGCGCTTCAATGAAGTTTAATCCTTCCGTCTTAAGATACCTTCTGCGTTGCAACGCACCCGCGCGTCCGCCCACGTCGCCGGGAGGATGTGCAGGCGCAGCCACCCAGATTCATCCGGAACGTACTGGTATTCCGGCAACTGCAAAGCCTCGCCTAATCCTAAAATAAATATTTCATAACTTTACAACGCCCTGGCCTAGTTGGTACCTTTCCTACGAAGTTAGAGGTCTTGGGTTCCCATCACGGTAAGAGCAGATATTTGAGTGATGAGCGCGACTATTTTTTCCCGAGTCTTGGATGTTTTCTATATATCTTCTTCTTTATATATACAGGGTGTTACAAAAATACCCGTAAAGCCGAAAGGGGGTTAAATGGTGCCTTATAACTAATCGATTTACAATATTTGAGAACCGTACTATCACTGTATGACTTACCGCCAAAAAAAATTAAACCATTATTTTTTTCATTGATGTGCAAACCCTATTTCAGTAAAATTAAAGAGTAAACTACGCAGAATGTTTATGTACATTTTTACCTAATTCGCGAAACATATTACAAGTCGAGTTTTGTAAGATTTTAAACGAAGGAACCTAAACTAACACTTACTTTTTCGTAATGTACCTACGTCAAATTTATAGGAACGGCTCAAAGTGAGCTCCGCCTTGCTCAATGCACAACCTCCGATACAGTTCGCGAGCACTATTTAAATTGCTATCTTCATGGCCTACGCATAACATCATAAATCGTAATATTCTGAGTTAGAAAACATCGTCATTTTGGAAAAAAATATGGAAAAACACGGAACAATTGTAGAATATCGATAAGAAGATTTGAAATTGACAACATATTTTTTTTCCCGTCTTGACGTTTTTTGAAGCCAGTACTTTAAGCATAATGATATCATAGTATTGAACCTTTACAACGAACTTTATGACAATTATTAAAATTGGTAGGTGGCCTCTCTGTTAAATAATCTATGCTAACTCCGGTTCACTGACATGACAGCTTACTAGGGTTGACAATATTTTTGGCTTTGATAATTTATTATATTTTTTACGGGGTATTTTGTAACACGTTGTATATGTATTGTTGTTTTTTTTTTTTGTGTGTGTTCAAGTGGATTCGAGGATGGTTTAGATTCACAAATAATCCCGGCAGATGGCGTTGTCCTGCATGCTGCATGGCAGATTATCATGCAGGACAACGTCTGTCGGGTCTGCTAGTTAAAGTACGAGTATATAATTTCTCTATATAAGTATTTAAATATCGTTTAGTACCCAAAGTACAAGACTAGAGTTTTATTTGGGACTAGGTCAATTTGGTGTGACATTCTACCTTGACTTGATATACATTTATTTATTTAAATCGGTGAAAATGGTGAAAGGAACCCGTATGGTGAGCTTCGGTGTCTGTCTGTCTGTATGTGTAGGTATAACAGCAGTTTTTCTCTGAAACTATAGAATCTATCAACTTGTAATTTGGCTTAGTTGTTTAACTTACTTGCCGCATCTGTTTTAATAAAGCAATATGGAATAATTTTATGTATTCTGGTTTGGGGTAAGGCAGGTGACATACAAACTATATTTGTGTTACAAAAAAGGGCCATTTGTTCTATTTACATCTTAAATTCCCGTGACTCCTCAAGCGAACTTTTTGAGGAAACTGATATTTATAACGTCTGAATTTATTTATGAGAATATTATTTACGTTATTAAAAATTTAGATACTTTCCCAAAAAAATCGGAGCAAATTGGCTGTGACAGACTGACGTACAGACAGACAGACAGACAGACGTACGAGTGATCCTCTAAGGGTTTAGACCCTAGGGACCATCGTGGTATAATTAACTCCACTTCCGATTGTTTTCGTTTAACTACTACTATTTAGGCTTGTCGAAATGAATCCTATTGCATAGACAGTAAAGTTCAAAACGAAATGAGTAAGTACCTATTATATATTATCTTAAATACGGAACCCGAGTTGTGCGAGTCCGACTCGCACTTGACCATTTTTTTTAAAGACACCTGGTAACTGATAAAAAAAAAAAAAAAATCAAATGGAAGGGGCACAGCCAAGTTACTGCCTTTCCGTTACCTGTTACTCTTTATAGCGCACGTTAAACTATTAATATTAATTCCAAATATAATCAAGAACTTACCTGTTACAATAATGATAAATGCGTACAAATGTAGACATCTTTGGGGCATTTTATTGATATTATGCGAAAGCTACGCGTGACAGTGACTTCAAATGCGCAAGCGGTGTCTAAGGAACCAACGCGTTATTTAAGGTACAACAATATAAAGAGTTTTTTTAACACCAGAACAAAAACATAAACAGCAGACATTAATGCGTAATTGGAACCGAAACGGGCTAAAAATCCTCACATATTATAACATTCAAAATGTTAAAGGCTTCACACAGCAGTAGTTTAACAAATGAACGATCAAATAGAAATTAATGTTTTATTTTTACACGATTGTTTAAAGTAGATTATCATTATACACTATTGAGGATAATGTAAATGTTTTCGCAGAACAATAGCTAAAATATCGTGTTATACTAATACAAAACCATTAGGAGTGTCCGGCTTTTTTAATTTAACCAAATGTCCGGCTAGACCGGCTGGTCTGTCCGGCTATTCGGTTTCAAAACCTGGCAACCCTACTTGTGGCGTGCACGAATTTATTTAACGTGCCATCTATCTTGACGGTTTTGCACTACTAAACAGACTGTGGACCGTTTGAACTTTTTGAGTTAGTATCATTAGATGTTCATAGATGGCTAAATAGAAATTATAAAGGTAGTTTATTAAAAAAAAACAACTGTTGGGTAAAATTGGTAATACGATTAGAAAATGAAGAATAATATTATTGTTTGTTCTGTTGTCATATCAAACTCTTTTTTGCCATGCAACATTACCTGTGATATGCAGTGGCTTAAGTGGCATCCACCACGGCAGTTCTTAGATAAACAATGGATCATAATTCCAATAATTTTGTGCACTCCGAACATTGCTCTTATTTTTTCCAAGCTCTTTTTTACGAATTGAAATACATTTTAGCAGAAAAAATCACAATGGCACAATGGCTTTGACCTTTGTCTTTCTCTGTCGAAAAAATATAATACAATGGCGAATGACGGCCAATGACGGGCTTGGTGATAATGTGACGTCAGTTGTCAAATTATACTTGTCTGTTACTATGTTTCGATTGTGTCCTGTGAATTGTGTTGTTGTTTTCTCTCTGAACCCTAATCTATTATCAATTCATTAACCCTACAGTCCAATTGTTTGCGATTTAATGTTTCGTGGAGTGCGTACTAGTAAAGAATTGATGTAACGTCGCCTCGCAGTAAGATTACAAGGTGCAGTGATGGGGATTTTTGGAAACTCTGCTTTCGACCAAGATGTCGGTACGTGTTAGCTTAATCATCCATAATCTGATTTCTTTTTGTGACTCAGTAAGGCGTCGCTTGGTTATTTATCAAGCAACAGTACATGCACAACATTACTCATGTTTTTCATTGTCTTTTTGTAGCTTTCACAAAGACTATGAAGAAGAAAGAATGTCTATGAATCATTAGGAATATTCTTAAATCCGTATACTCTTAGATTTGTCGGTTAATGTTAATTTCATTTCATTGAATTAATGGAAAATGAGTCAAACTCAGACTATATAATTAGTCTGACTTTGCTGGCTGTAAAAATGAATATAAAAATATTTGTTGTGGGTTGATGTGTATATTGTCAATGCTATGGATATGACTGTCAATCATGAAAATCGTATTAGGGCATTTTTTTTCAAAGTTGTACCAACAGATTTGTGATGATTTTTTTTCGAACTTATTAATTGTTGAACTTTAAGGGTGTTGAAGCATTTTTAGTAGTCTTAGGTATCTTAATTTAGCAATGGTTTTGTAAAACATACGGAAATTAAATTTATACAGCGATTTCAAAGTGGCTCGGGCTCATATTTGTTTCCCTTCCGTTACCATATACATTTATTGATATAAATTGAAAGAAAGTAAAATGGGGATAAACAAATGCTTTACTTACTTGAAAATATAGTAAGTTATGAAAATAAGTTTTATTTTTAAAACATTATGAACTAATTTGTAAGAAATTACGATTATTGTAACTATTTCGTTACCAGACGACCAAAACTACTTACAATTTTCTTTACCAGTTGGACGTTATGAGGTTTACCTGACAAATTTATTTATACGTGGATACTTTAGTAAAAAGTTTATCCATATAATACACAAATTGCAATGTTTATCAATTGGGGATTTAATAATAAAATAAAATGTTAATTATTTTCAAAGGACGGTAACGAAAATAATGGTAACAAAATCATAAGGCTGCAGTTATACCAAGATCACAAATCCACAAAAGCTTTATTAACCCGACTGACCAAAGCAAAATGAGGGTTATGGTTATCGCATATTTATAGTGGTTACATTTTAGACTTTCCTGACCAATACTGATTATTATTGAGAGACAAATTATGAGCAACTGCAATGGTATTAGGTAGGTACCTATTCTTTGGTGGATGCTTCATTTTTCGGGATAGTTTGATAGTTTGGTAGTTGCAATTTCGCCACGTCCTTTTTTCTTTGGATTTCATATTTAATAGGGTAATTTTTAATCCTTTCCCGATACCGTTTTTGTTTTTCGGCAGCTGTGAGAGGAGCCATTTCTATAACAAATGTAGGTAGTTTAGTCGTATTATTTAAATTTAATTGAGATATCTGCGGTTAATGTTATTGCAACTACGCAGCAGATTAAAAATAACACGTTGCATTATTCTAAAGATAATTTTGCAAACCATATAAGATGATTTACTTTTGTGGTACAAATAAATTTACCTATGTAAATACTATAATTTATTCAAATGATCTCAGTGTAATCATAACTTTATGTTTCCATTCTGTTACTTTTTAGATTCCCCTTATACATGACTGCCGACATGGCAACGAAAGGGGAAGTAACGGGAGTAATGTTTTGCACTTTGAAATACAAATTAAATATGCATTCAATCTTGATTGTAAAGATATTTTAGTGAAATTGAGTTTAGATATAAACAATTTTTTTGGTAAATGTATCACAACAACATAGAGATAAAGATTTTACCTTGAAATCTTGGTAACGGAGTGGTGGAACCCATTTTGAACCACGCAAAGCACGACACTTCAACACACAATTTTTTTGTTTACTGACCGTTTGAAGACAAATATTGTGCTGCTACGTGAAAACAAAAGTTTCTAGATGAAAATAAAGATATATTTTAGTAATAAAAATGATACCTTAAGCCTAATATACGGTAACGGAAAGGGGGAATTCCCCTTATGTCGAATATGGTGGACACGATTTAAACTAGTTTTTTGTTAAATATTAACTCTAAAGGAGACAAATTAAGGGCGTTTTTAGTAAATTCACATATTAGACTCCCAAAAACAAGTGTTCTCATGTACGACAAAAGTTTCCAAACTTGTTTATTTGAAGTTCGAAAATGTAACACCAGGCCTGGACGCGGAAAAAATTGGGGGTCTTAGGGAACAAAAATAACAAAAAAACTGTAAATTTAACGTTATTGAATACTTCTAGTAGCATCATTTTAAACGTAAGAGTATTGTTTATCTTGTAATTTAGCTACAAGTCAAAGTTTTTAACATAATCATGTAAAAAAGATTGAATGAAGTTGTCGGACACGTGAAAAACGATAGGTACACTAGAAAAAAAAAATGCCCATTAACCCGTCATAATGTGAAAGGTGAGAAAATACCAAGTTTAGTTTCCTAGAATTATTAATAATATCTAAGGAAATAAGCTTAAAACTAGCATCTATGCCTAAGCAAGCTACTTACTTAGTAACTTATTGTTATTGCATAATGTATACCAAGGGTGATGCATGATTAGATATTTATTTATTTGCTTCCATAATGTTGTGTTACGAAATTATTATAATTAGTGATGTATAAAATAGTAAAAATTCTGAGAGAGAGGAGGACCTGTTTCATACTATAACTTCTCTTCAAGTTATGATTTAATATTATAATAACATTGTGTCTATTAAAAACTCTTTTAATATTTTAGTAAAAAGGCCTTTATGATTTTCCATTTTAATTATGAATGGGAGATTATAATTATATTTTTATGGACATCACATGTCAAGCATCGGATTGCATTTTAAGCTTTGTTAATGGCTGTACAAGTCTGTTTCCTCGGCACGATGAATGTGTTGTGAGCAAGTCTTTTCACATTCTGTAGAGATCTGGATATTGACACACATAACTTGCATATTTTCAAAATATAAATATACGGAAGGGTTAGTAATTTATGCTTCTGAAAGTGTGGTTTGCATCTATCTGTGTTATTTACAAGAAAGCGGTTGAGCTTCTTTTGCAGATTGAAAAGGGTTATTCCGTCAATGTCTGTGCTTATCTGTTGTGCTTGTTCATTGTGTATGTGATAAATCATGCATCATTTATGAATGGGGTAATGACCTAGCAAGAACAAATTAATAACGTCAAGTCAATATGAATCATAGTATAAAATTAGGCACTTGATTAATGACACAATCAAACATTTCTCCTATGCCATCTTTTATTCTCATACATCCTGACACATGTAAAATCCTAAAAAGTTGCTGTTATAATAATAGATATTTGTTTTTAGTAAATCTTAAAGTTTCTGTCACAATATTTGGTTTTGGGTGAAGGTTTTGTTGGCAACTTTTTATCTTATTTATGACCATGCATAACTTTTTTGACATTCTGAAAGCTTCAATGTTTTCAGTACTTTCTTAAATCGGTCACTGTCTGTTTACAGGTAGACCCTGTAGACCCCAATGTTACCAAGTTAATTGCTGAATTAAGACTATTGTTGTCGTAACATATCAGTAAAACCTTATTGATTTCGACATACGTACTTAATGTTATGATATGATAGCTTTTACTCTTCCATCACTTTATATATTGGAAATGAGCAAATTTGTAAAATTTAATTTAAATCTATTTACTCAACTCAAAAATGTTTGTAGCTTCAACACCAGGTATCCCAGAATACTAGTACATCAGAAAACAGTATCAATATTACAAAGAAGAAATTGTTATAGCATGACTGTAAACATTTTTAATAACATTCCGAAAAATATAATAAATTTGCCTTATAATAGATTTGTTAGTACGCTCGCTATGTAAATGGTTACTAGAAAAAAGATTTTACTCTGATTTTTTATCTGTAAGAAATAATTAATGGCAAGTCAGGTAATGTAAAAAAATATTAGGGTTTTAATGCATGAAATTAAACCGACTTATCAAAATGAAGGGTATATAATTTAAGTTTTAATGCACAATCACATTTGCATACTGGTGTCGCCGGCGAGAGCGCTGACCAAATTTATATAATTTATCAACCACTGTAACCACATCTCAAGTCAATAAATTTTGATTTGATTTGATTTGATTTTGATTTACTGTTAGTTCATATCCCGGACCAGTGTTTTACTTACTAGAACAATGCCATAATATGGCATATTATGCTGAGCCATGACCTTTTTGTACTGCTGCACACACCCATGCGATTGAGATTGTATAATTATCTAGCTTGTACATAACATAAAAACATAAACGTTTAATGTATATGATGACGCGGTAGCTTAGTCAGTAGGTGACCCTGCGTATGAAGCTAGCGGTCCCAGGTTTGATCCCCAGTACGAGCAAGTATTTGTTTGATGAGCATGAGTATTTGTTCCTGAGTCTGGAAAGTTTTCTATGTATTTATGAATGTATTTATCTATATAAGTAAGTATTTCGTTGCCTAGTACCCATAGTACAAGCCTAGAGCTTAGTTTGGGGCTAGGTCAATTTGTGTGAGATTGTCCCCTGATATTTATTATTATCTACCTACTTACTTGACAGTAATGGCTGAGTTAAAAACAATTCATTACCATGTCAAAAGCAATATGGTTTTACCATGTAGAATAAATTTAATGTTATTTTTATGGCAAAGAGAAACCAAATGAGGACACAAGCCACCTGATGGTAAGGGGGAACTGGTTGCTAACCCTGAGGACTGACGAGGAATGCCTTTATCCTGGTAATGTCACCGTTATCTTATCCCCTCATTGAAATAGAACAATATGAATGCTGCTGAACTTGGCTTGGCGGTAGGTAACCTGCAAAAAAAAGTGTGTCCTCTCAACCCCACTTTTAAATGTTTAAAATACTTACCCTTACATCCATGTATATTTTAGAATTATGTAAATTCATCAGAAAGCATACATACTTATTCCACACACCTGACTCTAACAAAAATTAGCGCTTTAGAGCTTAATATTTTATAAACGGATACCTTAATCGAAAAATTGTTAGTCACACTCAGGGGTAGACGTAAAAAATGGTTGTGTTCCGGTTTGGGGATAAGACAGCCGGTGAAATGACTAGCATAGAGGCATTCCATCTTTGTCCTCAGGGTTTGCAGTGCATGTGCAGTGTTGTGTTTGCGAATGTCTATGGGTCACAGTTTCCACTTACCATCAGGTGGCCTGTGTGCTCGAAGGGCTTCCTAAGCCATAAAAAAAAAAAGTCCAAATCGTTTTTCGACTACACCTCAAACAGTACGCGAGTCGCAAAATGACCCCTTCGTTTGCGTTTGCCGCAGGGCAAATGGCTCAGGAATATAAGCCCCGCCATGCTGCATGCATTCCATTCCGGTAATATCATATTGCTCTTGACAGTGAACCGTATTGTAAACGTTATTATAGCTCGTATATACTTAGCAGTAATGGCGGCCGAGTTAGAAACAATACTATAAGTACCAAAGACCTTTATATAACTAACGTAATAGACGAACAGACTCCCTTTTTCCCGCGTTACCAAAACGGAAATTTCAACGTGTGCGTGATTTTACAAGTGTGTGAGTAATTTTAGTGATGTCCGTACGTTATATCGAAAAAATATCGATGAAAAAGACTCTCTTATATAAGACTTGTTTGTATCTTGCGTGGAACTTAAAACTAGCATTCTTCACTAATAAAACACAAGATTCTTTCATTATATATAATAATACTCTTTTCATGGTAATTACCACACACATATCATACAATCAATTTTTAATGTAAATAATTAATAAATTTCAGTCTTACACAAATTCTAGGCTTTTAATATGGGCATGATGGAAATCTGAAATGTACCTTTACTTTTAGTGGACGGTGTACGAAGCAAATATTGGTTGAAAACCGCAAATCGATGTACAGGGTAGCCTTTTGGTATACGGGTACTTTAAGTTAAAATATTTCTTCAAAATATTGATATGGGCCAGTACTTAATGACATAATATTATTGTTGTATGGGAATTATATTTTTATTCGGACACCTATCATGTGTGGTATCAAATGAAAGGACTTCATGAGCCGGTCCTCAAAATATACTATACCACCACCTTTCGGCCCCCTTTTTTCTAAAAAACCATGAAATATTTTTAAACATATTAAGTTTGGGTTTCTCCAGGTAGGAGACAACTTGGACTTTTTTTGTACAACATACCAACGCGAAATGATTCTTAATATAACCGTACCTTATCACAAAAACGCGATATTATTAATATTGAGATTCACTGTTTTTGTTTTTTATTTATTAAAATGTTAGAGATTAAGAGATTTTGAAAGTTATCGATCTGTACTAAAGTTTTAGAAAACCTGTGGCCAAAAGGTGACGGTTGGTAAGTATATTTGGTTGGGTTATAGGGGCAAAGGGGGCCCGATTTTAGGACTTTTAGGTAAAAGTTTACACAACAAAAGATGGTTATTTTAGTACTATCTACACAATACATAAATAAAAACCGAATGTTATACAGACATAATTTTCACCCCATCGAAATTTCTCAAACGCCTTGTAGGTACCGAATTTACTAACTTTTGGACCCCCCATATCTCGGTAATTATCAACCTGAGAGAAAAAAACTTAAATAAGAGAAGATGCTTATTTTAGCATTTTCTACACGATTTAATTAAACCATACACAAAAAACATAAAAAAAAAAATTTGAAGTCCTGTCGTAGCCTGGACCACTGCATTTAATGATAAATAATAAACTGCGATCAATTTACCTAGCTGCGTTTTATAATCGCTCGGAATAATTTTTAAATAATTATGAGAAGGAATGAAAAAATATCGACATATTGATGATAACTTATCGATAGATGAGTGTGATTCAAACATTCAATCACTACCTAAAAAATGGAAATTTTCACGGACACAACATCTTTTCATTTTACATATAAAAATTAAAAATATGCATAAAACACAAAACTACATGATATATCGTACTTATTAGACCACTAACCGTATTCCTTGGACCTAGGAATCCTTGAAAATATGAGTTCAAAAATGACTATGTGTGGATCATAATTACCTGTGAAATGACTCATTGTTTGGATTATTCCTATGATTGACTTCGCAATCAGGTACTGCACAGCCCACCATTGTTGTTTTTAACGGTTTTGACACCACGTTTATACAATTATCCTGAATATTTTAATAAAAACTAAAAGACGCTGTCGCCAGTGGGCTACCGTGGGCTACCATTAGCTTTCAAAATGGTTACAACGTCAACGTCTTTCGCTGTCACTGTCGCACTCGTATTCGTGCATAAAGAGGCTGCGCTCTCGCTTCCACAGACTGTTCGTCTATTATGCAGGTCTTTGATAAGTACAATCGCCCACACAGCTGACTGACCAATGAAGATAAACAGAGAGAAACTGTCATCACTGTCGTGCACATGAGATTCTTATGTAAAATCTATATTTATCTCTTTCTACCGTTTCTCACTTCTGTCTTTAATGGGCAGTTAAGTGTGTGGCTGTTTGTACTATAACATTTAAAAAAAAAAAAAATGCGTAGAATAGAGCTCCTAAAGATATTAACCAATACGACAGATACAAAAGTGAATAAAGAGTCGAAAGGTCGATCTATACCTTATCTGTGATAGTACTGATAATAATTGTCAGTTGAATCGGTCTGTCAGATGGACACGTCTAAAATCCAAAAAAAACAATTTACGTGAGAAAATGTTAACATTAGAAGGAAATGTATCCAGGTACATACCTATATTTAAGCGAGAGGAACAGATTACAACCCTTATAATAATTATATTGAATACACAAATGCTCAGATATTTACAACAAGAACTGCTTTAATAATAAATAATTACCAGGTAGTCTCCTTTGATTTTTACTGAACCTTTCATTGATATTGTTTGCTTTGGATTAAAAATCAAAAATTCACAATATTAATCAGTAAAATGCCCACACAGGGCTTTAACACGACGACAATATGGAGCGAATCTACCAGCGCTTCGTACAATACCAAAATAAATATTAAAGGAATAAACCAGTACTCAAAGTAATATAAACTTAGGTTCATAGGTACCTACATATTAAATACACATATAATATATATAACCTGCTCAACTACGCATGAATATATACCATCATTGCGGAGAAGAAGCGCCGCATGAAACTCCAGCAGATAGTTATTTTTCCAATTATAAAATAAAGTATTAATTATTGTAATACCTAAAGTAAGTTACATTACAAGGTTATACAAAATATTTTTTAGTAAAACTAGCACGAATTAAATCGTTACAAATTTAAGGCCAATAACATTTAAACAAAAATACCCAATGACTAGGAGAACAGCTCGACACAAGGTCTCTACATAAGAGGCCCTGCTTTGAAAATCGAAGTTAAGTTAGCTCCATCCCTGTTTCTCGTCGTTCGAGACTAAATCGAGAGAAAGTGATGGAGCTAAGAGCTAAAATAACTATACTTAATTTACATTTCAAAACACGTATATGAAAATAGTTATAATTTACATACATACATACATAAATTCACACCTGTTGAACAGAGTGGTAGGCAGAGACCACTTCTTTCCATTTGCTACGGTCTTGGCAAATTTCTTTCGCTTCTTCCACATTCATACATAGAGTCATGCACGCACGTCGGTTTCGGTTACTTAAGATTCGACCCTTTTCCAGTATTTCTCCGATTTGATTCGAAAAAGTACGCCTAGGGGGCCCCTTCCGACCGTCCCACTCCCTTTCGATCTGTATATCTCTTTCATCCATCCTTTCCAAATGACCGAACCATCGAAGCAGGCCATCAAAAAAGTTATATGTATTCCTGATATTTCCGCGTATGTGTGTGTTATTCGTTGTTACCATGAAATACCGTGCAAAAGTCGATATAGCCCCGAAACGAACATAGAGCTTAGGGTACCTAAGCACCCGAAACATACGTCCATGAAGAGGTTGACGAATGTAGAGGAAGTGGAAGTTGTATGTTTAGACCGATGCACCTTGCGTCCCATAGTCTCTGGCTCTAGCTACCTCGTTGGGATACAGGCGTGAAGTTATGTATGTACGTATTTATGTATGTACGAATAGGGTTCTTTTTATTCCACAAAATTTGATAGTTTCCAAAAGAATAGTGGTAAACAACTGCTATGCAGATGAAGTCGCGGGCGAAAGTTAGGTAAAATACCCGGTAGCTACCTACTTTGGGGTATTAACTCGACTGGCTGTCCATTATGTACCTGCAAGCAATATTATCCTTATCATTTTATAACAAAAAACAAAATGAGTGACTTCAATTTTAATCAGCCACGTTGCTACTTGTATCAGTTAATCTATTTTAAATTTGTTTTGTTTTATTCGAATGTTGTTTGTGCAATCTCTTTACACAAAGTTTACTTGATAAAACTGATAGGTACCTACAAAATATTTGCTATTTCTGTCTCGCAAAGATGGCCCACGTATTAAAAAAGTAACGAAGTGGTTACAGTACTTACTAACTTATTAAAGACTGCAACAATAATCCTTTACGTCGGTTCAGGCATTGAGGATGCATTAACCTTTTGAACGCCACAGTCGGCTCTGGCCGACAACTGAAAGTCGTGCCACTGACGCCACCGACAGCCACAGCCGACACAAGTTAGAGATTAAATGAGACTTTGTTTCGTATGGATTAAGTTGTACATACATACATACATAAACTCACGCCATCATTCCCAGAGTGGGGTAGGCAGAGCTAAAGAATCACCAACAAGTCTTAAAACTTCTTGATAATTATGTAACCACATTTTGCACAAGTAGGCTAAGATGTTTCCCAGTGTATTAGTGACAGGTGGCAAGCCCATCGCCTAATAGTACTACAAGCCTTTATTCCCTTAGTCGCCTCTTACGACATCCACGGGAAGACATGGATCATGGATGGATGATTAAGTTGTAATATTTGTATTTGACGTACGGCGTTCAAAAGGTTAAGCAGTTATTGTATTGATAAAGACTATTCGAAAACTCTAAAGCGCACCATTGACTGACATTTACCTGCAGGCCCAAGTCTGTCAGACAGAATCTATGCCTGCCGACAATATTCGTACAGTGTTTTATCTCACGAAAACGGATGAGCTGTACTTGTAGTTGTAATTCGTATAGACACGCACACTACGACAACACGCTTAGAAATGACAACTACGCAAGAAGACAACGTCGTCCACGTGCATCTATACGTACAAATATCTAGATATTAGATATATTATCAGTATCAAAAATATTAAAATTACCAACGAAACATTGACGCAGTAAAGCACATCACTAGAGCCGCTCTATAAGGCTCCTAAGTGCGAGCGAGAGGTCTGATGAAAAGGTTTTATGGCCCCAAAGCTCAGTATAATAAGGCTGTGGCTACACTGAGGCGGAGACGAGCGGAGCTGTGCCGATATTAACCAATAGAAGGCGCATGCGGTCACGTCAAGCGCACCTTGTGCACGTTAGTTTAGATTCTATTTGACGACGCGTTGGCCTAGTTGGTAGTGACCCTGCCTACGAAGCTAGCGGTCCTGGGTTCGAATCCCGGTAAGGGCAGATATTTGTGTGATGAGCGCGTTTATTTGTTTCTGAGTCATGGATGTTTGCTATGCATTTAAATATAATATTTCTGTATATACGTATTTATATCGTTGTCTAGTACCCATGATACAAGACTATAGCTTAGTTTGGGACTAGGTCAATTGGTGTGACATCTTCTTCTTCTTGTGACATAGTCCCCTGATATTTGTTTATTTAATTATCTATTTATTTATTGGTCAATATTGGTACCGGAGCTTACCGGTGCGTAACTTACGCTCCGTAAAAATTGACGCCAAGTTGTTACTATGACCCGTCCTTTTGTTTTAGCAACGTCACCGTATTTTACGCGTCAATGTGGGCGCTCCTTAGACGGTTTGCTTTACTAGTGCATAATACAACTTAAACTTATACGTATAGAGTATGGATTGTGTTGTTACAGAAAAAGCGACGGGTGAGAACAACGGCAGCGAAGATTGGGCTCTCATCCTAGAGATCTGCGACCGCGCAAGCGCGAACCCGACTTCTGCGCGCGAGTGCCTGCGCGCCGTGACCCGCCGCCTGGCGCACTCCGACCCCCATGTGCAACTCCAAGCGGCGACGCTGCTGGACGCATGTGTCGCCAATTGCGGCCGGCCTTTCCTGCTTGAGGTGCAGTCACATTTTACCCTTTAATCACCGACAATCATTCCATAGAATGTTTTACTTCGCCAAATTACATTTCATCGATAGTCATGAACACGTGTGTGAGTTATAATTTTCAACCTAACCTAACATAAAGTCTAATTCTATGGAACTTGCTAACTATGTAAACAAACCGCCATATTGAAATTGTCTCTGAATGATGAATTTACTAGTGATGGGCAATACTCCTTTACTTATGTCAAACCATATCAAATAATAAAATACCGAAAGTAAAAAACAAGTAGTTACTTATTTCTAATTTGTTTAATCACGATCTGAAGAAAAATCGGTACCTGAAGATGATATATCACCAGTATTTATTACAAAAGGTGCCGTTATATCATTTGTGAGTGTGATCAGCGTGAGTTAGGTAATGTGTAGGGGCCTAAATATATCGCCAACTTTAGCCACAACACTTACCCATCATAGACAATTGTAAAACTTAAAATAAACAAAAACGTCATTCCATCAGGTCCTAATAACCTAACTTATGAAACCATTTAAACTTTTAATGAAATATCCAAGATAGAGTTATATATTTGGTGATTTTGTATTTTACAGTAACGACCGTTTCAATAGTTTATGGTTTCAATGGTGTTTGATGAGGTGGTGTGAAAATTCAAGGAGAAACAGTGACAAAACAAGTTAAGTCTTTTGTTCACATAGTTAGCAAGTTCCATAGAAATACAATATATACGTAACCCATGCTTAAGATAACCTAAAACAGAAAGGTTTCAGCAGGAATTAATTAGGCTAGATGGATCGATGACCTGAAGAAGGCAGCTGGTAGTGACTGGATGCAAAGGGCGGGAGATCGTGCGTTGTGGCGCTCCTTGGGGGAGGCCTATGTCCAGCAGTGGACTGTAACAGGCTGATATGATGATGATGATGAGAAATTAGTTAACGATGAAATGACATTGATTTGATGATGATTTAAGGGGATCCCGTCACTTAGAGATAGTAAAAATAGTTCGTCTACGGCTCTTTACGAGTTTCTGTTACTTATTGCCGCTCGGGTTTTAGGGTTGTTTAATACGCAGTGAAGCACGCAACTTAACGCCGGCGAGAACTTAAACCCGACTGGCGACTAGTATGACGCATCCTTAAACCTTTTATATAGCCTATGACACTCACACGTATTAGTCGATCCATATCGTCGGTTATACTGCAAAACCGCGTAACTAGCAAATTTATGATAGAGCAAACTAAACCTTATTATTTTATCAATAAGGTGCATTTCGCTCCTTATTTCAAATGTTACTTACGCGGTTTTGCAGTTTCACCGACGTTATGACACTTCATTTGTTAGGGTTTCGCTCTTTCTAATGAATAAACGGAACTCAAAGTTGCGATTTGTTACACTACACTTAGTGTCTTTTAAAATCTATTGGTCGGTTGGAAACGGGAGCTGAATATCAGATTTTTGATTACATACATACATACGGCGTCTTCCACTCCGATCAACTAAACTGACCAACCAGTTGTACAGAATGGAACTCCGAGGAGCCATTTATTCCTGTCGAACCAACCAACTAGATCGCTTTTCCAGTCTCATAGTATAAATATGAGGTAGGTTTAGGTTATGCTAGTTCTTCAGCAGGCCCGAAGGCCAAACTACACAGAAATAGGAGCTCCGCCGCGGAGCTCCGTCGACTCTGTTCAATTTGATATAGTTGACCCGTTGGTAAAGAAAAAAAGTTGACATTTAGTTGATCGGATTGGAAGAACAGATACATACATCCATAGATGGTGGACTCATGTAGGTATAATACTTTCCTTTCTCGCGCCATCGGGTAATGGTTGAGTCCACTTTCACAACTAAGATTTCATAACTGGTTATGAATAAGGATTTTTATTCACTGTTTGATAACCAGTTATTAAACAAGACTTTTTTTTCCATTTTCATAATCAGAAAGTAGGTAGGTTTAGGTTATGTTAGCTTTGCAGCAGGCCCGGAGGGCCAAGCCAACCAGAAAAAGAAGCTCCGCGTGAGCGGAGCTTCGTAGACACTGTCCAATTGATTTGAAATAAGAGTGGTATCTAGGTTGTGGTTATGAAAATGGAAAAAAAGTCTTGTTTAATAACTGGTTATGAAACAGTGAATAAAAATCCTTATTCATAACCAGTTATGAAATCTTAGTTATGAAAGTGGACGAAACGAGAAGAATGTATACTTAAACGAAAATAACTGTTTTTTTTTATTAGGTGGCCTCGCGCGACTTTCTCCAAGAGCTGCGTCGTCTAATGGCTCGCTCGCAGGCGCAGGTATCGAGGCGTTTACGCTCGCTCCTGCGCAAATGGGCCGAGAACGAATTCCGCGGCGACGCGCAACTCGACCTGGTGCCCTCACTGTACCAAGAGATGCGTTCCAAGGGGTTCGACTTCGAGGTGACGCCGGCGCCGTCGGCCGCAGCGACGCCCGCGCCCGCCGCCGCCGCCGCCGCGCAGCGCGAGCAGGACGAACTGGCGCGCGCTATAGCCCTCTCCCTCCGCGAGAGCAACACGGCCAACACCGGGAGCGCACTGTACCCGCGTGTCGACGAGGCGCCGCCGCCAAGCTCTGCCGCTGCTAATGCGGCGCCGGCGGGCCGCAAAGTTCGCGCTCTTTACGATTTCGAAGCCGCTGAAGACAACGAGCTTACATTCCTCGCTGGCGAGATAGGTTTGTGTACTTATTATATACATACAAAAGGATTTGTATTTATCTACTGTGCGGAAAGATATGTTTTGCTTATTTCGATAACGGGATGAAAATGGCATTTGCATCCTTAGCTAGGAAGGTGATTTTGACAAAACCATGACTAATCGTATACATACAATCATTACAAAATAACTTATAACATGACTGCACCGAGCAAACGTCGAGCGTCCGGTTGAGTCCACTTTCACAACTAAGATTTCATAACTGGTTATGAATAAGGATTTTTATTCACTGTTTCATAACCAGTTATTAAACAAGACTTTTTTTTCCATTTTCATAATCAGAAACTAGGTAGGTTTAGGTTATGTTAGCTTTGCAGAAGGCCCGGAGGGCCAAGCCACCCAGAAATAGGAGCGGAGCTCCGTCGACACTGTCCAATTGATTTGAAATAAGAGTGGTATCTAGGTTCTGGTTATGAAAATGGAAAAAAGTCTTGTTTAATAACTGGTTATGAAACAGTGAATAAAAATCCTTATTCATAACCAGTTATGAAATCTTAGTTATGAAAGTGGACGAAACGGAGCGTCCAGTGGCGGTCTCATTACTATTATTATGTTTTCTAATTAACTAAACAATTTCCTTGGAATCGGACGAAGCTTTTTGTTGCCAGTCAGTTATGAAGATGCAGTCATTGTAAGATTCCAATCTTGAGATTGTGAATGTTCATATGCTTGAGTCTGTATACCATCGGGTGGTCTGTGTGCTCATTTGCCTATTCCATGCCAAAAAAAACAGAATTGAGTAGTTACTATCAGCCCAATGGAACCCTGACTCACCATAGAACTATGTCACAGTGACGTTATGATTCAAGTCGTGAGTAATGTCACTATGACACCGTTCCATGGTGGGTCAAGCTTCCGAAGGGCTCATAGTATCTAAGATACAGAAGTATAACGAATTCCAATATTATTAACTAACTTAAGGCTTGCCGGCCGTTTGCCGTGTGATTGCCGGCTTAGAATTGTTCCACTCCATGTCTTCCCGTGGAAGTTGTAAGAAGCGACTAAGGGAATAAAGGCTTGTAGTACTGTTAGGCGATGGGCTTGCTACCTGTCACTAATATACACTATTAAACATCTTAGCCTAATTGTGCAAATTGTGGTTACAGAGTTATCAACAAGTTTTAAGAGTTGTTGGTAATTCTGGTAGCTCTGCCTACCCCACTCTGGGAATGAAGGCGTGAAGGTATGTACGAGTATGTATGTAACTTAAGGCTATATAGGACCTTTATGGTATTGCAGTGATGGTGACCGACGCCAGCGACCCCAACTGGTGGAAGGGGACCAACGAGCGCGGCGAGGGCCTGTTCCCTGCCAACTTCGTGACAGCTGACCTGTCGGCGCCGACGGCTGCGCCAACGAGTTAGTATTGACAAACCACAAATATTCTGCCCTTCTAAGCAAATGCCTAATAAGCAGTATTCCAAAATCAATAATAGAAGCAGTTTTAGTTCTCTTTTCTTAGTAATAAGCTTGATATTGCTACAGGAATTTTATCTGACATAATGCGCATTAGCTTAGGGGTTAACACCGGAGAGGTTTTAGACGGTATGCTTCCACCTCAGCTCTCGCAGGAGACTGAGGTGGTTGAGAGTCCGTCATAACCCCCCCTCCCCCCCCTCCCTTTATGGCTGCCCTTAGCCGGGGACGACGACACGTAAAGCATTTCCTCCGAAAAAAAAAGGAGGGCAGTGTTATAAGCGAGCCAATTTGACTCTGGTATCCTGTCAGTCTGATATTTTGCGATTCTGGTATTCTGCTCTGGAAGGTTTAAATCGTTGTCTAGTATTGTACAAGTCTAAAGCTAAGTTAGCATTATAAATTAACTCATGTCAATTTGTTTGAACCGTTCCACGATATTCCTCATTATTACGTAAGATACAGTCATCATCATCATCATGTCAGCCGAAAGACGTGCACCCAAGGCTCTCTACTCAGACCGATCTTGTGCTTTTCGCATCCACCGCGTTCCCGCGATCCTAACAAGGTCGCAAGGATTCAGTGGTTCCTAGATATATCGAGTGTTTTGTTTCAGAGAGTGAATTGCGTAGCGGGAAAAGCGTTCAGTTCGCCGAAGCGGCGGGATCCGAGGGCGCCGGCGCGGTCGACGAGTTCGACTCGGGGTCCGACTCCGAAGGCATCGACGAGGCAGCTCTGGACAGGGCGCTGGCGGCGCTCCACGAGGCGAGCCCCGAGGCGGGCGGGGAGGACGAGGCGGCCCTGGCCCGGCGGGAGGCGCGCGCGCTGCGCCAGTGCGGCGCTGTGGACGCGGCGCTGCAGCGCGCCGACAAGCGCCACGCCCGCCTCACGCAGCTGAGCGCCGAGCTAGTCGACGCCCTGAACCTGTACCACCACCTGATGCGGGAGCCGATGAAGCCGTACGGCGTGGTCCCCCCGCAGCAGCAGCTGCCCCCGCTGCAGTTCTACGCGCCGGCGCCGGGCGCGCCCCCCCACCTGGCGCAGCTGCTGGCGCCCGCCGCGCCCCCCCCCGCCCCGCTTTGAGCCGCCCCGCTAGCCGCCCGCTCCCCCTTGTGAATAGACGTTATACTTTAATTTAACCAAATTTGTTGTTATCGATTCATATGCCCTTATTTGTAATGTACATAAAGTTCTGTTTGAAGCGGTGTATCGTGGAAATTATACTGGAGATACGAATTGACAATTGTTTTTTTTTTGTTCGCTGAAACATGTTTTGCTCGATTCAGGCTTTGTTTGCCAATTTGACATTCAAAACGCCCAAATGTTGCTACTCTATTTTATTTTATTGAATCAAATTACAGACAAAAAAAGGACCTATAACATGCAACTCAACATTAACAGGCTTCGGTTTAGTACTTCTCTCTCACTCGCTCTTAATAAGATCGTATGAGAGCGAGTGAGAGAGAAGTACTTAACCGAAGCCTCTTCTAAGTGCTCACAGACTTGTACTCAACATTGCATAATACCTACAGGTTTAAATTAAGACGCACGCAGTCTTGTACTCAACATTGCATAATACCTACAGGTTTAAATTAAGACGCACGCAGTCTTGTACTCAACATTGCATAATACCTACAGGTTTAAATTAAGACGCACGCAGTCTTGTACTCAACATTGCATAATACCTACAGGTTTAAATTAAGACGCACGCAGTCTTGTACCCAACATTGCATAATACCTACAGGTTTAAATTAAGACGTACGCAGTCTTGTACTCAACATTGCATAATACCTACAGGTTTAAATTAAGACGCACGCAGTCTTGTACTCAACATTGCATAATACCTACAGGTTTAAATTAAGACGCACGCAGTCTTGTACTCAACATTGCATAATACCTACAGGTTTAAATTAAGACGCACGCAGTCTTGTACTCAACATTGCATAATACCTACAGGTTTAAATTAAGACGCACGCAGTCTTGTACTCAACATTGCATAATACCTACAGGTTTAAATTAAGACGCACGCAGTCTTGTACTCAACATTGCATAATACCTACAGGTTTAAATTAAGACGCACGCAGTCTTGTACTCAACATTGCATAATACCTACAGGTTTAAATTAAGACGCACGCAGTCTTGTACTCAACATTGCATAATACCTACAGGTTTAAATTAAGACGCACGCAGTCTTGTACTCAACATTGCATAATACCTACAGGTTTAAATTAAGACGCACGCAGTCTTGTACTCAACATTGCATAATACCTACAGGTTTAAATTAAGACGCACGCAGTCTTGTACTCAACATTGCATAATACCTACAGGTTTAAATTAAGACGCACGCAGTCTTGTACTCAACATTGCATAATACCTACAGGTTTAAATTAAGACGCACGCAGTCTTGTACTCAACATTGCATAATACCTACAGGTTTAAATTAAGACGCACGCAGTCTTGTACTCAACATTGCATAATACCTACAGGTTTAAATTAAGACGCACGCAGTCTTGTACTCAACATTGCATAATACCTACAGGTTTAAATTAAGACGCACGCAGTCTTGTACTCAACATTGCCTAATACCTACAGGTTTAAATTAAGACGCACGCAGTCTTGTACTCAACATTGCATAATACCTACAGGTTTAAATTAAGACGCACGCAGTCTTGTACTCAACATTGCATAATACCTACAGGTTTAAATTAAGACGCACGCAGTCTTGTACTCAACATTGCATAATACCTACAGGTTTAAATTAAGACGCACGCAGTCTTGTGACGCAAGCAAGGAACTTAAGAGCCATTTCACACTGTCGACAGGTTGCTGGCGACTCGGTCGAATGTGTTGATCACTGAGAGACCGAGTCGCCGGCCACTTATGGTTTAAGTTTAAATCTGTTAGCTAAATATGCAAGCATTTAAAGCGTCACTTTACAAAAAAATAAAAGAAAAAACCGTGGTTTTCTTTTTTAAGAATCTGCTTTATTCAATATTGTGATTATGTATAGAACGTAGCTTTTTTCCTCGCATTCAAAGTGAAAAGTAGAGTGTTTAATGCGAGACTAAGGTGGGCCTTAGTAGTAGTAGTTAACTCAATAAAGATTTCATAGGGAACGCCTAACGAGGGTTTTAAGGAATTGGTAGGCGCGTAGTCGAATTAATTGTATCGTATAGGTTAGCTTTTCATAGGGGTAATTCGAAGATATTCTTATCGCATCGTCAGGGTTTGTAATCAATTATATACCTACCCTAACGAAAACTCTTTAAAGGTTAAGCGGTTCCGGTCCGGCTCACAGTGGGCTGGATGGCTCGAAAAGAGGACATTCGCACTTTTTTCAGAAAATCATTTTTTGAAAAATGCTATCCGATCCGATAGAGAATTATATAAGGAACAATAAATGTGGTATACATTTTTTCGAAATAAGGCATATTGACAACAAAAAAAAATAAAGTCTGTTTTTTTTGTATGGGACCCAAAAATAGGTATCTTGTTTCTCAGAAACTATCAGAGGTCCCTTCTTCTACCTTTCAAGACTTTGTTTTTCTACTTTTATAGAGTAGGAAACGATAAGCAGATTTTTTATACAGGTGCTGGTTTTTTTTTTTTTTTTGGTATATGTCATTTTTTAAGAAATATTTTGTATCAATTTTTGTTGTTTATTGTTTATTTTAAGTGACATGTGTCTATTGTTAAACATTAGATTATTTGCTTTTTAGTTGTATCAAAAATGTAAAAAATATACTTAGGATTTTTTTCATAACTTAATAAACGTTTTATCCATTATGTGTTATTATCATTTTTACTTTTAACTATCGAAATATAATGTAAAATCCCTAAAAAGACATAAACTAAAAACTCGAAAATGTGTGGACTTTTTACTGGACTAAAAAAAAAACCAGCACCTGTATAAAAATCTGCTTATCGTTTCCTACTCTATAAAAGTAGAAAAACAAAGTCTTGGGAGGTAGAAGACGGGACCTCTAATAGTTTCTGAGAAACAAGATACCTATTTATGGGTCCCATACAAAAAAAAACAGACTTTATTTTTTTCTGCTGTCAATATGCCT
The DNA here is from genome assembly GCA_927399475.2 of Acleris emargana. NCBI lineage: Eukaryota > Metazoa > Arthropoda > Insecta > Lepidoptera > Tortricidae > Acleris > Acleris emargana. The sequence continues at coordinate 2,771,280 of OV656836.1, read as the reverse complement.
TATTTCGAAAAAATGTATACCACATATATTGTTCCTTACATAATTCTCTATCGGATAGCATTTAAAAAAAAATGATTTTCTGAAAAAAGTGCGAATGTCCTCTTTTCGAGCCATCCAGCCCACTGTGCGGCTGCTCCAAGCTTTAAGCACTCAGACTACGTGCAAGTACATCCAGTGCATCTACACAAGCATGAGCGCCCGCCTGCCCGCTTTCGTGCGATAACTGCACAGAGAGTTTATAATAGCAAGATTTGACGACGCGCTGGCCTAGTTGGTAGTGACCCTGCCCACGAAGCTAGAGGTCCTGGGTTCAAATCCCGGTAAGGGCAGATATTTGTGTGATGATCGCGAATGTTTGTTCTTGAGTCATGGATGTTTTCTATGTATTTAACCTTTTGAACGCCGTACGTCACTCACACGCCAAACATGTTTGCTATGCTAAGCAAATTACAACTTAATCCATACGAAACAAAGTCTCTTTTAATCGCTAACTTGTGTCGGCTGTGGCCGACGGTGGCGTCAGTGGCACGACTTTCAGTTGTCGGCTAGAGCCGACTGTGGCGTTCTGAAGCTTAAGTATATATTTCTCTATATAAGTATTTATATTGTTGTCTAGTACCCATAGTACAAGCCTAGAGATTAATTTGGGACTAGGTCGATTGGTTATTGTCCCCTGATATTTATTTATTATTTATTTATTTGTGGTTGCCGGCTTAGAATTGTGCCACTCCATGTCTTCCCGTGGAAGTCGTAAGAGGCGACTATGACCCTGCCCACGAAGCTAGAGGTCCTGGGTTCAAATCCCGGTAAGGGCAGATATTTGTGTGATGATCGCGAATGTTTGTTCCTGAGTCATGGATGTTTTCTATGTATTTAACCTTTTGAACGCCGTACGTCAAACAAAAAAAAAGTCACTCACACGCCAAACATGTATGCTATGCTAAGCAAATTACAACTTAATCCATACGAAACAAAGTCTCTTTTAATCTCTAACTTGTGTCGGCTGTGGCCGACGGTGGCGTCAGTGGCACGACTTTCAGTTGTCGGCTAGAGCCGACTGTGGCGTTCTAAAGCTTAAGTATATATTTCTCTATATAAGTATTTATATTGTTGTCTAGTACCCATAGTACAAGCCTAGAGCTTAATTTGGGACTAGGTCGATTGGTTATTGTCCCCTGATATTTATTTATTATTTATTTATTTGTGGTTGCCGGCTTCGAATTGTGCCACTCCATGTCTTCCCGTGGAAGTCGTAAGAGGCGACTAAGGGAATAAAGGCTTGTTGTACTGTTAGGCGATGGGCTTGCTACCTGTCACTAATATACACTAATATACACTGTTAAACATCTTAGCCTAATTGTGCAAATTGTGGTTACAGAGTAATCAACAAGTTTTTAGAGTTGTTGGTAATTCTGTAGCTCTGCCCACCCCACTCTAGGAATGAAGGCGTGAGTTTATGTATGTATGTATGTATGTATTTATTTATAATAAGATTAACGTGTTTCGTATCTAAAACATTTATTATTCTACAATAAAACTAGCTTATAATTAGTTCCAGTCATCAAAGTTTAGTTTTTCTTCCGGTGTAATTGGTTCGGGTCCCTCGGAGCCGCTATCAGCATGCGCAAGCGCCGGCTGCACGACGCGCGGGTGTCTCGCCAAGTAGTCCACTAGGCTCGCTGCTGAAGGCCGCATCTCTGGAGCTCGACACCAGCAGGCTGCGAGCAGACCGCGCCTGAAACGCAGTCAGAGCTTCATCATCATCATCATCATCAGCTCGTTTCCGCACACTGCTGGACATAGGCCTCTCCCATGGCACGCCACTGAGCTCGGCCCTGAGCTTTTTGTTTCCAACCACTGCCAGCCATTTTTTTTATGTCATCGACTCATCGCTCCATCTAGCTGGAGGGCGTCCCACACTACGTTTGCCAAGAACACGTCTTCCCCAACGAATGTCGGTTCTGCGTCAAAGCTTCATTTAATTGCAATTACGAGTAAATAGGATTGTGCCACTAAATAGCACATCCCATAGGTTTTAAAACACAATTGGCGAGCAGAGACTGAGCACGTCCCTGTGACGTCACAGAGTCAGTCGTGATGTATAACTATGTCACGTCACGATGACATAGTTTAACAATAAATTATAGTTATTCCATTTTCTATGTTTTATGTACATCGACAGTCTACGGCAGCACACTAAGGTCGAAAGGATTTTTAATAAAGGCCTTGTAGATAGGATCTAAAAACGGCGGATTCCTGACGGCTGTTTAACGGTGCGTCAAAAACGGCACCATGATGTTACTATGACCCCGTCTTTTGTGTACGCACCTTTAATAGTGTACCTAGCTGTCAAGAAAAAAACACACTATTTAATTTAGGTCCGGGCGATAACTGTAGTTGTATCTATGTATTGTTAAATTTAGTTGTTAGGAAGATCTTGGTTTGTACGTTTGTCTTCTAAATTGCTGAATTGATTGATTGATTGATTACTCACGTGGAGGGCGCGGCGTCACGCGGCAGCGGCGGAGCGCCGCCCGCCAGCACGTGGCGGAGCACGCGCGGCGCCGGCCACGCTCCGTAGGGGCGCGCGCCGAGCATGGCCAGCTCCAGCAACAGCACGCCCAGCCCCCACACGTCCGAGGCCGCGGAGAACACGCCGCGCGTCAACGACTCCGGCGCCATCCACAGCACCGGGAACATACCTCGCCGCCGCGACATATACTCCGCACCCTGCCGAATGGTTTACTTTTATAACAGAGGGAAACAAACGAGGGTTACCTTACCTGATGGGAAGAAACTACCGCCCAAAAAAACTAGCAAATCGAGAAGAGTCGAAGAGCTTCAGCAGACGGGGTTTACTGTCAACTTATGTCTGAATAAGGTCATTTGATTTGACGGCAGAATTAAAGTCGCTACTTCTTTAGTGGTTTTAGGACCTTGTGCACGCTCCGTCGGGATCGCTACCACCATCTTTTATACTTTAATATACCACGTGTTCACACTATTGTGTTTAAGTTAAGGGGTGTTACTAGTAAAATTACTAGCAGAGGCATTATTTCTTAGTTCTCAGGGTTGGTAACGCATTTGCTGTCTTCAGATAGTAGTTTTAAGAATTCAAATGCAATGTGTGTGTGCTTGGTTGCCTTTTTGACATTTTGTTGACCTACGATTTATGGAAACGTAGGTAGTCCGAGCTCGAAAGCCCGAATGCGAAACAGAAAGATGCAAAAAATATCCGCGTCATTAAACAAAACTTTAGATAGATGCTTAACCAACCTGTTCACCCGCTTCGTCGAGACGACGCGCCATACCAAAGTCCGCTAGTTTCAAGGTACGACGCACGTCAACGAGGCAATTCGCCGCTCGCACGTCCCGGTGTACCAGGCGGCAATCTTTAAGGTAACTTAGCGCAGCTGCGGCCTCGCGTGCTAGCCGTGTCAGCTCCGGAGCCCCCACACGCTCCGCCTCGGGCTCCGCCAGGCCGACGCGCGCGCGCTCAGCTAGCGGTCGATGGGCGCGCAAGTAGCGGCGCAGGTCCCCGTGGAAAGCATTCTCCATTAGTACCAGCGGCGCGCCTTCGAAACATACGCCCGCAAACCGCACGATGTGCTCGTGTTTCAGGGTTGCCAAAAGCGCCGCTTCGCGTAGGAGCTCCTCTTCGGCCTCAGCGGGGGCGTCCTCGCGCGGTGACTTCGCTGCGACAGCGAGCGGGGCGCTGCCCGGAGCCCGTAATATAGCCAGCCGCACGCTCCCATAGTGGCCAAAGCCCAGTTCGTCCAGAATTTCCAGCGACGACCGCGGTACGGCGTGAGCAGCTAGCGCGGCGGTGGCAGCGGCTGCTGCCGCGACGGTGTGGCCACTGCGCGCCAGTAGCCGCTCCTCCAGGGCGCGGTCGCGACGGCGCAGGCGCGCGCGACGTGCCGCTGCTGCTCCACACAACGCCGGAGGAGTCAACGCCATAATGCACAAAATAACAGCTATGGCAACGTCGTGACATTGTGGAGAGAAACTATCATGGCCGAAAGTCATGGTGTGGCAAGTTGGGGCATCTTTTACGTTCTCGCACATGGTAGTGTTTTCGAGCGCGTCTTTCTTATACATGCCCACCAAGCGGCCGCCGCTTTCAGTCCATCGATGCACGAATACGAGCTGCTCAGCGTCTCGCCCATACGTTTGGGCGACACCTGCTATTGAGGTGTTCTCCAACAGTGCAAACATTGACCTAAAGTTAATGCAGAAATAGACAGTGCCTAAATATATCAAATACATTTTGATCAACCTGATTATGTAATAATTGTAAGAGCAAGTTACGCGGGTAAGTTATAATTATTTTAATCTAGTAAGTATATCTTGACCGGCTTCTTAATTTTTCATACATTGACGCAACCGTGCAACATTAATTTCACCGACGCTTATGTCAAAGACGTTTGCAGAATTTTCAGTTTCATAGAAAGCTATTTTCTGCTGAACATGTATTGATATCACGTTATCTTATCTTGTGATTGTGATGGTTACAAGTCTAGTCTAAGTCTAAGTGAATCATATTTAAGATAGCTTTTTATAAAATGAGCGTCGGCAAAACAAAGGGACATAACACAAACACATCGACAGACAGTTACACAGACAAAAACAGACACCCGGACAAGCAATTTTTGTATAGGTACTCGTATAGGTAGAGGTACATAATTTTGTAATCGCTCTAACGATTTTGATGAAATTTGTAATATAGCTTATTATCTTCGAAAAAAAATATTTTGAAACCCGAGCAATACTCGGTCTTCTAGGTACTCATGATATTAGCTTACTAACCAGAAAATTAAAATCGTACCTAGCGAAGTCAGGAGCGTGAAGATCGTATAAATAGTTCGGGTTAGCTTCCAGGTATTTGGAGATTCCCGTGTTCAAGAGTAACAACGCGTCTATGTACGATGCAGTCTGCGGGCTGTAGGTTACGTTGGGATTTTCATCTAGTTGGCCGCGTAGTTGTTCTGAACCAGCCATGTTCTTCGCTGATATGCCTCCACGCCACCAACTCGAAATTGTCACGTATGAGAAGTCTTCCAAAGGGAGCCAGTCATCGTCGCCTGCTGAGCCTAGTACAATCCACGCATAGCCATTGGCTGGCGTGAGACTCTGATTTAGCGCAGCAAGCAATACTGTCTTGGTGGCGGCCGCTCTAGCATCCACGACGATCACGCGGGCGTTCCTGGCTACCAACTTTACCAGCGCTTCATCTGACTGAGCTGCGTTAAAAGTCTGTTCATGGATTTTTTCAGGGCCCGTTCTGTTTTCTACGGAAAACAGGTTCCAGCTGAAAAAAATGCTGTTTTCAGCGAACTTATTGCAACCCCAACATATTTCGAGCAAAATTGAATCATGTTGCCATTGCATTCCGAACAGCGCCATACATTTTAGGGAATTGAGATAATAGCGTTTTTTGCCAATCCGGTAAATGTAGCATACTGTGGTGAAGCTAAAGTTTTACGTAGGTAATATACATTGCTATAGACCTCATAGATCCAGTGGTTATCAAATGTAAAGCCCCTTTTTCTTTTTCTACACGTTCGGAATAAACACCCACCTCAACCAAGGTTGACTTCTCAACTTCAATTTCATCAATGTTTGTACGGTACAAATGACGTCTACACGATAAAAAAAAATTCAACTCGAATAAGGACCACTTGACCTTGTTTGAGTTGGTTGGCTGTTCCGACCGTGAAGACGGGGGTTTACTTTCACTGACCACTGAATCCATGATCCATTCACGAACTAAAAAGGAAAACTACGAGTATCAATACTAAGTTCACTTGATTGGTTCCTAAGATACTGGTGACTAATAAGTATAGTAAGAAATTCTATGTTTTTAGACCAAAATAATAATTTAGTTTTTAACCTTGTGTGACATGGTACATTTGGGTGTGATATTTAAAGTTCACTACTCTCCCACCCCTTCCAAGGTTAAAAACTTTATTAATTTGTTTGATTTTTCAATACATAGAATTAGTCAGCTATAAAGTGTTTCTACTTACTAAAAATCAATTTGGACAGCAAGCACGACGTAACATTACATAGAAAACTCATTCATACTTGCTGTTTTTCGAGGTTTTTTTTTTGTGGCTGGAACCTTTATCTAATAACGAGCATGGTCAGACATGCTCCTGTCCGGGTTTTTTATTGTAATAATCGAGACAGCGGTTGAAGAAACCGTCAGGACAACAAATACGGTTCTACTGGCGATATGGAATTTTAAATGATATTCTCCCAAGCAGTGACGATGACGTAATGCAGCAATAACAGAAACATTTTGTAATCAATTCAAGCAATTCTACGGACTATTCTACATACCAGAGTTTTATAAATTTTGAATTAGCTGGATTATATTTTTGTGACATGCATACACCTTGGTATGTTAGTAGGGTTGTCTCTGCGAAATATGTTTGCCAAAATGTGTCGTTTCCCGACCGTTTCATTAGCCAACCAGCTTTGTTTTCTGTACCTAACCGTAAATTATTCAGGATTTTATAAAAACTAACCTAACCTCACCTATAGGGTTCTAAAAGATGGTGCAGAATTAAATCCTGAAATATTTACAGTTACAAGAAAAAAAAGATTTGGCAAATGAAACGGTTATATTATATATTTCGGCCAAACGGCAGGCTCCTATATAGTAAGGTTATAAAAACAATGCTTCTTACAAGTCACTTCGGCTTTCTTCACGTAGTATCGCCACCCGATTCCATTTGCAGCTTGCCAGCAGCCAGCGCAGCGCCTCAACAAGCGGCAAGGTGGCCGGCAGCACCGCTTGCACCCCATCCGACGCCTCCCCGCGGGCCTGCACCAGCATCACTGGCACTTGGAGTTGCCGCGTCTGCTTCGGCAGCTTTTCGGTGCCCTCCTCCAACATCACCACAAACCCGCCCAACCGCCTCCACTCCGGCAGCCGCGATATCGTATCAATGTCATCTACCACTTCCTCTATCTTGTTTCTAGTGTCAAGAGTAGAGCAAGTTACCCTAAACGATACATTCCCGTTACTAAGATTACTATTTTCCCAGTAAGTGTTAGCGACATGCAAGGCTGGCAGGTGTTTCCGGCACGAGTAAAACATTATTTTAACTTTCTCTATGTCAGTCTCTGGCTCGAGCCAGGGTCTGATGTCGTTCAGATTATCTGTAGCGACTTTGCACGCTGATTCCTCCCAATTCATCCCAATTGCATTACGTGATATGTCTTGAAGTAATCTTTGCGAAGGCTTGAAATGATACAAGAGGCTCTGGACTCGTGGCGCGAAATAGTAAAGTAAGTTTTTATTGGCCATGAAGAGAGAAACGGCATTTTCGAGTGTGGCCGGGCAGTCGCTGTTGGTGTTTGGCAGAAATGGTGCGTGTCGCTTGCCAAATAAGTTGTCATAGTAATAGTCGATGAAAAGAAAGGAGCTACTTTTGTCTTTAAGCTTGTCTAGGAGTAATTTTTGGTTGGACGACACGAGTTGTAGCGCGGGCCTTGATGGTACCGCAGCGACGCGCGAGCACAGTGACACGAGGAGCTGGAGGAGTGCAGCTTCGTTAACCCCCTCATGCTGAACTACAAGAACTGGCACGCAGAGGTCAGGTGGAGAACAGGTGCAGTTTGGCCAGCCACTGTAATGAGGTAATTACTTCACTCTGCCACTGTTTTGTGTTTTTGCATTGTTGATTTGACAATATGATTAAAATATAGCTCTAGTTATAAGTATAGCTGTGGTATGTTTTGAGAGACGTCTACCGATACTGTATCCAGGTGAGGACTGAAAAACAGCTCCATAGCTGAGTTCTGCATCTTTTCACCAGCAATTTTGATTTTTGATTTTTATTTGTTAATGTTGTTTGCTTGTTGTTGGTGAATAAAGATTCTTTTATTTTATTTTATTAAAATAATGATTCCAACCAAATTGCCCCTAAACTCGTTTTCTGATTGGTCAGATGTAATGTGTCGTGACTCGTCAGAACAGTAGCGGTTTCATGCATTTAATATGGCTACGTTCACATTTGTCTGACGTAGTGTGAGGTCGTATTTATCGATGTTGATAAACGCGGATAAAGCACCTGTCACTTACTGACTTTATGTGAGCACGCGAGTGAAGACTCAGTTTCATTGGTCGATAGCCCGCATGCTTTTTGTGATACATTGCATCGCTGCAATAGCTCCCGGCTCAAAAATGTTAAAAGAACTCGTCAATGGATTGCTACAAGCATGTGGGATATTGATCAATAACACTAATCCTTATTTTATGGATGCTTTATCAACGGTTGTCAAAGGCGATACAGGCGACCTTAATACTGACCCAGAGGCCCTACTTTGGAAATCGATGTTCGAAGTCACGTTAGTTTCATCCCTTTCTCTCGATTCTGTCTCGAATGAGAAGTGACAGGGATGGAGCTAACAGTAGTTTGAACTTTCATTTTCAAAGTAGGCCTCTAGTCGGCGCCTCTAGGCGCGTACAGTCTGTGAGCACTTAGAAAGGGCTTCGGGTTTGTAGCTCTCTCCCACTCGGTCTTAATTAAAGTGCACGAGAGCGAGTGAGACAGAACTACAAACCCTCTACAAGCTATCGCTCTGTATTACGGTCGCCCGTATTGCGGTGGATTAGGATTTAGTTTTTGACCTGGGCAGAGGTTGTATTTCAGGCGTTGAGAGGTAACCACAGGATTGGTTGGTTATCACTGTCCAATCAGTCGGGTCCTGACAGTGGGCAGGTTCTTTGGCGGCTGCGTGGAGGAACAGGCGGCGCTCGACAGGCGCCACTCCGGCGCCGATTAGTGACAGCGCATTGGCACCGATGGCAGCACGCTCTTCGTACTGTCCCGCTTCCGCACTCTGCTCTCGCCATGCCAGCGCTGCACTCACCGTAGCGATACTGAAAAAAAGAGAGGCAACTCGTGTGAGTAGTATGACCACAGAATAAGTAATAGTACATGTATTACGCACCCGTAATAGTTAGGTACATAATGAAGCCTCTTACGATTCAACACGGTCCAAACCATGTCGTGTTTGAGCTGTTATCGTATTGTCATCGTAATGATAGCCCTAGACCTCTATTCAACACGGTAAAAACCAAATCGTGTTTAACCTGTTATGGTTTTGTTATGACGTCAGTCGCCATTACTGTCAAGTAAATAAGAGCTATCAAAACGGTGACAATACAATAACAGCTCAAATAGGATATGGTTTTTACAGAGTGTTGAATAAAGGCCCTGTATCTACTCGAAATTTCATTAATAATAATTATTATTATTCTTAAAACTATCTTTAATTAAAACGTATGTTCGTATAGAAGACACTTTGTATACATGCATATATACTCGAACATACAAACAACCGAAAAACATTAGCCTCCTTCTTGGGTAGTGTGCACGTGTGGTAAGATTGAGAATCTGACTGAAACAACAAGATACCTACTTGTTTCGACCTTTGCTAAGCTCGAAGAATCCTTCTTCGGTCTTGATATGTTCTACGCTATAGTTCGTGTACCGTAACAGGTGGCGCAACAGTACGTGTAACAGCTCGTGGGCCGCGCGCGCCGCACCGCCGCCTCGCAGTTGAATTTTGTTCGGCTCTCCATTTACGTTCATAGAGCGCATAAATTTTGATTTCTCAGCTGCATACAAACAAAGTTTCAAGTGTAAGATAGCCTTGACATAAAGGTGGTATCCTATCATTTTATCGACAGTCAATTGGCAAATTTTCATTTCACAACCAACGATCGGCAAGTGTGATATGGCATATCACGTTATACGTTAACGATGAGTTTTAAAGTGTAATATTTGGTATATAATTAATTGTTAAACGGCGTATTAAAATCTGTTACATTTTATGAAACAATATATTTGTGAAATTAATAGTACCTATATGAAATGTTAGTTGTGAAACGAACATTTGTGAAACATTAGTGAACCCATAAAGGTACTTAACCAGGTCCATCAAAAATTTAAGTACAAGTTAAACTATTTTTTTTTTATTTTTTTTTTATATATTTTTTTTTATTTGGGACATCAACAGCGATACATTAAATCAGATACCAAGATATGGATACATTTGAGTAAGCCAATAACAGATGACCACAAGAAATACAAAAATAGAAATGGAGTAAGTAAATAAGGTACGAGTAGGTACATTTTATGAAGCCAGCACAATATTATCCTTATGAATAAATTCAATAATACATATGAAAACTAAAAAAAAAAAAGAAACTTATTACATTTACTTAAGCGAGTGTGTGTGTATGAATGTGTATATGTGTGTTTGTGTGTGTGTTTGTGTGTATGGGTGTGTGTGTGTGTGTGTGTGTGTGTGAGTATAGGTGTGATGCGGCTCAAGATTAACCCGTCGAGCGATATGTCAAAATTGATGTACATCAAAATTAAACTTTATGTCAAATGAATAAGTCACGTAATGTCAAAAAATCTACGCACACATGTTGTGCGTAGGACACCTGAGGGGTTAACAACATTACTAGGGGTTCACAAGTAGTTGACGGACACGGTTTACAAAAACAGACTTACTACAGTTGAAAATATCTACGCTATGAAAACGCGTGTTATACTCTCTGAGGAGGCGTACAAGTGGCGAGTTTTGAGTGTACTTAGTGTGTGTACGCGGGATACCGAATAAAGAGCGTTCAGCGTGACGGGTTCTAATAGCCGGAACAAAAAAAAATATCTGGGACAGAAGCGAAGGGCAATCCGTACGACCGGACAAAAAGTCGTGGAGCACAGACATGTCGAGTAGCAATCGACGATCTTCAAGGGATAGCATGCCGTGCCGTCTGCAGCTGAGTTCGTAACGATACGAACGTAATAATAATATTCCTGTACCAGTAATAGGGAATATGCATGGATTTTAAAAATCGCATTTCTCATCAAAATATGAAAATACCGTAAAAGAGATCACCAAAACGGAAATTAAAATTAAAATCGGTCAAGAAATACGGAAGTTATAAGCATTTCAAACTTCTAATTAGACAGAGAGATCCGATGTGCACCGTGACGTCATTGTGCACTGCGGCCGTATAAACTCCATGTAAAATTCCGTTTTTCTAGAAAGAGATAGGAACAAATCTTTGTCGGCTTATATCTTGGTTATTTTTATAGTTATTCAAAAAATGATTTTTGTGATCTGTTTGTTACATGAATCAGCTTCAATTGAAGCTGTAAAAAAAACATGCATATTCCCTATTAACTTATCTACCAATAATCATACAATGAGGTGTTACATTACACACAGAAGTGATAGCTCCTAAAGAGTCATTCAGGTAAAAGTCGGATAAACTCGCTTGAGCGTATGAGTGCGACTGAGAAAGAATTACAAAGCCAAAGGACCGAATAAGACCTATCGCACTTTACACTTTTATTACTACTATGTTTTTTTTACAAATTTTGTTTACTCACTTCAGCAACTTTGGGCAGCTGTACCTAAGAAACTATCAAGTCTTAATAGACCACATTGGTCTCGTTTTGTTGCTTTTTTTTGTGTACTTTAATAGCTTATAGACCTAGACCTATACCATAAAATGGGTCCATAGTTGACCTCATTGACGAAAACTAAAAAAAAACATCTAAAATGTATGTTTTTTGGAAATTTTACAAAACTTTGAACAAACCAAATTAATTTCATACATACAAACATACATACCTTCACGCCTTCATTCCCAGAGTGGGGTAGGCAGAGCTACAGAATTACCAACAACTCCAAAAACTTGTTGATAACTCTGGAACCGCAATTTGCACAATTAGGCTAAGATGTTTACCAGTATAATAGTGACAGGTTGCAAGCCCATCGCCTAACAGTACTACAAGCCTATATTCCCTTAGTCGCCTCTTACGACATCCACGGGAAGACATGGAGTGGCACTATTCTAACCCGGCAACCACACGGGGATTAATTTCATTTTGTTAATAATTGATTCTGCTGAAAAGTTTAGGTACATACATAGCGATTTTTGCCGTAATATAGATTCTTGGTGATAAAAATTGGCAGAAACTGAAAAAAGTCCGAACATTTAAATGTTTTTCAAGAATTTAACAATGATCCGGAGGGTTTGCCATAACCACTTCACCCACTTCAGCCAAAATCAGAACTACCTTATTTGATGCAAGGCAACAACCCCTTTTATGGTACCATTTCCACTGACTAAAAGGGAAGTTATAAATGTTATAATTTAAGTAAGTTAAGTAAATAATGGATATAAATGCTTGCATAAGGTCACGCAGGCCTTATCCGTTATACATAGGAGGAAACTAGCGGTGACTAACGGTAACGGTTTCCGGAATAACTACATCATTTGTTAATTTAACAAATTTTACCATAACTAATTGGTGTTGGACGAAATTTAAAAGTTGATGGCCACTAGGCCCTATTTCCATAGTTCCTTATCCTTCCCCTTATTAAGTATATTAGTTAGTTATATTCCGCTTAGTTTCCCTAATTTTTGTTAATAATTATAAAAAAAGCGTCAGAAAATACTTGACTAATGGGTAAGCATTCGTGCGGGTCCAAAGGAAAAAAAAATGCCCATATTAATAAATTCATCTTGGTTGAAATATGGAATAGAATAGAATAGAATAGAATCATTTATTCGGCTATTAAATAAACACAAAAATCACATACATTGGAGAAAACAAAAAATAAAAGTTCATAACCTATTTAACTTATTAAAATGAAATAGGCGAAATATATATGTCAAAATTGACAGATTTCTATGTGTTGACGTTTACTTTGACGTATCTCGAGATATCTCTGTCAAGACGAGTTTATTAATACGGTCTATAAGTCTTGAAGTGATCGAGCTCAAATTGTTAACTTACTATTATTTATCCCCCACTTTTCTTTGAGTTCTGCGCATGGTCCGAGTACGTTTGTAGCTCGAGTTGGACTCACATTACATAACACACTCATTAAAAAAAGCACAGCTATGGGACTCATGGCACTTAACATCTCGCCTCCGCTCCGAGACCCGCACTGAACACCGTAGTTACAATGTTTCCTCATTCTTATCAAATCCTTACCTCATTATACTTTGATGGTATTGTTATTAATTTGCAGTCAAATAACCAAATAATTATTTTAGTTACACCATACAGTTAAAACTCCATCTTCTAACGTATAGTCGGCTATATTGCGTTCAGAATCTGTTGGCAATATCTTGCATGATAACAATCAATTTGACTATAAAAAATATATTATCTGCGGTCGAATGGTCGTGCTTGTAACTTAATGTTCTTATTTGGAGTTTCTGGAGCATCTTCCAATTCTTATGTGAATCGATTTGTCTTAACCTTGTTAGTGTCACTGAAGAAATGACAGTAATCAAAATTCAATATGGCGGCAACCAGACACCATACTGTAAAAAAAAAGTCGACCAACTATAACAAGTAAGGTATCATTGAACAGGTATTTAAAATTCATGATTAGGTTTCTTTCATCATTTTTCATTATGCATGTTAATTTAGGATTTATAATGATTTAAAATTGGTTAGCAAGAGTCGGGTTTTTAAAAGCTTGGTTTTTTTTGGGTTCTGTAGGTACTCAAAGGGTAAAAACGAGACCTTATTTTATTTTATTTTTTTGCCCCCGCGGTGACTTGAACAGCTACTACCGCAGGGATATGGCGTTTCCACGTGAAGTGATTTCGCCAGTGTCAAGGTATATATGAGTATAAATCAATATAGCAATAAAACACAATCCAATCTTCTCTAGGAAGATTGGGGGCAACGTTGTACGGTGATTTGTAGGTCAGAAGTCAAGATAGTTTTAACCTCTGCACCACTGCGAGTCCACTTGAAACGAGAAGAAAGATGCCAGATACACGAAATAGGTCCAAGTCTTCAATCACTGTGCGACACAAAGGCATAAAAAGTACAAATCACTATCAGAAAAGAACTTTGAACACCTAATTACCCAAAAATTAAAGTCTTAAACAAATTACACGTCCGCCATCTTTTAACGTTGCAAATGGCCCCCCCGGGACCTTATTACTAAGACTCCACTGTCCATCTATCTTTTTTTTTTTATATCATAGAGAAGTCAAACGAGCACACAGACCACCTGATGGTAAGTGAAACTATGACCCATAGACATTCGCATTCACAAGATCGCAATTCTAAGACTGCAAATGCACTGCCAACCCTGAGGACTAAGATGGAATGCCTCTATGCTAGTCATTTCACCGGCTGTCTTATCCCCGAACCGGAACACAACAATGCGAACACTGCTGCTTGGCGGTAGGTTAATGGATAAGGTGGTGGTACCAACCCGGGCGGACCCTGCACAAGGTCCTCCCACAAGTAAAGTCTGTCACCAGGCAGGCTATCTCATGAACCGTGATAGCTAGACAGTTCAAATTTTCACAGAAGATTTACGCTATAAGTAACAACAAACACTGAAAATAGAATAAAAGAGAATAAAATAAATATTTAAGGGGGCACCTGTGGTATTGAGTAACTAAATATACTGTGCGAGGTGGGGGGAACGTCAGTCGTCATCTGTACTGGCAGAGTGCGGACGTTCCCTTTCTCCTAGCTCGAACCAAAACACTTGCCTTATTAATGCCTATCCTTTTGATTATGTATGTATGTATGTATGTAAACACTTTATTGTACACAAAAAAAAAAAAAACAGAAAATCTAATACAATACAGAGTTAGAATGTACAAAGGCGAACTTATCCCTTTAAGGGATCTCTTCCAGCTAACCTTTGGGTGATTGAGTAAAATAAGAAAGCAGAATGCGGCAGACATTATTTAGTACAAAACAAAGTTTACAGAAACGGCGTTAATAAAATTTTAGACCTTGTGAATAAATACTAACAGAGACATATAAAAGTAAAAATAAATAATAAACATAAAAACAATTAAATACACAAACTTATATATATACCTACACATATACATCATAAATATACAATACATATAATATATATAAAAATAAATATATACGTCTATATATATATATAATATACCTATATATATCATAAAATTAAACAAAGGATAGTATAGTATGAATCTTCTCAAATGAACTTTTCGCTTCGAGCCCTAATCTTCCAAACAAAGGCCATTGTTTATATTATCGCAAAACCGCTAGCTACCGAGTTAGCACGTGCTACTACAACATTGATATTGAAAAACAAACGGTATCGTCATAGTATTAAGGTTCAAATTGAATGTCACTGACATTCTAGATGTTACGTTTTGGTAGTGTAGGACGATACCGCCCCGAGGCAATACGGCAAATACCAAAAGGATTATCCGTGGGTGTAGAGGACACCACAGCACCCATAAAACAAACGAGATGCCGGTTTTTGTTAATGTTGAATAGATAATGGCAAGGAACCCTGAGTGCGCGATTCCAACTCACACTTGGTCAGTTTTTGTTATTATTATTAGCAAATTTGTCATCGACAGTAACAAACAAAATTGTCACCATCGAGCATAGTTCTGCCGTCCTTGGAAAAAAGGGCGTATGTCTCATAGAACCGCGTATGTATTAGTGACTTTATTTCTTAACATAGAGGGTTAAATTTACTTTGACTATCACATTGCATATGCGTCCTTTATATTTAGGAGGAGGAGCTAATAAGAATTTTTTTACCTATAATTAGGCTTCTTTTCATTAAAAACGTTGGAGCCATTTAGCTGGAAAAGCGTAACTAACACACAAACAGGCTTACTTTCACATTCATAAATATAAGTATGGATAAATGAAACCATTTGTATAAATAAATAATATATTCCTTATATTTACAATCCTTATAAAACTATTTAACATTAATTACGTATTATTGACTAGACATCGTGGAATGTGTGAGTGTGCGCAGTAATAAGTTGGAGAACAGTAAGGCAGCGAATTAAATAAATGACGCAAATTCAGTCAAATGTGAAGGCAGCCGTACAATAGCCGTAGCCGTGGTGGTAGAACTGACACAATAATGATTTAAAGCAAAACTTACGCACACATAATGAGTTAAGTCATAATGAGTTTAGTCATAATGAGTTTTTAGTCATAATTATAGTATTTTTTTACAGAACTTTTTTTCGGGATTTTCATAAGCAAACCTAACCTAACCCATTCTTATTTACACGTTAGATCCTTAGGAAATTCTGAGAAGTTTACGGCTCCAGTAAAATAAAAAATATGACTCAATAATCATGAAAACAAAGTCATTTGTGACTAAAAAATATCTGGGAGACAACGGGCTCCCGTGACACTAATTTTACTACAACTGCCATTCACAAAGAATATTTATACACTAACTAAAGATCACTACAGACTTTACTCCCTTTTTAGGGTTCCGTGCCCAAAGGGATTTTTTATAGATAATGGTACGGAACCCTTCGTAAAAGCATAATAGCTAAAGTGTGCTTGAAATATGTTCTGTCCTTATCTGTCATTATGACATTTGAATTGGACAAAAAGGGACACTGAGTACTTAATAATGCAAATTACCTATGAATAAGGTTTGTCTGCAGTTCTCTTGAGTACTACAATGCTTTACTGTTTTATTACTTAGTTTAATAAACTATTTATTCCTAATACTACCGCTGAGGCATGTCAAACTTGACCCATAAGCTCGCTGGCAACCCGTGTCAAGGTTACCGAGGGTCTTTTTTGAAATATACGCCATCCCTCTTACTCTTGACTCGATTATGAGATAGAGATGGGGTTACCTTCCTATTCTTTTAATTTCTGATACGAGTCACTCCTTCTTGCCTTACGCACGAAGGTCAAGCTAGGCTAGTATATCGTCAGTTTTATTAACTCACCACCTAAACTTGACCAGTTGAGTTGCGTTATAAAATTAGACTAGCTTTCCATTACAGCTCTGAGTGACAAGCGAGGAATCCACCAATAAGGTAGCTGCGCTGTGATATGTAAGGAAAATGCAGCAAAATCGTTGGTAGATTCTTGCATGCCCTTTCTCATTAATAAAATTCCTTGGCCTCATTTCCACTTACAAGAAAACTTTTTCAAGCAATATCCGACAGTAACTTTTTTTTTTTATGGCATTGGAAGGCAACCGAGCACACAGGCCACCTGATGGTAAGTGGAAACTGTGACTCATAGACATTCGCATTCACAAGACCGCAATCCAAAGACTGCAAAGGCGTTGCCATCCCTGAGGACTAAGATGGAATGCGTCTTTGCTAGTCATTTCACCGGCTGTCTTATCCCCAAACCGGATCACAACAATGCAAACACTTGCAACTTGCAAGAAACTTGCAAATGTGAACTACTACTAGCCAGTGTCGGAACTTGTAAAGTTCTGCAGGTGTAAATGCTGCCTAACACCGTCATTATGGCAGGAACCGCTGCGTTTCGGCGCGTGCTTCGGGCGTGTCTGGAGGGTCTGGCGACTCCGGAGTGTCGGGCTCCGCGTCTGCGCTGAGGTAGGTGGTGTCTGTGGCCGCGGATGGTGGAGCCGCCCAAGATACCCAACGGGTTTGCATCTCCTGCTAACAAAAAGGATCAATCATCATCATCAAGTGATCATGAGTTAGTAGTATGAGTGTTGGCTTCGATTAATATTTAGAGCAATTATTTGTGGGCTTGTAGTACTGTTAGGCGATGGGCTTGCAACCTGTCACTAATACGCTGGTAAACATCTAAGCCTTATTGTGCGTGCAAAGTGTGGTTACAGAATTATCAACAAGTTTTAAAAGTTACCTACCCTACCCCACTTTGGGAATGAAGGCGTGAGTGTATGTATGTATGTATTTGTGGGATAAGCGTGAGTATTTGTTCCAATGTATTTCATAAAGTTTTTTTTTTGAGTAAGTATGTTCATCTAGTACGGATAGTACAGTTACCAGAATAAATATATTACTATGGACAGCCGTGAAAAACAAATGATGCTCCATTGGGCTTATAAGTATGTGACGACATTACCTCGGTAAAAATTTGTGATGCTTTTAGTACGGCATAAACATCGTTGCACCGTAACAGCATAAATATCGGATCGGGTCGCTCAAAAATAAATGATGTTCCATTGGGCTCATAAGTAAGTGATGATATTACTTTGGTAAAAATATGTGATGCTTTTTGGACGGCATAAACATCGTTACACTGCATCAGTATAAATATCGGATCGGCTCGATCAAAACTATTTGATTACCTGTAAAAATCAAAATTATGTGACCATCTCTCACCGGCATAAATATCTCCAGGTCGCCACACCGGTAACATCTATCTGGGGGTCCTCACGGTAACATTGTAATTGCAACCTTGTCGAATAACTATAGGGTGCCTTTTATGTTTAGTATTATGTCCTCGAGTGAGGACCGGGGGATAGATGCTGGTCTAAAATTATTATTAACTTAAAACAAATAATAAGGCACAAAATAAAAATAAAAATTAAACCCGAAAAGAAAATAAAAAGTGTTATCTCTATGTATTCGACTGAGATTTGAACCCGTAACCTCTGCTTAGAAAACCTACGATGCTACTGAGACCACAACCAACCCCTGACAAATGGCTCTAAATTTGACTTCACTTAGCTTTCGCTATGATGTGTCAGGCGCTTCGACGATTCTGTTGAAAACAAATAAGTTACAGTTGACCGAGAGGCACCTGTCAAATGATTGAAGAGAAAAACGTGAGATAGACATATGCAATGACAAGTCTGCACCGTTTTCGTGAATTGTCAAATCACTTTACACAATTTACGTCTCTATGCCAGCCATTTTTGAACCTCTCAGATATTATTATGGGTACCCTCTATGACGTCGAATGTATAGTGACGCCGAATTTTGTTTTCGCATAATTTTTCTCCAGCTTAAAGGTAAAGTGTTTTTTTTTTGTGTAATATCCTTGTAGAATAGGTACAGTAGGTTAGGTAAGGTTTAATTTATAACTTTCAAAAAAGTCAACGGTATCAGTAGTATTAACGGTGCGGCGGTCCACCTGTCGTCCGATGCCTATGCTTTCACAGAGGGATAGATATTTATGCCGGTGAGAGATGGTCACATAATTTTGATTTATATAGGTAATCAAATAGTTTTAATCGACCCGATCCGATATTTATGCTGTTACAGTGTAACGATGTTTATGCCGTCCGAAAAGCATCACATATTTTTACCAAAGTAATATCATCACTTACTTATGAGCCCAATGGAACATCATTTATTTTTGAGCGACCCGATCCGATATTTATGCTGTTACGGTGTAACGATGTTTATGCCGTACTAAAAGCATCACATATTTTTACCGAGGTAATGTCGTCACATACTTATGAGCCCAATGGAGCATCATTTGTTTTTGCACGGCTGTCCATAGTAATATATTTATGCTGGTGACTGTACATACATAGTGAGATTTGAAATAAAATGTTATTGTCCTTTACTATATTTTGTAGTCAGATTAATTTGAATCGTAGCAAGTAGAGATAGGATCCCGCGCTAGAAAGTATGTGGGTAACCTTGTACTTGACTTTCTTTGTATACAAAGTTTGTGTTGTAGATTTGTTTGTGTCCTTTATAAAGGACATAAATGATTTGAATTTGTAGACTTACCTCATTGGGTATACGGGGTCGCGGAGCAGGCTCGTCATCGAGTGGCAGTGCGTCAATAGGCACGAGACATGGCGTGAGCAGTCGTGGTGCGTCAGCGAGGAACGCCGCCACGGCGGCCGCGCTGGGCCTCGCCCGAGGCTCTTGCTGCCAGCAGGATTTCATCAGCCCCTCCCTACAGAGGATAATGTTTCATTCATAAAAAAAAAACTAATCAGAAAAGAAAAACTAATGGAACAATGTTCTTGTTCGTGATGGTGCCTTTTAAAGACCACTGAGTACGCCTATAGAGTCTACACTATTTTAGTTTGAACGAAGTACAGATGTAGTGCATAATTTGTTTTCCATCGTATTTTCTCGGCAACGCTCGTATTTGTCATGCTGCTTCTGTCAACCTCAGTATTTTTTGTACTGTGACCGACTGAAATAGCAAGACACGTTCGTACATTTCCGTGAAAATACGATGGAAAACATTTATGCACTACATCTGTATTCTACTTAGCCCTGGATATAAAATTATGGGTGATTGTATATGTTCCATTTTAAAGAAAGGAATTTAATCCATTTTTTTGTCTTTAAAAAGTGGTTGAAATAACACTTGTTTCAAAACCTCTTGCTCTTTAAATCAAAATCTGTCAGATATGTATTTAATTTGTAACTATCAAAAATAAATGGTCTACTTACAAGGAGGGGTTGAGGTGCGGTGGGGGGCGCAGAGCGCGACCACGGGTCACGCGCGCTAGAACCTGCGCGTTGCCAAGTCCCTGATAGGGCAGCGCACCGAACGTGACAATCTCGTAGAGAAGCACGCCGAGCGCCCAAACGTCTGATGCCGGTGAGAACACACCCCGAGCCAGCGACTCCGGTGCCATCCACCGAACAGGCAGCAAGCCTTTACGGCTGAAGCGGTAGTAATCACTCTCACAGACAGGTCTCGCCATGCCAAAGTCTGCCAACTTCACACCACGCCGTGCTGACACTAGACAGTTCCGAGCCGCCACATCACGGTGCACGAATCGCAGCTGCGCCAGATAGGATAGCGCACGTGCTGCGTCCAATGCCATCCCTGTCAGCCTCCTCGGCGAAACCTCATCAGCTTCGCCTTCCATCTCACCATCCCAACTCTCCGTCTCTCCACCGTCCACTAAGTGCCGGCGCGCTAACAAATACCCTTTCAAATCACCGTACAGCATAAACTCCATTACAGTGCACACTGGTTCAGAGTGCGTCACAACACCGAGTAGTTTTACTACATTAGGATGCTCAAGTCTCTTCATGGCTTCTGCTTCTGCTAGAAAGTCTAGTTTTTCTGCCGTGCCGGCGCCGGGTTTGAGCGTTTTTACGGCCACCGCGGTCCATGCACGACGTTCGCCTAGCAGGGCATGCCCGCCGTAGACCATCCCAAACGCACCAACACCTAGTTTGCGGTTGATCACCACACGTTCGCGCGGTAGTTCCCAGCGATCCAGCGCATCTAATTTAGGGCCAAGTGTGGAGAGTCCTAGCGCGGCAAGACGTGCGCGGTAGCGGCATTCAAGGCGGCGTTTCACAAGCCAACCGGCACCGCCTAGCGCAGCTGCCAACGCCGCTAGCAGCAGCGCTAGTAACACGCCTAGAGCTACGCGGCAGTCGGCTCGTAGAGCATCAGCTAGCGGCTGCAGAGCGCAGGGCTCAGCGCCGTCGACTGGAACGGTACCATCTGGCGTCTGCCATTGAAGCGCGCCAGATACCAGGCCTAAAGTGCCATGCGCCCAAGTGCCCGCCGTACGTCGCGTGCCATTTTCCCACTGCAGTATCAGCATCGGCGCCGTTCGTGCACCTTTAGACCACTCAAAACTGCCTGTCAGCCCCGTGTAGTTGGTAGCTACTGCGTCATCGATCAGCGCTCTGTAAAGAACCAGTAAGTAAATACTACTGCATTGCATGGCATAAATTATTGCTGTATGTTGGTTAAGTTAATTTGTTGTTTTCTCAGAGGTGATGTGTTTTTTTAACTTTTGAAAGACCCTTTAAAAACTTAATAATGTAGCTAAAACGATTGTTCATATCATCATCCCCGTCCCAACATTCCATCATCTCCGATAAAGCAGAGCAGCTGAGGTATAACTTTTATCTTAGTAAAACCTTACTAGTAATTATGTAAAAACAATGAAAATGAACTTACTGGACAAGTCTCGGGTCATGCAAATCATCTAGCGCAGCAGGCCGCTCGGCTAGTAACCTCGCAATAGCTGCTGCCCAGAGCCGCAGCGCATCGTAGAGCAGCGCAGCAGACGCTGGTGGCGTATCACACGGACCAGCAGCTTGCTGGCGCCGACACTGGCGCCGCCAGCGCGCCAACCACCCAGGCGGCGCGGACGAGGCACGCCAAGCTTCGTACCAGGCTGGCGCTACGCTGATATGCCCAGCGGCTACATCTGCCAGCTCGGCCCGCGTGCAAGTCAGCTTCTCATCAGGTGAGGGTTCTAAAGCTCCAACGGGCAGGGGTGGTAGTATCCACACGGTGCCAGCGCGCGGCGTCAGGCCTGCGGCGCGTCCGGCGCACAGAGCTGCTCGCAACGCTCGTGTGTCCTCCAGCCACGCTAGCACTATGTGGGCGTTCGCTTTTGCCACGCGGGTCGCCCACTGGAAAGTTAAAAGGTAAAGTTTAAAATTTGGAAGGATATTTGAATGTTGATCTTTCTGTCGGTTGTTGTGGTCGTTGTCGGTAGTGTAGTGACCCTTCCTACGAAACTAGCGGGCCTGGATTTGATTCCTGGTGTCGACAAATATGTATTTTGTCTGACGAACGCAACCAATTTTGTTCCTGTCTTGGATGTTTTCTTTGCATTTACATATGTACTTCTTGAATGAAATATAAATAGCTGGACTGATTACACAAAGCATTTATATCTTAAACGGGATTACTGATTCACCTTACGGGACCGCTACGTGGGTTGGTTCAGTATGTAACACGTGTATATTACCCGCTATACATTAATATATTAAAATAAAATGAACATTTAATATAATGTAAGAGAGACAACTTTTGTAAAAAATTACTCGAACACCACTTATTAAATATGTCAACATAAACTTATGACCTGTTTTTGTGGTAAAAATCTACTAATTCGTTGAAACACAATCTAAGTGCGGTACTTGAGACAAGGTCCAAGATAATGGTGTTTTTGTCTACATTTTGCCTATTTGTTACGAAGAAATGACACAAACGTTTAGTATTTATCACCCATTTGGCGCTTGCATATTTTTTGTGCTCAAAGTTGCGTGTGAAAAGAATGTATGGCCGGACTTAACGCGCGCTGATTGGTTAATTAGGTTGGCGTCATTTGTGAAAGGAAGGGATGATTTGGGATTTAGGAAACATAGTTGTTTTAGATTAGTTAGTTACCCCCGGGACGCGAAACTGAGATATCGTGAGTTTTAACGTGCGCATACGACTAAACCAAGGTCTCACTTTTGTCAATTATTTTAATCTAGATTCAGTGTTTTGATTTTGTGATTAGTGGACATTTAAGTTTAAAGACAATAAGAGTTGTGGTTAGAATATTCTGTTTTATTGAGATAAGTATTTCGGTTTAGTTACATTATTGTTACTATCTAATTTTGTTGATTTTGTCTAAGTAATATTTTATTTTATGTACTTTCAGTATTAGGGGCGAGTGTTCTCTTTTAATATTTTGTGTCTTTAATATTACTTGTAGGGTTAGTATTTTCTCTAACACGTCTTAATAGTTATTAAGGGAAGGTTTTCGTTAGGTATCATTTAATCTCATATAATTAAATATAAAGATAGTAAAAGAGTTAGTACGCGTGAAAGAATTATGTGTAGTGAATAAATTAGATTAGGTAAATATTATATTATTATTATTTTTGCTTGCTTAATTGATTAAAAGCTTCATTATTTCAGGCTTTATAAAATTAGAGGGAGAAGCAGTTCTATCTCACTTATTATCTTTAATCTGCTTTACCTTTATTTTATTGAGTGTGTCATAACGCTTTATTAAGTTAAGTCTTGTGTAATTTTTGTGACGAGCTAAGGTAAAATAACAAAAAACTATTTTTGTGTGGTAAACTAAACATTCATTTATTGTAAACACTCACAAGCAGCACACGTGGGGTCAGCCCAGATAGCGGCTTGAAAGCCTTGCGACTCTGGTTGTCTAATTCCACTGCAAACGCTAGAAATACATCTTTTGCCGTCACACTTTATTACCACCATTTAACTTCAAACAACTAGCATTAGCTAACACACTGTTTACGTCACACATCTACACAGGCAATAGGTACTCACTCAAGACCTGGGTCATTTAGGTGTTTATAATCTTTACTAGTGGTTCTGAGGTACAGACGTTACGACCCGGGCTAAGTGCTTAGTGTGAAGTTTGTCAATATTGTATCCTTTGTTATGGGGTCACTCACAGTAATTGTTATACTCATCTCAATGATATTCAGACTATCTTGAACAAACCCGACAACATTCCTTAGTGGTCGTCACAAATCGCGGCTGCGTAATTCGGATTAGGGACGCGTAGAATCATAGTTTTAAGGGCATAGCATGAGCAAGTAGCGTAACTGCATGAGCGTGCTTAAATATTCATACTTTATTTTAGAGTAGTTTTATTAGGGGCGATAGGAATAGTAGGATAGCGAGGCAGGTAGTGTTATTGAGGTCAGACCCCATCCAAAGTGAGGACCGTTTTGATTTAAACTTCTTGATCAATTAATTATTACAAATACTTAAAGAAGTAAATTTGAATCTAGGGTCAAAAAGGTTCTCGCTGTAGCCGACCTCGTAATAAGGTAGGGGTTTAGGTAGGGAACATTTTATATATTGTAATCTACTAATTACTTTATTTTATAATCATATATATATAATTTTGAACAACACGAACTCCGGTACACGGAGGTCCCACGAGCAGGCAGCCAGGGGATTTCGATACTCCAGTTATATTCCCGAGTGTGCAGGTATCTTAGAAGATCCTTGGTGAGTCGTACCCTTTTAATAACTGCCATTTATTGTTTATTATTTAGTGATTACCGTGATTGTGGTTTACTGTGTTTATTTATGGTTTCTAGCTTGCTTATCAATTGAAATAAGTTTACGGTTATCCTTTTCACAATATTATTTTACACAACGTAGAGGGTCCTAATTTAGATAGGTATATGTATAACTAGACGATCACATATTTTATTTGGCCAATTAATTTAATTACATGACGTAGGATATTTTATCGATTCTATGTAGCTCGGGGGTATGAGTGTTACAAGTACCAACTAGGTTAACGAGTCCTCCAAACATTGACACAGTAATTACGTGTTACTACCATTCAAGATCCATATTCTTTTTAGTTTATTTTATTACAAAAGTCATGAGATGGACAGAAAATGGCCAAATCTAATATGTTTACACATTTAATGTTTTCTTGTTTTGTTTGATTTGTGTCGTCGGTATAGCTAACCATAAAGTCACAGCTTGAAAAGGTAAACAAATCTATAAGCAACTATGTAGCTTTGATTCTCTTGACTTTGCTTTATAAATGCTGCCAATTAGCGTTCCTATGTTAATTTCTAAGGCTAACCTGAGAGATGACTTCGTAATCGGGGTCAGGCTTGTCGTCGGCGAGCTCACTGTGCACGACGACGTCAGCGCGCAGACGCGCCGCGTCGAGGAGAGCGCGCGTGCCGGGCTCGGTGAGCGCAGCCAACCGGCGCCAGCCCAGGCGGGCCAGCAGAGCTCCAAGCGCGGCCGCCGCCTCGCGAGCATCCCCCGCCGCAAGCAACACGTAACGAGCATCCGGTGGCGGCCCTTGCGGGGTGTACCCCAGCACCGGCAGCGTATGCGCCGGACTCTGCCGCGCCACATCTGCAAAGGCCGCCCCGCACGCCGGACCTGCCACACCCGATAAGGCGTTGTACTCGCCCGTTCCCAACGAGTCCAGCAAGTACTTGTACGCCCGCGGAGCCGAGCATCCATCGTCGTAGACTTCTACTTTGAACCGTGCTTTGCGAACAGCCGTTAGCGTGGCCGGGGCCTCGTCTTCTTCAGCTAACGCGGCGGCAGCAGCCAGCGCGCGCGCGCCTAGCCCTTCTCGTCGCGTATCACCAGGCAGTAAAACGCTAACGCGCACTTCTCCTGCGCCTCCGGCGAGTGGGTGAGCGGTATAAAAGGCATTCGCTGCCACTTGAGGGTTTGTTTCTCGAGTAGCTTTGGCTAGCGCTGTTAGCTGTGTTGCATCGATTCGGAGTCGTGTGAGCGCTCGTATGACGCTAGGAGCGCGCGCAAGAGCACGAGCGTTTACTAGTTTTAAAAGGCGATGTGGTTCAAAGGTGCATGGTTCGGGGCCGGTGCAAGGTGGTGGGCCTAATGGTTCGCCCGGTAACGACACTAGTGCGTCACAAACGATGTGTGCGTGGGACAGCTTAGCAGCGTCTGGTAGGCGCGCACTCAGAGGCACTGCACGCGCCCTCAGCCCATGTGTGGCTGCTTCGCGCGCTAGCTCCCTCGCTTCGCTCGCTGTACTCGTGAGTAGCGTGGTGCAAGTTGCTTCAGCGCAAGCCTCAGGCGAAACGGTTTCATTAGGATAAGTTGACCTGTAAAAGTGAAATTGTCAAATTAAAATCCATCACGACAAGCCAGAATTGTTTTAGATGAGTTTATCAAAATGAATAGGTTTTATTCCACAAGTATTTCCTTATTTATCGATTTTAATTATATTTAAAACTGCGCAAATACTGACCAATTAAGTGATTCACCATTTGACAGCGATTCTGCGAGTTCCGCCGGGCTTAAATTGTAAAGCGCTGCCGTTGCTGGGTCTGCTAGGTCTAGCAGAGAGTGCACGGTAGTCGAGCCGCCATTGGTGACGCGGCAGATACGACGGAACGGCGGTATAGCATCGCCGAGTAGATCCAAGCCGGCATCACGCAGCTCGTAGCCCGTAAGAGCAGTGGCAGCTGGCATGGGTAGTAGCGCGACGTGGAGTGCTCCCACATTGATGGCTCTTAATACAGCGTCGTGACATTCAGGGGACGCGGGCGCACGGCACGCAGGTAGCGGGGGCGGGACAGCACGCGCGCGCACTCCTCTTTCCTTTACTACTAAAGTTACTAGATCTCGCAACGCTGCGCCGACTCCAGCTGTGGTCTGTTCATCTTCCCCGATTAAGGCGCTTGTAACCACCACTTCCAAGTCGTCGGCGAGCTCGCTGAGGCGGGGGCCAGGGGTGCGGGCGGGATCTGCGCGTGCGCCCGCTATAGCCACCACCACCGCCCATAGCAACCATCGAACCCTGCACAAAAACAAGACGATTTAGGTAAATTATTTATCCACCCTGAGTAAATTTATACTTTATATATATATATATATATATATATATTTTTACCTGATTAAATTTATTGTACTATTTAAAAGGACTAAACTTAATATAGGTAGATAACTTTAAAAAATGTGGACACGTTGTAATTTTTATGTTTCTATAGTCAACAAGGAACCCTTACAGTTTGGCCATGTCCATCTGTCCGTCTGTCCGTGGCTTTACTCAGAGAGTTATGATAGGTACTATATAGCTGTAATTTGGCATAGTTAATTAGTCATACGTTTAATTCCTGCCGACAAAGGAAAAAAAAATCGAAAGAAATATATTTTTGTTCCTCCCATACATTGCTTTATAGCAACGGCTACTTTTTAACATTATAACACCGAGTATCATCATTGTAGGTCTTAAATAGTAGTTTTCCTACTCCTGTACTTTTATCTTTCATTTATATAGTCACGAACACTAATATAAGAATATAGATAATATGTCCGCAGAACATTCCGTAGAAAAGTCTATCTAGTCTATTCCCCTTAACAGCACTTGTGCTTTTTTGAGCCAAAACGATATGCCTAGCTGCCAAAGCTTACACCTAGGTTAATTTGACCAATCAAAATACTTCACCAAATTAAACCACCAATCACAATACACATTGACTGTCAATCGGAACGTTAGGTTCTTTTTGGTATGTAAACTCTTTTACTAATTTAACTCTTTAAAAAAAACATTTTTATTTGGTATCAACCAACCAGAACGCAGCTATATTAAAATCGACCAATTAGGTAAAAGAATTCATTTCTCAAATCATTAGGTGTTTTTTAGTCCCTATTTCACAAGTTAAATCGATTGTGCAACTTTTTTTTTAAATATGAAACCTGGCAAGTGCACATCAATTTAAAAACAAAGTTAGCCATAGACACATATTTTGTTGTTTTCGAATGTTTCTCGTTCGTTTGTTGTTCTGTGCTTCGTTCGTTCGTATTCTAACCTAGGTATATTAAATTTTGTTAATTTAATTTTGCATTTTATTTGAAACTTAGTCGTAGAAAAAGTATTGTATGCAAAGGTGTATAACTAAGTCAAAAAATACTCGTGGCGTCTTGCTTTACGATGTTCGCCTGCGGCTCACATCGTAACCACACCACTCGTCTTTTTTGACCTCTCTTATACAACTGTTGCATAAACTACTATTATGAAATTGTTGGATAATGAGGGGTATTAAAACACGAGTGTGCGTTTAAGAACCGAGCCGCTAGGCGAGCGTTTTAATAGTATCACACGAGTGTTTTAATACCTAGTTATGTGCAGTTTCATACACTACTTTATCTACTCTCATACATTGCGATTCAACCTACTAAATAAAAGATCAAAGTTAAATTCAGTAGTAACTACAACAAAACATTCAATGAATGGCGCCAAAACCTACCACATCACCGCGCATGCGTTAAAGCGGGCGCTGTCACAGACAAGTGAAAATTGGAATGTAAACTTTTTGTAATGCTGTAAAAATGACGCGAACCGCATGTGAGTTCCATTAAAAAAAAATGATATGGAACCTCGTTGGTGACATTAACTTTTTGGATTAACTTGCATCGTAATGGTAAAAAAAATACTTTATAAGGATGAATTTCAACAAGCGTCAAATTATCCTAATTTAGGTGGTATTTTTTTATTTTGTCAGTAGGGTTTACAATTTTAAGTGTAAGGGACGTCATTAGTCATAATTAAAATAGTGTTAAAATGGCCCTTCATTAAACCAAGTCGTTTTAAGATATATCGAATTTACTAATTATATACCACCAAAATTGCTATTATCCACCAAAATTACTTTTCTAAGAAAAACACACGATCAATAATGACATATCGGGATAGTTAAAATAATAATCGTTAGGGAATCATTCTTGTTATTTTTTAAAACCAACAACGTATTTTTTTTAATATAATAAATAGTTATTGTTTGGTGTTTATATAATTTTGGTGGAACAAGGAATTTTGTCAATTTTGGTGTCTCAGGAAAAGCCACCAAAATTGTATCACCAAAATTAGAACTTGTACTTTTTTATTTTATTTAACGTGAATATTTTAGTTTTATACAAATTTAACTTCATGTAGTTAAAAAAACACCATTATTATACTCAAAATGATTTAAACACAATTGTTTTTTTTGCAAAATAACAAGTTATATAAGTTATCACAATTATAAAAATGTATTTTGTACCACCAAAATTTGATTGTTATGTACTTAGAGGGAAGATGCAGCAAGACGGTATAAATCTTTCACCATCTAATCTATCGCTGGAACTGAACGAACGACTGACGCCATGTTTGTTTGTTTAATCACTTTTCGTTCGATCATAAAATCAATTTTAATATTCACCACCAAAATTGACTATTTCGCAAGGACAGTTTTATTTACACTGTTCCCAGTTTCTTTTTATTTGCAAATGCAATAATTGTAATATTATATAATTCTTTAACTAATAGGGAATAGAGGTAACTAAAATATCAATCTAGTTGAGGCTTAATAACTTTGTACCACGGTATATCAGTGTATGCGACAAGTACAGGACACGACACCAAAATTGATTTTGGACTGTTTTTTTTTTTTTACTATAAACATGATAAGTTATTAACAATTTTAACATTGGCTCAACATGGTACTTTGTGTAAGATTTTCTAGAAAATAAATAGTTTTCCAATAAATCTACTTTACACCCCAATTATCACGTCCGCCGCTAAAAAATGTGGTTGGGATAATTACCCATAACATTATTTTGTTAGAGAAAAATAATGTTAGTGTTTTTTTTTTTGGTATTGTGTTTATAAAGTATGCCAATATAAATTCGTTTTGAAGTTTATAATTCGAACTTTACAATATGAGAGTAGATAATAGTTATTTATTTAACTGGTACATAATGAAGCTTCTTAAGGGACGAGTGCTGAGGTGCTGAGGAGGACAGGCACGGGTACCTTAAGAGCTAATTATGTACCGTTGCATACAATAATACTTAAATAGATCGTCTTTTACAATTTGTAATGAGGTAGATTTGAGCAGTGGTTCCCAAAGTTGACTGGACTGCAACCCACCTAACAAAAACTTTTAAAACACAACTCTTGGTTAACAGTTATTAAAAAAACCGGTCAAGTGCTAGTCAGACTAGCGCTCGAAGGGTTCCGTACCATTATTAATACAACATTAGATACTAGAAAGAAAGAAAGAAAGAAAGAAAGAAAGAAAGAAATTATTTATTCGTGACAAATTAAATTAAACTTTAAAAACTTGTTCATATTCATATTCATATACTTTATTACCTTATGTTGTATTCACAAATATGTTATAATATATTAAATGCTCTAACATAAACCCTGGGAGGGCACTGCAATATCATTACAATTTTTTACATAGGTAGGTATTTAATTTAAATGTCAAGAATTATTATTATGAATATTACATGTCACTACTATAAACTAAATGCTACTAACTAGTTATCAAAAAAATCATTTAAGTCATAATAACATTTTAACATAATTTTTTTTTTTAACTCATTACAAAATTGTTGTGAATTGTTGATAATTCAGTAACCACATTTTGCAAAAATAGGCTAAGATGTTTACCAGCGTATCCGTGACAGATTACTATACCATTCATAAATACCTATCGAGAAAAAAAAAGGCAAAAAAAAAACATTTGTTGTATTGCAGTCCCACTTTTAAACAAAACTTCAGTTTTTAGTATTTCTTGTTATAGCACCAATAGAAATACATCATCTGCAAAAATTTCAACTGTCTAACTACCACAGACAGTGGAGTCCTTTGGGTATAGAATCCTGAAAAGTGGCACAAGTATTGTAGGATGATGATCACGTCGGGGCAGGGACCGGAAAACCCCTTTATTCGACTAAGTCTATCGATCGGGTAACTACATCATATGCTCTCCCAAACGTTAGCGTATCCCTATCGTTAGGCTTACCCTAATGAATGATTAACCATTGAGGTTACCAGTTTCGTAAGGGTTTCGGATTTAAGCACTTAGCATTACGTTAGTGTTACCCTATTAATTCTCCCTCTCCGTTGACTCTGTTTCGCAGATTCGTGTGATTGGTTGGTTTCAAGCCTGTGTGTGGATAGCCAATCAATTGCTAAGTAGTGCAAAAATAATTTGTATGGACTGCGCGTAGAGATTAAAATAGCTTGAAGCCGTTCAATAAACACTTCATAGGGAAAGCCTAACGAGGGTTTTAAGGAATTGGTAAGCGCTTAGTCGAATTAATTGTATCGTATGGGATAGCTCTTCATTGGGGTAAGTCGAAGATATGCTTATCGCATCGTTAGGGTTTGTAAAAACCAGTCAATTATATACCCTAACGAAAACCTTTTAAAGGGTAAGCGGTTCCGGTCCTTGCGTCGGGGTCACCAATGTAGAAAGGGAGAACAATAGAGAGATCTCTCTCCAGGCGGGTGTTATGCCTGGGGACCGAAGTCCATTGGGATGAAGTTGGAAGTCGTTAGCGCGTTGTAGAACACGTAGTTCCGCTGTCTGACGCTGGTGGCGCTAGCGAGCTAGTTGATACAAGTTGAAGTTAGTTTTTTTTTTATGGAATTGGAAGGCAAACGAGCACACAGGCCACCTGATGGTAAGTGAAAACTGTGACCCATAGACATTCGCATTCACAAGACTGCAAATGCACTGCCAACCCTGAGGACCAAGATGGAATGCCTCTATGCTATTCATTGCTGTCTTATCCCCAAACCGGAACACAACAATGCGAACACTGCTGCTTGGCGGTTGTTTAATGGATGAGATGGTGGTACCAACCCGGACGGACCCTGCACAAGGTCCTCCCACAAGTAAAATACATACATACAACATAAAGATGTCGCTAGGTCGCCACAGTATTTACTACACTGACACTTTAACAGCTGGACTACTCGTAGCGATTATTTACCTCATGCGGCACCGGCGCACGGAGTCGCGGCGCAGGCGCCTCTACGTGACAGCCTCTGTAAATAAACAACGTCATTAAAAAAAACATTTTTAATTATCAAACCTCACCATCAGAACGATAGTGACCTAATTCAAAATTTCAGCTTTCAAACTTTAAGTCATAAATTGATTATGATAGAGCCCAAACTCGAAATTTAAAATTTCTGAGTTATGTCACTATTGCTCTGTAAGTGCGAAACGATATTTACATTGAACCTTGACGCAGAGCGTTACACTAATAAAACATTGATAGTTGATAATGATAAGAAAAGAAGATAAACTTAATGAATATGAGTCATAGTCAGTTAATGAATAACAATCATTAAGCTATTATTTTCAAATTATTCCACTGGTTGTGTCAATGTTGATTTGTTTACATCTTTTGCCATTTCTATTGAAACCGACTGTACAAAATACCATTTCGAGGAACAGGGATTTTAAGCCGTTCTGCATTATTAAGTTTTTTAAATATTTATCTATTTTGGATATTTCGACAAAAGTATATTTGACCTTTGTTTGACTTTCAATTTCGGCTTGAAGCCCTCCTAGGTGCATCTTACGGGTTAAGCGAAAACCGCTTCAAATAGTATGTTTTAATACACTATTATAATCACTGTTTATCATTAGATATCATTTAATTGTTGTAATTTATTAGAAAATGTCAATCCAAATTTAAAATAATCATGTCATCCATAAAATGTCTCCTAAATAAATTAATATACTTATTAAAACAAAACTATTGAGTCAAATACAAAATAAATGAAATAGGTCTCTTAAAATTACCTATTTTTTCGAATTAGACTGTAAAAACCGTGAATATTTTTGTTGGTCTATCCCAATTGTGTTTAGTCGAAAATAAATAAGTTAAACTTGAGTGATATGGTATTTTGTACTTTATAACATTACGAGTACGAGTGGGATCTGCAGTGATACGTGAATTGCGACTGTGTTGTTGCAACACCCAATTATAAGTCTTTACTATTTGAACTGAGCTGATCTTCTACACAAAGGCCATTGTTTGTAAACAATACCATTGTCTTTCTTTGTGTCCGTAACACCAAGACGATTACATACAAAAAAGTTAGAACTACATTGAATGTACAATGAATTATCAACCCTACCCTCTTAGTCAGTAGGTTTAAAATGTAGTGTCAGGATACAGATATAAGTTTTGTGTAGATGATAGTATTGTGTAAAGAATAAGCACAGTTCAAATAATATAGACTTATATCTGTATCCTGACACTACATTTTAAACCTACTGACTAAGAGAGTAGGGTTGATAATTCAATGTACATTCAATGTAGTTCTAACTTTTTTTTATGTAATCGGCTTGGTGTTACGGAGACAAAGAAAGACAATGGTATTGTTTACAAACAATGGCCTTTGTGTAGAAGATCGGCTCAGTAGAAATAATAAAGACTATACCTACTCTCAAACGGAACATAATATTTTACCGGTAACGAAAAACAATTTCGTTTGAAGGTTATAGGTAGACAATAGAACTGTTTGCGTCAGTGCAGAGGTTTAATTTAAACTAAGAATATATTGACGAAGTGCCGCATTGATTGTTTCAAATGAATTATTGCTAAAAAATAACCGAGCAAGTACACTCAGGCGATTTTTTTTTATTTACAAATTTAAAAATAACTTACTTAGGTAGACACAACAATTTCTGCCAATAATAAATTTTAATAACATTAAATTATACATCGTAGCAGGGCGTTTTCACTAAAAAGTGTACCCAATTAAGGACTGAAATTAAGGAACTTTAACTCTGTCAGTTTTGTGACGAAAATTAGCCATACATTGACGGCCGCAATGTATGGCTAATTTTCGTCACAAAACTGACTAAGTTAAAGTTCCTTAATTTCAGTCCTTAATTGGGTACACTTTTTAGTGAAAACGCCCAGCAAGTGGAAAGAAGTGGTCTCTGCCTACCCCTCTGGGAAAAAGGCGTGATTTAATGTATGTATGTAATTAATACACATTGTCAGAATTATTAGTTTTTCTTATCACGGCGACGACGAGGGTTCCGTTCCGCCTGACTCGTATTTGGTGAGTTTTTTTTCGTTTTAAGGGGTTCCGAAGTCAAACTAGGACCCCTTAAAATTTCACTATGTCCGTCTGTCTGTCCGCCGTTTTACTCACAGACTTTTGGTACTACAAAATGGTACTTTGGCATAGTTATTTTTCTTCGTTTACCTCCCATTGGTACATGTAAAGCGAATATATTTTTGTTACATTATTACATAGAGTGAGATATCATCTGATAGATTTTAAATATCATTAGGTACATTACATGTTAATATGAATTTAAAAAAATGAAAAAACTCGATAATAGTCCTTCCTTCCACATAAGCGAAGAGTCATAATTGAGATTATATATTTTTGATGTTTTGACAGAAGACTTTATATCGCTTTATGTATTGAGCATAACCTAACCTAACTAAAATCCATTCTTAAAAGGAGCTCCCGGCACCCCGCTAGTGGCCCACGAACACGCGTGCATGCACGCAGCGGGCGCGAGCGTCGGCGGGGGAGCGGGCGGGACGCGTTGCCGATGCCCCGTCATTGAAAGTGTTCCTTCTCACATATACCTAGGTTTGACAATCGATCGAAAGTTTAACTGGAGTTGTCATATAAATCGCGTGTGTAATAAGCTCAGAGCCTTCTTAATCAATATACGGATAATAAAAAATCTAATCCCATTTAAAATTAAAATTCTTTTGTATAACGCTTTGGCAGATTCCATAGTAACTTATGGTCTCAGTAGTTATGGTAGAACCTACAAGTCATACCTAGATAGGATATGTTCTTTGCAAATGCGAATCCTAAAAGAAATAGTTCCTTTTAAAATTAAAATTAAATTTGCTAATGACGAACTGAAGCTATTCAAACACTGCAACTGTCTCCCTATCCACCAAAAAGTCCAATTTAACCTAATTAAGGAACAATTTTTTGACACAACCTTTCAAACCCTAAAATCAAACATTATACGCACTCGAGCCGTCGTAAATAAAAAATTAACCACTCCTGGATACACCAATGTCTATGGACAGAGAACCAGCGCCTACTTAATTCCTCGTCTTATAAATGACCTTGATGTTAAATTTAGA
Organism: Acleris emargana; assembly: GCA_927399475.2. Classification (NCBI taxonomy): domain Eukaryota; kingdom Metazoa; phylum Arthropoda; class Insecta; order Lepidoptera; family Tortricidae; genus Acleris; species Acleris emargana. The sequence continues at coordinate 2,736,328 of OV656836.1, read as the reverse complement.
GATAGCTTAACTCCTAACAATATTAAGTATAAACTAAAATCGTACTTTGTCAATAAACTGTAATGTTTGTGGGTAGAAGTGTACTTGTACTTGTTTTTTGTAATTGTAAGACTTTATATTGTTATTTCAGGGCGTTCCATCCTCGCACAAACCCTTAAGTGGTTTATGAGGTGTTTATTTAAATGTAAAATGTATTTTTGTTGTACAATAAATAAATAAAAATAAAAAAAAAAAAAAAAACTATAGTAGGTAATCAAATATATGCATTTATTAATCTATAAAATAGCATAATTTTCGAGAAAAATACATTCGTAAAATGATAATTCGAAATTTCATGCCAAACTATACAACTTAATTAATTACGTTATGCCACCGAGCTGCGTGTTGTCGAATAGCGGGCCGCCATTTCGCAATTTAAAAACACTAGTCATTTGAATGTCAATGAAAGGTTAACGTGAACGGGTGATTGATCTAAAAGAGTAAACAGCTGTCTAAACATACGCACTTGCCGTTAAAAGTGCCAGCTTCCCTATTTTCCATACGAAATGAACTCCGTAATCAAGGAACCTTGGCACTGACCGAAACGTAAGGCCCTGTTCCCACTACGCCAGACCGGCAATTTGGCCAGCCGGGTCTGGCATAATGTGAAGCTTCATATAAATTTGTACAGCCTTTCCGGCAGCCGGCAAATCCGCCGATCCGGCGAAGTGGGAACAGGGCCTAAGGGTCGACGCAAACGTACCGGTTTGACCCGGATCGGCTAGTGACGAGAAAAAACTTGTTTACTTGTGGGAGTACCTTGTGAAGGGTCCGTCCGGGTTGGTACCACAATCTTATCCATTAACCTACCGTCAAGCAGCAGTGTTCGCATTGTTGTGTTCCGGTTTGGGGATAAGACAGCCGGTGAAATGACTAGCATAGAGGCATTCCATCTTAGTCCGGGTTGGTAGTGCATGTGCAGTCTTGTGAATGCGAATGTCTATGGGTCACAGTTTCCACTTACCATCAGGTGGCCTGTGTGCTCGTTTGCCTTCCTATGCGATAAAAAAAAAAGTCGCTGTGACATACCCTAAACATGGTTCAACTAAATGAACAGGTACCTTGATAAACAATTACCATTCTCGCTAGCCAGTCCAACGCTGTGTCCCTCGCACTCTATAAGAATACTGTGACAGATACAGCATTCGACTCGCTGGCGAGTACGGTAATTATTTATAAATCAAGGTAAGAGTACAGATTGACTCTCGCCACAATTCTCAATCTGCGCTCCTTTGCATCGCTTACAAACTCGACTCTCGCTTTGCTACCAAGTCAAATTATATCCCTTCGTTGGCAGTCAAATAAAATATTTAAAATCGGAAGGTTTGGGCCTAGCTTTACGATTGTCAACGGCTGTGCAAACATGCCATTGACGCACTTTAACTTCAGCTACGGCGCACCTTGTTATGCGTCTCGCGGAATAGAAGCGGATACTGATGTGACTAAAAATTAAAAAAATTAAAAACCGCCTTCAGAAAGCAAAAAGGTAAGGGTCTGCTTTTGGTTAAGATATTGTTGGACGCCGACTTCAGTTGGACTGACCTACCTTTTTGCTTTTTGAAGGCGGTTTTTTGTTTTTTTTTAACATTTTGTTTTATTTTATACTTTTTAATGATCATAATTGTGATGTTAATAAGTCCCACATTAATAAGAAACTATAGAACATTTCAATCTCGCCGCAAGCAACGCCGTGGGAAACTCATAGTCATATATTTAAACCTAAAGGCTATAGCTGTGTAAGGGAAAAAAAATGCCCCTGACGTTATTCGCCAATGAGTATATCCTATGTTATTGGTCATAATGCAAATTATTAATCTGCCAAGTTTTATCTCATAATAATTGACAGTTTCCTTGAAATGTTACTTAATAGTTTTTTTTTGCTATTCCAAATATCTTAAAAACGACAGGTCCGTTTCTTTTCTGATTAACGTATGTTGTTAATGGCTTGAAGAGGAATAATTTTGCAAAAACTCCACGTCCCTAGGTCAACATTACCTTGGGGTTTTTGGATGTCAAATATTTCAAACTTTTTTTTTACATTTGCGAGTCAGCGACGCCTTCCATTTCTTTTACACTAATGTGACGTCTCTTTCCGTACTAATATATGTTTGTCTGAAATGAATAAGTTGGAGCAACATGGTGATTTTTGTTTTAGTTTACCTACCTAGTACATCATCAACGTATACGTGTAGACGCCCTTACTTATAAACGTGGAATAGCCGTCGGGTAGCTAAACCATGCTTTGTTCTTCTCTGTCGTTGTGACATTGGCATTTGACAGATAAGGACTAAGCATGGTAGGATAGTCAATCCAAGGATTTTTTCATTTACTCCATAACGGACTATTCTGTCAATAATGATGAGATAAAACTTGGCAGATTAATAACTAGCATTATCACCAATACATAGGGTATACTCATTGGCTAATTTACGTGAGGGGCATTTTTAGTTCCCTTACACGGCTATAGCCTTTGCTTCGTCATAGTCGCTCAACTATCTTAATCAAAATATCTTGAATATACAGGATGTCCCAGAAACCGACGTCAACCCGCCTAGGGCGGATAGAGCAGCTCATAAGCTATCGATTTAACCCCCATGTATGTTCAGCACTTGTTATTAGTTTCCGAGATATTGATCATTTAAATCAGGGTTTTTGCCATTTTTCCTTATGTCCGTGGTACGAAAAAACCCTTAATTCATGTATTAATTCATATTTTTTTAGTGTTTTCTTGCATGATTAGAATCACTGTGAAATAAGGAAGTTTTTAAAGCTACATGCCAATTTCTTTTTTATTACAAATGTTTGAGTAAACGCACAGAGTTACTTTCTCCATACTAAGAGAACCCCGCGTTTGTTTTTCACCTAATACTAATAATAATAATGTAATTTATACTGTGTTATATTGAGTAATAAAATCTGAATCTGAATCTGAATCTGGTGTAACTATACATTTTGAAGAGTTCCGTCGATACCTCATGGTCTTCATCATCAGATATTCATTTTGAAAAAAAGTGAATGGAAGCATCAGCTTTCAAATAAAAAAGAGTCATCAAAATCGGTTCACTCAGTCGAAAGTTTTTTTTTTTTTTTTTTTTTTTTCCTCACAACTATTTTACAGTTCTGAGGTAACAAACCTAAAAAAAAAAGACGAATTGAGAACCTCCTCTTTTTTTAAAGTCGTTTAAAAATAGGAGGACGGTTACAAACAAGCTAGTTAGTGTATGCATACTACAAAAACAAACCATTGGCATACCTAGCGGTTACTTGGTATCGGATTTTGCTGTTTAATGCTCTTCACGGCTCATCACATTCGCTAGACATAATTGTGTAGGTAGGTATGTACTCACACAGTTTTGCAAAGTAACACGCACGCACGCACGCACGCACACATACACATAATATATCACACCTAAACCCACGCACAAGCACCCAAACGCGTGACAGTATGTATAAGCATAATTAACTATCCTCCTGTTATCTTTTCTTTTTTTGCTTATTGTTGCTCTGTCGATCCTCGAGGTTGTGGCAGAATACCAGTGTTTTGCTCACGCTGAGCCATTACCCATTTGCCCTGCTGCAGCGCACACATTCTTTTAGTTAGTATCACTTTGCTTATTTTTTTTATCTTTTATTTTTGTCAATTGTGTGTGTGTTTTGTAGTACCCAAATAAACGTTTTATCTATCTATCTAATCAAGTCACAGTTATATGCATTCCAGTAGAGCATCTTCAAACTTGGCTTGTGTATGTCTGTGGCCTTACAAGTAGGTATTAAGTTTTAAAGTGATATTTTATAGTCAAGTGTGTCCCCCTCAATACAGCCCGATTTACATTGGTTAAGTACAGTGGAAAGGACAGCGGAGTGAAAAAATAGAATGCGATTCTTTTTGGATCCACTGGCAAGGCAACTTGACTCGCTACTGTCCGATTCATATTACTATCACTGTCCACTGTCCACTGTCTACAGTCCAGTGTCCAGTGTCCTGTGTCCACTGTCCACTGTCCAATGTCTAATATGCACTGTCCACTGTCCTGTGTCATCTGTCCTCTGTCCACTGTCCACTGTCCACTGTCCACTGTCCACTGTCCACTGTCCACTGTCCACTGTCCACTGTCCTTGACCGATGTCAAGGTCGCAGTGACTTTCTGCCCATTGTTTATTAAATGAACTTTTTTGAGAGCCTGATCGACGCAACTCGTGACAAAAATGCTACCTTACTGGACACAAAGGTTAACCATTGCTATCCAACTTGGCAATGCTGCCAGCAATTCGGGAATGATGCCAACTGGTAGTGGTTTAATAATAAGCAATGTTTTAATGTTCTTAGGAGGGGTACCTTGTATTGGGGTTACTTTGATCAAATTCAAAGTTTAAACGAGTTTAGAAACTAAAAGACGTAATAATAAAATAAAAATATTCAATAATCGGTTTTTCTTGTTTTGTTGACTTGACTAATTAGAAAAAATGAGACCTTTAGTTTCCCCTAAAAAAAATAAAAACACTATGATCAAAGTTAAAATACTTTGAAAACACTAAATATTTGAGTGAATATCTCAAGTAAACCCGCTGAAAATCACGTAAAATCTACAGAAATATAGAATAGATGTTGTTCTTTTCCGATATCACTAATTAGATTTGCTTAACATATGACACCATTCAAATAACATGCGTTTTTGCATAACATAGGTACATTTGAAGTTTTTTTGCCCCAAAAATCAAGACAAAAAGCACGCTAACTGTTCATATTTTTTTCTATATGAAAATAGGCAGTAACATGCGCACTACTTTAACTTTCGGAAGGAGCAGCTATCGCCGCTACCAGTGGCGAAAAAAATATTATGGGGGCGTACTTCAACTCCTCAAAAAATACATGTTTATTTAGAATGGTAGTTGCTATCAAAGTCACCCCGTAAATTAAAGTAGCCCCATCCAATGGTACCTATCATTTAATTGAAACACCTCTCAACGAACGTACCTAGGTATATCTTCACACAGAATTTTCATTTTATTGAAAGGTATTTCTCGCCAGTCGCAAGTCTAACCTAACCTGAGGGGTTATTATGACATTGCTACGCAGTTCTGTTTACGCAAGGAAAAAAGACAGAGCTATATAACTGGTATAGTCTTTATTATTTCTAGCGAGCCGATCTTCTACACAAAGGCCATTGTTTGTAAACAATACCATTGTCTTTCTTTGTGTCCGTAACACCAAGCCGATTACATACAAAAAAGTTAGAACTACATTGAATGTACATTGAATTATCAACCCTACCCTCTTAGTCAGTAGGTTTAAAATGTAAAGTGTCAGGATACAGATATAAGTTTTGTGTAGATGATAGTATTGTGTAAAGAATAAGCACAGTTCAAATAATAAAGACTTATATCTGTATCCTGACACTTTACATTTTAAACCTACTGACTAAGAGAGTAGGGTTGATAATTCAATGTACATTCAATGTAGTTCTAACTTTTTTTGTATGTAATCGGCTTGGTGTTACGGACACAAAGAAAGACAATGTTATTGTTTACAAACAATGGCCTTTGTGTAGAAGATCGGCTCAGTAGAAATAATAAAGACTATAATAACCATTTAGGCGAGCGTAAAGGACAGAGCTAATGTAGTAATAAAGCTCTGTCCTTTTCTCTCAGCGTAAACTGAACTGTATAACCACGGCATAATAACCCTCCAGGAAATGCAGTTCATTCTACGGTGAGTGTAAAGGATCAAGCTGAGAGAAAAGGACAGAGCTTTACAGCTGGCATAGCTCTGTCCTTTACGCTCGCCGTAAAATGAATTGCATAGCCATGTCATAATAACCCCCCTGGGCTCTAATTCCGGTAATTTGTGTGATGAGCGCGAATATTTGTTCCTGAGTCATGGATGTTTTCTATGTAATTAAGTGTATATTTTTCTATGTAAGTATTTACAACGTTATCTAGTACACATACAAGCCTAGAGTTTAGTTTGGGACTAGGTCAATTGGTGTGACAATGTCCCCTAATATTTATTTAATATTTATTTATTTCTTCCCCGTGTGGTTGCCGGGTTAGAATAGCGCCACTCCATATCTTCCCGTGGATGTCGTAAGAGGCGACTAAGGGAATAAAGGCTTGTAATACCTACTGTTAGGCGATGGGCTTGCAACCTGTCACTAATACGCTGGTTAACATCTTAGCCTATTTTTGCAAAGTGTGTTTACAGAATTATCAACAGGTTTTTAGAGTTGTAGGTAATTCCGTAGCTCTGCCTACCCCACTCTGGGAATACAGGCGTGAAGGTATGTATGTATGTTGACGACGCGCTGGCCTAGTTGGTAGTGACCCTGCCTACGAAGCGAGCGGTCCTGGGTTCAAATCCCGGTAAGGGCAGATATTTGTGTGATGAGCGCGAATATTTGTTCCTGAGTCATGGATGTTTTCTTTGTATTTAAGTATTTATTTCTCTATATAAGTATTTATATCGTTGTCTAGTACCCATAGTACAAGCCTAGAGCTTAGTTTGGGACTAGGCCAATTGGTGTGAGATTGTCCCCTGATATTTATTTATTATTTATTTATTTTATTTATGAAGCGAAAATCTATAAAATGATGGTTTACATGGAAGAAGTTATCTTCATGTATTGTCGTCGATACATATGCACTTGTAGGCAATTGTATGGATAAAAACGCAAATGTTCCTAATTATGGCGCCAAAACTGTATATTTTTTAAAACCTTTCAAACTGATTATCTTATAATGATTTAATTTTGACATTCACAGAAGTAAATATTGAAATAAAATTCATACTGCGGTTTAACAAGTAAGTATGTGTTATAATATAATTAGTCTATTATTCAAACTTGTTATTTCCTGGTTATTAATCAATCGATAATACCATGCATTGAGTTTCTTTGCTAATTAATTAATATTCACATTCATTTCTAGGTGTACTCGATGACCTTTGTCAGAACTAGAATAACTATTTGTTATTGCTATCTTATCTTAAGTATATCTCTGCTATCTTATCTTAAGCAAATAAGGAGTATCCCAAAATCAATAACCAAAGCAGTTAGTTCTCTTCTCTTAGTAATAAGGTTGATATTGCTACAGGATTATTATTTGACTTACTGCGAGCTTAGAAGGGCAGATCTGGTAACAATAATTTTATCGAATTTCACTTAATCGATTGTATCTGTCACTGTCAGCGTACAATTTTTTTTACATAATACGGCCATTGCAATAAAATATCAATTGTAAAGAAGATAAAGTAGAAATTCTCTTGTTTTTATGACTGGCAATTAAATTAGAAAATAGACTTTATTGCAATTGCAATAAGTTTATTTTCCACTGGCAAATTTCGTTGTATTGTGGGTCTTAGGAGGATAAATAAATGAATAGATTATAAAGGCAAAAATAACTTGCACTTGAAAAAATATATAAAACAAACTGACGGTACGCCCGCCAAACATCAAACAACAGCGTTCTATTATTATGTTCTTTATCTGGGTAAATTTAAATAACAGAAACATAAAGTTTAGGCAAAGCAGGAAAAAACAAAACGCGAACATACCTACGTTTTGTTTTATCTCAGAAACAAATTGGTTATGATATGACACACCACACCTACTGCGCAGTTAGGCCTATATAGGATTACAACCTTCGAAAGTAAAAGGCAGTATGTGCACATGGATCTGTTACAAATATACTGCCTTTTTCGTTTGGAAGTTTGTAATGAATAGGGTATCGCGGACTATCCATAGAACCACGTTAAGACTAAAGAGAGATATGGAGTCGACTACTCAATAAATTGTGACAATCCACTTTTTTTTAAATTATTATTATACAGAAAATAAACATAATTTCTATGTATACTTATTACATATAAATTGCTTGGCATGCTTTAAAGTAATCTGACTGCATTATTCCTCTAAGCTACATGCTTTTTGAATAATGGCACTTAGATACTTAAACATGGCAAAAAAATAACTAACCTATAAAACTAATAGTCCAATTATTAATGAACGCGTTCAGTTGCGGATACAATTAACTAACGTTTTTTACAAGCAATTATCAACTTTATTTCAAAGCATGAGTGATGCATAATTATTATCAATTTAAGTGTCAAAGTGACACTTAGAGCCACTTGCGTAAAAACATAAATCTAGTTTAAACAATAACTTCAGTTAAAAATGAGTACTTCAAAATTCAAAAGTTTCATGGCAATTGATTGGCTATTCACACACATTGGCTTGAAACCAACCAATCACACGAATCTGCGAAACAGTCAACGGATGTGGAGAATGGATAGGGTAATACTAACGTAATGCTAAGTGCTTACATCCGAAACCCTTACGAAACTGGTAACCTCAAAGGTTTGTAGATAACTATACTTCATTTAATTTAGAATGAGAAACCACAACAACATTATATTGCGGCTCGTGAACTGTCATCTCTTTACAATTTGTACTAGAGTAACAATTGACGACACGCAAATAAAGTGACATTAAAACAATTTTATTTTGCGGCTTCCAGACTATTGTACTGTACTATTTGCTAGGTAATAAATAGTTGACCAAACGCAATATAATGTTATTGTGGTTTCTCATCCTAAAATAAATGAACTATAGTTCGAAGCAGTTTCCATATCATAAGTGCAAGCCTATGGATAGGGATACGCTAACGTCTGGAGAGCATAAATGATGTAGTTACCCGATCGATTGACTTAATCAAATAAAGGGGTTTTCCGGTCCCTGCTTCCGCCACCTTACCGAGAAGAATTATAATTAAAATGTGGTCGAAGAACAAGATAAGATACCACGTGATGACGTGAACCAATAATAGGAACAGTTAGTTTATTTCTGTACTAACGCCTAAGAAAAACATGTTTACAAGAATGCTAATGCGAAGAATGTAAGATCCCAGCAACTTGGTCCTATTGCATGTGGCAATACTCGTAAATGGACTTGAGTCACTTGTCTTAAGCTCTAAAATATATAATGTATTGATTTGTGTAAAATCTTTGCACCTAACATCGTTTTGGTTTGTTATTACAGAATTTAATAAACGTCTGTAGATCGTCGTCGTGGGAAGATTACGTTAGTTATTTAAAAATAAAAATAATAAACGTTTTAATTGTAAATACCATTTCCTGTTAAAAATTCCTGTCAAATGAATTAAGTATTGTTTGACCAAATAATATATTTGGACAAACAATATTTTTGCCACTCGATATAAACCAGTGAGTCGGAGCGATTCATCACTGTTATCATATTATAGCCGAAAGACGTCTACATTAAAGATAAAGATAAAGACATTTATTCCGTAAGTAGGCCGCACGGGCACTTTAACACTTCAAGAATCTACCAGCGCTTCACAAGAGGAGTCCACTGCTGAGAAAAAACGCCGCAAGAAACGCAGCAGTCAGTCATTTTTTAAACATATTTAATATTACAATGGTACTACTTAGTCCAGCATTACATAAATCTATACTTAAATATTAAATTGAAATTTTGGTCATTCGGGCATAGACGTTCCCCAAAGATCTATACAACAGTCAGTTTCATGTAACTTGTATCCATCAGTTTCCTACGATCTTTACAAGATTGTAGTATTGTCCAGTTTTTTACTGAAGCCTTATGTTTTCTGAATATCTTAAATAATAATTAGGTAGTATGTAGGTTGGGTTAGGTTAGGTTACAGTAGAAACTTTCACAAAACGTTAACCCCCTATCCTTAGAAAAGCCTGTCGATGAAATAAAAAATCTGCGAAGTTCTTTCTATGAAATGCGTGTCAACAAAACAAGCGAGGGAGGATAGGGTATTGATTGACGTGATGAAATCTCGTAGAAAAAAATCCAATGTGGAACCCATGCCCCCCAAACCTTAAAGATCACGTCTCTGTCTTAGTCGTCACTGGCAACACTCTGGTCAAAGACTTGACTTTCAACTATTCTACTTAGTTGCTTTCATCAGATTCAAATCAGTTCGCAAATATGTATTCGTCAAACAATGCTCAGTTTGTTAAATAAACATGTTTTTAAAAATAGCTAGGCAAAGAACAGTTGGGTAAAATGAGAGCTTTGTTCGGAGTTTGTTGGCAACGTTATATTTTTTTATCGTTGCAGGTTAATGTGGCGGCTTTTAAATAATGTAGTGCCATCTATCACCATGTCCGTTTCTTTGCAAACCTCTTATTAAAGTTCCGGAAGGCTACTTTTTTATGGCATACGGAAGGCAAACGAGCTCTTAGGCCACTTGATGAAATAAATCTGAAGACTGCAATGCTTAGTTACAGTAAGTCTGTTAATTCTGGGGTAATAAAGAACAACAACTACAGATACATGCAAGTAGTTAGTATACATGCATGCATGCGTGTGCGCTTGCGCGTGTGCGTGTGCGTGTGCATGTGCGTGTGCGTGTGCGTGTGCGCGTGTGCGCGTGTGCGCGTGTGCGTGTGCGTGTGCGTGTGCGTGTGCGTGTGCGGGTGCGTGTGCGTGTGCGTGTGCGTGTGCGTGTGCGTGTGCGTGTGTGTGTGTGTGTGTGTGTGAGTGTGTGAGAGAGAGAGGCTCACGAACGGAAACTTTGAACAACTGCTGATTTGAAAGATGTTTTCGACAGGAAAAATAGATCCAAATGGTTGAACTTTTTGTTATACAAATTGGCCAAACGTAACATTGGGGAATTTGGGGCATATTTAGTATGAACGAAAGGGACGTGAAACAGTATACTGTTACAGTGACGAGTACGAAAGATTGGCGTATTAAAAGTTGCGCGTATTAAAAGTTTACTAACGTCGAGTTAAAATTTGAATTTACCACATCTTGTGTCAAATTTTGAACTGGAGTATCAAAATTACCCAAAAGAAGTAAGAAGCCATAATAAGGACTGTGTGCCTAATTTTGTACAAATCCGTTAAGTTGTTAAGGCTTCATAGAAATATAAACTTTGACATAATATAAACTTATTGCTTGTGTTTTGAAAAGTAATGTCCTGCCTCAGTGTTTAATCTATCTTTACCTAAACCAATAAGGGCATTGAGTAAGTTTGAATGAAGATTATGTTCTTATAATAGTTTAGAGGACATCTAATAAGTTTTTGGTACTAAAAGTACCTACACCTGTTTATCAATATTTAAATGTCTCCCCGCCAGAAAGAGTGAGACATAAGATGCTTGAATGAGCAGCACAACACGGAACGCATCCAGTGTGTATAGTGTCACTTATTACGGCTGCCCGTGTGACTACTTTCATTTAATAATTAAATCATAACGATCGCATTTAAGACGTCCACTGACTCGTTTACATTACTTGCGGGATTCGAGAGAATTTTGAAGTTAAACATTTCCATACAAAACGCAAAAACGTTTGTCTCCCCTTAAACGGGGTCCGAAATTACTATTTTTAAATATGTTGTAGATATTATGAAAAACTATGTCTGTACCTACGTTTTCCTTTCTAAGAAAATTTTGTGCATAGTGGGTTTACTATGCGATGATATTTACTTTATTACAAACGACATTTTTTGTGCAATGAGCTCTGTTGGACAGACACACAGACAACATTAAAACTGTATATAAATATGTTTATAAATATGCACATCGTATTTTGCCCCTGTCAGTCTGTTTATCAGTTATGCAGTTAAGACGTAACAGATAAACAGACTGACAGGGGCAAAATACGATGTGCATACGAGTATATTATTTATAAACGCATTACCCTGAAAAAGTGTAAAAATAAACCTGTTACGTTTGAGATGCAACCTCGTTGAATATTTGTGCCGTTTGCTGGCAATAAACTACAACTACATACTGTAGTAGTAATTAGCGGTGTGTTTAAACGCGGGAACAAAACAAACGTTGATAAGTAATTAAAACAACCAACGAGTAATAACAATATTTTGGTACACATAACAAACATGTGGCGGATCAGGGATTCGCAGTAGCGCAAATGGACAGGGTCTCTATTCCAGGCGTAAAAACCATATCGTCTTTTACCTGTTATGGTATTGTTTTTAGTTCTGCCCTAATGTAATACCCTACGCAAAAGTTGGTAAATTTTTCTGTTTTTGTGTCATGTAGGTATGTTGGATAAACTGATAAAAAACATGTATTTTTTTTTACTTTTTGGTCTCGCGATTCTTAAACGTGTACATACCTATAATTTTATTCTTAATATTGCATATGAACAGCAATTTTACCTTTTACTAAAAGCTATTAAAAAAAATGACGCGTTCCTGACTTTTTTTAGCAAAAAAACTTAAATTCAAATTATCTCAGAAATGGTTCACTTTTGCATGGGGTACTATGGTACCAAAATTATTGCAAATGACCTCTCCCATAACCCCTAGAGGGGAATAGGTCGACTTACCAATAACCCTGAATAAATATGAGCTATTAAAATATTGACTATACTATAACAGGTGAGACGATTCAGTATGGTTTTTTATCGCCTAAAGTCACGGCTCTGTTTTCTTTCTATACGGCGTTGACGATACGGAAACAAATCAAAAACAATAAGGTTTTACCGTGTAGAAGAATCTCAGCCCTGGGGGGTTATTATGACATAGCTAAGCAGTTCATTTTACGGCGAGTTTAAAGGACAGAGCTATGGCGGTTATATAGCACTGTCCTTTTCTCTCAGCGTAAACTGAATTGCATAGTTATGTCATAATAGCCCCTTATGGTCACACTACGAGTATACAGGCTGCCGCTGACCCAGGAGTTTTAAATGTTATGATCGTTTCTTCTCCAGAAACTGAAGTTCTTTTGTTCTGTAAGTTGTTAATAATATGTCCATTTTTTTTTCCATACAATTTAAATGTAATTTTCAATTTACGCGATAGAATTCTCCATTTTCGTTTAGCCCTCGTACCAAGGAAATGTCGCCCGCGTACCATGAGATAGTGATTATATGGGCGATTGTGCACTACAAGGAATTTTACCGTCCGGCAGTCCGATTTTGCACAAACTAGTCCTTATTGGTTAGTATTTATTGCGTAACCATAAAAAACCGGACTACCGGACGGTAAAATTCCTTGTAGTGCACAATCGCCCTATGGCCATGATTGAATACACTGATTTTACACTTCGATTTTAACATTAATTAGTAAACTTAAGTTATTTTTTAATTGCAAAGCAAAAGTAGTTCAGTTTAGCGAGTAGAATCGATTATTTTCGAGTTACATTTAAAGCCCCAAAATCGGAGGCAACCTGTGTATAGTATAGTATGCTCTTAAAACAACTTTTCGGTTTTGTAATTTCCTCTCACTCGCTCCCATTCACACCTGAACGAGTTATACCGACTTAACCCGAAAGCCTTTTCAAGATATCTTGCCGCTGTATGTTGGCACACATAGACATTTAAAAAGTAATATCGTCGGTGAAACTGCAAAACCGCGTAAGTAACAATGTAAATGAGGAGCAAAATGCACCCTTTTAATAAGACCGTAAGGTTTATTTTGCTCTATCTTAAAATTGTTAGTTACGCGGTTTTGCAGTTTTACCGACGATATATTGTGGTTTGTTTGAACCCAAATATTGAGAAAGTCAACTACCAGCGCGTCCCAAGAGGGGACCATTGCTGAGAAAAATGAGAAAAAACTCAACAGTCAGTTATGATACTTATGATAAGGATAATACTTAACTTAGTATTATATTAAACAAGTTGAGCAGGAAAACTTGTCAAAACTCAGAATTATGTTCGGTCCGGTCGTTCCCTCATGACTGAGGATCATACGCCAGTTGATGATTTACACTTGCGGCGTATGATCTGCCTCCAGCGAGTCCTGTCCATTCCAACCGAGAAAAACCTAAGCAAGAATTATGACAAGAGCCAATAAATAAAAATTATATAAAATTATGAGATTTATTGATGTTAACAATTAAAATAAAACTAAGTTTCTCAAATATTAAAGATCTAAATAATAATCACCACTATAAAAAGAACACGCCCTCTGGCAGGTCCGCTCGCGGCATGGTCCCTATGGCACTGGCTGCATTATCTCTCTGGATAGCTAGCCCAATCCTTTGGGAGAGGTAAGCACCAGCTCTAGGATCTCCGGAGGTGTTTACGAGCCGGGATGACAGAGCCTTAATAAAGCTAATAAAATAAAATAAGCTACAAAATATTCATCATGTCATCATGTCAGCCGAAAGACGTCCACTGCTGGCCATAGGCCTCCCCACGTTGGGAGGATTAATGCCGTAGTCGCCACGCTTGGTAGGCGGGTTGGCGACCGCAGTTATACCATGTAGTCCGCGGAGGACGCTGCTGCCCATCCTCCGGTTTATCCCTTAGTCGCCTCTTACGACACCCACGGGAAGATATAGGGTGGTGCTATCCTCGGCCGGCACCAACACGGCAAAATATTATACTTACCTATTAGCAAATTGGTCGGAATTCTAACTAACGCAAACCGAACGGCCAGCCGGTCAAACATATTGATTTCATATCAATCCATTACGGTATCTCCGACATTGACGTGGAATTCACGAACATCGTTATCACTGTTATCGTTCAAATTTATCGTGTCTGGCTCGAATATTTTTCATCACGTAACATATTTTGGCCAGCTATTCCATTGTAATAGTTAAAATTTGTCTGTCAATTGGGCTGCAGTGTTGGAAGTGTTGGAACCTTGGAACCAAGTCCAGTCTTAAGATTGTCTGGAGATTGGAAATGTATACGCGATCTGTTCCACTCACCATCCTGTGTGCTGGTTTACCATAAAAACCTGATACGACAGCACGTTAAAGGTAATATGGTTTTATCTAGTATTGAGGCCCTTATGGACTTCAGTGTCTGTCTGTATGTCACAACAGTTTTGCTCTAAAACTATAGAGGCAATCAACTTGAAAATTTTCAGTATTTAGTAATATTTGAAAAGGGATCTTGAATAGAGGGTTGAATTGAATGGGGTGTAATAATGTCATCTGCACAATTCAAATCCTTTTTTTTTAATCATTTTCCGTGACGCACTTTTTGATTAACAGTCAAAAAATTACAAAAAAGTATCCCCCCCCCCCCCCTCCTCATTATCTCCGGAGTTTATGGAACAAAAAATCTTAAAAAATCCTGTCTTAAAGTTATTTTTTCCGTAAAATATGAAATGAAGTTGTAAAATGTTCAGTTTATAAATAATAGCAAAAAACTTTAAAAATCTTTATTAAAATTTGGACTAGTCCAAATAGACATGACCGTATAAAATAAAAATACAAAAAAATGGATCTTTCTTAGCACTTTTAGTTATGCCATCTCTTAGCAAATAACCAATAACTATCTTCTAGATAGATTACGAGTATATAACCCATTATTGGTTAGCGGTAGCATTTGGCACCATAGTTAGAATTATTTTTATAATATTGGTGTGTGTGTCAAACAATTCAGCCTATACTTGGTTACATAGGGAGCCCTCGTAAAGAGTTGTTTTGTCGCGGGTAAATAATATTGATCGCTTGTACAACTTACCAATGGAAGCAGTGCAGAAATAGTTAAAGTTCAAGGTATCCAGTGATACTTTTTAAATGATTTCAGTGAAACCTGGCCACGGGCGTTCCGTTATCAGCCCGGGCAGTTTGTGTTTACAACAAACCGCGATAACTACTCGTAATCATTAACCACTTCAAATTATGTTGATAATATGCAAACAATCGCGTTACTGACGTTGTTAAATAGCCGTAAATAAATTAATAGTGCACTCGTAATTATGTCGCTTACGTGCAACGAAAACGTATTTCAGTCGACGTAGCTTGTAGTAAAATAACGCCTAAGGCTAAGCGCACACCACGTTTTTTACCGTGCGATAACTTTGTAGCAGAAATGCAACGTATGGGTTTATTTGTCAATGCGCGCATATACGAGAAAAAAAAACGCAGCGATTTCTAAATTGTGATTTGTCTCATTTTGCCGCGACGGCTCGCGACGCGATTATCGCAAAAGTGAATCGCATCATACAGAGTTGTATGCTCCAAATTGAGCTATTACAAACTTTTTAATGTACGAACCGATGTATGGATGTATGGAATGTGTACGTACAATACAACATGTGTATACTGGTATGTACTGTGCTGGTATACTGTGCCCCAAGCCGAAAGTTCAAAAACGGAATCGCTGGGTTTCCAAAACGGATTACAAAGAAGTGGCTCGGGAGTTGATGATGGTTGACTGGGGCCCAGTAACGGAAAGCTGCGACATTAACATTGCCACTAACAATTTTAACAAGATCATTTCTTCAGCGGTTGAAAATAACACAAAAAAGGTGAAAATCAGCAAGACGAAATTTAATATCAAACCTTGGATAACTCCTGGCTTACTTAGGTGTATTAGGCATAAAGATAAACTTCACAGTGAATGGAGAGCGTCTCCTGATGATCAGGTTCTGCATAAAATATTTACAAGATATAGAAACTTTTGTGATAATCTTTTGTATAACCTAAAGACTGATTACCAAAATAAACAAATAAATAACAATAAAGAAAAACCAAAAAAATTGTGGAATGCTATAAAAAATATTTGTCAGTGGCCGAGTAATAACAATGATTCTACCCAACTATTAAAATTCAACAGCTCGGCCAAGGAATCCCTTGATAATTGCAATCTGCACTTTTCAACTGCTGGTGCTAATTTGGCTAATCGCATACTGGTCAGGCTCTCTGAAACACAAACTTCGCTAGCCGATAAATTTGTCCCCAGCCAAACTTCACTTAACTCCTTCTTTATGACACCGACCGACGTACATGAGGTGGATAAGATTATCAGACAGCTAAAGCCAGAAAGTGCACCCGGACATGACGGTTACAAGCCAGCATTAATAAAAGTGATTAAGGACGCTATTCTGGTGCCTCTAACCTACGTCTGTAATTTGAGTCTGGAAAGAGGAGGCTTTCCCGACTGTTGGAAGCAGGCAGTTGTATCTCCGATCCACAAAAGCGGCCCTAAGGACTTGCCGACCAACTACAGACCCATCTCACTTCTAAGCGTTTTCTCGAAAATCTTAGAGAAGCTCGTAAATAATAGGCTAGTAAACTTTTTAGAGAAAAACTCACTAGTTTCGGATCGTCAATTTGGATTTAGGCCTGGTAAGTCGACAGAAGATGCTGCTCTGGCTCTCACAAACTTAATAGCCAAGAACTTAGACGCTGGTAAACGCTGTCTAGGTGTCTTTTTGGACCTTGCGAAGGCCTTCGAGACAGTTTCAGTTAGCATCCTGCTTAGGAAATTGGAGGCTCTGGGTGTTCGAGGGCCTGCTTACGACTGGTTCGCAAGTTATCTGACCGAGAGACAGCAGGTTGTGAAAATTGGTGAGCCATTCAGCAGTCAGTCCCCTATCTACTACGGTGTCCCGCAGGGCAGTATTCTCGGACCCTCGCTTTTCATTATTTATATGAACGATCTCCTTCAGCTGCCCATTCCAAATTCCGAGATTGTCTGTTACGCTGATGACACCGTGGTTCTGTTTAAGGGCGATGACTGGGAGGAAACTTACCTTTTAGCAGAAAAAGGACTGTCGATGGCATCAGTCTGGCTTGATGACAATCTCCTAACTTTAAATGTGGATAAGAGCAGTCACGTAGCTTTTTCAAAAACTATAGTCTCAAGTGCCCCTGCCACCCATAATCTTGTAATGCATACCTGCAGATTTGTCAATCCGAGCTGCTCCTGTGGCACTGTAAAACGATCCGCTTCGGTAAAATACTTGGCCCTCTTGGTGGACGAACATCTCTCCTTCAAAGAGCACATCAATTCCCTCTCAAAGAAAATTAGGAAAGTGATCTACATAGTAAAACGGCTTCGAGACTGCTCGCCCCCGGAGGTACTGCGCGTGGTTTATCATGCGCTGTGCCAATCTGTCATACAATAATGTATCGCGGTGTGGGGCAGCGCTGGTAAGACGTCTCTACTTGAGTTAGAACGAGCTCAACGTGCAGTCATCAAGGTGATGCTGAAGAAGCCCTTCCGCTTCCCAACAGACACGCTCTACAAGGAATCAGGCTTCCTTAGAGTTAGGCAGCTATTTTTCCTCAATGCGGTTGTAAGAGTTCACAGAGATATTGCCAAGTCACCCCTAAAAGATTGCATTGTGAGTAGACGAGTATACAGGGTACCAGTTCCGTCGGTAAGATCAGTCTATGCCAAACAGTCAAGGAATCTGTAAAAAGGTGGTTTGCCGAACTTTCATATACTGAAACGGAGGATATTCTGAGCGTCTGTACTTAGTAGGGGCTTCTCATACAAGTACATAAGTGGTATTTCTTCTAGCTCTCTCACACACACACACACACACACACAACCAGTGTTAATAAAACCTGAAACTATATAAATTCTTAAATAATAATTTGATAAAATTATATTAATTACTTTGTTTTATGTTACTTTAAATGTCCGTGTGAATTATGTTGAGATTGTGACTTCTCTGTGTAAAGTCAACCGACTCCATGGGTTTCAAGGTACAGGCTCAGCCTAGTTTGAAATCCACCGGATACTGCTTTATTTGTAACTATGTGATTTGTGAAAATAAAGAAATATTCTATTCTATTCTATTCTATTTATAGCCATTTACCAGAAAGTATAAATATGTTTTACTTGTCTATTGTGAAACAGGCTATAAAAGTAAACACCTACATACCTACTATATTAGGATTCAACTTAAGTTCTATCACATTTAATCATGTCTTCGATTTCACCCTGTAAGTATTTAGTAAGTTTATCGATATCTAGTACCTACCCATAGTACAAACCTTGAGCTTAGCTAGGGACTGTTAATTGGTGTGACGTCCCCTGATATTTTTTCCTCCTGGGGGGTTATTATGACCTAATTTTGCAGTTCAGTTTGCGCTGAGAGAAAGAGTTAGAATTATGTAGCATCTATAGCTCTGTCCTTTACACTCGCCGCAAAATGATCTGCATAGCTATGTCGTAATAGCTCCCCTGGTTCTCTTAAGGGAAGAGTAGACTTTGTGTAGCAATACCCAACTTACAGCCCTATCCCTATAAAGATATAAGCAGACCTAGGAATATACGGGGCAAAATGAAATGACAGCTAGAGATTGCCTATATCGATTAACTCAATTATCGATGCTTTTACCATATACTAGTGATCGCTCCAAGTTTTGTCTGTTTTTTTTTAATTGTAAGTATGCAAATGAAACAAAATAGCAACATAATTCTGGTTATTCTCTATTTTTAAAATATTTTTTAACCTTTACATTATCACGTTTTTTCCTTATCTGTATTTTAGAATGCCAGTTCCATTAGGTACTATTGTTAAAATAAACAATCAGAATTTGTTAGGAGTAAAAAAAATATGTCGATGATGAGTGAAGGTTAAAAAATACTTTTAAAATAAAGAATAACCAGAATTATGTTGCTATCTTGTTTTCAATAATAAAATATTTATACAAAAAAAACTTCGAGCGATCAGTAGTATTTGGGAAAAGCATCGATGATTGAGTTTATCGATATAGGCAATCCCTAGCTGTCATTTAATTTTGCCCCGTATATTCCTAGGTCTGGATATAAGTAAAGGAAACCTTTTGTGTGAAGCCCTTCTCTCTATCTATCTATGTCTCTCCTTTAAAATAAGCAGTATTATTTTAAATTTTATAGTTTGAGCTCGTCCCGGCCGGCGGCGTATTTATATTCTGTATGTTGTTTACCAGACTCCTATTGTGTCGCGGCTTAAAACAAAATGTGAACGATAACGAGTGGTAGCTGTACTAACGCTTCAGTTACATCTGCGATCTACGGCCGAGATTCGTCTTGGCATCTCTTACTCCAACATAAAGAAAGAAAGAGACTCGTAATCGAATAATCGCCGAATCCCGCCTGAGGCCGCAGCGGCAGACAGCTAAATACGAACGGCGACGGATCGATTTACATTTCCTTGCCAATATCTATAGAGTTGAAAATTAGCTGGTTTTTTGGATTAAGTGTGACGACCTAGTGTTGTTTCACGTCTCTATTCTAAAGTTAGATAATTGGAATTGTACATATTTTTACAATTACTCTAATTCGCAAAACAATTTCCAGGAAAAGAGGAGAGAGCCGGTGAAATGACTAGCATAGAGGCATTCCATCGTAGTCCTCAGGGTTGGCAGTGCATTTGCAGTCTTGTGAATGCGAATGTCTATGGATCACAGTTTCCACTTACCATCAGGTGGCCTGTCTGCTCGTTTGCCTTCCTATGCTTTAAAAAAAATGCATTATTAAATTTTGAAATATTTATCTATTTCGGATATTTTGACAAGAGTATATTTAACCTTTGTTTGACTTTTGTTTTCGGCTTGAAGGCCTCCTAGGTGTATCTTACGTGTTAGGCGAAAACCGCTTGAATTAGAATGTTTTAATACACTATTGCAATCAGTTTTTATCTTTATGTCATCCATAAAATGTCTGCTCAGTAAATTAATATATTTAAAGAAAACTATTGGGTGACTACAAAATTAATGAAGTAAGTCTGTTTAAATTACCTACTCTTTCAAATTAGAATGTAAAAACCGTAAGTATTTTTTTTTGGTCTATCACTAGTGAATTGTGTGAATTCATAAAAAAAATAACATTACCTAATAGGCATGTTTAACAAGTTATTATCAAGTCATTTAGCATATTCAAAAAGTGATTGATGAAAGCTTGACTATCTGTACTTCCCACTTATTAAATCTTACTAAAATTGTAAATTCGAACATTTGGATGTGTGGTTAGTACTCAATCACGCCAGAATAGCTAAGCAGATCTGGATGTAATTTGGCACAGAGATAGATTATAGCCTGGGTTAGCACATTGGCTCTTCTTTATCTTGGACAGTAAAAGAGTTTACGTATAAAAAATCGAACGCTTAATATCCGTCTGTTTGTTAGCTACGTTTGAATGAATAAGGGTATCTTCAACATACATACATACATACCTTCACGCCTGTCATCCCAGAGTGGGGTAGGCAGAGCTACAGAATTACCTACAACATTAAAAACTTGTTGATAATTCAGCAACCACATTTTGCACAAATAGGCTAAGATGTTTACCAGCGTATTAGTGACAGGTTGCAAGCCCATCGCCTAACAGTACTACAAGCCTTATTCCCTTAGTCGCCTCTTACGACATCCACGGGAAGACATGGAGTGGCACTATTCTAACCCGGCAACCACACGGGCAAACCGTATCTTCAAATGTTAGCTATTAGAGTCTTTAAAAAGAAAATACAGATACTTTTTATTTCAATTGTTTGATAGTGTTGGTCGTCTATTAACCGAAGAGTTCTAGTTGTTAAAAAAAATGTGCGCATGTTCTTATTTTGCGATAATATCGATGTGGATAAAAGTGGGTAAAACATCTGCTATTTTCTGACCAGGTCTTTCAACACGGTAAAAAACATATCGTGTGTGAGCGGTTATCGTGTTGTCATCGTTTTGATAGCTCTTATTTACTTGACAGTAATGGCGACTGACGTCATAACAATACCATAACAGGGCCGGTATTATAGGCGGTAATAGTACATTGTGTATTAAGGTCGGTAAGTAAGGAATTACGATCGAGGCTCTAGTAGAAGCCCGAAGTCGAATGTGTGACAATGTTTTTCATCACATTTGCGAGTAAATAAATACACAAGTCAGCACAACTATTATTACGAATTACTTGAACTTTTTTTAAGCGGATGATGGCTGGCGGACTCCACAGATTATAAAAATGTTTCGTTCAGAAACGTTAAGGGCAAATACTTACGTAGTTATAGGTACATACAGCCCTGAAGGAGTGTAAAAAAAAACGACGTTTTGATACAGAAAACTATTAAAATCGGTTATTAAGAACATTAATTGAGTATTTAAGTAACATGTAGCGAGATTGCAATGAAATTCCTGTTTAAATAACATTTTAAGACAATTTTTCAATTGCGTGTAAACTCTTTGCTTGAACTTGCATGACCTGTGTGCTGTGCCATAAATTAAAAAAATATTACTTACCGACCTTGGGTTTCATGGTAAAAAGAAAGGTCGAGGGTTTTATATGGGGCATTGCGGCCAAGTTAACCTGTATGTTTAGATACTGTTTACGTGCAAGTGTGATGAAAAAACTATATCGTAGTTAATTTGTGATGTCTATAACACATACACCTTTAAATTAAACAAAGACCACAAAAAACCTTCTTTATTATTTGGGTGGATCATGTTGTTATTCTGTCCCGTAAGCCAGGATAGAGTTTCTTAGAAAAAATGTTATAATACATATATACTTCCAGCACACTCAGGAGAGAGGCCATAAAGAAATGGGTGTGTAATTGCCAATAAAACGGTTTTTTTGTGGACTTATATCCTTTGAAATCATAGTTTTAAAGAGTGACCCAGGAGACGTCACCAAGGCCACGAGCTACAAAGAAAAGTTGATTGACCCATTTGTCATATTCGAACAGTTCGATTCCCGGTTGAGGCAGATTTTTTTACAAAAATCCATAAATGCAGGATATTTTTTTTCAAAAATGAAAGTAAGTCTAAGTCGTAGAATTTTCTATTTCCAATATTTATCGGAGTTGCCGTCCATGTGGTGTTCGTTTTTTCCACCCTGTATAATACTGCCCTGTATAATTCGCAATATGTCGGATTAATCTCCTGTAGCAATAACAACCTTATTACTAAGAGAAGAGAACTAAAAATGCTTTGGTTATTGATTTTGAGATACTGTTATTTGCTTAGGAGGGCAGAATAGGTATGTAGATCATATGATAAGATCGAACGGTAGTCAAACCGTAAACACATATACGAGTAAACTCGATTACTTTGTTTAGTTTTCATGGAAAAACTTTGTCTGTAGGTAGATATTTAAAGTTACACTCGTTTTAAAATGTCTGTCTTGCATTCTGGGACGAATTTTCTAAATCACGGGTCGAAGATAACATCAGAATTCGCTCGCGAATATCTTAAGTGTTACCATTAGCATCACTACGCTCGCATCTATTCAATCTCTAGTGAAAGACAGACGTATTTGCGTGTTTTACTTTTATCGATATATCCAAATTAAGTGAAACTTCGCAGTTATAATGGACGACGTCAAATTTTGAAATTCATCCCTAATGTATAAAGAGAAATTAACGCAGTGTTTGAAGTTAAAAGTCTTTGTCGAGTGCGTGTTGCTAGTAATGACTTACGGATCTGAGACGTGGGCGTTAACAATGGGCCTCATAAAAAGCTCAAAGTCACTCAGAGGGCTATGGAGAGGGCTATGCTCGGGGTTTCTCTGCGTGATAGAATCAGAAATGATGATATCCGCAGTAGAACTAAGGTTACCGAAATATAGCCCGAATAATAGCTAAATTTAAGTGGCAGTGGGTGGGGCACATCGCTCGCAGGACTGATGGCCGATGGGGCCAGAAGGTTCTTGAGTGGCGTCCACGGACCGGGAGACGAGCAGTACGTAGGCCTCCAACAAGATGGAGTGACGACCTTGTAAAGATCGCGGGAACGCGGTGGATGCGAAAAGTACAGGACCGGAACCGGACTGAGTGTAGAGCCTTGGAGGAGGCCTATGTCCAGCAGTAGACGTCTTCGGCTGACATGATGATGATGTATAAATAGAAAAAACACAGCGATTCAAAGTTTTTTTTAATGACAACAACACGATGGGAGGTTGCTACTGGCATCGATCGGTAACTGTGATCAGTTTAGCTAGACAAGTTTCCATCGAATACAAACGCTAGCGTTTGGTGATCACTGTCGCCATGCGTTGTCTTAGAAAATGTATGGAATTGACGTAAGCTACCGACATAGTCACCTGATATATCACTCGTTACAACTGACACACTGCAATGTAATCCCTCACGCTAATCGAATTGTGATAGTTTTGATTATTACCCTCGTTATACGGCGCTATTTCCATACAAATGCCAGCCAAGTGGCATTTTTGACACGTGACAAACGACGGGGTTGACAGTTTACATCGTCGAAGGGATGATCGACTTTAATTCAATCAGGGGTTGGTCTCACTTTTACGATTCCGATGCTGGTTCGGGCTCCGAATCCGAAACCTGCCGATGGAAAAGGCAATTCTGACAATAACTGCCAATGTCTTTTACGACTAGCGAATCGTTGTATTTATTTTGCAAAAAATTATAATCCTTAATATGGCTAGGCCTTCCATTATTAATATACATAAGTATATAAGTTTCATAGCAAACAGATCCATACTTGCGTGGAAGACATCGATCGCGCGTCTTGATTGTTTTCATGCAACTTGGCTAGATTTTTCATTTTCGACAACGCAAAGCGACAATGATCACCAAACGTTAGGGTTTGTTTGATGGCAAATTGTCTAGCCCCAATTAGTACCTTACCGCATGAGTTACAATTACCATTCGCGCTAGAGAAACGAATGCTTCGTCCCTCAAAGTATTGTTATAGAGTGCGAGGGACAGAGCATTCGACTCGCTAGCGAGTACGGTAATAGGTAATATTCATGAGATTTTCACAGTTAATAAACTCTTATTCATGTAACAAACAACACCAACCAACAAAGATTTGTTCCTCTCTTTCTAGCTCAACAGAATTTACCATGGAGTCTATTTGGCCGACCTGTTACATGACGTCACAGTGTATATCGGATCTCACCGTCGAATTGCTCTCTGATTAGCAGTTTAAAATGATCGTATAATCCGTATCTCTCGGCCGATTTTTATTTTAATTTCACGTCTGGTGATCTATATTACGGTTTTTTCATACTTTGTTGAAAAATGCGATTTAAAACATCCATGCATAACTATTCCCTATTTTATCTCATGCTAAGGGTACGCAGGCATAAGTGTTAGTTGTTTATCATTATCACCATCATGCGGCAAAACGTTTCGAACGCGTTTGCGTCCGTGTTATTCATCCAAGAAACGCAAACGCTTTCGAGACTAGCGACTTACACTAGGGCTCTTCACAAAATCGTTGGTCTAACAAAACTTTGCTTATCGGAACACGGTCACCACACTCACCACTGTGGAACCTTAGGGTCCCAATAGTATGAAGCCTATAGAATATGCAAACGTAAGGTTGTCAATTTTTTCCTTTCATAACTATTGGGTAGGCAGGTCCATTTCTCAAAGCGTAATAGTCTAATAATATTAGGGCCTGTCTCACACACAATCGACATGTAAATTTATCTGTCATTTACAGTTGGCTCTCTGCTTGTCTATTTTCAAGTATAAGACACAGACAGGGCTAAATTTATCCGTCAAATATGCTGTACTTGTCGATTGTGAAACAGGTGTTTAGTGTTTTATCTCATACATAAAACATAAAAAATGAGACATGACACAAATATTATTAAACTAACTGCCGCACTCAGAGACGTCAATTAAATTTAATGCTTGTTAAGTGACGTGTTGTCTTATTCTAATGCTATAGCCAAGAAGGTGACAGCAGCAACTTTAATCAAGCATTCAATTTAATTGACGTCTCTGAGTACCGCAGTAATTCTTTTTAGAAATGGTTTCCAGGTATAAACAGGTAAAACGATACTAATAATTTGCACCAAACCTAACGTTTCCATATCCTATAGGCTTCATACTTTCGAACAGTATGTAATATGTGTATTAAACAAGCCATTGCAATTCTAAGAAAAGTTTTTTTTTTTATATAAGTATTGGAATAAAAGTTTTCAGCCTACCTATTCGCCAAATATTACACAACATATTAAACTTGATATAAAACACGTTTTATCTAATAAACAGCCCGGTGAAGGTCGTGTCCTCTTCGGATCTTAGACCAAGACTACAATTTCACCTGATGGGAAAAGGTCACCGCCGCCTTTAAACTTTGCATAGACGCCGCACCGATATGTAGAAGAAATTTAATGACCAGTGGGGTTATTATGACATAACTATGCAGTTCATTTTACGGCGAGTGTAAAGGACAGAGCTATAGCAGTTATATAGCTCTGTCCTTGTCTCTCAGCGTGAACACAGTTATGTCATAATAGCCCCGCAAATTGTGTAATTTTCGTGACAAATCAAACGTCAATAGAGTTGGAACGTTGAATTTTATCGACTATCGATAATTTATATTTGCGACGCGTATCTTTATTTAGGTATTTAGTAACCGTGTTTTACTTGTTATGTGAGTTTCAACGCAATATTTTTAAGTTGATTTTAATGAACCTTACATGTAGAGCACTATATTGTTGAATTATTTTCATTGTTGTTTATTGTTTGTCATTTTGGGTTAACGATTTTGCACATACGTGAATTTGTTGCAAAAAGAGTAGTGGCAGAAATGCCAGTTAACTGCCATGCGATTTACTTTTAATGGCGATGCAACTCGCTTATCAAAGAGGTTAATGTTAAAATTCAGTAATATAGAAGAAGATTAAATTTATCGATACCTGGAAAAGTCGATAAAATATTCCGCCCTCTGTTAATGACACCCTATTTAAAACGTTCCATGTTCTAATGACCAATTTTCGAAAGAGCTTAGAAATACCCTTAAATAGTGAATATGAAACAACGTATTAAGCGATTATTGAGATTGAAACAACTAGGGAATTCGGAGTGTTCATATTTTTTAAATTACTCTTATTTGAAAAACATTTCGAGGAATAGGGTTATAAAACCGTTCTGCATTATTTAGCCTTTGACATATTTATCTATTGCGGACCATTAGACAAAAGTATATTTTGACCTATGTTTGACTTTCGTTTTTCGCTTGAAGCCCTCCTAGGTGTATCTTACGGATTAGGCAAAAACCGCTTGAAATAGTATGTTTTATTCCACTATTACAATCACTTTTGATCATAAGATATCATTTAATTGTTGTAATTTATTAGAAAATGCCAATCCAAATTTAAAATAATCATGTCATCTATAAAATGTCTGCTAAATAAATAAAGATATTCAAACAAAACTAATGGATCAAATACAAAATTAATGAAATTGGCCTCTTAAAATTACATATTCTTTTGAATTAGAATGTAAAAATTGTGAGTTTTTTTTTTGGTCTATCCCAATTGAATATCTAATACAGCCCCGGACACAATTATTTGCAGATATTTTTCGAATAAAATGAGCGCGACCAATTCTAATTCCGGTTCCTAATTCACATTATATTACGTTGATTGTTTAAATCGGCGGGAGAAAGCGGAAAAATACTTTGATGTTCCCAAAATAAGTAGCTACAAATAATACATAGTTGTTGGCAGAGTGTCTAAAGCACTTAAATGTAAATAAAGTGTTATCAACAGCGTAGGCGTATGCGTGTGCGTGCGCGCAACAGTGTGTGCATGTCGTCGGTGCTAATGTAATACCGCGTAAGTAACAAAGTCAACAAGTTGCAAGATTCACCTTACTGTCTTACATGCTAAGGTGTATTTTGCATCTTAATCAATTTGTTAGTTACGCGGTATTGGACTGTCACCGATTATATGTAATTCACACCCGCGATGTAGCTCACGTAAACAAATAAGTACACAAGTGCAGCGATCTGATAGCGATAGTGTATCATAGTGACGTCCGATGTTGTTATTCTCTGAGAACTAGTCTATTTTAACCTCGCGACTAACATCAAATGAAGAAAAACATGGGCCATTTTATATTGGTGGCCGAAACCAGTGTTATCGATCTCTTACTCCAAACAATTGCTGCGAGATCGGAGGTCAATGTCATGGTTAGGCAGAGTGTTCAAGGTCACGTGGACTTTTTGATCATAACAACACGTTCGTAAATAGGAGACGGTAAATTTACGGAATTTTCACTGCAACTGAGGTACGTCATTGGCAAGGACGTCACTTTTTAAGTATGTATTGTAACTATTTTCTAGGAAAACGTCGTCGCTTCTGTCGTCTCTGAAGTTGTATGGCAATCATAGCTTGACCTCCGAGCTCTTAGGCATTATATTGCGTTAGATATCAACGACCTTGCTTGGTCCGTTGCAGTAAGTACGACAGAAATCGAGATACGCACTCACATTATTTTTTTACTCCCGGTTTGTTCAAGTTAATATTATGCGTGCCAATGCTGTGCCTCTTCGTTTGCATAATTATAAAGCGAATAATAAGACAAAGACCTAGAGTATCTGAGATCATAACAAACATATTGTGATTTATGTATGTACTTTGAATGTGTTCAAAACAAATCCATTATCTGTGATTGGCCGAGCGGCGTAGATTGAGATCAATTGAACATTGATTCGTTTATTGATTTACAACTGTAGTCTTTGTCCGTCTGTCGTTACGACTAACTAGTTCTCAAGCATGTACGCAGCGACCTTCGCGGTCTAGAAGCAAAAGCACTCGTTTTCCTATTTTTACACATAGCCTATAATTTTTAGATTCATATCTGCGTTGAAAGCTTTAATATCACGTCACGTTTTTAAATAACACCCGCATTATAACGTCAACATTTCTTTTTATCATCTAAATTATTCTACATTAGTTACGTATGATTTTCTAGTTAAAAAGCAGATTTAAAGCTTACCTGTTAATGTCTTATGTAGTAAAGATCCTCGTTCGCATGTACTCCGTTTTGATTTAAATCACTATAAAACAAACACTTCAAAAGTTCACACTTGTTTTCGCACTATTTATTCCGTGTATCTGACGCGTCACGTCACGAAGCGATTTCGGGGCACGTCCTCGTCCGCGCGGGGCCAGTTCGCACTGATCGAGATTGCGATCTGCCGTGGTGATGCCGCGATCGTATCATTGCCCCGTCATGTCAAGCTCCGCGGTCAAGTCTGGTTTACTCTTTCGGAAGCTGCTAGAGAAACCGCTTGTACTTTAGACACACTAAATTTTTACGGGAAGCTGTTTGAACTTTTATTAAACCACCCAAAAATTATCTATGTCTCCTATTGAAAAATTGTCTATGTATGTTAGCTAGAAGAGATCCTTTAAATTCAAATTCAAATTTATTTATTTGACAAAACATAGGTAAAAATTAGAGGTTGTTAAATATTATATCGTATCACTATGTTTTACCCTTAGGTGTACAAATATAATGTTGCTTATGCAGCAAATACAAAATTTAAACCTAGTTTTATGCAAGCATGCATTAATCGATACTTAACTACTTAGGTACTACGGCATGAATAATTTAGTTATAGGGTAGATGTTGATTGGGCTATATCCTAAAGGAATAATTTCGCCTAATAATTGTACTATTTTTGTTTTCCTTTTATATAATAGAATGTTGATTGCATCTGGCTTCGGTCTCGGTGATATCAAAAACCTCAAGAGAGTTCGTATCCAAAATGTAAAACATCAATGAAAAAATGTATATTTTATGTAAAATTGTGTACGTCTGAAAAGACAGGTTTTGCCGAATCTAGTTTTGAGCGTTACGATTGTGCAACCCCACCCAATTCCAAGCAATAAAGATATTACTTACTTACTTACTCTTTGATAGTCTTTTCGTTTTGGGTAAAGTCCGTTAGTATAGCAAAAGAGCATGTCAGAGCGAGAGGAAAGATGTACATACACAAAAAAGTTTTAATGACTATTGCACGTACATCCTTTTGGCTCGTTTCCTCATCTTTAGCCTGATGTTGGAGCTGATATGATTTTTTGACATTAAGTCTAAAAATAAGCACTTTCACATCTTAGCAGGATCTGGAGGTGTTATTATGACGTAACTAGTTCATTTTACGGCGAGCGTCAAGGACAGAGCTATAGCATTTATAGAGCTCTGTCCTTTTTCCCAGCATAAACTGTAGCTATTTCATAATAAATCCGCAGGTTAGGAGTTTAAACTGGACATTTTGTGGAAAAATCTTACCGATAGCTTGATGTCTATTAAACACATTGAAAAAATAACAAGCCTTAAGACCCTATGCTTTCGTAAGGACTTAAACAGCATCAGAATGTATAAATAAGTATCGAAGGTAAGAAAATAGCATGTAGATAACACTTCTTGTACTTTTATAAAGATCATTCCAACAGTACCTTGACTACCTTAATTAATTGATTGAACTTATTTAATATTACTTTTAGTTTAGATTTAAGTACAAAATTGCAGTGCCCTTACATTGTGGTGCCCTTGCAGTTTTAAAGATGCTAACATCAATCTGTACAATTTCTGTGCCATGTGATTACAATGAATAAATTAATATTATGAATATGAATACCTTGCATTTCATACCGCGATGGCTCTCTCTTTGGGTGTTTTGAGGTAACACGAGCTGATGCACCTTTATCCAACAGCAGTAAGATAATACTTGCTTCAATATGCATCTCAACTGTGATATCATTAGCATTGGAAAGGTGGACTGGTAGGACCTTGTGAAGGGTCCGTCCGGATCACTACCATCATCTTATCCATTATCCTACCGTCAAACAGCAGTGATCGCATTGTTGTGTTCCGATTTGGGGATAAGACAGCCGGTGAAATGACATAACATAGAGGCATTCCATCTCAATCCTCAGGGTTTGCAGTGCATTTGCAGTCTTGTGAAAACGAATGTCTATTGGTCACAGTTTCCACTTACCATCAGGTGGCCTGTGTGCTCGTTTGCCTTCTCTATAACAAAAAAAAAAACAATGGTAATGGCGACCAAATTAAAAACAATACGATAGCATGTCAAAGGCAGTATGGTTTTAACCAGTAGAATAGGAACCCTATAGTACCTTCGTAATGATAAATAAATAAATAAATATCAGGGGACAATGTCACTCCAATTGACCTAGTCCCAAATTAAGCTCTAGGCTTGTACTATGGGTACTAGACAACGATATAAATACTTATATAGAGAAACATATACTTAAATACATAGAAAACATCCATGACTCAGGATCAAATATTCGAGCTCATCACACTAATATAATTATGCCTTCCCGGGATTCGAAACCAGGACCGCTAGCTTCGTAGGCAGGGTCACTAACTACTAGACCAACGCGTCGCCAAACAGGATGTTCTAAATCAGTTATTCTTGTTTTTGTTTAGGTAACGGAGCATTGCTTCTGCAGAGAACAAAACCAACCGTAAAATTTAGTCTTCAACATACAGCTATAAACTTGAGTACTTTGCCGCTTTAACGCCTTAGGCAAAATCGTGTTGGAGTTTAAACATGCCGTTAAAGTGACAAGGTACTAGAGTGTTTACAGTGTATAATAGTTATTTATGATGCGAGCTTACTAATGGATGGAAAGTTCAATGGCTCTACTAAAAAATGCTCTCGGTCTTGCAGATGGAACAATAGTGAGGTCTAATGACAGCTGTTTATAATTTCTGAAGGGGAAACAGATGGACACAATTCGTAGCATCATAACGGCGGAGCATTCCCAATCCTCTCTACATACACTCTCCAGCAATGAAAATGGGTCACTTTGTATGGAATTTCTTTAGAAAGTGACCCATTTTCATTGCTCTTGACTCTTCAGGCCAACCATACAACGTTTGTCAATGGAATATGAGCCTATTGTGAGATAGGTATAGCCTCCTGAGGCCCATCGAAAAATTCAGCATGTACTCACTACGGCCCGTAGTCTTATACTCATTCAGATCCAAGTAATAATTAATAAATAAAATAAAATAAAAATAAAATGATTCTTTATTTAGGTATTAACCCATCAATTCATTAACAATAACAATACTACAAACATTTAACATTTAATTAATTTAATTTAATTTATAATTTATAATAAAAAAATCCTGAGCAAACTTCGCTCCCAAAATAATGGAAAAAGTTCGTGCACGCCTGAACAATACTGTTGCCCGATCCGCTCAGCCTCGCACCAAATGACCAACGTCTCTTTCGCAATACGGCGAAGAAGTCATCCACTCTGTTCACGGCAAACATGCCGGACGCGCTACACCGCCACGGCAGCCGCAGCATCGCTCGAAACGCGTTGTTGTACTGAACTCGAAGTCGGTCAAAAGACCGCTTAGTGTACTGATACCACAGCTGGCTAGTGTAGAACGCCTGACAGTACGCCCCGAACAGCGTTACCTTCACTTGGTCCGAGCACTGAGCAAATCGGCGCGCCAACATATTGCTTTTAATAGCAATGGCCCGTCGCTGTCTTTCCAGGTCCTCGTCATCTTTTGACTTTTCAGTAAGTACCTACATGCCCCAGGTATTTAAAGCTAGATACAATTTTTAATTCTTTACCATTGAGTTTCACTGGGGGGATGACATCCGGTCCTCTACCATACCTAAACACCATTAATTCACCATTAATAATAATAAATAGGCCTTTTCATCTATTCCAGATGATTTAGGTAGCACTATGTATGAAGACGATTCCGCTCCTGAGTTAACAGGCCGATTCGGGATAGAATCCTCCGGCCGCACGCACGGTAAGTGTACGCATCCCCTGTTGGTTGGGGGTTGGCGGCCCGCTTGTGACGCCTCGTGCGTTTGTCTCTAAGGACACCCAACCAGGTGAAGTCGTGTTTGGTTTGACCTTCTTGAACAAGGCGACGCCACCTGTTCCTAAGTCCTACTGGTAGGACCGCCGTACGCTATGACTACACAACTGTCGAAGGAGCTGGGTCTGAATGGCAAAGTTAATAAGTACTATGGCTAGAACCTTGGGTTTTAGGTGGATAAATATCTGAGTAAATTTTCTAATTCGATTGTCAGTCATAAAAGCAAAAGGAAAATTGACAACATTTCATTTTGGTGACACCTGCAAATTACTATACGAATCGAAAGGGTTTTGCCTCCTGAACACGGCAAAATATTAATTTAGATTTATTTTTCTTTATTGACAAAATTACAAGTAAGTTAAAAAAAAATCGAGTTTTACCAATACTATGCCTGAATAGATATAATACCATTGCCTTTTTCACGAGAAAAAAAGCTGTCATACTTCAAGTTTGACATTGACACTATTGACAGATGGATAGATACTTGAGATCGGTTGACCGCCATTATTAAAAAGAAAAACTTTTTTTTTATACAGATTGGACTAACGTAATATGTCCATTGTGTCGTAGAAATGAAGTTACTCCCTTTTAGAATAAGAACATCTTAATAAATGAATAATAAAATAATTATACATCCTAGGGAAAAAATAAAACTATTAGTGTCTTCCTCCTTCCAAACAGTATCTATAAAACGAATAAAATTAAAGTCTTGAAAATATGTAATCTTGTCAATTCATTTAATTCCTTTGTAGTGGATCTTTATTCCAATGACTGTATTATGTGCAGCAGAGTTCATAAATATGTGAACACCCTGTCACTTTAATCGCTGTGACAATTCATGTATGATAGTTTAAACGGGTGTCTATCATTTTATCGAAATTCCTGTCATCGAATTTCATATCGACGAAAACTATTCCACGAATGTAATTACGTTTTATTTTCTATACACATAATTTTAAATTCATCGATTTTCAAATAGTCGAACAACTTTTCATCATAAATTGTTTCGAATATGTCTCAAATCATCGCAGTAACGATTCATCGAATTTACCTTTTATCGAAACATGATTCAATAATGGTACCATTCATATTTTATAACTACCTCGAACAACGTTTCATCGTAGTAACGTTTCATCAAAAAATAACCCTAACCTACCTCGGACTCCGTGAGCGTGTCGGGCTTCCAGGACATAAAAAAAAAATAACCCTAACCTACCTCGGACTACGTGAGCGCGTTGTGATTACAATGTATAGTAACACACTGATGAAATGATTTTCTGTGTAATATGAAATTTGGGAACTGAAACTTACGTTAAATCAAAATTATAGCAAACGTGATTCGATGAACAACTATTGTGATAAACAAATAAAATAGTGAAGTAAAATTCGATGATTCGATTCCGGTGTAACAGGTAATTCGAAGAAATGTAACAGCGATCAACTGAAGTTCGATGAATGATTCCTAAGTCATAACGACATTCTGCGAATAGTGTTCTGGGAACAGATATTCGATGAATCGATTTTCTGTAAAGTGA
Organism: Acleris emargana; assembly: GCA_927399475.2. NCBI lineage: Eukaryota > Metazoa > Arthropoda > Insecta > Lepidoptera > Tortricidae > Acleris > Acleris emargana. Next base: position 2,702,459 of record OV656836.1, on the reverse strand, counting down.
TAGATTACCAGTTTAAACATGACAATATACAAGGTACTAAAGTGTAAAAAAATGGTACGCGGGGCCTTAAGAGGACGTAGAAGTTTTTGTGGCAAAAACGTCAGTTAACTAGAGACTTCCTTTCGATATTAAATTTATCGATAACTATTTGAAGTAACTATTTCAGAGTGACATTTCATAGTACAAAGGGGGAGGTATTCGTTCATAATATGTATCAAACATCATAGTAGCAAAACACGATATTTAAAAATGTTATAAAATCATAGGTATGTTTAGGTTTTGTGAGATAATTAATTCATAGGCTATTTTGTAGGCAACGTTAACTAGAGCTAACTACGTTGAAAAAATATATCATACATATACAAATGAAATCACGCCTGTTTCTCAGAGGGGTAGGCAGAGACCACTTCTATCCACTTGATACGATCCTGACAAATTTATTTCGCTTCTTCAACATTCATACATCGAACAATATAAATCAAAAAATATATCAACTGCGCAGTTTTCACATATATCCAGACCGGGGGATTCTGCGTTGATTGGTCATTAAATTCTGGCTTATCACCTAAAACAAAACGATAAGTTTGTGAATGTGGGCTGTGTGTCGTTCGCACCAATGGTTTCCGGTGTCAAATAGTTAATAACATTACAATAATACAGGAACCATATCATATAATAATCTACGCAATTCTACGCAGTGAACGAGACAGAGCAGAGGTATGTGACTTCTATAGCTTTATCCCTTTCACTCACTGGAACTGGTGTTAGAGTGGTTCATACGTTCTCAGTTCCGTCATATAATAGTTAAGTTTATGTAACTGGTACATAAGCTTCTTAAGGTACAAGTGCCAAGGTTAGGTTATGTTAGGTTAATTACGTACCTTACGAGCTAATTATGTACCTACCGTTGCAAACATAACTTTTTCTGCAAGCTTATAATGATAATGACAAAAATATACAATCGCTAACTTTTCTTGTATACTTTTCCTCGATTCTTCTGCCAATACTTAAATTTCTTGTCAGCAAATTAATTTTCATTATTCCGATTAGCGTTAATATTATGTGAAATTTATTGCTAAATGTTTACAAATTTCATACAAATTTTATTAGTTACTAAAACAGTTCTGACAATGATGGATGACAATTGATCATAATTCATAAAAGTTGGAGTCTCTTTAAACCCTGACATTGGCGGAATCATCGAATGTATCGATGGAGCTATAAATAGAAAAATAATAAAAGTTGGAATTCCAAACGAATCGCCATATCGTGAATAAACATATTAAACGTTACCATGGTAACTAAATAACAAATCGATGGATATTAATCATCTATTTATAGCGATTAAATATTTTTTTTAATTAAAAGACATAATTAGCCTCAAAATTAATTTTGTTTTTAATATATTTAAATTTAATGGGTAAAATGGTAATAACAATGCTATAATAATTATTATAGAACTGTTATCACCATGGCAACGCTCATTATAGAATTGTTTTCAATATTAGCGAGTAGAAAAACATATATAGGTACCATGTAACTCATATTTAGTCTGCAATGAATAATAATACAAACTACGACCTAGAATTTGGATGTATATCTTAGGCAGACATTTTAGGCGGTAAAAACAATAGCAATACATACAGACTAAAACTGACCAAATCATACATTACCTTTACAATACAGGGGGTTATTATGACATAGCTATGCAGTTCATTTTACGGTGCGTGTAAAGGACAGAGCTATAGCAGTTATATAGCTCTGTCTTTTTCTCTCAGGGTAAATTGAACTGCACAGTTGTGTCATAATAACCTTTCAGGGCAGGTATTCTAGGCGGTAAAAACGATATCGTAGTTAATCTGTTATGGTATTGTTATGACGTCAGTCGCCATTACTGTCAAGTAAATAAGAGCTGTCAAAACGGTGACAACACGATAACAGATCAAACACAATATGGTTTTTACCGTGTGGAATAGAGGCCCTATTAGCACGTAATGCCCTTAACATTCTGATAATAGGTACTCCATATTCGTTTGTTTTTTTCCGTCTTTTGACGCATTCCATATAGGGTAAATATCGCTGAGACGTTCTGTCGAAGATAAATGAATCACTGCTTGAGATATAATGAATGTATTTTATAATTTATAACTAAATACCAAATAAAATAATAAATTAACGCAGGTACAATATTACTGAGACACGAGTGTTCGTGTCTGGTTCTTCTGGAAAATATCTGGAGAATGATCCAAGGATCGATATCGGAATAGAATGTAATAAATTTGAATTTGGAAGATTTAGATCGATATGTAATAGTGGTCAGGAACTCAAACAAAAGAGGTTGTAATGTAACAACCTCGTTACACCATGACTATTATCGGTTATACATTGAATGAAACAAGGCTACCCTTTCACTGAGCACTCGCAAAAACATATCGAGCAAGTTTTTAAACACACCTGCCAGTGATTTTGTGTTTTTGTAACTATACGTGGTCATGCCGATGTTGAATATAATTGAATAGCATTGTACTTACTGATGAAACTTTACAATTCATGACAATTTCCTATGAGAAGTTCTCGATGATTTTCAAAAATATTTTTAGGTTCTGTTTGGAGAGGGACCATTCTTTATGTTTTAATATTTATTAGGGTACAAAGGTTACAATATGGCTAATCAATAAAAATCTTAAATAATACATCAACCAGTAAAGTTACAACAGTAAATATTACATATACTAACCGAGCAATATAGTATTAATTACTTGAAAATGTGACATTAGTTTAAAAACGACTAAGGATACCTTTAAAGAAAGAAAGAAAAAAAAAAAACAACGATGCGTTACGCAAAATTTCATAACTAAGTATATTTTTTCTCTCTAACTAGGGCCGTGAACTCTTGAAGTCATGTGTTAAATATATTCATACATAAATACATAAACTCACGCCTTCAATCCCAGAGTGGGGTAGGCAGAGCTAAAGAATTACCAACAAGTCTTAAAACTTGTTAAATATATCAACTTCAGAAAAGCTGGAATTATACATTTTGCAAACTCTATTTACAAAAGAATGTTTAACATCATTAATGCGTATAACCGGGACATAAAACAGATTATCAGTATGCTTAAAACTTAACTAATTATGTATTTTAATACTTATTATTGTGAATGTTCTTAGAACTTTCTCAACCTTATCGCCAATATAGCGCGGAATAAAGCCCTTTATTCCGCGCACCTTATAATGTCAGTTTATTTATCAGTGAGTAGTTTCAGCTCAAAGTATTCAAAGGCAAACTACTTTGAACTAGTTTACACTATACGTACATAATACCTAACGGTATTATGCAGGTCCTAGCAGGTGTAGGACTGTGTGCCGCGACCCCTTGGGGCGTCACGTCACGGTGATGTCCCAGCGGTATTGCCCTACCCGGCCTGATCAAATAAGAAACTTTCTGGCATCTATCCGCAGTTTCAATACTGGAATTGGGCATAAGGCGCAAGTGTTACGAGTAGTGATGGGCGACTTGTAATGTTCAAAACTGAAACTTTCACTTAAATTTCTGCAATATTCTGAAAGTTTCATGAGTGAAACTTTCACCCAAAATTTCATGTAGGTATTATTCTGAAAGTTACCAAAGTGAAACCGTTTAATTTCTGAAAATTACTTAAGTTTTGTAATGCAACGTAAGTAACGGAAACTTTTCATGAAATTTAAATGAAATTTACTTATGTCATAATCATTTCCATCTAATTATGTAACTTTCAGATGTTGTAATTTTCGCAGTTAAGGAAAGTTTTGTAATGTTTCAGAAATCGCCCATCACTAGTTACGAGATATATTCTCTAAAAAAATAAGCCTTAAAAAGGAGATTGACTTTGTGTGAAACTATATTTTTAACTGGCAACCACCACGTCACCAGTTATAAGGTAATAATTGGATCATGTTACCGATTACACTCCAACTAAACGTGCCCTCATTTTTTCCAAACATTTTGTTTTGTGTTTTTATCTAAAAATGTATGCGTAATAACAGTACGTTAACACAATAGGGAATATGCATGTTTTTTTTTACAGCTTCAATTGAAGCTGATTCATGTAACAAACAGATCACAAAAATCATTTTTTTAATAACTATAAAAAAACCCAAGATATAAGCCAACAAAGATTTGTTCCTATCTCTTTCTAGAAAAACGGAATTTTACATGGAGTTTATATGGCAGCAGTGCACAATGACGTCACAGTGCACATCGGATCTCTCTGTCTAATTAGAAGTTTGAAATGCTTATAACTTCCGTATTTCTTGACCGATTTTAATTTTAATTTCCGTTTTGGTGATCTCTTTTACGGTATTTTCATATATTGATGAGAAATGGGATTTTTAAAATCCATGCATATTCCCTATTGTTGCGCCCGGAACGAATTACGACTTTAATTGTCGTAATAAATGAAGTGTCTTAAGTACATTTTGATATTCAGATAAGTACTTTGAGTACCTACTTTATGTGTTTTTTGTTTTATATCTCGATGCGCTGCGGTTATAAACCTGTAGTTTTTTTTAATGATACGCTCAAGCATTGCTAAATATTTTCAAATTGTGGTTTTTGCAACTGCTACATAATAAAGGCTCTTAAGATAAGCGCGGAAGATTCGATATGATGCGTAATCAAGTGCTCTCTATTAAGCACGAGTGTCACAAGAATTTAATAATGGTTATTGTTATTTAAATAATGGCGAACTTCTCCTGTATTTTTTTTTACATTTCATGAGGAATGCATCTTATTTTAAACTAGCGACCGCCCTAGTTTCGTTTCATTTTATGTGAGATTTTATTGTTATACCCGTACATTATCAAGAATTTATCAAACATAATAGTACATTGTTGCCTAGGCGCGGAAAGTAAGGGTTTTCCTGACGAGGTGGTTAGCAGGCCGAGCAACAGCGAGGCCTGCTAAAATACGAGTCAGGAAATCCTTGTTTCCGCCGAGGCATACATAATGCTTTTCTCAAACATGCGAGGAAATAATACAAATACATTTCTAAAAAGCAAGTAATTTAATTTACATTTTTGTTTGCCCTCCACAGCATAAATTGGTCATAAGTTCGGTTATAATTTTCCTTAGATTTAGCGGGAAGCAGGTTTTGCCTAACCGAGGCAGCTTCAGATTTTAATATAGGCGGTGTGGTACCTATTTCGTCGCTTTCGTCGCTTGAGCTCATTTTTTATAGTAAGTATTTCACACAACAAATAGTTTAATATTCGGTTTCACAATTATATTATGCAGAATGAACGAATGTTACCGACTGTCAATTGTTTTTAAATACTAACCATAGACATTGGAATGCAAATTCAAAAAGAAACACACGCACTGTGCTAAAAAAGAGAGCAGTTACCTTGGCTGTTTGGAATTTTTGTCTTGGTCCTTTTGATTTTGTATGCAAATTGACAGCATTTTTAAGAAATATATGGACATGGACGGAAAGTGTTTTCATATGGTTTTTTTACTCCTAGGAGTAAAATGAGGCTCTTTCCGTCCTTGTGTTTCAATCGGAAAATCGTTTTTTCCGAGCATGTTTTAGAAATAGTACATTATTGTCTAGGCGCGGAAAGTAAGGGATTTCCTGACGAGGTGGTTAGCAGGCCGAGCAACAGCGACGCCTGCTAAAATACGAGTCAGGAAATCCTCGTTTCCGCCGGGCATATATAATGCTTTTCTCAAACAATGCGAGGTAATGATACAAGTACAGATTATAAGTACCAATTTTTAAAAATCTATGACAAATTCGGAGAGAGTGTTTGTTTGAAAACTACGAGTATTAGTTAAGATAGTTCCACGCACGACGAACCGCCGCTGGCACCGTAGAGCCCAGCCGCCGCACCACACGCCCCCACCCACAAGTTGGATGTACGGGATTTTTATCATGTTCCTTTCAATTTCACACGCAATAGAGAGCACTATGCTTTATGCCAATATGCACACGGACGGAAAGTGTTTTCATATGGCTTTTTACTCCTAGGAGTAAAATGAGGCACTTTAAGTCCTTGTGTTTCAATCGGAAAACCGTTCTTTCCGATCATGTTTGAAAAAACCTTTCTCTTGAACCACTGTACTTTTTAATGACGTATTAAAGTCCGTTGCAGTTTTAACGATCTAACCGTACATACAGAGGGACATATGGTGGGAAGCTACTTTGTTTCATACTATACATATGTATAAAGATGATATTCGTTTGGTATCAAAACTCTTTATTTATCATTAATACGGCACATGTACGAGAATTCTCTGTAATGCAAGTCAATACATACGTAAGTGTGAATAACTCTAGCATGAATACAATGTAGTATAATTTGCTAGTTTACGAATAACATTATCTGCAATCTGCAATCTGCCAACCAATTGTACAATCAACGTAAAATAAATAAAGGTAACTGGTCCTAGACTTGGGATAGTGTGTGTTAAACGTACAAATAGATCACAATGGCTGTCATTCAATTCGGATAGACTAAAAAAAATAACTCACGGTTTTTACATTCTAATTCAAAAGAATAAGTACCTAATTTTAAGAGAGCAATTTTATTAATTTTGTTTTGGTCCCAATAGTTTTGTTTTAATATCTTTATTTATTTTGCTGACATTTTATGGATGACATGATAATTATAAATTTGGGGTGGCAATTTCTAATAAATTGAAACAATTAAATAATATCTCATAATAAAAAGTGATTGTAATAGAGTATTAATACACACCCGTAAGATACACCTAGGAGGGCTTCAAGCCGAAAACGAAAGTCAAACAAACAGGTTAAATATACTTTTGTCGAAAAATCCGGAAAAGATTAATATTTCAAAAACTTAATAATGCCGAACGGCTTTAAAACCCTAATCCTCGAAATTGTAAAAATATAAACTATCGAGGTTTTCGAATCAGCGTAATTGTAAAAATATAAACTATCCCAATTTAACACCGAAACCATAATGTGTGTGTGCGTAAATTTAGTTTTAAATAACTGTTGTTTTGGTCTTCAATCAGTTAGAGTCTAAATATTTAGTGCTGTAATCATGATGATAACAATATCGAAGGAAGATGGACTAATACATTGTAAAAGCAAAAATGATACACACACGTTTTGTGTCAGCGTCCTTCTTCATCAGAATGGATTAAGTAGGATTGTGTCGACGTTCTCAAATTGGGAAATTATAGTATTTCCGACAATTTTATCAGTCTTCGACTTTCTTTACGAGATGTTTAACCACGCTATAGCAAGGCTATAATTCGAGTGTAATTATGGTTGTTGAGACTCGCGTTAAATACTACATTTCACTTTGAGTGTGAGGGAAAAAAATCGGTTAAGTGCAAGTCGGACTCGAGTTCCAAGAGTTCCGTATTTAAGATAATATGGTAGGAAAACGCAATAGAAAATACTCATTTTGTTATTAACTTTATTATCTAAGCAATAAGGTCCATTTTGACAAGGCTAAATTTTAATACAGATTTTTCAAATTTTTGATTTTTTGTCGAAAATTGAAAAGTTTGACAACTATTTATCTTCAAATCAGTAATTTTTCAGAATCTTTGGTCGACGAATTTTTTTTGTATTTTTTTTTATATAAATGAAGTCACTGAAAAAAATGAAATTTGCAGGCTCAACCATTTTATATGACACCCCGTTTGCTATAATCAAATCACTTTAAATTTTCTAACCTTCTTTTCAAATATTTAGAATAATAATTACATCTTAGCCTAATTGTGCAAATTGTGGTTACAGAGTTATCAACAAGTTTTTAGAGTTTTGGTAATTCTGTAGCTCTGCCTACTCCACTCTGGGAATGAAGGCTCGAAGGTATGTAAGTATGTAATTTCATATTTTTGTACTAAAAACAGATGCGGGCGAACAAATTATACGACTGCCAAATTTCAAGTATATATATTCTATAGATTTTGAGAAAAACTACTGTGACATACAGACAGACAGACGGACCGAAACCGAAGTCTCACCATAAGGTTCCTTTTTTATCATTTTGGTACGGAACCCTAAAAACGACGTTAAATACAAAATTACATTACTTACTTATTATACAGGGTGTCCAGTAAATAATGGATAACCTTCTACCCATCCATGGGGCACCTCAGGCTGGTCCCTATAAAGGACTTACAGGTTTGATAAAAGTTGCATGGTTTTCGAGATAATCGAACTTTTCTATTTTCTTAATAATTAGCACCTTGCTTCACTGTAATGACCGCCAAGGTCACAAATAAAGAGATTTTGTCGTTCTGTTTGCTGTTAAATATTCTTGAATAGTGATTCTAACGGATGTGTCTTAGAGCATTATGGTAGCGACACTAATTTCTTGTTAAACATATCTTAATTTATAACATCACATTTTGCTTTAAAGTTTGCAACAACTTTGACTGCTTGTGGTGAAAAAAAATTGTATGAAGACCAGAGTGGCCAATATGTTGAAAAATAGTGTATCTAATACTGATTCTAAACTGGTATAACACATGGTGTTTACGTCTTTACAGATACAGTTATTGCTGTTAGTATTCACTAAGAGCGAATTTTACCAAAACACCAAGTTATCGATAAGTAACTCTTTACTTGATTGGGTTAGTCATATCATAAAAAACGCTTCTCTTATGAAAACCAACGTCTAATTACTGCAAAATAATGAATCCTTGTTATATCCTTTTCGAAGTCCAGGGCAAAGCTAACTAGGTCGTCGCAAACAAAATCCAAATAGTTACCCAAAATATGGTTCTTCGTGGAATCAAAACTGTACTTGATAAATGTCAAAAGAAAACATCAAAACGGATAAAAAAATCATAGCCAAAAATACACATTAGGTAATAAAATTGTAAAAAAGTATGTATTACTCAGCAGAGAAAGGAGAGATTGTAAGCAAAGTATGTACTTAGTTAACATCCTAAATATTATTTAAAACTAATAAAAGAATTGCATTAAAAGTTGAATAAATGTAAGTACCAAATAAGTAGTCGCATTTCACATTCGTCGTCCGTCGAAGTTTTTGGTTTCACATAAGTGATTTATAAGTGACATCTCGGACCCCGATAAGGGGTGTCACTTTTACCCTACAAGTCTGGTATACTGAATATTGAAACACAAGACACCAACCAACTCCAGCCGGCGCTTCCCGGTCCGGGTGCATCTCCCAAACTGCTGCCTGCCTGAAGACCTAGCAGCCTCCGCCACCTTGCAGGGGAGTACCGACCTACGACGGCAGAACCAGAACTAGGCTATTTATTAAAACCCTTCACGACCGAACTGTAATAAATTTATGTTGATGACTCAGTTTTTTCTTTATTAAACATTACCACATCAAATAGTACCGAACGTCACACTTGCAGTAATTAGACGTTGGTTTTCATAAGAGAAGCGTTTTTTATGATATGACTAACCCAATCAAGTAAAGAGTTACTTATCGATAACTTGGTGTTTTGGTAAAATTCGCTCTTAGTGAATACTAACAGCAATAACTGTATCTGTAAAGACGTAAACACCATGTGTTATACCAGTTTAGAATCAATATTAGATACACTATTTTTCAACATATTGGCCACTCTAGTCTTCATACAATTTTTTTTCACCAAAAGCAGTCAAAGTTGTTGCAAACTTTAAAGCAAAATGTGATGTTATAAATTAAGATATGTTTAACAAGAAATTAGTGTCGCTACCATAATGCTCTAAGACACATCCGTTAGCATCACTATTAAAGAATATTTAACAGCAAACAGAACGACAAAATCTTTTTATTTGTGGCCTTGGCGGTCATTACAGTGAAGCAAGGTGCTAATTATTAAGAAAATAGAATAGTTCGATTATCTCGAAAACCATGCAACTTTTACTAAACCTGTAAGTCCTTTTTCGGGACCAGCCTGAGGTGCCCCATAGATGGGTAGAAGGTTATCCATTATTTACTGGACACCCTGTATGTAGGTACCTACCTGTAACAAAGTTTCTTTCAAATTTGTTACGCGGTTGTTTTTTTTGTTAAGTGAGCTTTAAATGCTTGCTTATTTAGCCAACAGATTCAAACTTGAAAACTATTTTAAAACGAATTGGACCATGTATAATTAATGAATTCATCTTTAATATCATTAAACAGGTTCATATTCGTATTTTTTTATTAATCGTGTTTCACGAGATAAAATCGTTTTTTCATGACTTTGCACAGTTGCTATTTTTGAGGTCATTTCCACGCCCTAAAATATTTAAAAACACAATCACCAAAATTAGCTATAATCATCCATTCACAAACACCGTGATTGGTTCTTTAGGAATTTCAAAAGTAAAACTTTAAAAACTTTACTCCCTAGAGACAAATAAGGAGCTTTAGCCTCGATGTGCAGAGACTCTTTAGTTAGTTTTTGATGTTACTTTTAACATTTTAAGAGCATGAAAAGTGAAAAATAATAGCACTAATTTTATTTATGTACTTACATTGAGTGTTTTTAAATTAACTGCATTTTACACAAGTCAAAGTTGTCAACACCTTTTTATAATAATATAATCAACGTATTCTGAAAACAAAGAAATATTATTCTTACTCCATCGTCGCCAACAGTACTGCAATTGCATTGTCTAGTTTGTTCTTAGAAGTAGAAACACGTAAACACGTGGAGGAGGGGCGAAGGGGGGGTAGTGCTACAACAACAACAATTTTAGTCGCACGCGCATGATACGCAAGCGTTAATCAATTCTTAGTAGTAGACACTCGAAGCGATGACAGGGGATCGATTTGATATGATCATTGATAACACATGATATTTCTAATATTTAAATATCAGGGGACAATGTTACACCAACTGACCTCGACCCAAACTAAGCTCTAGGCTCGTACTAGACAACGATATAAATACTTATATGTATAGAGAAACATAAACAAATACTTAGAAAACATGCATGACTCAGGAACAAATATTCGCGCTCATCACACAAATATCTGCCCCTTGCTGGGATTCCACCCCAGGGAAGAAGGCCACCGAAGGCCAGGGCGTCGTCAATTAGAGATAGTACTTATGGTAGCATACCGTGGTTCTAGAATCCATGAAGTCACTATCTCTAATATACAGGGTGTACAATCCAAATGGGTCAGTATGGTGAAGTCGGAAACTATGAGAGATAGCGAGATCTGTTCTTAGGAACCATGACGTCGATTTTAGATTTAATAATAATTACATTCAAACTTTTTTATTAACTCTCATACATAACCGGGAATCGAACCTGGTCAATATTTTTTTGTAACCGCGTTAAGTAAAAAGGACCAAATTTGGCTATGAAATCTTGTGTAAACACAACTGACAGTAAATTAGACTAAAATGCCCACAGTTTTATTAATTTGCAAAAAGTCGTGAATAATATGAATCGATCATCAATTATCTGAAGAGACCACTTATGCATATCTTATCTGCATCGGTATTATGCATTACAAATAGCGTTTATTTAAAATTAGAACGCATTTGTTCAGCGGGCGTACCAATTCATTTAAAATTTGAAAATGGAATACTGTTTTTGGAATTAACTTCAAATGAAACACGGCTTTTCATAACCTCCTCGTGTTGATTTTTGATAACTTTCACATTATTATTGTGTTATGTGTTTATTATTATTACTGTTTATAAAATGTGTTTAACGATAATTATCTTATTGGTGGGTTTTTCTTTCAATTATTTAAACAAGATTCCATTAGTGTTGTGCTTCTTGCGACTTGCAGAATTTATACACATTGATTTTGACCAGGTTCGATTCCCGGTTATGTATGATTCCCGGTTATGTATGAGAGTTAATAAAAAAGTTTAAATGTAATTATTATTAAATCTAAAATCGACGTCATGGTTCCTAAGAACAGATCTCGCTATCTCTCATAGTTTCCGACTTCACCATACTGACCCATTTGGATTGTACACCCTGTATAAAATTCTCGTGTCACGGTGTTTGTAATTAAACTCTTTCGACCGATTTTCGTGAAATTTTGTGTGCATATCGGTTAGGTCTGCGAATCGGACAACATCTATTTTTCATCCCCCTAAATGTTAAGGGTGGTCCACCCCTAAATTTTACATACATAGCAAAACAACGTTTGCCGGGTCAGCTAGTTTCCTTATAATATAAAGCAAAGTCGTTTCCGCCGTCAGCCCCTTTTTATGAGATGGAATGATTCAAGAGGAAGATGGATTATATCATTATCATCATCATCATCATGTCAGCCGAAAGACGTCCACTGCTCGACATAGGCCTCCCCAATCCCCAAGGCTCTCCACTCAGACCTGTCTTGTGCTTTTCGCATCCACCGCGTTCCATCGATCTTCACAAGGTCGTCACTCCATCTTGTTGGAGACCTACCTACAGCTCGTCTCCCCGTCCGCGGACGCCACTCAAGATCCTTCTGACCCTATCGGCTATCAGTCCTGCGAGCGATGTGAACTGCCCACGATTATAATGGATTGGATTATATGGTTACAGAAATCTCATATAAACCGAAGCAAAGCCAGGGCAGGTCGCTTGTTAATATCAGGAAAAATTGTACTGAATAATCTCAGCAATAGTGTTTACAGATAATCTTAGCGACCGAGTCATTATTTCACACTCTTGCGCATCTATTGAATCAGAGAGCGCGTGATGACATCGATGACGTTGCTTCTGCATTTAATAAGTAGATGTGATTCACTAGAATGTTTACGCTTTTCTTGTTTTATGTTTAATATGCTTGATGTCACTTTGGAATAAATTAATCTAACAATTTTTTATGATTAAAATGGAAATTATAATTTAGGGCTTGCAACTCAGCGGTAGTAGGTTTTAAAGTAGGGATTAGGAGTGAAAAAAAAAGTAAATAAGGCCTTTATTTCTTTGGGAATTAATCAATTAACTAGTTAGCTGGTTAAGGATAATTTAAAACTAACTATGCCTTCAAATAAGGAATCTCGTTAAGGGACAAAGTCCGGAATGAGATTATCCGACAAAAAACCAAAGTCACTGACGTAGTTCAGAGGTGTAGCAGACTGAAGTGGCAGTGGGCTGGTCACATCTGTCGCAGAACCGATGATCGGTGGAGTAGACGGGTTCTCGAGTGGAGACCACGGCTCGGCAAGGGTAGCGTAGGACGCCCTCCAGCCAGATGGACCGACGACCTAAAAAAAGTGGCTGGTGGTGACTGGATGGCAAAAACGGGAGATCGGGCCTTGTGGCGAACCCTGGGGGAGGCCTACGTCCAGCAGTGGACTGCAATAGGCTGAAATGATGATGATGATGATGATGATGATGACTTCAAAAACTCGATGACACGTCGTCGCTTAGCTAACAATACGGGTCAAAGTTGGATGTACTTATATATTTATGAACTTTGTGTTTAATTAAATTAACCCTTAATTTTTGTTCAATCTTGACTAACAACAAACACGACGACAATAATCTCGACGTGTAAAAGTGCCCGTGCGGCCTACTTACCGAATAAATGTCTTTATCTTTACACAACGAACTTTGACAAGCGGAGTTTGAATTAGGAACATTGTCGTATGAAAATCGATTTATTCTTACTTTTAAATTTGTCAAGATATTCCTGTAGACCTTCTATTCCTAAAATATTCTATAACTAGATTATTGCGTGACGCTACTTGTTTTCAAAATTTAAAATTATCTACACAAGAACAGAGACCAACGGACATTGCTAATGAGCCTCGATTTATTTTTTTATAATCCATACAAAATGGGCTCGATTTGGGGTCGATTGGTACTGAAACCATTTAAATATTGTCAAATATTCAGTACCCCCGACACGTTTAGTAAGTAGTTCAAATTGAGTACAAATACTATTTGTTGGCAGTGAATGTTAATGCGCATCGTTCCAGCTACTCCGTCACGTCATTACCGTGACATTAAAACTAACGTTAGTAATTACGCCGAATAAGGAACGTGACCATCGTCTCCGGTGCGTAAAAAACATGTTTTGTTATGTTCCAACGGTGGTTCAACGATCTATGTGTGACCACCTTTATTTGTCCCCATAAGCTAATGGCACCTCCGCATAGTCCATAAATCGTACGATGATCGGGCGCTTCCATGAGATGGAAAAAAAAAGAAAAAAATGAGGACGCTGTCAACATGCCGGCAACAATAACTGGCAACTCTTATTTTGTGTAATAGAATGAGATATCTGGTCAATTTTTTGAGCAAAAGGTGCTTTTAGACACTAATCCGGACGGAGGGCAACCCTACTTTCAATTGACAGCGACCATAGTGCATTCACGTAGCGTGTTTACCTATAACATGAGGCACGCACAGGGTACATGATTGTGTAAATTTGAATGAAGTTGGCAACATGACCCAATTTTTAAACACACTACAGACGAGTCCTCGGTCGATATTGATTGACCAATCATTTAATCGTATTAGAGTGGAGACTACTAGGAATATTGAACAAGGACCAATGATATATACTTGATTATTATGTTAGAGAACATAGGATATTATTCTTTTTTTTGAGACAGTCAATTTATGACTGATGAATTAAGAGTTAAGTGCAGTGTTTGCAGTCTTAGGATTGCATTGGAGTCTTTTGAATGCGAATGTCTATGGGTCACAGTTTCCACTTACCATCAGGCGGCGGCGTTTGTCTTCTCTATGCCATAAAAAAAAAGTGCCGTTATTGGTGCCTTCAGCTAAAAGTGTCCCACATTGCTGTCGTCCCCTTTATTTGTTTACATCTTTGTCCATGTCAATAAGGAATTTGAAAAGTCCTGAGATTTCTATAAACGTCCGAACTTTTTAGTCACAAAATGGAATCATTACTCTCGTAGTTTCATTACTCATATTCCATCTAAGTAAAACAAACCCGGACAAATTAAAGAGCCGGACAAAGTCCGGACACTAATCCGGACGGAGGGCAACCCTACTTTCAATTGACAGCGACCATAGTGCATTCACGTAGCGTGTTTACCTATAACATGAGGCACGCACAGGGTACATGATTGTGTTAATTATGAATTCGGTCCAACGAACTTATTCAAATCCGGTAGAAAATGTAAATTCTTGTTTACATGAGTCCTTACACGTTCTTATAATATCTTTAAATAAATAAAACATGTTCCGGATTCAAAACATAACCATTTACAAAGATTTTACTATGATTTTATATTTTGGAACACATTTTGTAACGAAAATTATTTTTCATGATTTTTTTAAAATAAATTGACTTATAGAGCTTTCAATTGTTTTTATGTCTTGCGATCGGGTGTTCCTCGGAATCCCTAATAACGTTTTTCCTAATGCTTCGTTTGTCCGAATTATCAAATATCCTAAACTGGTTTTCACATGAGTCAGAAATCTTGTAAAGTTTTCCAAAATCCTGCCTAGGTTAAGGTTGTATTATAACATTTAGAAGTTTTCCAATTCAAGCGTCACGACGAATAACTTTTTATTGGTCATACGACAAATAATTTTTAATAAAAGGTTATTTTTTGACCTTGTGTAGGGCCTGTCCGTCCGGATCTGATCTATTCTGCCCTCCTAAGCTAATACGCAGTAAGTCAGATAAAACTCCTGTAGTAATATAAACCTTATTACTAAGAGAAGAGAACTAATACTGCTTTGGTTTTTGACTTTGGGTTACTGCTTATTTCCTTAGGAGGGCAGTATTGGACCTATCATCGCAGCAGAATTCGCATCGTCGTGTTTCGATGTTAAGATAAGACAACTGGAGAAATTACTAGCACTAAGGCATTTACATCTTAGTCCACAGGGTTAGCAACGCATTTGAAATCTTAGAAATTGCAGTCTTAAGATTAAAGTCTTTAGAGTTAAAATGTCGATGCGTCTCAGATCCCACTTACGATCAGGTGACCTTAGGCTCGATTTCTTCCTACTTTAACATCGGCCGCTGACGTCGGTCGAGCGAACCGTCGGTCGCGTATGACAAAGAAACTGATGGCTGCACGGAACAGTTTCTGCTTGCGTGCGCTGCGCTGCGCAGAAGCGTACAGACGACCGGTCAGAAGACTGAGCGCGCGATGGTGGTATTTAGTCAGCGCAAGCAACGCCGTGTTGGAAGTCACATAAATAAATCCGTCCCACTCACACTAGTAGTTAGCTAGACGTTCTCTTTCTCTCATATGGATAATAACTTACATTCTCAAGTGTTCCTTGTTTTTATAAGGGTTTCTTTAAAGCAATTGCTAACAGTTAGTTCCCCGGGTCACCCCGAAACGATCGTACAGTTACGTTAACACGACTCTCCTAGTAAATAATATAATAATATATTATTTTCAATTATAAACATATCTCTTATTTAGCACCCTGCCGTACGCGGCGCCGACGAGCGAGACCGACGCGTGCCATCAGTGGCGTAGCAATAACCCTGCCGCGGACGTGAGCGTCGCTGTGCGGTGTCCCTCAGAACATGGTGTATATTCGTACGCTCGACCGACGTCAGCGACCGACATCAGCGTAGGAGGAAATCAAGTCAAAGCTGCCATAAAAAAACCTCTGAATATTTCATATTTGAGTTTTGGCTGGCCGCACATAATATCCATAATAATGTTCACTTACCGTAACATGTCGATAAAAGCGCATAAGTGCAATTGCAAATAAAAACTCACTGTGCGAAAGTTCGTCCCACAATCAGAGCGACGCCAGCGCAGCTTTTAGCGGTCAATTTAGCTGTCAATTTATTTAATTACAGTCGAGAGGAGAGAAATCGGATTTTGCGTGTAACAGTCAACGCCATTAACAAACAACAGTCACTATAGTCGCGCCAATATAAAAGGCAAAATTTGACAGGTGTGATACCTGTCAAATTCAATGTCAAACAGGCGGCGCTGTAGATCTAGGGTTATGGTTTTATTCGAGTTAAATTGAAGGCACAAAGAATAGATACCTATGACGTTGACAACACAAGTTCACACCCACTGTGACGTCCAGGTTAGATACAGGTGGAATAAAAATATCTTGACAACAAGAAAAACATTTGACGTCAGAGACTCCAGCTGTATAAACAATACGGCAAGAGTTAAACCGTACTTCAGAAGGCACGAATTTTTTTTAGTCGCAAATGTCAGTTGAGTTTTTTATTCTCCGACGAAATGCGGATGGGTGTGTCACTTTAGTATGGTAAAAAACTTTGTAGTAATCAAAAGATGCAGATGATATACGTAAAATATTTAAAAAATATAGGTTTTTTTAGACATCTCTGGCTCACTCAATTGAGGTAAAGTTTTTGGATCTCCATACTAAGAGTTCAAAATTAATATTTAAGGTCCTAGTATAACACACTCTTACAACACCAATTAATTAGGTTCCTATCCAACCAATAGCTGTTTAGCTTGGGAAATTACATTACATACATACATACATAAACTCACGCCTTCATTCCCAGAGCGGGGTAGGCAGAGCTAAAGAATTACCAACAAGTCTTAAAACTTCTTGATAATTCTGTAACCACATTTTGCACAAGTAGGCTAAGATGTTTCCCAGTGTATTAGTGACAGGTGGCAAGCCCATCGCCTAATAGTACTACAAGCCTTTATTCCCTTAGTCGCCTCTTACGACATCCACGGGAAGACATGGAGTGGCACTATTCTAACCCGGCACCCACACGGGTCAATACGATGTTAAGTTCGTTTTTTTCTAAGACGTAGGTAGTAGGTACAAGGTAGGAAATTACATTAATAGCACAAAATAATCAAACAAGCATTTTTATCATTAAAAGTTTTAACTGCGTGCGTGTCTCCTACATGTAAATTGATGCTATTTTGGTTTCACTATGTTACATATAAAAAAAACGTAGGTAATATACTTACTTTCACATTTAGACCCAAGCGATGAACTTAAAAAAAAACCGAAAATAGACCCCCTGCAGGAAGAATTGGGGAAATAGCGGAGGTACATAGGTACCGACTGCGAGAACATGACAGTAAAACGCGCAACAGTCGCGTTAATCGCAAGTCTATATTGCGTCCATGTCGCATTTCACATGCTTTTTTTACCATTACCTTCGTCGGCTCGTGAATTAAAATGTATTGCAAACGGCCATTTATAATAATAAGTCGGTGATAGAGCAATATCGCGTACCTAACAAACTAATTAAATAAAGCAAAATACACCTTAGCATGTATATCGGTAAGGTAATTTTTGCAAATTTTTGAATTTGTTAGTTACGTGGTATTGACAATAATGATGAGCCTTCTTAATTAAAGCGCTCCACTTAAGCAATACTAATTTGTCAAGATATTTTATATGTCAACATCAAAGACAGATCATTAAGTAACAATTTTATTGAACAAGATTGCGTAAACAAATAAAGAAGGAGTTTTCATTGTAATGGAACACTCTCAAAATACATTGCGTACTTACTCTAAATAAATTGTTGCAAATGTTATTGATTAAATTAAGTGGGACGCGAAGTATGTCACAAAAATAATATACATTTAATTATCTACGAACATCATATTTAGTCTTTATACAAGTATAAATAATGTATCATCTATTCGCGTTCGTATTCCTTTATGGAACTTTAGTTCTTAAAGTTAAAAATGACTAACATTATGTCGTAAACCAACTCTCAAATGTCCATTAGAATCGAGAAGAAACCCCCCCACCACGGCTGTCGGCGTGTGAAACTAATTCATCACCTTTTTGTTGGACGACGTTAACCGCGGCAAACGGTGGGGTAGCGTTTAGCTTAGGCGCTGCGCCGAAGTAAGCCAGCGCTGGTGGTAGCACGCCTTCGAGTACCAAAGCACCGCCAGCTAGCACGCCGACGCGCGCGCGTTCTACGCCGTTGTCGCGTAGTTCGGCGTCGTTCGCAACTAATTGAGCGCCCGCAGCTAACGCCGCCGCCGCCTGCGCCAGTGCGCCGGATGATTCGGCGCCAAGCACGTATCGCGTACCTAAACATTACCATTGTCAATCCAACATTGAACTGTTTGATACATTGTAATCTTGATAAATAAAACATGAAATGGACATTGTAAATTATAGTGCCCGGCCGTTAAGAAGTCAATCATGAGTATCATGACACCTGTCAGCGCAACAACTATACAATTACAACCTATAACCACAACAATAACCATGTACATACAATTTATAACCTATTCTTGGGGATTTGACAGTGGTACACTGACTTAATCCCATGTGCAAGTGTCAAGTCCACAGGAGAAAATAATCTTTAACCATTATTTGTCCTCTCGTGTGATATCCTTGAACTTATTTCTGTATTAAGTCTGTGGGAGTACTCTACATTGGCGAAACATACCTTAACAGGAGTGAAAGCTACTGATTAAGAAAAATAACCTATTATTGGGTTTGATGTTATATTTTCAACTGGAATGACATGTGTCTGGACTGACTATTTATCGACCGTGCTTTATAGCTAACGGAATTTAAATCGAATTTTATGAGCACTGCCAATAAAACTTAACATAGCAATTACACTGTTTTAGCATGGGTGTTCATTAGCTTCTCATACAAGTTGGTACATTAAATGGAAAGTGCGAAATAGTACCGCTACATAAAGATTAGAATGTTATAAAGTGTAAAATATTACGTGCTTTAGAGAGTTTTTGGCTTATTCACATTGGTCCAGCAAAAGCATCCCATTAGAAGTACATTGCGTCATTACAAATAGCTCTTGCCTCAAACATGAAAACTAACTCCTCAATGTACATCTACTAATTTTAAGATAAAGATAAAACGAGACATTTATTCCCAACAAAACAGAAATTGTTGCGAAACGGTCCCAACTAAGCATTCGCTAGCAGTAAAGCCAAGCACTGGTCTTCCGTTGGAACCGCTTGGTGAAGAGACGGAAAGTGACACTTAACCCAAAACCTCGTTAAAAGAAAAACAACATGGATTTAACAACAAGCCTTCGTTCGTGATTGTCTAGAAAGAACATAAAATTTGCCACCAGTTATAGATGGCAACCTCAAGGAAAAAAAAACAAAAACATAGTCTATGGGAGGAAGCCAAATAGGGAAGCGGACACGGAAGGTAGGTTGACCGAAGAGATAACATAAAATATAGGTACGAGTACAATACATATAAATTCAATTCAATTTAATTGAATTTTTTGATTTATGGAAGCTATTGCTATTAATATAATAAATTAAAACTATTTCCTCTACTCCTATCATGTTTAGGGAATGCTATTTAACCGATTATTAACCGATTTTGTATGAAAATAACCGGTTAAACCAGTTATAACCGGTATATTTGCATTCCCTAGTCATGTTGCGCTCGTTTCATGCGCAAGCGTTCTTTAGCTAACCTTTGCTTTGAATGGACCAATATAAATCACCAATAAGAAGAATGCCCGTGGGGAAAGTTGACAATTAATTATTCACAATACTAACCACAGACTTCTCCATCTAGTAATATAGCAGGTGACATGTCCAAAGGAGCGCCTGGTTGGTCCCGGGCGTCAGCTGAGCTCACTTTGCTCGGTGGCACATCCACATTTACTGCGTATTCTGCTGCGAATTCTACCGACTTCATACCCCAAGGCGGCATCGAGCCAAATGGCAGTGACAACCCTCTGAATAGAAAATAGAAAGTGTCACAACATTCATCATCAGCATCACGATCGTCATCAGGTAAAATATGAAGATGTTTAAACCACTTAAAAATAACACAAAATTGGTTATGTTAGAGCTACTTCACTCAAGATTGTACACCAATAAACAGTAAACTTCCAGATATGTTAGCATCCCCATCATACCCTTGAGATGTCAAATTCAGGGCTTCAGACTAGTTTCTCAATTTTTTTATGAACGGATCTGACACTGAGTCTGTCTTAATACTATCTCTATTTAATTTTTCTGTACCACCCCGTCCACCTAGGAGACCTGTTAGTAATATTCTGTCAGTCCCTTCAGGTCGTGCATCCACATGAGGGCATTTCTACCTGACCTCGATTTGTTTTGTGATTTGCCTAATACATTGAAAACCGTTATCTTGGCCTGTTTGTTGCGTACTGATGTTTAGTTTTACCTACTGTTTCTATTTAGCCTGCTAATCTAGAAATGCTGTGTGTGTAGGTACCTACTTGTAGTTGGCTTGTTGTACACTAGACATAATACCCTGACCTGTTACTATGCTAAAAATGATTTCAGTATTTGCTGTAAGTGAATCTCTGAATAGTTTTAATTACTTTCTGACAGATATTTCATTTCTGGGACAAGCTTTTGTTGCCAACTGTACTTTTTTCTGCTTATCAAGACCAAACTATTGAGTCCTAACACGGTGAGTCTACGGTAAGAATAGCGGAGATCCTGTCTGTTTATATAATGTGGTCCAAATTTCAGCGCATTCCGTTGACGGGAAATGGGTCAAATTTAACTTGCAAGATTTACATACACACATATATACATACATTGCAATTTAAATAAAAGCTTGTAAAAAGCGTACTTACGTCACGAGGGCAAGGTATGTGTCAGTCGGGTCCACAATAGCCATCCCAGTGGCCACTCCGCTTGGTGGCCATTGGCCCGCACGGGCTTCCTCTAGTAATGCAGTCACCACCCTGCATCAGTAAAAATAAGTGACGTACTGTTTTACTATAAGTAGTACAAGGGATTTTATAGCTTTTTTCTCAATTTGAAAAAAATATGACTAATGTCAGAGCCAGTACTGCTTTTTTGCAAAGGCTAGCATCTGAAGACGGTAGTGGGATCTGACACTCACTGATATTTTCATTCTTAAGATTTCAAAGTTAAGACTGAAAATGCGTTGCTAATCTTGAGGACTAAGACGGAAATATGAGAAAGTCAAAATTACCTAGCAGTAGTTCTAAGATTCTCATAAAAACAATACGTCTTCAGGAGAAAATTAAAGTGCTCAATAAATGGAATATTATTGTTTGTGTAACATCCATACCATATTATTAATGTAAAAGTATCTGTGTATGTTTGTTACGCCTTCACGGATAAATCTCTGAAGTAATCTCGATGAAATTTGGTATGAACATAAATACTTGAACAGTTACGGAAGGACATAAGGTACTTTTACAGTGAGCGAGTCGCGGACAACGCTGCCCTTCTAAATAAAAAGGACGCATGCGAAATTTGATAGTCAAATCACATTTTCTTAAGAAATAAGGTCACTAATACATTCTCGATTCTATGAGACTTACGCCCTTTTTTATAATGAGGGCAGACTGCCCTCCTACGGTGAAACATTGACAAGTGCAATTATTTAACTTCCTTTTCCTTTTCCCCTTTTGTTATTAATTGTACCACCTTACCGGCGCTCAGCGTCATCAGCATCTTCAGGCGCGGGCGACAACGCGTCGTGGAGCGCGCGCGCCGTCACCGCTGCGCCGGCGCCGCCCGCATACAGGGTCCACCGGCCCACCGACGCCGCTTGCGCCGACTGCCGCACCACCGCGGAACCGCCTTTAGACCACGAAGCCGATAATTCTGCACAAAACCAAGATTATTATGATGTGTGTTGTTTTAATTTAATGTTTTTGAAATTCCAGATTATGGGTACCTATTATTTTATCAAAACACGTTACTTTTCAATTAAATTATTATAACGCAGAATTTTCATTTCATCAAAAGGCAATTCTCTCCGCATGATTTTTTGGTAGTCAACACTAACTTACAGACGTAATTAATGCTTAAGATATCCTGAAAACGGCATGGTTTAGCAGAAAATTGCGTTCGATTAAATTAAATTCGATGAAGTGAGTTTTGATAAAATAATGGGTTACTTCCATACTGCTGGGTATCCCTTCGAAACGCATAAAATTGTTGTCTTGAATAATTGTTCGGTCTAAAATATTTTTGATTGACATCCTTTTTGGCCACGCCTTCAATCCCAAAGTAAGGACCACATTTTGCACCAGCAAGCTAAGATTGTTGACCTACCAGTTTAGATTAGGTTAAGGTTGCAAGCCCATCGCCTAACAATACTACAAGCCTTTATTCCCTTAGTCACCTCTTACGACTTCCACAGGAAGACATGGAGAGGCACTATTCTAAGCCGGAAACCACACGCAAATTTTACATACATACATACTTACATTATATCACGCCTGTTTCCCAGGCACTCTTGGGACCACATTTGACTCTTACAAAAATTAGCTCTTTAAAGCTTAATTTTTCATAAACGGATACCTTAATCGAAAAATGGTTTGTACAAACCTGCAATGTTTTTAAAATACCTATCCAACGACACCCCATAGTAAGGGGTAGTCGAGAAAAAATACATCCCTATTTTACGAGGAGGGGATGTATACTAAAAAAAAAGTTTTTCAAAATTTTAATTAACCAATTTGTTGGCGTGACTAATATATGTATATTTATGCCAAATTACAGCTTTCTAGTACTAACTGCCGCACTCAGAGACGTCAATTAAATTTAATGCTTGTTTAGTGACGTGTTGTCTTATTATATTTCTATAGCAAAGAAAGTGACAGCAGCCACTTTAATCAAGCATTAAATTTAATTGACGTCTCTGAGTGCGGCAGTAAGAGTCTCTGAGCTAGGCTGCCGACGGACGGACGGAAACTATAAGGGTTCCTAGTTTAACAACTACCTAAAAAATCGTTTCAATTATTGTTAATACTGTTTTCAACCAAACAATAATAAGACAAACAATGATTATAGGTATATCATTCGATATTATATCTTTACTGCTGTAAATATGCCTCTCCCAAGTGATTTATCGATATACGAGTACATTTGGGTTAATACATTTTATTGACCGTCATAAAAACAGTTCACTCGTATGTCTGATGGGTTTGTAGTCACAAGTGCAAGAGTATGTTTATTTTATTATATCTCTGATTATGAATAACAGGAACTGTCTCGGCTTAAGGAAAATTGTTTCTTTGATTCTAAGAAACCCTGCTACAAACAGGTAAACAAATCTAAGCAATGCGGATACAGAGCAACTAAGATATTACGGAAATCAATCCTCTCGTGATAGTAATAAGGTCTAACATATAACATGAGTATGGTTTTAGATGAACCCTTTTGAAAATTAAGGGCTAAATTCTGGGAAGGTAGTGAAAAAGGGTACAAGGCGACTTAACTCGTTATACATTAAAAAAAGGTATATACCGTGTTTTTTTTGATTTACGATAACTTTAAGGGAACGTTCTTTAGGTCAAATAAAGTTAATTTTCCGACGACAGACAAATGATAACTGTAACGGTTTAAAAGATATTTAATTTTTAAATTTAATCATTTAATCACGTTAACCTGGTCTAAAAGGCTCTTAACTGACAGTGTATGTCACGCCAACATTGACGTATTTGACACTGACTATGAGTTAACTCTAAAAGCCCTTTTAGAATGACCAAAGATACAACATTTAATTACTTTGTTCTAAACAGTTTTTTTTTTTTTTGCAATATTTAAAAATCTAATCTACCACTTAGTCTCTATGGATATACCTAGTAATATGCCGAAGTTATCGTAAATCAAAAAAAACACGGTGTATACATGAACGGCGTATACTAGACTTATACCCTTTTTCAATAGGATGCCAGAATTTTGTTGTTGAAGAACCTACTCTTTACATAGTGTATGTGCGTCTTTGTTTGTGCCTGAAGTATATTGCATTTAGACAAAATACAAGTTTATTAGACATTCATTAATGGGTGAATCAACTTCTAAGGTACTCCCCATTTTTGACATGTTTCACAAATTATATGTTTTTAGAAAAACTATATTTGCCAACGACGTAGCTTACACGCTTAATTAAATCAGACAATTAGGCTAGCATTTGAAATGATTTGATTTAAAAATAGTACAGTTTGAAATAATAATATAGTTGGTAACGCAGCGGACGATTTTGTACCTAGGTTTTGTATGGAAAATGTGCATTTTCCCCTGAGTTACCAGGTTTTTTCGAAGATTAAATAATATTTGAGGTGTTTAACGTGTAAGGTCTGTAAATTTGGTGGTCTGATATTAATATTCATACATTATTATCCAGGAAAGTTTTGATACCGCAAAAGAAAAGGAGTACCTACCTTAAAAGTTGATTCACCCTAATATTACCAAAAGAAGGTTAAATAGGTCTGTTCAAAATTTGTTACGTGGGTTACTGTTACAAGGTTAAACTGGGGTCTTAATGAAAAAGGGTCTCTCCTAAAGATCAAGTGAAAAAGGGTTTAAGTCTAGTATACTCCATGGTTTATACCCCCTTTTATGTCAGTACGAGTTAAGTTGACTTATACTATTTTTCACTAGGAGTCCAGTAGGTAAGGTTAGACTTGTAGGAAAAAAACCCCATCTGCATAGAAAAAGCCCTTATTAACCAACCCCACCCCCCCCCCCCCCCCCAACTTTACAAGATAACTGCTGTAAAACTGGGAGACGCAATTATGTCAATGATTTGTATATGTATTTGATTCTCATGCAAAAAAAATAAAATTTAATAAAACGAAGCAAATTAGAAAAAGAAAGTTTTTAGAAATATGAGTCAATCCAATAATACTCAGTCTCAATGTAAGTGTACCTTACCTTTACTAGAGTTCCTCTGCAGCTTCTCAAGATATTGGGCGTATTCCAGGTCTTGGCGCATCGACCCGGCGAGCCAGAGCACGTCCGCGCCCGCCGCCGCCACCGCTAGCGCCTTTGATATCACGAACCCGTTTCTGTGAACAACCAAGAAACTGTAACATCCTCCTTCACCTTTCAATCAATCAATCATGGTAGCCGAAAGACGTCCATTGCTGGACATAGGCCTCACCCAAGGCTCTCCACTCAGCCCGGGATCTGCTTTTCGCATCCACCGCAGAATAGATAAACTTAAGTAGCAGTGGGCGGGGCACATCGCTCGCGGGACAGATGGCCGATGGGGTCAGAAGGTTCTTGAGTGGCGTCAGCGGACCGGGAGACGAGCTGTACGTAAACCTCCAACAAGATCAAGTGACGACCTTCACCTTTACACGCATTTAATTGTCATTAGTTACAATTCTTACCAATAAGCGCAGGAGTGAGGAGAGTGGCGTGATAAAGAAGAGGGATAGAAGCTTCAGGTACACATCTCATTAGAAATAAATAAATAATAAAAAATAAATAAATATCAGGGGACAATCTCACACAAATTGACCTATCCCCAAATTAAACTCTAGGCTTGTACTATGGGTACTATTGTTGGGCCATTACCAACGGACCGTCGAGGCAATAAATCATTTTTATTGGTCTCTCGCTCGCACTGGTACACTCATCCCTCTCGCTCGCCATAAGCCCCATGAGTGCGAGCGAGAGTCCGATAAAATCGCACCTTCGGTAGAACAAGGGCACAATGTACTATATGATTATATGGGCAATTGTGCCCTTGTCCTACCGAAGGTGCGAAATGATTTATTGGTCCGTTGGTAATGGCCCTACAATAGGCAACGATAAACTTACATATATGGATAAATACATACTTAAATACATAGAAAACACCCAAGACTCAGGAACAAATACTCATGCTCATCACACAAATATTTGCACGTACGGGGGATCGAACCCGGGACCGCTAGCTTCGTAGGCAGGGTCACTACCGACTAGGCTACCGCGTCGTCAAGGTATAGGTAGCAAATACTACTAGATCGCTCTACAGGGTGTCCCAGAAACCAACGTCAACCCGCCTAGGGCTGATAGAGCAGCTCATATGCTATCGATTTAACCCCCATGTTTGTTCAGCAATTGTTATTAGTTTCCGAGATATTGATCATTTAAATCAGAGTTTTTGCCATTTTTCCTTATGTCCGTGGTACGAAAAAACCCTAAATTCATGTATTAATTCAAATGTTTTTTAGTGTTTTCTTGCATGATTAGAATCACTGTGAAATAAGGAAGTTTTTAAAGCTACATGCCAATTTCTTTTTTATTACAAATGTTTGAGTAAACGCACAGAGTTACTTTTTCCATACTAAGAGAACCCCGCGTCTGTTTTTCACCAAGTATGGAAAAACTAACTTTGTGTGTTTTCTCAAAAAGTTGTAATGAAAAAAAAAATGACATGTAGCTTTAAAAACTTCCTTGTTTTACAGTGATTCTAATCATGCAAGAAAACACTGAAAAAATGTGAATTAATACATGAATTTAGGGATTTTTCGTAGCACGGACATAAGGAAAAATTACAAAAATTCCGATTAAAATGATCAATATCTCGGAAACTAATAACAATTGCTGAACATACATGGGGGTTAAATCGATAGCTTATGAGCTGCTCTATCAGCCTTAGGCGGGTTGACGTCGGTTTCTGGGACACCCTGTATATCCCGATCCCGTATAGGCCTCGATGTGGGTGACCTATCGATGTTTAAAAACAGTTTTATCTGCAGTTTCGTTTGTCCGAAATTGCCATTTGTCCGAAATATTCTCTGGACCCATTCACTTTTCAAAATGCTTAACCTTTTGAACGCTTTACGTCGTATACAAGATCACTCACACGCCAAACATTTTTGCTATGCCATGCAAATTACACCTTATTAATAAGAAATAAAGTCTCTTTCGATGTTGAACTTGTGACGGCTGTAGCCGTCGTGGCGTCAGTGGCGCGACTTTACGTTGACGGCCAGAGCCGTCGGAGGTGTTCAAAAGGTTAAAGAGATCTATCTACAGAACTTGTAGGTTAAGTTTAGTTTAATAACAATACAGGGGCCGTAGCCAAGGTGCAAACGCTGCTAAAGTTTTTCTTTTCTATCACTAAATATGTACCTATGGGATGACAGTTGACCACGTGGGTCATTGCAACGCACGAGAATGTCATACAAAGCAAAATGATTTTCGGACAAATGAAAGTTTCGGACAAACGAAACAGTGGGCCAAAGTCTTTCGAACTTAAGATAGGTAACCCTCGATGTGTTTTATCACGTCACCCTCAGTCCTGGCGCTTATCTGTTACCTAAGTAGAATTAATTAATTTAATTAATTAACTAATTAAACATGCAAAATAGTACCACTCCATTTCTTCCCGTGGATGTCGTAAGAGGCGACTAAGGGAATAAAGGCTTGTAGTACTGTTAGGCGATGGGCTTGCAATGCAACCTGTCACTAATACGCTGGTAAACATCTTAGCCTAATTGTGCAAAGTGTGAAAGAATTATCAACAAGTTTTAAAAGTTGTTGGTAATTCTTTAGCTCTGCCTACCCCACTTTGGGAATGAAGGCGTGAATTTATGTTTATTATGTATTATTTATTTAAAAAGTTATTTGATTTGTACTACAAGCTGTATTGGTGTCAAATTATGAATTTCCAACTAAAACAAAAAAACATAGATATCATACGTGAGGTAGGCAGAGCTACGGAATTATCAACTCTTGGTTGATATAAGTGAACAAAAATATAAACAACTTTGCAAAAACAACGTTACAATTAGGACACTCGTAATTGCTTATCTGTATATAATTTTAAAAAAAAAACTCAGACAGGTACCTTGAACAAATACCTATTTGCGAATATTTTTAAACGATCCAGCCAGGCAATAAAATTATTCACGCATATTAACTATGTTTTGATAAAGTGAAACTTAAAGGTCAATGTTTCGTTAAGTATTTGTCGTTTTGTACAACATATTTGCATTTGTAATCGATTAAGTCGGCACCATTATGATCGGGGGCAAAAAGTATGGCCCAGTTTTGTAACAGAAACGCATAAGGCTTGGCCAGGTTTTTTAAAACAGTTTACTACTTAACTGACCTGCGGCTTCATTACCGGCGCGAGAGTAGCAAGTATTTTTGATCTCTCCTGTTCGAAAAGTAAAGAATTCTATACGTCATTAGCGGGCTGAAAACGACATTTCCGTCCCTAGAGCGGAAAGTGATGTTGAAAAAAGAATTGATCAATTACGCCGCCATTTTTGTGTTTTCTAAACCATGAAAGAATCTTACAGCCGTTACGAGAACACTGTGACATTTTTTAAGCCCAGCTTTGAAATTTTGACAAACTACTGTTATTTTTTGTAGCACTATACGTCATAACATAACATAATTGTAGTTCGAAATCAATCGGGGTCAAAAGGATTAAAAAAATAGAATTCATCTAAAGCTTCTATAAAATTGTGTTACATTGTCGTCTGCTCATCATCATTTTATTTTTACTTTTATTGCTGCTTGCTTACTTATATAACTCCATATGTTAATTAATATATATACGACTACATTAATGTGACAGTAATCCTCGCTGCGGGAGAGATCATTATAATTAATTAACCGCGCATTATTTGTGTTTGCCTGAGTGTGATGAGATATAAGACAGACAAACAGGAACTGGGACGAAGGATGTTCGCTTTAGAGATACCAAGGCAAGGCACCAGTAAATAATATTGTGTGTATTTAAGGCACGTTTGTGCCTCCGGATGAAAAAATGCCCGTTTGTCTCCCTGTGTAATAAAAACCAATCACTTATGGTTCGGGTGGCGGACCGGGACACGAGCTGTGGGTAGGCCTCCAACAAGATGGAGTGACGACCTTGTAAGGATCGCGGGAAAGCGGTGGATGCGAAAAGCACAAGACCGGTCTGAGTGGAGGGCCTTGGGGGAGGCCTATGTCCAGCAGTGGACGTCTTTCGGCTGACATGATGACTTATGGTTACAGAAAAAAACAAAGACTCGTAACCAAGTACCTACTCATTTCTTTACATTGTAGAAAAAAAAAATCCTTCCCTCCGGGAGAAAAATCTGTGAAACCGTGTTTTTTAAATTACGAGCGATAGAATATTTCGTCGGTGATACTGCAAAACCGCGTAACTAACAAATTGATGATAGAGCAAAATAAACCTTACAGTCTTATTAAAAAGGTGCATTTTGCTCCTTATTTAAAATGATACTTATGCGGTTTTGAGTAGGGCATGCGGTACCGGTACCATTCCCGGAACCGGGACTAAGATTTCCGGTACTGAGTCGGAACCGGGAATTCCCGGGATTTCTGTACTTTTCGGTACTGAGTAAATTATTTGTCTTTTTTTTTGATTAATGGTTATTTTTTTAAATAAGACACCAGTTAAGTGATAATTATTAATTATTTAATCCAGAGCACGAGTTTACAAAATCAGAACAGCTATCTTTCTGACTACCTAACTACCTGTCGGTTGGCCCGACCGGTTGGCCTTGGATTGGGTCGAGGCGTCGGGTCGAAGGGTTGGGCGACTGGGGCGGGCCGAGCTATGCCGATCTCATATCGCATCCGAATAAAACCGAGCTTGTGCGAATCGGCCGGGGGAAAGCGTAACCAGGCCCGCACGTAGTTTTGAAAATAAAAAACAACCATTAGTCTAGTCACAAACTCAGTACCGAAGGAACCGAAGAACCGGGTTTTTTTTTCGCCAGTACCGGTACCAGTTGAAATGATAATTCCCGGGATTTCCCGGTACTTTCAGTACCGGGAATTCCCGGGAGCATGCCCTAGTTTTGACGTGTCACCGACGATTTAAAGTTGAGTGAAACTTTCGAACGCTCGAAAGTCAAATCGTCGGTGAAACTGCAAAACCGCGTAAGTAAGATTTTAAATAAGGACCAAAATGCACCTTTTTAATAAGAGGGTAAGGTTTATTTTTCCCTATCATAAATTTGTTAGTTACGCGGTTTTGCAGTTTCACCGACGAAATATCGCTGCCCAGATCTTTTCAAACTATGGAACGGACTAATACATTTTTAATGCGGTTTTCACTAATAGATAGAGTAATTAAAAAAAAGATTGTCATGTATAATAAATTCCGTGTTGTGTCCGTGTGGTACTAGAAACTCATATAAAACAAAGCGAAGCCAGGGTGGGTCGCTAGTATTAAATAAATACAGGGTGGAAACCACGAACGCCACATGGACGTTAAATAACTTAAATATTGGAAATAGCAAGTTCTATGCGAAGGAAACTTTTTTTATTTTTGAAAACAAAAAATACTACATCATTGGATTTTTGAAAAAAACCTTCCATAACCGCGAATCGAACTGGTCGAATAAAGTCGTGTTTTATGATACTAAGCGAAACGGTCATTAATAGTGATAATTTATGACTACAACACTTCTTTATTATTTGCGTAGAATTTGCAATTTACAATATTTAATGTAGTTGCCGTCCGGACGCGTGGCTTTCATTTTTTTCACCCTAATTTAAGCCTCGATCAGAAATCAAACCCGGCCTAGGACGCTTTGTAAGCAGGGTCAACTCGATTAACCCAGTCATCAAAACAGCAATAACAAAGTCCTTGTAGTTTTTGTTAGATTCTAATGACAAAGCAGTAGGCACGTGAAATCCATGAGCTAGTCGTAAAAGTTAATAAAAAAACAAATCAATTGGGATATTAGGACGGCGATGGAATCTGCTCGGCGCGTCGTTTGCAATTAGCATTCTTTACAATTTCACAACCGGCAATTTGAATGTATATACAATCTGTACATGGCAAGTGTGTCAGCGGCACGAAACGTGTTAACCAAATCGATGCCAGGCTTCTGCATTTTCATACAAAATGGAGGAGGCATCAATTTCTTGGCACTCAATGCGCGTAGAAGCAATTATCAAATCCACTCTTGCGCATAAACAAACGTTTCTCACAGTATATTAATAGAGGACCGGATTCATGTTTGTTATTTAAAATTGTTAGCGGCTAGGAATTTTGTTTGCCTAAATTTATTACGTTAGGGGACATTCATGAATACTATGAGTATATGTGGAATTAGGATGATAGATAGAGTAAGAAATAGCGAGATCCGAGAACGATGTGGATTGAAAGAAGATGTAGTGACTAAAATCGAAAAGGGTATGCTCAGATGGTTTGGTCATTTAAAAATAATGGATGAAAGATAGATGACGTACGGTGATCAGATTTCCCATGTACTGAATAAGGGCCAAATAAAAAGCAGCCGAAACCGACGTACGTGCATGAAGAGATTGATGAATGTAGAGGAAGCGAAAGTTGTATGTTTAGACCGGAGGTACCTTGGGTTTTCCTTATTGTTTTACGGCCGAACCCTATATTCAAACCGAGGATAGATAAGGCTTACCTCGGGTTAAAATTTGACATTTGCCCATACAAAATGTGTCAAATTTTAATCCGAAGTAAGCCTATCTGTCCGCGGATTGAATATAGGGTTTGGCCGTTAATGTGTTTTTCCTACTCCTGTACTTTCCACTGTCATTTAAATAGTCACAAACACACATACATAATATGTCCGCAGAATAAACCGTAGAAAAGTCTACCTAGTCTATTCCCCATAACATCACTAGTGCTTTTTTGAGCCAAGATGACACGCCTAGCTGCCAAAGCTTACTAAACCTAGGTTAAATTGATCAACACAAACTTTACAACAAAATACTTACATTTTTACCAACATAACCATGCAAACCACAGAATCCATAGTTTTTGTTTAAAATTTGTATAAAAGTGCACCACTACTTATGAAAAACTTTTAGAATATAAAACCTGGCAAGTGAACGTCAATTTAAAAACAAAATTAACCGTAGACGCATATTTTGTAATTTTCCTGTTTCCCGCTCGTTTGTTGTGCTTCGTTCGTATTAGTTTCCTTTATTATTTTGATTAAATATCGCGAACTTCGTTAATTTATTTTCGCATTTGATTTGAAACATAGTTTAGTCAAAGAAAAAGTAGGGTAAAGTCACCAGTAGTCAGCCAGATACCTGTAGACGGCCTCTGATTATACTTTGTATGAGTGGGAAGAGTATGAAATATATATTTCCCACTCTTCGGACTCATATAAGGTCGACTACTGGTCTCTGGCTGACCACTAGTGACTTTACCCTACTGTATCTCGGGAACTTTTAAATTTCAAGTGTATGAGCTATCTCCATTTGAAATCTCATCCAAATCCGTTCAGCCAAACACACTCACAAACTTTCGGATTTATAATATAGTAGAATTATACTAGACAGCAAGAAAAAAAAAATCTCATTGCCCTCGAAAACTTCCAGTAATTCTCTCACGTTATATGTTAAAAATAAAACATTATATTATTTCAAAGTAATATAAAAAAAAAAAAAAAAGTAATATTTTGATAATTGGGATTGTTCATATTTTTTTAATTACTCTGATTTAAAAACCAATTTGAGGAAAAGGGTTTTAAAGCCGTTCTGCAATATCAAATTTTTGAAATATTTATCTATTTCGGACATTTTGACAAAAGTATATTTGACCTTTGTTTGACTTTCGTTTTTGGCTTGAAGCCCTCCTAGGTGTATCTTACGGATTAGGCGAAAACCGCTCGAAATAGTATGTTTTATTACACTATTATAAACACTTTTTATCATTAGATATCATCTAATTTTTGTAATTTATTAGAAAATGCCAACCCAAATTTAAAATAATTATGTCATCCATAAAATGTCTGCTAAATAAATAAAGATATAAAAACAAAACTATTGGGTCAAATACAAAATTAATGTAATTGATCTCCTAAAATTACCTATTCTTTCGAATTAGAATGTAAAAACCGTAAGTATTTTTTTTTGGTTTATCCCAATTACATCACCTTTAGCTTCATGTTTCCACAATGACATGTTAATGTGTGGGTAAATACTTCAGTTTGACACTTAAGACGACTTTGAAGCTAAAAAAATCCATACAAATTGCGAAAACGTTTCTCTACCCGTAATCCGAGTCCGATATCATGAAAAACTATGTCTGTACGTTTTCCTTTCGACGAAAATAATTCTTAGAATGAAACATAATTTAATAAACAAAAAACAGAAACGTACAGACCTAGTTCCTTATAATAGCTACAACATATTCAAAAATCGTGGAAATCGGACTTGATTAACGGCCGAACCCTATATTCAATCCGAGGATAGATAAGGCTTACCTCGGGTTAAAATTTGACATTTGCCCATACAAAATGTGTCAAATTTTAATCCGAAGTAAGCCTATCGGTCCGCGGATTGAATATAGGGTTTGGCCGTTAGGGGGTGAGACACGTTACCGGCCGGAGCTAAATTTGTATGGATTTTTTTGACAGCTACGCGATTTTAGCTGCGCTTCACATTTCTCTTAAGTAATCTTTAGACTTTTCAATAGACGTTATCTAAAATACACTTCAAATCAAACGCGAACTCAACAACATCAGATATTAATTTTCAAATTTTCCGACGAATAATGATCATTGAAAAAATCTGAGTCTCGGGTAAATATTCTGATTTTATTTGTGAGTAAAAAAAATACAAGAAACTTGTGGTCAAATCTCCACCTTTGGTTGCCTTTTTTCCGTAAATGGTATGCGCTGAAATTTGGACCACATGATGTTTAAACCTGATGCAATGGTATGTGAAATGAGAGCTGATCTGATGAAGGAGTTGGAAGGTGGCGCAGGATCTCTGCATTTATTAGTTTGGTCTAGATAAACGGATGATTTGGGTAAGTTACAGAAAGTATAACAACAAAACATCTATTTACTCATACATAAGATATAAGGCCACCTGGTATAATATCATTTGATTTTATGGATAAATTATTGATAAATCATAATTGGTTACCTGGCCAGGTCAATAGCAGGCTGCAGAACCCTACTCCAAGGTAAGATTCCACGGTCAGCATGCAGCTCCGCCAAGGCAGCCACCAGCCTCGGCGTATCAGAAGCATTCCTCTTGCTTCCAGGTCCTCCCCACTCCACCAGCTCCGGACCCTGGGCTCGCGCTGCCCGATACTCCCAGAAAATCATAGATCCGCTTCTGTGGAAGAAAACTTAGAATGTGCTTAACTTCTCGATTGTTAAGGAAATAGGAATGTGAACCTTTATATTGGACCCGATTCTGCAGTGGCCTCTAAACAACCTAATTTTATTTAGGTATCGTTAAAACACTTTGCTATTCTATGAGCAGCTGTCATTATCAAATGACAGCGCCATGACAGTGCTAATTTGAATCTGACGCTTCTTATTTTACGCGGTCTTATACTTTGTCAGCGTGACATTCTGGAATTGCACTGGTTAAATCTGCCGTCTAAACTATGTCTTAAAATTAGACTGTTGTTTTAGGCTATTTAAGCGAGGTGCATGGCTCTGTCTCTGTCCCTCACCTTAAAATGAATTGGTTCGCGTTGTCATGGTATCCTCCCTGTAGGCATTTCCACGTCTAAACTGCTAACGGTGATGTGGCGGTCGGACTGCTACCCTTCAGGGTACTAAAGAATTTATTTGCACCTCACACCAATTTTCACTAATCTTACCAGTTATGGTCAGAGGAAACCCAAGGTTTTTTTTTAATGTAGTGACAAGGTGATCCTCGCAGAAGGCTAACGTTTAGCAATATACTGGTTTTCATTTGGACGATGATGAAAAGTAATTGGATTGAATTATTTTGCGAGTTCATTGGCAACAGGCCGAATAATTCAAATCGCGGCGCGGTAAGAATTTGTATATTATCACTAGTGTTATGAATAATAAAGGCGATTATAAAAAAAATTATCTATTAGTACTTGATGACAATGATGACAAAAGTTACATAATCTAATACTCTTTCTCTGTTAGAAGTTGCAAATAAAAATACAAGTTTTTTGTTAGTTTTGTATTCTAGGTAAACCTATCATGGAGCTCTATTCCACTGTTTAAAACCACATTATCTTTGACTTGTTATGTTATTGTATTTAA
Organism: Acleris emargana; assembly: GCA_927399475.2. Lineage (NCBI taxonomy): Eukaryota > Metazoa > Arthropoda > Insecta > Lepidoptera > Tortricidae > Acleris > Acleris emargana. The sequence continues at coordinate 2,666,912 of OV656836.1, read as the reverse complement.
CTCAATAAGATAACACATCAAAAGCATCGCAGGTCTATCGTTTTGCGTCAAAATAGAGCCTATTACTTACTCTCTGCCTTGTCCGTGTGTTGTACTTAAGTTTTAAATAGAAGATTTCTACGAAGGAACGTTAAGGAGATTTCAACACGAATAGGTTTCAGACCAAAGCTACATAATTGTCATCGTATAATTAATTGTCTCTGTATTACATAGGTACATACATAAACTCACGCCTTCATTCCCAGAGTGGGGTAGGCAGTGCTAAACAATTACCAACAAGTCTTAAAACTTGTCTCTGTATTAAAGGCATAGGTACAATGTATTAAAGTGCTTTTCCAGGTGAGTTGCATTTAATATAACAATGCTGAACTTAAGTGGCAGTGGGCGGGGCACATCGCTCGCAGGACTGATGGCCGAAGGCGTCAGAAGGTTCTTGAGTGGCGTCCGCGGACCGGGAGACTAGCTGTAAGTAGGCCTCCAAAAAGATGGAGTGACGACCTTGTGCAGATCGCGGGAACGCGGTGGATGCGAAAAGCACAAGACCTGTCTGAGTGAAGAGCCTTGGGGGAGGCCTATATCCAGCCGTGGACGTCTTTCGGCTGACATGATGATGATGATGATAACAATGTTCTCGCGGATCTTGGATCTTTGGTGGAAATATTTTTTTAACACAAATTAACATTCTCGCGTCTCGCTTTCTCGTCGGTGGAAAAGTAGATTTATAGCACTCAATTCAGTTGTTTCGCTGCCTTAGTATATATCCTAAAAAGTATATCAAATGAAAGAATCAAGATTCTCCATAGATAGATATTCTAAGGGCCTTCATTAGGGCGAAATTACAAAATATTAATTTTACGAGTTTAAATGATTCACTGCTCACACGCGGCATTGCTTCATTGCAGTTCAAGCAAGTAATAAAATATTATTTATATCAGTAAGTAATGCAACATTTACGACGCCATTGCGTTAACAATTTACCTAAATAATATTGACACGTGTTGCGCTGACACAATATAATAATTAGCATTTATTATCCTTGTGCATGTTTTGTGCGGTGCGTTTATTTATAATTCTATCTCTTTTGGTTTCAGATAAATATCACTTGCTAGAGTAGGGTAGATTATGTTACAGATACTGGTATATTCTAGTTTTAGATCAGCTTTTAACAAGTGGAATGTAGAAATGCGGTGTGAGTGGAATGAAACTAGATTTCCAATATGATAGTTTTGTTTGTGAAAGACGAGCTAAGTACAAGACTACTATTTTAGGCAGAGAAAACCGTTTTTGTCCTATTATGTTATTGGTTTTAGCCCGATCGCCCTTACTGTGAAGTAAATAAAAGCTATAAAAACGTCGACAATACGGTAACAGTTCAAAGACGATATGTTTTATACCGCTTAGAATCTTGGCCCAGATGTAGTGAATAAACATGCATTACGACGTTTTAGTCGGAAAACTTCAAATTTATCTTGCTGCAAGTTTTGCTGTTGTAAGATTATGCAAATGCATGAGCATACATTTGGGAGCCTGTTATTACTTGCGAACATAGCTAAGCTACCTAAAACTATTAGAACCAAATTTGCTAGCTCTCAATACCAGATAAAATCCTGACATCTGTATAATAAAATAAATAACGCATTAGATATTCACTCAATACCCCATCATGAGTGTAAAGAGGTCCTAATAAATAGGCTAAAAACAAAAACGATGAGACAGATAATGTAATTAGGTAATCATTCACACACTCACACTTACACACGAACACTTACACATGAACACACGCACACGCACACACGCACACGCACATGCACACATACACACATATACGCACACACGCATACACACACACATACATACACATAAGATACTTATACTTATAAATTTTCTTTTCTTCTTATTTTTAATTAGTCTTGTAGATACCTAAATCCTGCAGTATTTACCTCAAGTTACCTAAGAAAGGGCGGTGTCTCCCAACACAGGCATTTATTTTGCTTACAGGGAGGCTCCATCCCTTAGATCGAATTAGAATAAAGAATTTTGAATTTGAATTTGAATTATGATCGTGTTGTTCCCTGTGGACCGAATGCTTCATCCACCGCGATAAACGAGATCATAATAACCTCGTTAAAGTGGCTCACGTTTGTTTCCTCCATATTTCACGGCATTGAAAAGGAAAACAAGCGCACAAGCACCGTAATGGTAATCCTTGATTTTACATTTGCAATATTATGATCACAAATTCGTTTTCAATTCCGAGGACTAAAATGGAGTGCAACTTTGCTATTATCGTAAGGTCCAGTGTGCAATAGCATGTATGTACACAATCAAGGCAATTTACTTTGAACTCTGTTGCAATAAGAATAAGGTTTATTTTCCTATGTTCATTAACTGAAAATGGCATTTTCGAACAATCGCAATTGAACTTTATTCCCTTGGTTGTAGATTCAAAGTCCCAGTTACAAAAATTTCCTATTTTTCGATATGGTGGGCCTTACGACGCTATACTAGTCGCAACATCTCGCTACACGTGGAGCCATAAATCATATTGTACGAAGTGTTGTTCTCGCATAGTTCACGTCGACCAAGTGCTTTCGATAAAACTGGCATAGTAAATGACGCGTGCGCCTCACAACAGTTACGAAATTGATAATAGATGACGGGTTACTGTAGCGTTCATTGATATTATTATTAGTTAGTATATACGTACAGTTTTAAATGTATTTATATTTATATTAGGTATATTTAGGTTTAGGTGCCGTGTGGTTGCCGGCTTAGAATTGTGCCACTCCATGTCTTCTCGTGGAAATCGTAAGAGGCGACTAAGGGAATAAAGGCTTGTAGTACTGTTAGGCGATGGGCTTGCTACCTGTCACTAATATACACTGTTAAACATCTTAGCCTACTTGTGCAAATTGTGGTTATAGAATTATCAAGAAGTTTTAAGACTTTTTGGTAATTCTTTAGCTCTGCCTATCCCACTCTGGGAATGAAGGCGTGAGTTTATGTATGTATGTATTTTGTTTTGGTTTGTGTAATAATTAATGAACTAATGTGTATTTATTTAAATTAAATACATATAAAAGAGGATAGACATCAGTTTAATTTTTTAGGGATCCGTAACTAAAGGGTTACTAAAGTATTACTAAGACTCAGCTGTCCGTCTGTCCGTCTCCAAACTGTATCCAACTGGATGTATTTATGTTGCTGCTATCTCTCCCATACAACAAACGTGATTTTTTATATATAATGGCACGGAAGCCTTCGTGGGCGAGTCCGACTATCACTTGGCCGGTTTTATTTTGTCAAAATTCGTCCACAACATATTATTATCAATAACCACATGGTTCATCTTCGCTTGGGTGGCTAAACATTTCACGTCAATACGGCTTGTTTTAGTCCCTTTTTGAACAATCGACTATTTTAAACCATCTATGGCTACATGTAGGGTTACCAGATGAAAAAATCAAAAGTCTGGATTCTGGAAAGATCTGGATGGAGATTTCCATGGAAAAGTCCTGAGATTTTATAAAGTTTGAGATTTTAACTGTACAATTATTACCAAAGGAAGATTATTTTTAGTTGACAGGCACCAGTAATGGACACTTCAGTCTTAATTCAAATAGGATACGGTCTTAAATTGATTGTTGCAAAACAAATGAATAACCCTTATCTTCTCTAAAATAAGAATCAAGTGTCCATCGTTGCTCCTTTGGTTCCATTACCCTACTTGGATAAATAAGTATTGAATTTAACTGTGCAATTATTACCAAAGGAAGATTATTTCTACTTTGTTTCTTTGAATTAAAGAGGTGTTTAAAATGTAAGCTGTGAGTTATTGAAAATCCTGAGATTTCATGAGATTTGCAAAATCCGGCCGTAATCCTAAGAAAAGTCGAAAAATCCTGAGATCTCAGGACAAATCCTGAGATATGGTAGCCCTACACTGGCTACATGTCGTATTACGGGCTAAATTTGATTCTGATATCTCTAATATACTTGGAAGCAAAGAAATATAGTCACTTTCTTTCTTTGCTTCCAAGTTGAGTTTGGGACGAGTATGCGGACAAACGAAAATCCGGATCAAGAAAGAATCCATCTCAATCTCTCTGTCATCCCAATCTCCAATAAATAAATAACTTTCCTTGTGTATTTTTATAATTAGGTACACAAGAATTTCTCTTTAGATAGAACCTTTACATAAATAACTGTTATTTTTTTTATTTTTTTTATTTTTTTTTATATCATAGGAAGGCAAACGAGCACACAGGCCACCTGATGGTAAGTGGAAACTGTGACCCATAGACATTCGCATTCACAAGACCGCAATCCTAAGACTGCAAATGCGTTGCCAACCCTGAGGCCGAAGATGGAATGCCTCTATGCTAGTCATTTCACCGGCTGTCTTATCCCCAAACCGGAACACAACAAAGTAGCGTGATATCACAACTGGGGCAAATTATGTTAGTTGATTATTGCGTAACACAGGATGAGTCATAGCGTTGATGAAGTTAGTAATTAAACACAGTCACAATAAGAAGTAAAATGAAAATATTGTCCTAAGCGTATGTGTTACTCAATACTCATATTGAGTGAGGAACTTTATCTCAGTGCAAAGCAATTATCTAAACCATTATTGTTAATGTGGACAGGGACATTCCCTCTGCCATTACTGTTCTAAAGGTAAAACCATGAGATCACTAGTGATTTCATTCTGGTGTCATTTCAAAACAGCTATTTCAAGGAAAATGAATGACTAGATTCATAATTATCTGCGTCTATCGATAATTCGATCATATTTTTTTCTGGCATCACTAAAATTGAGTATAATGTTACCCAATTCAAAATATCAAATCTAATAACATTTTGTTATTTCAAACCGTTTGTTTTATCTCATAAATATGATAAATAATCAAACGTCATGACATAGCATAAATGGAAAGTTTACAATATAGTTCAAAACAAAGTAAATATTCCTAACAAAGCTAAACATGAAACGTACTTCTCTCTTTGTGACTTTTTGACTCAAAATGCATGGTAAACCCATTTTAATGTGCTTTCTTTACAATTTCACAATATTTTTGAAAACAGGTTGGACCAATATGTTATTGTTATTTATCAAAAATTAAAGTCTAAATTTGAAATCAAACTATCAACTCAACGTTATTCAGAGCTAGCAAAGTCGCAGGCAAATATATTTTACATTATTTCAAATATTAGATCACGTATATTGTCATTTTTGGGTCTATGTTTAACATCTAAATATAAATCTGATTTTCATATTGGTATACCCCAGGGCTCTGTTCATGGTACTATACTATAAGTCATTGAGATTATAGACATATGTCATGAATACAGCTAGTAATCAAATGTATCATATGAATAGACATATCACACTCATTACAATGGTGACATATTAAACTACTTTGACCTTAGTTTTTAGTTTTTAGACGATAGCATTGGACGAGAGTGCCTTGATCTAAACATAACGAGCAAATAGCCGATCGTTAATTTTGCATGCGTAATTTAATGATTCATATGAATTAATAGTAAATGATAAACATTTTGATAAGGATTGCGTCTTGATTTATAACTTGCGTAGGCTTTACGAGCTGATGTTTGATTAAAATAATTTATACATGAACTAGGTACATTTAAATCTGAATTGCCAATATGGCCATATACATAACTAAACTAAATCTTAATGAATTAGACATTGATATTATATATTTTACTGAGTATAGTGGAGTCTTGTAATTGCAACTGTCTGGTTATTGCAACTGACTTAAATAACTCCCTGTAGCATCACTGTTTTGAACAACAACAAGCTTGATATTGCATTTCTTAGTATAAAAGAACAAATATCACACCTGTCTTTGTTCAAAACAGTGAAACTAGAGGAAGTTATTCAAGTTAGTTGCAATAACCAGACAGTCGCAATTACAAGACTCCACTAATTTTAATAATTTTCAACTATAAATTTTATGACTATCATAATAATAATAGTACCTATAGGTAGGTACAGCATTTAATGATGTTTTACACCTTATAAACTTATAATTTACATGCGAATTGTTTTGTTCAGGCAATTATTATTTATCACGTCAGCTGTTTATAAACATTCGCTATCTTTGGCCTTGCGGATAAACGTAAGATAACACTGAATTGCACTGAAGAGAAAATAAATAAAAAAATTGACAATTGAAGACGGTTTTTTGCATTCCCAAACCTAAACGGTTTTTTTGTTATCTATTATACACCGATTATTCTAAGATGATGCCGTAAGCAGCCGTATTTCGTAATTTAAATTAAATCACCTAATATACCTACTGACGATGTCGCTATATCTTCTGAAAATAGTTTTTTAATCTGTTAAAAACTAGCTACTTACTAAATTTAATGCTTGCTTTGCTGCAAAAAATAAATTTCTACGCTCCATCAAAGATACCAAGGCCATGTAATATTAGGTTATTCTGTCTGCCAAATTGTCGCACCAATCTCAAGAGACATTGCCCTCTGACACGTATGTATAATATTTACAAGCAGCACCAAAACGAGGTTGATCTCAGTGCAGCTTCTTTTCGAGAAATAAAAAAAGAACTTCTTAATATTAAGTAGTTCTACGCCATAGTTCCACGCCATAGCAAACTAAGATTATTAATTAATTAGCAAACTAAGTTTATAAATAGGTGCTTTTTACTTTTATTTCCGTGCATGCAGTGACCTTCTGTAATAAATAAGACACTTAGCTTGTAAGTGTACATGTACTATATTTATGTAACAGTGTGCTTATTGTTGAAGGTCCTAATAAATAAATAAATAAATAAATAAATAATACAGAATAAGCTAATTAGCTTCAACAGGTAACACTGTTTTGTTGTACGCGATAACAGTTAGACCAGTAAACAAACTAATTTGCCAAATAGTGTAATAACCAGGGATCGGAAATTCGGATCGATATTTACCTAAAGTTGGCAAAATCCCAGAAAAAGATAGGCAAACATGGCGTCGGCTTCTTAAAAATATTATTTTAATAATATAAGTTTCGAGATTCTGGGATTCTACGAAATGTTAATATAATAATTACTTTACATGTAGGATAAAACATTCATTTTTGCTCCTATAAATTCGTTAGGTTAATGAGTTACAGGTAAATTAAAAAACATTTGGTAAATCTATACATGAAAAATAACTTCAAACAGCTAATATAAATAATTGATTATGAAATAATGCCGGTGCAATTTATTTATTTTGAAATCCCAGAAATTTTAGCAATGAATTCTATGATTGAGTCCGCCTCCATACAACTGAACAACAAAGCCGGTGCGAAAGAATAGGTAAATATCGATCCGAATTTCCGATCCCTGGTAATAACACTAATTAACTAATTGCGACGTACACATATTATAACAGCTATTTCGGTTAATTATTTTCAATGCCATTAATTTGTTTTCGACATCCGTGTGCTATTTTTGACCTATTATCTACGCTAATATTATAAAGAAGGAACATTTGATTGATTGTTTGTTTGCATTGAATAGGCTCCGAAACTAAATGGACCGATTTCAAAAAATCTTTCACTACTTATTATGATGCTAGATGCTACATTATCCCTGAGTATTATCGCAGGCAGCATAGTTATTGATATAATTGTAAAACTGGTGGTAAGACCTTTTGCAAAACCGTCCGAATCCGTTGCCGTGTGGTTGCCGGCTTAGAATTGTGCCACTCCATGTCTTCCTGTGGAAGTCGTAAGAGGCGACTAAGGGAATAAACGCTTGTAGTACTGTTAGGGGATGGGCTTGCTACCTGTCACTAATATACACTGTTAAACATCTTGGTAATTCTGTAGCTCTGCCTACCCACTCTGGGAATGAAGGCGTGAAGGTATGTATGTATATGTAATACTGGTGGTAAGACCTTTTGCAAAACCGTCCGAATCATTACCACCATCCTATCCTTTAACCTACCGCTAAGCAGCAGTGTTCGCGTTGTTGCCACCGCAGGCAAAAGATAACCGGAATTACTAGCATAGAGGCACTATATCGTAGTCGTCGAGGATGGCAACCCATTTGAAGACTTAAGATGGTAGTCATGTCATGAGAATTAAAGGGCTTCGGATCTGATGTTTTTTTTGGAAATTCATCCCGTAAGGCGTTAAAATAGGGGGAGTAGCAGAAAACGAATTCCACTAGTACAAGGTCGCGAGCATCCTCGAGTTTTTTTTATAATCAAGTTCTAAATTAGAACTTGATTATACAATAGTATTTTATGTAACTGGTACATAAAGAGGGTCCTTAAAACACGAGTGTGGTTTTGTGAAACGAGCCGAAGGCGAGTTTCATAATAACATCACACGAGTTTTTTAAGGCCTAATTATGTACAGTTGCATACATTACTTTATCTACACACATATTATAAGTACTCTTTCCGGATTTTAAAAACAGGCGGCAGAACAAACAAATGGCGGCAAAGCTACCCTGTGTCACGAATATGAATGTTTTTTTTTTTAAATCATAGACAAACTAACAAAGTCCCTATTCTAATGTCACTCGACATCAAAACGGCGTACGACACTTTACTTAAAATATACCGAGTCGACGTTTAATAGATACTAGAATTGACCCCCTGTTTGAATTGTGTTGGTTTTGGAAGATGTTCTAAATTTAAACAACAATACTTTATCAAAAGTTGTATCGTAATTTTAACTTTACATTACAGCTACAGATAAGAAAAAATATTGTAGTAAAATTGTATCTTGTAATGATGGTCATTGTCTACGGATTCTGATCGCATTATAGAGGACTTATAATATGAGTGTAGATAAAATTATTAATAATCTTGTTAAGACCTGGTTTAAGTTATAAACAGAAATCCTTGGTGATACTGCAGTATAGCGTAACTAACAAATTCAATAAGTTGCAAAATGTGCCTTACTGATATACTCGCTAAGGTGTATTTTACACCTTATTTAATTTGTTAGTTTAGACACTATCTCCGACGAAATGGACATCTTTGATTTCCGATGAGAACAACTTATCTTGATCTAAAATCGTGTACAGATGATATCAATAAAATATATGGCATTAAATGGACTGGTGTCATATTATTTTGTATTTGTCACAAAATTATGTTTATAATCAAAGGCTCTTTATTACTCAATAAAACAATAATGATATTGACATGTAATCTTATTTTTAATATATATAATATATAGCTCTCATTTACTTTACATGTCAGAAGCAATATGGCGGAATGTTTTACCTCAGATGACTTGAATTATTATACATTAGATTTCATTAGATAAACATATTTGTAATTATTTATATAATAATTAAAAATCACTTTTTTGTGATTGGGCATAAGGTCTTCAAGAAATACGACAAATGGTGGCCGATGTAAGTATGTACAATAAAAAAAAAAACATTTTATCAAGCTTTGTAACCAACGTCATGGTTTGAATTAATCATTAGACGCTATACGTAATGATTCGATTTTGAATAAAACCGCCCATAGCCAAAAGATAGTATGCGTACATGACATTCATACGTCCATAAGATCTTTTGAAACCAAAATTTGAGTGAGGCCTAAATCCAACCTTGTTGGTTTTTACAAGGAGGTATTTCACATATTTGACAACAGCATTATTCTACACGATTTCATCATTATTGTGGATTTTATTAAGGTTCATAATTGATTGAATTCAATCTAGCACTTACTGCGTTTATAATCACACTAGGAAATAAAGGTTATCGGCTGTGCAGGGGAACCCACGACAATAAACTTAGTTCGATAAGACTACCAGATGATGTATATATATACATAATTATTATATATATGTATAATTACTACGTCATTATTGGGGGAACACAAAATGTGAATGCTGCAATGCAAAAAAACCTGGCGAAGATTTTTTTTTAAATTATAGGTCCAAAGACTAGTATCATAACTTCATAAGACTCCCAAGTTTTGTTTGTTCCTCGGAAAAGGGGAGGGGTAGGACTATGCGACAAATGCAGTGCTGCAAGCCCCCTGACTGTCCTAATCAGTGGCAGCATCATGATCAGCGACGCGTCGTATTTAAGTATCTAGTATGATCGATCTCCTCAAAAAATCAAAGCTCATCTGAAAGAACATCAATTGAAGATCCAGTGCTGAAATTTCGAAACAGTGGAGAAAGGGGTTGCTGGTATAGTCTTTATTATTTGAACTGAGCTGATCTTCTACACAAAGGCCATTGTTTGTGTACAATACTATTATCTTTCTTTGTGTCCGTAACCGCAAGCCGATTACACACAAAAAAGTTAGAACTGGGTACATTGAATGTACATTGAATTATCAAGCCTATCCTTTCTATCTTTTCGAGTTTTCCCCCAATTGTAAGATTCGGCCTATTTTAACCAAAAAAAAAACCATATTATAGTATGAAGGCTCTCTTACTTATTCTTATTTTCAATCTTATTGACTAATGTTATCGAACGTTCACTTCAATGAATTCGGTTAAAAAGAGCGGGTTGAACATTTCGAAACGAAATCTTACCATTACTTTCTTATATTCAAATTAAGAAGACTTACGAGTACGTTATTCGGATACTTTGCAATAAATATGCTTAATAATGCAGTGGCAAAATAAAAACTGCTTCAAAAGAGGCCAAATAAGAAATCGGCATAAGATACAGGTAAGTACAAATCAATCAATGTAAACTTATGCGTAAGAGGTAATTAAGCGTCGTGAAAAGTTGCGTAAATCTTTTCGTTTGTAGAAAATTACTTTCTAATCTTACTAAAATATGAACTATAGTGTATTTCTATGGAACTTGCTAACTATGTAAACAAAAGACTTAACTTTGTTTTGTCACTGTTTCTCCTTGAATTTTCACACCACCTCATCAAACACCATTGAAACCATAAACGATTGAAACGGTCGTTACTGTAAAATACAAAATCACCAAATATATAAACTCTATCTTGGATATTTCATTAAAAGTTTAAATGGTTTCATAAGTTAGGTTATTAGGACCTGATGGAATTACTTTTTTGTTGCTTTTTAATTGTACAATTATCTATGATGGGTAGTGTTGTGGCTAAAGTTGGTGATATATTAAGGCCCCTACACATAACCTGACTCACGCTGATCACACTCACAGATGATATAACGGCACCTTTTGTAATAAATACTGGTGATATATCATCAGAATTCTTCAAGTACCGATTTTTCTTCAGATCGTAATTAAACAAATTAGAAATAAGCAACTTCTGGTTTTTTACTTTCGGTATTTTATTATTCGATATGGTTTGACATAAGTACCTAAAGGAGTATATTGCCCATCACTAGTAAATTCATCATTCAGAGACAATTTCCATAGAATTAGACTTTAGCTCCGCCCCGCTGCAAACTTCCAACTTTCCCGGTGGATTTTTCATTTTTTTTTCTCTCATACAAACCTGGTCCTGTCAATAACGAAAACAAAAAAAAAACAATCCAATTTGGTGCAGTCTTAAACGGATGTATAGATTTAAATTGAATTAGGCTCACCTTTTTTTTAAATGTGCTTCCGGAGCCCTGGCGTTACGTAAAACCTAATCAAAGGTAACTTATAAAAAATCCTTTCAAGAACTTCTTCTTTACATAGTATAAAACAGTCGCGTCTGTATGTACAGTCAAGGAAATTGATTCGTAGACCATCTTGAACTATGTCAAAGTGACACTGTAAATAAAATCATAAGAAGTCTCTTACGTATTGATTGATTACGTTACTATGACACAGTCCAAAATGGTCTACGAATCAATTTCCTTGACTGTACAGTTAAATATTTTGAACTACGCAACACATTTTAATGCCGTTCTACGCATCAGTTAGACACGGAAGGTTTTTATGTACAATAAATTCTGGTATATGAACGGGTGTTATGGAAAATCACATGAAACGAAGCGAAACGAGGGCAGGTCACTAGTTCCGTTATAAAATAAAGTCCAACAAAGTTAAAAATAATCGTCACAGACAAACAATTAAACTAATTGCTCGGTGTAGATTATCGCATGATGCACGTGCCTGTGACGTCACGCCATGCGCCATTAGTGTTTACGAGAACTCATGTTTAACGTTTATTCAACGAATAAATCAACGATCAATGACAACCGTTGTGACAATACAAGATATTATTGAGACATTTTTAATCAGTATAACATGTGCACCAAACTGTAAATATAGACGTAAAATTAATATAATTAATAGCTCAAAGAGTTTGCAAGCTGAAACGCTGAAGGCTGATCATATTTGCTGTAAGATACTTACAACAAAATAAGCTTTACTTGTGGAAGGAACTTGAGCAGGGTCCGTCCGGGTTAGTACCAACATCTTATCCATTAACCTACCGCCAAGCAGCAGTGTTTGCATTGTTGTGTTCCGGTTTGGGGATAAGACAGCCGGTGAAATGACTAGCATAGAGGCATTCCATCTTAGTCTTCAGGGTTGGCAGTGCATTTGCAATCTTGTGAATGCGAATGTCTATGGGTCACAGTTTCCACTTACCATCAGGTGGCCTGTGTCCTCGTTTGCCTTCCTACGCCATAAAAAAAAAGATAATTGAGGAGTCCTTTATAGCGGTGGATAAAGCATCTATCACTCTTGCACTTGCATACTGGTCGGAAAGTGACACGTTTTATCTACCTTTGTCCACATCGATAAAAACGACCGTAATAGGCCGTGTGGAGAATGCTAATCGGCAAACAAAGAGAAGATGAATCGTCGAAGCGACAATATAAACATACTCCGACTAAAAATAGGGGTGTTATTAGTTTGACCAATATGTGTGTGTGTGTGTGTGTCTGTCTGTGGCACCGTAGCTCTTAAATTGGTAAACCGATTTGAAACCGGTTTTTTTATTTGAAACCGGTTTTTTTATTTGAATGCTGGTTTTTAGCTAGGTTTCATAAAAATCGGTTGGGAGGATCAGCTCTGAAAGAAGGGGTCAAAAGAAGGGGAGTATTTGCTCTTGGAAAGCACTATTTGGTGAAGTGGAACTGATCATGAAGACCACAGATGGCCACCGGAACTCCTAAACGGTATACTATATTTTAAGGGTGGCGACAAGATATTTTGATTAAGATAGTTGAGAAACTATAACGAAGCATATTTAGGTTTAAAAATATGACTATAAGTTTCCCACGGCGTTGCTTGCGGCGAGATTGAAATGTTCTATAGTTTCTTATTAATTGAGAAGTAGGAATACATAACAACATAATTATGATCACCAAAAAGTATATGTATATATGACAGGTTACTGTAGCGTTCATTGATTTTATTATTAGTTGGTATATACGTACAGTTTTAAATGTATTTGTATTTATATTAGGTATATTTAGGTTTAGGTGCCGTGTGGATGCCGGCTTAGAATAGTGCCACTCCATGTCTTCCCGTGGATGTCGTAAGAGGCGACTAAGGGAATAAAGGCTTGCAGTACTGTTAGGCGATGGGCTTGCCACCTGTCACTAATACACTGGGAAACATCTTAGCCTACTTGTGCAAAATGTGGTTACAGAATTATCAAGAAGTTTTAAGACTTGTTGGCAATTCTTTAGCTCTGCCTACGCCACTCTGGGAATGAAGGCGTGAGTTTATGTATGTATGTATGTATGTAGTTGTGTTTTTTTAAAGATAATTGATGTGAAGTAAGGGCTTCGGAACCTTACAGTTCTTCATTGGTTGATTGTTTAAATAAAGTCACAGACTGCGCTTATTCACTACATAGTATAAAACAAAGTCGCGTGCGCTGTCTGTCCCTATGTATGCTTAAATCTTTAAAACTACGCAACGGATTTTGATGCGGTTTTTTTTAATAGATAGATTGATTCTTAAGGAAGGTTTATATGTATAATACATTCCACGCGGGCGAAGCCGCGGGCGGGTCGCTAGTTATTTTATAAATACCTTAACGACGAGCGGAGCCGAGAGCGAATAAATACCAGTAGGTACCTAATTTAAAAAGAGCCTATGTCTACGTCATTAATTTGATTGTCCTCTCTTTGCACAACTGTTTTGTCTTTTCACACGTGTAGAAACGAAACGTCCAAGCGAGCAAACGGCGAAGCAATGTAATGGAAATTTATTGCTAAAGTCACTGTCTTGTAATTACGTATAACTACAGAACAAAGGCGTTGAATATAAAAACAGAAGTAAATACATATTTTGGTTACTTAGGCAGTAAGTTATTGTCACACGAAATGTGTTGATGTTTTTAGAAGAATGTAGTTTTCAGAACGTATGGTAGGTATATTACGGTGCCTTTGTCACTATTGTTTTTTTTTTTGTAAAACTTACCTGGCGATGGGCTTGCAATGCAAACTGTCACTAATATAATACACTGGTAAACATCGTAGCATTTATATATTGTGGTTACAGAATTATCAACAAGTTTAATAGAGTTTTTGGTAATTCTGTAGCTCTGCCTACCCCACTCTGGGAATGAAGGCATGAGTTTATGTATTATGTATGTACTTTGTCTGTTATATTTCTTCTGCCAAATGTTTTTCCAAATATGTATCCATTACCAAGTTAACAGCAATATGAGTTGCTTACTGTTGACCATTAGGTACAAGTTTATTGAGGAATCCACGCTAAATTATCGTTAGTAGAGTAAGACAGTGAAGTATTTGCCACTTACTCAGTGACGGGGTTCCAAATGGATTTCAATAAAAAGTAATTACATTATTACATATTATTATGCCCGGAGATTATAATATTTTTCATAATATTTTTAAATTTCATTCTATCCTTGTTTCAACCGATTGAGCAGTTAACTCATTTTAAGAAATAGTTGGATACGTGTCCATAGTAAATTCATAAATTAAAACAACACATTATGAAAAACGTTGCACATATTGCAACGAATTAATAAAAAATGTAAGTAACTAGGTACCAAATTTAAACACCTAATACTTTACCAAACGATAGCAATAATTCTAGATGATTTATGATAGGTACTTACCTTATTTTATAGTAGGTATGTAGATTAAGCAATGTAAGTAAGCAAATTTATAGCAGAATAAATAATTTACATTTCCTTTATAAATAGTATCGATAATCGAAAAATAAAATCTGTCAGATGGCTTTCTTTTTCGTCGTATTCCTGATTCGTCGTCGTATTCTTGTTTTGACGCATTCTTGTATCGCCGTATTCTTGTTTTGACGCATTCTTGTTTCACCGCTTTCCGTTTTCAACATAAAAGATTACATATAAAAATAAGTCTGTCCCTAATATGGTTTAACTAATAGGCTGTGCTTGCCGACGCAAAAAGAGGGGCGTTATTAGTTTCATCGGTTTACCGTTGAAATGTCGAAACTCACTTCAAAGAATGCTTCACTTCACCGAACTTTAATTTCGTCGACAGGCCTTGTCACCGGTCTAACTAACCTAACCTAGATAACATAACCCATGCTTAAGGTGGCTTAAAATAACCTAAAAACAATAAGGTTTCTGCAGGAATTAGGTTTCGATGAAATTAAATTCGATGAAATGATACATTTGATCAAAGGTGTATCGATGTTTCAAGGGGATCCAGTTTGATCGCTATGTGTGTGTGTCTGTGGCATCGTACCTCTTAAACAGGTAAACTGATTTGAATGAGGGTTTTTTTTATTTGAAAGCAGGTTTCTAGCAGGGGTTTTTGGCTAGGTTTCATCAAAATTGGTTCGGCCGTTTATGAGATAACATCCGCTTTTTTTTTTTATATATCATAGGAAGGCAAACGAGCACACAGGCCACCTGATGGTAAGTGGAAACTGTGACTCATAGACATTCGCATTCACAAGACCGCAATCCTAAGACTGCAAATGCGTTGCCAACCCTGAGGACGAAGATGGAATGCCTCTATGCTAGTAATTTCACCGGCTGTCTTAAGGGTGAAATAAGGGTCTGATATCAGGGTTTTATCTATCTATATTTAAATTATTTGTTTGTGACATGTGTCTCCCTTCAAACTCAGGTTATTTTCGCGATTGTTTCATTAATTTTGATTGATATAGGCAGTGGCGTAACTATAGGGTGGCAGGGCTGGCAAAATGCCACGGGCCCCCGGCCCAAGAGGGCCCCCGGCTTAAGAGGTCGCTAGCTCATCAATATTTTTTTTAACATCGTACTTGTTTATTTTACTTGAAAAGTATATTTTTTGTTTATTTTGAAGTGTTGCTTAAAATCTAAAAAAAAGATTTTGATTAGTTTTAGAACGCATCTATTGGTTTTTACTTTTTTTTGTCGCGCTACGTTGGCAGCGCGGGTCGGGGAATTCCCTCATTTTGTCAACCAACTACGTACAACGGGACGGGTCTAAATCATAGGGCCCCATCAAAAGAATTTGCCACGGGCCCCGGATGGTATAGTTACGCCACTGGATATAGGTAATAAGTAGGAGTACGTGAAGTGTGCAAAAAACATTTTTTGTAAATGTCATTAACCTTGCTCATATTTATCACGAACGTAATAAAAATTCAGTGGCGAAGGAAAAAACGCAACTAATAGTTTACACGGAAAAACATATCAATTAAATAGTTTACCTTGAAGTACGCAGACAGTTATTTCTAGAATGATATGGATTAGTTGGCGGCTTTACTGTGGAAAAGAGTGCCGCGACATAGATAATGCGACGTCAGCAAACCCGCGTCTGTGCCACCTAGGTCCGGGAGATGGCGTACAAAAGAATGCGACGTCAGCAAACCCGCGTCTGTGCCACCTTGGTCCGGTAGATGGCGTACAAAATAATGCTACGTCAGCCAACCCGCGTCTGAGTGCCACCTTGGTCCGGCAGATGGCGTACAAAAGTCGCGGCGCGTGCACGAGCACGTAGCGATACAAACGTTTTTTGATAGAGGGCGCTTATCTCAAATTCAAGCCACATGGAATAATTAGGTAGGTAGTGAGTTTAGTAGTCAAGTGACCAATGCGGATGTGGATTAATACCCTTATAATCTTTGGTTTATGTTCGTAACAACGTGTCATATTAATAAAATATGTACCTATGTACCTACAAAAGGTATCTATCAAAAGAAAGAAAGAAAGAAAAAACATTTATTCGTGACAAACAAACAAACAAATCTCTATAAAATATTGACATAGACAAATTAGGTACCTGTTATCACTTTATTATAAAGTCAATAAATAAAGTAAATTGAACTAAAATCAAGCCAAAACAAACACAGACAACGCAGACTTATCGCAGCAAGTGGAAAAAAAAAACGTTTTTACCTATTTTGTTATTTTAATTACTCAACGGACGTACCAATTTATTTAGTGATGCCAATGTGTAAAGTGGCTCTTTTACTGTTTGGAGAGAATTTATCAACCTTCTTATCAATTCATATTAAAAATAACATCTACCTGCTTATAGAATAATTATGTAAACAGTACCTAAACACAGTCTCAGTCTTCAAATAAATAAAACGAAATTATCGCAGACGTTTTAAATGAAAATGTCGCTAGCTAAGTAAGTACCTACCTACCTAAATCGACTACCTACCTATTAAAATCGATATACTTACCTAAATACAAATCACTACTTTTATATGTATACCTAAATATCTCTGTGTTCTATTCTTTTACCTTTTAGTTTTTTTCTGTCAAAATGCTTGATCATGTTTCATTTGTTGTAGAGTTTGAGTTATTATACCTACTTGATACCGCAACATATCTATAGGTCTCAAATCCCTGGGATCCTACAACAAATCAGGTGCATGTGTGCTCGTTTTCCTTAAAAAAGGCAAACCTACAAATTGGTTAATGGGATTACTCTAGCCATGTGCCAAGACGTGTTTCATATGAAGAATTATATTTACGCGTCAAGCGAGGTCCGGTGTGGCACCAAGAGTGCCAAGCATAGGGCAGCAGCAACAGCAGCATCCATGGCGCCCCCACCAGCCTTCAGAGCATCGGTGCCGGCAGCCGAGCAAGCCTCCGCGCCAGCAGACACTGAGCCATGCGGCACCACCTGCAATGGTGATGAATGAGATATACTCGTGCATGGAGGAGTTACTTTAGCTCCGTCTCTGTCATTCGAGACTAAATCGAGAGCTGGAGCTGATCAGCTGACGTAACTTCAAATTTCGATTTTCAAGGTGCTGTCTGTACGGTCCGGTCTGTTCTTGCAAGGACTTGATTTCCAGTAAGTTAGTTTGATGATCGTTCTTGACGTATAGACCTCACCGTGATGTTATCCTAGTCATTATCAATTAGATTATTATTATTTCGATATTAGATGTATCGTTTGTTGACGTTTCAACAGAATTTTTATTTATTACTTTATTATCTTCCTTGTCTTATTAATTGCTTTTACGTATAATTGTATATTATGGTAAAAAAGTTACCGCTGGAGTTTCTTGCGGCGTTTCTTCTCCGCAATGATGGTCTTATTCGAAGCGCTAGTAGATTCACTCCTGGGTTTCTGCAATTTTGTGCATGCCGCTTTTGCTCCAAGTCAAGTTATGGGAAAAAGTGATCTTATTCTTAGGCACTGGTCCCACCGCCGGCGAGTGAGATATGAACTATCGAGTTTTTTCTAGCCCAAGAAACGAACAAAAGATAATCGCATCCGTGTAAACAAAAGAGAGAGATATATATTTATAGTTCATCGCTCGCTGTTCACACTGCCGGCGAGGACACTCTCCCAACACCCGGCGAGTAAGCTATAATTCCATAGAATTTTTACTAGCCTCCCGCCGATTGTCAACTGTTTCTAGTACATAATTTTACTAGTTGCTCGCCGAGCTCGCCGACATCTGGCGGTGGGACCGCTGTTTACTAGTTGACCGCAGCGATAAAAGCTATCGACTATAAAACTAGCTC
The DNA here is from genome assembly GCA_927399475.2 of Acleris emargana. NCBI lineage: Eukaryota > Metazoa > Arthropoda > Insecta > Lepidoptera > Tortricidae > Acleris > Acleris emargana. Next base: position 2,648,081 of record OV656836.1, on the reverse strand, counting down.
AGCGGTACTCAGCTTTATAGCTGAGCGTCAAAACTATCAAAACTTTGCTCGCTTCTCGCCTCTCGCCCACTCTTTTGTAGTTTATAGTTCTAGTAGGTTATAGTCTGTAGCCGGCGGTGGGACCAGTGCCTTAATGTCGCTAAAAAATTCCATTCAAAATGCGAAAACGTTTTTCTACCCTTAAACCTAGTCCAATTTTCACGATTTTTGAATATGTTGTAGATATCATGAAAAACTATGCATACCTGTACGTTTTTCTTTCCACGAAAATACTACGTTTAGAATGAAAACCAATTTAAAAAACAAAAACAGAAATGTACTGACCTAGTTCTTTATATCTACGACATATTCAAAAATCGTGGAAATCGGACCTGATTTAGGAGGTGAGAAACGTTAACGGTCGGAGCTAAATTAGTATAGATTTTTTGACAGCTACGCGATTTTCTCAAGTAGTTTAGCTTAGTTTCATAATTTTCAGCTGGGGAAACTATTAATTAAGATAATGCATACCATCACGCCTTCATCCCAGAGTTGTTAATTCTATAACCACATTTTGCACAAACAGGCTAAGATGTTTACGATGAGTATATTAGTGACAGGTTGCAAGCCCATCGCCTAACAATACTACAAGCCTTTAATCCCTTAGTCGCCTCTTACGACTTCCACAGGAAGACATGGAGTGACACTATTCTAGGCGGCCGGCAACCACACAGCATAAAATGAATAATGAATAATTAAGATAAAACCTAACATACATTAGCTTACCTGGTAGTCCCCATAGTAGATCTGAGTGAGCAGTGCGATGGCGACGGCGACAGAGAGGGCTGCAAAACAGCTGGCGATGAGTCGCGGCCCCCCGCACCCCGCGCCGGAGCCTGCACCCCCCGCGCCCGCCTTAAGGGGGATATCCTCCCTTAGTTCAACAACACCTGTGATGCAAACAATATATACACATAAGTAGGTGTTCTTTTTTCCTTTTCTCTCTCTATCTCTCTCTTAAGATTTTGGTGTGTTTTCCTGCAGAAACTACGCAGGTTATTAAAATAAAAAATTACTGACTGCTAAGTTTTTTGCGACGTTTCTTCTCAGCAGTGGTGTTTCTCCTCTTGTGAAGCGCTGGTAGATTCTTGACGTGTAAAAGTGCTCGTGCGGCCTACTTACTGAATAAATGTCTTTGTGTTGTGGGAAAATTCTGAGTGTGACTTGACAAGTGTATGTCAAATCACCCAGGCCCGCATTTTCTTAGTTTCCGTGGTAAACATGGAGAATGTAAGGCAACCCCGCAACTTCAATGCAGGGATTGTCATAAATTGGTTTGTAGGGTTAGGCAGGTAGGTTGCTATTTTGTGCCAGCCGCTCCGTTTTTTTTGCAGGTTTTTCATGGAGCGGAAGCTCGCTGTGAGATCACCTTTAAATAATTAATAAGTAAATAAATATAAATAAATAAATAAATGAATCTCACGGCAAGCTACTCTTCATTAAGAGCTGGCGATTGTCCTGTTATTTTTCCCTGCATAGGTAGGAAGTAGGGATAGGTAGGATTCATTCCTTGTTCCCAGAGGGACGAGGGATGTAATACAATAAGGTTGTAACCCTTAAAATAAACCTTATTGTATTGTTCATTGTAAGCAATGTCTCATTTGCTTTTAATTATTCAATTTGAAAAGCAAATGGTTCGATAGAACAGCGACTGTTTATTTTGTATAATTTTGGGGGTCGCGTGTTACCTGGCGCCGAGTGCGCACGGCTATGTATTATTAAAGATAACGGAAAACAGAATAAAAGTATTATTCAAACTAGCCATAAGTGTTCTTATTATTTACAGATACAACCCCCAAACTTTGTATCTGTTAATTTATATCGCAAGCTAGCGAGTGCTCGAACACGAGAGACGGGAATAAGCCTAGCAGCGTAAGGCAGATCCTAAAAAGAAACGTATGCTCAACCAGCAAAATGAGTGAATGAAGAAAGTCATATAAGGAGGATGAGTCGACGCAGTGCCTCATGCCTCATCGTTTTTCAAGACCCACCCCGGAAATGAAAGTTACGTACCAGTTGCGAGTATAATTAAAAATAATAACGCAATGACCTTTTATAAATTTATTATATTTCATCGCCGATAGCGCTATTGTATACATATGAACCACAGATCACAGAAACAAGGGAGATATGTTATGGGGGCGTGGTTCGTGTCGCCTCGATATGGTCAAATTGACCATATCGGCACGAGGCGTGTCAAGCGTTGACACAGTCACTCACTGAACGCTGTCAGTATAGAAGCTCCGTTTAAATGATAAAATGACTGTATGTAGCGTGAAAGTGTGCAAAAATCGAAATACAAACGTTAATATAAAATCAAAGGGCATAACTTACCACCGGTAAATTTTGTTTTTAAGCATTATTTATATTTTTAAATGAATATTTTATATTTGAATGGATTTCAGAGCGTAAGGTTGTGAAAGTTGTGTTGACGTGATTTCTATCGATTATCGATAAATGGCTTATTCTACAGCTATCAATAGAATTCAATGTGTTAATAGTTCTAGTTATTTATCACTACCACGACACGCTTAAAACAGAAGAAAAATAATTTTAACAAATTTTCACGTTATACAAAATTTAATTTTCTTTACAATATTAACGAACGACGAAGGACTCTAGCAATTCAAATATAAGTAGGCAAATCATACAATTAAGATAAAAATAAATTAACCAACCACAAAGGCAAAGGGCTCTGGCTCAGTATTGAGCTGTGTTTGCACACAGCGCTGATTGACAGCTCGCGCCGAATCACTCTTAAAAGGATTCAAGCCTAAAGGTTGGATGGTAGAGATTGCCCCAAGTATTAAGTCTATCTTTCTGTTTTAAGTAATTTGTACCATTTATGAAATAAAGTTTACATAATCAAGTCGGTAAACTACTGGTTTGTCCCAAACTGAGATCTTGTGACGTGACACTCAACCGAACCCATTTTATTAGTATATTTGTATTAACATCATAAAGTCCAAGTTTACAATTTAGACTTTTATGTACTAATCAAAACGAAAATCTTTAACATCTCCAGAAAATGTAACCAAAGAAATTCGGCCATTTTTTTTGTTACGTTCTAATATAGGTATCGTTCCAAATTTAAAATCTTATGTACTTATCAATTTTACGCAAACCGTATTCTTGCTAATAAAATATTATTCTATTCTAACAATAATATATTAAGTTTAAATGATGTAATTGTATTAACCTAGTAGTAAAATAATAAAAATAGTACTTATTGCCTGTAAATTGAATAGTACCTATATTAACGTTGCAAACAAGTTTGAATTGTTTATCGATATATTTTGAAACATTCCTTGTGGCATCCCTAAGTGGACGACAGGAGAGAAACGCACACCTCTTGAAAAAAGTATAACTAGATGTCGCTGTGTGTGGGTAGTCCTTAACCTGCTGAACATAGGGACTACTATCTTGGCGCCATCTAGCTCTGAGGAACTAATTAATTACTCGTCGCATAGATGGCACCTAAGTGACAAGTAAGCGCTACCTTACGTTCAGTGACAGAACTACGATGGAAAAAAAAACGATCTTTCAGCATTTTTCAACCTTGAGAACTTAGTATAAAGCTTAATTTTCTGCTACTATCAAAACTATGTTACGGCGTTTTTAGTTCGTAAGCTGTAACCAATTATGAGGAGGTTGTTTTTGTAGTAGTTAATAGAGCGTAAGCGTAAGACGCACACATGTTTAAAAGTGGCGACACCGGGTCTTGTATGAATTGGCGTTCATGACATATCTCCCTTGTTTCTGTGATCTGTGATATGAACGAAATGGAAGATTCGGGAATCTACGCCATGGTCAACATCGACGCTTGTTCTTTCCACTTCACGGCATCGGAAAAAAAAAATGGGACTAAAGTCGCACTATTTTAATTTAGACCCATAGCACGGGTCAGTAGTATTTCAGCACCGCTCTACGTCGCGGCAAGACGAAGCGCAGCCAGCAGCAGGTTCAAGTTCGGCAGCGTTCGTTGAAGATGGATCACTGTGCTGCTCAAGAAGTAAACCACGACGCAATCACGCAAGGAGGGGAGTGATGACTACCAGGAGACGCCGCCAGGAGGATTCTTATCATGAAGTCGGATCTTTTATATTTATTTCTTCGTAGGAATTCATAGCGAAATTAGGCATAGGCGGGCGTGAAAATGTTAGGCGTGATAGGTTTGATAGTCCGGGATTGTTAAGAATTATTTTTTCTATTACGAATAATTTATCTTGTAGCATTTCTATTTTTGATGAACAAATATTTTCTACTTAGATTGAAATACGACGTATTTCATTTATTCTGTCATAGTATGACGTGACGTTGAATATGACATAAATATTTAATGGCATTTAGCGTTACATTACCAATATCTATGGTGTGAACGAAGCCAAAATAGCTTTTTGATTTTTCGTTAGCTTAGCTGTGGGCTGTCAGAAAATTCTTGACTTTTGCGTGTCAATCATTGGAAATGTTTTGTAAACAATATAAATAATGTTGAAAGGCATATTTATACCATGATTTAATTTGTTATTCATCCAGGATGTGTTGTCGCGAGAAGTTAGTGAGCAGGATTAGGAATAGGAGAGGTATTGTTTTATAGAATGTTAGCATGAACGACCTGACCGGGATTTATTTATGGAAGTGTAAATTGGGTGTTAACTGTAAATGAAAACCCTAAATATTACATAGTAATTCAGGGGAAAGATGCATTGTCTTTCATCATTTACAACGACAAACGGTTTACACAGGGTTAGTTATGATTTTTACAGTGTAGGTGGGCCCATATGAGTTCATAGTAAACTCGGGTTATAACAATGGTTTGATGCCTTGTTCACTTATAGCTGTACGAATCGTTGGGGATTATGTTTTATATGTATAGGGTCGTTCGGCGTTAGGATCGAAGGCTTTACGAATGATAAATGGTTAAGCAGACATGAAGGAAATATGGATGAGTAACTTAGTTAAATGTATTGGGAATATTATTCCTTGCTCCATTGGAAAAAGTGTGAAAAGTAATAAAGTTGTTATTTGGTGTATGAGTTACAATTGTCCTAATAAAGTTGTTGTTTGGTGTATGAGTTACAATTGTCCTTGCTAGGTATTGCAAATAACAGATGTGATAATAATTTGTTTTCTGTTATAGGAAGTTGTGGACAGGCATGAACAACCATGGAAAGAAAGTTGGCAAAAGAACATGATGTGGTCATATCTCTATGGGTCCAGGGTGCCTGGGGTTGTGAGATTTCCTTTAAGCCTGTAAGGTTGGAAGAAACTTGTTTGGTTTCACCTCACATATCCCATGGCGCACGGGTACCTTCATGGCAGATGTGTCATGCATTCCATGTTAAGGCGTGATAGTTGGGATAGTTGGATGCTTGTTCATGCTTAGTTATTAATTGCAGGTTTTATGGACTGTCTGTAACTTGTTTTATTGTGTGATTTTCTTATATTTCATGAACGATGCTGAGCTGAGAAGTCAGAAGTCTGCGCAATCTAAGATTGTGCCAGGCAATTCGATGATGCTGCGATGACCTGATTATTTGTAGGATTAGTAAAATGAATTTACAAGTACTTGAGTCCGAGAGTGACGTGACAAAGGTCAAATCGCTGACGGATGAAAGTGGACACAAGTCCAAAATTTTCATTAGCTTCAGCGGAAGATTCTGAGTGTGACTTGACAAGTGTATGTCAAATCACCCAGGCCCGCATTTTCTTAGTTTCCGTGGTAAACATGGAGAATGTAAGGCAACCCCGCAACTTCAATGCAGGGATTGTCATAAATTGGTTTGTAGGGTTAGGCAGGTAGGTTGCTATTTTGTGCCAGCCGCTCCGTTTTTTTTGCAGGTTTTTCATGGAGCGGAAGCTCGCTGTGAGATCACCTTTAAATAATTAATAAGTAAATAAATATAAATAAATAAATAAATGAATCTCACGGCAAGCTACTCTTCATTAAGAGCTGGCGATTGTCCTGTTATTTTTCCCTGCATAGGTAGGAAGTAGGGATAGGTAGGATTCATTCCTTGTTCCCAGAGGGACGAGGGATGTAATACAATAAGGTTGTAACCCTTAAAATAAACCTTATTGTATTGTTCATTGTATGCAATGTCTCATTTGCTTTTAATTACTTATTCAATTTGAAAAGCAAATGGTTCGATAGAACAGCGACTGTTTATTTTGTATAATTTTTGGGGGTCGCGTGTTACCTGGCGCCGAGTGCGCACGGCTATGTATTATTAAAGATAACGGAAAACAGAATAAAAGTATTATTCAAACTAGCCATAAGTGTTCTTATTATTTACAGATACAACCCCCAAACTTTGTATCTATTACAGTACCTAAGTACTATCGCCTGCGTTCGCGGTGTTCCAACTTTAGGCGATAATCGCTTGCGTGTATTGGCCAGTGCTGCGTGTTATCGCTTTTGGGCCCGTGGTTACGTGCAAGTGATTATCGCCTAAAGTTGGAACACCGCGAACGCAGGCGATAGTACATAATTATTGGTAAATAGTCATTATTTATATATATATCGCTGAAACCGTTAACTTTTCAGAATTTCTTTCATATCTTACCTGATAAAAACCCTGGAAAAGTAAGAGCTTCTTAAAAAAAAGTTATGACTTGCGATAACTATAACCTAAAAATCATTATGGCTAAAAATAATTATCTATGGCACAATGTAGACCCATGATTGGCATCTATACCTACTTGTATTATTAATTATAGAAAAAGTACGAATTCTGTGAATTGGTATCTATCAAAAACAAGGACATATTCGAAAAAAAATCACCATTTGAAAGGGAAGTACCTACATACCTAGGTATTATTAGCCCTGACCCACCATAGAACTCTGTCACAGTGACGTTATGATTCAAGTCATAAGCAGTGTCAAATAAATTGTTTTATAATGTCACACGTTATGGGCTATTCCGGTACATTATTCCGGATGGACATAGGCAATTTTTTATTTGTTTAATCCGGAGCGAAGCGAGGGCGGGACGCTTGTTGTCTATAAATAGTGTAGTTTTTGAGTGTGGTCCTTTATCGTAGTTTAGGTCCTGCTTTGCTATTTAGCAAGAATAGGAACAAAATGGGTAGCAATAGACCAAAAGACAGGAAAATATGTTCCTAAAAAAAAGTTACTAGTATCAAATAAAGGTGTACCAAATGTACTGATTTAAATATTATGTATGTAGATATAGCTAGCCATTCCAATACTTTTATAAATAAAAGTGTGTCGGTATTCTTAAAAGAAGCCATACCAGTTTCCCTAATACAGCTCCAATAGGATTACCAACTGAAGATTATTGAACACGACCTATCTAAGCAGTAAAATGTCAACAATAATAAAATTCTGTCATGTGATGTCGAATAGAGCCTTTCTGTCCTAATGACCTTCTGCTGGAGTTTCTTGGGGCGCTTCTTCTCCGCAATGATGGTCTTGTCCGAAGCGCTGGTAGATTCACTCCATATTACCGACGTGTAAAAGAGCCAATTTACGGAATAAATATTTTGAATTTTGAATTTTAGAGCAAGGCGAGGAGATATTTTTTTTTATGGCAAAGGAAGGCAAACGAGCACACAGGCCACCTGGTGGCAAGTGGAAACTGTGACCCATAGACATTCGAAAATGCGTTGCCAACCCTGAGGACTAAGTTGGAATGCCTCTATGCTAGTCATTTCACCGGCTGTCTTATCCCCAAACCGGAACACAACAATGAAAACAATGCTGCTTGGCGGTAGGTTAATGGATAAGATGGTGGTACTCGTCCGACTCGTACTTGACCGGTTGGTACCACCAGATACCAACCGGTCAAGTACGAGTCGGACGCGAGCAATAAAGTCCTGTTTTCCTTGCCAAGAGCCAAACGGTGTTAGCGTTTTTTCGTTCCATCGATTTGAAATGTATGGGTTGACAACTTGGTCACGTGGTTTATCACAAACAAAAGCTAAATGCTAGCCAAACGGCCTGCTGCTGCTTGCTGACTTCATTCTTTAGACTTCAATTCAATTAAATTCAAGTTTATTTCAGTAGTAACAATATACATTGTGTTTGAAAACGACTCTTACAAGCTAGCACCAAATTTAAAAATAACCTATTATACTTAACAATCACATCGCAGTAAGTATTAATAATGTCAGTTATAATATAATAAATTAATAAATTAGCAGATTATTAAAAACCTTTATTAATTGGAAACGTGCACAGTGATTTCCCAGTCTTAGTTTTTTACATTTTTTGTTTCCGTTGTAGAAAAGCCCGTTCACGAGGTACAGTCAGCTGCAGAGAAAAGGATACCCCCCTCCTGGTAAGGATCGTTTTCTTTCGAAAACCTGTGGTTAGATTTAAATGATTTTGAGTTTATGTGTAGACAATAGTAAAATCTTCAATTCGCGGAAAAATCATATTACTTACCTAAATTTAACACAGGTTTTTGAAAAAAAACGATTATTACCAGGAGGGGGTATCCTTTTCTCTGCAGCTGACTGTACCTAAAGGGCTACATACACGTGGCAATTATCGTAACGATCCGTCGTTGTGATGATACAATCGAGCGATGGCGGCTGCAGCGGTACGTCTTAAAAATTTGAACCTGTGGAAACCTACCAGGTTACCACACACCGAAATATTCTACGAAGCGGTTAACGAGGAGCCGCTCATAGAGGCAGCTACCGACCGAATACCAAAACAGTTCATCTTCGACAAAAGTACAAAATACAACTGCATGAGGACCCGTGGGAGGGCCTCAACCCCAGAGAGGTAAGGTTATTCACAGGCGGACCCAAGACAGAGTCAGGATCCGGAGCAGGTACTTTTTCAGAAGATCTGAACATACATATCTCAACACCATTAGGAGCCCATAGCACAGTCTTCCAGGCGGAATGCATGGGCATCATTATGGCAACAAAAGCGATCGAGCAAAGGAAGGTAAAGGATCTCCCTATCCGAATACTCTCCGACAGCCGATCAGTTCTCCAAGCCCTACAGAGCTACACTACAACGTCAGGGCTAATATACGAATGTCACACCGCCCTTTCCAAGGTATGTAACATTAACCCCATCACCCTACAGTGGATAAAGGGACATAGCAACTCACGCGGTAATGATGCAGCTGACGTACTCGCGAGAAGGGGCTCAGAAACGGAAGCGATAGGTCCTGAACCATTTCTGCCCCTTCCGACCAGCTGGCTGCGTAACAAACTGCGCCGAATCACCAAGGTAAAGCACCAACACTACTGGAGCAACCTAAACACCTGCAGGCAAAGTAAGGAGGCCCTTCCGACGATCAATCCCGGATTGTCGCGTAGACTACAAAATCTCAAAAGGGCCCAACTCCGATTACTAACTGGAGCCATAACTGGCCATGCCTTATTTAACAAACACTTGTTCACATTGGGTGTTACAGACAGCCCCCTGTGCAGAGCCTGTATGACGGCGGAGGAATCCGCAGCCCACGTCATCATGGAATGCCCAGAGGTGTCAACATACCGGGCACGTCACCTCGGAACACCGAGGTCGTTACCAGAAGCCATCGGCAACACAAAGGGTCTGCTAGGCTTCCTGGTAGAACTGGGTTGGCAGGAGTAGCACCAGCAACCCAGCACGCAAAAAAGGCGCAAATATTAAGTCGTCGAGTTGCGGAAAATAGCCCGTTGCAACCTATAACCTATAACCTATACAATCGAGCGATGGGTTGTACGTGTGGGCATTATCGCGTCCAAACAATCGAAATATAAATCGTCACGTAGGTGTAATCGATTCAGATTGATCGTAACGACGACGGATCGGATATATTATGGGGCCCTTATGAGCGGACATAGCAATGTCTGAAAGCGCCTACAGCAAAACTATTTATCAACATGACTTGAACATTTTAATCTTTTTTTACTTGCTTTTGTGTACAAAAGTTGGTTTGTTTGTTTTTTAAACGTTTTGCCGATCTAAAATCAATCAATAACACCCAAGTATAAACTAACATTCACTTAACAGCTTTTCAAACAGCGTAGTATAATAATACTACGTATTAATGACGTCACAAAACAATATCAACAAGATCACTTTATTTGCTCATGCCTTCGCCAACGACCATACCACGTTGAATACACCGGTTCTCGTCCGATCACCGAAGTTAAGCAACGTCGGGCGAAGTCAGTACTTGGATGGGTGACCGCCTGGGAACACTTCGTGCCGTTGGTTGGCTTTTTGCGTTATTTCCAAACTTTTATTTTGGTTATTTGCATTAGTCTTGTTTTCGAGTACTTTAGTGTGTAGTTTTTTTTAAGTATTGCAGTTCATTATATTATGAGCAGACCTATACTGGAAACTGTAATTAGATTCCAAAATCCTAACCTCAACCGACGCACATTCGCTGTGATTACTGCATTTTGGTTTAAGTGTAGGTATTTTTATAAATTAAACTGACCCTAATATTACTGGTTACACGAGTTCTCTTTGATATGTTTATGAAATAATATTTTAATAAAGAAATAATCAAGATGGGAACTGTCAGATTTTGGAATCTAATTAGATTTTCGAGTATAGGAATATACGGGGCAAAATTAAATGACAGCTAGGGATTGCCTATATCGATAAACTCAATGCTCGATGCTTTTCCCATATACCTACCAGTGATCGCTCCAAGTTTTGTTTGTAAAAATAATTTTGCAAATGAAACAAAACAGCAACATAATTCGAGTTATTCTTTATTTTAAACAGATTTTTTTACCTTCACTCATCATCATCATATTTTTTTACTCCTTACAAATTCTGATCATTTATTTTAACAAAAGTAAATGCTATGGGACGGTCATAGGAAATGCACAAGCACAACAAAATATGATGATGATGAGTGAAGGTTAACAAATCCTCATCTGGCTATCGTAAACCAAAAAAAAATAACCAGAGTTATGTTATTTTGTTTCATTTCTATACTTTCAATAAAAAAATATTTTTACATAGTACAAAACTTGGAGCGATCACTAGTATATGGGAAAAACATCGATAATTGAGTTAATCGATATAGGCAATCCCTAGCTGTCATTTAATTTTGCCCCCTATATTCCTTGGTCTGATTATGAGTAATGACTAATGTGTTGTGTTCACCTGCTCTTAATGAAAATCAGCCTGCATTAGGTACAATTAATAACACCCAAGAACAAACTATCATTCTTGCCAAATGCCAACATTATTTTGGGTCAACCTATCAGCTTAGTGTAATCTGTACAATAATAAAATTAATAAATGTATTTACAAGTAAATGACGTCACAAAAGAACAATTGACTAGATCGTTTTATTAGCATCAGCTTTCGCCAACGACCATACCACGTTGAATACACCGGTTCTCGTCCGATCACCGAAGTTAAGCAACGTCGGGCGAAGTCAGTACTTGGATGGGTGACCGCCTGGGAACACTTCGTGCCGTTGGCTTTTTGCATTATTTCCAAACTTTTATTTTGGTTATTTGCATTCGTCTTGTTTTCGAGTACAAAAAAACTTTAGTGCTTAGCTAGCTTTTTAACGGACTGCAGTTCGTTATGACTTGTGTGTTTAGTTCACCTGCTCTTAATTAAAATTTAATGTTTTAATAAGCCCGTAATAACACCGTAGTACAAACAATCATGACCATTATTTGGATCAACCTATCAGCGCAGTGTATAATCTGTATGTATAATAAAAACTTTAGTTATGTTATAGGTACTTACATGTAAATGACGTCACAATATAAAACAATTGAGTAGATCGTTTTATTAGCATCAGCTTTCGCCAACGACCATACCACGTTGAATACACCGGTTCTCGTCCGATCACCGAAGTTAAGCAACGTCGGGCGAAGTCAGTACTTGGATGGGTGACCGCCTGGGAACACTTCGTGCCGTTGGCTTTTTGCATCTTTTAAACTTCTTTTTTCTTTTTTTTTTTTTTTTATATCATAGGAAGGCAAACGAGCACACAGGCCACCTGATGGTAAGTGGAAACTGTGACCCATAGACATTCGCATTCATAAGACAGCAATCCTAAGACTGCAAATGCGTTGCCAACCCTGAGGCCGAAGATGGAATGCCTCTATGCTAGTCATTTCACCGGCTGTCTTATCCCCAAACCGGAACCGAAAAAAACAAAAAAACAAGGGGTCAAACATGACCTAACTTAATTAAACCATTTAAAACTATCTTAAAAGGTTGCCTCAATAGTCTTCTATTTATAATATAATTAAATTAACTAGTTAGGGTACCTAGGTGTTTTATACGCTTCATTCAATATTTTTTAAGATTTTTGAATGTAACTCATTTATGCCCGGTTCCTATATTCAAGAAACGAATCGTTTTCCTTACGGGCAGTAGCGTTATGAGTGTTATGACATTTGCAACGTACAAAATGTGTCAAATTTTAACGTGACGTCACAATTCTACCAATGGTTTTGAATATAGGAACGCCCCATTAAGTATCTAAAACAACTCTATGTAATTCATAGGTGAATGAATCTCATGACATGAAGGTCCTCTCTTACAACAAAAAACGTCTTAAAAATAGGAAAATACAGATTGAAAAAGTTTTCCTTCAAAATCCGGGCCATCTAGCCCGAAACTAAACAACTATAAATTCTCCAAAACAAATTTCAGATTAAGCAAGAGGAAACTATCAGAATTTATATCCTGTTTTTCCGTGAGAGGCATGGTGGAAGCATTCAGAGCTCAACTCTTATTTCTCCATACAAAATGAGTCATATTTTAAGCACTATTAAAATGGTATATCACAAATGTTTGGACATATCGTAGTTTAAAAAAGTTTAGTAAATATTTAAAAAACCATTGCTGACGAGTTCAAACAAATCTCGTTAATTTATATAGTATGAATGAACGCGCGCGTTTTTAAAATACTAAACTTTTTTAAACTACGATATGTCCAAACATTTGTCAAAAACCATTTTTAACCCTTATTTAATCAGCTAACGAATTGAATAATAACAATATAATTGGTCAACTAGTTCTTGATTGGTTGTCAATTTTTGTAAGTAATATTAAATTTGTAGGTATCGTATGAGATGTAAGTACAAAGGCGATATATTATTTGCCGGTACTGTACATACGTACTTAAAAACATAGAGATCATTTAAAAAATAGTCGGGAACTAATACGGTTCGTGGAAATAACCCGGGACCGCTAGCTATACTAAAAAACCTAATTAGATTCCAACATACGTCAAAAAAGTGTTGCCATTAAAATGACATATTAGGTGGATCGGTAAATTTTCACTTCTGTAAATGTTAAAGGTAGCTGTTTATTTTATTTATAATATTAAAGGCAACATTTAATTATCCTTCTTAAATAAACAATCTTATTTAAATGCTCGTCGCAAAAAAAGATATTTAATTAAATTGTTTTATAGGAGAAAAGTTTAAATAACAATGGCAATAACATTTGGTACCAATTTATTATTCCCATTATGTGCGATTACATTTTTAGGAAAAAAAATCAATCATATTTTTACGTACGTCTTCAAAACTTGACCGAAATCTTCAAAAAATCTTCAAGTCTTCAAAAAATTATCAGTTGATCATGTGTGGTAGTAACCTTTATGGTGGACATGGTGGTTCTGTGGCGGCCATAACATCTATTGTCACTTCATTCGACATCTGACGACGTTTGGATAGCTCGAATGTTTTCTGTACCTATTCGGCCCGTGGTGATTTCCATTGTTAAGTTTTTGTTTTCCGTTAAGTTTTTGTTGTTTCATTTCGTTATTATTTTGACCTTTATCATATTGTAGAAATAACTTATGTTGTTTCATTTTAACATAATTATTGTACCAAAAGGTTGGTTTTTCCTGAAACGTCACAATGATGATGACACGTGTAACTGTGACATTTCGCCATCTTTGGTAGTTTTTTTGACGTATATTGGAATCTAATTAGGTTTCCAAGTTTACCTAGGTACGTCAAAAGTAGACTGAGCACGATGTCAGTGTAAATTTGAGTATATAGCATGGCGCGTCTTCGTGAAGGGTCATACATATTCGAAAAAACAAAAGTGGTCTTTAGTGTGGTCAATAGTTAAAGGCTTGTGTTGTGAGGCTGTAAATTATGATTTTATCTGATAAGACTATAGAAGACTTGACGCCGTTTATGCGTATATCGGTCCAGCCGGAAAAAATAGGCCTTAAAGACGTTATCATCGGGTATGTGAATGTCCACTCGCTTACCTAAATCTGTGTATGACCCTGAATTAAAAAGTCCATGCTACATTTCCAGAAAGAACCATAATAAGTGCCTGATTATATTTAAAAAGCAATTGCGTGCTCTGTGGTATAATACAATCACAGAAGGCAATAATGTTCTCTAATAACTTTTTAATTCGTAGGTAACTTACCACGAATATACTACTAGGGAACAAATGTCGCACATATTAACCTAGTCCCAGACTGAGCTCTAAATCTTAAAAAAGTCCAAGTGAGGACCATGTCTTCCATGTTTAAAATTACGTACATATGTACCTATCAATGGTCGCACTAAAACCACGGAACCCCGCAAACGCGTCAGTGTATTTGCACCTTAAGCTATTCTGCAATAAAAGCCAGTAAGCAGTAACTCGAATTCAAGAACAAAAGCAGTTTTAATTCTAATGTGTTAGTAATATGGTTGATATTGCTACAGGAGTTCTATCTGAGATACAGCCGATACAGACCATTGACTTAGGAGGGCAGAGTTGTATAAGTAGGTACTTATAGACTTACTGAAAACAGCCCGATAGCTCTGCTCTTAAAATAATTTCTTAGTTTTGTATCTTTAAACTGCACTGTAGTAAGGCTGGTTTACTAATGTTTTACCAAATCATCATTTCGCAAACAAGTACCTAGTTACTTGCCGCCGGTTTTTTTTTTGGCGAAAAGTCTAACTTAACCTAACCTATTTAATAAGCCTATGCAACTAATGTAATATGTAACGGTTTAAACACAAACACATTTCTGCGAAATGAAAGTTATTAAAACGATATAGTTTGTCAAATGATGATTTGGTCAATAGTCGGGATACTACCTACTAAGGCTATTGTAAATAATAGGTAATGTGGTTAAACATTGTATATTGTAATAATGTAGGTAAACTGGCATTTTATTGCACCTACCTACTGTTTGATTTCTGTTTCACCTTAAGGTTGACTGGTAAAGAATGCCTGTAGCACCAAGTTCGCATTTTGTACACAATTTATTTTTTTGTGCTATGAATATAATTACAAAAAACATTGTAGGTATATTGGTTTTATAAATAAATACATTTGATTACTGACTGTTGAATTAGAGTAGTGGGGCGCCTCTTTGTGGATTAAAAAGTCACTGCTAGGATGCCGGTTCCAGAATACCTAAGTGCCTGATAATATTCTAGAGGCAATTTCGCAGTCTGTGGTATGAATTACCACAGAAGGCAGTGTTTGTTGTTAAATACTACAACCAATTATAAGCAAAACAAGGAACGGAAATACTAAAAAAAAAAGTGTTGTATTGGAGCTCCCAGCTCCCATATATATTTTTTTTTCTGTGAAAATTTCAACTGTCTAGCTATCACGGTTCGTGAGATACAGCCTGGTGACAGAAAAACGGACAGACGGACAGCGGAGTCTTAGTAATAGGGTCCCGTTTTTACCCTTTGGGTACGGAACCCTAAAAACGTTAGTAGCGTTTACTTGCATCTTGGCTAGGGCCTCTGACCAGCCCCCAATTTCACTACCCTGACAATGATAGGTAACATGGGACAATTCGGTACCTATGAAAAGTGATTAAAGATTTTGCATAACTGAGATTTATACATACATACCTTCACGCCTTCATTCCCAGAGTGGGCTAGTTACTAGTTATTATTCTGTGGAGTGGGGTAGGCAGAGCTACAGAATTACCAACAACTCCAAAAACTTGTTGATGACTCTGTAACCACAATTTGCACAATCAGGCTAAGATGTTTAACAGCGCATTAGTGACAGGTTGCAAGCCCATCGCCTAACAGTACTACAAGCCCTTATTCCCTTAGCCGCCTCGTACGACATCCACGGGAAGACATGGAGTGGCACTATTCTACCCCGGCAACCATACTGGGATTTATATACATGTATAAGCTGCGCCATGATACTTAAATGTCACCTGTCACCTGTCAGTGTCGGGATGGTGAAATATTCCTATAGCTTAGCACTACAAGCATTATTTTGGATGATGATGCGTGATAATTAGAACGACTAAATTATTCTTGTCTTGACAATGCAAATATCTATGCTATGAGTCTCAAAACTGCGTGCTGTTTGCCTCTCCATTCCAAAAAAAGGTACAAACAATATTTTTATATTTACCTGAGGGCGGGGAGTCGGCAGACTGCATGTTGCAACCTCTATGTCCTGCAAAATATAATAGGTACCATTCAATATCATTAACTATATACAAAAAAAATAATAGGCGTTCCACCTTAGGCCTTATGGTCCAGATAGACGTGCGAGTAAGTACGCAGCCATATTGTAAAAAAGACAAAAAAAAAGTCGACGATTAGGTCTCTTTCATAATTTTTCATTTTGAATGATCATTTAGGATTTATAACGATTTCAATTTGGTTAGCAACAGTCGGGTTTTAGCTTACTTTTTGTTATGTTATTATCGTTCTACGCGGTTGGAGTCGCCTGCAAAAGCTATCTATGGTAAAGAATACCGAGACCAAAGCCAATGAACTCGTGTATCCATATTCAGCAGCACTGGCCCGCCGAGCGCACAGTCCCGGCTTCGGTCCCGGGCCCTGATTAATATTCAATACGCCGAGGGCATGGGAACTATTCGAGTAGGCCTAGGGAATGCAAATAACCGGTTATTACCGGTTTTAACCGGTTGTTACCGGTTTTAACCGGTTGTTACCGGTTTTAACCAGTTGTTACCGGTTTTAACCGGTTATTACCCGGTTGTTACCGGTTTTAACCGGTTATTTTGATATAAAATCTGCTAATAACCGGTTAAATTGCATTTCCTATGTAGTAGGTACACAGTTTATAGTGATACCGCGGTCTGTGATACACCTCGAACAAACTATGCGAATGTCTATGGGTCACAGTTTCCACTTACCATCAGGTGGCCTGTGTGCTCGTTTGCCTTCCTTTGATATAAAAAAAAAAAAAAAAAAAAAAAAAAAAAACTAACAAACAATGTTACTAAATCTTGAAAGTAAATTTTGACTCACTTATTATCAGATTTACTTGGGGATTGTTCATAAGTAAGTAAGTAATCATTTATTTATCCGGCGGACCCCAAACTAGGCTGAGCCTGTATCTTGGGCGTCCAGTGAATGAGGTCAAGCACATGTTTAGATTCGGATGAACGGTAACATCATCTACTTTGTAGTTTGTACACATATAAACAAACTTAAGCTGATTGTATCAGCGCTACGTACAGATGAGTATAAGGGTGAAGTCATCGAGCATATTTTTTTGAGTCTTGAGTCGCGTAATATTTGCTGTATAGGTACCTATAAGAGTCCAACTCATTCATGCATCGCTGTGTGCACCGAACATGACTTTTGTATGAAACCCAATGCACCAAAAATTTAAAAAACCGCAACTCTGCGACTCAAACTAAAAAATACATAGGTACTTACACTAAACTAAAAATATATAGTACCTACCTACTGGTTGGCTTTATTCTAAGGCTGGTTTACAATGAGCCTCAGCCCACTGCTACCAGTCAGTGATGACCCAGTATAGAACCTTGTCACATAAAAGCAATGATTAATTCCTATATAATTTATATATCTTCCCTTGACGGTGTCATTATGACAAGGTTCTATAATGGTTCAACATTTTAAGTCCTTGATGTTACCTACCTATCATGTAAACAAACACTAGAGGCTCTGTTCTACTTACTTGGTAACCTAATTGCTTTTGAAATGTTATAGTATTGTTTATAGCTCCGCCGATAGTTCTGTGTAACGTCGACAATATTATTATTCCACGTCAAAAGCAATAATGTTTTACCATGTCATTTTTCATTATTTGTATGTTGACCTCACTTTTATTTTTAAACCGAATAATTTTTTATGAAACAGTTAACTGCAGTATTTTTGTGGTCTGTGATATGATATTGTACCTAGTTTCCAAACTAATGGACCAATTCGAACGAGGTTTTTTTTAAAAAGGAAGCCAGTATCTAAAGTAAAGGAAATGAATTTCTGGACCACTTTCAACTATGTCAAATTTTATTTACAGTGTCACTATGACATGATGACATAGTCCAAAGTGGTCTAGAAATAAATTTTCTTGACCGTACCAACTTAGCTAGGTTCCATTAAAATCCGTCAAGCTATTTAAGAGATAGGTATCAGCTGTGATAATTAGGCAGTCGTCATCAGGGTTTTGTATCCATTTATTAGGTACTGTAAGCCCAATGGAACACTGACCCACCTTAGAACGGTGTCGCAGTGACATTGTAAAATAATTTGGTTAACACTTTTTACGAGTTGAATCATAACGTCACTGTGACACAGTTCTATGGCGGTGAACTAAATGAAATAGTATCTCAATCTAAAACGCTGCAAGCATTCACGTTGGTGTTTGCTTACCTGTACTAATAACAGTGCATTCCTCAGACACGAGACACAACAATAACAATCTCTCTCACTCACACTCGCGACGCACACTCAATTAGGTAAATAAACATTAGTAATCAAACAATGGAACTAATCTTATAATAACAGTTTTCTTTTACAGTACAGTTAAACAAGATAAATAAATTACAGAAACCAAACTAAACCAATCGCAACTAAATTAACGCACGGAGCTTGCACCTTATGTTTCATTTGGAACTATCAACTCGAATTTAAAAAAAGAAGCACCAAGCAAAAGAAAAGCGATTTAGTTATTCAATAATGGTGTGATTTTAAACTCAGGCGCAGGCAAAGAGTATAGTAATGGCGCAGGTAACGCGGAGGCGGCACGCCGGCGACTGGTTGTCTTGTTGTGATGCGCGCGCCGATGACGTCATGCAGGATACCGGGCCCCGCTGTGATTTAAACCTGTAAAATTGTATGGTTATGAATTTTAATTGTTTAATTGAATTGAACCTTGTCGAAGTAACGTGTCATTAAAACAATAGATTCTTTTCAATGGGTGTAAATTCTGCGACAAGGTTCGACAAATTTATCACTGTTTAGTTTCAGCTAGTTAGGATAGTTTTTATTTTGCTGGAATGGATTCGATGTTTTTAATTTATTTTGATAGGACAAACAGTCAAAGGCAAAAACTAAGAATAGTAGCCAGACTGTGTTAAAAATAAGTCTAGCGTAATGTACAGTTAAATCTGAAAGATAATTAAGTACTTACTTATTACATTTGTTTTTTTAATTAGTGTTGATACCCTGGGGCAATGCCGACCGTACATACATGTTTTTAAAGTAAAGTCAACCAATTTTAATCATAGGCCTATGAACTTGGCATATCAAATTGTCATAATAATGATTCAAATCGTAGCGACATCTATAGGTGAATGAATTATATTATAACGTCACTTTGACATAGTTCCACAGTGGCCTATGAATCACATTGGTTGAGTGTACTTCTGATATAATAAGTGTTTTTAGCACGAAGGCAGGACCTAAGACACATTTTAATTCTTAAGACAACGATCTCAAAAATGCAATTCGTTAGGATTAAAATGAAACTCCCTTATGCTAGATATATTTCATAATTACGCCGATGAATTACCATCCTAGTTCATT
The DNA here is from genome assembly GCA_927399475.2 of Acleris emargana. Lineage (NCBI taxonomy): Eukaryota > Metazoa > Arthropoda > Insecta > Lepidoptera > Tortricidae > Acleris > Acleris emargana. The sequence goes on along the minus strand of OV656836.1, from coordinate 2,628,320 downwards.
AACAGTTTTGCTACCGTTATGTATGACTGAATAGCGCTCATGTGGCTGTCTTAGAAACTGTATACGTCCCTCCTGCTCATCTAGCGGGGATAGAACGAGAGGCACTTAGGTGAATGACCGACGCGAAGACGGACCGCCGCCTGCGCATGTGACGTCACGAGACACGCGCCGCTGCTGCGCTGTTTGATGCAAGTAATTTGCAAGGAAGATCTAATATGGGATTAGGTATGGGATATGGTTAATAGACACTTTTTTACTTTATATGTAGGTACTTAATGAATTAATCATAATTAAAAATCCGGACTGCTCCTATAAACAACTTTTATTATGTTATTATAAGTTTAATATACTTACTTGATACTAACAACAATAAAACGTGTTTAACGGTTATTATAGCTTTTAATAAAGCAATAATATGGTAAGTATAAGGCTTAAGCTCTTATAGTTTGGCTCAAATGCAGTCTTATAGAGGATAATATGACTTTTATAGGAACATTTTTTTTGCATTAATTTCGACTTTTTATTTTGTTTATTTGCATTCGTCTTGTTTTCGAGTACCTAAGTATAAATATATATTAATAGTTTTAATTTTTTAAGTATTGTAGTTCATTATGTTATGGACTTATGTATGACTTATGTGTTGTGTTCACCTGCTCTTGATTAAAATCAGCCTGCATTACTATTAAAAACACCCAAGTACAAACTATAATTCCTGCCAACATTATTTGGATCAACTTATCAGCGTACTGTATAATCTGTATGTATAATAAAAACTGTAGTTATAGGTAAATGAAAACTTACATGTAAATGACGTCACAATATATAACAATTAAGTAGACCGTTTTATTAGCATCAGCTTTCGCCAACGACCATACCACGTTGAATACACCGGTTCTCGTCCGATCACCGAAGTTAAGCAACGTCGGGCGGAGTCAGTACTTGGATGGGTGACCGCCTGGGAACACTTCGTGCCGTTGGCTTTTTTGCAATTATTTTTGACCTTTTATTTTGGTTATTTGCATTCGTCTTGTTTTCGAGTACAAAAAAACTTTAGCAGCTAGCTTTTTAACTGATTGCAGTTCATTATGACATTTATGAGTTTTATGACTTGTGTTTACCTGCTCTTAATTAAAATTGAATGTTATAATAAGCCTGTAATAACACCGAAGTACAAACTATCATTAACATTATTTGGATCATTCTATCAGCAGCGTAGTGTATAGATAATCTGTATGTATAATAAAAACTGTAGTCATAGGTACTTACATGTAAATGACGTCACAATATATAACATTTGACTAGACCGTTTTATTAGCACTAGCTTTCGCCAACGACCATACCACGTTGAATACACCGGTTCTCGTCCGATCACCGAAGTTAAGCAACGTCGGGCGAAGTCAGTACTTGGATGGGTGACCGCCTGGGAACACTTCGTGCCGTTGGCTTTTTGCATCTTTTAACACTTTCGTTGCCAAGAGCTCTGATTTTCGTACAAAATGGACTCGCCTAGCGGGTTGGTGGCAGTTAAAGTGACTTCTTTTTTAGAGTTCCGTAGCCGAGGGGTCTCAAACATGATCTAACTGAATTAAGTTATTAGATATGTTTTTGCTAGTTGGGTTCATTCGTTTGCCTATGTTTTAAATATGCATTCGTCTCGATGGAGGATCGAATTGCCGTCATTGTTGTTGTCATACGAAAGTAGGATAATTCTAAACTTATGATAATGTGGGTAGATAAAGTAGTGTATGCAACTTTACATAATTATGCCTCAATTGCATAAACTACTTTTGTCATTTCTATTGACCCCGACTTTAAACTCTTACGTCTACGGGTCTACGTTAACCTCGTAACGCCCAACGTCCTAAATCTAGGACATTTGCCAAATTGACTTTTGACTTTACTCGACTGATACAAGATTCATTTTCGAACCAACGAAATTTGACGTGGGCCTTACGAAATAAGTACCTACCTACCTACAGCGGGAATTTTCATCATCAAGTTAGCTCTGAGACACCTAAATAATGCATTATTATCGGGTTTACATTATGTATTTTAGCTTTAAGGTCAATCGGATGCCAGCAAGACCCGAAAAATACATAACTTTTCAACCGGAACGACAGCGTTGTAAACAAAGCAAGTTAAATAAAACCTCGTAAAAAGAGGCAAAGTTCGTAAAATATCAATATCTTTACAAACTCGTTACATAATAGAAGTTGTCTGTTCCGGTCATTAAAATAATTGACACCAGACACCGTTGTAAAATCCGGATAACGTTCCGGTTACAATCGTGCGGGGGGATGATAAGAAACCGGACGGGTGTACGGCGAGGCGGCGGATGGCTTTATTTATTTGAAATCGTTGCTTATTGTATGTAGAACGGGAGCCAACGCAAGGATATTTGCATTATTAATTTTAAATTCAATGAGGGTCTTTATCTATTCTGTGCTTACATATACCTGTCACTAATACGCTGGTAAACATCTTAGCCTATTTGTGCAGAATGTGGTTACAGAATTATCAACCAGTTTTTAAAGTTGTAGGTAATTCTGTAGCTCTGCCTACCCCACTCTGGGATTACAGGCGTGAGGGTATGTATTAGTGGTCCTGATATCCGTGTTACACGCGGAACCGTAGCTCCGTGATCTTAGCACCGGCGGTGCTAAGTTCCCGAACTACACGGTCACGCCAAGATACGTATCCGTGTCTGCGTTCGGCTACGTATCTGCGGATTTCGGCTCCGGCTCCGCTCCGCACGGTTATTGAATTATTTGAATATACATCTTTTGCAATCTGTATTGGTCTATTATTTTAGCCTCCAACAAAATATTTATATTTATATGTATAATGACTCATTAAACCAATTTTAAATGCAAAAGCAAAGAAACTGAAATCAAAAACACGACTATCGCATTACATTCGGAGGTCTTGAAGACACACATAAAATCATCATTGAACGTCACGGTCACGGGCGGATCGGATCTACGTGTAAATAAGAAACGTAGCTCCGTGTTACACGGAGATACGTATCTTAATTACACGTAGCCGAATTTCACGTGTCGAACGGGCCGGATCTCCGTTGCCGTGTTACTCGGTAACGGAGATTCGGCTACGGGTACACGAAACACGGACACGACCAGGAGCCCTAGTAGGTATGTATGTATGTATGTACTTACATATTTTGAAACGGGTCATGTTTAACCCCAAAACAAACTAAACATCACATTAATAAACTTGATTGTGATTTATCGTCATCATTTAGCCTTGTACAATTCCATTGCTGGTCATAGGTCACTCCCATATTAAATAAATAATAAATATCAGAGGGATAATGTCACACCAATTGACCTGGTTCCAAAGTTAGCTGTAGGCTTGTATTAGACAACGATATAAATACGTATACGTAGAAATATATACTTAAATACACAAAAACATCCATCATTCAGGATCAAATATTCGAGCTCATCACACAAATATCTGCTTTTACAAGGATTTGTATCCCGGACCGCTAATATCGTAGGCTAGTCACTACTAGACTAGGCCAGCGCGTCGTCAAAGGTATGTTTGACTTGAAGCCATTTTCAAGGAACAACACCTCTGTACGTCTAGCCAATTAAACGCTGCTGAAGTTTCTATTTTCACATTTTCGTTGACATAAGCGGTCGACGCGATTTGTCATTCGCTTTTTTTGTTATTATTGAAAATCGCTCGCTATCGTTATTTACTAGGCTTCCAAGTCTCACTGAAAACAATCGTTAATTTATTCAAAGGCCATTTTTTTGCTTCTTCTACAGCGTGTTTAATTTTATTGCCACTTTCGTACGGTATCCTTGCAGCAAGCTCCCGGTTAGTTATCATCGCTTTACGGGTCGCGCCGCCACAGAGTTTTTCAATTTACAGTAAAACCTACTGCCCACGTTTATGCGTGGCCGATACTTTATGGTGTCGCGTTTCGATTTCATTCGGACTATAAATATGCGTGTCCTTTCCAGTTATGTTTTTTTTTGATGCAAAGTCAAGTTTGTCGATGATTTTTCTGGCGCTAATTGAGAAATTTTATTTTCAAAAATATTCATTATGTTTGTTTAAAAATAAGAGTCAATTCTCTACCTTTAGAAAATATATTGAGAATACTTTCAAATAATGATAATCATAAGTATGCGTCAGCGCAATAGTTCTCATAATAACTTACTCTCTTACATTGATGATCTCTTCGACGCAGCTAATTTTGGTTGGTAGTAGAATATCATTATACTCGTTACAAGTATGATAATTCTATTGAACAGACACCAAGACACCAAAGGCTGTCTATCTCTATATTATATATCTGGTTCACGTTGACCTTGTCGTCGTTTACCTGAGATACTTTTTTTTTGGAATAGAGAAGCGCACGAGCACTTGATGGTAACTGTGATCTGAGACCAGTACACACTTGAATCCTCAAGACTACAATCTTAAGATTGCAACCCTAAGACTTCAAATTCGTTGCCAACCCTAAGGACTAACAGCAGATACTATTTTTCCAAAATAAGGCATGTGTTAGGGCATCAACAAACCATAGCACGTTACCTAGAGCGGTAAAACAAAGAACATCTCAGATCGCAGATATTTGATTCCAAAAGACGGTGATAAATATGCGTAGTTACTCAAAGATACGTCATCAACTGGCTATATGTCTACCAGAACAGCTCTACGTTTACCCTTAAAATAACACCAGTGACCTTTTGCGATGAATCATAGAAATCGTAGGAAGCGGTTCCACACGTGAGCAGTTAATGAGTAAAATAGGATTACAAAGGCTCAGAAGCCTCGCAAATAATCCCGTATATAACACCACGATGAGCCTAGTTACGCATAGTCGGGTTCTGAACAGCGAAGACGCTGATCAAAATGGTGTATAACTTCAAAGTGTTCAAGAAATGTGCCCCAAATGGGAAACTCACGCTGTATATGGCGAAGAGGGACTTCGTGGATCATATCTCGTTTGTGGAACCGATAGGTAGGGAGGGCTTTTTTAAATAAAAAAAAACAAGGAGTGTGATACGGAGTTATATTCATGTGGTAATCTAACTAGGTCATACATATTAAATATAAAGGGGAAAAGAACCTCCAGCCAAAGAACATTTTTTCAATTATAAAATACTATAACACTTAAAAGTTAGTACCTATCTAATCTAATGTAATGTAACTTCGAGTAAACAAAGTTCATTTTTATTTTTTAAATAACACAATTAAAAGCATTACAAATGTGAGCTCAATAACATTAAATTAAAAATAGTGAACAACATGACGAGGTCTCTACGTCAGAAGTCTACGTATGACAAGACCCTTTATCTCCTGAACGCGTGGAGATATCGAGTTGTAATTACAACCATATAGTCAAGTCTACAGTCCCTTGATGCTGTGAAAAAATAAAAACTCTTACGATTATTTTCCGTTGACTTAGAACTAAGAAAATTGGCAAGCCTAATACCGTCTTATACTACCAATATAGGAAAAAATCTGGGATTTAACTGGGATTAAAATACATTGGGATTTAATTAAAAATCTCAAAAAAACAGGGTCTTTATTTAAGAAACGGGGCGGTCCAAATTTTGAATTGAGTTAACCGTCGGTTGAGTTCGTGTCATATGCGAAACCCTCGGTAGGCGAGTGCCTTTTGCCCTGTCGCATTAACGCCATAGCTTAAACACTGTAAAATCAATCCCTTATGCGCGCAACGAACCGTGAAAGTTGGAAAAACTCCCGCGTTAACGCTAACCAACCAATTTAAAATTACACAAAGCGCAACTAACTTCCCTAATCGATCTGTCTAAACTCCCCAACGGTAACCGATCCTACTTTAATAGCATGTTTCTTCGTTTGTTGAGTTGTTCCGATGCACCGATACTGCAGCGCTAGACTATCCATCATCCGCCCACTGTCGCACCTGACTGATTAATAGGATCCAGTGTTTGCGGTGCAACTAAAACATGCAGTAATACGACACCGTAAACATCGTGTGTACTTTCGTTATTTGATGCAACGTGACTATTTTAACACTATAATAGGTTTTGACATTTTGTATTTGGAACGTAGAGCTGAAACTACACTTAAAGTGAAACTTTTTGCATAAGGTCCTGATCAGCTACGTATTTAGACCAATGACCATGGACGCACAGCAGTGTTCGCATTGTTGTGTTCAGGTTTGGGGATAAGACAACCGGTGAAATGACTAGCATAGAGGCATTCCATCTTAGTCCTCAGGGTTGGCAGTGCATTTGCAGTCCTAGGATTGCGGTCTTGTGAATGCGAATGTCTATGGGTCACAGTTTCCACTTACCATCAGTTGGCCTATATGCTCGTTTGCCTTCTCCTATGTCATAAAAACAACTATTATTATCATTTTGCTATCATCCGATTTTCGGGAAGCCTTGATAGGCTCATTCCGATTTTGTCAATTCTTAACGAACTGCTAAACACTTATAACTGAGAAAAAGTGACTTTTAACACAACAACGACCGAACTCAGAGACGCTTTAGAAACAATTAGTAACTCATTCGTTTTTCAAACTTATGTAAGATAAATCGCCACTAAGGTACGATCGATATAATCGTCATTGTCTGAGATTGAGTGCGGCGGTAAAAGTGTTTAGGAGTCCTTAACTAACAAGTGGGTGTAAACCATTATGAGATATTCCTACTGATATTAGAGATATTTGCTTAAAATCAGGTCGATTGGTCAGAGTTTGTCTGAAGGCCGCAACGTGACAAGCTCCATTTTACCACGAAATATTACACAGTCGCCGCAGAAAAAGCAATAAAAAACTTCTACACTAAAATTGCCCGCGACAATCTTGCAAAAATAAGTTCCAATATTCACCAACAGATGGCGTTGTCGTCCTGGACGATGAATACGTCCGCGGGCGCAAAGTGTGGGGGCAAGTGGTGTGCACGTTCCGCTACGGGCGTGAGGAGGACGAGGTCATGGGCCTCAACTTCTACAAGGAGCTGTTCCTGGCATCGGAGCAGCTCTATCCTGCACCTGAGAAGCGATCCTGGGAGATCTCGCGTACACAGGTTTAAAGAAGTTTTTTCTACTGTCATCGGACAAACTGTTAATTCTAAACTATTTCAGACCAGTCCTTTTAAAACTAAACTATTCATGGAAAATTTTACCTCTTTACCCCAATCTCAACAACTCGTAATATCGTCATTGGAGGGAATCTTGACCTTGAGTTTTCATCCACCCTTTGAGTGATTCTATACAATCACTATATCTACTTAATTAACATTGCAAATGCTTGAATGATGTTAAACACGCTAACTGGTTGGTAGATTGGTTGACTTTAACCCAAAGCATTTAATTTAATAATTTAACTAGGCTAAGAAGTAAAATTAAAAAGAAACTACTAAAAGTTTAATTGCAAGCCGTACCCATAAAATACCTTAATTTTCTACCACCAGCGGCGTTTGAATAAGGTTTACTAAGGCTTTGCTTAAAGTGCAGAGTACAGGTATTTCTCTGTTGGCTGCTAAGACAATTAGTGGCAGGTTCCACCGGGTTATTGCATTCCGCACGGGCCGGCGAGGCGCCGAACCGGCCTGACTCTGCACCGGCCCGTCTGCGGCAACCTTTAATTACTATAGCGGCCGCAAACGTATTTGGTTATTTTTAGTACGTTGTTCAGTATATTTTATTGCCAGACTAAAAAAGATGGGGTAATGTTTTGTAGAATTACCTATTTTGTACCAATTGAATAGAGAATTAAATTTTGTCTTTGGAACAATGTTTAATGATGGACCTTGTGCAGGGTCTATCCGGATCGCTATCACTATCTTATTCTTTAACCTAATGCCAAGCAGCAGTGTTCGCATTGTTGTATTCCAGTTTGAGGATAACACAACCGAACATTTCTGACATAGAGGCATTCCATCTTAGTTGTCAGGGTAGGCATTTGGGATCTAAAGATTTCAACTGTAAGATAGTCTGATAGAATGCATAATGTCTATGGGTCACAGTCATTTTACTCGTTATCAATTGAATAGAGAGTTGGAATTTGACTTTGGAACATAAAGTTCTTACGTTATTAGTAGCAGATTTTCTGAGGGAATGATTGGGATACGCCAAAAAAAATAACTGCTTGCTTTTACATTTCTACTCAAAAGAATGTATCCCAAATTGTGTGGTAAATCTTTAACCATTTTACAAAGTTTGTTAAGAAACGTCGGCCGATAGTCTGAAATTTCGGAGGCACAGTAAAGCAAGAATAAAATATGATTTGTCTTTAACTATCATTGTAAGTTTTGAATTTGACAGAAACTGATACAGAAAAGTTTAACTAAAATAGGTTTATAGTGTGTTTATGAATAAGGGTTGTTTATGCCTTATTTATTGTTCAAATTGAGGCATAATAAGTTCACGTTCTGCTTTACGCTGATTTTAATATTATACGCGTTGTTTTATCAGGAGCGTCTTCTAAAAAAGCTGGGTGAGAATGCCTTTGCGTTCCGGCTGACTATACCAGCTGGCGCGCCAGGGTCTGTGACGCTGCAGCCGGCGCTGGAGGACGAGGGGGAGCCGTGCGGGGTGCACTATTACGTGAAGCTGTTCGTCGGGGATTCGGAGATAGATCGCTCTCATCGCAGGTATATTTATTATCCAGGGTGATGGAACGAGTAATGAGCACGGTTCAATGGTGGACACTTGATTCTTATGTTGCAGAAGATAAGGGTTATAAGTTTATTTTGAGAAAAGCAATATCTAACCTAATGATCTTTGAATTAAGAGTTAAGTGTCCATTAATGTGCCGTCAGCTAAAAATGTCCAATGTATGTGCCGTCACCCTAAACACAATTTGACAACGCTTTGGCCTAGCTAGTTGGTAGGGTACCCTGCCTTCGAAGCTAGCCGTCCCGCGATCGTTTTTTGGCCGGGGAAAGTATCCGTGTGATGAGCGAATGTATTTGTTTATATAAAAACTCTTTCGTGACTGACAAATAACCCACAGCCTAAATCTTTGTATCCAAAATATACAAATTTTTTTTAAGGTAGTGTACTAGTACTGCGTCAAATTGTAAAATTTAATTATTTCATTATTTTCAGTCCGGTTCTAGGTCACTTTGCAGTTTTGACCCAAAGCACAAAACTTTTGAATGTTTCATTTTGGAGAATAAACTCAGATGCTTGTGAATCTTGTGATGTGTGTTTAGGAGCACAATAGCGCTGGGTATCCGGAAAGTGCAGTATGCGCCCAGCAAGCCAGGTCCTCAGCCGTGCACCGTGGTGCGCAAGGACTTCGTGCTGTCGCCAGGACAGCTGGAGCTGGAGTTGACCCTGGATCGACAGCTATATCTGCATGGCGAGACAGTGGCTGTGAACGTGTGTGTGCGCAACCATAGCAACAAGGTATATTAGAATCGCCGTTGATTTGGGTTTTAGATGTACAGAAACATTGGGACCAATTCAAATCATTGTTATCTAAATTAAAATCTGTAAACCGAAATTTATAAAAGTCACTTTTTTTTTGTCAGACTGAAATCAATTTTGACGTCAACAGTTTAGGTTGACAGATATTTATTACAAGTAGAGAACTAGAATGAATTAATAGCTAAGAATATTCAGACGGCAGGCATTGACCTACTTATACTGTGTTTGCCTATAAGCATTGTCAATTAACGATGAGATGTATCAAACATATTAACAAGACTTCAATTTTAAGTAGCAAAAAACCTATTCCTGTCATGGATTTGTTACAAATAGTAACAACCTTTTGTCAATCACGTCATCATTGATCATAGGTGGTGAAACGCATCAAAGCAGCTGTTCAGCAGGGTGTCGACGTTGTGCTGTTCCAGAGTGGACAGTACCGCAACATCGTCGCCAGCGTTGAAACGCAGTCAGTATGCGATCATTTAATAAATAATTATAACAGTAGAAAATACGTAAGGTCCAGCAATCATTTATATTTCAAAAACGACTGACTGTTGAGTTTCTTGTGACCTAAAATCACAAAACACTCAGCATCCCAATACTGATGTCCTCAGATCAAGGTTATATTATAATACACCTTGTACTAAACGCCTACCAATATCTGCTTGCTCAAGAATCGTGATGTTATAAAAATATGAATTGATACAGGGTTGATTTTTATATGAAGACGTATGCGGGCTGATCTTTCACAGGGATGGGTGTCCCCTGCAGCCTGGTTCCAGCTTGCAACGCGTGCTTCACCTCACGCCAGTTCTGACGGCCAATCGCGACAAGCGCGGCATTGCGCTGGACGGTCAAATAAAACGTGCTGACACTACCCTTGCCTCTACTACGCTGTCAGTATATTTTTATTATTACTTTAAACGACTTCAAAGAGGAGGAGGTTCTGGGATCGACGGAACCTTTAAAACAATATTGGCACTTTATTTAGAGGATTTTGGTATTTTTTATTGTGACTCACGTATTTGCTGTTGAAAAGCACTATTTGGTAAAGTGGAACTGATGATGAAGACCATAGATGGCCACCGGAACTCCTAAACGGTATATATTTCAAGGGTGGCGATAAGATATTTCGATTACGATAGTTTAGCGACTATGACGAAGCATATTTCAGTTTAAATATACGTATATGAGTTTTCCACGGCGTTGTTTGCGGCGATATTTTTTTTTTTTTTTTTTTTTTATATCATAGGAAGGCAAACGAGCACACAGGCCACCTGATGGTAAGTGGAAACTGTGACCCATAGACATTCGCATTCACAAGACCGCAATCCTAAGACTGCAAATGCGTTGCCAACCCTGAGGCCGAAGATGGAATGCCTCTATGCTAGTCATTTCACCGGCTGTCTTATCCCCAAACCGGAACACAACAATGCGAACACTGCTGCTTGGCGGCAGGTTAATGGATAAGATGGTGGTACCAACCCGGACGGACCCTGCACAAGGTCCTCCCACCTCCAAAAAAGGCGGTTTTTTGTTTTTTTAAACTTTTATTTTATTAGCTTCTAGTTACTCCCCTTAATGTTATAAATATTTGGTTAATTGACAATTAACCGATTGGCATTGAAGATACGCACAGCATAGCAGATATAGATCAACAATGAGATGGAGGGCTGACCTAAATGTATTACATACCTTCACGCCTTCATTCCCAGAGTGGGGTAGGCAGAGCTACAGAATTACCAACAACTCTAAAAACTTGTTGATAACTCTGTAACCACAATTTGCACACCTAAATGTATTTACGAGGGATAAGCGGGAGGGTTAAGGACGAGTGGAGAATCAGATGAGTGGTAGAAGGGATCAGTGCAGTGGGACACAAGATTAGGTTAAAGAATGGCTCTTAGGGCCGTATTAATAATCTCATCTTGACCGAGGCGACCGTCACAAGATACGTCAAATTAAACGTCAAACCATAGAAAGCTGTCATTTTTGACGCGTCTTAAGACGAGCATCACAGTTGAGATCAGTTTATTAATGTTGCATTCCTGTGAATAGGGTCAACAAAAGTTCTCTTATCATTTTTGTCAGTATATTATGATAGATTCTCACAGCTGGCTTTCGTGCTGGGCTTTGGCCAATTTCACTATGCTAAAATCATTTCGAATTTCTGTAGTTTCTACTTATATAAGGTAAATTCTGATGATTCTGGTTCTATTGTGTGTTGCAGGCTCTTGGACCCTGATCAGCGTGATGCATTCGGTATTGTGGTGTCATACAGCGTTAAAGTCAAGCTGTATTTAGGAGCGCTGGCTGGTGAGCTCGCTGCTGAGCTGCCGTTCATCCTCATGCATCCTAAGGTACAGGTCTTATTGATATTACAAAATCTTGCATGTCAAGCATTTGAAATTTTTCAAGCGGTGATAGTTTATTATTGGTGAAAAAATTTACTTAGCTTTAGCAGCTGCCGATTCTCAGTGAAAAGCTGAATTACAGCAAGATGCTACTGTCATTTTTTTATGGCATTGGAAGGCAAACGAGCACACAGGCCACCTGATGGTAAGTGGAAACTGTGACCCACAGACATTCGCATTCACAGGACTGCAAATGCACTGCCAACCCTGAGGACTTAGATGGAATACCTCTTTGCTAGTCATTTCACTGGCTGTCTTATTCCCAAACCAGAACACAACAATGCAAACACTGCCATGTTTTCGCTTTTTTTACTTCTTAAACCCCTAAATCTATTTCAAATTGACCTATAAATTACCAACACTACCAACTTACAAATTAAATCCAAAGATTTGTCGTAGGGACCACCTTTCTGCGTATACGTGTCTTCTGTATGAGGTTGAGGCAATATAGCATATGAAGAGTTGCGGTTTGTGTGCAGGAAGGACGTGCGAGGGTGGTCCACGCTGACAGCCAGGCTGACGTCGAGATGTTCCGTCAGGATACCATCCATCATCAGGAGAGCGTCGAAGTGTACTAACACCACAGTTCTCAACTACTACAGATATAATAAATTAATGCGAAGGCTTGAATTCATCATTGATTCTGTGAGCATTGAGCCTATTTTACTCGTACGTCTCAAGGCAGCAATAATTGTCATACTGATCTTCTTATAGCGATTGCCAACGTGGCTAAATAAATGTGTGTTTTTTTAAAGCGTTAAGGCGGTTGTCTGTGTTGTCACACTGCCGCCGCATTCCGTTGATCTGTATCTCTGTTTGAATTCCGGTGCATGACGAACTGAATTGACTAAGGAGCGGAGCGGATTTACTATGGAGCTCGGTGTGGCATACCCTGCGTCCCGCACCGCACCGCGTCGCCGTCCAGAAGTGCGAACCGTCCTGCGATTCGCACCTCCTCCGCACGGAGAGACGGAGCCAGTGTGACCCACCGTGCGGTTTTTGCGTACAAATCAAGATTCTACAGTACAAAGTTAAAAACCGCAGCACCGGACGCTATTGCGATGTGCGGAGCAGTGTGTCAATAACCAGACCAGCGCCTGCAAATCGCGAAAATAAAGCTCCATAAAGTAACCAATTGCGCTTCTTTTGATCCAGCCATATCGCTTATATGCCCGAAGTCATATTTTAAACAATAATGGCAATAATTGTCTTTTTTGTTAAGCCATAAAACGATTTAAATGAGATAAATTTTATTTAAAATTCGCATTCCTCTGAAAACATCCTTTATTTGCAGACAAAGTCTAAAATAATTACTAACGCGTGCAAATGCTCTTGGTAGAGATGCATTTTTAGCCTGCAATTCGAATGACAAGTGTACCAGGATATGAAGAATCGTTTTAAAAGATCGATTATTCGACTTTACTGTAACTTTTTCTAAAACTGAAGTATTATGTGAAGTTTCTGTAAAATAATTATGGCAGATGGACCGAAAAAATATGCAAAACATGACTAATATATTTCTATCTGTGAATATCTTTCTAATTACGCTTATTTGAAGATCTACACGTTGTAGTCATAAAGTTGTAACACATTGTGTGTAAGTTATCAGAATCATTCCTATAGATTTATTTACGAGCTGTATTATCCAATATATTTATGAGCTCTGTTATGTTTAATATAATATTTACACATTTCATTTGTTTTATTTTTCAACTAGGCCTTTTCAGATGCGTTGTAAGATAGTCTGTGGGACACTTTCTGCCTCTTTCTAATTAACCAAGAAATAAAAAGACACCACGCGACTTAAAGCGACATTGAATTAACTTAGCATACATACTAGTCATTTTCACCGTGCATTGGTTAATTAAAACTGCATGTGTAGATACCAAAACGCTATAGGTATTTGTACTATTAAGGAACTTGTATGTTTAGCCGGTTTATACCATACGTAAGTAAGCCGGGTTGTACATTTTCCACGTGTTATTATATTATATTAGTGATGTCACGTCGGAGAATGTATAACATGGCTAATTTACGGATAACAATAATGTCAAAATGCTTAACATTAAAAAATTTGCTGGAGCCGATTTGGTTTTTTTTTTTTTTTAATTATAAACGACTTTATTTTTCTAAGTAAATATTTTGTAACATTACGTCACGTTCAATTCTTACCCTCTTTCACACTTATATTTGAATTTTGACGGAAAGAGACAAAGAATGCTTTAACTAAAATAGCGCAAGGAGGTAAAACTTTAGCTTAACAATTGGTTTGACAACACAAATTCTAACCCACCACAACTACAGTTAAACCAGCCTAGTTTATACAGGAGTTTGCTACTATGGGAGCATAAACAAATCAGTTTTCTGCAACTTCTTTTATTAATATCCTGTATTTATATTAAATAACCCATTGTTTACTGCAATCTGTTCGTGATCCGACAAGAGTGCACAAGTTCGCAAATGCAACCATAGGCTGCAGGGAGAGGAGTGTTTTAGAACTCCGAGTGCATTGTGTTGACACTCCCCAGGCTACCCAAACTCAAAGTATTAAACCAACGCTATAGCCCTGTCCCTTTCTCACCATTGCTTTATAACGAAAGAGCGCAAGAGACGGGTTTCCGGAGATCACTATTTAATAGTTTGAAGTATCCTACAAGTGCGGAACGGTCTGGAGCTATTGAAGTTGATCTTTCAATTACACTACATAAGTATAGCGGAGCCAAAGTACTCAATAACTCTTAAGTTTAAATTAAAACCCGACTATCAACCGCAGAAAGTGTTTTTGGGTGGATCAACTTTTTGTTGTTGTTATTCTGTCCCGTAAGCCAGGAGACAACAGTGATAGAGTTTCTTAGAAAAAATGTTATAATATATACTTCCAGCACACTCAGGAGAAAGGCCATAAAAGAATAAGTGTGTAATTGCCAATAAACCGTTTTTTAGTGGACTTATATCCTTTGAAACTTTTTAAAACTAACAAAGACGGTTAAAACAAAACTAATCCGAGGTTCAGGGTCGAGGATCGTAGTTGGTTCTTGTTCAGTTGGTTCTTGTTCAGTTGTGAAGGTTCAGGATGATCTCACGACGTTGCCCGACTCGTATCGCCTTTTATACAGAACTTGATCCCTTCCCTTTCGTCGGGCAACGCCTACTTTTACATATTACACGGCTTATGGCATCTAGGTTCTTAAACTTTACTTAACGCTATTTCTTAACTTACCATAATCTAACTAACCTAAGAAATCATTTATTATTATAATACATTACTTAAGTCTATATTTACATGTTCTTAATGATCTAATTGGGTCGCCGTCCGTAACATTCTCCCCCCGGTGAAGACTGCTAGTCGCAGCCATCCTGTGTCACCGGGAGGACGGCGAGCTTCGTCGTGGGGCGCCGGAACTCTCCTCCCTTGGTCTGCACCTTCGCGCTTCTGACTCCGCCATCTGCGCGATCACGACGCCGCGGGGCCAGACGTTTCGAGGCAGCGTGGAGTCGACGACGACGACAAGGTCCCCGACTTGAAGCGGGCGCTCGCCTCCGCTGGGAGATCGTCGCGGTGCGAGCGTCGGGAGGTACTCCCGGACCCATCTCGACCAAAAATGGTCGGCGAGAGCTTGACTGGCTCTCCACGTTCTTCTGTCGCTCTCCTCACATGGGCCGGTCGCTGGAAGCCCCGTTGAACTCCCCAACAGAAAGTGGTTGGGAGTGAGGGCTTCGTCGTCTCGGGGATCGGTGGAGACGTGTGTTAGGGGCCGGGAGTTCACGATGTTCTCGGCCTCGGCGAGTAGCGTCGCTAGTACTTCCTCCCTTGGCGCTTTTGTTTGCAGAGTCACGGTGAGTGCGGTTTTCACGGATCGTACTAGCCGCTCCCACGCTCCTCCTTGGTTCGGCGCGCCGCGCCGGGAGGGATAAAGCGCCACTCTGTTCGGCGCTGCGTCGCGTAGGCGCGCAACGCTGGCAACCACTCTTGGTAGGCGGCCTGTAGTTCGTCGTCGGCGCCGCGGAAATTGGTCCCATTATCGCTGTATATAACTCTGGGCCAACCGCGGCGCGCCGCCATACGTCTCAGCGCCATTATAGCTGAGTCGGTCGTTAGGCTCGCTGCCAGCTCCAGGTGTACAGCTCGGGTTGTCAGGCATGTAAATAAAGCCACCCATCTTTTCTCATGGCGGCGTCCAATGGTGACGGTCAGTGGGCCGAAATAATCGACCCCACAGTTCGTAAAGGCTCTCTTGTGAGGTTCGAGGCGCGCCAGTGGTAAGTCCCCCATGGCCGGCGCGTGCGTCCGCGCACGGCGTATGAGGCACATGCGGCAGTTGTGTGCGACAGCGCGCACCGTAGGTCGCATGTGCAGGATCCAGTATTGCTGGCGCAGATCGTTCACCACCCGTTCGTGCGACGAGTGGGCCGCGTCGCAGTGCGCCTGTAAGATTAAAAGGCGCACCAACGGGTGTCTTCCGTTCAGGATCACCGGATTCTTGTTCATTTGCACTGGAGCGGCATTTATGCGTCCATGCATTTTTATTAAACCGTTTTCGAGCACGGGGTCTAAAGCGTATAATTTGCTTTTCTTTGTCAGTCTCCCCCCGTGCTCTAACACCTTTATCTCGTCGGAGAAGTCATCGGTTTGGCTTTTCTTTTGCCGCTCCGCTTGTTCTAGGTGCCGCGGTTGCATCGTATTGCTTTCTTTGCGGCACCTCTCTATGAAGAGTAGTACGTAGGCGGTGGCTCTTATAAGCCGCTTATAATTTGAGAAGCGACTTATTTCCGGTAGCGGGTACTCTTCTTTTATACTTGCTGTGTGCGCGCACGTTTGTTCGGGCTCTTCACGCCGCGCGGGTTCCTGAGGCCAGTCCTCTTCCAGACATTGTAAAAATGCTGGTCCGGTATACCAGCGGTCGCT
Organism: Acleris emargana; assembly: GCA_927399475.2. Classification (NCBI taxonomy): domain Eukaryota; kingdom Metazoa; phylum Arthropoda; class Insecta; order Lepidoptera; family Tortricidae; genus Acleris; species Acleris emargana. The sequence goes on along the minus strand of OV656836.1, from coordinate 2,611,592 downwards.
GATTTTAATTGCGCGATCGCAGTCTGCGCGTGTCGCGTCGTCAGCCGGATTTTCTTTGGTCGGCACCCACCGCCACTGTTCTGCCTTTGTTTTCTCGGCTATCTCGCCGAGACGGTGGGCGACGAAAGGGCTGTATCTGCGTGCGTCATCTCGCACCCAATGCAGGACAGTCCGCGAATCGGTCCAGTAGGTGACGTCATCGACCGCGTACCGATGTTCCTTTCTGATGACTTCGCTAAGGCGCGCGCCGATCACCGCGGCCTGTAGTTCGAGCCGCGGGATGCTTAACTGCTTCATCGGCGCGACCTTCGCTCTTGAGGTTATTAGCCCGACCTCAGGACTCGAATTTGTGGTTCTCCAGTACGCGACCGCTACGTAAGCTTGTTCGCTAGCGTCGACAAACACATGTAGTTGCGGACGCGCTTCTCCCCCCGTCTTGAAATAGGGACGGGGTATGCGTAATGTTGCGACGTTGCTCATCGCGCTCAGCCATCGGGTAAAGCTGTCGCGTTCTTCTTCGGGTAGCGACTCGTCCCAGCCCATCTTGAGGGCCCACAAACGCTGTAGCTGGACCTTAGCCGTTATCGCATATTGCGATATTAGGCCCAGCGGATCGTAGATGCTCATAACAGCGCTGAGAGCTTCTCTTTTCGTGGGCCCTCTTAACCTGTCTTTCACGTCGACTGGGACTCGGATTAGCGCGGTGTTGAAGCCCAAGACGTCTTTGTTTGGCTCCCAGTACATTCCCAGTACTTTAGGCGTCTTGTCTCCCAGTAGTGTGGGTCCTTCTGCGCGTAGATCGGGCGGTACTTGATCCATTAATTTGCGCGAGTTTGAGGTCCACCCGCGCAAATTGAAACCACCTTTTCTATGGCAGGCCGCTATCTCTTTGGATCGGTGAAGTAGCTCTGGTTCGGTGGCATAGCTAGCCACTAGATCATCCATGTAGTGGTTTCTTTGTATATCCTCTAAGGCGTCGGGATGCTCGGAAGCGTTATCTAACGCATTCCGGTTGCGCACACTATGCGCGAGAAAAGGCGAACTCGCGGCTCCGAAGATCATGGATTTCATCACGTAAGTTCGTGGTTGTCCGCGTCGTTCGTTTCCTCTCCACAAGAATAGCTGTGACGGCTGATCGGCGGCTCGTATCCTTATTTGAAGGAACATTTCTTGCACGTCTGCAGTCGCAGCGTAGGCTCCTTCCCGGAAACGAAATAAAATTCCCGGGAGCGACTGTAGTAGATCCGGGCCTTCCAATAGTTGGTCGTTTAAACTGACTCCCCGGCATGTAGCGGCAGCGTCAAACACCAATCTAATTTTCCCGGGCTTGTTCGGGTTTCTAACGGCGAAGTGCGGCAGATAATTGTTTATGGAGCTCGTTCCGGGATCAGTTATCTCTGCCGCGTAGCCTTTCGTTAATAGGTTCTCAATTTGCCTCGAGTATTCTTCTGCAAATTTAGGCTCCTTGTCCATTTTTCTCTCGATGCCTAGCAATCGGTTGTAGGCCAGTTGAAAGTTAGGCGGGAGTTTTGGTTCGTCGTCCCGCCAAAGCTGGCCTACCTCGTATCGTCCGTCCACTTTCCGGACTGTGTCGTTAAATATCTGTATTGCTCGTTCGTCTAGGGGCCGCACTTTAGTTGTCAGGGCCACCCCTAAGGAGTCCACAGCGAAGTGTCGCTCCACAAGTTTGTGCAACTCGTCTTCCTGGATCGTTAGGTGCAGGGCAGTCTCATAGCCCTGCGTCCTTATTGTGCGCGGTGCCGCCCCGTATATCGCCCATCCAAGGTCGGTCAGCACCGCCGCTGGTTCATTTGCACGCCCGATTCGGGTCTCCGTAGAGACCATAACGTGCCAATGGTCGGCCCCAATCAACAGTCGTGGCGCAGCAGTGTTGTAGCATGCTCCGTCGAGTCCCGTTAAATGGGCGTGGTTCATCAAAAGCGTCTTGCTTATAGCTTGCTTGTGTAGGTTCAAACCGCGCACGGTTTGCAGCTTTAAACGGTGCATTGGACCACCGTATCTGCCGCAGACGTCAGCTTCTATTTTGCGGCTCTTTAGTTGCTGCGTCATGTCGCCCACGCCTTTGATGTAGAGTGGCGCCTCGGGTCCGGTGGCGCCTATTTCTAAGGCGAGATCATGGTCGATAAGACTGACGGTCGAGCCCTCGTCCAGCAGCGCATACGATTCCACCCGTCCTTTGGGTCCGTATAATGTGACAGGGACTACCTTCAGTAGCACGGTCGGTGCGTCAGCAGCGAAGTTCGTTATGTTCGTAACGAATTCAGGTGCCTTGAATGTTCGTGACGGCGCTTGTGCCGATTGAGGCGCCGGCGCTTGGGTTCGGGGCGCCGGCGCTTGTGTTCGTGGCGCCAACGCTGGGTTTCGTGGCGCCGCCGGCGCCTGCGATCTAGGCGCCGGTGGATAGTTCATGTGCAGCAATTCGTGATGCGAATGCGGGCATCCATCTACGCTGCATCCTTTTGCTCGGCATTGGTCTCGCCGATGTTTATTGTTCAGGCACTTGAAACATACCTTGTTTTCCTTAGCCCAACTCCATCGGGCGGCAACTGTTAACGCCTGCAGTTTCTTGCACCTTGTTGTTTCGTGGTTTCCTCCGCAGCTCAGGCAATTGTTCGGCGGAGTAAACCGGGTTCGGTCGGCGCGGTACTGTCCCGAAGTTAGGTTTAACGGGACGCAACTCCCGCCGGTTCGGTGGCGGGGCTGCTGTTGTTGACACTCCAGTTGCGGCCGTCGAGTAGGTGAAGCGTAAGGCGCGATCATGTCATCTGTGTCGACATTCAGCTCTGCCTAGTCACAAAATCTGGATCTCAAATGTGGGCTCATTCGATCCAGTATTTCCCTTGTGAGCAGCGGGTTGTACAAATATTTCCTCTTGTCCACACTTGCCACGACCGTCACTATATTTTGTATTTTCACCGCGAAAGCGTTAAGGTCCGATGCGGACGAGCCCAGTCGTGGCAATCTTTTTAAATCGTCGAGCGCTCTGTCGACGATAATCTCGGGCCGCCCGTAGCATTGCCGGAGGGTCTGCATAACTTGGTCTGGATCGCAGGTCGTATGCAGCAATGCCAAAACGGCCTCGCGTGCGGCCCCCTTTAGGCATGTTCTCAGCCGTGCCATGTTTTCCGTGGGTTTGAATGAGTATGCCCTCGTGCTTTCGACATATGCCGCTTGAAAAGGCAGCCATTCGCCGGTCACCCCGCTGAACGTTGGTAGCTCGTACACTTGACGCGGGGCTGGTCGCTGGCGTGACATCTTTTCAATAGCCTCAGCTAATTGAGCTATACCGCGATTGCCGCTGGTGCTGCGCTCGCGGGTCGGTGTTCGTGTCGACGGTCGCGGCTCGCGTCGAGGCGTCGACTCATAAATGTTCGAGGTTCGGTTCGGGTTCGACGGGTTCGACGGGTTCGCTGGGTTCGCATCTATTGCGCACTGCTCCAGCCACGAGTCTACTTGGTGCTCGATCTCTGGTTGCCCCAGTGCGCTACCTCTCTGCGAGCCCTCAGCTTCCAATAAGTCTAGCTGCGAAGCTAACTGGTTCTTTATTAACTGCTTTTCCAGCTGTAATTCTCGGCGGCTGATTTCTAACATCTTTTGATCCGCCTCGTATTCAGCTTGTCGCATAAGCATCGCCGTATTGTTAGAGCATCTCGATGCTGCGGGCGATTGCCGGAAAACAACGGTCTTAGTCACGTTTAATCCGGACCGTGACGGCGCGTTAGTGTCGCGCGTGGAGCGCACGGGTTCGGGGGCGCTCAGCTCTTGTTCTGACGTAACGGCGTCCAAGTGCCCGTAACGATTAAAATCGCCTCGTGAAACGGTGTCGGGCACTTGCGCGTTATCGTCGCCGCCAGCAACCGAGCGCACGTAACGGCCGAGGCCATCTCGTCCGAAGACGGGAACGTGCGCTGGAGCAGCGTCAGCAGCCTGGCGCACGTAACGGCCTAAACCATCTCGTCCGCGGACGGGGACGTGCGCTGGCGCTTTTTGATCGCAGGCAACCGAGCGCTCGTAATGGCCTAAGCCATCTCGTCCGAGGACGGGAACGAGTGCCGGCGCCTTATCTCCTTTGGAGAAATTCAGATGACGTTCGAGCTCAGCGCGCCATAACAATGGATCGCTGATAAGGGCAGTCGGGTCGACTTCTACCCCGGGAGGTTCGGATAGGGCAGAAGGTCCAGCGAGGTTCGATCGCTGTACTGCAGCTGTTATCGTCGATTCTGAAGCGGCGTGTTCGGTGGATGGTGGTTCGGATCTTGTATCCAGTTCTCGTAGACGCTCTTACGCGTCGGTGTGATCAGCGTGTGATCGGGTAACAACCATTGTTGTTGATGATGTTGATGCTGATGTAGATCCGGCTCGAAGGACCAAGCGATGTTGGCGATGTGCACACAACGGGGTCTCTTCGTTGCTCAGTTGTTCGGTTGTTCAAATTAAAAATTTAGTGGACTGTATATGAATTTATTTTTACGGTGAAAACTTTTTAAAACTAACAAAGACGGTTAAAACAAAACTAATCCGAGGTTCAGGGTCGAGGATCGTAGTTGGTTCTTGTTCAGTTGGTTCTTGTTCAGTTGTGAAGGTTCAGGATGATCTCACGACGTTGCCCGACTCGTATCGCCTTTTATACAGAACTTGATCCCTTCCCTTTCGTCGGGCAACGCCTACTTTTACATATTACACGGCTTGTGGCATCTAGGTTCTTAAACTTTACTTAACGCTATTTCTTAACTTACCATAATCTAACTAACCTAAGAAATCATTTATTATTATAATACATTACTTAAGTCTATATTTACATGTTCTTAATGATCTAATTGGGTCGCCGTCCGTAACAGAACTACTGTTAAAAACAAAGGTTAAAACTTTTATGAATGCTAAACCTTATTTTTCAAATTTTTCCAAAATGAAAAAGTTGGTTTCAACAGAAATAAACTGTACAAAAATTTAATCCTAGTTTATTAAATAACGATTAGTTTAACTACATATAAAAACAAGGTTTGTACGTTTTCGTTTTTCAATTTGATTCTTAGTTCGGAAAACGTTCTAGCACCCCAGTGCTCCAGAAGTATCCACTTTTATACTTTTATTTGTTATTATGTACAGACCTAGTTTTTCATTATATCTAACAATACAAAATATTAAAAAATCGTTAGAAGAATCGTGGGCAATGCTCGCAGGACTGATGGCCGATGGGGTCAGAAGGTTCTTGAGTGGCGTCCGCGGACCGCCTCCAACAAGATGGAGTGACGACCTTGTAAGGATCGCGGGAACGCGGTGTCACGTCCTACCGGGTGGCAAGAAAAACTCGATAAAAGTTTAAAGAATTTATTGAAAAGAACTCCGGTAGTGTGAACAGAAGAGGGTAGTAGGTTCGTAGGGTGTGGTCTGATTCTGTGAAGTGGATAGCACTTCCCTCGTAAATTAGAGTGACGCGGAGCGGCGGTGGAGGTAACCCGTCGGCAGCCCGACGGTGTACGATGCCAGGATCCTGGCGTCAGGGGGGTAGCACCCGGTGTGTAGCACCGGACCCCACTCGACGATCCTGGTCCCGGAGATAGACGCCGCGCCGGCCAAGTAGGTGCGTAGAGGAGGAGTTTAAAAACGTTTAACAACTAGGTGGTGTACTCTTAGCGGTGATTATGATGAGTGAACGGTGAAAGATGAACGGTGATCGTTGCTCCCTGAACGGTGAACGGTGCTTGGTGCATCATGATAGGTGATCGGTGCTTCATGATCGTGATCGGTGCTCATGATGGGTGATCGGTGCTCATGATGGGTGATCGGTGCTCATGATGGGTGATCGGTGCTCATGATGGGTGATCGGTGCTCCCTGAACGGTGAACCCCGATTTGGGGATTTGCACCGATTTTATAGATAGGTATTAAGTACCTATACGAACGTTAATACTAGTGTTCGAAGTGTAGTAGCTGAGGCGGCAAAGAGGACGAATGAAATGAGCGCGGCCCTTTTATAACCTTTCGCCCATTTCGGTTAATTTTTAATATGAGTAGGGCGAACAAAGAAATGCTAGAAAGCCAATTCGCGTCATGAGTGAAAATATCGGGTCATGTAGGTAAGACACCAACATACCCTCCATTATTTTCTCATGCGCTGAATCGGATAAGAAAGAATACAATATTTTATTATTTTATGAACGAGTAACAATTAAAAGGTTATTTATATTTATGTTGAAGTTAATTTTATTAAAAGATTTAAATATAAGTAAGTTACACAGAATGGCTAGTAACGCCATCTGTTGGATAAGTGTCGTCAACACTTGACAAAGATCGATTTGTGGTTAACGCAACTCAAATAATCTATGGAATTGAGCTGTCTGTTTGACAGTTATTAGTAAACAATTCATATAGATGTTTACAATACGAATTTAAATGAAAATGAAGTGAAATGAAGTTAAATTGAAGTGAATTAAGCTTGTTTGTAAGTTAAAATGCAGCACAGGTAAACAGCGTAACAACTGCATTGTTACAGTACCCCCCCTTCTCCAGTAAGGATTTTGATCCTAAGAGAAAAATCCGCCTAAGAAAATCTTTTACGTTTACACTTTCAAACTCCTTTCATTCATCACACATACAAATAACTTACAGAATATCCTTTCAAAGTGAGTTAACTATTTAGGCAATTTAGTTGACTCTGACGCAAAAAGTAATGGCTAGATGTAACTGGATGAAAATACTGTTAAACTTTCCTCGAAACATCGTCATAGGATCACTACCCGTCCTATATAGATCACCTAACAATACATGCAGCAAGGGCTTATTTAACGAGTCACTATCCGCTCGGGGCACGTATGTTAGATAAGTAGTGGTCAAGGTAGGGCTTATTTATCAAGTTACCAACCGCTTGAGTGTAAGGCTTTGTAGTTCGACTTGTATTGAGTTTAAAACGTTTAACAACTAGGTGGTGTACTCTTAGCGGTGATTATGATGAGTGAACGGTGAAAGATGAACGGTGATCGTTGCTCCCTGAACGGTGAACGGTGCTTGGTGCATCATGATAGGTGATCGGTGCTTCATGATCGTGATCGGTGCTCATGATGGGTGATCGGTGCTCATGATGGGTGATCGGTGCTCATGATGGGTGATCGGTGCTCATGATGGGTGATCGGTGCTCCCTGAACGGTGAACCCCGATTTGGGGATTTGCACCGATTTTATAGATAGGTATTAAGTACCTATACGAACGTTAATACTAGTGTTCGAAGTGTAGTAGCTGAGGCGGCAAAGAGGACGAATGAAATGAGCGCGGCCCTTTTATAACCTTTCGCCCATTTCGGTTAATTTTTAATATGAGTAGGGTAGACCACGTAAAGGGCGCCACTGTCACGTCCTACCGGGTGGCAAGAAAAACTCGATAAAAGTTTAAAGAATTTATTGAAAAGAACTCCGGTAGTGTGAACAGAAGAGGGTAGTAGGTTCGTAGGGTGTGGTCTGATTCTGTGAAGTGGATAGCACTTCCCTCGTAAATTAGAGTGACGCGGAGCGGCGGTGGAGGTAACCCGTCGGCAGCCCGACGGTGTACGATGCCAGGATCCTGGCGTCAGGGGGGTAGCACCCGGTGTGTAGCACCGGACCCCACTCGACGATCCTGGTCCCGGAGATAGACGCCGCGCCGGCCAAGTAGGTGCGTAGAGGAGGAGTTTAAAAACGTTTAACAACTAGGTGGTGTACTCTTAGCGGTGATTATGATGAGTGAACGGTGAAAGATGAACGGTGATCGTTGCTCCCTGAACGGTGAACGGTGCTTGGTGCATCATGATAGGTGATCGGTGCTTCATGATCGTGATCGGTGCTCATGATGGGTGATCGGTGCTCATGATGGGTGATCGGTGCTCATGATGGGTGATCGGTGCTCCCTGAACGGTGAACCCCGATTTGGGGATTTGCACCGATTTTATAGATAGGTATTAAGTACCTATACGAACGTTAATACTAGTGTTCGAAGTGTAGTAGCTGAGGCGGCAAAGAGGACGAATGAAATGAGCGCGGCCCTTTTGTAACCTTTCGCCCATTTCGGTTAATTTTTAATATGAGTAGGGCGAACAAAGAAATGCTAGAAAGCCAATTCGCGTCATGAGTGAAAATATCGGGTCATGTAGGTAAGACACCAACATACCCTCCATTATTTTCTCATGCGCTGAATCGGATAAGAAAGAATACAATATTTTATTATTTTATGAACGAGTAACAATTAAAAGGTTATTTATATTTATGTTGAAGTTAATTTTATTAAAAGATTTAAATATAAGTAAGTTACACAGAATGGCTAGTAACGCCATCTGTTGGATAAGTGTCGTCAACACTTGACAAAGATCGATTTGTGGTTAACGCAACTCAAATAATCTATGGAATTGAGCTGTCTGTTTGACAGTTATTAGTAAACAATTCATATAGATGTTTACAATACGAATTTAAATGAAAATGAAGTGAAATGAAGTTAAATTGAAGTGAATTAAGCTTGTTTGTAAGTTAAAATGCAGCACAGGTAAACAGCGTAACAACTGCATTGTTACAGCGGTGGATGCGAAAAGCACAAGACCGGTCTGAGTGAAGAGCCTTGGGGTAGGCCTAAGTCCAGCAGTATGTCTTTCGGCTGACATGATGATGATGAATAGGACCATAGGTTGTATCCACCATGTTTGCTTGAAATATGCTTTGCCTTTTTCTGTCATTGTGACATTTCCATTTTAAAGAAAGGGATATCGCATACTTTAACTAAAATACGTTTTGAATGAGGGTTGTTAATCTTTCAATTTAGTCTATGTCAATGTTATTGAAGATTTAAATAAATGTTTGTCGAGTACAAATAGGACATGCAAATACTCGGCACTCGCTGCAGAGGTACTCGAGCTAACATTCAAGTACTGTGTCAGTAAATCACTTAAGCGATGGGCTCTTCGGCTGTAGTGGTAACTCAAGGAATTAAGTTGACACGGCACTTTGCTTATGTTAGACTGAATGGTATACATACTCATACGCATAGATATATGCCTATTTTTTTTTTGTGAAAATGATTTAAAGCTTTGTTAAACCTTGGGGTTTATTAAACAACGAATATGTTGACGATGTCAAATAAACCTGCAGAACATCCAAAAATCGGGCAAGAGCTGGTCGGACCATGCTCAGTGTAGGGTTCCGACCCGGGTTTTGTTTGGTTTGTTTGGCATAAAAACAAATGGTCTATCGATAATTTTACATAACAAGAATTGAATAATTTCAATGTATAGGTATAATAAACTATCGATATAATAGTCATGATGCATAAAAATAAATGCACAATTTCAAAAACTATAATGTTTATAAATTAAAAAATAAATATTTCTAACGGCTTTAATTACAATTAATGTAGTCATAGTTTTAACCTAAACTAGTTAAAAGAAATTGACTTAAAATGCATAATAATAAGAAAATGATAGTTATACTAAATTAGTGTTATGTTATTCGATCGTATGCCAGATAAAATTATACAATTGGTTTTTATGCTAAACGTTCATTATGCTTTTCGTGATTAGCTATGAACCTATGCAAAAAAAAATACCGATTGAAGCGCACCCTTCCGACCATGTTACTACAAACACAAATAACTATTTCGAAAAATCAACAATTATGAAAAAAAAAAACCTTTTTGTACCTAATTGATGCTGTTTTAACTCAGTCGCCTTTACTGCGAAGTCAATGAAAGCCGTCATAACGTTTACAATATGATGATCACGATACTATCCAGCTGATTTCGATCAACCCACTATAAGCTCAATATCTCGAAAACGGCTCAATCAATTTTCATAAAACATGTCTAAGCATCACCGTTAAAAAACACATCCAAATCGGCTCAACTGTTTAAGTGCTACGGTGCCACAGACACACACACACACTTACACGTCAAACTTATAACGACCCTCTTTTTGCGTCAGGGGTTAAAAATGACGATTATGTGCTTGAATGTGGCTAACGTAGAAATCCTTTATGATAACCAATGATGAAAAGTCAATGTTAAATAAGTTCCCAGGTCTAGTAGGATTCCTCATGTAGCAAACAATTTACTGCCTTTTTCACTCTACAATGGAAAACATTAGAAAAACAAAATGTTTCGACACATAGATCAGTTCAATGTCACCTCGAGTTCACCTCGTAAGATTCACCCACGTCTAGTTTGGACAGGCTAATCCCGTGTCTATTAAAGTTTAAAATTACTTCAGTACCTAAATGTCCAAATCACCGATGGTGGTAAGTTACGTTTGTTTTCTGTCTAGACTATTCAATGACTGAGTTCTCTAGTTTCAAACTGACTTACATTATACGGGTATTGACCATAATAAAATGCCGTCAAGGGTAAGACAACCGATGAAATGACTAGCAATGCTATTCCGTGTAAGTTCTCAAGATTGGCAACGCTTGAAGTCTTGAGATTGTGTTACAGCGTAAGTCCGTACGTACAAGCGAGTTGCAGCCGACCTTGGGTGGTTTGCTACCTAGAATGCATCACGTCACGTCGTAGGTGACCAATCAGCTGCATCTATCACGTCATCGACAACCAATGACGAGCCAGCCGTCGACTCCTACGGAGCACCAATCAAAAGTAGGGATGACTGGAAGCTCTCTTCTTCACTACGTCTACGTGACAACTCAGCAGCACATTTATTAAACTTAACTTAACCTCTATCGTAGTTCATATGTACCGAGAAACTTTTATTAAGTATACGAGTTATTTTCATATACATGATTTAAAGTCAATTCTCCTGCCATCCACATCTTCAAGCCAGACCTGTGAGACCTTACAAAACCTGTGTCGAAACGCGGAGACAGATTGTCACTGTAAATTTTCTATCTGAAGATCGCAAGGGTCCACTTACCATTACGTAGACTCTGTGCTCGTTTTCCTTCTCAACGCCATAAATATAACGGTCATATATCTCTTTATGACATGGAAAATGACCAACAAGCATACCTACCACCAGATGATAAGTGGGTTCTAAAGCTATGAATATTCTCAAGACTGCAATTCAGACGGTAAAGTGCAAACATGCTGCCAATTCCTAGGTTAAAGTACAAGATGTTAAGTACTTTCACCAAACGATGTTACATTTAATCAATGATAATCGACTGTTAGTTCGGACATTTTGACAGCTGCTAACGCTCTTATCGTCTGTTAGGGTGACGGAACCAGTGATGGACAAGGACCAATGATGGACACTTAATTCTTATTTTACAGATGATAAGGGTTATTCATTTGTTTTGCAACAATCAATTTAGGACCGTATGAAATTAGTATTAAAAGTGAAGTGTCCATTACTGGTGCCTGTCAGCTAAAAGTGTCCATCATCGGTGCCGTCACACTAAGTGCTTAACAGACTGTATAGATGAATTCCCCAAAATTTTCTTTCTCCGGTATTTTTAGTTCCATTCGCGTTTTTCCCCATTTCCTTTATTTTCTATACGTTATTTCTACCAACATAATTTTGTCACACGCTTTTTTTTCTCCTCGTTATTTTTGCTACACGCATCTTTACCACTGCAACTTTTCACCAATCTGTTTTATTCACATGCGTATGCTTTCCCCGTAGAATATATTTCCACTGGTTTTGCAATATTATACATGAAAATGTTTTGGTGGGATCAATTACAACATTTACAACTAATTGCATTTGCTCGAGCCCCGCCCGCTTAGTATTCATGCTAAAACATAGTAAATATGCGTCTAGCGTGGAACGCAGAAACCAGTGGAAATATATTCTACGGGGAAAGCATACGCATGTGAATAAAACAGATTGGTGAAAAATTGCAGTGGTAAAGATGCGTGTAGCAAAAATAACGAGTAGAAAAAAAGCGTGTGGCGAAATTATCTGTTGGTAGAAATAACGTATAGGAAATAAAGGAAATGGGGAAAAACGCGAATGGAACTAAAAATACCGGAGAAAGAAAATTTTGGGGAATTCATCTATACAGTCGCTTAACATCGTTTGGTGAAATTCGTACTAATTGTAATCCGGACGAACTCTGCACAAGGTTTCAATAAATTGTAGTATTAAGATTGTAGTGGATTCTTCTTCTTGGCGTGTTCTGCTACGCAATCGGCATTGCCAGTGGCGTCATATAGGTCCTGCCACGTGTAGGGTGTCAGGATACACGAGGCGGTGTAAGAGATGCTCCATGAACTGTTGTGAAGCGCCGGAACTGTTAGTGATCCTCGGACGCGTAACCCAACAATAGTAGTTTTGGATTGCAAATATCTATGGGTTTTGATCCCAGTTAATATCAGGTACACAGGTCATGATGTACACGTTTGCTTTCTCCATGACGTACAAAGTTAGCGACTCTACCAGAAATAGACACCACTGCTTTATTACCCAAAAGTGTCACATAACCCGACTTGTGTTACAGATAAATAACAATAGGGAAACCGTACGTTGGCAACACTAAGAAGAATGATGCGGCTAATGTCCGCATTTGTTACGTATCGACACTCGAGCTCCCATCGGTCATCCGTCCCAGGTGCTTTATCATTGAATAGGAATATTTTAATATTATTATGCTATTGGTTTATGTAAAATGGAATACATTACGTAACATTCTAGAATGGAAAATATTTTTCTATTGATTTTCACAGTTTGTTTTTTGTTAGTCTTGTTTATTTAGTAGATTTCTTATGTATGACTCAGTACCACCAATATAGTAGGTACAATACTAAGAAGATGCTAGCGCCATCTAGTAGAGTCCTACATTAACAGACCGCGTGTTTGTCGGCAGCTGCTTGCCCAGCGTCGCAGCTCTGACATTGTTGGAAAATATCAATAGGTGTCGCTACTGATTGCAATTTCTCCTGTTTCAATGATTGGTATAAATACACAAACATACTGGTGTTTAGACCATTACCAACTACAAAAAAACCATTATGTTCAGTTTAAATAGTCACCGCACCATCACTTGTTTTTCTAAAATCACGCTTAATTTCAATTTACAATTTAATTAAAACATTGATTAAATATGTATAACATAAAGGTCAAATAATCTTTAAAACAAAATCACGGATAAGTAATTGGCTGATACACATCTTCCCAATCCATAATAATATTATAAATGTGAAAGTGTGTCCGTCTTTCACGCTTCAATCACTGAACGGATCAAGATGAAACTTGGCACACATATTGGTTAGGTCCTGGAATAGGACAAAGGATAGATTTATCCCGGAAAATTTGACAGTTCCCGAGGAAGCAGCGATAAACGACTTCTAAGTGGGCGGAGTCGCGGGTGTAACCTAGTCTGACTATAAGCTTATACCCATAGCTGGGCATTAACTCGTTAATCCGTTAATCGTTAATTAACGAAGTTAACATTTTGATTAACGGATTAACTTTTAAGTTAACTTTTTAAAATGTTAACGGACACGTTCACTTCCGTTAATATGCAGAAGTCCGTTAATCGTTAATCCAATGCCTACTATTTACCGAACGGCACCGCGGCGCGGCAAGAAAAACAGGTTCAGACAAGTATGAAACGACAAGTGCCGAGCGGCGCGTAGCAGCGAGTGTGTAGTGTGAGAAACAACGATGATGACAAGGAAGACTTTTTCAATTCTGTCACTCAGTCTATAGAAAAACCAAAGAGCTCCAACTCTTTAAAGAGTAAAGCGCAAAGTCTCGTTAAAATGTGGCTGGGCATGAAATCAAAAGACTCGTTCAAAGATGCTGCATTCCTCGGGGAACAGATACTCATAAATCTATTCATTAAATACAATACTGCTATACCCTCAAGCGCTGCAATTAAACGTCTGTTTTCCACGGGTAAAGACATTTTGACTCCAAAACGAGTCTCGCTTTCAGACGAGAACTTCAACATGTTAATGTTCATGAAAGGGAATATGCACCTTATGCCCTTTTGTATTGTGTTTTATTCCTATCCTGTTAACTTCCAGAACCTAAACCAACAGGTTTTATAAGTTCACTAACGCAACGATATAAAAATGCATTTTTTTACACATATTAACGGATTAACGATTAACGTTAACTTGCGTTAATTCTTCCGAAATGTAACGCTTTAACGTTTAACGAAGCTAACTATTTTTGTAGCGGATTAACGATTAACGAAGTTAACTATTTGATTAACGGTGCCCAGCTATGCTTATACCTAAAAAAAAAAACAGTTGAATGACCACTAATTGTGAGAACTAATTAGGCAAAGATAATAATTAAATAGTAAAGAGATTTTGATGAATAAAAAACTTTTTTATCCCTAAAAAATCTCAATTCCTATGAAATAGGGTGAGTGCTCCGGTCCCAAACCAGTTAAGGAGAAATTTTGACTTTAAAGAGTTGTAACGAAAAATAGTATCGACCTATATTACCAGTTTATTTTTTATCTGTTACATTATGTAATTAAAAGTAATGGTTCAAAAGGAAATAACTTGATTCTTAATAGGTATTTTTTTAATATTTTTTTAAGTTTAAATTCTGGAATGTACCCTAGATTGACCAGCCGGTCCCAGTTGTTGTTAGGGTTTGTACCAAAAGTTGACCACTTTTCAAAACGGCAGATAAAAGTAAGAAATAAGACAATAAAAGGTTTTTTTTTATATAATCATCTTTATTAAAAACTAAGAAAACTTGTAGACTAAATGAGATCAATAAAGTTTCATGTCAATCTTAATAATCACATTAGGAATCATATTAGGAATACTATATTTATACTGAGCTTAAGCTGGCACATATAATCACAACTTGGGTTTTTTCAAAACCTCTTTAACATTTCTAAGCTCTGACATAAGAAAAGTTAAACAATCATCTAAATATCTATTGAAAAAGGTAGGTACTTATAAATATATTCGAAAATCTCACTACTACTATTTTATTAATAATTGTAGAATGCGGGATGTTGTATTTACGACACGTTTCTCTAATTTTGCATCCCGACTGTATTTTATCAAGTGCTTTATATACATCTTCTTCTTTATATTTAAAAAATACTTTCTTTGGCGGCATAGTTAATCTACAACAAGTGGAACAGAAATTATTTTTAACGTGTTTGGTCAATCTTAGGAAAATCTTTTTAGTATGCAGTACCAATGTCAAACCACTGGTCAACTACTGAAAACTAGGCAATATCAACCATAAACTAGTGAGTGAGGTATCTAAACATGCCATAGCTCTGCCGTGCTAGTGTAAAAGGCGATCATTCGACATTTTGACCAAATTGAGTTGTTATGACCATCGTGATATGGAGAACAAGCCGCGTCGACCCATCTTACCCGTTTGTCGATAAGAGGCTTGGTTGCGAAGATACGATAAGGAAAAAGACCGTATAACAGACTATTTTCCAGCAAATACTAATGAATAAAGCGGTAACTACACAATACTACATTAGAAAGACGTAAAACAAGACACTCCGCATTATTGTCTGGTGTAGGTTTTATTTATTAATAAGTTGAACTACTCTATAAGGCCGTAATTGCAGATTACTAAGTAAAAAGAACGAATAACATATTTTACCGCCTTTTAACTTAGTATTTCAAATGTTTTTTTCTATTTGCTCATAATTTAAATGAACGTAACAGAGTTTTCTAGACAAAAAGACCGTATGTCAGTATTTTGCGGTATTTTAGTCTAGTTAATGCCGAGTTTTAAATAATGATAAACTTGTTTAAAAAAACTTTTATTTTGTGATACGGTATTTTTACTTGGGACAGAGGTAGTTTTTAACGCTAGATTACTATTCGAATATCCACAGTCGACCCATGCTACTTAATAAAACCGTATAATCCCCAATCTCCTACATACCCCCCGCGGACGGGAGTGCTCGCGTTCGGGCGCCCTTCAGTTCGGTGACGTTACGGGTAATGAAGGTGCGTGTGCGCTGGCGCCCGTTATCACGCGAAAAGACGAGGACGACGAATTGACGATAAATCATAAAACTGAGTACATAATACCATTCTAAATGTTTGTTACCTGAGTACAGTAAAAATAAATAAAATAAATATATAAATTAATATATGATATATTTTTTTGGAGAACTAACATAATTGGGATAGACCAAAAAAATAACTCATGGTTTTTATAATCTAATACAAAAGAAAAGGTAATTTTAAGAGACCCATTTCATTAATTTTGTATTTGACCGAATAGTTTTGTTTTTATATCTTTATTTATTTAACAGAGATTTTATCGATGAATTACATGATAAGTTACGTTAAAAAGTGATTGTAATAGTATAATAAAACATACTATTTCAAGCGGTTTACGCCTAACCCGTAAGACACACCTGGGAGGGCTTCAAGCCAAAAACGAAAGTCAAACCACACGGTCAAATATACTTTTGTCGAAATGTCCAAAATAAATAAATATAACAAAAACTTAATCATGCAGAACGGCTTTAGAACCCCATTCCTCGAAATGGATTTCTAATTAGAGTAATTTAAAAAATTTGAACTATCCCAATTATGAATTATATTAGTATCTAAGAAAAACATGAACAATAAAAAAAACTAGAACATCTATAGTTAGCTTAAAGAAATAAGTCCTTTTTTTATAATGCATTTATACAAATATACAAATAAATAATAAAGTTTTTATGGAGAGAGTTTTATGGAAATAAAGCAAATCTAGAATATCAATAATTAGCTTACAGAGATGGTTAAGTCCTTTTATAAAGTGAATATTTTATAGACCATAAAACAAATATATCAGTAAATGATAAAGTGACTATAGTAAGATTTGTCTATTTACTTTTCATAATATATTTCACTAACATGAGGACTCAATCTAGCTAGAAGTCAAAATGACTTCTGTATCCCACTGTTTTACTATTAAAGTTAAACATGGATACTTAGTGAAATTGAACATCTCATTTAGTTATATAAAACTCAAGTCAAATATAGACTTAAAGGTGAAGCAAGCAATATCAATCTTGAGTCACAATATTATATGATATAAAAATAACAAAGTATAACTATCGCTTTATTGAACGATAAATAATCTACTGTATAATTGAGTTTTTAAACACTCAATTTATATTTTGACCCTTTTCTTCCCTTACTATACGACTGACTGACTATTCGTACATATTGGCAAGGAGTCTGACCTGTCTATGGAGGATGACTATTGAGGTAGACTAAGGTCTAGGGATAGCGATCCCAGAGCGTATGGAGGAGATCTCCTTATTTTTTCTATGGCATAGGAAGGCAAACGAGCACACAGGCCACCTGATGGTAAGTTGAAACTGTGACCCATAGACATTCGCATTCACAAGACTGCAAATGCACTGCCAACCCTGAGGACTAAGATGGAATGCCTCCATGCTAGTCATTTTACCGGCTATCTTATCCCTAAACCGGAACACAACAATGCGAACACTGCTGCTTGGCGGTAGGTTAATGGATAAGATGGTGGTACCAACCCGGACGGACCCTGCACAAGGTCCTCTCACAAGTAAAGTTCCTCCTTCCCTAAGGGAAGGGAATTCTTAGATTTGCTTTAATCTAGACTTCGGTTTCATAAATTATATCTACTATAGGTACATATTAACTTTATCTTTAAAACCAATTCACTTAGTACGTAGGTTGAATTTCAAGTGGTTAGGAGTCATTAAATAAACTAGGATAGTGTTAGATAAGTTTTAAATTATAGTCTACATACATACATACCTTCACGCCTGTAATCCCAGAGTAGGCTAGGCAGAGCTAAAAATTACAACTTTAAAAAGTTGTTGATAATTCAGTAACCACAATTTGCACAAATAGGCTAAGATGTTTACCAGCATATTAGTGACAGGTTGCAAGCCCATCGCCTAATAGTACTACAAGCATTTATTCCCTTAGTCGCCTCTTACGACATCCACGGGAAGACATGGAGTGGCACTATTCTAACCCGGCAACCACATATTATTGTAAATATTTAGGTATCAATATTCTAGAGAGTATTAGTATAGCTAGGACTTAAAACAAAGACTTAAAGAATTCTAGGGTTACTATAGGTTCACAACTATTGGGTTATATTAGATTACTTGACGATCACATGCCAAAACTAATTTACTTTTAAAATAGGTTGTTAGGAATAGGAAGCTTAATAGACTAGGAATGTTACTTATGGTGACTAAGTTATTAGGTTAGGTAGATAGATGTAGTAGGAATTAGGTAAAAATAAAATAAAAATAAAATTTTAGCTATTATAATTGGTTCCACGAGGACCAGGATTTGAGTAATTCTATTTAAAAGTGCTTAGGCTACATTAGGGTTATTGCAAGGAGAATATATTGAGTTTCATTTTAGTAAAGAAACATTTACCAAAGCAAAAGGAAATCGCCCGATGCTTTCATCGCACACACACTTCCGAGGGATAGACAGACGCAAGTCGAAAACAGAATTTAGTACGTAAACTAGGTCCATTAATGCCTGCTCTTAGCTTGAAATTTTGCGAGGACTTGCCAGAATTCAACCAAGAAAATGTCGATGAATTATAGGTTAAGTATTTTTAACCTATAATTCATCGACTTTTTCATGGTTGGATTCTGGCAAGTCCTCCCAAAATTGCAATTCAATTACTTTATGAGACTGATTATGTTTAAATTAAAATAATTAAAAAAGAAGTTTTGATTAACAGTGCGTCATACAGACGAATCAAAGAGTATTATTGTTGATTTATTGAATAACTATAACACGACACCAATCTTAGAAGAGATAATATTTCCTGTGATTTAACTGTTAATTTTTGTTTATTTCAAATATATTTGTACCGAATTTATGATGGTTTTAATTAGCAATTAGTCTAACCTTTCATCGTAGTACTAGATTAAAAAACCGTATTTCGTCTGACTTATGAAGACATACGTTTTTTTAGACTAGTATATAAATATAAAATGATCGATACGAAAACAAACCATATTTTTTTGATTTGCGTACTAGACAAGATAAACGTATTTTTGTTATTCGGCGTTATTATTTAGATCAGAATTATTCAAAAAATATTTTGTACTAAGCAATAAGGCGGTATGTTGCAAATACGTCTTTTTAATTAAGCATTATTGTGATACGTTCAAGCCCTAGTTTAGTATGAAGACGTATGAAGGAAAATCAAGCCTATAAGGCGGTATAGTGCTCATATACCGCCTTTTTGCTTGTTTTTCAGTGGCAATTATTAATCGGCAACAAAACAAAAAGGAAAAAATGCGTGTAAAAAAAAAACTGTAGGTAATAAAAATACATTACTTATGTAGAAAACTAGTAAAACACAATGTCTATCCGACCCAAAAAGTTTCATTTCAATATCTGTTTAAATTACCTAGAAATATGAAAATGAAGATTTCGGTCACTTTTTTGCGATTATCTCGAAAGTGTCTTTTGTCGAAAAGTCGCCTTTTACACTAGCACGGCAGAGCTATAAAAAAAAACAATTTAAAAAAAAGAAAAAAAAGTTCTGCAAGGAGCCAATAGTTGACCAACTGGTCAAACTTAGGAAATCCATACAAATTATGTACCTATAGTTAACCAGCCTTGAAAAAATCTAAATATAATAATATACACTTTAAACTACATTAAAATCGTTAAATACAACCATTAAATAACTTCGAAAACAAACAATTACAACTAAATTTAACCAAAAAACACATAAATTCAATTAAAATAGTTTTACCTGTCGAAGCACGTTCCTTACTGCAATGGCGGTTGAAGCACAACTAACAGCGACAAGTGAAAGTAAAACGAAGTTATTGGCTAATCTGTGGATATTTTTCTAGCGGTTGATGTGATTGGTTAATTCGATATAGTTGTCAAAACCTATAGCCAACATTAAAAATAACGGCCAACGGCGGTAAATCTTGTTATTGAGAATCAAAGTCACAAGTGGTCAACAACCGGTGCATGGTCAACTATAGGGTCAACCATCTAGTTATGACCCATGCGGACAAAGAAGCTAATGTTTCTATAAACTTTCTTAAAACGACTAAATATGCAAGAATAAACCACCTGAACATATGTGTTTACTTACTGGTAGATGTGTGTCGTGAAATATATTCTAGAGTGCACTTTAATACGTTAAAGCACTTTACCCACCATGATATAATGTTTGTTGTTGACTTTAATAGATTAATACGCCCTGCGCCCGCCTTCTCGCTCTTTCTCGTTCCACTCGTTCTATTCGACCACGAACCATGATACAAGTTTGTCTTTGTATTTCATTAAGTCTGGTCTCTATGTACTCAAAGGCTAATATCAATTCGGCCATCACGCCAAATATATGTATACATAGACCTCTGTTACATAGAGTTGTTTAAAAAAAAATGACGCCTTGGGAACTGACTTTTACTGTTTGTATGGAACCAGTAATGGACAAGTACCAATGATGGACACTTGATTAGTTTCGGAGAAGATAATGGTTATTCATTAGTTTTGTATCAATCAATGTATGACCTGTTGAGTTTTGAATTACGAGTTAAGTGTCCATTATTGGTGCCTGACAGGTAGTGTCACAGTATTTTATACAAAATTTCAAAGACTCAGTAAAGCTGCGGTATAAATATATCAATGTACAATACCGTGCAAGATTAGAAAAACTATAATTTACGAGTAATTCCCATATAAATATAAGTAATAGTGAAATTGTTGTCTGAATCATGTCCGTTACATACAGATAGGCAGACAAACGGGCATAGTGGATCTATAAAAGTTCCTACTTTCGTAAAATTCTTTGCGACGGAAAATGTTCAAAGATAAACAAAAAGATTTCTTTTTGACTTACTTTACGTAATTTTTTTAAAGGGAATTCGACGTTTATATCTATTTTTACGTCGTTTTAGTCCTTTTATAATGCCTTAATTTCTATGAAAGGAAGAATAATCGTTGAATTCCCTTGAAAAAATTGAGTGACTCATTTATTCCCCTGTCAGAATAGCCCCGCTTGACCTTACCTTTTTACTCGGAACGAGGAAATGCCTAAAAATAACAATGTACCTATTAATTGATTCGTGGAAACAATGAAAAACTGGGTGTACTTCCAAGACAACCTTTAATCTCGTCCAAAATAAATAAGTCAACAGTAGGGCGAACTCTTCGAGCTGGTTTTAAACATTATAATAACAAATCTCCTCTTACTTATAAATTAAAATTAACTAACAATCATTTATCTATGGCGGTCGCGTCGACCGCCCGACTTGTCGTGACCGTTTTATGCACGACAAACGCGCTGCAGCCGTACGACACACGCAGAGCAACCGCGCGACAACAGCCAGACCGTCGACGGTACAATAAATCCTCTGTGTTACAATAGACTGATATTTTCATGATACGCTGCGTTTTTATAAAGATATGTTTCTTTTTCTGCCCTCCTATGAGAATTAGGCAGTATCTCAGATAAAACCCCGTAGCAATATCAATCTTGTTACTAAGACCATAGAATTAAAACTGATTTAGTAATTGAATTTGATATACTGCATCTTGGTTTAGGAGGGCAGTTTTAGTAACGCTTCGCCGAATTTGTGAATTTTAATTTTCGTTCGAACATACATATGCACAAGTATGTGAAATATGACCCAGAATCTTGCAGTTTTTTTATGAAGTTTAAGTGGGATTGCTTTAACAAGGGTGACGGAACCAGTAATGGACAAGGACCAATTATGGACACTTGATTCTTATTTTATAGAAGATAAGTGTTATTCATTTGTTTTGCAACAATCAATTTATGACCTTATGAAATTTGAATTAAGAGTTAAGTGCCCATTACTGATGCATGTTAGGTAAAAGTGTCCAACATTGGTGCCATCACCCTACTGCAATATACTTAAGGATTTTGTTTAATAAGCTTTCTAATAAAAGCAAGTAAGTAATAGTCCTTATCACTATTCTAATTTTAGTGGGACTTTGTTTGACTTTAGTGAAAACTGGACCTCTATTGTATAGGTTTAAAACATATTGCCTTTGACCCGTTATAGGGTAAAGTCACCAGTGGTCAGCCAGAGACCAGTAGTCGACCTTATATGAGTGCGAAGAGTAGAAAACATATCTTTCGTACTCTTCCCACTCATACAAAGTATAGGCATAGGCCGGCTACAGGTCTCTGGCTGACTACTGGTGACTTTACCCTACTATTTTTTTTAACTCGACCGCTATTATTGTAAAGTGAATAAGAGCTATCAAAATATCGTTACTACTGTAGAAAAAACTCGTATCTGATAAATTGAGATGTATGAGTTTTGAACTTAATTCTTTTCACGTTTAAGCTTAAAATCGTACGTCACGAAATAGATACGAGGTTTTTTAAAGCAATGATGATATGACTTTACACTGTAAAATATAGGCCCAGTGTAGTCTCTCTGCGTTTTCATCTGAATTACTAAATGAGTATCAATTTTATATATTTTCAAAGGACCTGTAAAAGGCCAAACAACATTTTTTAAAGGTCAAGGCAAAGTTAAGTATCTGTAAAATCCATTACCTACACCAAAAAATTGGCATATTTTTGTATGTTCGAGCGACAACCAAATATTGCGTGCCTACAAGCACCATACAAATTTACCATCAAACCCATACATTACATTATAATCCTTTGGACATTAAATAGTCATCAAATCGTCGGTACGAGAACTGTACAAAGAACACGACGTTTCAAGCTGACTGTAAAATCTTAAGTCAAGTACAAATTTTATTTACATAAAATGTATGATATTTATACAGATAACGATGAGTCCATTAAACTAATGACCAAAGTTCGGATATTAGGATTCGGATTCACTTCTAATGTGGATATTGATCTGTATGACCAATGTTTATAATTATGGATCTGTTAACTCTCCTAAAAATACCAGCGTTATTAATTTCGTTTCGTCCACTTTCATAACTAAGATTTCATAACTGGTTATGAATAAGGATTTTTATTCACTGTTTCATAACCAGTTATTAAACAAGACTTTTTTTCCATTTTCATAACCAGAACCTAGATACCACTCTTATTTCAAATCAATTGGACAGCGTCGTCGGAGCTCCGCTAACGCGGAGCTCCTATTTCTGGGTGGCTTCGCCCTCCGGGCCTGCTGCAAAGCTAACATAACCAAAACCTACCTAGTTTCTGATTATGAAAATGGAAAAAAAAGTCTTGTTTAATAACTGGTTATGAAACAGTGAATAAAAATCCTTATTCATAACCAGTTATGAAATCTTAGTTGTGTAAGTGGACTCAACCATTAATTTAATAATGTTAAATCGTTTTGATGGTGTGCTTTTATCTCAAAATAGTTACCTGCCCTCGTTCCGATTCGGTTTATGTGAGATTTCTGTAACACCCGTACATAATACAGAATTAATTAACTATCAAAACCTTTCTCTTGAATTTTTCTATCTTTCGCTGAAAACCGCATCAAATTCCGTTGAGAAGTTAAAAAGATCTAAAATAATAAATAAAAAAAAGAAGCGTATATACAGACGGACAGACCGCGGCAAATCACTGTGATTTATACCATGTAAAGAATAAGATGATATCGCATTTTATTGTATCTACTTATAAAAAAAAACATTTTCGTTTTTAGTGTATTTCTATGGAACTTGCTAACTATGTAAACAAAAGACTAAACTTTGTTTTGTCACTGTTTCTCATTGAATTTTCACACCACCTCATCAAACACCATACACTATTGAAACGGTCGTTACTGTAAAATACAAAATCACCAAATAGGTATATAACTCTATCTTGGATATTTCATTAAAAGTTTAAATGGTTTCATAAGTTAGGTTATTAGGACCAGATGGGATGACGTTTCTGTTTCTTTTAAATTCTACAATTGTCTATGATGGGTAGTGTTGTGGCTAAAGTTGGCGATATATTAAGGCCCCTACACATTACCCAACTCACGCTGATCACACTCACAGATGATATAACGGCACCTTTTATAATAAATACTGGTGATATATCATCTTCAAGTACCGATTTTTCTTCAGATCGTGATTAATCAAATTACAAATAAGTAACTACTTGTTTTTTTACTTTCGGTATTCGATATGGTTTGACATAAGTAAAGGAGTATTGCCAATCACTAGTAAATTCATCATTCAGAGACAATTTCAATATGGCGGTTGGTTTACATAGTTAGCAAGTTCCATAGAATCTAATTCTATGGAACTTGCTAACTATGTATTAGTTAATAATCTGTTTACTGCAAGTGATTTTTAAATCTTTAATAAGGGCTACGGCAGTTTTATTTCATCAAATTAAATGAGCAAAGCTAAGGTAAATCCGAATCTAAATATCCGACATCTGCTAATGACACTAACCGGCAGCCGACAGGCGCAAGATCCGTAGACATGTAAAAAAGTGGCAAAGATTCAGTCACTTACCGACTACTATGTACAAGTTTCGTTCGATAAAACGTAATTCAATACTTTATAGTCTTCGATTTTGGAAAAACACGCTCGGAATATCCAATTTGCGGAACGTGACAGGTTAATTTGCCAAGTAAGAAAGTCCCGGAGGAGATGTCACAAGATACACTATGAGGAAAAACATCGTATCTCATACTTCGTGACGTACGATTTTAAACTTAAACGTGACGAGAATTAAGTTCAAACTCACGCATCATGAAAAATCTGATACGAGTTTTTACTAAACTAGTAACGATATTACACAAAGGTAAAGGCTCGGCCTTCGGACCGGCTCCTCTATTCATTGGTATGATTTGAACTGGAAGAACAAGAGAAATTTAACTTGGATATTCCGAGCGGCTAAAGGAATGAATGGAAATGTCTCGGGGGCAAACCGAAGACGGAGATACTACCTACCACATTTACAATGATACCCGGCGCTAGAATGTGATGTACAGCATCGCGCCGCCGCCTGATGTTGACCGACAAATTAAAATTGTGTCGTTCCCATGCCCTGCTCCGAGCCACGCCCGGGCTTTCAACTTAAGAGTATTTCTTGTTTTGTTACTCTCATAAACGGAATATTTGTTACCTCACCACTCAAATTGATTGCAGCGTGTGTTGACTGAGCTCGCGAAATACAAGCGCCTCGCTCGACAAAGAGCTCCGAGGCTTTTCGTTTCTAAAGGAGATTATGTACAATAAAATGGGATTGTTATATAATCCGCGAGCTAAAACGATATGTTTTTTGATATGGGTGGGGCGTGGCTAGTGATGGGCGATTTCTGAACACATTTAACAGCTTTTGAAAGTTACATAATTAGATGGAAGTGATTCTAAAAGTAATGTTACAAGTAAATTTCATGAACAGTGTCCAAACTTTAGTAATTCTGTAACTTTCAGAACATCACATGAAAATGTATGTGAAAGTCTCACTAGGCGCCCATCACTTGGCGTGGCGGCGGCGGGCGCCGGATTGACCTAGTTAGATTAGTTAATAAGACTAGACGCAGGACTCTGGGATTCGATGGTCAAGGAGCTTCTCCTTGATGGCGTCGACGTTAAGGTCAGTTGTCGCGCGCAGGGTGGCCGACGCGCTGCGGCCGATAGTCGCGCCGGCGGGCACGCTGGTCGCGCTCGCCGAACTCGGCACGCTCGTCGCGCCGACGGCCAGCTCGCGAGGCCTCGCGCCCCACGTCCACGACGCTCCGGGACCGTTGCATGCCTGGAAAAGACGTCAATGAATATCTATATAAATAAAAATCAATCGCTTAATGTGTTGCTAAGCGCAAAACTCGAGAACAGCTGAACCAATTTGGCCGATTTCTTTCTTGTTGTGTTCGTCATTGTCAGGACAGGCTCGTAAGAAAGAAAAAAATGAAAATCCATCGGAAAAGTCAGATATTTGCAGGGCGGCAAAGCCGTTGGCAAGCTGCTAGTTGATAATAATTCAGTTAGAAATGTTTATTCGACTATAAAGGTATTTATATGTAGTCGATAGTAAAATTATGTACACCTAGGTTAGAGTAGTATTGGTTAAGTTAGTCTTTAAATAACAATTATTTTTAAAACTTATTTTGGATGCAATCAGTCACATAAATACAAGATTTAAAAATAAAAACAAAAATACCTAGAAAATAATAATTATGTAAGAAACAATGTTTTCACAGTAAATTCCGGTTTTCATGGAAAACCATGAGAAAGACGGATAAAAATATGATATCTTGATTATAGTTTACACTTGAATAGCCGAAACCAATTTTGTAGAAGGTTTTCACTGAACTATTATTTTATCGACGGTTATTTACATTTGCAGGAGTTACAATTTTTTCGTGGTCACAGGTCTAACCTAACCTACGTAACCCATATTTAAGATGGGAGTCTTCAGTTTGGCAAATATATGTTTGTCAAATGTATCATTTCCTACTTTTTCATTTACCAACCCGATGTAATATACATTTTTCAGATTTTTTTCAGTACCATCGTGTAGAATCCTGTAGATTAGGTTAGGTTAGTTTTTATAAAATCCTGAAATATTTTACGGTTACAGAAAACAAAGCAGGATGGCAAAAAGGTGGGAATTGATACATTTGGCAAACATATTTCGCCGAAACAAAGGTAACTTAAGATAACTTAAAAACAATAAGGTCACAGTAGAAATTAGTTTTCAATGAAATTGGTGTCGGTGTTTCAAAGGGATTTCCTTGATTATTCACACCATAGGCTACGTATCTTATTGTTTTGATCTCTATACTAGAAATAAAATGATAAAACGTAACAATAAAGGAAAAAAAGTGTTAAGGTTGTTTTCATGAACCGCAATTGTAAACCTTATAATAAGAATTTTAGTAAAGGCGAAATTCGCAGAACTAGGCCGTATTGCCTGTTTCGTACACAATATTCAAATCTAGTTATTAACCGTCCCGTGTAATCAGCAAGCTCATTGTGGGCCTAACTACAAATTATAGCTATCCGGAAGCAATCGGTGTGGGAACTAATTAACTAGTCTTAACTAAGATTGCGTTTATAATTTATTATAATGGGTCCCCTGGACGCGGGATAGCGTCCATCGTGGTCGGCTATCGCGCTGCATCTCGCAGAATTAGACGCCATTGTTCCACAGATAACGTAAAATTAAAACTAATTCAACCGCTGCGATACCGCCTGACAGGTGATGCGACAAAAGAACGCGATAAAACTAACGTGCGACTTAATTAAAACGCGCCCTGGTGCGACACGACGTTGCGATTTAATGAACTTAATTAGACAATGAATGGATTTACTGCTAACTAGTTACGAAGGTTTTTGACCTTTGTTTAGTGAACGTGTTTACTCGGTTTGTTTGGAGAGTAAATTTTTGAACCCTTCTTTTGTCTAGGTATTCAGTTATAGAATAAAGAAAAATAGCACCAAATATGTCTTATGTTTAACCGTTTTTTTATTATATTTATTCATTTAAAAGTAGTAGTTTAGTAGTAGTAGTATTTGTTTATATTTATTTATTTAATTCCCCACTCTGAGAACGAAAGCGTGAGTTTAAGTATGTATACAACGTGTTATAAAATACCCCGTAAAAATATAATAAATTATCAAAGCCAAAAATATTGACAACCCTAGTTAGCTGTCATGTCAGGGAACCGGAGTTAGCATAGATTATTTAACAGAGAGGCCTACCTACCGATTTTAATAATTTACAACTTTAATGGTTTTTCTATTTTTCATCCACAAAGGTTCAATACTATGATGTCATTATGCTTAAAATATTACTGGCATCAAAAAGTTTATATCTCTTTACTGATTCGCGAATTAGGTAAAAATGTACATAAACATTCTGCGCAGTTTATTCTTTAATTTTACTGAAATAGGGTTTGCACATCAATGAAAAAAATAATGGTTTTTGTTTTTTGGCGGTAAGTCATACAGTGATAGTACGGTTCTCAAATATCGTAAATTGACTTGTTATAAGGCACCTTTTAACCCCCTTTTGGCTTTACGGGTATTTTTGTAACACCCTGTATATGTATGTATTTAAAAGTAGCATAAGAGAAGCACAATTATGTACGTTAATGAGCGGTATTTTACAACAAAAACCATTTTACAAGTAAATATAATTAAAATGTTTCAGATTGGCTACGCAAAACTGCTATAAAATTGGTAAATTATTTAACATGAACCTGACGTGGAAAGCGCCAAAAGTTTAATTAATACCATCATTTACATGCTATAAAATTAAATGTAAAAGAAACGCAGCATGGAGTTTTGTATCACCCAAACTTGAAATTTTTGCTCATTTATTTAAAGTTTATAATTTATATGAATTTGCCGTGTGGTTGCCGGCTTAGAATTGTGCCACTCCATGTCTTCCCGTGGAAGTCGTAAGAGGCGCCTAAGGGAATAAAGGCTTGGTAGTACTGTTAGGCGATGGGCTTGGTACCTGTCACTAATATACACTGTTAAACATCTTAGCCTAATTGTGCAAATTGTGGTTACAGAGTTATCAACAAGTTATTAGAGTGGTTGGTAATTCTGTAGCTCTGCCTACCCCACTCTGGGAATGAAGGCGTGAAGGTATGTATGTATAATTTATACTTTTTATTTCAAGTCACACCGCTAAAATTACCAGTGAAAAACTTGTCGCTGTTTCAGCTTTTTCAAACCTCGAAAACGAGCCTATTGTCTAAGGTTAATGGTTGGAGAGAATGCCTTATGCTTTCCACTAATAGTTTCCCTGAAGTCGCAAGTCATCAGTCGCGGGCGCGCCTCGAGGCGAATCGCGTCGCGAGCGGCGTGACGCGCGATGACGCGACTCGTCGCCTACACTTGCTGTGTACACGAGCTGTCAGCGGCGCCACGCCTCGTTAAAACCAGTATTTATTAGCCCTACGTGTCTACACGTACGCAAATAGTGCTAAGCAAAACTAATATGTTTTAATGGATGGAAACCACGTGATCGCGCGAAACGTTGGTATTCCTTAGCGCTGGGAATCGACGAGAGTTTTTCGGCGTTTAAGGCAAGCAACACGCGGCTATTATGTATTGAAGTGTTTTGGCTTGCAATCCACTTAGTATGCGGATATAATAAGTAAGAAGTGAGTACAATAATATTTAACATTGTGTAACTTATTAGCTAAATAAGCAATAAGTTTTATATTCATACTTGTATTTTGCGGGTAGCCTAAACAGATCACAGCAGACATCTTTGGCATGATTTGGCTGACATAATGATAAAGCTGTATTCTAATTGGAAAGTTTCTTAATTGCTTTAATATTGATTTTATCTCATCTCTTTAAAACGAAACCAAATACAAATTTAGCTTAGACAAAGTCAAAAATAGCGATAAACCTTGATATTTGACCTCTCAGCGACTGCGCTAAAGAATAACCAAGCTAAACCCAATTCTAATATTAAAGTAAGTACAGACAGCCTCTTCCAGCACGTATTGGTAATTTATTAGAGCAAATTGTAAAATTGTAGACGCTTGGGCGAGCAATTGTGGATAAATGTGGTTTAGAGAGAGATAATGTCCGCGGCAGCTGCGGGCAGCGTTATTGGCGCACAAATCAACAGGATGTCTTATTTTGCACACGTTAGCGACACGTCACGGCCTCGCGCGACACGTCGCGGCCTCGCGCGACACGTCGCGGCGCAATCACCGCCCACGCCGTACGGCAACTCGATTAACATTAAGCTTAACGAATTTAACATCGCTGACGAGTCTGCATTAAAATTCAACTCGCTCGTTACTTTATCGGTCGGCAACTCGGTTAACTGAAGTTCGATGTTTTTATTTGATGAGGACTTTGCAAAGTAAATTCAGGATGGAAGTTTTCGTGTAAATACGATAAAGTTTAATCTGAAGGTGGGGATGGGATGAGGGAGGGGGGCGGTGCGTGCGCGGCTGGCCGGCTCGGGATGACAATCAGTTTTGCATGGGCAAGTTTTAATATTTTGATGTGGAAGTTTTCTGCGCGTATTTCTACCCAATTTCAAGACCTGTCCGGAAAATATTTCTCTTACTAAGGTTATTTAAAACGAAAACTTTGTGTGATACACGAAGAAGACGGCTGGATAGAAACTTTAGTAATTTTGTTAAGAAAGGTTCTCCTTGTTTTAATTAAGTATTTGTACTTTAGCTTTACAAAATAGTTTCTCAATTTATTAAATAAAACAATCATTTGAAAGCAAATAAACATAATCAGCATTTCCTTGTCAAATTTAACGTCGTTGCATTAGTCTATTAACTCCAACGAAAAAAAACACAACGCCAACGAAATATTATTAAAAACTGCATGAACGCAGCTTTACTCACTCAGAGAATAACTTCACCGCCTACTGCCAGCGGACATCGATAACCAATACGGCGAGTCTGAACCAATCTCTGGATATTTCATATTTGCTATAACTTTGAGGCGATAAGCGCGGCGGTCCCGCGGGGCGAGTTTTACCGCGACGTCGCGCGTAAAGATATCGCTGTCGCCGCTAGCGGCGGCTTATCTCGAACTACTCAAAATTAAAATAAAACAACACCCTTTGTATGCAACGCGGGGATCTATTTAATATTATGAGAAGTTGATTTGCGATCTGGGAACTGTACAGGGTGCTCATTCAAGTTTTGACTTGGGCTTGCAGCTTTGAGTTTTTTGGTAATGATTTTGTATGTGTTAGTTGGTACCTACTGCAAATTCCAGTTCTAATCAAACCTTTAGGTACCTTTACATTGGGTACTGGGGGCAGTAAACCCTTTTTTTAACCGCATTCTTACCAAACGGTTTCGCAGACATACAAATAGACAAACGTTCCAAAACATAAGCACTCTTATCTTTATCTTTGGTCTTTACGCAGTTTAAGTATTTTAAGCTTTTTGAGACGTATATTGTACAGATGTATTGAATCACGAAACGACATCGTATGTATCGAATAAATTTGTCTTCTCTTCTTATTTAGTTATTCCTAATTTTTGCAGTCATTTCAGTGGCTAGATACTCGTAAATATATACACAAAATAATCATATAAAAAACCTAATCTAACTTAATGTTTCTACAATAAACTTTAAAAAAATCCTGAAATGGTAACGGTTTCAGATACCATAACAATGTAACATCTCAATAGCAATATGGCTTAACCGAGTCGAATTAGAGCCCCAGTTTTAAAAGCGATAGACAGCCGAGAACTATTAACACCCTGGGCTGGTTTTAGTGTACGTACAGTCAACTATTTATTCCTAGGCTACAATATAATTATGACAAAATGACGTTACAAATCAAATCTTTGAAAGTATCTTTAACGTTGATTGTCAATGTCACTTCGACTAAATTCCATAGTGGTAAACCGTTCACGTTACTTACCCAAAACGAGAAAAAGTAAGTTCAAGGTTCAAAAGTTACTTTCACTGGCGTACAGAAAAACAGAATAATATTAAATGTAATGCTCCTTTGATAAATTGCTCTCAGCACCTCCACTGCAAAAGCATTACTCTTAAATTAAGTACTGGCTTATTAATTTCAACGCCGCGGCTACAAAATAAACTTTGTTGCATTTTGAACTTTAGACGGGAAACTAAACGATTTTATTGTCATATTATTTCACAAACCCCCTGTATATTTGTATATCGAGGGGTCACGGGCTATTTGTATTAAGCGACATTTTTGGAACTTTACGGGAGAGCATATCAAAGTTTCATTTTTCGAAAAAAAAATCTTAACAAAAAACGTATCAATATTTTTACAAAAAAGTGGCCTAGGTTATTTTCCTTATCTAAATCCGCGCAATTTAGCCTAGTTGTCATTTTTTTAAAGTGGTTTTTACCAAAAATAAAGGTTGCTTGATACAAAATGACCTCGAATCACATTTATTTAGAAACAGGCTAATTGATTGAAGCGCCATAAACTGAACATTTTAGGTTCAGGAAAAAGGATTTAAGCGATACTAGGGTGTTGTGCTTGTGTAAAGCTAAATGTATTAACAACCATCGCGATATTAAAATAGAATCAGGATAGTCCGCTTAAGCACCTGAAGTATAATAAAGTAGATGCACTAAAAGTAAACTGTTTGAAGTGACAGTAAAAATGTGTGTATAATAAAGATTGGCGGCTAGAACAAAATTATTTTGCAGGATTTTAAAATCATTTGTCATTTTTTTAAAGTTGTTTTTACCAAAAATAAAGGTTGCTTGATACAAAATGACCTCTAATCACTTTTATTTAGAAACAGGCTAAATGTTTGAAGCGACATCAAGGATGGATTTCAGGTGCAGGCTTAATGTTTGAAGCGACATCAAGGACGGATTTCAGGATGCAGGCATAACGATTTAAACGCCCTATAATACGTAGTGTATGTCAGGAAAAGCCGCTTAAGTCAAAATCACGAAATATCTTGTCGGTATGAAGTCCATCTTTTCTATAAATGAATAAAATTTGTGTCGCATCAATCACATCAGACTCAAACTAGACCTTAATTTACTCATGTTTCAAGCGACAAAAAAGTGCTCAGATCGCCACGAAACCGGGCTCAAACGACGCAGAAAAATCGGGCTATTCCAAATATGTATATAACTCAATATCGGCCAGAATGTCGCTTAATACAAATAGCCCGTGAACCCTCGATATGTGTCTCTCTGTGGCATCGTAGGCAGCAGGCAAGCTGGTAAAAACCGGTTTTTGTTCAAAGAAAGTTTGTTTAATCAGGATGGTTCTAGGCTGTGTCATATATCAGAGGGATTACCATGACATGGCTATGCAATTCAGTTTACGGTGAGAGAATGAGACAGAGCTGTGTAACTACTGTAGCTATATCCCTTATACTCATCCTGTAAACTGTCTGAAAATAGGCGTCACATTATATCTTTTATAGTTATTTTAAGTTATGACTTTATAAAGAATAAACATGTAACACTATCTATTACAGCCAAGCACCAGCATTCGTACTAGGCCGAGATTTTAGGTGATAAAAACCATATCGTCTTTGACCTTATCGTAAAGCCAACGTTTTGATAGCTCTTATTTACTTGACAGTATAACGACCGTGTTAAAAACAATACCATAACAGGTCAAAGTCGATATGGTTTTTACCGCCTATAATAGTGGCTCTGTTGTGTTCTAGCGGGGTTGGTATAACACACACGGTCCATATTGGCTCACCTAAAGATGTTTAGTCCGAATCCGAATGTAATTTTAGTCCTAACCATCGCAATTAATAAAGTGTTTTTTACTGAAACGGTTTTTATTTAACCTAACCTAACCTAACCTAACCTAACCTTATCTACCAGTTAGATACTATAAAAATCCTGAAATAATAACGATTTCAGTAAAAAACACTTTAGGAGTTGCGATGATTATGACTAAAATTACATTCGGACTAAAAATAATTAGGTCAACTTTGTCGCACCCGGTATTACAGCCAGTGAAAACTAGCATATAGAAACTCTATCTTGGATTTGAAACGGAAATGCCATAAATTGCAAATTGCCGGTAGAAACTGGATGACCTAGACCCAAGACTGTAGAAAGAGAAGCGTAATGGATGACGCTACACTCAGCAGTGGTTTACAATAGGCTAGAGAGTGAGAAGTATTGCCAATTTATATGGGCCCTTAGCCTACTTATCAACAAGTGGCCAGTCATTTTAACCGTCCCCATGCCATAAAGTAATGTCAATCACAGATAAAACTTTTGAAAATTATGAGTCTACATAAATCCGAACCAACTTGAGGATTGGTCCGTTTTGCCAAATATGTCAAAGAAAATAGGAAAATAAACTAACCTTAACCTTAATAATAGGTATTGTAATAAACTGCGTGTGTTTTGGTCAAATACAACTAATTATATTGCTGATTGGGTGCAGGTAGCTTAACATATTTATTTATATTTTAATGTTTTTTTAATCCATCTGAAATACGAAAAAACCTGACAGCCGTTAATAATTGCGATTACGCACATAATGTTTCCGACGTACTTTCTATTCAGCAGTTTCCCTGCGGCGACGTCCATGTACGTCGTAAAGTGGACGTCGGCGTTAACGCACCCGCGACGGGACTCCGTTGACGACGTTTACGACGATCGCATTTTATCGCTTCACGCCAAATGGACGGAGACCTTGTTACGATTGATGGGTTATTGATTTTGACGAGGATCGGCTCAGATGAATGTGGGATAAAAAAATTGTGTGGCTTTTGTTATTATCCAGTTTACAGCTCCAAGTGCTTATCATTATAACATTGTGACATTGTTATTAAACTGATCATATAAATTATATTGCAGGTTTTGCTTATTGATACAAAGTTCTAACAACGCTATAAACTTTTTTTTTTGCAAGTATGAATTCAATTTTGTTATATATTAACATTTTATTTGAGAATTTTAGCTTCTAGGTGATTTTTCATGTATATATTTTAGGTGATCACCAGCGCAACTTCTAATGTACAAGTTGCAGAATTTTCTCAGAAGTAAAGAAATCTTCTCAAGAAATTACTGAGAATATTATCAGAAACATTTGAGAGCATTGAGAATTTTCTCTTTCCATACAAAACTTGAGAATATTCATAGATATTTCCGAGAATTTCTCATAACAAACTTTCACTTGTTTAAAATTATATATCTTGTTAATACTCTTTATTACGTTATTTAGGATGATTGTTAAATATTTTGTAGGCCAAAGTCTAACTTTAACATTTATTTAGTTTTTGGTTTTATAATTCAAGGTTTTATTAGCAAAATGCAGAGAGAGTTGTAGTGTTTATAAAAAAAAAACTCGTATTCTTGTATCTTTTTTAAACATATTGCAATTATTACACATAATTCTTAATTCACCGGTAACGATTCAAACTCATATTAATCTATTACGATTTAACGCACAATACGATAGTCAACTTACGTCTAAACGGCAACGCATTTCATTGCTAAAATAGACTCTCTTTTTTTTTTTTTTTTTTTTTTTTTTTTTTATATCATAGGAAGGCAAACGAGCACACAGGCCACCTGATGGTAAGTGGAAACTGTGACCCATAGACATTCTCTGCTGTTTAAAATAAAAATCCTAAATACTATAGGAGATAATCTGGTGCTGTCTTATTAAGGTAATGCACTCTAAACCTTACAGATTCCCAACGGATGAACTTTACTAACTTGGTGACCTATAATAAAATAAACGAAAATTTATGTGTATACCAATTACAATGATATAAATGCAAAAACTGTATATATCCGAATGGCTCAAAACACTTAGTTATAACGAAAATGAAGCACTGTTATATCGGGTCATCGCATAGTCATAGTGAAGACATTTTGTGACTATTTTGTGGGGAAACAGTACGGATGTCGCAAAAGTGTTTATACTACAAAAGAAGTGTGTAAGGATATTAGCAAATATTACAGACCGAGAGAGCTGTCGGCCATACTTTAAAAAGTTTGAAATCCTTACATTAACTTCACTATACATCTTAGAGATATGTAAGTTTATAAAAAAAGAGAAACACCTATTTAACGTAAAAAGGGATGACTGTTTGAGGTCCCAGAATTTAAGAAAAAGAAATAAATTAGTTAGTTATTTTACAAATATGAAAATGGTGTATTCGGGTACACAACATATGGCTGTAAAGATTTATAATCATATACCTATAGAAATAAGGGAAATTGATAAAGATATATTATTTTGTAATAAACTAAAAAAATATCTGTTAGAAAACTGTTTTTATAACTTGATGAGTTTTTTGTTAATAAATAAAAGCTAACAAGATAGTTTTGTATAAGTTATATAATAAAATTAAATACAATAACACTAAGCTGCCTGCTAAAATTTGAATAAGTTTTTCATGTATTAAGTATATTGCTGTGCCCTAACGGGGTTTATGCTGGATCATTGTACAACAACAGTTAAGAACTTGTAAAACCCATAAAATGCAAATAAATGAATTATGTTTTTTTTTTTTTTTTTTTTATGGCATGGGAAGGCAAACGAGCACACAGACCACCTGATGGTAAGTGGAAACTGTCACCCATAGACATTCGCATTCACAAGACTGCAAATGCGTTGCCAACCCTGAGGACTAAGATGGAATGCCTCTATGCTAGTCATTTCACCGGCTGTCTTATCCCCAAACCGGAACACAACAATGCGAAAACTGCTGCTTGGCGGTAGGTTAATGGATAAGATGGTGGTACCAACCCGGAATTATGAATTATGAATTAAAAGTGATAACATAATATTTTTTTAAATAAAAATAGAATTAGCGAAATGGTGCAGTATATTATTATTATGATAGTGTATTTTAGTAATGTAATATTCCAATGTAACAATGCTTCGTAGTAAACCTACCCTAGTAAACATTGTATATAAATAGCGTCTCGTAAGTTAACTCAAATTAAATGGTAACACACTCATACACTATCTCACACACACACACACACAAACACACACACACACACTCGTTGTTATGGAGGAGCGGGGCTTCCTGATACAGGTATTGCATACTTAATAGGAAGTCCCCACCTTAGTATAATTTACACTAAGTTTTATCGAAATCATTTTTTTTATAATGTAGTTACACTTTTTTATCTTCACAGAATACGCCGTTTATATACCGCTGGATCCAGCGGTATAAATCTCTGCTCAGCGCGGTGCGGCAGCGTTGCAAGCGCTGTAATAAAACTGACCGACGCTCTATTCACTAGCCGTTTGTGAAGCACGATCTTTATACGTTAGGTGTGAACACAGGTAAGTTGGAGCAGTAAATTCAGAAATTTCTCGTCCCAATTTGTAAATCACGGGGTTACGGGTCTTTCATTTTAGTAGTAAAATGTGAATACAACAACGATTACGATTCGATACGATCGAGGACTATCTAATACCCGAAACTTACATACATACATACCTTCACGCCTGTAATCCCAGAGTGGGGTAGGCAGAGCTACAGAATTACCTAGAACTTTAAAAAGTTGTTGATAATTCTGTAACCCCATTTTGCACAAATAGGCTAAGGTGTTTACCAGCGTATTAGTGACGGGTTGCAAGCCCATCGCCTAACAGTACTACAGGCCTTTATTTCCTTAGTCGCCTCTTACGACATCCACGGGAAGACATGGAGTGGCACAATTCTAACCCGGCAACCACACGGGAAGGCTAAACCCGAAAGTTAATTAATAGTAAATAAATAAAAAACAATGCGTTATCTTGTCTAGTTACCGTTGATGTAGGAAAACATATCAATCTTATGTGGTCTGTGTTTTTTGCACCGTGTTATATACACATAAGTAGGTGTTCATTTTTCCTTTTCTCCCTCTATCTCTCTCGTAAGATTTTGGTTTGTTTTCCTTGCGGAAACTACGCAGGTTATTTGATATTTTTTTAAATTTAATATTTATACATTTATATAATGCTAGACTAAGTAGTACCATTGTAATATTAAATATATTTAAAAAATGACTAACTGCCGAGTTTCTTGCGGCGTTTCTTCTCAGCAGTGGTCTCCTCTTGTGAAGCGCTGGTAGATTCTCGACGTGTAAAAGTGCCCGTGCGGCACTTACTGAATAAATGTCTTTATCTTTATCTTTATTGTCATTCCCCTAGAGAGCCCAAAGAGATTCTATTAATATGCCTACGTTTGTCCGTGCGTCCGTAGGTCCTAACTTTAAAGAAGAATCTTTTGAACAACAAATACAAAAATACGGTCAAGTTTCGATTCAAATAGAAATCAAATTGGAATATAATGTGTGGCGGTACAAAACCCTCGTTTTTTTTAATACATTTTTAGTAGATGATTGCAATGGACAGAGAGTTATGAAAATCCACTAGGTAAACCCATATTGCCTTTGACATATTATTATTGTATTGTCAACGCTACCATAGTTTTTATTTACTTGACAACAATACTGCCCTTCTAAGCAAATAAACCGTATCCCAAAATCAATAACCAAAGCAGTTTTAGTTCTCTGCTCTTAGTAATAAGGTTGATATTGCTACAGGAATATTATCTGATATACTGCGTATTAGCTTAGGAACTGAACAGACATCTGTTTCTAATGGGTATGAAACAAGACGCGATATGCAGGTTCTGTCAAGAGACAGAGGAGACAGCAATGCACATCCTCTGTTCCTGCGGACCACGACACATAATGGACCCACAAGAGATACAACTCCTCACTGCCCAAAGCATCTGGAAATTCCTGGACGCAGCGGGCCTTTGCGGTGAGCTCTTAAAACAAAGGGCTGCTACAAAAGATCAGCAATGGTCGAAGTGGCTCGCCAGGCCCACTTCAACCCCCCCAATAATAATAATAATAGCTTAGTTAGGAGGGCAGAATAACGTCCAAATTAAAAACAATACCATTACCATATCAAAAGGAATATGGTTTTAACTAGTAGAATAGAAGCCAAGGATTGACAAACATAATAGGCTTAATATAAGTAAACCAGTGAAGTAGTTTTACTTGTGGGAGTACCTTGTGCAGGGTCCGTCCGGGTTGGTACCACCATCTTATCCATTAACCTACCGCCAAGCAGCAGTGTTTACATTGTTGTGTTCCAGTTTGGGGATAAGACAGCCGGTGAAATGACTAGAATAGAGGCATTCATTGACGACGCGTTGGCCTAGTTGGTAGTGACCCTGCCTACGCAGCTAGCGGTCCTGGGTTCAAATCCGGTAAGGGTAGATATTTGTGTGATGAGCGCGAATATTTGTTACCGAGTCATGGATGTTTTATATGTATTTAAGTGTTTATTTCTCTATATAAGTATTTATATCGTAGTCTAGTACCCATAGTACAAGCCTAGAGCTTAGTTTGGGACTAGGTCAATTGGTGTGTCATTGTCCCCTAATATTTATTTATATACTAGCGGCCCGCCAGCGGCTTCGCCCCGCTGCAAATTCCTGACTTTCCCGGTGAATTTTTCAATTTTTCTCGCCGTAAAAACCATCCTTGAATTTCAACGAACATTTAAAAAAAAGAATTGGCCAAATTGGTCCAGGCGTAGTTGAGTTATGCGCTTACCAACACATTTTGCGATTCATTTTTATATTATAGATTATTATTCCATCGTAGTCCTCAGGGTTGGCAGTGCATTTGCAGTCTTGTGAATGCGAATGTCTATGGGTCACAGTTTCCACTTACCATCAGGTGGCCTGTGCGCTAGTTTACATCACTATGTCATAAAAAAAAAATAGGTTCCATAACCACTAGCAAATAGCCTGTATAGCTCGAGCCTTACTTCAAAGCACTCAATTTGATCAAATTCACAATACGAACTTAGCTGACGTCGTTTGGAGTCACATTGCTTAGAGGGGCTTCACTGAACGCAACTAATGGCATGAGCGGAAGAGTTATACCCAATATCAGATGACGGGAGCGGTGAGGGGGAACGGGACGGGGAGTACATGAGGAGGCTTTTAAGAGATGAGAATACGATCGGATTGATGCGTGCGTCGCGCGTGATAGCCGATCGGCCGCACGCACAAAATGGATTGCCACTAGCGTTCACCGTTCGAAAAATTCAAGGTTATATGGCTTTTGAATGTGGAATTGGTATTGTGTTTTGGTGTGAGTTGTTTTAATTCTACATAGGCAATCAAACGTCTGACCGTTTATTGCAATGTTTTATCTGTATTGGTCAAATTGTACCAAATATTCGTTGGCGAGTGGAAATTGTGACATTTTGACATATTTTTACTTTAAAATAACTAGGCCGTCATAATGTTTTCAATTACCATTCATATTTTATTATTCTATGTATATTGTCGACCTGATTATAAGTATATTGCTTGCTAGGTTCCGACTAGGCATGCTTTTTTGAAGTTACTTTTCGCCTATATTCCGACTCGATCATGTAGGATTACCAACAGTGCTCTCTCGATCAATAATTAAATGATAATTAAATTTTAGCATTTTATTAAATAATATTATGTTTCCATATTAATACGTAAATTATGGTCACCTCACATTTTTATCCTAATTGAAAATCAACCGATCAGACGAGTTATCATTGAGTATGTAGGGTGGCCATGACGCAAAATAAAAATATTTAATTTAATGGTCATTTAAATATAAAGTAGAGACTATTGTTACTTACCGGAGTGGAAAGCGGCGCAGGCGCAGTCCTCGCGGGCGACGCCGCTAGCCGTCCACCGCCTGTGGAGGAGTCGCCTGCAACAGAAAATATTGGTTATTACATTGGTTTAAGACTTTGTTTCGTATGTAAGTACTGTGCTTAGCATAGCAAACATGTTTGACGTGTAATTGAGACATTTTGTATTCGACGCAAAGCATTCAAATGTTTAAGGACTTTTGTCCACCATTTATTTTTGAGTCTGGAACAAACCTCTTACACTGGATACATCTTGCGTTAATGCCCCGTGTCAACATGTGACAGCATGGTTAGCCTAATAGGCAGTTCTACTTACGAAGCTAGCGGCCCGGGATCAATTCACGGCACCTAAGGGAAAATTGTCTAGGATTCTTTCCGTGCATTTTTTAAGTAATGCTTAGTTTTGGTCTTCTTGGGTGAGATGGACTTTTTTTTAAATAATAAATTTACTGACTGATCAATCAACGCACAGTCAAACCTGCTGGACGGAGGGACAAATTGTAATTTGGAGGGATTTTTGGATTCATCCCTTCAGGAGTATTTATGTATTAACGAGACTCGTTGTGTTTAGCCTTATTCGTGCCAAAAAAGAAACTCCATAGATAATGTATCTGCAGCAAACCAGCTCAACTTGAACCAAGACTGAAGCCAGTTTCTATTAAATATGCTCGTCCACCTAAAAACCTATTAGTAGGAGATCCGAGCGGCTGTTTATTCGATAAATAGTACATTACTACAGAGGCCGGGAAGTAGGGGGTTGCCGGCCGAGTTATAAAGACGGCCGAGCGAAGCGAGGCCGGATAGTTACGAGGCTGGCAACCCCTTTTCACGGCGAGGTATGTATAGTGCTTTTCTCAAACATATGCAATGAAATAAAAAAAACATGTGTGTAATAGGCATTAGCGCGGATATTTTTGGTCCGATAACCATTAAGCCACTGAAAAACATTTAAAAAAATTTTTTTGCTATTAAATTTAAAAAATATTACTTCCTGGCCTAGGCCTTCAATTTTGTATGATATTCCTGAACAGCTCTCTCGTGTTGCACCGCCCGGAACGTGATACTTTGAAGCCTAAAATAACTAACATAACCCCAACATTTCATTGCATGTTTGAGAAAAAGTATTTGTTATCAAATTTAACATGGTAAGTAATATATATGGCGAATAGGTTGGCTGAAAAACTTCAGTCCAGTTATATTTAATAATATAATAATAATAATAATAAATATGGGGGGGACAATGTCAAAAATCAACTTTAAAATAAAATAATGCAATTGCTTGCTTAATAGGCAAATTACATACCAATCGAAAGTATGAAGCCTATAGAATATGCAAACATTAGGTCGACTTTTTTTCCCATCATAACTTTGGGTAGGTAGGTATAAACAGGTAAGTTGTACTAATAATTTGCACTAAACCTAACGTTTGCATATTGCATAGGCTTCATACTTTCGATAAGTATGACATTTGTATATTTAACAAGCAATTACAATTTAAAATAAAAGTCCCTTTTTTATTATTTAACTACTGGACTGAAATCTTTCAGGCAACTATTACTTACCATATTAAAATTAATATAAAATACTTTTGATCGAATAAACAGCTGGGTGAATATCGTCTCCTATTCGGATTTTAGACCATATAGCATAATTTAATAGTCCAGAAACGATTCGCTGCTCTATAAACGATTCTAGCTCTCAAGTTAGATTGGAATGTCGTAGTAGTCGATATAACCGCCTTTACATTAGGGAATACTGTACTAGTCTAGCTTAAGTACTGTGTACCGAGCCGGTCGTCCATCACTGTTTTTTTACGACGGATCTGTGCAAATAGGGAAGCACTGCATTAGGACACTGAGTGACGTAGTTTGTGTTCCTATTTTATGGAGAAAATAAGGCAAGCGCACACACAGGCCGCCGAGGGACAAAATGTAGATAAAATATCCGTCTCTTTTTAACACGTTTATAAGTACGAGAGTGACGGATGCTTGGATAAACGCAACTATATTGGCCCGCTGATGGTACGAGTAAGTGAGACACATAGACATCTGTCCTGCAGACGGCTGTTCTTCGTATTGGAAGATAAACGGTCAGTTTCACTTGGGTTTTTTCTACTCGCGTAACGCGTTCTATAAGCCGTTAATATTGATATCGGTAACGGTGTCAAAACACTACCTATAGCGTAACTGAAGCGTGAACAGTTCTATAATGAGCGTTGCCATGGTAATACCAGTTCTTTTACAGTTATTAATGCATTTCTTTATAGATTGTGGATCGAAGGCTGCTTGGTAGAATTGAGATTGCTGGGAAAACTATTGGTTCGTTGGAACCGTTAGCGACCGATACGATCGCCTTTTAAGTGGCAGTGCTAAATAAATAAGTCCACTGTTAAAGTACCGCCGCGATCGTAACTGGTTCAAACTCGTTATTCAGTGGGATCCGTTTGGCACTCAAGTTGTTCTGTACTTGTTTGTAACCTGTCAACGAGTTTTTGAATACAAAATGTGTTACATGTTGGTTTTTCAGAAAAAGTAAAAACTTTCATAGATAAGCACAGACCTTTTATATCGAGGCCAAGCCATTTTATGTATTCATTCTTATTAATTTTGTGGAATGAACTTTTAGGTACCATTTTTTACTAAGTATAACCTGTCTTGTCCAAATGCAACATGCTTCCAGTTTTTTAGACCTTTGAACTATTTGTGTATATTTTATAATATTTAGCAAGAAGAATATACCAACATATGACATTCAATTGGATGGATAATGGATATGTTTTTAAAAATATATGCATACATACATACATACCTTCACCCCTTCATTCCCAGAGCGGGGGAGGCAGAGCTACAGAATTACCAACAACTCTAAAAACTTGTTGATAACTCTGTAACCACAATTTGCACAACTAGGCTAAGATGTTTAACAGTGTATATTAGTGACAGGTAGCAAGCCCATCGCCTAACAGTAATACTACAAGCCTTTA
Source organism: Acleris emargana (assembly GCA_927399475.2). NCBI lineage: Eukaryota > Metazoa > Arthropoda > Insecta > Lepidoptera > Tortricidae > Acleris > Acleris emargana. The sequence goes on along the minus strand of OV656836.1, from coordinate 2,568,673 downwards.
TTCCCTTAGTCGCCTCTAATATATGCATATACATCAATATCAACACACGATACTTTGTCAATTGATATTTTTACTGTAACCTGTGTGTCTGTGATGTGGTCTCACTCACACACGGAGAATAATAGGCAAGCAAGAAGCAAGCAAAGGAGGTAAAAAACACTTTTATTAGAATTAACCCTTATGCATAAATGCACGATAGGTAACCCTCGATATGCCCCAAGAATAACTAAACTTAAGAGGCAGTGGGCGGGGCACATCGCTGGCGGGACTTATAGCCGATGGGGTCAGAAGGTTCTTGAGTGGCGTCCGCGGACCCGTAGACGAGCTGTAGGTAGGCCTCCAACAAGATACAGTGACGACTTTGTAAGTATCGCGGGAACGCGGTGGATGCGAAAGCACAAGACCAGAGTGGAGAGCCTTGGGGGAGGCCTACGTCCAGCAGTAGCAGGATGAGGTAACCCTATTTTGTCACTTTTTGTTTAAATTCAAATGTCATAGTGACGGAAGGACAAAACATATTTAAAGCAAACTCTAGCTACTTATTGCGCGTTTATAAGTTTACTCTCCATTCTTTTGAACAACTCTATTAACAAAATTTTCACATATTTTTTTCAACCTTGAAACCGATATTTATTTATGAAGCATGTAATCAGGTGGACATATCAGACAGAATTTATGGCGTGTTAAATTTGTGAAATTGGTTGACAATAACATATTAACCCGGCGGTCGCGGCGATTATGGCGATTCCGCTGAAACGTCGAGCGATAGTTTTTCCAATTTCCGGCGGAGCGGGCAAATTGGAATGGAAATTTGTTTATATCAGGAAAACGCTGCGGTGTCGCTCTGGAACTTTAGGTGAACTAACTAAAGCGAAATGTTGACCGCATTCTTAGTTTAGACGGCGGAGTTGACAGTCTTTTCATAGGTACCTACGAACTTTGTGCAAGTCTTTCTTTTATTTAGTGGTTTTTAGGGTTCCGTGGGCAAACTAGGAACCCTTATAGTTTCGCCATATCCGTCCGTCCGTCCGTACGTCCGCAGCCTAGCTTAGAGACTGTTAGTACTAGAGAGCTGTAATTTTGCATATTATAGTCAGTAGTGACGCCAACAAAGTGGTAAAATAAAACCGGGAAAAATAATAATTTTAGTGTACCTACACGTAGCTTGGGAATGTTTTTTTTTCTCTCGTTTAAAACGCAAATTTTTGTTAAGAGTCAAATTGCCCTCCAAAACAGCTAAGACTAAAAAAATTATAGGAATATTATCACTACTAAGTAGACTTCAGTGGTTCTTGAGTTATAAACGGTTTAAATGTTTATACCTACCGAAAACTTATTTGCTGTGTAAACTGACCACGACCTATGTCTATGTATGGGAATAACAGTTTTCCAACGGCAAAGTTAAGTTTGTCGCGAGGTCTAATTTGTTTGTAGTAACGACATCGGAACCCTACACTGAGCATGGTCTTGCCTGCTTTTTTATTTAAGAGTGGAAAGCACTGCCAATAATGGACACTTGATGCTTGTTTTTCAGAAGATAGGGGTTACTCCTTGGTCTTGCAATAATCAATTTATATATATATATATATATTTATGGCGTAGAGAAGACAAACGAGCTCACAGGCCACTGATGGTAAGTGGAAACTGTGACCCATAGACATTCGCATTCACAAGAATGCAATGCAATTCTAAGACTGCAAATGCGTTGCCAACCCTGAGGACTAAGATGGAATGCCTCTATGCTAGTCTATCCCTAAATATGGTCTTTGAATTAAGTGTCCGTTTTTTATGCCTGTCAGCTTAAAGTGGGCAACACTGGTACCATCACTGGGTGCACTTCAATCAGTATAAAAACATTTTGTATAATTTCGATTAACTAATCAAGGAAACGAACATACAGCATAAAAACCAATTGTATAATTTTATCTGGCATACGTTTGAATAACATAATACAAATTTTGTAAAACTATCATATTTCTTGTTACTATGCATTTTAAGTCATTTTCTTCTTACTTGGTTAGGTGACCACATTAATAGTAATGAAAGCCGATAGAAATATTAATTTTTTCATTTATAAACAATATAGTTTTTGAAATTATACAGATCGAAATATGCAATTCGTGTTATGTATAATGATCCTTAGATCATTTGTTTTTAAGCTAACAATTACACACCCGCCATTTGGTTAAAAACAGATAATATTTCTGTACACATATTTCTACCTATTGGTTTAGTTAAAGTACGTTAGCCTTCCTCGTGCCTATCTATTAATCAATCAACCAAATGTCAATTGATGTGGGGGTTAATTGGTAGTAAAATTGTAATTATAATAATTATAATTATAATTGTAATAATAGTTCATTTATTTTAGGATGAGAAAATAAAAGAAAAATAACCAGTAGTCGTCAACTCTACTACTCGCTGGCAGAATAAATAAGAATCTATGCCTCAATATATTGTAACTGTGCATGTGTCATTAATGTTTTTGTGTTGGACAAAACATTGCGTCTCGATATTATATAAAAAAATAATTATAAAACTATTTGAATATGTATAAATTGGTTTCTAACTGCTATACTTAATTGATTTACCTAATTTAAGACTGACTGTTCCGGATGAAGTGTCATCGTTTCTCCGCTAAAGAGTGCAGTAGTAGTGTAGAGATTAAAGATGTAGACTAAACGAGCAGCTGCCAACTTTAACAAGGAAATGAACAACAAACAACTCACAATAAAAACAACTATGGAACAATATCAACGCTCATGCTCTCGAACTCTGGAGAAAATGACATAACATAACATGGGACATATCACATAAGGGCGTTGTGACGTTCAATCTGTCAAAAAATGCAAACTGTGGCGTTATTAATGATCAATTTAAAATTCACTAGGTTCGCTATATTTGACAGGTGACAGGATATTATTTGATTTAGTCAAGTTATATGCTAAGACATTTCGTTATTTTGTTAACACAGGTTTGTAACCCCTGCTTCTTTAGGTCTTTTATAGCCCACGTTTCTAATTGAAGTAAATTTAATCAACACAAATAAAAAACGCAATGTAAATATTAACGAATATGACTTAAAGTACTACTGCAATAGATTATAACGTTCATTTAATATTTATTGTGAAATAATAGCAGTCAAAAAAGACGTTTTGGAGCAATATTTTTGTGTAACTATTATTTTGCGTGTAACGTGCCCAATAAAATACCTTTATTTCGTTCTGTATCATGCTAAAATAAATGAACTATAGATTAAAAAATATTAAATTAATTTCACGGTCTTTTAAAACTTCACATTAACAACAAATTAACAGCTAAATCGTGTGGATATTTTGATATATTTAATGTTAAGACTAGCGATTTATTTATTCGGCTGATTTTCAAATAGAGAAACCCAAGAAATATTTGGCTTGTAGGTATTTTGGTTGATCGGTCAGACAGCCAGTCCGCCGATCAGGGGGGTTATTATGACATAGCTATGCAGTTGAGTTTACGCTGAGAGAAAATGACAGAGCTATATAACTTCTATAGCTCTGTCCTTTATGCTCGCCGTAAAATGAACTCCATAGTTACATCATAATTACCCTAGATATTCTAGGCGGTAAAAACGATATCGTAGTTAACCTGTTATGGTATTGTTATGACGTCAGCCGCCATGACTGTCAAGTACATAAGAGCTGTCAAAACGGTGACAACACGATAACAGATCACACACGATATGGTTTTTACCGTGTTGAATTGAGGCCCAGTTTATTATTTTATAATTACAAGTTAAAAGTTAATTAAAAGTTAAAAATGACAGATAGGTACTTTATTTTCTGGCCAGTACTAAGGTTTTATAATGGCTTGGGATATTTCCCGAAACCGGCCATTATGAAACAGAAGTACTTTCCAAGAAAATGTAAGCCTGTATCCCGCGAACTCCTACAAAATCTTTATACTGAACATTTTTCCGCAATAGGGTTGGTAATTTATCCTATTTACGGTGTAGAAAATGTCACGTGCTTGTCCATATAAATTAGCACGGTAGGCATCCCAGAGATTTATCTCCGGGGAGGAAAAAAGCTGATTAATCGTTTTCAAAGACGCAAAAGTCACGGGGCAAGAAATAATTAATTGGAAAGGGGGGTTCCCTCCCCCTTTCTAATGTGCCCAAGTTTATTTAAATTGGGTTCATTAGGAGTTGTACGGTTTAAATATAGAAAACAAATGCGAATGAAATATGACATTGGGATTTTGACGAATAAATGACGGATTTTATTAAAATAATAATATGAAGTAATATTATTAGTAAGTTTGAAATTTTTATTAAATAATTATACATTTCCTTACTTGTTTGAAAACGCAAAGGATAAACAATAAAAATAAATTTAACGTAGGTAATTTGTAATTTTTATACGGAGAGCTGGAGAGTATGAAAGTCTAACCCAACCGTAAGAAAAAGAGTAATGTACGAAAATCTTAATCCAACCCGATAGTTCAATAAACATTGATTACATTTTGTTTATTTTGGTTAATACCTAAAATTAAAAATAACTATAGCACGGGTTTTTCTAAAACCAAAACAATTTTTTTTTACACGGCAATGAGAAGGCACACGAGCACACAAGTCTCCTGATGGTATGTGTAATCTGAGCCCTATAGACTTTTGAATTTTCTAGACCACAGTCTTAAGAATGCAGTTGTAACACAGAAAGGCGTTGGAAACCCTGAGAACTGAGATGGAATGCCTTTACATGCTAATTTCACCGGTTGTCAGATCCTCGCAACGGAACTCAAAAAAATTAAACACTTAAAATAATCGTAAAGAAACGTAGCAATAGTACTAAGTTGCTTTGTCTAAAAATTACAATATTCCAAGTATATTTTTGATTAAAATTATTAAAAGCTAAATTCATGTCCATGCTACAAGGAAACACCAAAACCGCTATATTTTCGAAGTGCCCGCTTAACAATCGCCACCGCGCCGGCGGCGAGCCGCTGTATTGAAAAATATTTTGAAACAGAAGCAGCGACGGTGTATTCATGAATATTGATGGCATCCTGAATATTCAGAGCGGCGACACTCGGAATTGAAAACACGCCGCGACCGCGACGCCGCCGCGCCGCACCCGCAGCGCTACCGCACCGCGCCCGCGCCGGACTCAATCCACTCACAGTTAGCATAAAACATGTCATACCTAACGCTATCAAAGCCCTATTTGAATGCGGCGGGCTTTCAAGATTAAATGAATCTAAATCAATGCAATACGATTTGGATGCTGAATGATCTGTGGATTATGCAATGGCAATCCAGTTTGTATTAAAAAGTATTTTCAAATAGTACTTGTAGGTATGCGTTTGATGATTCTGGCAATATTCTTCTTCTGAGTTGGAAACATTTTGTGACAGCAAAGTCAGTATTTTGTTCCTTTTGTATGTCTGTTTGTCAGGAATACATTTTTTTTCATTTCGTTTCATTCTTTCTTTTTTTTCTTTGTGATTCTTGACAGCTATAGAATATTCACATTATTCAATATTAGGCAAGATCCTCAACTTAATATATTTGAATATAACTTTAGAAGAGAACATACTCACAGCTTAAAATTACGTTACTGGCATAAGTCATACGAATTATGACATGGCGTGGTAAATTATTCATATGAATTTTTAATTTATTCATTATAGATACAGGTGTACCAAAAAATTTTTCATGGTAAATTTCAAATTTGGAAACATATTTTCAGTTTTGTTTCGAGTCAAGAAATTGTACAAAAATACTTTTCCTACACAAAAAAGTTTTTTTTTCTTACCTTTTTAATTTGCATTGTCTTACAAACAGTTTTGTTATAGTTAGACCGGGGTTTTACTTTTACCAGAGTAAAGCAAAAATATAAATTTTGTCTTCCGTGCTAATGTGTCTTAAATAGGTTGTGGGAAAATTACGTTTTTCTTCTTTTTATATATTAAAGTTGCTGTACTTATTCATTCTACTTACTAATTTCTTCAATGAAATAAATTCCTGTAACACAATTAATAACGTCCATTCAGAATCTATCAGCGGGCGATGCAATTTCCTCGAAAGAGTCTCCGGTTTATGAGATTCGTGGCACAATGGAGTTCACGATGAGAGCGTATTGTCGGGAATTGTTCGTGCACAAAGAGGGATGCAAGTGGACAGTGCTTGGTGGAACACAGCCGTGGTTCTGTCGTTACAATTATAAAACAATTTAGAAAGAAAACCAAAACAAGTTGAATCGGATTTGCACACGACAACCATACAAATAATTTATTAAAATCGTTCAAAAAACTAGCTTTTGTTTTTTGTCTGGCTTTTCTTTTTATTGTCTGCCCTTTAATTTTTCACTTTCTGTTTATTTTATTATATATAGTGATGAAAAGATGGTGGGCAAAAATATTTGGACGGCACACCCAAGTACGCCACAGCTTAGACTACGATGACAATGTCACACCAATTGACCTAGTCCCAAACTAAGCTCTAGGCTTGTAGTGGGTACTAGACAACGTTATAAATACTTTTATAGAGAAACATACACTTAAATACATAGAAAACATCCATGGCTCAGAAACAAATAGCGCTTATCACACAAATATCTGCCCTTACCGGGATTTGAACCTAGGACCGCTAGCTTTGTAGGCAGGAACACATCCAACTAGGCCAGCTCGTCGTCAAAAAATAAAATTGTAAAAAAAGTAGCCTATGTGTTAATCCAGGGTATAAAAGGCTATCTGCATTCTAAATTTCACCCAAATCCCACATTTTCGCATTTAAAATGTAAGTAGTATTAGGATAGGTGCCTGTCGCATACGCTATTACAGAAATTTAAAACGACAAATAGTCGAAGCGTCACCACCAGCCCGTTGAGCGAGCCATCAAAATGGCCGACCATTTTTAACGGTGCGTTTTAGTGTAGGCTCTTTTGTCCGGCACCCGAGAGTTATGACAGCAATAATTCCCCGTGTAATGTGTACGTATTATTATAACATGGCCGTCCAAACACGTACGGCGGACATTAAACTGATTTACACGGCTTTTTAATTGCTCCTCGCCGCCATTTTTATACGCTCCATCAAGCGATCATTACATTTTATGGCACATGAAATTCATTCAGTAGGACGTTCTAAGCGTCGACAGCTAAAGGGGGTGGCTCCTGCCCAGAATAAGAGCGTTGCTAAACGTTTTTATAGCGGTATTGAGTTGCATTTGCATTGTTTTGTTGATTTAAGTATGTATTTGTGATAGAAATCAAAATGGTGATTTTTAAGCTTGTAAAATATTGTGTTAATTGACACCAATCTCAAATCGAAATGAAATTAAAATGGGAGTAGTTTTATTAAGCTTTCATTCTTTGTGTTATAGATTACATAATATTTTTGGCTTAAAAAAAGATATCTGTAAATGCCATTCAATTTTGAATTAATAAAACAACCCATGATTTTTCGTTTAGTAGGTATTCTTTTCAGAAATACGCATTCTAAAGTTATTCAGCATGTATATTAATTAAAATTCCTGACATAACCCTGTAATCATAAATAATACTGGTGCGCAAATTGAACACATTCCTAGGAGAAAATAATATATTCGCATATTTTTAATATTTAAAATTAAAAGCATGCTTAATAAATAAAATTATGAAATATTATCCTTAACTACTCATATTTTTTAATCTGGCCATTCAACCCAGCTATAAAGTCCGGTTAATAACGAGGTATGTGTAAACTAAATTAACCGTGTCGTTAGTTTTTGTCGTGTTAAGATCTGATTTTATCTAAATATATAAAAGACTAGCTACTGCCCATGACTCCGTCCGCACAGAAAAATAAAACATAGCCTATGTTACTCAGGAATAATGTGGCATTCTAATGGTGAAAGAATTTTGAAATACGATTTTTTCCTCTTTTCTAACAACTGGGGTCCAAGGGAAAAAGGGTATAAGTGTCTTGAATATCAAGTGAAAAACGGTTTAAGTCTAGAATTCTCCGTTCATGATATACCCTTTGTTATTGTGAGCTAAGTCGACTTGTACCCTTTTTACTAAGACCCCAGATGTTAGAGAGCGGAAGAAACTGACTGAGTTACTGACAGCACAAAACCGCTGGGTCTAGAAATTCAAAATTTGGCACGTAGGTTCCTTATGATGTCTAGGGATGCACTAAGAAAGGAGTTCCCGAATATCGATCACAAACGGGAAGAAATTGAGGGAGTTGGAACTAATTATACGGGCATAAAGTCCTCTAGTTTCTAATATTATCCTTACTACACTAATATTATAAAGGGGAAATATTTGATTGTTTGATTGCATTAATAGGCTCCAAAACTATTGAATCGATTTGAAACATTCTTTCACCATTAGAATCATATATTACGAACAACATATGCTATGTTTATTTTATCTGCGCAGACGGAGTCACGGAGAAAAGCTTGTATATTATAAATACGAAAATTAATTTGTTTGTTGCTTCTCTTTGAACGCCTCAACAGCGCTGCAGCGGGCCCATTATGGGCTTGTTTATCGATGTGAATAAAGGCGTCCAAGACATCTGTCACTTTCTAACCAATACGTTAGTGCGAGAGTGACGGATGCTTTATCCACCGCAATACGGGCCCAGTGAAAGGTTCACAGATAGTTCAACGCCAGAAAGCGGATTTATGGTACGGTCTTAGAAAGTTAGTCTATTAACTAGGGAATATCGAGTTTTACGAGAACAAAGTAAAAAATAAAGTGATGAATTCAACCTTAAGTCTAGGTAGCAATGGTACTAATCGCTAGATGGAGTCTGACGACAAATCAAGGAGGTAAGTTTGTCGTGGAAGCGGATCAAACTGTCGTTAGCGGCAGCGGCGATACATTAGGTGTTAATTAGACTTCTCCAGACGCTAAGAAGTACCTAGGTGACATTTAAGCGAGCCATAAACAGCTATGGCAAGAGGCGACCGAGCAGGCATGTTAGGTGATTTCTACAAGCCTTGTATGTGTGTCAGTTGTCAGCTTCAAAATTTTCAAGACAATTTGGAACCATGTCCCGTGATTAGGTAATAATTCTGATGACAATGTGATATCCTCGTAAGGTCCAACGTCCTAAATTTAGGACAAAGTGACTTTTGACTTTGTTGAGTTTCTTGCGGCGTTTCTTCTCAGCAGTGGTCTCTTGTGAAGCGCTGGTAGATTTTTGACGTGTAAAAGTGCCCGTGCGGCCTACTTACTGATTAAACATCTTTTATCTTTTATCTTTTTTTATCTTTAGTTGACCGATACAAGATTCTTTTTCGAATTAACGAAATTTAACGAGGGCTTTAGGAAGATATTATGTTATCTAAGAGCTACGTCTCTATTCTAGGCGTTAAAATACAAATCACATTTGACCTGTTGTTGTGGTATTGTTGTTTATCTCTTCAACAACGCGTTGGCTTAGTTGGTAGTGATCCTGCCTACGAAGCTAGCGGTCCTGGGATTAAATCCCGGTAAGGGCAGATATTTGTGTGATGAGCGCGAATATTTGTTCCCGAGTCATGGATGTTTCCTATGTATTTAAAGTGTGGTTGCCGGGTTAGAATAGTACCACTCCATGTCTTCCCGTGGATGTCGTAAGAGGCGACCAAGGGAGTAAAGGCTTACAATACTATTAAGCGATGGGCTTGCCACCTGTCACTAATACACTGGGAAACATCTTAGCCTACTTGTGCAAAATACAGAATTATCAAAAAGTTTTAAAAGTTGTTGGTAATTCTTTAGCTCTGCCTACCCCACGCTGGGAATGAAGGCGTGAGTTTATGTATGTATGTATATTTCTCTATATAAATATTTATATCGTGGTCTAGTACCCATAGTACAAGCCTAGAGCTTAGTTTGGGACTAGGTCAATTGGTGTGACATCGTTCCCTGATATTTATTATTTATTATCTCGTCCGCCATATTGTTTTACCCTGTATAATAGAAGCGCTGTATAATTGAAGTTATTTAATAAATGCGAGCAGGCGGGCCCCGAACTGCAGCCGGCGCTGGGGGCCAAATTTCATTGATCAGCGCACACACGGCGTAGTTGGCACACTCCGAGCCAAACTACATTAGGATAATAATCCAATATGTATACAATGCAACCTAATTTTTGTAAGCTAATTTATTTGTGGATTTGTGGAAATTAAGGGGGGAGGCCTTTGCCCAGCAGTGGGACACTCAACAGGCTGATTAAAAAAAAAAAAAAAAAAATTAAATTTGAGACCATTGGTTTTATCCAAAACACAGACATTGCCAACCTTTTACTAAAATAAGTATATCAATCGGTTCAAAGATCAACACAGCTTACCAGAAACTTAATTTTGAATTTCTGATGTTTTATTTTCCAAAAAACTTCCCTGTATTTAGACTTTTTAAAGTCAGTCAGACCTACTAAGGGCCCGTTGTTTGATCAGTAGTTAACAACTAATTGTTTAAATTTGAAAAAGGAATCGAAAATTTGACACGTTTCCTTGAGATTCAACAATTGGTTACGATTTTTAACAATTAGTTAATTTAACTACTGACCGAACAATATTATAGGCCCTAAGACTATTTATTGTCTTTTTGAGAAAATTTATGGAGCATGGGCAAAATCAAAACATTGTTTAGTCCTACACTGTGCAACAATCTTGTCTTTGGCGGGTGCCCTTCGCTTGGACTAAAATTTCATGTGCAAAAATGTTTTGGTCGAACATGTTTGGTATAATATTGAACGGCATCATACTTCTTTGTTAGCATAAAGTTTTTTTTGCCTACATGTCTTTTGTTCTAAAGCACTTTAGGTCAAACAATTCAATAACTAAAAACAGTTTTAAGCCAACCGATTCCTATACACTGCTTTGACATGTTATCGTATTATTTTTAACTGTCACGTATTCAAGAGCTATTTTATTGTTACAGGAAAGATGATAAAAAAAAGGTGCCACATTTTACAAACCGTGAAGTAAATTGTGTATTCCTTTGTACAACATAAATAAATCCGAGTTTCAATATTAAGAAAATACTTTATTAGAAAACATAAAAGAGCCTGTACACATACGGCGTACGCTCGGCGCAGACTTGAAATAAGCGAACTTCAATCGTTAGGTCCACACACGGCGCGTTTGGCGCACGCCAGGATCCGCTGCATTACGCTGATGCAAGTTACCAAGTTACATCCTGGCATATATTATACAAACTTAAAGCGTAAATACTTTCTAATGCCGCCGTAAAAATTATTCACGTTCAAACTGCATACGGAGAATAAAATTACCTTAGCTTGGGTTTCCTGAAAGTTGTGGAGCAAGTTGCGATCAAATTTCCTCGCGAATATGTCCCTTGTTAAATCAGTGTCTAATTATTTGGTCTTGCGTTGCACTTTAAAAAAAAAAAAAATCTATCGATAAGGTTGACGGTGCAAATTTCAAAAATACCACTTAAAATCATGACGAAATCATCACAGAACATCATTATCTGGCATTTAAAGTTGCCTCGCTACTTGTATAATTTCAAGTGTAAGAAAGAGATAGGGCTGTATTTATCTGTCAAATATGCTTTACGGGTCGATTGTGAATGAGGCGGTAAGTGTTATTTGTTAGAAGTTAGTTAAAGTGTGAGGAAAATAAACAGTAAACAATAAAAAGAAGAGAGAAATTCAACCAAACAATGGTTGACTTTTTTGGACAATTGTTTGCGTCTGATAAAACTTTGCAAAAAGTTTTAGGTAAATTGAAGCGCGAAAACTGGAAAAGAAAGACGAGCTATTTTCTACGAAAGTGTTTATAAAATAACTGAATTTCCAATCATGCACAGGATTGGAAATCTCTGCCAGAGAAGCAAATATATGCGACGCGGTTGCATCAGAGAAACATCGCTATCAATGCCAGAATAAAAACTTTGCAGGCGGTCCATTTTGCAGCATTCTCGGTTGGTGCTCGCAAAACAAGCGATCGGGTGCAATCCAATCTCTTGCAATACCTATTTTAACATTTCGAAGATACACACGTTTTTAATAATTCATGGGAAACCATCTACAGCGATATCAAATATGCAAAAGGTTGTTTCGAGGAAATTGTGTGAAGAACAAATGTTTTGCATAGAGTATCGCAACTATGCGAGTAGGCTGCTACATGTGTACGAAAAAGTCGACGTGCCCAGGTAAAATAAAATGCAGAAGGTGTAAAAGAGATACTTATTACTTATCATTATTGAAAAGGGCATGCTTCGATGGTTCGGTCATTTGGAAAGAATGGATGAAAGAGGATTGACGAAAGAGATATACAGATCGAAAGTGTAGAAGGGTCGGAAGGGGCCGCCCTAGGCGTACATTTTCGAACCAAATTGGAGAAATACTGGAAAAGGGCCGAATCTTAAGTACCCGAAACCGACGTGTGTGCATGACTCGATGTATAAATGTTGAAGAAGCGAAAGAAATTTGTCAAGATCGTAGCAAGTGGAAAGAAGTGGTCTGTGTCTACCCCTCTGGGGAACAGGCGTGATTTAATGTAATGTAATGTATATTACTTATCATGTCTAACTATAGTCTCTTAACGGATTTCGCATTTTTCTAGGTTGATAGCAAAAGCAGGCGCTGTTGGAACGTTTCGGTCAAAGCATTCTTTGTCGATTATTTTACTTTTAGAACAATTTTCTTCAATTTCTTCGTTACTACGGAGATACTTTTGCAACTCTTCGACTTTCACATCAGGGTTGTTACTATGACGTAACTATGCAGTTCATTTTACGGCAAGCGTAAAGGACCGAGCTATAGCAGTTATAAAGCTCTGTCTTTTACTCTCAGCGTAAAGAGAACTGCATAGCTATGCCACTATAATCCCGCAGATCAGCTCTTAGTAACCATTATATTTCATTAATTTTGGATCCATTTTGACAACGTTAACTGGAATCTTATTCTATTTTGTATTTATTTATACCTATTGTTATTATGATTGTCAAAGTTATAATTATGATGCTTTTATTAACTTGAGTAATGACGGCCGAGTTAATAACAATACGATAACAATGAGTTTTCCAAGTGATTCGTACATAAATACACACAAACACCTTCACGCCTGTAATCCCGGAGTTGGGTAGGCAGAGCTACAGAATTACCTACAACTTTAAAAACTTGTTGGTTTAGTAACCACATTTTGGACAAATAGGCTAATATGTTTACCAGCGTATTAGTGACAGGTGGCAAGGCCAGCGCCTAACAGTATTACCAGCCTATATTCCCTTAGTCGCTTCTTACTACATCCACGGGAAGACATGGAGTGGCACTATTCTAACCCGGCAAATGAGTAGGTTTATTCTGCACGACCATTGCCTATTTTATCTCTGCTTGTTATTGTACTGGCTTCTGGAACACGGAGATTCCTAGTTCCTGAGTCCATTTTATTACATTTGTTATTTTTGAACAATAAACAATATTTTCACTTTAATTTTTTGATAGATCTAAAGACAAAGTAGCGCAATTGCATTTCAACGTAATATATTCACATAGAAACAAACATGTCGTTACAATAATAAACTTGATGAAAGCAATATGGCTTCAAAAGGAATATGCCTTTTTAAAATAGGGATAAGAGGATCAGAGAACAGACTAGAGCTTATCTGCTGTCCGATCACTAAAAGGCCGTTAAGTAGCATTTTGACAATTTTGAGTTTTATATACTAGTCGATAGAGAAAAAAAAACTATTTTGCGCTATATATAAAAGTCAAAATTGACAAAATGCTACTTAACGGCCTTTTAGTGATCGGATGGCAGTTATATAGTCTAGGCTTTGTTTTACCTACGTGAATAGACGTTATTTTCCACTTGCCGAATATCTAAACTCCAATCTCTATTGGCTTCATCCGACCTAACAAGAGTTGTTGTTGATTAGACTCGCCGTTTAATCTTAGATTAAGTCTCTAGTTTCGTCTAATCGGACCTTAAAAGTTAGATCCTCTCAAGATACCTATAGCTAGCACTTAAGACTAAGGGTAACAAGAAACAGGTGTTACGTATCGGTTTGGCCTGGCTCGTCTAGTGTCCATAGTTCCATACCTACAGACTTAAGTGAACACAGTTCGAGCACCGATATCGATACTGAGAAACCATAAAATTGTGTGTGTTAAAAATATTCAGTAATTTTTTTTGCTTGTCTGCTTTTACGGACATATTTATTAAAAAAAAAAGTTTATCTACTCACATAATTATCATTATAGTGCTCTGAAATGCGGTCAGAAACCGTAGTAATGAGAAAATTCTTGTCTGTGATCGTAGGTAAAATATGTACTGTAATGTTGATACATTATCGATTTTTGTAAGGTTATGAGTTTAAATTTGGAACAGTTGTCAAAACTCAACAGGGTCGCCATTCAAGAAACGTCGATTCAATATGCTTTTTTATATAAACCGCACGACATTTGATCTCGAGTGACATGAGAATAAGGACTTTATTCGTTTGTCTGACTTCCGTCAAGTCATGTAACGCGTGTATATTACCCGCTATACATTAATATATAAATATAATAAATATTTCAAATATTTAAATTACTTAAAATTTATTTCGTTGTATTATTCGAAATCTTAGAATTACCTATTGAAACGTTACAAACAAAGAAGCCGTTTTTGGGATTTTTAACGCAACAGCTGCAGGTCATTTAGACAAATTTCTTTTGTCTATATATTTTTTGCTAGATTGTTAAATAACACTTCGCCGGGGCTTTCACAGTTCTTCGAAACGGATGGTCTGCTTTATTGCAACATGTGCAGGACCCTATTGTCAAGTGGACTCTCGGCATTCAATTTGTAGATAAAAAATTAAAGGACTATCTAGGGAGTCTTAGGGAGCAACGAAACACAACCTTAAAATCATAGAGCTTGGGGGCGGTGACATACTGTTTCCCGCGTTAGTTTGATTGGTTAAAATTAAGATAGTAAAGTTAAGAAAGGAAGGGATTTTGGACTTTCGGAGATCTGGAAGTGAGGACAGTTGGTAGCGAACCTAGGGACAAGACGGTCGGTAGAGAAGTTAGGGAGGTAGTTGATCAAGTATCTAAGTACGGACGCGTTCGCTGATACAAGTAGCTAGGCAGTGATCATTTTAGTTTAGAGATTTACTTAATTAGTTCTGATGAGTGTTACTAGTACAAATAGTTTTGCATGTATTTTAGATGTGTGTGTGAATTGAAGATGAAAGTGTGTGTTAAGTAACGAATGATCAGACAAAATATTAATTTGAGATTGGTGGAAGGCGTGATGTAATGTTCTGCAGCTTCTTACATTAACGAGGACCATCTTAATTGGCGGAAGACGTATGTAAAACAAAGGGCTGTATGATTCTTTACATCAACGAGTATCACTTTCTAAACTAGGACTATTTCAAGTGAGATTGGTGGAAGGCGCGATGTAATGTTCTGCAGCTTCTTACATTAACGAGGACCACCTTAATTGGCGGTAGACGAATGTAAACAAAGGGCTGTATGATTCTTTACATCAACGAGTATCACTTTCTAAAGTAGGACTATTTCAAGTGAGATTGGTGGAAGGCGTGATGTAATGTTCTGCAGCTTCTTACATTAACGAGGACCACCTTAATTGGCGGAACGCGAATGTAAAACAAAGGGCTGTATGATTCTTTACATCAACGAGTATCACTTTCTAAACTAGGACTATTTCAAGTGAGATTGGTGGAAGGCGCGATGTTATGTTCTGCAGCTTCTTACATTAACGAGGACCACCTTAATTGGCGGAACGCGAATGTAAAACAAAGGGCTGTATGATTATTTACATCAACGAGTATCACTTTCTAAACTAGGACTATTTCAAGTGAGATTGGTGGAAGGCGCGATGTAATGTTCTGCAGCTTCTTACATTAACGAGGACCACCTTAATTGGCGGAACGCGAATGTAAAACAAAGGGCTGTATGATTTTTTACATCAACGAGTATCACTTTCTAAACTTGGACTAAAAAAAATCCAGACGTATACTGATGACTTGTAATGTCATAACTTGAATGAATGGATGCAAGATAACAGGGTAGTTTGTCTTATTGAGGTCAGACCCCATCCAAAGTAAGAACCAATTTGATTTATTACTTCTTGTTCAATTAAATATTACGAGTACTTAAGAAAGTTGATTTAAATCTAAGATCAAATAGGTTCTCGCTGTAACCGACCTCTATCGAGGTTGGGGTATAGGTAGGGATACTTTTACATTGCGTTACATCCACGTAATATAGGTAGGGAATATTTTTAGGCACACGACAGGTATACAACGGTCAAGGTAGTACAAGGAGAATCTGGGTGAGTCAAACCTTTATTTCAACTGTGTTTCATTTTGTATTTATTTCGTGATTGAAGTTAATTTCATATATTTTCGGTTTTAGCTTGTTTATTGATAGATCTTGATTTTGATTACGTTAGATTACCTTTTCTTTTACACAACGTAGAGGGTCCTAATTTAGATAGATATAATTACAACTAGACGATCACATGTTTTATTTTTGGCCAATTAATTTAATTACACAACGTAGGATATTTTATCGATTCTATGTAGCCTGGGGGTAGGAGTGTTACAGTCATCGGCTTCTGAATTTTAAAAATTCGACTTTACCAACGTATTTATATTTTGATTATAAAAAATATCAATGTTTAGCTTCAGATTCTGTTACTATAAGTATTAATTTGGGTAGTGGTTGATGGACGTTTAAGAAGTTTATTTTATTTTCTGGACATTTTTTGTTTGATTAAATTGTTACATGATGCTTATATTGATATTTCAGCATTATATTCAGATACCTAGCGGTCCTGGGTTCGATTTGCGGTATGGGCAAATATTTCTGTGATGAGCGCAATTATTTTGTTCTTGAGTGGTGGATGTTTTTTTTGTACTTAATTATGTATTTCTCTAGAAAAATATGTTTATCGTAGACTTGTACCCATAATAGAAGCTTAGATATTAATTTGGGGGACTAGGTGAATTTGTGTTAGATTGTTTTATTATATATTTATTAGTTTTTACCCAACTGTGACAATGCTCGAAAGGAGGGTTATGTGTTTTACTTGTATATTTGTCCGACTGATAATAGGCTAGATTAAAATTATTTAAATATGAAATTATAACATTACTTTGACGACGTTATCCAAACAGCACTTGGCTTTTTTCAAAACTTGCTTTTCGCTAGACTTGTTATTTATTTTGCCACTCAATGCGCCCATCATAAAACTTTCCCTATACTAGCCTCATTTTAGATGTCTTCTCAGAACAGCCTTGTATAACTCTAAGTATTGACCATCGTTTCCGCTTACCAAGCTAGAGTTCTGAAACAAGATAGACTTGTTCTTCGCCATTCGCTCCTCTGCACACACACATGTTTACAGAATCCAAGTTGTAGCCTTTGTTGTATGAACTGGGCTAACACAACTTGCCTTAGTCTATAAATATCCCTTTTCCTTACTAGGTTAGGGGAAAAATGGCAACCCATACTTTAAATAAACATCACATCATCCATTGTAGCATCTCATCGAACGCAATGTTCTACTGAAACCATTATGTTTTCAGGATATCTTAAACATTCATTACGTAAGTAAGGTTAAGAACTACCAAAAATATTACATTGTTCAACAAGGGACTAAAACAAGTCATTATGGTTTTTTTGTGTTGCGTTAAACAGTAGAGTGCTACTGTTCACTTTTTTCAAAAAAAACGATGTTCAATGCTGGATTAGCCACTTACGAGTAGAAAATGCTACGGGCCCCGCGCATTGGGTGGTCCCGCGCATCCACGTCTAACCTCTGAAATGCTAGTCTGGTAGACATTCTCCAGTTTTGGTACTTACATCAGTATGCGTGTACTCATGTCCATCAGGGTTGACGATAGTATGAACGATCCAGTCGATATTCTGCAGCAGAATAACCTAAAACCAACCCCTACGCAAAATAGGCATATTTAAGCCACCTATTTGCTGAAAATAGTCCGCCATAACCTATAACCTAACTAAATTCTTGCATATTTACCAAACAAACTTCAAAACTATTTTGAAACTAATTGGACCGTGCATTATAAAATGAATTCATCGTTAATATCATTAAATATATTCATATTCGTAATCGTTAATCGTGTTTCACGAAATTGTTTTTTTTTTAATACTTTTGCACAGTTGTCATTTTGAGGTTATTTCCAGGCCCTAGAATTTGTCTTTGCAAAATCACTGAAAATGGCAAATAACCCTCCGTTCACAAACACCGTGATTGGATGTTTCCAAAGTAAATAAAAAAAATACTTTAATCCCTAGAGATTAATAAGGACCGTTAGTCCCGATTCGCAGAGACTAAAGTAACATTTTAAAAGCATGAGAAGTGAAAAGTCCTTTTAAGCGAAAATTCTGCGTAATGATACGCTTGAAAGATGTTATGATAAAAAAATAGTTACCTACCTGAAAAAAATACCATCTATTAATAAAATACTTACAATAGTGATTAGGTATTAAATCCGGCTCAGTGTCATCATGTTCCGGCCGCTTCTCTGGCGGCGGTAGTGGCGCCAGCGGGCGTGCGGCGGCGGTGAGGGGCGGGGGCTTGCGCGCGCGACCGCGCCGCCGTAACGCGCATGCGCCAGCTACCAGTGCGCACGCGGCGGCTCCGCAGCCGATTGCGCCGACGACGCCGGCCACGCCGCCGATGCCTAGCGGCGCTTCTGAAGCTGAAAAAATTAAGGATATTTTAGAAACTCTGTGTTTTCCATTTTAGTCCTAAGGGTGGGCATTTGCAGTCTTAGGATTTCAGTCATATGATTAATTCTTCTTCTTCTTCTTTCGTGTCGGCTTTATGATTAATTGGTTTTCATAATGCAAATGTCTATGGGTTACAGATTTTACTTAGGTGGTCTATGTGGCAGTTTGTATTCAAGCCTTAAAAAAATGGCTATTGACAAGCTGCTTGGGGCAGTAGTGGAAATCATTATAGATCTGTAATATAATTTAATGAATAAAGCCCAAGGGCATAGAAAAAATCCACATGTCATGTCATGGAGGTAGCTCTATGTTGTATCCTAAAATTTTAAAATCCCATATTTATAAACGTACTATAAATCTAAACTATAAATCAAAAGCACACGAAACCGACGTAGGGAAGCATGAAGAGAATTAATGTAGAGAAAGCAAAAGTTGTATGTTTAGGCCGATGGACCTGGCGTTGCATAGTCTCTGCCTAGCCCATAGGGAGTGTATGTATGTGTATGTATGTTCTATAAACCTGTTTCGATTAAAGAATGCACTGTCATTTTCTGCCAAAGCATATTTTAAGCATGTTTTAGCTATAGTGCGTGTATGAATAAAAACGCTAAATACGAGTATTATATGTAGAACTAAAAACCTTGAGGGTTCTCATTTTACCAACATTCACCCACCGCAAGTTAAATATTTCTGGCAGTCATAGGCACACACTGAACCGATTCTACGTGCACATCGCTTAAATAGCCTAAAACTATCTAATTTTAAAATAGTCTAATTTTAAGACAGTTTAGACGGCAGATTTAATCAGTGCTATTCCAGAATGTCAAGCTGACAGTGTATAAGACCGCCTAAGATAAGAAGCGTCAGATTCAAATTAGAGCTGTCATGGCGCTGTCATTTGATTATGACAGCTGCTCATAGAATAGCAAAGTGTTTTAGTGACACCTAAATAAAATTAGAAAGTTTAGAGGCCACTGTAGAATCGGGTCCAATATCATATAATTATAGCCAACCTACGTAATCGACGTTATGAATTTCATCAAACGATTTTGGTTATTTCCCAAAAAAGTTAACTCAAAATGTATTTATTGCTCTGTCTTTAGTTTCCTAAATTGAATGATGTTTAACCCTCCCAGTTAGATTTGTATATCCTGTCCAAGCATTAAAGGCATTCAATACAGGATTCTAAACACAGATTGTACTATACTGCAATAGGAGTTTCTTTCGCTTGACATTAGTAATACGAGTTCGTGAACAATACTGTCTACAATTTCGTATAACGATTGGTTTTCAAGACATTGATTTTGTTAATGTTTGATACTAAGCTCTGGCTATGTAAATAATTGCACAAAACAAAAAGAGCACGGTTTGGCATCAAAATGAACTTCAGTAACCGCAAAATGTTTCACATCTCGAGTCACAGTTAAAATTAATCCTCACCATTTCAGCGCCCTTCGACATTTCAAATGCAAATATTAATTCGAGTGGCAGGAAGCGCTTATTAACGAATCGCCCATTATCTTCCATCATCCCAAAGATTCTTCCAGCGTCTGATAAAAAACGCGCAAAATCAAATAGAAAGTATGGCTCCGACCGGAACCGGAACCGGAATTAGCATTTTGTACAAAGAGTTCCCGGACCGAGATCGTAACGTTAATAACTTAATTGAAAGGATGGCCCGGGGGGAGGGTGGGGAGAAGCAGCGTCAGAAGGAGTCGCATAATTGGATCCTGCGTCATTTATGCGCTTGTACTTCGATGCAGTTCGATCGCAAAGCAATCTAGTCGAGAAAAAGTCCTTGAAAGACCCTCCAAGATCTAATTACTGAACGACTAATTAAAGCTGAGCCTGGGGCCGATCGCACTAAAATTTTACGGCGATGTCAACGCCGGGGCAATTTTGTTAACATGCTTTAGGACTTTACGGTCAATCTAACTTTGGTAATAACTCCAGACGACTGCCGTTTGAATAGCCGTAGGCAAGTATTTGGTGGCGTGGGCCGAACGCCGCGAACCGTTTCGTCAAGTGCGAAGTTTCTGGAAGTAATTAGCGGCGTCTGCGCCTGTTTCACCGCAGCACTCGCACATATTACGTGCACATGTGACAAGTTCCCGACTTGCCAGTTCCCAACTCGTAATAGCACAACAACATGTCTCTGTCCAATTTCTACCGAGACCAAAGCTTGTTTGCGTGAAGTGACAAATTTACATTGAAGATTTGTTGCTCTCGGAGGTATGATTCGAAGGAATTATTGCAATAGTTTGACTTTAGCTTATCTATATCTTGTTTAAACTAGTACAAGACGTCTAAATTTACGCGTAGGACATAAAATCACTTCAGATTTGGGAGCGTCGTTTATACACTGACGCGTCAAACAAAGGTTGCGGAGCGGTGCTCGCGCCACGTTATCTTCGACATATCTAAGCCTAAGCCAACAGGTCCTTCTGAGTGAGACACAAGGAAGCAATTTGCCAAAGACGCATGCGGGGAAGGTAGGGGTTGCGGGAGGGATGCGGGCTATTTGTAAGTTCAATAATTAATCAAGGGCGAGGGCAGGTGCTCCCGGCGACTCTCACCGCCCGCCCCGCTTGTCCCCGCAAATTATCATCCATTTCGCACAAGTCTACAGTCAACTAGGATAGGTATAAACATCATTTGACACGTCTTAACGTCTATTATATTACCTTTTAAAACTAGTTACACAGAGTTCTTTGTATTCGCATGTATAACAAGTTATTTGTTTAATAGAAAATTTAAAGTTTTGCTAGTAAGTAATTTCTTGTCTGTTTTTTATAAATTAATGATCAATCTAGTACCCTGTCGGTTCCACGTATTAGAAAACAACATATTCTTGAGATTAAAAATGGTATTGGCCTCAAAATCGATTTAGCATAGTGGAATGTTTGTGCGTTTGCCTCAATGACGTCACAACAAACAAGCCTTTTCAGTAACAAGTTCGAGTTTTATTTTGACGTATTTCTAAACGTAAATCCCGTTGTTGGTCGGTGTTTGCGACACGTCGCGCCTGTTCGCACCGGCCATGTTTTACGACAAATCGCAGCCCGACGTTTTTTATTGCAACAAACACATGTCTCGCAAAAGCTGCCCATAAATAGGACTATTGGATTCTGTAGAACAAACAGATTATTTTTGTTGCCATGAATTAATTGTGTTTTGTACGTTTGGTTTTGAATTCAGGATTTAATAAGATGGTTATTAGCAGTGATCGTACTTTTTCCAGCATTTTTGGTGCAGTGCTAGGGTTGTCAGTAGCGCCCAATATTGAATTGTTTGAACCAAGAATCAAATAAAATAAAAATAAAAATAAAATAGCGTATTAAACAAATCGGATATACAGAAAATATTCTCAGAACATGTTAGGCCTAAAGAAGGTTTAATTTACTACGAGTATATGAGAAAATGTAACACATACATACATATATACATACCTTCACGCCTGTTATCCCAGAGTGGGGTAGGCAGAGCTACAGAATTACCTACAACTTTAAAAACTTGTTGCTAATTCTTTAACCACATTCTGCACAAATAGGCTAAGATGTTTACCAGCGACACATATGTAACACAGTCGCAATTAATCCTTATCTCAGGTTATATAGTTCATATTTATGATTAGGAATTGATATACTATGTATTAGCATAGACAGTATAATGAGTAGGTAATGGCAGTGCATAAATATAGAAGACATTTTGTTTCTTCGCTGACGTCCCGTAAAGTGCTAAATTATAATAAATGATTAAGTAAAAAAATTGTAATTCATTTCCAATGACAACATAATATTACATAATTTTAAACGTCAATCATATTATACACGTCGACAACCCTAGGTCGCTATCGTGTGTCATTTGACGTCATCGCACCAAGAATGCTGGAAAAAGTACGATCACTGGACTTATTAGAGAAGCAAAACGTGATTGGCCTCGAATTTGTAAGGTCATGCTATTGAGAAGATTATTTTTGACGAAATTCAGTTGAGTTTTATGGTAATAATTCAATTACGTAGTAGTTTATATTATAAGTAACTCAGATATTCATAGATTATAGGTACAATATTTATGGATAAAAGATAATAAAAAAATATAGCCAACAGCCTTGTAAAACTAGCGTGACGTTTTTGAATAGTTTAAAATTGTTACTGTACTTCATTATTGCTGTTTTGTCCGGTTATTGACTTACAAAGAAAACGGGAAAAGTGCGAATCGGTCTCGCCCACCGACGGTTCCGCACATGACACGCTTAACTCAATTCAAAATTTGAACCGCCGTTCCTTGCATGAAGCCTGTTTTTTACACTCATGGACAAATTTAGAGGAACGCAAAATACAAGTAAACTAATAAAACGTATTTTATACGTTGTAAGTCATATAATGATAGAAGCTTGGGTCATTTAAATAAAAGGGTTATTATTATTACTTTAAAATTGATGTTTTTAATTGTTTTCTAATACTTCATTTGTTTTTCTTTTGCTTTAACTTTATGCGATTTTTTGGAAAAATTGAGTTTGTGCAACTATAAATTGTATTTTTTTTAAATAAACGAGTATTTTTTGTTATAATTGTTAAAAATGCACATTTTAAAGAGAATAAAACAAAAAATATTGTCGCAGAAAACAACAACAATAATCCAAAAAAATTACAGCATACTTAAAGGGATAGTCATTTGTTTTTTGTTCATTTTATGTTTACTGTAACGATACAAAATAATCTTCCGAATTAATTAAAAAATAAAATAAAATAAAAATCACGCTTTTTTGTTATAAAATTATTACTTCATTCCGTTCCTCTAATTTTGTCCGTGAGTGTATATACAGGGCGTCTCAAACTTATGGGACATGAAGGGGAATTAAGTACCTTAAATATCGTAGATAGTGTATTTTGCTGAAAGAAAACTTTATGGTATTTTTAAAAGTTAATAATTCTGCATTCATAGATTTTCTAAAAATTACTTGCATCGTCTGGGAATCGAACCGACTTAAATGTCAAAAAAAAAACACCCTACTTTTATGATGCCAATCGAAAGAATGGCTAAAAAATAATAACTCTGCTTAAGTAACATTGTATTTTAAAAGAAAGGAACAACGTAAAATTAATCATTTTAATCAAATCAAAAACATACATGAAACTGCCGTAGTCAATTAAGTGGGTATTTTTTTGTAAATTAATTAATTAAATGCTCAAAATATGATCCCTCTTGCCTGATGCAAATCGCCAATCTTTTAATGAGTCCGCTGCCTGTTGATTTTCTTATCATTTTATGGTGAACACTCGATGTGATATGGCACAATTCTGTTTGCAACTCATTTAATAACTTTCTTGAAATTTGACTCAATCATTTTACGTTGTTCCTTTCTTTTAAAATACAATGTTACTTAAGCAAAGTTATTATTTTTTAGCCATTCTTTCGATTGGCATCATAAAAGTAGGGTGTTTTTTTTTGACATTTAAATCGGTTCGATTCCCAGACGAAGCAAGTAATTTTTAGAAAATCTATGAATGCAGAATTACTATCTTTTAAAAATAACATAAAGTCTTCTTTCAGCAAAATACACTATCTACGATATTTAAGGTACTTCCCCTTCATGTCCCATAAGTTTGGGACGCCCTGTATAGGTAATTAAAAATGTATAATTTTCTGACTTTTCCCTATACTGGTAGTACAGGACGGTATACTTGCCAAACATATTTCTAAGTCAACGGGAAAAACCATATAAATTTTGATTTCTTGAGAGTGTCGAAATATACGTTTTAATGGCCGTATCTATTTCCAAGTTAATTTATACATACATACATACATACATTAAATCACGCCTGTTTCCCAGAGGGGTAGGCAGAGACCACTTCTTTCCACTTGCTACGATCTTGACAAATTTCTTTCGCTTCTTCAACATTCATACATCGAGTCATGCACGCACGTCGGTTTCGGGTACTTAAGATTCGGCCCTTTTCCAGTATTTCTCCGATTTGATTCGAAAAAGTACGCCTAGGGCGGCCCCTTCCGACCCTTCCACTTACTTTCGATCTATATATCTCTTTCGTCAATCTTCTTTCATCCATGCTTTCCAGATGACCGAACCATCGAAGCATGCCCTTTTCAATCTTAGTCACTACATCTTCTTTTATTCCACATTTCTCTCTGATTTTTTAATTTCTTACTCTATCAATCAGTTTCACACCACACATACTAGTTAATTTATAAGTTTGATATTTTCACAGCTTCAAAAAACTGTAGACTTGAGTAAGTATATGGTTTTAATTTCAACTCTATACGCGTTCCCGAGATAAAGGGTCATGAATGACAGACAGACAATAAATTTTACTTGTGGGAGGACCTTGTTCAGGGTCCGTCCGGGTTGGTACCATCATCTTATCCATTAACCTACCGCCAAGCAGCAGTGTTCGCATTGTTGTGTTCCAGTTTGGGGATAAGCCAGCCGGTGAAATGACTGGCATAGAGGCATTCCATCTTAGTCCTCAGGGTTGGCAACGCATTTGCAGTCTTGTGAATGCGAATGTCTATTTGTCACAGTTTCCACTTACCATCAGGTGGCCATACGGCTGACCGAATCGACTGCCCGCCTGCTTCGGCTGGGCGTCCCCACTTATCATCATCATCATCAGGTGGCCTGTGTGCTCGTTTGCCTTCTCATGCCATAAAAAAAAAAAACCTATAAGGGGTCCGTTTTTTCCTTTTGAGCTACGGAACCCTAAAAAGGGACCAAACAACGCAATTATTATGCGCAAAAAGGTAAAATATAGTCCCAGGTTCACCTATAACGTGAGTGAATGCCACGCGAACTGCTTCGGCCGCGAATGAATACATTACGCCAACTTTAATCATTAATGCCGTCCTTATGATTAATATTTACATTAATTTCATGTAAATTGCCGGTTTGACGCTAATTCCTTGTTATTTACGAGTGCGACGTGCCGCGGCCGCATGCCTCATGCCACATGCCGCAAGCATCAAATTTTAATCTTTACGACGCAAGTTGCCAACTTGCAGTGATTAAAGTGTAACTTCACCGCCCTGCGGATTGGGACCGCAAACTTGCCTGTTAACCAGGTAAGGTCAGGTGGGTGGCCTTATTAAGTGACTTTGGATA
Organism: Acleris emargana; assembly: GCA_927399475.2. Classification (NCBI taxonomy): domain Eukaryota; kingdom Metazoa; phylum Arthropoda; class Insecta; order Lepidoptera; family Tortricidae; genus Acleris; species Acleris emargana. The sequence goes on along the minus strand of OV656836.1, from coordinate 2,542,851 downwards.
CTGGCAAGCGATAATCGACTACAACGTAGAAATACTTTGTTTGACAAAGGCGACTTATAGTTGCGCTATTCATGCATATTTGAGGCAGGTTTGAGGTTATTATTTATTCTATGTTCACAGCTGTCAACTCGGGCCTCTTTGACGTGTGCGACTATATAAGTGGCGTTCATTACGACGCGCTGGCCCAGTTAGTAGTAACCCTGCCTACGAAGCTAGCGGTCCTGGGTTCAAATCCCGGTAAGCGCAGAGTCATGAGCCATGGATGTTTTCTATGAATTTAAATATATATCACTCTATATAAGTATTTATAACGTTGTCTAGTACCCATAATACAATCCTAGAGCTTAGATT